>OZ023245.1:23379565-24861788 GCA_964006365.1 Trididemnum miniatum | reverse complement strand
TAACCAACTATCGAGTATCAAATTTGACCAAACCTATCAACTTGAAATGCTGAAAACTGTAACCAAAACTACTAGGGTGGAAATTTCCACCCTAAGTTGAAAAAAACCGTTTTGCATTGGAACACTCCTTTCAACTTTTCCACCCTAACACATGCCTTATTTCTATGGGTTTTGTGGCGGTTTCCACCCTATTTAAAACGCATTTCCACGTTTTTCCACTCACCCCAACTTGGAACTTATACCTACCCACTTGGAACTTTTTCAACACCCACCCCAGTTGGAACACCCACTTTTCACTTGGAACATTCACCCCAAGTACAAACAGTTGTTGTGGGGTGGAGTCTTAAGTTAACTGTTCTACTCGGCCAGTTTTAAATTTTCCACCCTAAAACTCCACTTTGTCGACCTTAACTTCTCAATTCCTCCACCTTAATTGCCCCAAAATCAAAAACACAAAGCGAAACTACTACCAAGGTATAACCAACTATCGAGTATCAAATTTGACCAAACCTATCAACTTGAAATGCTTAAAACTGTAACCAAAACTACTAGGGTGGAAATTTCCACCCTAAGTTGAAAAAGGCCGTTTTGCATTGGAACATTCCTCTCAACTTTTCCACCCCAACACATGCCTTGTTTCAATGGGTTTTGTGGCGGTTTCCACCCTAATTAAGACGCATTTCCACGTTTTTCCACCCACCCCAACTTGGAACTTATACCTACCCACTTCGAACTTTTTCAACACCCACCCCAATTGGAGCACCCACATTCCACTTGGAACATCCACCCCAAGTTCAAACAGCTGTTGTGGGGTGGAATTTCCGGTTAACTGTTCTACTCGGCAAGTTTAAATTTTTCCACCCTAAAACTCCATTTTGTCGATCCTAACTTTTCAATTCCTGCACCTTACTTGCCCCAAAATCAAAAACACAAAGCGAAACTACTACCAAGGTATAACCAACTATCGAGTATCAAATTTGACCAAACCTATCAACTTGAAATGCTGAAAACTGTAACCAAAACTACTAGGGTGGAAATTTCCACCCTAAGTTGAAAAAGGCCGTTTTGCATTGGAACATTCCTCTCAACTTTTCCACCCCAACACATGCCTTATTTCTATGGGTTTTGTGGCGGTTTCCACCCTAATTAGGACGCATTTCCACGTTTTTCCACCCACCCCAACTTGGAACTTATACCTACCCACTTGGAACTTTTTCAACACCCACCCCAAATGGAACACCCACTTTTTTTTTGGAACATCCACCCCAAGTTCAAACAACTGTTGTGGGGTGGAAGTTTGAGTTAACTGTTCTACTCGGTTAGTTTAAAATTTTCCACTCTAAAACTCCATTTTGTCGATCCTAACTTCTCAATTCCTGCACCTTAATTGCCCCAAAATCAAAAACACATAGCGAAACTACTACCAAGGTATAACCAACTATCGAGTATCAAATTTGACCAAACCTATCAACTTGAAATGCTGAAAACTGTAACCAAAACTACTAGGGTGGAATATTCCACCCTAAGTAGTAAATAGCCGTTTTGCATTGGAACATTCCTCTCAACTTTTCCACCCTAACACATGCTTTGTTTTTATGGGTTTTGTGGCGGTTTCCACCCTAATTAAGACGCAATTCCACGTTTTTCCACCCACCCCAATTTGGAACTTATACCAACCCACTTGGAACTTTTTCAACACCCACCCCAGTTGGAACACCCACTTTTCACTTGGAACATCCACCCCAAGTTCAAACAGTTGTTGTGGGGTGGAACTTTAAGTTAACTGTTTTACTCGGCCAGTTTTGGTTTTTCCACTCTAAAACTCCATTTTGTCGACCTTAACTTCTTGATTCCTGCACCTTAATTGCCCCAAAATCACAAACACAAAACGAAACTACTACCAAGGTATAACCAACTATCGAGTATCAATTTTGACCAAACCTATCAACTTGAAATGCTTAAAACTGTAACCAAAACTACTAGGGTGGAAATTTCCACCCTAAGTTGAAAAAGGCCGTTTTGCATTGGAACATTCCTCTCAACTTTTCCACCCTAACACATGCCTTATTTCTATGGGTTTTGTGGCGGTTTCCACCCGATTTAAAACGCATTTCCACGTTTTTCCACCCACCCCAACTTGGAACTTATACCTACCCACTTGGAACTTTTTCAACACCCACCCCAGTTGGAACACCCACTTTTCACTTGGAACATCCACCCCAAGTTCAAACAGTTGTTGTGGGGTGGAATTTTGAATTAACTGTTCTACTCGGCCAGTTTAAGTTTTTCCACCCTAAAACTCCAGTTTGTCGATCCTAACTTCTCAATTCCTGCACCTTAATTGCCCCAAAATCGAAAACACATAGCGAAACTACTACCAAGGTATAACCAACTATCGAGTATCAAATTTGACCAAACCTATCAACTTGAAATGCTGAAAACTGTAACCAAAACTACTAGGGTAGAAATTTCCACCCTAAGTTGAAAAAGGCCGTTTTGCATTGGAACATTCCTCTCAACTTTTCCACCCCAACACATGCCTTGTTTCAATGGGTTTTGTGGCGGTTTCCACCCTAATTAAGACGCATTTCCACGTTTTTCCACCCACCCCAACTTGGAACTTATACCTACCCACTTCGAACTTTTTCAACACCCACCCCAATTGGAGCACCCACTTTTCACTTGGAACATCCACCCCAAGTTCAAACAGCTGTTGTGGGGTGGAATTTCCAGTTAACTGTTCTACTCGGCAAGTTTAAGTTTTTCCACCCTAAAACTCCATTTTGTCGATCCTAACTTCTCAATTCCTGCACCTTACTTGCCCCAAAATCAAAAACACATAGCGAAACTACTACCAAGGTATAACCAACTATCGAGTATCAAATTTGACCAAACCTATCAACTTGAAATGCTGAAAACTGTAACCAAAACTACTAGGGTGGAAATTTCCACCCTAAGTTGAAAAAGGCCGTTTTGCATTGGAACATTCCTCTCAACTTTTCCACCCCAACATATGCCTTGTTTCTATGGGTTTTGTGGCGGTTTCCACCCTAATTAAGACGCATTTCCACGTTTTTCCACCCACCCCAACTTGGAACTTATACCTACCCACTTGGAACTTTTTCAACACCCACCCCAGTTGGAACACCCACTTTTCACTTGGAACATCCACCCCAAGTTCAAACAGCTGTTGTGGGGTGGAAGTTTGAGTTAACTGTTCTACTCGGCTAGTTTAAAATTTTCCACTCTAAAACTCCATTTTGTCGATCCTAACTTCTCAATTCCTGCACCTTAATTGCCCCAAAATCAAAAACACAAAGCGAAACTACTACCAAGGTATAACCAACTATCGAGTATCAAATTTGACCAAACCTATCAACTTGAAATGCTTAAAACTGTAACCAAAACTACTAGGGTGGAAATTTCCACCCTAAGTTGAAAAAGGCCGTTTTGCATTGGAACATTCCTCTCAACTTTTCCACCCTAACACATGCTTTATTTCTATGGGTTTTGTGGCGGTTTCCACCCTAATCAAGACGCATTTCCACGTTTTTCCACCCACCCCAACTTGGAACTTATACCTACCCACTTGGAACTTTTTCAACACCCACCCCAGTTCGAACACCCACTTTTCACTTGGAACATCCACCCCAAGTTCAAACAGTTGTTGTGGGGTAGAATTTTAAGTTAACTGTTCTACTCGGCCAGTTTAAGTTTTCCCACCCTAAAACTCCATTTTGTCGACCTTAACTTCTCCATTCCTGCACCTTAATTGCCCCAAAATCAAAAACACATAGCGAAACTACTACCAAGGTATAACCAACTATCGAGTATCAATATTGACAAAACCTATCAACTTGAAATGCTTAAAACTGTAACCAAAACTACTAGGGTGGAAATTTCCACCCTAAGTTGAAAAAAGCCGTTTTGCATTGGAACATTCCTTTCAACTTTTCCACCCTAACACATGCCTTATTTCTCTGGGTTTTGTGCCGGTTTCCAACCGATTTAAAACGCATTTCCACATTTTTCCACCCACCCCAACTTGGAACTTATACCTACCCACTTGGAACTTTTTCAACACCCACCCCAAATGGAACTTTTACTTTTCACTTGGAACATCCACCCCAAGTTCAAACAGTTGTTGTGGGGTGGAACTCCCAGTTAACTGTTCTACTTTGCGAGTTTAAGTTTTTCCACCCTAAAACTCCATTTTGTCGATCCTAACTTCTCACTTCCTGCACCTTAATTGCCCCAAAATCAAAAACACAAAACGAAACTACTACCAAGATATAACCAACTATCGAGTATCAAATTTGACCAAACCTATCAACTTGAAATGCTGAAAACTGTAACCAAAACTACTAGGGTGGAATATTCCACCCTAAGTAGTAAATAGCCGTTTTGCATTGGAACATTCCTCTCAACTTTTCCACCCTAACACATGCTTTGTTTTTATGGGTTTTGTGGCGGTTTCCACCCTAATTAAGACGCATTTCCACGTTTTTCCACCCACCCCAACTTGCAACTTATACCAACCCACTTGGAACTTTTTCAACACCCACCCCAGTTGGAACACCCACTTTTCACTTGGAACATCCACCCCAAGTTCAAACAGTTGTTGTGGGGTGGAACTTTAAGTTAACTGTTTTACTCGGCCAGTTTTGGTTTTTCCACTCTAAAACTCCATTTTGTCGACCTTAACTTCTCAATTCCTGCACCTTAATTGCCCCAAAATCACAAACACAAAACGAAACTACTACCAAGGTATAACCAACTATCGAGTATCAAATTTGACCAAACCTATCAACTTGAAATGCTGAAAACTGTAACCAAAACTACTAGGGTGGAAATTTCCACCCTGAATTGAAAAACGCGGTTTTGCATTGGAACATTCCTCTCAACTTTTCCACCCCAACACATGCCTTATTTTTATGGGTTTTGTGGCGGTTTCCACCCTAAATAAGACGCATTTCCACGTTTTTCCACCCACCCCAACTTGGAACTTATACCTACCCACTTGGAACTTTTTCAACACCCACCCCAGTTGGAACTCCCACTTTTCACTTGGAACATCCACCCCAAGTTCAAGCAGTTGTTGTGGGGTGGAATTCCCAGTTAATTGTTTTACTCCGCGAGTTTAAGTTTTTCCACCCTAAAACTCCTTTTTGTCGATCCTAACTTCTCACTTCCTGCACCTTAATTTCCCCAAAATCAAAAACACAAAACGAAACTACTACCAAGGTATAACCAACTATCGAGTATCAAATTTGACCAAACCTATCAACTTGAAATGCTGAAAACTGTAACCAAAACTACTAGGGTGGAAATTTCCACCCTAAGTAGTAAATAGCCGTTTTGCATTGGAACATTCCTCTCAACTTTTCCACCCTAACCCATGCCTTGTTTTTATGGGTTTTGTGGCGGTTTCCACCCTAATTAAGACGCATTTCCACGTTTTTCCACCCACCCCAACTTGGAACTTATACCTACCCACTTGGAACTTTTTCAACGCCCACCTCAAATCGAACTCCCATTTTTCACTTGGAACATCCACCCCAAGTTCAAACAGTTGTTGTGGGGTGGAGTTTTAAGTTAACTGTTGTACTTTGCAAGTTTAAGTTTTTCCACCTTAAAACTCCATTTTCTCGATCCTAACTTCTTATTTCCTGCATTTTAATTTCCCCAAAATCAAAAACACAAAACGAAACTACTACCAAGGTATAACCAACTATCGAGTATCAAATTTGACCAAACCTATCAACTTGAAATGCTGAAAACTGTAACCAAAACTACTAGGGTGGAAATTTCCACCCTAAGTTGAAAAAGGCCGTTTTGCATTGGAACATTCCTCTCAACTTTTCCACCCTAACACATGCCTTATTTCTATGGGTTTTGTGGCGGTTTCCACCCTAATCAAGACGCATTTCCACGTTTTTCCACCCACCCCAACTTGGAACTTATACCTACCCACTTGGAACTTTTTCAACACCCTCCCCAGTTGGAACACCCACTTTTCACTTGGAACATCCACCCCAAGTTCATACAGTTGTTGTGGGGTGGAACTTTAAGTTAACTGTTCTACTCGGCCAGTTTAAGTTTTCCCACCCTAAAATTCCATTTTGTCGACCTTAACTTCTCCATTCCTGCACCTTAATTGCCCCAAAATCAAAAACACATAGCGAAACTACTACCAAGGTATAACCAACTATCGAGTATCAAATTTGACCAAACCTATCAACTTGAAATGCTTAAAACTGTAACCAAAACTACTAGGGTGGAAATTTCCACCTTAAGTTGACAAAGGCCGTTTTGCATTGGAACATTCCTCTCAACTTTTCCACCCTAACACATGCCTTATTTCTATGGGTTTTGTGCCGGTTTCCACCCGATTTAAAACGCATTTCCACGTTTTTCCACCCACCCCAACTTGGAACTTATACCTACCCACTTGGAACTTTTTCAACACCCACCCCAATTGGAACACCCACTTTTCACTTGGAACATCCACCCCAAATTCAAACAGTTGTTGTGGGGTGGAACTCCCAGTTAACTGTTCTATTCTGCGAGTTTAAGTTTTCCCATTTTAAAACTCCATTTTGTCGATCCTAACTTTTCACTTCCTGCACCTTAATTGCCCCAAAATCAAAAACACAAAGCGAAACTACTACCAAGGTATAACCAACTATCGAGTATCAAATTTGACCAAACCTATCAACTTGAAATGCTGACAACTGTAACCAAAACTACTAGGGTGGAAATTTCCCTCCTAAATAGTAAAAAACCGTTTTGCATTGGAACATTCCTCTCAACTTTTCCACCCTAACACATGCCTTGTTTTTATGGGTTTTGTGGCGGTTTCCACCCTAATTAAGACGCATTTCCACGTTTTTCCACCCACCCCAACTTGGAACTTATACCTACCCATTTGGAACTTTTTCAACGCCCACCTCAGCTTGAACTCCCACTTTTCACTTGGAACATCCACCCCAAGTTCAAACAGCTGTTGTGGGGTGGAATTTCCAGTTAATTGTTCTATTCCGCGAGTTTAAGTTTTTCCACCCTAAAACTCCAGTTTGTCGATCCTAACTTCTCAATTCCTACACCTTAATTGCCCCAAAATCAAAAACACAAAGCGAAACTACTACCGAGGTATAACCAACTATCGAGTATCAAATTTGACCAAACCTATCAACTTGAAATGCTGAAAACTGTAACCAAAACTACTAGGGTGGAAATTTCCACCCTAAGTTGAAAAAGGCCGTTTTGCATTGGAACATTCCTCTCAACTTTTCCACCCTAACACAAGCCTTATTTCTATGGGTTTTGTGGCGGTTTCCACCCTAATCAAGACGCATTTCCATGTTTTTCCACCCACCCCAACTTGGAACTTATACCTACCCACTTCGAACTTTTTCAACACCCACCCCAGTTGGAACACCCACTTTTCACTTGGAACATCCACCCCAAGTTCAAACAGTTGTTGTGGGGTGGAACTTTAAGTTAACTGTTCTACTCGGCCAGTTTTGGTTTTTTCACTCTAAAACTCCATTTTGTCGACTTTAACTTTTCAATTCCTGCACCTTAATTGCTTCAAAATCAAAAACACATAGCGAAACTACTACCAAGGTATAACCAACTATCGAGTATCAAATTTGACCAAACCTATCAACTTGAAATGCTGAAAACTGTAACCAAAACTACTAGGGTGGAAATTTCCACCCTAAACTGAAAAAAACCGTTTTGCATTGGAACTTTCCTCTCAACTTTTCCACCCTAACACATGCCTTATTTTTATGGGTTTTGTGGCGGTTTCCACCCTAATTAAGACGCATTTCCACGTTTTTCCACCCACCCCAACTTGGAACTTATACCTACCCACTTGGAACTTTTTCAACGCCCACCCCAAATCGAACTCCAACTTTTCACTTGGAACATCCACCCCAAGTTCAAACAGCTGTTGTGGGGTGGAATTTCCAGTTAACTGTTCTACTCGGCAAGTTTAAGTTTTTCCACCCTAAAACTCCATTTTGTCGACCTTAACTTCTCATTTCTTGCACCTTAAATGCCCCAAAATCAAAAACACATAGCGAAACTACTACCAAGGTATAACCAACTATCGAGTATCAAATTTGACCAAACCTATCAACTTGAAATGCTTAAAACTGTAACCAAAACTACTAGGGTGGAAATTTCCACCCTAAGTTGAAAAAGGCCGTTTTGCATTGGAACATTCCTCTCAACTTTTCCACCCTAACACATGCTTTATTTCTATGGGTTTTGTGCCTGTTTCCACCCTAATTAAGACGCATTTCCACGTTTTTCCACCCACCCCAACTTGGAACTTATACCTACCCACTTGGAACTTTTTCAACGCCCACCCCAATTGGAACACCCACTTTTCACTTGGAACATCCACCCCAAGTTCATACAGTTGTTGTGGGGTGGAATTTCCAGTTAACTGTTCTACTTTGCGAGTTTAAGTTTTTCCACCATAAAACTCTATTTTGTCGGTCCTAACTTCTCAATTCCTGCACCTTAAATGCCCCAAAATCAAAAACACAAAGCGAAATTACTACCAAGGTATAACCAACTATCGAGTATCAAATTTGACCAAACCTATCAACTTGAAATGCTTAAAACTGTAACCAAAACTACTAGGGTGGAAATTTCCACCCTAAGTTGAAAAAGGCCGTTTTGCATTGGAACACTCCTCTCAACTTTTCCACCCTAACACATGCCTTATTTCTATGGGTTTTGTGGCGGTTTCCACCCTAATTAAGACGCATTTCCACGTTTTTCCACTCACCCCAACTTGGAACTTATACCTACCCACTTGGAACTTTTTCAACACCCACCCCAGTTGGAACACCCACTTTTCACTTGGAACATCCACCCCAAGTTCAAACAGCTGTTGTGGGGTGGAATTTTAAGTTAACTGTTCTACTCGGCCAGTTTTAATTTTTCCACCCTAAAACTCCAGTTTGTCGACCTTAACTTCTCACTTCCTGCACCTTAATTACCCCAAAATCAAAAACACATAGCGAAACTACTACCAAGGTATAACCAACTATCGAGTATCAAATTTGACCAAACCTATCAACTTGAAACGCTGAAAACTGTAACCAAAACTACTAGGGTGGAAATTTCCACCCTAAACTGAAAAAAGCCGTTTTGCATTGGAACATTCCTCTCAACTTTTCCACCCTAAAACATGCCTTGTTTCTATGGGTTTTGTGGCGGTTTCCACCCTAATTAAGACGCATTTCCACGTTTTTCCACCCACCCCAACTTGGAACTTATACCTACCCACTTGGAACTTTTTCAACACCCACCCCAATTGGAACACCCACATTCCACTTGGAACATCCACCCCAAGTTCAAACAGCTGTTGTGGGGTGGAATTTCCAGTTAACTGTCCTACTCGGCAAGTTTAAGTTTTTCCATCCTAAAACTCCAGTTTGTCGATCCTAACTTCTCAATTCCTGCACCTTAATTGCCCCAAAATCAAAAACACAAAGCGAAACTACTACCAAGGTATAACCAACTATCGAGTATCAAATTTGACCAAACCTATCAACTTGAAATGCTTAAAACTGTAACCAAAACTACTAGGGTGGAAATTTCCACCCTAAGTTGAAAAAGGCCGTTTTGCATTGGAACATTCCTCTCAACTTTTCCACCCTAACACATGCCTTATTTCTATGGGTTTTGTGGCGGTTTCCACCCTAAATAAGACGCATTTCCACGTTTTTCCACCCACCCCAACTTGGAACTTATACCTACCCACTTGGAACTTTTTCAACACCCACCCCAAATCGAACACCCACTTTTCACTTGGAACATCCACCCCAAGTTCAAACAGCTGTTGTGGGGTGGAATTTGCAGTTAACTGTTCTACTCGGCCAGTTTAAAAATTTCCACTCTAAAACTCCATTTTGTCGATCCTAACTTCTCAATTCCTGCACCTTAATTGCCCCAAAAGTAAAAACACAAAGCGAAATTACTACCAAGGTATAACCAACTATCGAGTATCAAATTTGACCAAACCTATCAACTTGAAATGCTTAAAACTGTAACCAAAACTACTAGGGTGGAAATTTCCACCCTAAGTTGAAAAAGGCCGTTTTGCATTGGAACATTCTTCTCAACTTTTCCACCCTAACACATGCCTTATTTCTATGGGTTTTGTGGCGGTTTCCACCCTAATCAAGACGCAATTCCACGTTTTTCCACCCACCCCAACTTGGAACTTATACCTACCAACTTCGAACTTTTTCAACACCCACCCCAGTTGGAACACCCACTTTTCACTTGGAACATCCACCCCAAGTTCAAACAGTTGTTGTGGGGTGGAATTTTGAGTTAACTGTTCTACTCGGCCAGTTTTAATTTTTCCACCCTAAAACTCCATTTTGTCGACCTTAACTTCTCAACTCCTGCACCTTAATTGCCCCAAAATTCTAAACACATAGCGAAACTACTACCAAAGTATAATCAACTATCGAGTATCAAATTTGACCAAACCTATCAACTTGAAATGCTGAAAACTGTAACCAAAACTACTAGGGTGGAAATTTCCACCTTAAGTTGAAAAAAGCCATTGTGCATTGGAACATTCCTCTCAATTTTTCCACTCTAACACATGCTTTATTTCTATGGGTTTTGTGCCGGTTTCCACCCTAATTAAGACGCAATTCCACGTTTTTCCACCCACCCCAACTTGGAACTTATACCTACCCACTTGGAACTTTTTCAACACCCACCCAAATTGGAACATCATTTTTCACTTGGAACATCCACCCCAAGTTCATACAGTTGTTATGCGGTGGAACTTTGAATTAACTGTGCTACTTTGCGAGTTTAAGTTTTTCCACCCTAAACTTCCAGTTTGTCGATCCTACCTTCTCAATTCCTGCACCTTAATTGCCCCAAAATCAAAAACACGTAGCGAAACTACTACCAAGGTATAACCAACTAACGAGTATCAAATTTGACCAAACCTATCAACTTGAAATGCTGAAAACTGTAACCAAAACTACTAGGGTGGAAATTTCCACCCTAAGTTGAAAAAGGCCGTTTTGCATTGGAACATTCCTTTCAACTTTTCCACTCTAACACATGCCTTATTTCTATGGGTTTTGTGGCGGTTTCCACTTTAATTAAAACGCAATTCCACGTTTTTCCACCCACCCCAACTTGGAACTTACACCTACCCACTTGGAACTTTTTCAACACCCACCCCAGTTGGAACACCCACTTTTCACTTGGATCATCCACCCCAAGTTCAAACAGTTGTTGTGGGGTGGAATTTTAAGTTAACTGTTCTACTCGGCCAGTTTTAGTTTGTCCACCCTAAAACTCCATTTTGTCGACCTTAACTTCTCAATTCCTGCACCTTAATTGCCCCAAAAACAAAAACACAAAGCGAAACTACTACCAAGGTATAACCAACTATCGAGTATCAAATTTGACCAAACCTATCAACTTGAAATGCTTAAAACTGTAACCAAAACTACTAGGGTAGAAATTTCCACCCTAAGTTGAAAAAGGCCGTTTTGCATTGGAACATTCCTCTCAACTTTTCCACCCTAACACATGCCTTATTTCTATGGGTTTTGTGGCGGTTTCCACCCTAATTAAGACGCATTTCCACGTTTTTCCACCCACTCCAACTTGGAACTTATACCTACCCACTTGGAACTTTTTCAACACCCACCCCAATTGGAACACCCCCTTTTCACTTGGAACATCCACCCCAAGTTCAAACAGTTGTTGTGGAATGGAATTTCCAGTTAACTGTTCTACTCTGCGAGTTTGAGTTTTTCCACCCTAAAACTCCAGTTTGTCGATCCTAACTTCTCACTTCCTGCACCTTAATTGCCCCAAAGTCACAAACACATAGCGAAACTACTACCAAGGTATAACCAACTATCGAGTATCAAATTTGACCAAACCTATCAACTTGAAATGCTTAAAACTGTAACCAAAACTACTAGGGTGGAAATTTCCACCCTAAGTTGAAAAAAGCCGTTTTGCATTGGAACATTCCTTTCAGCTTTTCCACCTTAACACATGCCTTATTTTTATGGGTTTTGTGGCGGTTTCCACCCTAATTAAAACGCATTTCCACGTTTTTCCACCCACCCCAACTTGGAACTTATACCTACCCACTTGGAACTTTTTCAACGCCCACCCCAATTGGATTACCCACTTTTCACTTGGAACATCCACCCCAAGTTCAAACAGTTGTTGTGGGATGGAATTTTAAGTTAACTCTTCTACACGGTCAGTTTTAGTTTTTCCACCCTAAAACTCCAGTTTGTCGACCTTAACTTTTCAATTCCTGCACCTTAATTGCCCCAAAATCACAAACACATAGCGAAACTACTACCAAGGTATAACCAACTATCGAGTATCAAAATTGACCAAACCTGTCAACTTGAAATGCTTAAAACTGTAACCAAAACTACTAGGGTGGAAATTTCCACCCTAAGTTGAAAAAGGCCGTTTTGCATTGGAACATTCCTTTCAACTTTTCCACCCTAACACAAGCCTTATCTCTATGGGTTTTGTGCCTGTTTCCACCCTAATTAAAACGCATTTCCACGTTTTTCCACCCACCCCAACTTGGAACTTATACCTACCCACTTGGAACTTTTTCAACACCCACCCCAATTGGAACACCCACTTTTCACTTGGAACATCCACCCCAAGTTCAAACAGTTGTTGTGGGGTGGATTTTCCAGTTAACTGTTTTACTCTGCGAGTTTGAATTTTTCCACCCTAAAACTCCATTTTGTCGATCCTAACTTCTCACTTCCTGCACCTTAATTGCCCCAAAGTCACAAACACAAAGCGAAACTACTACCAAGGTATAACCAACTATCGAGTATCAAATTTGACCAAACCTATCAACTTGAAATGCTTAAAACTGTAACCAAAACTACTAGGGTGGAAATTTCCACCCTAAGTTGAAAAAGGCCGTTTTGCTTTGGAACATTCCTCTCAACTTTTCCACCCTAACACATGCCTTATTTCTATGGGTTTTGTGGCGGTTTCCACCCTAAATAAGACGCATTTCCACGTTTTTCCACCCACCCCAACTTGGAACTTATACCTACCCACTTGGAACTTTTTCAACACCCACCCCAGTTGGAACACCCACTTTTCACTTGGAACATCCACCCCAAGTTCAAACAGCTGTTGTGGGGTGGACTTTCCTGTTAACTGTTCTATTCGGCCAGTTTTAATTTTTCCATCCTAAAACTCCATTTTGTCGATCCTAACTTCTCCATTCCTGCACCTTAATTGCCCCAAATACAAAAACACAAAAGGAAACTACTACCAAGGTATAACCAACTATCGAGTATCAAATTTGACCAAACCTATCAACTTGAAATGCTTAAAACTGTAACCAAAACTACTAGGGTGGAAATTTCCACCCTAAGTTGAAAAAGGCCGTTTTGCTTTGGAACATTCCTCTCAACTTTTCCACCCTAACACATGCCTTATTTCTATGGGTTTTGTGGCGGTTTCCACCCTAATTAAAACGCATTTCCACGTTTTTCCACCCACCCCAACTTGGAACTTATACCTACCCACTTGGAACTTTTTCAACACCCACCCCAATTGGAACACCCACTTTTCACTTGGAACATCCACCCCAAGTTCAAACAGCTGTTGTGGGGCAGAATTTTAAGTTAACTGTTCTACTCGGCCAGTTTTAGTTTTTCCACCCTAAAACTCCATTTTGTCGACCTTAACTTCTCAATTCCTGCACCTTATATGCCCCAAAATCAAAAACACAAAGCGAAACTACTACCAAGGTATAACCAACTATCGAGTATCAAAATTGACCAAACCCATCAACTTGAAATGCTTAAAACTGTAACCCAAATTACTATGGTGGAAAATTCCACCCCAAGTTGAAAAAGGCCGTTTTGCATTGGAACATTCCTCTCAACTTTTCCACCCTAACACATGCCTTGTTTTCATGGGTTTTGTGGCGGTTTCCACCCTAATTAAGACGCAATTCCACGTTTTTCCACCCACCCCAACTTGGAACTTATACCTACCCACTTGGAACTTTTTCAACACCCACCCCAGTTGGAACACCCACTTTTCACTTGGAACATCCAACCCAAAATCAAACAGTTGTTGTGGAATGGAATTTCCAGTTAACTGTTCTACTCTGCGAGTTTAAGTTTTTCCACCCTAAAACTCCAGTTTGTCGATCCTAACTTCTCAATTCCTGCACCTTAATTGCCCCAAATCACAAACACAAAACGAAACTACTACCAAGGTATAACCAACTATCGAGTATCAAATTTGACCAAACCTATCAACTTGAAATGCTTAAAACTGTAACCAAAACTACTAGGGTGGAAATTTCCACTTTGAATTGAAAAACGCGGTTTTGCATTGGAACATTCCTCTCAACTTTTCCACCCTAACACATGCCTTATTTCTATGGGTTTTGTGGCGGTTTCCACTTTAATTAAAACGCATTTCCACGTTTTTCCACCCACCCCAACTTGGAACTTATACCTACCCACTTGGAACTTTTTCAACACCCACCCCAGTTGGAACACCCACTTTTCACTTGGAACATCCACCCCAAGTTCAAACAGCTGTTGTGGGGTGGAATTTCCGGTTAACTGTTCTACTCGGCAAGTTTAAATTTTTCCACCCTAACACTCCATTTTGTCGATCCTAACTTCTCATTTCCTGCACCTTAATTGCCCCAAAATCAAAAACACAAAACGAAACTACTACCAAGGTATAACCAACTATCGAGTATCAAATTTGACCAAACCTATCAACTTGAAATGCTGAAAACTGTAACCAAAACTACTAGGGTGAAAAATTCCACCCTAAATTGTAAAAGGCCGTTTTGCATTGGAACATTCCTCTCAACTTTTCCACTTTAACACATGCCTTATTTCTATGGGTTTTGTGGCGGTTTCCACCCTAACTAAAACGCATTTCCACGTTTTTCCACCCACCCCAACTTGGAACTTATACCTACCCACTTGGAACTTTTTCAACGCCCACCCCAGTTGGAACACCCACTTTTCACTTGGAACATCCACCCCAAGTTCAAACAGTTGTTGTGGGGTGGAATTTTAAATTAACTGTTCTACTCGGACAGTTTTAGTTTTCCCACCCTAAAACTCCATTTTGTCGACCTTAACTTTTTCATTCCTGCACCTTAATTGCCCCAAAATCAAAAACACATAGCGAAACTACTACCAAGGTATAACCAACTATCGAGTATCAAATTTGACCAAACCTATCAACTTGAAATGCTGAAAACTGTAACCAAAACTACTAGGGTGAAAAATTCCACCCTAAATTGTAAAAGGCCGTTTTGCATTGGAACATTCCTCTCAACTTTTCCACTTTAACACATGCCTTATTTCTATGGGTTTTGTGGCGGTTTCCACCCTAACTAAAACGCATTTCCACGTTTTTCCACCCACCCCAACTTGGAACTTATACCTACCCACTTGGAACTTTTTCAACGCCCACCCCAGTTGGAACACCCACTTTTCACTTGGAACATCCACCCCAAGTTCAAACAGTTGTTGTGGGGTGGAATTTTAAATTAACTGTTCTACTCGGACAGTTTTAGTTTTCCCACCCTAAAACTCCATTTTGTCGACCTTAACTTTTTCATTCCTGCACCTTAATTGCCCCAAAATCAAAAACACATAGCGAAACTACTACCAAGGTATAACCAACTATCGAGTATCAAATTTGACCAAACCTATCAACTTGAAATGCTGAAAACTGTAACCAAAACTACTAGGGTGGAAATTTCCACCCTAAGTTGAAAAACGCCGTTTTGCATTGGAACATTCTTCTCAACTTTTCCACCTTAACACATGCCATATTTCCATGGGTTTTGTGGCGGTTTCCACCCTAATCAAAACGCATTTCCACGTTTTTCCACCCACCCCAACTTGGAACTTATACCTACCCACTTGGAACTTTTTCAACGCCCACCCCAAATCGAATTCCAACTTTTCACTTGGAACATCCACCCCAAGTTTAAACAGCTGTTGTGGGGTGGACTTTCCTGTTAACTGTTCTATTCGGCAAGTTTAAGTTTTTCCATCCTAAAACTCCATTTTGTCGATCCTAACTTTTCCAATCCTGCACCTTCATTGCCCCAAAAACAAAAACACATAGCGAAACTACTACCAAGGTATAACCAACTATCGAGTATCAATATTGACCAAACCTATCAACTTGAAATGCTTAAAACTGTAACCAAAACTACTAGGGTGGAAATTTCCACCTTGAATTGAAAAACGCGGTTTTGCATTGGAACATTCCTCTCAACTTTTCCACCCTAACACATGCCTTATTTCTATGGGTTTTGTGGCGGTTTCCACCCTAATCAAGACGCAATTTCACGTTTTTCCACCCACCCCAACTTGGAACTTATACCTACCCACTTGGAACTTTTTCAACACCCACCCCAGTTGGAACACCCACTTTTCACTTGGAACATCCACCCCAAGTTCAAACAGTTGTTGTGGGGTGGAATTTTAAGTTAACTGTTCTACTCGGCCAGTTTTAATTGTTCCACTTTAAAACTCCATTTTGTCGACCTTAACTTCTCAATTCCTGCACCTTAATTGCCCCAAAATCAAAAACACATAGCGAAACTACTACCAAGGTATAACCAACTATCGAGTATCAAATTTGACCAAACCTATCAACTTAAAATGCTGAAAACTGTAACCAAAACTACTAGGGTGGAAATTTCCACCCTAAGTTGAAAAAGGCCGTTTTGCATTGGAACATTCTACTCAATTTTTCCACTCTAACACATGCCTTATTTTTATGGGTTTTGTGCCGGTTTCCACCCTAATTAAGACGCAATTCCACGTTTTTCCACCCACCCCAACTTGGAACTTATACCTACCCACTTGGAACTTTTTCAACACCCACCCCAATTGGAACACCCACTTTTCACTTGGAACATCCACCCCAAGTTCAAACCGTTGTTATGTGGTGGAATTTTGAGTTAACTGTTCTACCCCGCGAGTTTAAGTTTTTCCACCCTAAACTTCCGGTTTGTCGATCCTAACTTCTCAATTCCTGCACCTTAATTGCCCCAAAATCAAAAACACATAGCGAAACTACTACTAAGGTATAACCAACTATCGAGTATCAAATTTGACCAAACCTATCAACTTGAAATGCTGAAAACTGTAACCAAAACTACTAGGGTGGAAATTTCCACCCTAAGTTGAAAAAGGCCGTTTTGCATTGGAACTTTCCTCTCAACTTTTCCACTCTAACACATACCTTATTTCTATGGGTTTTGTGGCGGTTTCCACCCTAATTAAGACGCATTTCCACGTTTTTCCACCCACCCCAACTTGGAATTTATACCTACCCACTTGGAACTTTTTCAACACCCACCCCAATTGGAACACCCACTTTTCACTTGGAACATCCACCCCAAGTTCAAACAGCTGTTGTGGGGTGGAATTTCCTGTTAACTGTTCTACTCAACAAATTTAAGTTTTCCCACCCTAAAACTCCATTTTGTCGACCTTAACTTCTCAACTCCTGCACCTTATATGCCCCAAAATCAAAAACACAAAGCGAAACTCCTACCAAGGTATAACCAACTATCGAGTATCAAATTTGACCAAACCTATCAACTTGAAACGCTTAAAACTGCAACCAAAACTACTAGGGTGGAAAATTCCATCCCAAGTTGAAAAAGGCCGTTTTGCATTGGAACTTTCCTCTCAACTTTTCCACTTTAACACATACCTTATTTCTATGGGTTTTGTGGCGGTTTCCACCCTAATTAAGACGCATTTCCACGTTTTTCCACCCACCCCAACTTGGAATTTATACCTACCCACTTGGAACTTTTTCAACACCCATCCCAAATGGAACACCCACTTTTCACTTGGAACATCCACCCCAAGTTCAAACAGCTAGTGTGGGGTGGAATTTTGAGTTAACGGTTCTACTCCGCGAGTTTAAGTTTTTCCACCCTAAACTTCCAGTTTGTCGATCCTAACTTCTCAATTCCTGCACCTTAATTGCCCCAAAATCAAAAACACGTAGCGAAACTACTACCAAGGTATAACCAACTATCGAGTATCAAATTTGACCAAACCTATCAACTTGAAATGCTGAAAACTGTAACCAAAACTACTAGGGTGGAATTTTCCACCCTAAGTTAAAAAAGCCGTTTTGCATTGGAACATTCCTTTCAACTTTTCCACCCTAACACATGCCTTATTTCTATGGGTTTTGTGGCGGTTTCCACCCTAACTAAAACGCATTTCCACGTTTTTCCACCCACCCCAACTTGGAACTTATACCTACCCACTTGAAACTTTTTCAACGCCCACCCCAAATCGAATTCCAACTTTTCATTTGGAACATCCACTCCAAGTTAAAACAGTTGTTGTGGGGTGGAATTTCCTGTTAACTGTTCTACTCAGCAAGTTTAAGTTTTTTCACCCTAAAACTCCAGTTTGTCGATCCTAACTTCTCACTTCCTGCACCTTAATTGCCTCAAAATCAAAAACACATAAAAACTACTACTAAAGTATAACCAACTATCGAGTATCATTATTGACCAAACCTATCAACTTGAAATGCTGAAAACTGTAACCAAAACTACTAGGGTGGAAATTTCCACCCTAAGTTGAAAAAGGCCGTTTTGCATTGGAACATTCCTCTCAACTTTTCCACCCTAACACATGCCTTATTTCTATGGGTTTTGTGGCGGTTTCCACCCTATTTAAAACGCATTTCCACCTTTTTCCACCCACCCCAACTTGGAACTTATACCTACCCACTTGGAACTTTTTCAACATTCACCCCAAATCGAACTCCCACTTTTCACTTGGAACATCCACCCCAAGTTCAAACAGCTTTTGTGGGGTAGAATTTTAAGTTAACTGTTCTACTCGGCGAGTTTTAGTTTTCCCACCCTAAAACTCCAATTTGTCGACCTTAACTTTTTCATTCCTGCACCTTAATTGCCCCAAAATCAAAAACACATAGCGAAACTACTACCAAGGTATAACCAACTATCGAGTATCAAATTTGACCAAACCTATCAACTTGAATTGCTGAAAACTGTAACCAAAACTATTAGGGTGGAAGTTACCACCCTAAGTTGAAAAACGCGGTTTTGCATTGGAACATTCTTCTCAACTTTTCCACCCTAACACATGCCTTATTTCTATGGGTTTTGTGGCGGTTTCCACCCTAATTAAAACGCATTTCCACGTTTTTCCACCCACCCCAACTTGGAACTTATACCTACCCACTTGGAACTTTTTCAACGCCCATCCCAAATCGAATTCCAACTTTTCACTTGGAACATCCACCCCAAGTTTAAACAGCTGTTGTGGGGTGGAATTTCCTGTTAACTGTTCTATTCGGCAAGTTTAAGTTTTTCCATCCTAAAACTCCATTTTGTCGATCCTAACTTCTCAATTCCTGCACCTTAATTGCCCCAAAAACAAAAACACAAAACGAAACTACTACCAAGGTATAACCAACTATCGAGTATCAAATTTGACCAAACCTATCAACTTGAAGTGCTTAAAACTGTAACCAAAACTACTAGGGTGGAATATTCCACTTTAAACTGAAAAAGGCCGTTTTGCATTGGAACATTCCTCTCAACTTTTCCACCCTAACACATGCCATATTTCTATGGGTTTTGTGGCGGTTTCCACCCTAATCAAGACGCATTTCCACGTTTTTCCACCTACCCCAACTTGGAACTTATACCTACCAACTTGGAACTTTTTCAACACCCACCCCAGTTGGAACACCCACTTTTCACTTGGAACATCCACCCCAAGTTCAAACAGTTGTTGTGGGGTGGAATTTTAAGTTAACTGTTCTACTCGACCAATTTTAGTTTTTCCACCCTAAAACTCCACTTTGTCGACCTTAACTTCTCAATTCCTGCACCTTAATTGCCCCAAAATCACAAACACATAAAAACTACTACCAAAGTATAACCAACTATCGAGTATCATTATTGACCAAACCTATCAATTTGAAATGCTGAAAACTGTAACCAAAACTACTAGGGTGGAAATTTCCACCCTAAGTAGTAAAAGGCCGTTTTGCATTGGAACATTCCTCTCAACTTTTCCACCCTAACACATGCCTTATTTCTATAGGTTTTGTGGCGGTTTCCACCCTAATTAAGACGCATTTCCACGTTTTTCCACCCACCCCAACTTGGAACTTATACCTACCCACTTGGAACTTTTTCAACACCCATCCCAAATGGAACACCCACTTTTCACTTGGAACATCCACCCCAAGTTCAAACAGCTAGTGTGGGGTGGAATTTTGAGTTAACGGTTCCACTCCGCGAGTTTAAGTTTTTCCACTTTAAACTTCCAGTTTGTCGATCCTAACTTCTCAATTCCTGCACCTTAATTGCCCCAAAATCAAAAACACGTAGCGAAACTACTACCAAGGTATAACCAACTATCGAGTATCAAATTTGACCAAACCTATCAACTTGAAATGCTGAAAACTGTAACCAAAACTACTAGGGTGGAAATTTCCACCTTAAATAGTAAAAGGCCGTTTTGCATTGGAACATTCCTCTCAACTTTTCCACCCTAACACATGCCTTATTTCTATGGGTTTTGTGGCGGTTTCCACCCTATTTAAGACGCATTTCCACGTTTTTCCACCCACCCCAACTTGGAACTTATACCTACCCACTTGGAACTTTTTCAACACTCACCCCAAATCAAACTCCCACTTTTCACTTGGAACATCCACCCCAAGTTCAAACAGCTGTTGTGGGGTGGAATTTTGAGTTAACTGTTCTACTCGGCCAGTTTTAGTTTTCCCACCCTAAAACTCCATTTTGTCGACTTTAACTTTTTCATTCCTGCACCTTAATTGCCCCAAAATCAAAAACACATAGCGAAACTACTACCAAGGTATAACCAACTATCGAGTATCAAATTTGACCAAACCTATCAACTTGAAATGCTGAAAACTGTAACCAAAACTACTAGGGTGGAAATTTCCACCCTAAGTTGAAAAAAGCCGTTTTGCATTGGAACATTCCTTTCAACTTTTCCACCCTAACACATGCCTTATTTCTATGGGTTTTGTGGCGGTTTCCACCCTAACTAAAACGCATTTCCACGTTTTTCCACCCACCCCAACTTGGAACTTATACCTACCCACTTGAAACTTTTTCAACGCCCACCCCAAATCGAATTCCAACTTTTCACTTGGAACATCCACTCCAAGTTCAAACAGCTGTTGTGGGGTGGAATTTCCTGTTAACTGTTCTACTCAGCAAGTTTAAATTTTTCCACTCTAAAACTTCAGTTTGTCGATCCTAACTTCTCAATTCCTGCACCTTAATTGCCCCAAAAGTAAAAACACAAAGCGAAACTACTACCAAGGTATAACCAACTATCGAGTATCAAATTTGACCAAACCTATCAACTTTAAATGCTTAAAACTGTAACCAAAACTACTAGGGTGGAAATTTCCACCCTAAACTAAAAAAGGCCGTTTTGCATTGGAACATTCCTCTCAACTTTTCCACCCTAACACATGCCTTATTTCTATGGGTTTTGTGGCGGTTTCCACCCTAATCAAGACGCATTTCCACGTTTTTCCACCCACCCCAACTTGGAACTTATACCTACCCACTTGGAACTTTTTCAACACCCACCCCAGTTGGAACACCCACTTTTCACTTGGAACATCCACCCCAAGTTCAAACAGTTGTTGTGGGGTAGAATTTTAAGTTAACTGTTCTACTCGGCCAATTTTATTTTTTTCACCCTAAAACTCCATTTTGTCGACCTTAACTTCTCAATTCCTGCACCTTAATTGCCTCAAAATCAAAAACACATAAAAACTACTACTAAAGTATAACCAACTATCGAGTATCATTATTGACCAAACCTATCAACTTGAAATGCTGAAAACTGTAACCAAAACTACTAGGGTGGAAATTTCCACCCTAAGTTAAAAAAGGCCGTTTTGCATTGGAACATTCCTCTCAACTTTTCCACCCTAACACATGCCTTATTTCTATGGGTTTTGTGGCGGTTTCCACCCTATTTAAAACGCATTTCCACCTTTTTCCACCCACTCCAACTTGGAACTTATACCTACCCACTTGGAACTTTTTCAACATTAACCCCAAATCGAACTCCCACTTTTCACTTGGAACATCCACCCCAAGTTCAAACAGCTGTTGTGGGGTAGAATTTTAAGTTAACTGTTCTACTCGGCGAGTTTAAGTTTTTCCACCCTAAAACTCCATTTTGTCGATCCTAACTTCTCAATTCCTGCACCTTAATTGCCCCAAAATCAAAAACACGTAGCGAAACTACTACCAAGGTATAACCAACTATCGAGTATCAAATTTGACCAAACCTATCAACTTGAAATGCTGAAAACTGTAACCAAAACTACTAGGGTGGAAATTTCCACCCTAAGTTGAAAAACGCCGTTTTGCATTGGAACATTCCTCTCAACTTTTCCACCCTAACACATGCTTTATTTCTCTGGGTTTTGTGGCGGTTTCCACCCTAACTAAAACGCATTTCCACGTTTTTCCACACACCCCAACTTGGAACTTATACCTACCCACTTGGAACTTTTTCAACACCCACCCCAGTTGGAACACCCACTTTTCACTTGGAACATCCACCCCAAGTTCAAACAGTTGTTGTGGGGTGGAATTTTGAGTTAACTGTTCTACTCGGACAGTTTTAGTTTTCCCACCCTAAAACTCCATTTTGTCGACCTTAACTTTTTCATTCCTGCACCTTAATTGCCCCAAAATCAAAAACACATAGCGAAACTACTACCAAGGTATAACCAACTATCGAGTATCAAATTTGACCAAACCTATCAACTTGAAATGCTGAAAACTGTAACCAAAACTATTAGGGTGGAAATTACCACCCTAAGTTGAAAAACGCGGTTTTGCATTGGAACATTCCTCTCAACTTTTCCACCCTAACACATGCCTTATTTCTATGGGTTTTGTGGCGGTTTCCACCCTAATTAAAACGCATTTCCACGTTTTTCCACCCACCCCAACTTGGAACTTATACCTACCCACTTGGAACTTTTTCAACGCCCACCCCAAATCGAATTCCAACTTTTCACTTGGAACATCCACCCCAAGTTTAAACAGCTGTTGTGGGGTGGACTTTCCTGTTAACTGTTCTATTCGGCAAGTTTAAGTTTTTCCATCCTAAAACTCCATTTTGTCGATCCTAACTTCTCAATTCCTGCACCTTAATTGCCCCAAAATCAAAAACACAAAACGAAACTACTACCAAGGTATAACCAACTATCGAGTATCAAATTTGACCAAACCTATCAACTTGAAATGCTTAAAACTGTAACCAAAACTACTAGGGTGGAAATTTCCACTCTAAGTTGAAAAAGGCCGTTTTGCATTGGAACATTCCTCTCAACTTTTCCACCCTAACACATGCTTTATTTCTACGGGTTTTGTGGCGGTTTCCATCTTAATTAAGACGCATTTCCACGTTTTTCCACCCACCCCAACTTGGAACTTATACCTACCCACTTGGAACTTTTTCAACACCCACCCCAGTTGGAACACCCACTTTTCTTTAGGAACATCCACCCCAAGTTCAAACAGCTGTTGTGGGGTGGACTTTCCTGTTAACTGTTCTATTCGGCAAGTTTAAATTTTTCCATCCTAAAACTCCATTTTGTCGATCCTAACTTCTCAATTCCTGCACCTTAATTGCCCCAAAATCAAAAACACAAAACGAAACTACTACCAAGGTATAACCAACTATCGAGTATCAAATTTGACCAAACCTATCAACTTGAAATGCTTAAAACTGTAACCAAAACTACTAGGGTGGAAATTTCCACCCTAAGTTGAAAAAGGCCGTTTTGCATTGGAACATTCCTCTCAACTTTTCCACCCTAACACATGCCTTATTTCTACGGGTTTTGTGGCGGTTTCCACCCTAATTAAAACGCATTTCCACGTTTTTCCACCCACCCCAACTTGGAACTTATACCTACCCACTTGGAACTTTTTCAACGCCCACCCCAAATCGAATTCCAACTTTTCACTTGGAACATCCACCCCAAGTTTAAACAGCTGTTGTGGGGTGGACTTTCCTGTTAACTGTTCTATTCGGCAAGTTTCAGTTTTTCCATCTTAAACCTCCAGTTTGTCGATCCTAACTTCTCACTTCCTGCACCTTAATTGCCCCAAAATCAAAAACACGTAGCGAAACTACTACCAAGGTATAACCAACTATCGAGTATCAAATTTGACCAAACCTATCAACTTGAAATGCTTAAAACTGTAACCAAAACTACTAGGGTGGAAATTTCCACCCTAAGTAGTAAAAAGCCGTTTTGCATTGGAACATTCCTCTCAACTTTTCCACCCTAACACATGCCTTGTTTTTATGGGTTTTGTGGCGGTTTCCACCCTAAATAAGACGCATTTCCACGTTTTTCCACCCACCCCAACTTGGAACTTATACCTACCCACTTGGAACTTTTTCAAGGCCCACCTCAAATCGAACACCCACTTTTCACTTGGAACATCCACCTTAAGTTCAAACAGTTGTTGTGGGGTGGAGTTTTAAGTTGACTGTTCTACTTTGCGAGTTTAAGTTTTTCCACCCTAATTTTCCATTTTGTCGATCTTAACTTCTCAATTCCTGCACCTTAATTGCCCCAAAATCAAAAACACATAGCGAAACTACTACCAAGGTATAACCAACTATCGAGTATCAAATTTGACCAAACCTATCAACTTGAAATGCTTAAAACTGTAACCAAAACTACTAGGGTGGAAATTTCCACCCTAAGTAGTAAAAGGCCGTTTTGCATTGGAACATTCCTCTCAACTTTTCCACCCTAACACATGCCTTGTTTTTATGGGTTTTGTGGCGGTTTCCACCCTAAATAAGACGCATTTCCACGTTTTTCCACCCACCCCAACTTGGAACTTATACCTACCCACTTGGAACTTTTTCAACACCCACCCCAATTGGAACACCCACTTTTCACTTGGAACATCCACCCCAAGTTCAAACAGTTGTTATGTGGTGGAATTTTGAATTAACGGTTCTACTCTGCGAGTTTAAGTTTTTCCACCCTAAACTTCCAGTTTGTCGATCCTAACTTCTCACTTCCTGCACCTTAATTGCCCCAAAATCAAAAACACATAGCGAAACTACTACCAAGGTATAACCAACTATCGAGTATCAAATTTGACCAAACCTATCAACTTGAAATGCTGAAAACTGTAACCAAAACTACTAGGGTGGAAATTTCCACCCTAAGTTGAAAAACGCCGTTTTGCATTGGAACATTCCTCTCAACTTTTCCACTCTAACACATGCCTTATTTCTATGGGTTTTGTGCCGGTTTCCACCTTAATTAAAACGCAATTCCACGTTTTTCCACCCACCCCAACTTGGAACTTATACCTACCCACTTGGAACTTTTTCAACACCCACCCCAATTGGAACACCCACTTTTCACTTGGAACATCCACCCCAAGTTCAAACAGTTGTTATGTGGTGGAATTTTGAATTAACGGTTCTACTCTGCGAGTTTAAGTTTTTCCACCCTAAACTTCCAGTTTGTCGATCCTAACTTCTCACTTCCTGCACCTTAATTGCCCCAAAATCAAAAACACATAGCGAAACTACTACCAAGGTATAACCAACTATCGAGTATCAAATTTGACCAAACCTATCAACTTGAAATGCTGAAAACTGTAACCAAAACTACTAGGGTGGAAATTTCCACCCTAAGTTGAAAAAAGCCGTTTTGCATTGGAACATTCCTCTCAACTTTTCCACCCTAACACATGCTTTATTTCTACGGGTTTTGTGGCGGTTTCCATCTTAATTAAGACGCATTTCCACGTTTTTCCACCCACCCCAACTTGGAATTTATACCTACCCACTTGGAACTTTTTCAACACCCACCCCAGTTGGAACACCCACTTTTCTTTAGGAACATCCACCCCAAGTTCAAACAGTTGTTGTGGGGTGGAACTCCCAGTTAACTGTTTTACTCTGCGAGTTTAAGTTTTTTCACCCTAAAACTCCATTTTGTCGATCCTAACTTCTCACTTCCTGCACCTTAATTGCCCCAAAATCAAAAACACGTAGCGAAACTACTACCAAGGTATAACCAACTATCGAGTATCAAATTTGACCAAACCTATCAACTTGAAATGCTTAAAACTGTAACCAAAACTACTAGGGTGGAAATTTCCACCCTAAGTAGTAAAAGGCCGTTTTGCATTGGAACATTCCTCTCAACTTTTCCACCCTAACACATGCCTTGTTTTTGAGGGTTTTGTGGCGGTTTCCACCCTAAATAAGACGCATTTCCACGTTTTTCCACCCACCCCAACTTGGAACTTATACCTACCCACTTGGAATTTTTCAACGCCCACCCCAGTTGGAACACCCACTTTTCACTTGGAACATCCACCCCAAGTTCAAACAGCTGTTGTGGGGTGGAATTTTAAGTTAACTGTTCTACTCGGCCAGTTTTAGTTTTCCCACCCTAAAACTCCAGTTTGTCGACCTTAACTTCTCATTTCTTGCACCTTAATTGCCCCAAAATCAAAAACACATAGCGAAACTACTACCAAGGTATAACCAACTATCGAGTATCAAATTTGACCAAACCTATCAACTTGAAATGCTGAAAACTGTAACCAAAACTACTAGGGTGGAAATTTCCACCTTGAAATGAAAAACGCGGTTTTGCATTGGAACATTCCTCTCAACTTTTCCACCCCAACACATGCTTTATTTCTATAGGTTTTGTGGCGGTTTCCACCCTAATTAAGACGCATTTCCACGTTTTTCCGCCCACCCCAACTTGGAACTTATACCTACCCACTTGGAACTTTTTCAACACCCATCCCAATTGGAACACCCACTTTTCACTTGGAACATCCACCCCAAGTTCAAACAGTTGTTGTGGGGTGGAACTCCCAATTAACTGTTTTACTCTGCGAGTTTAAGTTTTTCCACCCTAAAACTCCATTTTGTCGATCCTAACTTCTCACTTCCTGCACCTTAATTTCCCCAAAATCAAAAACACATAGCGAAACTACTACCAAGGTATAACCAACTATCGAGTATCAAATTTGACCAAACCTATCAACTTGAAATGCTTAAAACTCTAACCAAAACTACTAGGGTGGAAATTTCCACCCTAAGTAATAAATAGCCGTTTTGCATTGGAACATTCCTCTCAACTTTTCCACCCTAACACATGCCTTGTTTTTATGGGTTTTGTGGCGGTTTCCACCCTAATTTAGACGCATTTCCACGTTTTTCCACCCACCCCAACTTGGAATTTATACCTACCCACTTGAAACTTTTTCAACGCCCACCTCAAATCGAACTCCCACTTTTCACTTGGAACATCCACCCCAAGTTCAAACAGCTGTTGTGGGGTGGAATTTTAAATTAACTGTTCTACTCTGCGAGTTTAAGTTTTTCCACTCTGAATTTCTACTTTGTCGATCCTAACTTCTCAATTCCTGCACCTTAATTACCCCAAAATCAAAAACACAAAGCGAAACTACTACCAAGGTATAACCAACTATCGAGTATCAAATTTGACCAAACCTATCAACTTGAAATGCTTAAAACTGTAACCAAAACTACTAGGGTGGAAATTTCCACCCTAAGTAGCAAATAGCCGTTTTGCATTGGAACATTCCTCTCAACTTTTCCACCCTAACACATGCCTTATTTCTATGGGTTTTGCGGCGGTTTCCACCCTAATCAAAACGCATTTCCACGTTTTTCCACCCACCCCAACTTGGAACTTATACCTACCCACTTGGAACTTTTTTAACACCCACCCCAATTGGAACACCCACTTTTCACTTGGAACATCCACCCCAAGTTCAAACAGTTGTTGTGGGTGGAACTTTTAGTTAACAGTTCTATTTTGCGAGTTTAAGTTTTTCCAGCTTAAAACTCCATTTTGTCGATCCTAACTTTTCACTTCCTGCACCCTAATTGCCCCAAAATCAAAAACACAAAACGAAACTACTACCAAGGTATAACCAACTATCGAGTATCAATTTTGGCCAAACCTATCAACTTGAAATGCTGAAAACTGTAACCAAAACTACTAGGGTGGAAATTTCCACACTAAGTAGTAAAAAGCCGTTTTGCATTGGAACATTCCTCTCAACTTTTTCAACCTAACACATGTTTTGTTTTTATGGGTTTTGTGGCGGTTTCCACCCTAATTAAAACGCATTTCCACGTTTTTCCACCCACCCCAACTTGGAACTTATACCTACCCATTTGGAACTTTTTCAACGCCCACCTCAACTCGAACTCCAACTTTTCACTTGGAACATCCACCCCAAGTTCAAACAGTTGTTGTGGGGTGGAACTTTAAGTTAACTGTTCTACTCGGCCAGTTTTGGTTTTTCCACCCTAAAACTTCCAGTTTGTCGACCTTAACTTCTCAATTCCTGCACCTTAATTGCTTCAAAAACAAAAACACATAGCGAAACTACTACCAAGGTATAACCAACTATCGAGTATCAAGTTTGACCAAACCTATTAACTTGAAATGCTGAAAACTGTAACCAAAACTACTAGGGTGGAAATTTCCACCCTAAGTTGAAAAAAGGCCGTTTTGCATTGGAACATTCCTCTCAACTTTTCCACCCTAACACATGCCTTATTTCTATGGGTTTTGTGGCGGTTTCCACCCTAACTAAGACGCATTTCCACGTTTTTCCACCCACCCCAACTTGGAACTTATACCTACCCACTTGGAACTTTTTCAACACCCACCCCAATTGGAACACCCACTTTCCACTTGGAACATCCACCCCAAGTTCAAACAGTTGTTGTGGGGTGGACTTTTAAGTTAACTGTTCTACTCGGCCAGTTTTAGTTTTCCTACCCTAAAACTCCACTTTGTCGACCTTAACTTCATCATTCCTGCACCTTAATTGCCCCAAAATCAAAAACACATAACGAAACTACTACCAAGGTATAACCAACTATCGAGTATCAAATTTGACCAAACCTATCAACTTGAAATGCTGAAAACTGTAACCAAAACTACTAGGGTGGAAATTTCCACCCTAAATTGTAAAAGGCCGTTTAGCATTGGAACTTTCTTCTCAACTTTTCCACTTTAACACATGCTTTTATTCCATGGGTTTTGTGGCGGTTTCCACCCTAATCAAGACGCTTTTCCACGTTTTTCAACCCACCCCAACTTGGAACTTATACCTACCCACTTGGAACTTTTTCAACACCCACCCCAATTGGAACTTTTACTTTTCACTTGGAATATCCACCCCAAGTTCAAACAGCTGTTGTGGGGTGGATTTTGCAGTTAACTGTCCTATTCGGCCAGTTTAAGTTTTTTCATCCTAAAACTCCAGTTTGTCGATCCTAACTTCTCAATTCCTGCATCTTAATTGCCCCAAAATCAAAAACACATAGCGAAACTACTACCAAGGTATAACCAACTATCGAGTATCAAATTTGACCAAACCTATCAACTTGAAATGCTGAAAACTGTAACCAAAACTACTAGGGTGGAAATTTCCACCCTAAGTAGTAAAAAACCGTTTTGCATTGGAACATTCCTCTCAACTTTTTTACCTTAACACATGCCTTATTTCTATGGGTTTTGTGGCGGTTTCCACCCTATTTAAGACGCATTTCCACGTTTTTCCACCCACCCCAACTTGGAACTTATACCTACCCACTTGGAACTTTTTCAACGCCCACCCCAATTGGAACACCCACTTTTCACTTGGAACATCCACCCCAAGTTCATCTAATTGTTGTGAGGTGGAATTTTGAATTAACTGTTCTACTCTGCGAGTTTAAGTTTTTCCACCCTAAAACTCCATTTTGTCGATCCTAACTTCTCAATTCCTGCACCTTAATTGCCCCAAAATCAAAAACACATAGCGAAACTACTACCAATGTATAACCAACTATCGAGTATCAAATTTGACCAAACCTATCAACTTGAAATGCTGAAAACTGTAACCAAAACTACTAGGGTGGAAATTTCCACCCTAAGTTGAAAAAAACCGTTTTGCATTGGAACACTCCTCTCAACTTTTCCACCCTAACACATGCCTTATTTCTATGGGTTTTGTGGCGGTTTCCACCCTAATTAAGACGCATTTCCACGTTTTTCCACTCACCCCAACTTGGAACTTATACCTACCCACTTGGAACTTTTTCAACACCCACCCCAGTTGGAACACCCACTTTTCACTTGGAACATTCACCCCAAGTACAAACAGTTGTTGTGGGGTGGAGTCTTAAGTTAACTGTTCTACTCGGCCAGTTTTAAATTTTCCACCCTAAAACTCCACTTTGTCGACCTTAACTTCTCAATTCCTCCACCTTAATTGCCCCAAAATCAAAAACACAAAGCGAAACTACTACCAAGGTATAACCAACTATCGAGTATCAAATTTGACCAAACCTATCAACTTGAAATGCTGAAAACTGTAACCAAAACTACTAGGGTGGAAATTTCCACCCTAAACTGAAAAAGGCCGTTTTGCATTGGAACTTTCCTCTCAACTTTTCCACCCTAACACATGCCTTGTTTCTATGGGTTTTGTGGCGGTTTCCACCCGATTTAAAACGCATTTCCACGTTTTTCCACCCACCCCAACTTGGAACTTATACCTACCCACTTGGAACTTTTTCAACACCCACCCCAGTTGGAACACCCACTTTTCACTTGGAACATCCACCCCAAGTTCAAACAGCTGTTGTGGGGTGGAATTTTGAGTTAACTGTTCTACTCGGCCAGTTTAAGTTTTTCCACCCTAAAACTCCAGTTTGTCGATCCTAACTTCGCAAATCCTGCACCTTAATTGCCCCGATATCGAAAACACATAGCGAAACTACTACCAAGGTATAACCAACTATCGAGTATCAAATTTGACCAAACCTATCAACTTGAAATGCTGAAAACTGTAACCAAAACTACTAGGGTGGAAATTTCCACCCTAAGTTGAAAAAGGCCGTTTTGCATTGGAACATTCCTCTCAACTTTTCCACCCCAACACATGCCTTGTTTCAATCGGTTTTGTGGCGGTTTCCACCCTAATTAAGACGCATTTCCACGTTTTTCCACCCACCCCAACTTGGAACTTATACCTACCCACTTGGAACTTTTTCAACACCCACCCCAATTGGAGCACCCACATTCCACTTGGAACATCCACCCCAAGTTCAAACAGCTGTTGTGGGGTGGAATTTCCAGTTAACTGTTTTACTCGGCAAGTTTAAGTTTTTCCACCCTAAAACTCCATTTTGTCGATCCTAACTTCTCAATTCCTGCACCTTACTTGCCCCAAAATCAAAAACACAAAGCGAAACTACTACCAAGGTATAACCAACTATCGAGTATCAAATTTGACCAAACCTATCAACTTGAAATGCTGAAAACTGTAACCAAACCTACTAGGGTGGAAATTTCCACCCTAAGTTGAAAAAGGCCGTTTTGCATTGGAACATTCCTCTCAACTTTTCCACCCCAACACATGCCTTGTTTCTATGGGTTTTGTGGCGGTTTCCACCCTAATTAAAACGCATTTCCACGTTTTTCCACCCACCCCAACTTGGAACTTATACCTACCCACTTGGAACTTTTTCAACACCCACCCCAAATGGAACACCCACTTTTTTTTTGGAACATCCACCCCAAGTTCAAACAGCTGTTGTGGGGTGGAAGTTTGAGTTAACTGTTCTACTCGGTTAGTTTAAAATTTTCCACTCTAAAACTCCATTTTGTCGATCTTAACTTCTCAATTCCTGCACCTTAATTGCCCCAAAATCAAAAACACATAGCGAAACTCCTACCAAGGTATAACCAACTATCGAGTATCAAATTTGACCAAACCTATCAACTTGAAATGCTGAAAACTGTAACCAAAACTACTAGGGTGGAAATTTCCACCCTATGTTGAAAAAGGCCGTTTTGCATTGGAACATTCCTCTCAACTTTTCCACCCTAACACATGCCTTATTTCTATAGGTTTTGTGGCGGTTTCCACCCTAATCAAGACGCATTTCCACGTTTTTCCACCCACCCCAACTTGGAACTTATACCTACCCACTTGGAACTTTTTCAACACCCACCCCAGTTCGAACACCCACTTTTCACTTGGAACATCCACCCCAAGTTCAAACAGTTGTTGTGGGGTAGAATTTTAAGTTAACTGTTCTACTCGGCCAGTTTAAGTTTTCCCACCTTAAAACTCCATTTTGTCGACCTTAACTTCTCCATTCCTGCACCTTAAGTGCCCCAAAAACAAAAACACATAGCGAAACTACTACCAAGGTATAACCAACTATCGAGTATCAATATTGACAAAACCTATCAACTTGAAATGCTTAAAACTGTAACCAAAACTACTAGGGTTGAAATTTCCACCCTAAGTTGAAAAAAGCCGTTTTGCATTGGAACATTCCTCTCAACTTTTCCACCCCAACACATGCCTTATTTCTATGGGTTTTGTGGCGGTTTCCACCCGATTTAAAACGCATTTCCACGTTTTTCCACCCACCCCAACTTGGAACTTATACCTACCCACTTGGAACTTTTTCAACACCCACCCCAGTTGGAACACCCACTTTTCACTTGGAACATCCACCCCAAGTTCAAACAGCTGTTGTGGGGTGGAATTTTGAATTAACGGTTCTACTCGGCCAGTTTAAGTTTTTCCACCCTAAAACTCCAGTTTGTCGATCTTAACTTCTCAATTCCTGCACCTTAATTGCCCCAAAATCGAAAACACATAGCGAAACTACTACCAAGGTATAACCAACTATCGAGTATCAAATTTGACCAAACCTATCAACTTGAAATGCTGAAAACTGTAACCAAAACTACTAGGGTAGAAATTTCCACCCTAAGTTGAAAAAGGCCGTTTTGCATTGGAACATTCCTCTCAACTTTTCCACCCCAACACATGCCTTGTTTCAATGGGTTTTGTGGCGGTTTCCACCCTAATTAAGACGCATTTCCACGTTTTTCCACCCACCCCAACTTGGAACTTATACCTACCCACTTGGAACTTTTTCAACACCCACCCCAATTGGAGCACCCACATTCCACTTGGAACATCCACCCCAAGTTCAAACAGCTGTTGTGGGGTGGAATTTCCAGTTAACTGTTCTACTCGGCAAGTTTAAGTTTTTCCACCCTAAAACTCCAGTTTGTCGATCCTAACTTCTCAATTCCTGCACCTTACTTGCCCCAAAATCAAAAACACAAAGCGAAACTACTACCAAGGTATAACCAACTATCGAGTATCAAATTTGACCAAACCTATCAACTTGAAATGCTGAAAACTGTAACCAAACCTACTAGGGTGGAAATTTCCACCCTAAGTTGAAAAAGGCCGTTTTGCATTGGAACTTTCCTCTCAACTTTTCCACCCCAACACATGCCTTGTTTCTATGGGTTTTGTGGCGGTTTCCACCCTAATTAAGACGCATTTCCACGTTTTTCCACCCACCCCAACTTGGAACTTTTACCTACCCACTTGGAACTTTTTCAACACCCACCCCAAATGGAACACCCACTTTTTTTTTGGAACATCCACCCCAAGTTCAAACAGCTGTTGTGGGGTGGAAGTTTGAGTTAACTGTTCTACTCGGCTAGTTTAAAATTTTCCACTCTAAAACTCCATTTTGTCGATCCTAACTTCTCAATTCCTGCACCTTAATTGCCCCAAAATCAAAAACACATAGCGAAACTCCTACCAAGGTATAACCAACTATCGAGTATCAAATTTGACCAAACCTATCAACTTGAAATGCTGAAAACTGTAACCAAAACTACTAGGGTAGAAATTTCCACCCTATGTTGAAAAAGGCCGTTTTGCATTGGAACATTCCTCTCAACTTTTCCACCCTAACACATGCCTTATTTCTATGGGTTTTGTGGCGGTTTCCACCCTAATCAAGACGCATTTCCACGTTTTTCCACCCACCCCAACTTGGAACTTATACCTACCCACTTGGAACTTTTTCAACACCCACCCCAGTTCGAACACCCACTTTTCACTTGGAACATCCACCCCAAGTTCAAACAGTTGTTGTGGGGTAGAATTTTAAGTTAACTGTTCTACTCGGCCAGTTTAAGTTTTCCCACCTTAAAACTCCATTTTGTCGACCTTAACTTCTCCATTCCTGCACCTTAATTGCCCCAAAAACAAAAACACATAGCGAAACTACTACCAAGGTATAACCAACTATCGAGTATCAATATTGACAAAACCTATCAACTTGAAATGCTTAAAACTGTAACCAAAACTACTAGGGTGGAAATTTCCACCCTAAGTTGAAAAAAGCCGTTTTGCATTGGAACATTCCTCTCAACTTTTCCACCCTAACACATGCCTTATTTCTATGGGTTTTGTGGCGGTTTCCACCCGATTTAAAACGCATTTCCACGTTTTTCCACCCACCCCAACTTGGAACTTATACCTACCCACTTGGAACTTTTTCAACACCCACCCCAGTTGGAACACCCACTTTTCACTTGGAACATCCACCCCAAGTTCAAACAGCTGTTGTGGGGTGGAATTTTGAATTAACGGTTCTACTCGGCCAGTTTAAGTTTTTCCACCCTAAAACTCCAGTTTGTCGATCTTAACTTCTCAATTCCTGCACCTTAATTGCCCCAAAATCGAAAACACATAGCGAAACTACTACCAAGGTATAACCAACTATCGAGTATCAAATTTGACCAAACCTATCAACTTGAAATGCTGAAAACTGTAACCAAAACTACTAGGGTAGAAATTTCCACCCTAAGTTGAAAAAGGCCGTTTTGCATTGGAACATTCCTCTCAACTTTTCCACCCCAACACATGCCTTGTTTCAATGGGTTTTGTGGCGGTTTCCACCCTAATTAAGACGCATTTCCACGTTTTTCCACCCACCCCAACTTGGAACTTATACCTACCCACTTGGAACTTTTTCAACACCCACCCCAATTGGAGCACCCACTTTTCACTTGGAACATCCACCCCAAGTTCAAACAACTGTTGTGGGGTGGAATTTCCAGTTAACTGTTCTACTCGGCAAGTTTAAGTTTTTCCACCCTAAAACTCCATTTTGTCGATCCTAACTTCTCAATTCCTGCACCTTACTTGCCCCAAAATCAAAAACACAAAGCGAAACTACTACCAAGGTATAACCAACTATCGAGTATCAAATTTGACCAAACCTATCAACTTGAAATGCTGAAAACTGTAACCAAAACTACTAGGGTGGAAATTTCCACCCTAAGTTGAAAAAGGCCGTTTTGCATTGGAACATTCTTCTCAACTTTTCCACCCCAACACATGCCTTGTTTCTATGGGTTTTGTTGCGGTTTCCACCCTAATTAAGACGCATTTCCACGTTTTTCCACCCACCCCAACTTGGAACTTATACCTACCCACTTGGAACTTTTTCAACACCCACCCCAAATGGAACACCCACTTTTCACTTGGAACATCCACCCCAAGTTCAAACAGCTGTTGTGGGGTGGAAGTTTGAGTTAACTGTTCTACTCGGCTAGTTTAAAATTTTCCACTCTAAAACTCCATTTTGTCGATCCTAACTTCTCAATTCCTGCACCTTAATTGCCCCAAAATCAAAAACACAAAGCGAAACTACTACCAAGGTATAACCAACTATCGAGTATCAAATTTGACCAAACCTATCAACTTGAAATGCTTAAAACTGTAACCAAAACTACTAGGGTGGAAATTTCCACCCTAAGTTGAAAAAGGCCGTTTTGCATTGGAACATTCCTCTCAACTTTTCCACCCTAACACATGCCTTATTTCTATGGGTTTTGTGGCGGTTTCCACCCTAAATAAGACGCATTTCCACGTTTTTCCACCCACCCCAACTTGGAACTTATACCTACCCACTTGGAACTTTTTCAACACCCACCCCAGTTCGAACACCCACTTTTCACTTGGAACATCCACCCCAAGTTCAAACAGTTGTTGTGGGGTAGAATTTTAAGTTAACTGTTCTACTCGGCCAGTTTAAGTTTTCCCAACCTAAAACTCCAGTTTGTCGACCTTAACTTCTCCATTCCTGCACCTTAATTGCCCCAAAATCAAAAACACATACCGAAACTACTACCAAGGTATAACCAACTATCGAGTATCAATATTGACAAAACCTATCAACTTGAAATGCTGAAAACTGTAACCAAAACTACTAGGGTGGAAATTTCCACCCTAAGTTGAAAAAAGCCGTTTTGCATTGGAACATTCCTTTCAACTTTTCCACCCTAACACATGCCTTATTTCTCTGGGTTTTGTGGCGGTTTCCACCCGATTTAAAACGCATTTCCACGTTTTTCCACCCACCCCTACTTGGAACTTATACCTACCCACTTGGAACTTTTTCAACACCCACCCCAATTGGAACTTTTACTTTTCACTTGGAACATCCACCCCAAGTTCAAACAGTTGTTGTGGGGTGGAACTCCCAGTTAACTGTTCTACTTTGCGAGTTTAAGTTTTTCCACCCTAAAACTCCATTTTGTCGATCCTAACTTCTCACTTCCTGCACCTTAATTGTCCCAAAATCAAAAACACAAAACGAAACTACTACCAAGGTATAACCAACTATCGAGTATCAAATTTGACCAAACCTATCAACTTGAAATGCTGAAAACTGTAACCAAAACTACTAGGGTGGAATATTCCACCCTAAGTAGTAAATAGCCGTTTTGCATTGGAACATTCCTCTCGACTTTTCCACCCTAACACATGCTTTGTTTTTATGGGTTTTGTGGCGGTTTCCACCCTAAATAAGACGCATTTCCACGTTTTTCCACCCACCCCAATTTGGAACTTATACCAACCCACTTGGAACTTTTTCAACACCCACCCCAGTTGGAACACCCACTTTTCACTTGGAACATCCACCCCAAGTTCAAACAGTTGTTGTGGGGTGGAACTTTAATTTAACTGTTTTACTCGGCCAGTTTTGGTTTTTCCACTCTAAAACTCCATTTTGTCGACCTTAACTTCTCAATTCCTGCACCTTAATTGCCCCAAAATCAAAAACACAAAACGAAACTACTACCAAGGTATAACCAACTATCGAGTATCAAATTTGACCAAACCTATCAACTTGAAATGCTGAAAACTGTAACCAAAACTACTAGGGTGGAAATTTCCACCCTGAATTGAAAAACGCGGTTTTGCATTGGAACATTCCTCTCAACTTTTTCACCCCAACACATGCCTTATTTCTATGGGTTTTGTGGCGGTTTCCACCCTAATTAAGACGCATTTCCACGTTTTTCCACCCACCCCAACTTGGAACTTATACCTACCCACTTGGAACTTTTTCAACACCCACCCCAGTTGGAACTCCCACTTTTCACTTGGAACATCCACCCCAAGTTCAAGCAGTTGTTGTGGGGTGGAATTCCCAGTTAATTGTTTTACTCCGCGAGTTTAAGTTTTTCCACCCTAAAACTCCATTTTGTCGATCCTAACTTCTCACTTCCTGCACCTTAATTTCCCCAAAATCAAAAACACAAAACGAAACTATTACCAAGGTATAACCAACTATCGAGTATCAAATTTGACCAAACCTATCAACTTGAAATGCTTAAAACTGTAACCAAAACTACTAGGGTGGAAATTTCCACCCTAAGTAGTAAGTAGCCGTTTTGCATTGGAACATTCCTCTCAACTTTTCCACCCTAACGCATGCCTTGTTTTTATGGGTTTTGTGGCGGTTTCCACCCTAATTAAGACGCATTTCCACGTTTTTCCACCCACCCCAACTTGGAACTTATACCTACCCACTTGGAACTTTTTCAACGCCCACCTCAAATCGAACTCCCATTTTTCACTTGGAACATCCACCCCAAGTTCAAACAGTTGTTGTGGGGTGGAATTTTAAGTTAACTGTTGTACTTTGCAAGTTTAAGTTTTTCCACCTTAAAACTCCATTTTCTCGATCTTAACTTCTCACTTCCTGCATTTTAATTTCCCCAAAATCAAAAACACAAAACGAAACTACTACCAAGGTATAACCAACTATCGAGTATCAAATTTGACCAAACCTATCAACTTGAAATGCTTAAAACTGTAACCAAAACTACTAGGGTGGAAATTTCCACCCTAAGTTGAAAAAGGCCGTTTTGCATTGGAACATTCCTCTCAACTTTTCCACCCTAACACATGCCTTATTTCTATGGGTTTTGTGGCGGTTTCCACCCTAATCAAGACGCATTTCCACGTTTTTCCACCCACCCCAACTTGGAACTTATACCTACCCACTTGGAACTTTTTCAACACCCTCCCCAGTTGGAACACCCACTTTTCACTTGGAACATCCACCCCAAGTTCATACAGTTGTTGTGGGGTGGAACTTTAAGTTAACTGTTCTACTCGGCCAGTTTAAGTTTTCCCACCCTAAAACTCCATTTTGTCGACCTTAACTTCTCCATTCCTGCACCTTAATTGCCCCAAAATCAAAAACACATAGCGAAACTACTACCAAGGTATAACCAACTATCGAGTATCAAATTTGACCAAACCTATCAACTTGAAATGCTTAAAACTATAACCAAAACTACTAGGGTGGAAATTTCCACCCTAAGTTGACAAAGGCCGTTTTGCATTGGAACATTCCTCTCAACTTTTCCACCCTAACACATGCCTTATTTCTATGGGTTTTGTGCCGGTTTCCACCCGATTTAAAACGCATTTCCACGTTTTTCCACCCACCCCAACTTGGAACTTATACCTACCCACTTGGAACTTTTTCAACACCCACCCCAATTGGAACACCCACTTTTCACTTGGAACATCCACCCCAAATTCAAACAGTTGTTGTGGGGTGGAACTCCCAATTAACTGTTCTACTCTGCGAATTTAAGTTTTTCCATTTTAAAACTCCATTTTGTCGATCCTAACTTTTCACTTCCTGCACCTTAATTGCCCCAAAATCAAAAACACAAAGCGAAACTACTACCAAGGTATAACCAACTATCGAGTATCAAATTTGACCAAACCTATCAACTTGAAATGCTGAAAACTGTAACCAAAACTACTAGGGTGGAAATTTCCACCCTAAATAGTAAAAAGCCGTTTTGCATTGGAACATTCCTCTCAACTTTTCCACCCTAACACATGCCTTGTTTTTATGGGTTTTGTGGCGGTTTCCACCCTAATTAAGACGCATTTCCACGTTTTTCCACCCACCCCAACTTGGAACTTATACCTACCCATTTGGAACTTTTTCAACGCCCACCTCAGCTTGAACTCCCACTTTTCACTTGGAACATCCACCCCAAGTTCAAACAGCTGTTGTGGGGTGGAATTTCCAGTTATTTGTTCTATTCCGCGAGTTTAAGTTTTTCCACCCTAAAACTCCAGTTTGTCGATCCTAACTTCTCAATTCCTACACCTTAATTGCCCCAAAATCAAAAACACAAAGCGAAACTACTACCAAGGTATAACCAACTATCGAGTATCAAATTTGACCAAACCTATCAACTTGAAATGCTGAAAACTGTAACCAAAACTACTAGGGTGGAAATTTCCACCCTAAGTTGAAAAAGGCCGTTTTGCATTGGAACTTTCCTCTCAACTTTTCCACCCTAACACAAGCCTTATTTCTATGGGTTTTGTGGCGGTTTCCACCCTAATCAAGACGCATTTCCATGTTTTTCCACCCACCCCAACTTGGAACTTATGGCTACCCACTTCGAACTTTTTCAACACCCACCCCAGTTGGAACACCCACTTTTCACTTGGAACATCCACCCCAAGTTCAAACAGTTGTTGTGGGGTGGAACTTTAAGTTAACTGTTCTACTCGGCCAGTTTTGGTTTTTCCACTCTAAAACTCCATTTTGTCGACCTTAATTTCTCAATTCCTGCACCTTAATTGCTTCAAAATCAAAAACACATAGCGAAACTACTACCAAGGTATAACCAACTATCGAGTATCAAATTTGACCAAACCTATCAACTTGAAATGCTGAAAACTGTAACCAAAACTACTAGGGTGGAAATTTCCACCCTAAACTGAAAAAAACCGTTTTGCATTGGAACTTTCCTCTCAACTTTTCCACCCTAACACATGCCTTATTTCTATGGGTTTTGTGGCGGTTTCCACCCTAATTAAGACGCATTTCCACGTTTTTCCACCCACCCCAACTTGGAACTTATACCTACCCACTTGGAACTTTTTCAACGCCCACCCCAAATCGAACTCCAACTTTTCACTTGGAACATCCACCCCAAGTTCAAACAGCTGTTGTGGGGTGGAATTTCCAGTTAACTGTTCTACTCGGCAAGTTTAAGTTTTTCCACCCTAAAACTCCATTTTGTCGACCTTAACTTCTCATTTCTTGCACCTTAAATGCCCCAAAATCAAAAACACATAGCGAAACTACTACCAAGGTATAACCAACTATCGAGTATCAATATTGACCAAACCTATCAACTTGAAATGCTTAAAACTGTAACCAAAACTACTAGGGTGGAAATTTCCACCCTAAGTTGAAAAAGGCCGTTTTGCATTGGAACATTCCTCTCAACTTTTCCACCCTAACACATGCTTTATTTCTATGGGTTTTGTGCCTGTTTCCACCCTAATTAAGACGCATTTCCACGTTTTTCCACCCACCCCAACTTGGAACTTATACCTACCCACTTGAAACTTTTTCAACGCCCACCCCAATTGGAACACCCACTTTTCACTTGGAACATCCACCCCAAGTTCATACAGTTGTTGTGGGGTGGAATTTTAAGTTAACTGTGCTACTTTGCGAGTTTAAGTTTTCCCACCATAAAACTCTATTTTGTCGGTCCTAACTTCTCAATTCCTGCACCTTAAATGCCCCAAAATCAAAAACACAAAGCGAAATTACTACCAAGGTATAACCAACTATCGAGTATCAAATTTGACCAAACCTATCAACTTGAAATGCTTAAAACTGTAACCAAAACTACTAGGGTGGAAATTTCCACCCTAAGTTGAAAAAGGCCGTTTTGCATTGGAACACTCCTCTCAACTTTTCCACCCTAACACATGCCTTATTTCTATGGGTTTTGTGGCGGTTTCCACCCTAAGTAAGACGCATTTCCACGTTTTTCCACTCACCCCAACTTGGAACTTATACCTACCCACTTGGAACTTTTTCAACACCCACCCCAGTTGGAACACCCACTTTTCACTTGGAACATCCACCCCAAGTTCAAACAGCTGTTGTGGGGTGGAATTTTAAGTTAACTGTTCTACTCGGCCAGTTTTAATTTTTCCACCCTAAAACTCCATTTTGTCGACCTTAACTTCCTACTTCCTGCACCTTAATTACCCCAAAATCAAAAACACATAGCGAAACTACTACCAAGGTATAACCAACTATCGAGTATCAAATTTGACCAAACCTATCAACTTGAAACGCTGAAAACTGTAACCAAAACTACTAGGGTGGAAATTTCCACCCTAAACTGAAAAAAGCCGTTTTGCATTGGAACTTTCCTCTCAACTTTTCCACCCTAACACATGCCTTATTTCTATGGGTTTTGTTGCGGTTTCCACTTTAATTAAGACGCATTTCCACGTTTTTCCACCCACCCCAACTTGCAACTTATACCTACCCACTTGGAACTTTTTCAACACCCACCCCAGTTGGAACACCCACTTTTCACTTGGAACATCCACCCCAAATTCAAACAGCTGTTGTGGGGTGGAATTTTGAGTTAACTGTTCTACTCGGCCAGTTTAAGTTTTTCCACCCTAAAACTCCAGTTTGTCGATCCTAACTTCTCAATTCCTGCACCTTAATTGCCCCAAAATCAAAAACACGTAGCGAAACTACTACCAAGGCATAACGAACTATCGAGTATCAAATTTGATTAAACCTATCAACTTGAAATGCTGAAAACTGTAACCAAAACAACTAGGGTGGAAATTTCCACCCTAAGTTGAAAAAGGCCGTTTTGCATTGGAACATTCCTTTCAACTTTTCCACCCTAACACATGCCTTGTTTCTATGGGTTTTGTGGCGGTTTCCACCCTAATTAAGACGCATTTCCACGTTTTTCCACCCACCCCAACTTGGAACTTATACCTACCCACTTGGAACTTTTTCAACACCCACCCCAATTGGAACACCCACTTTCCACTTGGAACATCCACCCCAAGTTCAAACAGCTGTTGTGGGGTGGAATTTCCAGTTAACTGTCCTACTCGGCAAGTTTAAGTTTTTCCATCCTAAAACTCCATTTTGTCGATCCTACCTTCTCAATTCCTGCACCTTAATTGCCCCAAAATCAAAAACACATAGCGAAACTACTACCAAGGTATAACCAACTATCGAGTATCAAATTTGACCAAACCTATCAACTTGAAATGCTTAAAACTGTAACCAAAACTACTAGGGTGGAAATTTCCACCCTAAGTTGAAAAAGGCCGTTTTGCATTGGAACATTCCTCTCAACTTTTCCACCCTAACACATGCCTTATTTCTATGGGTTTTGTGGCGGTTTCCACCCTAACTAAGACGCATTTCCACGTTTTTCCACCCACCCCAAAATGGAACTTATACCTACCCACTTGGAACTTTTTCAACACCCACCCCAAATCGAACACCCACTTTTCACTTGGAACATCCACCCCAAGTTGAAACAGCTGTTGTGGGGTGGAATTTGCAGTTAACTGTTCTACTCGGCCAGTTTAAAAATTTCCACTCTAAAACTCCGTTTTGTCGATCCTAACTTCTCAATTCCTGCACCTTAATTGCCCCAAAATTAAAAACACAAAGCGAAATTACTACCAAGGTATAACCAACTATCGAGTATCAAATTTGACCAAACCTATCAACTTTAAATGCTTAAAACTGTAACCAAAACTACTAGGGTGGAAATTTCCACCCTAAGTTGAAAAAGGCCGTTTTGCATTGGAACATTCTTCTCAACTTTTCCACCCTAACACATGCCTTATTTCTCTGGGTTTTGTGGCGGTTTCCACCCTAATTAAGACGCATTTCCACGTTTTTCCACCCACCCCAACTTGGAACTTATACCTACCCACTTGAAACTTTTTCAACGCCCACCCCAAATCGAACTCCAACTTTTCACTTGGAACATCCACCCCAAGTTCAAACAGCTGTTGTGGGGTGGAATTTCCAGTCAACTGTTCTACTCGGCAAGTTTAAGTTTTTCCATCCTAAAACTCCAGTTTGTCGATCCTAACTTCTCATATCCTGCACCTTATTTGCCCCAAAATCAAAAACACAAAACGAAACTACTACCAAGGTATAACCAACTAACGAGTATCAAATTTGACCAAGCCTATCAACTTGAAATGCTGAAAACTGTAACCAAAACTACTAGGGTGGAAATTTCCACCCTAAGTTGAAAAAGGCCGTTTTGCATTGGAACATTCCTCTCTACTTTTCCACTCTAACACATGCCTTATTTTTATGGGTTTTGTGCCGGTTTCCACCCTAATTAAGACGCAATTCCACGTTTTTCCACCCACCCCAACTTGGAACTTATACCTACCCACTTGGAACTTTTTCAACACCCACCCAAATTGGAACATCATTTTTCACTTGGAACATCCACCCCAAGTTCATACAGTTGTTATGCGGTGGAAATTTGAATTAACTGTGCTACTTTGCGAGTTTAAGTTTTTCCACCCTAAACTTCCAGTTTGTCGATCCTACCTTCTCAATTCCTGCACCTTAATTGCCCCAAAATCAAAAACACGTAGCGAAACTACTACCAAGGTATAACCAACTAACGAGTATCAAAATTGACCAAACCTATCAACTTGAAATGCTTAAAACTGTAACCAAAACTACTAGGGTGGAAATTTCCACCCTAAGTTGAAAAAGGCCGTTTTGCATTGGAACATTCCTCTCAACTTTTCCACTCTAACACATGCCTTATTTCTATGGGTTTTGTGGCGGTTTCCACTTTAATTAAAACGCATTTCCACGTTTTTCCACCCACCCCAACTTGGAACTTATACCTACCCACTTGGAACTTTTTCAACACCCACCCCAGTTGGAACACCCACTTTTCACTTGGATCATCCACCCCAAGTTCAAACAGTTGTTGTGGGGTGGAATTTTAAGTTAACTGTTCTACTCGGCCAGTTTTAGTTTGTCCACCCTAAAACTCCATTTTGTCGACCTTAACTTCTCAATTCCTGCACCTTAATTGCCCCAAAAACAAAAACACAAAGCGAAACTACTACCAAGGTATAACCAACTATCGAGTATCAAACTTGACCAAACCTATCAACTTGAAATGCTTAAAACTGTAACCAAAACTACTAGGGTAGAAATTTCCACCCTAAGTTGAAAATGGCCGTTTTGCATTGGAACATTCCTCTCAACTTTTCCACCCTAACACATGCCTTATTTCTATGGGTTTTGTGGCGGTTTCCACCCTAATTAAGACGCATTTCCACGTTTTTCCACCCACCCCAACTTGGAACTTATACCTACCCACTTGGAACTTTTTCAACACCCACCCCAAATGGAACACCCACTTTTCACTTGGAACATCCACCCCAAGTTCAAACAGTTGTTGTGGAATGGTATTTCCAGTTAACTGTTCTACTCTGCGAGTTTGAGTTTTTCCACCCTAAAACTCCATTTTGTCGATCCTAACTTCTCACTTCCTGCACCTTAATTGCCCCAAAATCAAAAACACAAAGCGAAACTACTACCAAGGTATAACCAACTATCGAGTATCAAATTTGACCAAACCTATCAACTTGAAATGCTGAAAACTGTAACCAAAACTACTAGGGTGGAAATTTCCACCCTAAGTTGAAAAAGGCCGTTTTGCATTGGAACACTCCTCTCAACTTTTCCACCCTAACACATGCCTTATTTCTATGGGTTTTGTGGCGGTTTCCACCCTAATTAAAACGCATTTCCACGTTTTTCCACCCACCCCAACTTGGAACTTATACCTACCCACTTGGAACTTTTTCAACGCCCACCCCAATTGGATTACCCATTTTTCACTTGGAACATCCACCCCAAGTTCAAACAGTTGTTGTGGGATGGAATTTTAAGTTAACTGTTCTACTCGGCCAGTTTTAGTTTTTCCACCCTAAAACTCCAGTTTGTCGACCTTAACTTTTCAATTCCTGCACCTTAATTGCCCCAAAATCACAAACACATAGCGAAACTACTACCAAGGTATAACCAACTATCGAGTATCAAAATTGACCAAACCTATCAACTTGAAATGCTTAAAACTGTAACCAAAACTACTAGGGTGGAAATTTCCACCCTAAGTTGAAAAAGGCCGTTTTGCATTGGAACATTCCTTTCAACTTTTCCACCCTAACACATGCCTTATCTCTATGGGTTTTGTGCCTGTTTCCACCCTAATTAAGACGCATTTCCACGTTTTTCCACCCACCCCAACTTGGAACTTATACCTACCCACTTGGAACTTTTTCAACACCCACCCCAATTGGAACACCCACTTTTCACTTGGAACATCCACCCCAAGTTCAAACAGTTGTTGTGGAATGGATTTTCCAGTTAACTGTTTTACTCTGCGAGTTTGAGTTTTTCCACCCTAAAACTCCATTTTGTCGATCCTAACTTCTCACTTCCTGCACCTTAATTGCCCCAAAGTCACAAACACAAAGCGAAACTACTACCAAGGTATAACCAACTATCGAGTATCAAATTTGACCAAACCTATCAACTTGAAATGCTTAAAACTGTAACCAAAACTACTAGGGTGGAAATTTCCACCCTAAGTTGAAAAAGGCCGTTTTGCTTTGGAACATTCCTCTCAACTTTTCCACCCTAACACATGCCTTATTTCTATGGGTTTTGTGGCGGTTTCCACCCTAATTAAGACGCATTTCCACGTTTTTCCACCCACCCCAACTTGGAACTTATACCTACCCACTTGGAACTTTTTCAACACCCACCCCAGTTGGAACACCCACTTTTCACTTGGAACATCCACCCCAAGTTCAAACAGCTGTTGTGGGGTGGACTTTCCTGTTAACTGTTCTATTCGGCCAGTTTTAGTTTTTCCATCCTAAAATTCCATTTTGTCGATCCTAACTTCTCCATTCTTGCACCTTAATTGTCCCAAAATCAAAAACACAAAAGGAAACTACTACCAAGGTATAACCAACTATCGAGTATCAAATTTGACCAAACCTATCAACTTGAAATGCTTAAAACTGTAACCAAAACTACTAGGGTGGAAATTTCCACCCTAAGTTGAAAAAGGCCGTTTTGCTTTGGAACATTCCTCTCAACTTTTCCACCCTAACACATGCCTTATTTCTATGGGTTTTGTGGCGGTTTCCACCTTAATTAAAACGCATTTCCACGTTTTTCCACCCACCCCAACTTGGAACTTATACCTACCCACTTGGAACTTTTTCAACACCCACCCCAATTGGAACACCCACTTTTCACTTGGAACATCCACCCCAAGTTCAAACAGCTGTTGTGGGGCAGAATTTTAAGTTAACTGTTCTACTCGGCCAGTTTTAGTTTTTCCACCCTAAAACTCCAGTTTGTCGACCTTAACTTCTCAATTCCTGCACCTTATATGCCCCAAAACCAAAAACACAAAACGAAACTACTACCAAGGTATAACCAACTATCGAGTATCAAATTTGATTAAACCCATCAACTTAAAATGCTTAAAACTGTAACCCAAATTACTATGGTGGAAAATTCCACCCCAAGTTGAAAAAGGCCGTTTTGCATTGGAACATTCCTCTCAACTTTTCCACCCTAACACATGCCTTGTTTTCATGGGTTTTGTGGCGGTTTCCACCCTAATTAAGACGCAATTCCACGTTTTTCCACCCACCCCAACTTGGAACTTATGGCTACCCACTTGGAATTTTTTCAACACCCACCCCAGTTGGAACACCCACTTTTCACTTGGAACATCCAACCCAAAATCAAACAGTTGTTGTGGAATGGAATTTCCAGTTAACTGTTCTACTCTGCGAGTTTAAGTTTTTCCACCCTAAAACTCCATTTTGTCGATCCTAACTTCTCAATTCCTGCACCTTAATTGCCCCAAAATCACAAACACAAAACGAAACTACTACCAAGGTATAACCAACTATCGAGTATCAACTTTGACCAAACCTATCAACTTGAAATGCTTAAAACTGTAACCAAAACTACTAGGGTGGAAATTTCCACCTTGAATTGAAAAACGCGGTTTTGCATTGGAACATTCCTCTCAACTTTTCCACCCTAACACATGCCTTATTTCTATGGGTTTTGTGGCGGTTTCCACCTTAATTAAGACGCATTTCCACGTTTTTCCACCCACCCCAACTTGGAACTTATACCTACCCACTTGGAACTTTTTCAACACCCACCCCAGTTGGAACACCCACTTTTCACTTGGAACATCCACCCCAAGTTCAAACAGCTGTTGTGGGGTGGAATTTCCGGTTAACTGTTCTACTCGGCAAGTTTAAGTTTTTCCACCCTAACACTCCATTTTGTCGATCCTAACTTCTCATTTCCTGCACTTTAATTGCCCCAAAATCGAAAACACAAAACGAAACTTCTACCAAGGTATAACCAACTATCGAGTATCAAATTTGACAAAACCTATCAACTTGAAATGCTGAAAACTGTAACCAAAACTACTAGGGTGGAAATTTCCACCCTAAATTGTAAAAGGCCGTTTTGCATTGGAACATTCCTCTCAACTTTTCCACTTTAACACATGCCTTATTTCTATGGGTTTTGTGGCGGTTTCCACCCTAACTAAAACGCATTTCCACCTTTTTCCACCCACCCCAACTTGGAACTTATACCTACCCACTTGGAACTTTTTCAACGCCCACCCCAGTTGGAACACCCACTTTTCACTTGGAACATCCACCCCAAGTTCAAACAGTTGTTGTGGGGTGGAATTTTAAATTAACTGTTCTACTCGGACAGTTTTAGTTTTCCCACCCTAAAACTCCATTTTGTCGACCTTAACTTTTTCATTCCTGCACCTTAATTGCCCCAAAATCAAAAACACATAGCGAAACTACTACCAAGGTATAACCAACTATCGAGTATCAAATTTGACCAAACCTATCAACTTGAAATGCTGAAAACTGTAACCAAAACTACTAGGGTGGAAATTTCCACCCTAAGTTGAAAAACGCCGTTTTGCATTGGAACATTCCTCTCAACTTTTCCACCTTAACACATGCCATATTTCCATGGGTTTTGTGGCGGTTTCCACCCTAATCAAGACGCATTTCCACGTTTTTCCACCCACCCCAACTTGGAACTTATACCTACCCACTTGGAACTTTTTCAACGCCCACCCCAAATCGAATTCCAACTTTTCACTTGGAACATCCACCCCAAGTTCAAACAGCTGTTGTGGGGTGGACTTTCCTGTTAACTGTTCTATTCGGCAAGTTTAAGTTTTTCCATCCTAAAACTCCATTTTGTCGATCCTAACTTCTCCAATCCTGCACCTTCATTGCCCTAAAACAAAAACACAAAACGAAACTACTACCAAGGTATAACCAACTATCGAGTATCAAATTTGACCAAACCTATCAACTTGAAATGCTTAAAACTGTAACCAAAACTACTAGGGTGGAAATTTCCACCCTAAGTTGAAAAAGGCCGTTTTGCATTGGAACATTCCTCTCAACTTTTCCACCCTAACACATGCCTTATTTCTATGGGTTTTGTGGCGGTTTCCACCCTAATCAAGACGCATTTTCACGTTTTTCCACCCACCCCAACTTGGAACTTATACCTACCCACTTGGAACTTTTTCAACACCCACCCCAGTTGGAACATCCACTTTTCACTTGGAACATCCACCCCAAGTTCAAACAGTTGTTGTGGGGTGGAATTTTAAGTTAACTGTTCTACTCGGCCAGTTTTAATTGTTCCACTTTAAAACTCCATTTTGTCGACCTTAACTTCTCAATTCCTGCACCTTAATTGCCCCAAAATCAAAAACACATAGCGAAACTTTTACCAAGGTATAACCAACTATCGAGTATCAAATTTGACCAAACCTATCAACTTAAAATGCTGAAAACTGTAACCAAAACTATTAGGGTGGAAATTTCCACCCTAAGTTGAAAAAGGCCGTTTTGCATTGGAACATTCCTCTCAATTTTTCCACTCTAACACATGCCTTATTTTTATGGGTTTTGTGCCGGTTTCCACCCTAATTAAGACGCAATTCCACGTTTTTCCACCCACCCCAACTTGGAACTTATACCTACCCACTTGGAACTTTTTCAACACCCACCCCAATTGGAACACCCACTTTTCACTTGGAACATCCACCCCAAGTTCAAACCGTTGTTATGTGGTGGAATTTTGAGTTAACTGTTCTACCCCGCGAGTTTAAGTTTTTCCACCCTAAACTTCCGGTTTGTCGATCCTAACTTCTCAATTCCTGCATCTTAATTGCCCCAAAATCAAAAACACATAGCGAAACTACTACCAAGGTATAACCAACTATCGAGTATCAAATTTGACCAAACCTATCAACTTGAAATGCTGAAAACTGTAACCAAAACTACTAGGGTGGAAATTTCCACCCTAAGTTGAAAAAGGCCGTTTTGCATTGGAACATTCCTCTCAACTTTTCCACTTTAACACATACCTTATTTCTATGGGTTTTGTGGCGGTTTCCACCCTAATTAAGACGCATTTCCACGTTTTTCCACCCACCCCAACTTGGAATTTATACCTACCCACTTGGAACTTTTTCAACACCCACCCCAATTGGAACACCCACTTTTCACTTGGAATATCCACCCCAAGTTCAAACAGCTGTTGTGGGGTGGACTTTCCTGTTAACTGTTCTACTCAACAAATTTAAGTTTTCCCACCCTAAAACTCCATTTTGTCGACCTTAACTTTTCAATTCCTGCACCTTATATGCCCCAAAATCAAAAACACAAAGCGAAACTCCTACCAAGGTATAACCAACTATCGAGTATCAAATTTGACCAAACCTATCAACTTGAAACGCTTAAAACTGTAACCAAACTACTAGGGTGGAAAATTCCATCCCAAGTTGAAAAAGGCCGTTTTGCATTGGAACAATCCTCTCAACTTTTCCACCCTAACACATGCCATATTTTTATGGGTTTTGTGCCTGTTTCCACCCTAATTAAGACGCATTTCCACGTTTTTGCACCCACCCCAACTTGGAACTTATACCTACCCACTTGGAACTTTTTCAACACCCACCCCAATTGGAACACCCACTTTTCACTTGGAACATCCACCCCAAGTTCAAACAGCTGTTGTGGGGCAGAATTTTAAGTTAACTGTTCTACTCGGCCAGTTTTAGTTTTTCCACCCTAAAACTCCAGTTTGTCGACCTTAACTTTTCAATTCCTGCACCTTATATGCCCCAAAATCAAAAACACAAAACGAAACTACTACCAAGGTATAACCAACTATCGAGTATCAAATTTGATTAAACCCATCAACTTAAAATGCTTAAAACTGTAACCCAAATTACTATGGTGGAAATTTCCACCCCAAGTTGAAAAAGGCCGTTTTGCATTGGAACATTCCTCTCAACTTTTCCACCCTAACACATGCCTTGTTTTCATGGGTTTTGTGGCAGTTTCCACCCTAATTAAGACGCAATTCCACGTTTTTCCACCCACCCCAACTTGGAACTTATGGCTACCCACTTGGAATTTTTTCAACACCCACCCCAGTTGGAACACCCACTTTTCACTTGGAACATCCAACCCAAAATCAAACAGTTGTTGTGGAATGGAATTTCCAGTTAACTGTTCTACTCTGCGAGTTTAAGTTTTTCCACCCTAAAACTCCATTTTGTCGATCCTAACTTCTCAATTCCTGCACCTTAATTGCCCCAAAATCACAAACACAAAACGAAACTACTACCAAGGTATAACCAACTATCGAGTATCAACTTTGACCAAACCTATCAACTTGAAATGCTTAAAACTGTAACCAAAACTACTAGGGTGGAAATTTCCACCTTGAATTGAAAAACGCGGTTTTGCATTGGAACATTCCTCTCAACTTTTCCACCCTAACACATGCCTTATTTCTATGGGTTTTGTGGCGGTTTCCACCTTAATTAAGACGCATTTCCACGTTTTTCCACCCACCCCAACTTGGAACTTATACCTACCCACTTGGAACTTTTTCAACACCCACCCCAGTTGGAACACCCACTTTTCACTTGGAACATCCACCCCAAGTTCAAACAGTTGTTGTGGGGTGGAATTTCCGGTTAACTGTTCTACTCGGCAAGTTTAAGTTTTTCCACCCTAACACTCCATTTTGTCGATCCTAACTTCTTATTTCCTGCACTTTAATTGCCCCAAAATCAAAAACACAAAACGAAACTTCTACCAAGGTATAACCAACTATCGAGTATCAAATTTGACAAAACCTATCAACTTGAAATGCTGAAAACTGTAACCAAAACTATTAGGGTGGAAATTTCCACCCTAAATTGTAAAAGGCCGTTTTGCATTGGAACATTCCTCTCAACTTTTCCACTTTAACACATGCCTTATTTCTATGGGTTTTGTGGCGGTTTCCACCCTAACTAAAACGCATTTCCACCTTTTTCCACTCACCCCAACTTGGAACTTATACCTACCCACTTGGAACTTTTTCAACGCCCACCCCAGTTGGAACACCCATTTTTCACTTGGAACATCCACCCCAAGTTCAAACAGTTGTCGTGGGGTGGAATTTTAAATTAACTGTTCTACTCGGACAGTTTTAGTTTTCCCACCCTAAAACTCCATTTTGTCGACCTTAACTTTTTCATTCCTGCACCTTAATTGCCCCAAAATCAAAAACACATAGCGAAACTACTACCAAGGTATAACCAACTATCGAGTATCAAATTTGACCAAACCTATCAACTTGAAATGCTGAAAGCTGTAACCAAAACTACTAGGGTGGAAATTTCCACCCTAAGTTGAAAAACGCCGTTTTGCATTGGAACATTCTTCTCAACTTTTCCACCTTAACACATGCCATATTTCCATGGGTTTTGTGGCGGTTTCCACCCTAATCAAAACGCATTTCCACGTTTTTCCACCCACCCCAACTTGGAACTTATACCTACCCACTTGGAACTTTTTCAACGCCCACCCCAAATCGAATTCCAACTTTTCACTTGGAACATCCACCCCAAGTTCAAACAGCTGTTGTGGGGTGGACTTTCCTGTTAACTGTTCTATTCGGCAAATTTAAGTTTTTCCATCCTAAAACTCCATTTTGTCGATCCTAACTTCTCCAATCCTGCACCTTCATTGCCCTAAAACAAAAACACAAAACGAAACTACTACCAAGGTATAACCAACTATCGAGTATCAAATTTGACCAAACCTATCAACTTGAAATGCTTAAAACTGTAACCAAAACTACTAGGGTGGAAATTTCCACCCTAAGTTGAAAAAGGCCGTTTTGCATTGGAACATTCCTCTCAACTTTTCCACCCTAACACATGCCTTATTTCTATGGGTTTTGTGGCGGTTTCCACCCTAATCAAGACGCATTTTCACGTTTTTCCACCCACCCCAACTTGGAACTTATACCTACCCACTTGGAACTTTTTCAACACCCACCCCAGTTGGAACATCCACTTTTCACTTGGAACATCCACCCCAAGTTCAAACAGTTGTTGTGGGGTGGAATTTTAAGTTAACTGTTCTACTCGGCCAGTTTTAATTGTTCCACTTTAAAACTCCATTTTGTCGACCTTAACTTCTCAATTCCTGCACCTTAATTGCCCCAAAATCAAAAACACATAGCGAAACTTTTACCAAGGTATAACCAACTATCGAGTATCAAATTTGACCAAACCTATCAACTTAAAATGCTGAAAACTGTAACCAAAACTATTAGGGTGGAAATTTCCACCTTAAGTTGAAAAAGGCCGTTTTGCATTGGAACATTCCTCTCAATTTTTCCACTCTAACACATGCCTTATTTTTATGGGTTTTGTGCCGGTTTCCACCCTAATTAAGACGCATTTCCACGTTTTTCCACCCACCCCAACTTGGAACTTATACCTACCTACTTGGAACTTTTTCAACACCCACCCCAATTGGAACACCCACTTTTCACTTGGAACATCCACCCCAAGTTCAAACAGCTGTTGTGGGGTGGACTTTCCTGTTAACTGTTCTACTCAACAAATTTAAGTTTTCCCACCCTAAAACTCCATTTTGTCGACCTTAACTTCTCAATTCCTGCACCTTATATGCCCCAAAATCAAAAACACAAAGCGAAACTCCTACCAAGGTATAACCAACTATCGAGTATCAAATTTGACCAAACCTATCAACTTGAAACGCTTAAAACTGTAACCAAAACTACTAGGGTGGAAAATTCCATCCCAAGTTGAAAAAGGCCGTTTTGCATTGGAACATTCCTCTCAACTTTTCCACCCTAACACATGCCATATTTTTATGGGTTTTGTGCCTGTTTCCACCCTAATTAAGACGCATTTCCACGTTTTTGCACCCACCCCAACTTGGAACTTATACCTACCCACTTGGAACTTTTTCAACACCCACCCCAATTGGAACACCCACTTTTCACTTGGAACATCCACCCCAAGTTCAAACAGTTGTTGTGGAATGGAATTTCCAGTTAACTGTTCTACTCTGCGAGTTTGAGTTTTTCCACCCTAAAACTCCATTTTGTCGATCCTAACTTCTCAATTCCTGCACCTTAATTGCCCCAAAATCACAAACACAAAACGAAACTATTACCAAGGTATAACCAACTATCGAGTATCAAATTTGACCAAACCTATCAACTTGAAATGCTTAAAACTGTAACCAAAACTACTAGGGTGGAAATTTCCACCCTGAATTGAAAAACGCGGTTTTGCATTGGAACATTCTTTTCAACTTTTCCACTTTAACACATGCCTTATTTCTATGGGTTTTGTGGCGGTTTCCACCCTAATTAAGACGCAATTCCACGTTTTTCCACCCACCCCAACTTGGAACTTATACCTACCCACTTGGAACTTTTTCAACACCCACCCCAATTGGAACACCCACTTTTCACTTGGAACATCCACCCCAAGTTCAAACAGCTGTTGTGGGGTGGAATTTCCGGTTAACTGTTCTACTCAACAAATTTAAGTTTTTCCACCCTAACACTCCATTTTGTCGATCCTAACTTTTCATATCCTGCACCTTAATTGCCCCAAAATCAAAAACACATAACGAAACTACTACCAAGGTATAACCAACTATCGAGTATCAAATTTGACCAAACCTATCAACTTGAAATGCTGAAAACTGTAACCAAAACTACTAGGGTGGAAATTCCACCTTAAGTTGAAAAAGGCCGTTTTGCATTGGAACATTCCTCTAAACTTTTCCACTTTAACACATGCCTTAATTCCATGGGTTTTGTGGCGGTTTCCACCTTAAGTAAAACGCTTTTCCAAATTTTTATACCCACCCCAACTTGGAACTTATACCTACCCACTTGGAACTTTTTCAACACCCACCCCATTTGGAACTTATATCTTTCACTTGGAATATCCACCCGAAGTTCAAACAGCTGTTGTGGGGTGGATTTTGCAGTTAACTGTCCTACTCGGCCAGTTTAAGTTTTTCCATCCTAAAACTTCCAGTTTGTCGATCCTAACTTCTCAATTCCTGCACCTTAATTGCCCCAAAATCAAAAACACATAGCGAAACTACTACCAAGGTATAACCAACTATCGAGTATCAAATTTGACCAAACCTATCAACTTGAAATGCTGAAAACTCTAAATAAAACTACTAGGGTGGAAATTTCCACCTTAAGTAGTAAAAGGCCGTTTTGCATTGGAACATTCCTATCAATTTTTCCACCCTAACCCATGCCTTGATTCTATGAGTTTTGTGGCGGTTTCCACCCTACTTAAAACGCATTTCCACGTTTTTCCACCCACCCCAACTTGAAACTTATACCTACCCACTTGAAACTTTTTCAACGCCCACCCCAAATGGAACACCCACTTTTCACTTGGAACATCCACCCCAAGTTCATACAGTTGTTGTGGGGTGGAAATTTAAGTTAACTGTTCTACTCTGCGAGTTTAAGTTTTTCCACCCTAAAACTCCATTTTGTCGATCCTAACTTCTCAATTCCTGCATCTTAATTGCCCCAAAATCAAAAACACAAAGCGAAATTACTACCAAGGTATAACCAACTATCGAGTATCAAATTTGACCAAACCTATCAACTTGAAATGCTGAAAACTGTAACCAAAACTACTAGGGTGGAAATTTCCACCCTAAGTTGAAACAGGCCATTTTGCATTGGAACATTCCTCCCAACTTTTCCACTCTAACACATGCCTTATTTCTATAGGTTTTGTGGCGGTTTCCACCCTAATTAAAACGCATTTCCACGTTTTTCCACCCACCCCAACTTGGAACTTATACCTACCCACTTGGAACTTTTCAACACCCACCCCAGTTGGAACACCCACTTTCCACTTGGAACATCCACCCCAAGTTCAAACAGCTGTTGTGGGGTGGAACTTTAAGTTAACTGTTCTACTCGGCCAGTTTTAATTTTTCCTACCTAAAACTCCATTTTGTCGACCTTAACTTCTCAATTCCTGCACTTTAATTGTCCCAAAATCAAAAACACATAGCGAAACCACTACCAAGGTATAACCAACTATCGAGTATCAAATTTGACCAAACCTATCAACTTGAAACGCTGAAAACTGTAATCAAAACTACTAGGGTGGAAATTTCCACCCCAAGTTAAAAAAGGCCGTTTCGCATTGGAACAATCTTCTCAACTTTTCCACCCTAACACATGCCTTAATTCTATGGGTTTTGTGCCGGTTTCCACCTTATTTAAATCGCATTTTTGCGTTTTTCCACCCACCCCAACTTGGAACTTATACCTACCCACTTCGAACTTTTTCAACACCCACACCAAATGGAACACCCACTTTTCACTTGGAACATCCACCCCAAGTTCAAACAGCTGTTGTGGGGTGGAATTTGCAGTTAACTCTTCTAATCGGCCAGTTTAAAATTTTCCACTCTAAAACTCCATTTTGTCGATCCTAACTTCTCAATTCCTGCACCTTAATTGCTTTAAATTCAAAAACACATAGCGAAACTACTACCAAGGTATAACCAACTATCGAGTATCAAGTTTGACCAAACCTAACAACTTGAATTGCTTAAAACTGTAACCAAAACTACTAGGGTGGAAATTTCCATCCTAGGTTGAAAAAAGCCGTTTTGCATTGGAACATTCCTCTCAACTTTTCCACCCTAACACATGCCCTGTTTCTATAGGTTTTGTGGCGGTTTCCACCCTAATTAAGACGCATTTCCACGTTTTTCCACCCACCCCAACTTGGAACTTATACCTACCCACTTGGAACTTTTTCAACACCCATCCCAAATGGAACACCCACTTTTCACTTGGAACATCCACCCCAAGTTCAAACAGCTAGTGTGGGGTGGAATTTTGAGTTAACGGTTCTACTCCGCGAGTTTAAGTTTTTCCACCCTAAACTTCCAGTTTGTCGATCCTAACTTCTCAATTCCTGCACCTTAATTGCCCCAAAATCAAAAACACGTAGCGAAACTACTACCAAGGTATAACCAACTATCGAGTATCAAAATTGACCAAACCTATCAACTTCAAATGCTGAAAACTGTAACCAAAACTACTAGGGTGGAAATTTCCACCCTAAGTAGTAAAAGGCCGTTTTGCATTGGAACATTCCTCTCAACTTTTCCACCCTAACACATGCCTTATTTCTATGGGTTTTGTGCCGGTTTCCACCCTATTTAAGACGCATTTCCACGTTTTTCCACCCACCCCAACTTGGAACTTATACCTACCCACTTGGAACTTTTTCAACACTCACCCCAAATCAAACTCCCACTTTTCACTTGGAACATCCACCCCAAGTTCAAACAGCTGTTGTGGGGTGGAAATTTAAGTTAACTGTTCTACTCGGCCAGTTTTAGTTTTCCCACCCTAAAACTCCATTATGTCGACCTTAACTTTTTCATTCCTGCACCTTAATTGCCCCAAAATCAAAAACACATAGCGAAACTACTACCAAGGTATAACCAACTATCGAGTATCAAATTTGACCAAACCTATCAACTTGAAATGCTGAAAACTGTAACCAAAACTACTAGGGTGGAAATTTCCACCCTAAGTTAAAAAAAGCCGTTTTGCATTGGAACATTCCTTTCAACTTTTCCACCCTAACACATGCCTTATTTCTATGGGTTTTGTGGCGGTTTCCACCCTAACTAAAACGCATTTCCACGTTTTTCCACCCACCCCAACTTGGAACTTATACCTACCCACTTGAAACTTTTTCAACGCCCACCCCAAATCGAATTCCAACTTTTCACTTGGAACATCCACCCCAAGTTCAAACAGTTGTTGTGGGGTGGAATTTCCTGTTAACTGTTCTACTCAGCAAGTTTGAATTTTTCCACTCTAAAACTCCATTTTGTCGATCCTAACTTCTCAATTCCTGCACCTTCATTGCCCCAAAATCAAAAACACATAGCGAAACTACTACCAAGGTATAACCAACTATCGAGTATCAAATTTGACCAAACCTATCAACTTTAAATGCTTAAAACTGTAACCAAAACTACTAGGGTGGAAATTTCCACCCTAAACTAAAAAAGGCCGTTTTGCATTGGAACATTCCTCTCAACTTTTCCACCCTAACACATGCCATTTTTCTATGGGTTTTCTGGCGGTTTCCACCCTAATCAAGACGCATTTCCACGTTTTTGCACCCACCCCAACTTGGAACTTATACCTACCCACTTGGAACTTTTTCAACACCCACCCCAGTTGGAACACCCACTTTTCACTTGGAACATCCACCCCAAGTTCAAACAGTTGTTGTGGGGTAGAATTTTAAGTTAACTGTTCTACTCGACCAATTTTAGTTTTTTCACCTTAAAACTCCATTTTGTCGACCTTAACTTCTCAATTCCTGCACCTTAATTGCCTCAAAATCAAAAACACATAAAAACTACTACTAAAGTATAACCAACTATCGAGTATCATTATTGACCAAACCTATCAACTTGAAATGCTGAAAACTGTAACCAAAACTACTAGGGTGGAAATTTCCACCCTAAGTTAAAAAAGGCCGTTTTGCATTGGAACATTCCTCTCAACTTTTCCACCCTAACACATGCCTTATTTCTATGGGTTTTGTGGCGGTTTCCACCCTATTTAAAACGCATTTCCACCTTTTTCCACCCACTCCAACTTGGAACTTATACCTACCCACTTGGAACTTTTTCAACATTCACCCCAAATCGAACTCCCACTTTTCACTTGGAACATGCACCCCAAGTTCAAACAGCTGTTGTGGGGTAGAATTTTAAGTTAACTGTTCTACTCGGCGAGTTTAAGTTTTTCCACCCTAAAACTTCAGTTTGTCGATCCTAACTTCTCAATTCCTGCACCTTAATTGCCCCAAAATCAAAAACACGTAGCGAAACTACTACCAAGGTATAACCAACTATCGAGTATCAAATTTGACCAAACCTATCAACTTGAAATGCTGAAAACTGTAACCAAAACTACTAGGGTGGAAATTTCCACCCTAAGTTGAAAAACGCCGTTTTGCATTGGAACATTCCTCTCAACTTTTCCACCCTAACACATGCTTTATATTTCTAGGTTTTGTGGCGGTTTCCACCCTAACTAAGACGCATTTCCATGTTTTTCCACACACCCCAACTTGGAACTTATACCTACCCACTTGGAACTTTTTCAACACCCACCCCAGTTGGAACACCCACTTTTCACTTGGAACATCCACCCCAAGTTCAAACAGTTGTTGTGGGGTGGAATTTTGAGTTAACTGTTCTACTCGGACAGTTTTAGTTTTCCCACCCCAAAACTCCAATTTGTCGACCTTAACTTTTTCATTCCTGCACCTTAATTGCCCCATTATCAAAAACACATAGCGAAACTACTACCAAGGTATAACCAACTATCGAGTATCAAATTTGACCAAACCTATCAACTTGAAATGCTGAAAACTGTAACCAAAACTATTAGGGTGGAACTTACCACCCTAAGTTGAAAAACGCGGTTTTGCATTGGAACATTCTTCTCAACTTTTCCACCCTAACACATGCCTTATTTTTATGGGTTTTGTGGCGGTTTCCACCCTAATTAAAACGCATTTCCACGTTTTTCCACCCACCCCAACTTGGAACTTATACCTACCCACTTGGAACTTTTTCAACGCCCACCCCAAATCGAATTCCAACTTTTCACTTGGAACATCCACCCCAAGTTTAAACAGCTGTTGTGGGGTGGACTTTCCTGTTAACTGTTCTATTCGGCAAGTTTAAGTTTTTCCATCCTAAAACTCCATTTTGTCGATCCTAACTTCTCAATTCCTGCACCTTAATTGCCCCAAAATCAAAAACACAAAACGAAACTACTACCAAGGTATAACCAACTATCGAGTATCAAATTTGACCAAACCTATCAACTTGAAATGCTTAAAACTGTAACCAAAACTATTAGGGTGGAAATTTCCACTTTAAACTGAAAAAGGCCGTTTTGCATTGGAACATTCCTCTCAACTTTTCCACCCTAACACATGCCATATTTCTATGGGTTTTGTGGCGGTTTCCACCCTAATCAAGACGCATTTCCACGTTTTTCCACCTACCCCAACTTGGAACTTATACCTACCAACTTGGAACTTTTTCAACACCACCCCAGTTGGAACACCCACTTTTCACTTGGAACATCCACCCCAAGTTCAAACAGTTGTTGTGGGGTGGAATTTTAAGTTAACTGTTCTACTCGACCAATTTTAGTTTTTCCACCCTAAAACTCCATTTTGTCGACCTTAACTTCTCAATTCCTGCACCTTAATTGCCCCAAAATCACAAACACATAAAAACTACTACCAAAGTATAACCAACTATCGAGTATCATTATTGACCAAACCTATCAACTTGAAATGCTGAAAACTGTAACCAAAACTACTAGGGTGGAAATTTCCACCCTAAGCAGTAAAAGGCCGTTTTGCATTGGAACATTCCTCTCAACTTTTCCACCCTAACACATGCCTTATTTCTATAGGTTTTGTGGCGGTTTCCACCCTAATTAAGACGCATTTCCACGTTTTTCCACCCACCCCAACTTGGAACTTATACCTACCCACTTGGAACTTTTTCAACACCCATCCCAAATGGAACACCCACTTTTCACTTGGAACATCCACCCCAAGTTCAAACAGCTAGTGTGGGGTGGAATTTTGAGTTAACGGTTCTACTCCGCGAGTTTAAGTTTTTCCACCCTAAACTTCCAGTTTGTCGATCCTAACTTCTCAATTCCTGCACCTTAATTGCGCCAAAATCAAAAACACGTAGCGAAACTACTACCAAGGTATAACCAACTATCGAGTATCAAATTTGACCAAACCTATCAACTTGAAATGCTGAAAACTGTAACCAAAACTACTAGGGTGGAAATTTCCACCTTAAGTAGTAAAAGGCCGTTTTGCATTGGAACATTCCTCTCAACTTTTCCACCCTAACACATGCCTTATTTCTATGGGTTTTGTGGCGGTTTCCACCCTATTTAAGACGCATTTCCACGTTTTTCCACCCACCCCAACTTGGAACTTATACCTACCCACTTGGAACTTTTTCAACACTCACCCCAAATCAAACTCCCACTTTTCACTTGGAACATCCACCCCAAGTTCAAACAGCTGTTGTGGGGTGGAATTTTGAGTTAACTGTTCTACTCGGCCAGTTTTAGTTTTCCCACCCTAAAACTCCATTTTGTCGACTTTAACTTTTTCATTCCTGCACCTTAATTGCCCCAAAATCAAAAACACATAGCGAAACTACTACCAAGGTATAACCAACTATCGAGTATCAAATTTGACCAAACCTATCAACTTGAAATGCTGAAAACTGTAACCAAAACTACTAGGGTGGAAATTTCCACCCTAAGTTAAAAAAAGCCGTTTTGCATTGGAACTTTCCTCTCAACTTTTCCACCCTAACACATGCCTTATTTCTATGGGTTTTGTGGCGGTTTCCACCCTAACTAAGACGCATTTCCACGTTTTTCCACCCACCCCAACTTGGAACTTATACCTACCCACTTGAAACTTTATCAACGCCCACCCCAAATCGAATTCCAACTTTTCACTTGGAACATCCACTCCAAGTTCAAACAGCTGTTGTGGGGTGGAATTTCCTGTTAACTGTTCTACTCAGCAAGTTTAAATTTTTCCACCCTAAAACTCCAGTTTGTCGATCCTAACTTCTCAATTCCTGCACCTTCATTGCCCCAAAATCAAAAACACATAGCGAAACTACTACCAAGGTATAACCAACTATCGAGTATCAAATTTGACCAAACCTATCAACTTGAAATGCTTAAAACTGTAACCAAAACTACTAGGGTGGAAATTTCCACCCTAAACTAAAAAAGGCCGTTTTGCATTGGAACATTCCTCTCAACTTTTCCACCCTAACACATGCCATTTTTCTATGGGTTTTGTGGCGGTTTCCACCCTAATCAAGACGCATTTCCACGTTTTTCCACCCACCCCAACTTGGAACTTATACCTACCCACTTGGAACTTTTTCAACACCCACCCCAGTTGGAACACCCATTTTTCACTTGGAACATCCACCCCAAGTTCAAACAGTTGTTGTGGGATAGAATTTTAAGTTAACTGTTCTACTCGGCCAATTTTAGTTTTTTCACCCTAAAACTCCATTTTGTCGACCTTAACTTCTCAATTCCTGCACCTTAATTGCCTCAAAATCAAAAACACATAAAAACTACTACTAAAGTATAACCAACTATCGAGTATCATTATTGACCAAACCTATCAACTTGAAATGCTTAAAACTGTAACCAAAACTACTAGGTTGGAAATTTCCACCCTAAGTTAAAAAAGGCCGTTTTGCATTGGAACATTCCTCTCAACTTTTCCACCCTAACACATGCCTTATTTCTATGGGTTTTGTGGCGGTTTCCACCCTATTTAAAACGCATTTCCACCTTTTTCCACCCACTCCAACTTGGAACTTATACCTACCCACTTGGAACTTTTTCAACATTCACCCCAAATCGAACTCTCACTTTTCACTTGGAACATCCACCCCAAGTTTAAACAGCTGTTGTGGGGTAGAATTTTAAGTTAACTGTTCTACTCGGCGAGTTTAACTTTTTCCACCCTAAAACTCCATTTTGTCGATCCTAACTTCTCAATTCCTGCACCTTAATTGCCCCAAAATCAAAAACACGTAGCGAAACTACTACCAAGGTATAACCAACTATCGAGTATCAAATTTGACCAAACCTATCAACTTGAAATGCTGAAAACTGTAACCAAAACTACTAGGGTGGAAATTTCCACCCTAAGTTGAAAAACGCCGTTTTGCATTGGAACATTCCTCTCAACTTTTCCACCCTAACACATGCTTTATTTCTCTGGGTTTTGTGGCGGTTTCCACCCTAACTAAGACGCATTTCCACGTTTTTCCACCCACCCCAACTTGGAACTTATACCTACCCACTTGGAACTTTTTCAACACCCACCCCAGTTGGAACACCCATTTTTCACTTGGAACATCCACCCCAAGTTCAAACAGTTGTTGTGGGGTGGAATTTTGAGTTAACTGTTCTACTCGGACAGTTTTAGTTTTCCCACCCCAAAACTCCATTTTGTCGACCTTAACTTTTTCATTCCTGCACCTTAATTGCCCCAAAATCAAAAACACATAGCGAAACTACTACCAAGGTATAACCAACTATCGAGTATCAAATTTGACCAAACCTATCAACTTGAAATGCTGAAAACTGTAACCAAAACTATTAGGGTGGAAATTACCACCCTAAGTTGAAAAACGCGGTTTTGCATTGGAACATTCTTCTCAACTTTTCCACCCTAACACATGCCTTATTTCTATGGGTTTTGTGGCGGTTTCCACCCTAATTAAAACGCATTTCCACGTTTTTCCACCCACCCCAACTTGGAACTTATACCTACCCACTTGGAACTTTTTCAACGCCCACCCCAAATCGAATTCCAACTTTTCACTTGGAACATCCACCCCAAGTTTAAACAGCTGTTGTGGGGTGGACTTTCCTGTTAACTGTTCTATTCGGCAAGTTTAAGTTTTTCCATCCTAAAACTCCATTTTGTCGATCCTAACTTCTCAATTCCTGCACCTTAATTGCCCCAAAATCAAAAACACAAAACGAAACTACTACCAAGGTATAACCAACTATCGAGTATCAAATTTGACCAAACCTATCAACTTGAAATGCTTAAAACTGTAACCAAAACTACTAGGGTGGAAATTTCCACTTTAAATTGAAAAAGGCCGTTTTGCATTGGAACATTCCTCTCAACTTTTCCACCCTAACACATGCCATATTTCTATGGGTTTTGTGGCGGTTTCCACCCTAATCAAGACGCATTTCCACGTTTTTCCACTTACCCCAACTTGGAACTTATACCTACCAACTTGGAACTTTTTCAACACCCACCCCAGTTGGAACACCCACTTTTCACTTGGAACATCCACCCCAAGTTCAAACAGTTGTTGTGGGGTGGAATTTTAAGTTAACTGTTCTACTCGACCAATTTTAGTTTTTCCACCCTAAACCTCCAGTTTGTCGACCTTAACTTCTCAATTCCTGCACCTTAATTGCCCCAAAATCACAAACACATAAAAACTACTACCAAGGTATAACCAACTATCGAGTATCATTATTGACCAAACCTATCAACTTGAAATGCTGAAAACTGTAACCAAAACTATTAGGGTGGAAATTTCCACCCTAAGTAGTAAAAGGCCGTTTTGCATTGGAACATTCCCCTCAACTTTTCCACTTTAACACATGCCTTATTTCTATAGGTTTTGTGGCGGTTTCCACCCTAATTAAGACGCATTTCCACGTTTTTCCACCCACCCCAACTTGGAACTTATACCTACCCACTTGGAACTTTTTCAACACCCATCCCAAATGGAACACCCACTTTTCACTTGGAACATCCACCCCAAGTTCAAACAGCTAGTGTGGGGTGGAATTTTGAGTTAACGGTTCTACTCCGCGAGTTTAAGTTTTTCCACCCTAAACTTCCAGTTTGTCGATCCTAACTTCTCAATTCCTGCACCTTAATTGCCCCAAAATCAAAAACACATAGCGAAACTACTACCAAGGTATAACCAACTATCGAGTATCAAATTTGACCAAACCTATCAACTTGAAATGCTGAAAACTGTAACCAAAACTACTAGGGTGGAAATTTCCACCCTAAGTAGTAAAAGGCCGTTTTGCATTGGAACATTCCTCTCAACTTTTCCACCCTAACACATGGCTTAATTCTATGGGTTTTGTGGCGGTTTCCACCCTATTTAAGACGCATTTCCACGTTTTTCCACCCACCCCAACTTGGAACTTATACCTACCCACTTGGAACTTTTTCAACACTCACCCCAAATCAAACTCCCACTTTTCACTTGGAACATCCACCCCAAGTTCAAACAGCTGTTGTGGGGTGGAATTTTGAGTTAACTGTTCTACTCGGCCAGTTTTAGTTTTCCCACCCTAAAACTCCATTTTGTCGACCTTAACTTTTTCATTCCTGCACCTTAATTGCCCCAAAATCAAAAACACATAGCGAAACTACTACCAAGGTATAACCAACTATCGAGTATCAAATTTGACCAAACCTATCAACTTGAAATGCTGAAAACTGTAACCAAAACTACTAGGGTGGAAATTTCCACCCTAAGTTAAAAAAAGCCGTTTTGCATTGGAACATTCCTTTCAATGTTTCCACCCTAACACATGCCTTATTTCTATGGGTTTTGTGGCGGTTTCCACCCTAACTAAGACGCATTTCCACGTTTTTCCACCCACCCCAACTTGGAACTTATACCTACCCATTTGAAACTTTTTCAACGCCCACCCCAAATCGAATTCCAACTTTTCACTTGGAACATCCACTCCAAGTTAAAACAGTTGTTGTAGGGTGGAATTTCCTGTTAACTGTTCTACTCAGCAAGTTTAAAGTTTTCCACCCTAAACTTCCAGTTTGTCGATCCTAACTTCTCAATTCCTGCACCTTCATTGCCCCAAAATCAAAAACACAAAGCGAAACTACTACCAAGGTATAACTAACTATCGAGTATCAAATTTGACCAAACCTATCAACTTGAAATGCTGAAAACTGTAACCATAACTACTAGGGTGGAAATTTCCACCCTAAACTAAAAAAGGCCGTTTTGCATTGGAACATTCCTCTCAACTTTTCCACCCTAACACATGCTATTTTTCTATGGGTTTTGTGGCGGTTTCCACCCTAATCAAGACGCATTTCCACGTTTTTGCACCCACCCCAACTTGGAATTTATACCTACCCACTTGGAACTTTTTCAACACCCACCCCAGTTGGAACACCCACTTTTCACTTGGAACATCCACCCCAAGTTCAAACAGTTGTTGTGGGGTGGATTTTGCAGTTAACTGTTCTACTCGGCCAATTTTAGTTTTTCCACCCTAAAACTCCATTTTGTCGACCTTAACTTCTCAATTCCTGCACCTTAATTGCCTGAAAATCAAAAACACATAAAAACTACTACTAAAGTATAACCAACTATCGAGTATCATTATTGACCAAACCTATCAACTTGAAATGCTGAAAACTGTAACCAAAACTACTAGGGTGGAAATTTCCACCCTAAGTTAAAAAAGGCCGTTTTGCATTGGAACATTCCTCTCAACTTTTCCACCCTAACACATGCCTTATTTCTATGGGTTTTGTGGCGGTTTCCACCCTATTTAAAACGCATTTCCACGTTTTTCCACCCACTCCATATTGGAACTTATACCTACTCACTTGGAACTTTTTCAACACCCACCCCAAATCGAACTCCCACTTTTCACTTGGAACATCCACCCCAAGTTCAAACAGCTGTTGTGGGGTAGAATTTTAAGTTAACTGTTCTACTCGGCGAGTTTAAGTTTTTCCACCCTAAAACTCCAGTTTGTCGATCCTAACTTCTCAATTCCTGCACCTTAATTGCCCCAAAATCAAAAACACAAAGCGAAACTACTACCAAGGTATAACCAACTATCGAGTATCAAATTTGACCAAACCTATCAACTTGAAATGCTGAAAACTGTAACCAAAACTACTAGGGTGGAAATTTCCACCCTAAGTTGAAAAACGCCGTTTTGCATTGGAACATTCCTCTCAACTTTTCCACCCTAACACATGCCTTATTTCTATGGGTTTTGCGGCGGTTTCCACCCTAACTAAGACGCATTTCCACGTTTTTCCACCCACCCCAACTTGGAACTTATACCTACCCACTTGGAACTTTTTCAACACCCACCCCAGTTGGAACACCCACTTTTCACTTGGAACATCCACCCCAAGTTCAAACAGTTGTTGTGGGGTCGAATTTTGAGTTAACTGTTCTACTCGGACAGTTTTAGTTTTCCCACCCTAAAACTCCATTTTGTGGACCTTAACTTTTTCAATTCTGCACCTTAATTGCCCCAAAATCAAAAACACATACCGAAACTACTACCAAGGTATAACCAACTATCGAGTATCAAATTTGACCAAACCTATCAACTTGAAATGCTGAAAACTGTAACCAAAACTATTAGGGTGGAATAATACCACCCTAAGTTGAAAAACGCGGTTTTGCATTGGAACATTCCTCTCAACTTTTCCACCCTAACACATGCCTTATTTCTATGGGTTTTGTGGCGGTTTCCACCCTAATTAAAACGCATTTCCACGTTTTTCCACCCACCCCAACTTGGAACTTATACCTACCAACTTGGAACTTTTTTAACGCCCACCCCAAATCGAATTCCAACTTTTCACTTGGAACATCCACCCCAAGTTTAAACAGCTGTTGTGGGGTGGACTTTCCTGTTAACTGTTCTACCCCGCGAGTTTAAGTTTTTCCATCCTAAACTTCCAGTTTGTCGATCCTAACTTCCCAATTCCTGCAATTTAATTGCCCCAAAATCAAAAACACATAGCGAAACTACTACCAAGGTATAACCAACTATCGAGTATCAAATTTGACCAAACCTATCAACTTGAAATGCTGAAAACTGTAACCAAAACTACTAGGGTGGAAATTTCCACCCTAAGTTGAAAAAGGCCGTTTTGCATTGGAACATTCCTCTCAACTTTTCCACTTTAACACATACTTTTATTCTATGGGTTTTGTGGCGGTTTCCACCCTAATTAAAACGCATTTCCACGTTTTTGCACCCACCCCAACTTGGAACTTATACCTACCCACTTGGAACTTTTTCAACACCCACCCCAGTTGGAACACCCACTTTTCACTTGGAACATCCACCCCAAGTTCAAACAGCTGTTGTGGGGTGGAATTTTAAGTTAACTGTTCTACTCGGCCAGTTTTAATTTTTCCACCTTAAAACTCCATTTTGTCGACCTTAACTTCTCAATTCCTGCACCTTAATTGCCCCAAAATCAAAAACACATAGCGAAACTACTACCAAAGTATAACCAACTATCGAGTATCAAATTTGACCAAACCTATCAACTTAAAATGCTTAAAACTGTAACCAAAACTACTAGGGTGGAAATTTCCACCCTAAGTTAAAAAAAGTCCATTTTGCATTGGAACATTCCTCTCAATTTTTCCACTCTAACACATGCCATTTTTTTATGGGTTTTGTGCCGGTTTCCACCCTAATTAAGACGCATTTCCACGTTTTTCCACCCACCCCAACTTGGAACTTATACCTACCCACTTGGAACTTTTTCAACACCCACCCCAATTGGAACACCCACTTTTCACTTGGAACATCCACCCCAAGTTCAAACCGTTGTTATGTGGTGGAGTTTTGAGTTAACTGTTCTACCCCGCGAGTTTAAGTTTTTCCACCCTAAACTTCCAGTTTGTCGATCCTAACTTCTCAATTCCTGCACCTTAATTGCCCCAAAATCAAAAACACATAGCGAAACTACTACCAAGGTATAACCAACTATCGAGTATCAAATTTGACCAAACCTATCAACTTGAAATGCTGAAAACTGTAACCAAAACTACTAGGGTGGAAATTTCCACCCTAAGTTGAAAAAGGCCGTTTTGCATTGGAACATTCCTCTCAACTTTTCCACCCTAACACATTCCTTATTTCCATGGGTTTTCTGGCGGTTTCCACCCTAATTAAGACGCATTTCCACGTTTTTCCACCCACCCCAACTTGGAATTTATACCTACCCACTTGGAACTTTTTCAACACCCACCCCAATTGGAACACCCACTTTTCACTTGGAACATCCACCCCAAGTTCAAACAGCTGTTGTGGGGTGGAATTTCCGGTTAACTGTTCTACTCAACAAATTTAAGTTTTCCCACCCTAAAACTCCATTTTGTCGACCTCAACTTCTCAATTCCTGCACTTTTTATGCCCCAAAATCAAAAACACATAGCGAAACTACTACCAAGGTATAACCAACTATCGAGTATCAAATTTGACCAAACCTATCAACTTGAAATGCTTAAAACTGTAACCAAAACTACTAGGGTGGAAAATTCCACCCCAAGTTGAAAAACGCCGTTTTGCATTGGAACAATCCTCTCAACTTTTCCACCCTAACACATGGCATATTTTTATGGGTTTTGTGCCTGTTTCCACCCTAATTAAGACGCATTTCCACGTTTTTCCACCCACCCCAACTTGGAACTTATACCTACCCACTTGGAACTTTTTCAACACCCACCCCAATTGGAACACCCACTTTCCACTTGGAACGTCCACCCCAAGTTCAAACAATTGTTGTGGAATGGAATTTCCAGTTAACTGTTCTACTCTGCGAGTTTGAGTATTTCCACCCTAAAACTCCATTTTGTCGATCCTAACTTCTCAATTCCTGCACCTTAATTGCCCCAAAATCACAAACACAAAACGAAACTATTACCAAGGTATAACCAATTATCGAGTATCAAATTTGACCAAACCTATCAACTTGAAATGCTTAAAACTGTAACCAAAACTACTAGGGTGGAAATTTCCACCCTGAATTGAAAAACGCGATTTTGCATTGGAACATTCCTCTCAACTTTTCCACCCTAACACATGCCTTATTTCTATGGGTTTTGTGGCGGTTTCCACCCTAATTAAGACGCATTTCCACGTTTTTCCACCCACCCCAATTTGGAACTTATACCTACCCACTTGGAACTTTTTCAACACCCACCCCAATTGGAACACCCACTTTTCACTTGGAACATCCACCCCAAGTTCAAACAGCTGTTGTGGGGTGGAATTTCCGGTTAACTGTTCTACTCAACAAATTTAAGTTTTTCCACCTTAAAAGTTCATTTTGTCGATCCTAACTTCTCATATCCTGCACCTTAATTGCCCCAAAATCAAAAACACATAACGAAACTACTACCAAGGTATAACCAACTATCGAGTATCAAAATTGACCAAACCTATCAACTTGAAATGCTGAAAACTGTAACCAAAACTACTAGGGTGGAAATTTCCACCCTAAATTGTAAAAGGCCGTTTTGCATTGGAACATTCCTCTCAACTTTTCCACTTTAACACATGCCTTATTTCCATGGGTTTTGTGGCGGTTTCCACCTTAATTAAAACGCTTTTCCAAGTTTTTATACCCACCCCAACTTGGAACTTATACCTACCCACTTGGAACTTTTTCAACACCCACCCCAATTGGAACTTATACTTTTCACTTGGAACATCCACCCCAAGTTCAAACAGCTGTTGTGGGGTGGATTTTGCAGTTAACTGTCCTATTCGGCCAGTTTAAGTTTTTCCATCCTAAAACTCCAGTTTGTCGATCCTAACTTCTCAATTCCTGCACCTTAATTGCCCCAAAATCAAAAACACATAGCGAAACTACTACCAAGGTATAACCAACTATCGAGTATCAAATTTGACCAAACCTATCAACTTGAAATGCTGAAAACTCTAAATAAAACTACTAGGGTGGAAATTTCCACCCTAAGTAGTAAAAGGCCGTTTTGCATTGGAACATTCCTCTCAATTTTTCCACCCTAACCCATGCCTTGATTCTATGAGTTTTGTGGCGGTTTCCACCCTACTTAAAACGCATTTCCACGTTTTTCCACCCACCCCAACTTGGAACTTATACCTACCCACTTGGAACTTTTTCAACGCCCACCCCAATTGGAACACCCACTTTTCACTTGGAACATCCACCCCAAGTTCATACAGTTGTTGTGGGGTGGAATTTTAAGTTAACTGTTCTACTCTGCAAGTTTAAGTCTTTCCACCTTAAAACTCCATTTTGTCGATCCTAACTTTTCAATTCCTGCATTTTAATTGCCCCAAAATCAAAAACACAAAGCGAAATTACTACCAAGGTATAACCAACTATCGAGTATCAAATTTCACCAAACCTATCAACTTGAAATGCTGAAAACTGTAACCAAAACTACTAGGGTGGAAATTTCCACCCTAATTGAAACAGGCCATTTTGCATTGGAACATTCCTCCCAACTTTTCCACTCTAACACATGCTTTATTTCTATGGGTTTGGTGGCGGTTTCCACCCTGATTAAGACGCATTTCCACGTTTTTCCACCTACCCCAACTTGGAACTTATACCTACCCACTTGGAACTTTTTCAACACCCACCCCAGTTGGAACACACACTTTCCACTTGGAACATCCACCCCAAGTTCAAACAGCTGTTGTGGGGTGGAACTTTAAGTTAACTGTTCTACTCGGCCAGTTTTAATTTTTCCACCCTAAAACTCCATTTTGTCGACCTTAACTTCTCAATTCCTGCACTTTAATTGTCCCAAAATCAAAAACACATAGCGAAACCACTTCCAAGGTATAACCAACTATCGAGTATCAAAATTGATCAAACCTATCAACTTGAAACGCTGAAAACTGTAACCAAAACTACTAGGGTGGAAATTTCCACCCCAAGTTAAACAAGGCCGTTTCGCATTGGAACATTCCTCTGAACTTTTCCACCCTAACACATGCCTTAATTCTATGGGTTTTGTGCAGGTTTCCACCTTATTTAAGTCGCATTTTTACGTTTTTCCACCCACCCCAACTTGGAACTTATACCTACCCACTTGGAACTTTTTCAACACCCACACCAAATGGAACACCCACTTTTCACTTGGAACATCCACCCCAAGTTCAAACAGCTGTTGTGGGGTGGAATTTGCAGTTAACTGTTCTATTCGGCCAGTTTAAAATTTTCCACTCTAAAACTCCATTTTGTCGATCCTAACTTCTCAATTCCTGCACCTTAATTACCCCAAAATCAAAAACACATAGCGAAACTACTACCAAGGTATAACCAACTATCGAGTATCAAATTTGACCAAACCTATCAACTTGAAATGCTGAAAACTGTATCCAAAACTACTAGGGTGAATACTTCCATCCTAGGTTGAAAATAGCCGTTTTGCATTGGAACATTCCTCTCAACTTTTTCACCCTAACACATGCCTTATTTCTATAGGTTTTGTGGCGGTTTCCACCCTAATTAAAACGCATTTCCACGTTTTTCCACCCACCCCAACTTGCAACTTATACCTACCCACTTGGAACTTTTTCAACACCCATCCCAATTGGAACACCCACTTTTCACTTGGAACATCCACCCCAAGTTCAAACAGCTAGTGTGGGGTGGAATTTTGAGTTAACGGTTCTACTCCGCGAGTTTAAGTTTTTCCACCCTAAACTTCCAGTTTGTCGATCCTAACTTCTCAATTCCTGCACCTTATATACCCCAAAATCAAAAACACGTAGCGAAACTACTACCAAGGTATAACCAACTATCGAGTATCAAATTTGACCAAACCTATCAACTTGAAATGCTGAAAACTGTAACCAAAACTACTAGGGTGGAAATTTCCACCCTAAGTAGTAAAAAGCCGTTTTGCATTGGAACATTCCTCTCAACTTTTCCACCCTAACACATGCCTTATTTCTATGGGTTTTGTGGCGGTTTCCACCTTATTTAAGACGCATTTCCACGTTTTTCCACCCACCCCAACTTGGAACTTATACCTACCCACTTGAAACTTTTTCAACACTCACCCCAAATCAAACTCCCACTTTTCACTTGGAACATCCACCCCAAGTTCAAACAGCTGTTGTGGGGTGGAATTTTAAGTTAACTGTTCTACTCGGCCAGTTTTAGTTTTCCCACCCTAAAACTCCTTTTTGTCGACCTTAACTTTTTCATTCCTGCACCTTATATGCCCCAAAATCAAAAACACATAGCGAAACTACTACCAAGGTATAACCAACTATCGAGTATCAAATTTGACCAAACCTATCAACTTGAAATGCTGAAAACTGTAACCAAAACTACTAGGGTGGAAATTTCCACCCTAAGTTAAAAAAAGCCGTTTTGCTTTGGAACATTCCTCTCAACTTTTCCACCCTAACACATGCCTTACTTCTATGGGTTTTGTGGCGGTTTCCACCCTAACTAAGACGCATTTCCACGTTTTTCCACCCACCCCAACTTGGAACTTATACCTACCCACTTGGAACTTTTTCAACACCCACCCCAGTTGGAACACCCACTTTTCACTTGGAACATCCACCCCAAGTTCAAACAGTTGTTGTGGGGTGGAATTTTGAGTTAACTGTTCTACTCGGACAGTTTTAGTTTTCCCACCCTAAAACTCCATTTTGTCGACCTTAACTTTTTCATTCCTGCACCTTAATTGCCCCAAAATCAAAAACACATAACGAAACTACTACCAAGGTATAACCAACTATCGAGTATCAAATTTGACCAAACCTATCAACTTGAAATGCTGAAAACTGTAACCAAAACTATTAGGGTGGAAATTACCACCCTAAGTTGAAAAACGCGGTTTTGCATTGGAACATTCTTCTCAACTTTTCCACCCTAACACATGCTTTATTTCTATGGGTTTTGTGGCGGTTTCCACCCTAATTAAAACGCATTTCCACGTTTTTCCACCCACCCCAACTTGGAACTTATACCTACCCACTTGGAACTTTTTCAACGCCCACCCCAAATCGAATTCCAACTTTTCACTTGGAACATCCTCCCCAAGTTTAAACAGCTGTTGTGGGGTGGACTTTCCTGTTAACTGTTCTATTCGGCAAGTTTAAGTTTTTCCATCCTAAAACTCCATTTTGTCGATCCTAACTTCTCCATTCCTGCACTTTCATTGCCCCAAAAACAAAAACACAAAACGAAACTACTACCAAGGTATAACCAACTATCGAGTATCAAATTTGACCAAACCTATCAACTTGAAATGCTTAAAACTGTAACCAAAACTACTAGGGTGGAAATTTCCACTTTAAACTGAAAAAGGCCGTTTTGCATTGGAACATTCCTCTCAACTTTTCCACCCTAACACATGCCATATTTCCATGGGTTTTGTGGCGGTTTCCACCCAACTTAAAACGCATTTCCACGTTTTTTCACCCACCCCAACTTGGAACTTATACCTACCCACTTGGAACTTTTTCAACGCCCACCCCAAATCGAATTCCAACTTTTCACTTGGAACATCCACCCCAAGTTCAAACAGCTGTTGTGGGGTGGACTTTCCTGTTAACTGTTCTATTCGGCAAGTTTAAGTTTTTCCATCCTAAAACTCCATTTTGTCGATCCTAACTTCTCCAATCCTGCATCTTCATTGCCCCAAAATCAAAAACACAAAACGAAACTACTACCAAGGTATAACCAACTATCGAGTATCAAATTTGACCAAACCTATCAACTTTAAATGCTTAAAACTGTAACCAAAACTACTAGGGTGGAAATTTCCACCCTAAGTTGAAAAACGCCGTTTTGCATTGGAACATTCCTCTCAACTCTTCCACCCTAACACAGGCCTTATTTCTATGGGTTTTGTGGCGGTTTCCACCCTAATCAAGACGCATTTTCACGTTTTTCCACCCACCCCAACTTGGAACTTATACCTACCCACTTGGAACTTTTTCAACACCCACCCCAGTTGGAACACCCAATTTTCACTTGGAACATCCACCCCAAGTTCAAACAGTTGTTGTGGGGTGGAATTTTTAGTTAACTGTTCTACTCGGCCAGTTTTAATTGTTCCACTTTAAAACTCCATTTTGTCGATCCTAACTTCTCAATTCCTGCACCTTACACATAGCGAAACTACTACCAAGGTATAACCAACTATCGAGTATCAAATTTGACCAAACCTATCAACTTAAAATGCTGAAAACTGTAACCAAAACTACTAGGGTGGAAATTTCCACCCTAAGTTAAAAAAAGCCGTTTTGCATTGGAACATTCCTCTCAATTTTTCCACCCTAACACATGCCTTATTTTTATGGGTTTTGTGCCGGTTTCCACCCTAATTAAGACGCAATTCCACGTTTTTCCACCCACCCCAACTTGGAACTTATACCTACCCACTTGGAACTTTTTCAACACCCACCCCAATTGGAACTTATACTTTTCACTTGGAATATCCACCCCAAGTTCAAACAGCTGTTGTGGGGTGGAATTTGCAGTTAACTGTCCTATTCGGCCAGTTTAAGTTTTTCCATCCTGAAACTCCAGTTTGTCGATCTTAACTTCTCAATTCCTGCACCTTAATTGCCCCAAAATCAAAAACACATAGCGAAACTACTACCAAGGTATAACCAACTATCGAGTATCAAATTTGACCAAACCTATCAACTTGAAATGCTGAAAACTCTAAATAAAACTACTAGGGTGGAAATTTCCACCCTAAGTAGTAAAAGGCCGTTTTGCATTGGAACATTCCTATCAATTTTTCCACCCTAACCCATGCCTTGAGTCTATGAGTTTTGTGGCGGTTTCCACCCTACTTAAAACGCATTTTCACGTTTTTCCACCCACCCCAACTTGGAACTTATACCTACCCACTTGAAACTTTTTCAACGCCCACCCCAAATGGAACACCCACTTTTCACTTGGAACATCCACCCCAAGTTCATACAGTTGTTGTGGGGTGGAATTTTGAGTTAACTGTTCTACTCTGCGAGTTTAAGTTTTTCCACCCTAAAACTCCATTTTGTCGATCCTAACTTCTCAATTCCTGCATCTTAATTGCCCCAAAATCAAAAACACAAAGCGAAATTACTACCAAGGTATAACCAACTATCGAGTATCAAATTTGACCAAACCTATCAACTTGAAATGCTGAAAACTGTAACCAAAACTACTAGGGTGGAAATTTCCACCCTAAGTTGAAACAGGCCATTTTGCATTGGAACATTCCTCCCAACTTTTCCACTCTAACACATGCCTTATTTCTATAGGTTTTGTGGCGGTTTCCACCCTAATTAAAACGCATTTCCACGTATTTCCACCCACCCCAACTTGGAACTTATACCTACCCACTTGGAACTTTTCAACACCCACCCCAGTTGGAACACCCACTTTCCACTTGGAACATCCACCCCAAGTTCAAACAGCTGTTGTGGGGTGGACTTTTAAGTTAACTGTTCTATTCGGCCAGTTTTAATTTTTCCACCCTAAAACTCCATTTTGTCGACCTTAACTTCTCAATTCCTGCACTTTAATTGTCCCAAAATCAAAAACACATAGCGAAACCACTACCAAGGCATAACCAACTATCGAGTAACAAATTTGACCAAACCTATCAACTTGAAACGCTGAAAACTGTAACCAAAACTACTAGGGTGGAAATTTCCACCCCAAGTTAAAAAAGGCCGTTTCGCATTGGAACAATCTTCTCAACTTTTCCACCCTAACACATGCCTTATTTCTATGGGTTTTGTGCCGGTTTCCACCTTATTTAAATCGCATTTTTGCGTTTTTCCACCCACCCCATCTTGGAATTTATACCTACCCACTTGGAACTTTTTCAACACCCACACCAAATGGAACACCCACTTTTCACTTGGAACATCCACCCCAAGTTCAAACAGCTGTTGTGGGGTGGAATTTGCAGTTAACTCTTTTATTCGGCCAGTTTAAAATTTTCCACTCTAAAACTCCATTTTGTCGATCCTAACTTCTCAATTCCTGCACCTTAAATGCTTTAAAATCAAAAACACATAGCGAAACTACTACCAAGGTATAACCAACTATCGAGTATCAAGTTTGACCAAACCTATCAACTTGAAATGCTTAAAACTGTAACCAAAACTACTAGGGTGGAAATTTCCATCCTAGGTTGAAAAAGGCCGTTTTGCATTGGAACATTCCTCTCAACTTTTCCACCCTAACACATGCCTTGTTTCTATAGGTTTTGTGGCGGTTTCCACCCTAATTAAAACGCATTTCCACGTTTTTCCACCCACCCCAACTTGGAACTTATACCTACCCACTTGGAACTTTTTCAACACCCACCCCAGTTCGAACACCCACTTTTCACTTGGAACATCCACCCCAAGTTCAAACAGTTGTTGTGGGGTAGAATTTTAAGTTAACTGTTCTACTCGGCCAGTTTAAGTTTTCCAACCTTAAAACTCCATTTTGTCGACCTTAACTTCTCCATTCCTGCACCTTAATTGCCCCAAAATCAAAAACACATAGCGAAACTACTACCAAGGTATAACCAACTATCGAGTATCAATATTGACAAAACCTATCAACTTGAAATGTTTAAAACTGTAACCAAAACTACTAGGGTGGAAATTTCCACCCTAAGTTGAAAAAGGCCGTTTTGCATTGGAACATTCCTCTCAACTTTTCCACCCTAACACATGCCTTATTTCTATGGGTTTTGTGCCGGTTTCCACCCGATTTAAAACGCATTTCCACATTTTTCCACCCACCCCAACTTGGAACTTATACCTACCCACTTGGAACTTTTTCAACACCCACCCCAATTGGAACTTTTACTTTTCACTTGGAACATCCACCCCACGTTCAAACAGTTGTTGTGGGGTGGAACTCCCAGTTAACTGTTCTACTTTGCGAGTTTAAGTTTTTCCACCCTAAAACTCCATTTTGTCGATCCTAACTTCTCACTTCCTGCACCTTAATTGCCCCAAAATCAAAAACACAAAACGAAACTACTACCAAGATATAACCAACTATCGAGTATCAAATTTGACCAAACCTATCAACTTGAAATGCTGAAAACTGTAACCAAAACTACTAGGGTGGAATATTCCACCCTAAGTAGTAAATAGCCGTTTTGCATTGGAACATTCCTCTCAACTTTTCCACCCTAACACATGCTTTGTTTTTATGGGTTTTGTGGCGGTTTCCACCCTAATTAAGACGCATTTCCACGTTTTTCCACCCACCCCAATTTGGAACTTATACCTACCCACTTGGAATTTTTTCAACGCCCACCTCAAATCGAACTCCCATTTTTCACTTGGAACATCCACCCCAAGTTCAAACAGTTGTTGTGGGGTGGAGTTTTAAGTTAACTGTTGTACTTTGCAAGTTTAAGTTTTTCCACCTTAAAACTCCATTTTGTCGATCCTAACTTCTCACTTCCTGCATTTTAATTTCCCCAAAATCAAAAACACAAAACGAAACTACTACCAAGGTATAACCAACTATCGAGTATCAAATTTGACCAAACCTATCAACTTGAAATGCTTAAAACTGTAACCAAAAATACTAGGGTGGAAATTTCCACCCTAAGTTGACAAAGGCCGTTTTGCATTGGAACATTCCTCTCAACTTTTCCACCCTAACACATGCCTTGATTCTATGGGTTTTGTGCCGGTTTCCACCCGATTTAAAATGCATTTCCACGTTTTTCCACCCACCCCAACTTGGAACTTATACCTACCCACTTGGAACTTTTTCAACACCCACCCCAATTGGAACACCCACTTTTCACTTGGAACATCCACCCCAAGTTCAAACAGTTGTTGTGGGGTGGAACTCCCAGTTAACTGTTCTACTCTGCGAATTTAAGTTTTTCCATTTTAAAACTCCATTTTGTCGATCCTAACTTTTCACTTCCTGCACCTTAATTGCCCCAAAATCAAAAACACAAAGCGAAACTACTACCAAGGTATAACCAACTATCGAGTATCAAATTTGACCAAACCTATCAACTTGAAATGCTGACAACTGTAACCAAAACTACTAGGGTGGAAATTTCCACCCTAAATAGTAAAAAGCCGTTTTGCATTGGAACATTCCTCTCAACTTTTCCACCCTAACACATGCCTTGTTTCTATGGGTTTTGTGGCGGTTTCCACCCTAATCAAGACGCATTTCCATGTTTTTCCACCCACCCCAACTTGGAACTTATACCTACCCACTTGGAACTTTTTCAACACCCACCCCAGTTGGAACACCCACTTTTCACTTGGAACATCCACCCCAAGTTCAAACAGTTGTTGTGGGGTGGAACTTTAAGTTAACTGTTCTACTCGGCCAGTTTTGGTTTTTCCATCCTAAAACTCCATTTTGTCGACCTTAATTTTTCAATTCCTGCACCTTAATTGCTTCAAAATCAAAAACACATAGCGAAACTACTACCAAGGTATAACCAACTATCGAGTATCAAATTTGACCAAACCTATCAACTTGAAATGCTTAAAACTGTAACCAAAACTACTAGGGTGGAAATTTCCACCCTAAACTGAAAAAAACCGTTTTGCATTGGAACTTTCCTCTCAACTTTTCCACCCTAACACATGCCTTATTTCTATGGGTTTTGTGCCGGTTTCCACCCTAATCAAAACGCATTTCCACGTTTTTCCACCCACCCCAACTTGGAACTTATACCTACCCACTTGGAACTTTTTCAACGCCCACCCCAAATCGAACTCCAACTTTTCACTTGGAACATCCACCCCAAGTTCAAACAGCTGTTGTGGGGTGGAATTTCCAGATAACTGTTCTACTCGGCAAGTTTAAGTTTTTCCACCCTAAAACTCCATTTTGTCGACCTTAACTTCTCATTTCTTGCACCTTAAATGCCCCAAAATCAAAAACACATAGCGAAACTACTACCAAGGTATAACCAACTATCGAGTATCAAATTTGACCAAACCTATCAACTTGAAATGCTTAAAATTGTAACCAAAACTACTTGGGTGAAAGGCCGTTTTGCATTGGAACATTCCTCTCAACTTTTCCACCCTAACACATGCCTTATTTTTATGGGTTTTGTGCCTGTTTCCACCCTAATCAAGACGCATTTCCACGTTTTTCCACCCACCCCAACTTGGAACTTATACCTACCCACTTGAAACTTTTTCAACGCCCACCCCAATTGGAACACCCACTTTTCACTTGGAACATCCACCCCAAGTTCATACAGTTGTTGTGGGGTGGAATTTTAAGTTAACTGTGCTACTTTGCGAGTTTAAGTTTTTCCACCCTAAAATTCCAATTTGTCGACCTTAACTTCTCAATTCCTGCACCTTAATTTCCCCAAAATCAAAAACACATAGCGAAACTACTACCAAGGTATAACCAACTATCGAGTATCAAATTTGACCAAACCTATCAACTTGAAACGCTGAAAACTGTAACCAAAACTACTAGGGTGGAAATTTCCACCCCAAGTTGAAAAAGGCCGTTTCGCATTGGATCATTCTTCTCAACTTTTCCACCCTAACACATGCCTTATTTCTATGGGTTTTGTGGCGGTTTCCACCCTAATTAAGACGCATTTCCACGTTTTTCCACCCACCCCAACTTGGAACTTATACCTACCCACTTGAAACTTTTTCAACACCCACCCCAGTTGGAACACCCACTTTTCACTTGGAACATCCACCCCAAGTTCAAACAGCTGTTGTGGGGTGGATTTTTAAGTTAACTGTTCTATTCTGCGAGTTTAAGTTTTTCCATCCTAAAACTCCAGTTTGTCGATCTTAACTTCTCAATTCCTGCACCTTAATTGCCCCAAAGTCACAAACACAAAGCGAAACTACTACCAAGGTATAACCAACTATCGAGTATCAAATTTGACCAAACCTATCAACTTGAAATGCTGAAAACTGTAACCAAAACTACTAGGGTGGAAATTTCCACCCTAAACTGAAAAAAGCCGTTTTGCATTGGAACATTCCTCTCAACTTTTCCACCCTAACACATGCTATATTTCTATGGGTTTTGTGGCGGTTTCCACCCTAATTAAGACGCATTTCCACGTTTTTCCACCCACCCCAACTTGGAACTTATACCTACCCACTTGGAACTTTTTCAACACCCACCCCAGTTGGAACACCCACTTTTCACTTGGAACATCCACCCCAAGTTCAAACAGCTGTTGTGGGGTGGAATTTTGCGTTAACTGTTCTACTCGGCCAGTTTAAGTTTTTCCACCCTAAAACTCCAGTTTGTCGATCCTAACTTCTCAATTCCTGCACCTTAATTGCCCCAAAATCAAAAACACGTAGCGAAACTACTACCAAGGCATAACCAACTATCGAGTATCAAATTTGACCAAACCTATCAACTTGAAATGCTGAAAACTGTAACCAAAACAACTAGGGTGGAAATTTCCACTTTAAGTTGAAAAACGCCGTTTTGCATTGGAACATTCCTCTCAACTTTTCCACCCTAACACATGCCATTTTTCTATGGGTTTTGTGGCGGTTTCCACCCTAATTAAGACGCATTTCCACGTTTTTCCACCCACCCCAACTTGGAACTTATACCTACCCACTTGGAACTTTTTCAACACCCACCCCAATTGGAACACCCACATTCCACTTGGAACATCCACCCCAAGTTCAAACAGTTGTTGTGGGGTGGAATTTGCAGTTAACTGTTCTACTCGGCAAGTTTAAAATTTTCCACTCTAAAACTCCATTTTGTCGATCCTAACTTCTCACTTCCTGCACCTTAATTGCCCCAAAATTAAAAACACAAAGCGAAATTACTACCAAGGTATAACCAACTATCGAGTATCAAATTTGACCAAACCTATCAACTTGAAATGCTGAAAACTGTAACCAAAACTACTAGGGTGGAAATTTCCACCCTAAGTTGAAAAAGGCCGTTTTGCATTGCAACATTCCTCTCAACTTTTCCACCCTAAAACATGCCTTATTTCTATGGGTTTTGTGCCGGTTTCCACCCGATTTAAAATGCATTTCCACGTTTTTCCACCCACCCCAACTTGGAACTTATACCTACCCACTTGGAACTTTTTCAACACCCACCCCAGTTGGAACACCCACTTTTCACTTGGAACATCCACCCCAAGTTCAAACAGTTGTTGTGGGGTGGAGTTTTAAGTTAACTGTTCTACTCTGCGAGTTTAAGTTTTTTCACCGTAAAACTCCATTTTGTCGACCTTAATTTCTCCATTCCTGCACCTTAATTGCCCCAAAATCAAAAACACATAGCGAAACTACTACCAAGGTATAACCAACTATCGAGTATCAATGTTGACAAAACCTATCAACTTGAAATGCTTAAAACTGTAACCAAAACTACTAGGGTGGAAATTTCCACCCTAAGTTGAAAATAGCCGTTTTGCATTGGAACATTCCTCTCAACTTTTCCACCCTAACACATGCCTTATTTCTATGGGTTTTGTGGCGGTTTCCACCCTAATTAAGACGCATTTCCACGTTTTTCCACCCACCCCAACTTGGAACTTATACCTACCCACTTGAAACTTTTTCAACGCCCACCCCAAATCGAACTCCAACTTTTCACTTGGAACATCCACCCCAAGTTCAAACAGCTGTTGTGGGGTGGAATTTCCAGTCAACTGTTCTACTCGGCAAGTTTAAGTTTTCCCATCCTAAAACTCCAGTTTGTCGATCCTAACTTCTCATATCCTGCACCTTATTTGCCCCAAAATCAAAAACACAAAACGAAACTACTACCAAGGTATAACCAACTAACAAGTATCAAATTTGACCAAACCTATCAACTTGAAATGCTTAAAACTGTAACCAAAACTACTAGGGTGGAAATTTCCACCCTAAGTTGAAAAAGGCCGTTTTGCATTGGAACATTCCTCTCAACTTTTCCACCCTAACACATGCCTTATTTCTATGGGTTTTGTGGCGGTTTCCACCCTAATCAAGACGCATTTCCACGTTTTTCCACCCACCCCAACTTGGAACTTATACCTACCAACTTCGAACTTTTTCAACACCCACCCCAGTTGGAACACCCACTTTTCACTTGGAACATCCACCCCAAGTTCAAACAGTTGTTATGTGGTGGAAATTTGAATTAACTGTTCTACTTTGCGAGTTTAAGTTTTTCCACCCTAAACTTCCAGTTTGTCGATCCTACCTTCTCAATTCCTGCACCTTAATTGCCCCAAAATCAAAAACACGTAGCGAAACTACTACCAAGGTATAACCAACTAACGAGTATCAAACTTGACCAAACCTATCAACTTGAAATGCTGAAAACTGTAACCAAAACTACTAGGGTGGAAATTTCCACCTTAAGTTGAAAAAAGCCGTTTTGTATTGGAACATTCCTCTCAACTTTTCCACTCTAACACATGCCTTATTTCTATGGGTTTTGTGGCGGTTTCCACCCTAATTAAGACGCAATTCCACGTTTTTCCACCCACCCCAACTTGGAACTTATACCTACCCACTTGGAACTTTTTCAACACCCACCCAAATTGGAACATCATTTTTCACTTGGAACATCCACCCCAAGTTCATACAGTTGTTATGTGGTGGAAATTTGAATTAACTGTTCTACTTTGCGAGTTTAAGTTTTTCCACCCTAAACTTCCAGTTTGTCGATCCTACCTTCTCAATTCCTGCACCTTAATTGCCCCAAAATCAAAAACACGTAGCGAAACTACTACCAAGGTATAACCAACTAACGAGTATCAAATTTGACCAAACCTATCAACTTGAAATGCTGAAAACTCTAACCAAAATTACTAGGGTGGAAATTTCCACCCTAAATTGAAAAAGGCCGTTTTGCATTGGAACATTCCTCTCAACTTTTCCACCCTAACACATGCCTTATTTCTATGGGTTTTGTGGCGGTTTCCACTTTAATTAAAACGCATTTCCACGTTTTTCCACCCACCCCAACTTGGAACTTATACCTACCCACTTGGAACTTTTTCAACGCCCACCCCAGTTGGAACACCCACTTTTCACTTGGATCATCCACCCCAAGTTCAAACAGTTGTTGTGGGGTGGAATTTTAAGTTAACTGTTCTACTCGGCCAGTTTTAGTTTGTCCACCCTAAAACTCCATTTTGTCGACCTTAACTTCTCAATTCCTGCACCTTAATTGCCCCAAAAACACAAACACATAGCGAAACTACTACCAAGGTATAATCAACTATCGAGTATCAAATTTGACCAAACCTATCAACTTGAAATGCTTAAAACTGTAACCAAAACTACTAGGGTGGAAATTTCCACCCTAAGTTGAAAAAGGCCGTTTTGCATTGGAACATTCCTCTCAACTTTTCCACCCTAACACATGCCTTATCTCTATGGGTTTTGTGCCTGTTTCCACCCTAATCAAGACGCATTTCCACGTTTTTCCACCCACCCCAACTTGGAACTTATACCTACCCACTTGGAACTTTTTCAACACCCACCCCAATTGGAACACCCACTTTTCACTTGGAACATCCACCCCAAGTTCAAACAGTTGTTGTGGAATGGATTTTCCAGTTAACTGTTCTACTCTGCGAGTTTGAGTTTTTCCACCCTATAACTCCATTTTGTCGATCCTAACTTCTCACTTCCTGCACCTTAATTGCCCCAAAGTCACAAACACAAAGCAAAACTACTACCAACGTATAACCAACTATCGAGTATCAAATTTGACCAAACCTATCAACTTGAAATGCTTAAAACTGTAACCAAAACTACTAGGGTGGAAATTTCCACCCTAAGTTGAAAAAGGCCGTTTTGCATTGGAACATTCCTCTCAACTTTTCCACCCTAACACATGCCTTATTTCTATGGGTTTTGTGCCGGTTTCCACCCTAATTAAGACGCATTTCCACGTTTTTCCACCCACCCCAACTTGGAACTTATACCTACCCACTTGGAACTTTTTCAACACCCACCCCAGTTGGAACACCCACTTTTCACTTGGAACATCCACCCCAAGTTCAAACAGCTGTTGTGGGGTGGACTTTCCTGTTAACTGTTCTATTCGGCAAGTTTAAGTTTTTCCATCCTAAAACTCCATTTTGTCGATCCTAACTTCTCCATTTTTGCACCTTAATTGCCCCAAAAACACAAACACAAAAGGAAACTACTACCAAGGTATAACCAACTATCGAGTATCAAATTTCACCAAACCTATCAACTTGAAATGCTGAAAACTGTAACCAAAACTCCTAGGGTGGAAAATTCCACCCTAAGTTGAAAAAGGCCGTTTTGCTTTGGAACATTCCTCTCAACTTTTCCACCCTAACACATGCCTTATTTCTATGGGTTTTGTGGCGGTTTCCACCCTAAATAAAACGCATTTCCACTTTTTTCCACCCACCCCAACTTGGAACTTATACCTACCCACTTGGAACTTTTTCAACGCCCACCCCAGTTGAAACACCCACTTTTCACTTGGAACATCCACCCCAAGTTCAAACAGCTGTTGTGGGGTAAAATTTCCGGTTAACTGTTCTATTCGGCAAGTTTAAGTTTTTCCACCCTAAAACTCCATTTTGTCGATCCTAACTTCTCATATCCTGCACCTTAATTGCCCCAAAATCAAAAACACTTAACGAAACTACTACCAAGGTATAACCAACTATCGAGTATCAAATTTGACCAAACCTATCAACTTGAAATGCTGAAAACTGTAACCAAAACTCCTAGGGTGGAAATTTCCACCCTAAATTGTAAAAGGCCGTTTTGCATTGGAACGATCCTCTCAATTTTTCCACTTTAACACATGCCTTTTTTCCATGGGTTTTGTGGCGGTTTCCACCTTAAATAAAACGCTTTTCTAAGTTTTTCCACCCACCCCAACTTGGAACTTATACCTACCCACTTGGAACTTTTTCAACACCCACCCCATCTGGAACTTTTACTTTTCACTTGGAACATCCACCCCAAATTCAAACAGTTGTTGTGGGGTGGATTTTGCAGTTAACTGTCCTATTCGGCCAGTTTAAGTTTTTCCATCCTAAAACTCCAGTTTGTCGATCCTAACTTCTCAATTCCTGCACCTTAATTGCCCCAAAATCAAAAACACATAGCGAAACTACTACCAAGGTATAACCAACTATGGAGTGTCAAATTTGACCAAACCTATCAACTTGAAATGCTGAAAACTCTAACCAAAACTACTAGGGTGGAAATTTCCACTCTAAGTAGTAAAAGGCCGTTTTGCATTGGAACATTCCTCTCAACTTTTCCACCCTAACACATGCCTTGATTCTATGGGTTTTGTGGCGGTTTCCACTTTATTTAAGACGCATTTCCACGTTTTTCCACCCACCCCAACTTGGAACTTATACCTACCCACTTGGAACTTTTTCAACGCCCACCCCAATTGGAACACCCACTTTCCACTTGGAACATCCACCCCAAGTTCATACAGTTGTTGTGGGGTGGAATTTTAAGTTAACTGTTCTACTCTGCGAGTTTAAGTTTTTCCACCTTAAAACTCCATTTTGTCGATCCTAACTTCTCAATTCCTGCACCTTAATTGCCCAAAATCAAAAACACAAAGCGAAATCACTACCAAGGTATAACCAACTATCGAGTATCAAATTTGACCAAACCTATCAACTTGAAATGCTGAAAACTGTAACCAAAACTACTAGGGTGGAAATTTCCACCCTAAGTTGACAAAGGCCGTTTTGCATTGGAACATTCCTCTCAACTTTTCCACCCTAACACATGCCTTATTTCTATGGGCTTTGTGGCGGTTTCCACCCTAATTAAAACGCATTTCCACGTTTTTCCACCCACTCCAACTTGGAACTTATACCTACCCACTTGGAACTTTTTCAACACCCACCCCAGTTGGAACACCCACTTTTCACTTGGAACATCCACCCCAAGTTCAAACAGCTGTTGTGGGGTGGACTTTTAAGTTAACTGTTCTACTCGGCCAGTTTTAATTTTTCCACCCTAAAACTCCATTTTGTCGACCTTAACTTTTCAATTCCTGCACTTTAATTGTCCTAAAATCAAAAACACATAGCGAAACCACTACCAAAGCATAACCAACTATCATTATCAAAATTGATCAAACCTATCAACTTGAAATGCTGAAAACTGTAACCAAAACTATTAGGGTGGAAATTTCCACCCCAAGTTAAACAAGGCCGTTTCGCATTGGAACATTCCTCTCAACTTTTCCACCTTAACACATGCTTTGTTTTTATGGGTTTTGTGGCGGTTTCCACCCTAATTAAGACGCATTTCCACGTTTTTCCACCCACCCCAATTTGGAACTTATACCAACCCACTTGGAACTTTTTCAACACCCACCCCAGTTGGAACACCCACTTTTCACTTGGAACATCCACCCCAAGTTCAAACAGTTGTTGTGGGGTGGAACTTTAAGTTAACTGTTCTACTCGGCCAGTTTTGGTTTTTCCACTCTAAAACTCCATTTTGTCGACCTTAACTTCTCAATTCCTGCACCTTAATTGCCCCAAAATCACAAACACAAAACGAAACTACTACCAAGGTATAACCAACTATCGAGTATCAAAATTGACCAAACCTATCAACTTGAAATGCTGAAAACTGTAACCAAAACTACTAGGGTGGAAATTTCCACTTTGAATTGAAAAACGCGGTTTTGCATTGGAACATTCCTCTCAATTTTTCCACCCCAACACATGCCTTATTTCTATGGGTTTTGTGGCGGTTTCCACCCTATTTAAGACGCATTTCCACGTTTTTCCACCCACCCCAACTTGGAACTTATACCTACCCACTTGGAACTTTTTCAACACCCACCCCAGTTGGAACTCCCACTTTTCACTTGGAACATCCACCCCAAATTCAAGCAGTTGTTGTGAAGTGGAACTCCCAGTTAATTGTTTTACTCTGCGAGTTTAAGTTTTTCCACCCTAAAACTCCATTTTGTCGATCCTAACTTCTCAATTCCTGCACCTTAATTTCCCCAAAAGCAAAAACACAAAACGAAACTACTACCAAGGTATAACCAACTATCGAGTATCAAATTTGACCAAACCTATCAACTTGAAATGCTTAAAACTGTAACCAAAACTACTAGGGTGGAAATTTCCACCCTAAGTAGTAAACAGCCGTTTTGCATTGGAACATTCCTCTCAACTTTTCCACCCTAACGCATGCCTTGTTTTTATGGGTTTTGTGGCGGTTTCCACCCTAAATAACACGCTTTTCCACGTTTTTCCACCCACCCCAACTTGGAACTTATACCTACCCACTTGAAACTTTTTCAACACCCACCCCAATTGGAACACCCACATTCCACTTGGAACATCCACCCCAAGTTCATACAGTTGTTGTGGGGTGGAATTTTAAGTTAACTGTTCTACTCTGCGAGTTTAAGTTTTTCCACCCTAAAACTCCAATTTGTCGATCCTAACTTCTCAATTCCTGCACCTTAATTGCCCAAAATCAAAAACACAAAGCGAAATCACTACCAAGGTATAACCAACTATCGAGTATCAAATTTGACCAAACCTATCAACTTGAAATGCTGAAAACTCTAACCAAAACTACTAGGGTGGAAATTTCCACCCTAAGTTGAAAAAGGCCGTTTTGCATTGGAACATTCCTCTCAACTTTTCCACCCTAACACATGCCTTATTTCTATGGGTTTTGTGGCGGTTTCCACCCTAATTAAAACGCATTTCCACGTTTTTCCACCCACTCCAACTTGGAACTAATACCTACCCACTTGGAACTTTTTCAACACCCACCCCAGTTGGAACACCCACTTTCCACTTGGAACAACCACCCCAAGTTCAAACAGCTGTTGTGGGGTGGACTTTTAAGTTAACTGTTCTACTCGGCCAGTTTTAATTTTTCCACCCTAAAACTCCATTTTGTCGACCTTAACTTCTCAATTCCTGCACTTTAATTGTCCTAAAATCAAAAACACATAGCGAAACCACTACCAAGGTATAACCAACTATCGAGTATCAAAATTGATCAAACCTATCAACTTGAAACGCTGAAAACTGTAACCAAAACTACTAGGGTGGAAATTTCCACCCCAAGTTAAACAAGGCCGTTTCGCATTGGAACATTCCTTTCAACTTTTCCACCCTAACACATGCCTTGTTTTTATGGGTTTTGTGGCGGTTTCCACCCTAATTAAGACGCATTTCCACGTTTTTCCACCCACCCCAATTTGGAACTTTTACCAACCCACTTGGAACTTTTTCAACACCCACCCCAGTTGGAACACCCACTATTCACTTGGAACATCCACCCCAAGTTCAAACAGTTGTTGTGGGGTGGAACTCCCAGTTAACTGTTTTACTCGGCCAGTTTTGGTTTTTCCACTCTAAAACTCCATTTTGTCGACCTTAACTTCTCAATTCCTGCACCTTAATTGCCCCAAAATCACAAACACAAAACGAAACTACTACCAAGGTATAACCAACTATCGAGTATCAAATTTGACCAAACCTATCAACTTGAAATGCTGAAAACTGTAACCAAAACTACTAGGGTGGAAATTTCCACTTTGAATTGAAAAACGCGGTTTTGCATTGGAACATTCCTCTCAACTTTTCCACCCCAACACATGCCTTATTTCTATGGGTTTTGTGGCGGTTTCCACCCTAATTAAGACGCATTTCCACGTTTTTCCACCCACCCCAACTTGGAACTTATACCTACCCACTTGGAACTTTTTCAACACCCACCCCAGTTGGAACTCCCACTTTTCACTTGGAACATCCACCCCAAGTTCAAGCAGTTGTTGTGGGGTGGAACTCCCAGTTAATTGTTTTACTCTGCGAGTTTAAGTTTTCCCACCTTAAAATCCCATTTTGTCGATCCTAACTTCTCACTTCCTGCACCTTAATTTCCCCAAAATCAAAAACACAAAACGAAACTACTACCAAGGTATAACCAACTATCGAGTATCAAATTTGACCAAACCTATCAACTTGAAATGCTTAAAACTGTAACCAAAACTACTAGGGTGGAAATTTCCACCCTAAGTAGTAAATAGCCGTTTTGCATTGGAACATTCCTCTCAACTTTTCCACCCTAACGCATGTCTTGTTTTTATCGAGTTTGTGGCGGTTTCCACCCTAATTAAGACGCATTTCCACGTTTTTCCACCCACCCCAACTTGGAACTTATACCTACCCACTTGGAACTTTTTCAACGCCCACCTCAAATCGAACTCCCATTTTTCACTTGGAACATCCACCCCAAGTTCAAACAGTTGTTGTGGGGTGGAGTTTTAAGTTAACTGTTGTACTTTGCAAGTTTAAGTTTTTCCACCCTAAAACTCCATTTTGTCGATCCTAACTTCTCACTTCTTGCACCTTAATTTCCCCAAAATCAAAAACACAAAACGAAACTACTACCAAGGTATAACCAACTATCGAGTATCAAATTTGACCAAACCTATCAACTTGAAATGCTGAAAACTGTAACCAAAACTACTAGGGTGGAAATTTCCACCCTAAATTGAAAAAAGCCGTTTTGCATTGAAACAATCTTCTCAACTTTTCCACCCTAACACATGCTTTATTTCTATGGGTTTTGTGGCGGTTTCCACCCTAATCAAGACGCATTTCCACGTTTTTCCACCCACCCCAACTTGGAACTTACACCTACCCACTTGGAACTTTTTCAACACCCTCCCCAGTTGGAACACCCACTTTTCACTTGGAACATCCACCCCAAGTTCAAACAGTTGTTGTGGGGTAGATTTTTAAGTTAACTTTTCTACTCGGCCAGTTTAAGTTTTCCCACTCTAAAACTCCATTTTGTCGACCTTAACTTCTCCATTCCTGCACCTTAATTGCCCCAAAATCAAAAACACATAGCGAAACTACTACCAAGGTAAAACCAACTATCGAGTATCAAATTTGACCAAACCTATCAACTTGAAATGCTTAAAACTGTAACCAAAACTACTAGGGTGGAAATTTCCACCCTAAGTTGAAAAACGCCGTTTTGCATTGGAACATTCCTCTCAACTTTTCCACCCTAACACATGCCTTATTTCTATGGGTTTTGTGGCGGTTTCCACCCGATTTAAAATGCATTTCCACGTTTTTCCACCCACCCCAACTTGGAACTTATACCTACCCATTTGAAACTTTTTCAACACCCACCCCAGTTGGAACACCCACTTTTCACTTGGAACATCCACCCCAAGTTCAAACAGTTGTTGTGGGGTGGGACTCCCAGTTAACTGTTCTACTCTGCGAGTTTAAGTTTTTCCACTTTAAAACTCCATTTTGTCGATCCTAACTTTTCACTTCCTGCACCTTAATTGCCCCAAAATCACAAACACAAAGCGAAACTACTACCAAGGTATAACCAACTATCGAGTATCAAATTTGACCAAACCTATCAACTTGAAATGCTGACAACTGTAACCAAAACTACTAGGGTAGAAATTTCCACCCTAAATAGTAAAAAGCCGTTTTGCATTGGAACATTCCTCTCAACTTTTCCACCCTAACACATGCCTTGTTTTTATGGGTTTTGTGGCGGTTTCCACCCTAATTAAGACGCATTTCCACGTTTTTCCACCCACCCCAACTTGGAACTTATGCCTACCCATTTGGAACTTTTTCAACGCCCACCTCAGCTTGAACTCCCACTTTTCACTTGGAACATCCACCCCAAGTTCAAACAGCTGTTGTGGGGTGGAACTTCCAGTTAATTGTTCTACTCCGCGAGTTTAAGTTTGTCCACCCTAAAACTCCAGTTTGTCGATCCTAACTTCTCAATTCCTGCACCTTAATTGCCCCAAAATCAAAAACACAAAACGAAACTACTACCGAGGTATAACCAACTATCGAGTATCAAATTTGACCAAACCTATCAACTTGAAATGCTTAAAACTGTAACCAAAACTACTAGGGTGGAAATTTCCACCCTAAGTTGAAAAAGGCCGTTTTGCAGTGGAACTTTCCTCTCAATTTTTCCACCCTAACACATGCCTTATTTCTATGGGTTTTGTGGCGGTTTCCACCCTAATCAAGACGCATTTCCATGTTTTTCCACTCACCCCAACTTGGAACTTGTACCTACCCACTTGGAACTTTTTCAACACCCACCCCAGTTGGAACACCCACTTTTCACTTGGAACATCCACCCCAAGTTCAAACAGTTGTTGTGGGGTGGATCTTTAAGTTAACTGTTCTACTCGGCCAGTTTTGGTTTTTCCACTCTAAAACTCCATTTTGTCGACCTTAACTTCTCAATTCCTGCACCTTAATTGCGTCAAAATCAAAAACACATAGCGAAACTACTACCAAGGTATAACCAACTATCGAGTATCAAAATTGACCAAACCTATCAACTTGAAATGCTGAAAACTGTAACCAAAACTACTAGGGTGGAAATTTCCACCCTAAACTGAAAAAAACCGTTTTGCATTGGAACTTTCCTCTCAACTTTTCCACCCTAACACATGCCTTATTTCTATGGGTTTTGTGGCGGTTTCCAGCTTAATTAAAACGCATTTCCACGTTTTTCCACCCACCCCAACTTGGAACTTATACCTACCCACTTGGAACTTTTTCAACTCCCACCCCAAATCGAACTCCAACTTTTCACTTGGAACATCCACCCCAAGTTCAAACAGCTGTTGTGGGGTGGAATTTCCAGTTAACTGTTCTACTCGGCAAGTTTAAGTTTTTCCACCCTAAAACTCCAGTTTGTCGATCCTAACTTCTCCATTCCTGCACCTTAATTGCCCCAAAATCAAAAACACAAAACGAAACTACTACCAAGGTATAACCAACTATCGAGTATCAAATTTGACCAAACCTATCAACTTGAAATGCTTAAAACTGTAACCAAAACTACTAGGGTGGAAATTTCCACCCTAAACTGAAAAAAGCCGTTTTGCATTGGAACATTCCTCTCAACTTTTCCACCCTAACACATGCTTTATTTCTATGGGTTTTGTGCCTGTTTCCACCCTAATTAAGACGCATTTCCACGTTTTTCCACCCACCCCAACTTGGAACTTATACCTACCCACTTGAAACTTTTTCAACGCCCACCCCAATTGGAACACCCACTTTTCACTTGGAACATCCACCCCAAGTTCATACAGTTGTTGTGGGGTGGAATTTTAAGTTAACTGTGCTACTTTGCGAGTTTAAGTTTTTCCCCCTAAAACTCCATTTTGTCGGTCCTAACTTCTCAATTCCTGCACCTTAAATGCCCCAAAATCAAAAACACAAAGCGAAATTACTACCAAGGTATAACCAAGTATCGAGTATCAAATTTGACCAAACCTATCAACTTGAAATGCTGAAAACTTTAACCAAAACTACTAGGGTGGAAAATTCCACCCTAAGTTGAAAAAAACCGTTTTGCATTGGAACACTCCTCTCAACTTTTCCACCCTAACACATGCCTTATTTCTATGGGTTTTGTGGCGGTTTCCACCCTAATTAAGACGCATTTCCACGTTTTTCCACTCACCCCAACTTGGAACTTATACCTACCCACTTGGAACTTTTTCAACACCCACCCCAGTTCGAACACCCACTTTTCACTTGGAACATCCACCCCAAGTTCAAACAGCTGTTGTGGGGTGAAATTTTAAGTTAACTGTTCTACTCGGCCAGTTTTAATTTTTCCACCCTAAAATTCCAATTTGTCGACCTTAACTTCTCAATTCCTGCACCTTAATTTCCCCAAAATCAAAAACACATAGCGAAACTACTACCAAGGTATAACCAACTATCGAGTATCAAATTTGACCAAACCTATCAACTTGAAACGCTGAAAACTGTAACCAAAACTACTAGGGTGGAAATTTCCACCCTAAGTTGAAAAAGGCCGTTTTGCATTGGAACATTTCTCTCAACTTTTCCACCCTAACACATGCCTTATTTCTATGGGTTTTGTGGCGGTTTCCACCCTAACTAAGACGCATTTCCACGTTTTTCCACCCACCCCAAAATGGAACTTATACCTACCCACTTGGAACTTTTTCAACACCCACCCCAGTTGGAACACCCACTTTTCACTTGGAACATCCACCCCAAGTTCAAACAGCTGTTGTGGGGTGGAATTTGCAGTTAACTGTTCTACTCGGCCAGTTTAAAATTTTCCACTCTAAAACTCCATTTTGTCGATCCTAACTTCTCAATTCCTGCACCTTAATTGCCCCAAAATTAAAAACACAAAGCGAAATTACTACCAAGGTATAACCAACTATCGAGTATCAAATTTGACCAAACCTATCAACTTGAAATGCTTAAAACTGTAACCAAAACTACTAGGGTGGAAATTTCCACCCTAAGTTGAAAAAGGCCGTTTTGCATTGGAACATTCTTCTCAACTTTTCCACCCTAACACATGCCTTATTTCTATGGGTTTTGTGGCGGTTTCCACCCTAATTAAGACGCAATTCCACGTTTTTCCACCCACCCCAACTTGGAACTTATACCTAATCACTTGAAACTTTTTCAACGCCCACCCCAAATCGAACTCCAACTTTTCACTTGGAACATCCACCCCAAGTTCAAACAGCTGTTGTGGGGTGGAATTTCCAGTCAACTGTTCTACTCGGCAAGTTTAAGTTTTTCCATCCTAAAACTCCAGTTTGTCGATCCTAACTTCTCATATCCTGCACCTTATTTGCCCCAAAATCAAAAACACAAAACGAAACTACTACCAAGGTATAACCAACTAACGAGTATCAAATTTGACCAAACCTGTCAACTTGAAATGCTTAAAACTGTAACCAAAACTACTAGGGTGGAAATTTCCACCCTAAGTTGAAAAAGGCCGTTTTGCATTGGAACATTCCTCTCAACTTTTCCACCCTAACACATGCCTTAATTCTATGGGTTTTGTGGCGGTTTCCATCCTAATCAAGACGCATTTCCACGTTTTTCCACCCACCCCAACTTGGAACTTATACCTACCAACTTCGAACTTTTTCAACACCCACCACAGTTGGAACACCCACTTTTCACTTGGAACATCCACCCCAAGTTCAAACAGTTGTTGTGGGGTGGAATTTTGAGTTAACTGTTCTACTCGGCCAGTTTTGGTTTTTCCACTTTAAAACTCCATTTTGTCGACCTTAACTTCTCAACTCCTGCACCTTAATTGCCCCAAAATTACAAACACATAGCGAAACTACTACCAAAGTATAATCAACTATCGAGTATCAAATTTGACCAAACCTATCAACTTGAAATGCTGAAAACTGTAACCAAAACTACTAGGGTGGAAATTTCCACCTTAAGTTGAAAAAAGCCATTTTGCATTGGAACATTCCTCTCTACTTTTCCACTCTAACACATGCCTTATTTCTATGGGTTTTGTGGCGGTTTCCACCCTAATTAAGACGCAATTCCACGTTTTTCCACCCACCCCAACTTGGAACTTATACCTACCCACTTGGAACTTTTTCAACACCCACCCAATTTCGAACATCATTTTTCACTTGGAACATCCACCCCAAGTTCATACAGTTGTTATGTGGTGGAAATTTGAATTAACTGTTCTACTCTGCGAGTTTAAGTTTTTCCACCCTAAAACTCCATTTTGTCGATCCTAACTTCTCAATTCCTGCACCTTAATTGCCCCAAAATCACAAACACAAAACGAAACTACTACCACGGTATAACCAACTATCGAGTATCAAAATTGACCAACCTATCAACTTGAAATGCTTAAAACTGTAACCAAAACTACTAGAGTGGAAATTTCCACCTTGAATTGAAAAACGCGGTTTTGCATTGGAACATTCCTCTCAACTTTTCCACCCTAACACATGCCTTATTTCTATGGGTTTTGTGGCGGTTTCCACCTTAATTAAGACGCATTTCCACGTTTTTCCACCCACCCCAACTTGGAACTTATACCTACCCACTTGGAACTTTTTCAACACCCACCCCAGTTGGAACACCCACTTTTCACTTGGAACATCCACCCCAAGTTCAAACAGCTGTTGTGGGGTGGAAATTTCGGTTAACTGTTCTACTCGGCAAGTTTAAGTTTTTCCACCCTAACACTCCATTTTGTCGATCCTAACTTCTCATTTCCTGCACCTTAATTGCCTCAAAATCAAAAACACAAAACGAAACTTCTACCAAGGTATAACCAACTATCGAGTATCAAATTTGACCAAACCTATCAACTTGAAATGCTGAAAACTGTAACCAAAACTACTAGGGTGGAAAATTCCACCCTAAATTGTAAAAGGCCGTTTTGCATTGGAACATTCCTCTCAACTTTTCCACTTTAACACATGCCTTATTTCCATGGGTTTTGTGGCGGTTTCCACCCTAACTAAAACGCATTTCCACGTTTTTCCACCCACCCCAACTTGGAACTTATACCTACCCACTTGGAACTTTTTCAACGCCCACACCAGTTGGAACACCCACTTTTCACTTGGAACATCCACCCCAAGTTCAAACAGTTGTTGTGGGGTGGAATTTTAAGTTAACTGTTCTACTCGGCCAGTTTTAGTTTTTCCACCCTAAAACTCCATTTTGTCGACCTTAACTTCTCAATTCCTGCACCTTAATTGCCCCAAAATCAAAAACACATAGCGAAACTACTACCAAGGTATAACCAACTATCGAGTATCAAATTTGACCAAACCTATCAACTTGAAATGCTGAAAACTGTAACCAAAACTACTAGGGTGGAAAATTCCACCCTAAATTGAAAAAGGCCGTTTTGCATTGGAACATTCCTCTCAACTTTTCCACCCTAACACATGCCTTATGTCTATGGGTTTTGTGCCTGTTTCCACCCTAATTAAAACGCATTTCCACGTTTTTCCACCCACCCCAACTTGGAACTTATACCTACCCACTTGAAACTTTTTCAACACCCACCCCAGTTGGAACACCCACTTTTCACTTGGAACATCCACCCCAAGTTCAAACAGTTGTTGTGAAATGGAATTTCCAGTTAACTGTTCTACTCTGCGAGTTTGAGTTTTTCCACCCTAAAACTCCATTTTGTCGATCCTACCTTCTCACTTCCTGCACCTTAATTGCCCCAAAGTCACAAACACAAAGCGAAACTACTACCAAGGTATAACCAACTATCGAGTATCAATGTTGACCAAACCTATCAACTTGAAATGCTTAAAATTGTAACCAAAACTACTAGGGTGGAAATTTCCACCCCAAGTTGAAAAAGGCCGTTTTGCATTGGAACATTCCTCTCAACTTTTCCACCCTAACACATGCCTTATTTCTATGGGTTTTGTGGCGGTTTCCACCCTAATTAAGACGCATTTCCACGTTTTTCCACCCACCCCAACTTGGAACTTATACCTACCCACTTGGAACTTTTTCAACACCCACCCCAGTTGGAACACCCACTTTTCACTTGGAACATCCACCCCAAGTTCAAACAGTTGTTGTGGGGTGGACTTTCCTGTTAACTGTTCTATTCGGCAAGTTTAAGTTTTTCCATCCTAAAACTCCATTTTGTCGATCCTAACTTCTCCAATCCTGCACTTTAATTGCCCCAAAAACAAAAACACAAAACGAAACTACTACCAAGGTATAACCAACTATCGAGTATCAAATTTGACCAAACCTATCAACTTGAAATGCTGAAAACTGTAACCAAAACTACTAGGGTGGAAATTTCCACCCTAAGTAGAAAACGGCCGTTTTGCATTGGAACAATCTTCTCAACTTTTCCACCCTAACACATGCCTTATTTCTTTGGGTTTTGTGGCGGTTTCCACCCTATTTAAGACGCATTTCCACGTTTTTCCACCCACCCCAACTTGGAACTTATACCTACCCACTTGGAACTTTTTCAACACCCACCCCAATTGGAACACCCACTTTTCACTTGGAACATCCACCCCAAGTTCAAACAGTTGTTGTGGAATGGAATTTCCAGTTAACTGTTCTACTCTGCGAGTTTAAGTTTTTCCACCCTAAAACTCCATTTTGTCGATCCTAACTTCTCAATTCCTGCACCTTAATTGCCCCAAAATCACAAACACAAAACGAAACTATTACCAAGGCATAACCAACTATCGAGCATCAAATTTGACCAAACCTATCAACTTGAAATGCTTAAAACTGTAACCAAAACTACTAGGGTGGAAATTTCCACCCTGAATTGAAAAACGCGGTTTTGCATTGGAACATTCTTTTCAACTTTTCCACTTTAACACATGCCTTATTTCTATGGGTTTTGTGGCGGTTTCCACCCTAATTAAGACGCATTTCCACGTTTTTGCACCCACCCCAACTTGGAACTTATACCTACCCACTTGGAACTTTTTCAACACCCACCCCAATTGGAACACCCACTTTTCACTTGGAACATCCACCCCAAGTTCAAACAGCTGTTGTGGGGTGGAATTTCCGGTTAACTGTTCTACTCAACAAATTTAAGTTTTTCCACCTTAAAACACCATTTTGTCGATCCTAACTTTTCATATCCTGCACCTTAATTGCCCCAAAATCAAAAACACATAACGAAACTACTACCAAGGTATAACCAACTATCGAGTATCAAATTTGACCAAACCTATCAACTTGAAATGCTGAAAACTGTAACCAAAACTACTAGGGTGGAAATTTCCACCCTAAATTGTAAAAGGCCGTTTTGCATTGGAACATTCCTCTCAACTTTTCCACTTTAACACATGCCTTATTTCCATGGGTTTTGTGGCGGTTTCCACCTTAATTAAAACGCTTTTTCAAGTTTTTATACCCACCCCAACTTGGAACTTATACCTACCCACTTGGAACTTTTTCAACACTCACCCCATTTGGAACTTATACTTTTCACTTGGAATATCCACCCCAAGTTCAAACAGCTGTTGTGGGGTGGACTTTGCAGTTAACTGTTCTATTCGGCCAGTTTAAGTTTTTCCATCCTAAAACTCCAGTTTGTCGATCCTAACTTCTCAATTCCTGCACCTTAATTGCCCCAAAATCAAAAACTCACAGCGAAACTACTACCAAGGTATAACCAACTATCGAGTATCAAATTTGACCAAACCTATCAACTTGAAATGCTGAAAACTCTAAATAAAACTACTAGGGTGGAAATTTCCACCCTAAGTAGAAAAAGGCCGTTTTGCATTGGAACATTCCTATCAATTTTTCCACCCTAACCTATGCCTTGATTCTATGGGTTTTGTGGCGGTTTCCACCCTACTTAAAACGCATTTCCACGTTTTTCCACCCACCCCAACTTGGAACTTATACCTACCCACTTGAAACTTTTTCAACGCCCACCCCAAATGGAACACCCACTTTTCACTTGGAACATCCACCCCAAGTTCATACAGTTGTTGTGGGGTGGAATTTTAAGTTAACTGTTCTACTCTGCGAGTTTAAGTTTTTCCACCCTAAAACTCCATTTTGTCGATCCTAACTTCTCAATTCCTGCATCTTAATTGCCCCAAAATCAAAAACACAAAGCGAAATTACTACCAAGGTATAACCAACTATCGAGTATCAAATTTGACCAAACCTATCAACTTGAAATGCTTAAAACTGTAACCAAAACTACTAGGGTGGAAATTTCCACCCTAAGTTGAAACAGGCCATTTTGCATTGGAACATTCCTCCCAACTTTTCCACTCTAACACATGCCTTATTTCTATAGGTTTTGTGGCGGTTTCCACCCTAATTAAAACGCATTTCCACGTTTTTCCACCCACCCCAACTTGGAACTTATACCTACCCACTTGGAACTTTTCAACACCCACCCCAGTTGGAACACCCACTTTCCACTTGGAACATCCACCCCAAGTTCAAACAGCTGTTGTGGGGTGGAATTTTAAGTTAACTGTTCTACTCGGCCAGTTTTAATTTTTCCACCCTAAAATTCCATTTTGTCGACCTTAACTTCTCAATTCCTGCACTTTAATTGTCCCAAAATCAAAAACACATAGCGAAACCACTACCAAGGTATAACCAACTATCGAGTATCAAATTTGACCAAACCTATCAACTTGAAACGCTGAAAACTGTAACCAAAACTATTAGGGTGGAAATTTCCACCCCAAGTTAAAAAAGGCAGTTTCGCATTGGAACAATCTTCTCAACTTTTCCACCCTAACACATGCCTTAATTCTATGGGTTTTGTGCCGGTTTCCACCTTATTTAAATCGCATTTTTGCGTTTTTCCACCCACCCCAACTTGGAACTTATACCTACCCACTTGGAACTTTTTCAACACCAACACCAAATGGAACACCCACTTTTCACTTGGAACATCCACCCCAAGTTCAAACAGCTGTTGTGGGGTGGAATTTGCAGTTAACTCTTCTATTCGGCCAGTTTAAAATTTTCCACTCTAAAACTCCATTTTGTCGATCCTAACTTCTCAATTCCTGCACCTTAATTGCTTTAAATTCAAAAACACATAGCGAAACTACTACCAAGGTATAACCAACTATCGAGTATCAAGTTTGACCAAACCTAACATCTTGAATTGCTTAAAACTGTAACCAAAACTACTAAGGTGGAAATTTCCATCCTAGGTTGAAAAAGGCCGTTTTGCATTGGAACATTCCTCTCAACTTTTCCACCCTAACACATGCCTTGTTTCTATAGGTTTTGTGGCGGTTTCCACCCTAATTAAGACGCATTTCCACGTTTTTCCACCCACCCCAACTTGGAACTTATACCTACCCACTTGGAACTTTTTCAACACCCATCCCAAATGGAACACCCACTTTTCACTTGGAACATCCACCCCAAGTTCAAACAACTAGTGTGGGGTGGAATTTTGAGTTAACGGTTCTACTCCGCGAGTTTAAGTTTTTCCACCCTAAACTTCCAGTTTGTCGATCCTAACTTCTCAATTCCTGCACCTTATATACCCCAAAATCAAAAACACGTAGCGAAACTACTACCAAGGTATAACCAACTATCGAGTATCAAATTTGACCAAACCTATCAACTTGAAATGCTGAAAACTGTAACCAAAACTATTAGGGTGGAAATTTCCACCCTAAGTAGTAAAAGGCCGTTTTGCATTGGAACATTCCTCTCAACTTTTCCACCCTAACACATGCCTTGTTTCTATGGGTTTTGTGGCGGTTTCCACCCTAACTAAGACGCATTTCCACGTTTTTCCACCTACCCCAACTTGGAACTTATACCTACCCACTTGAAACTTTTTCAACACTCACCCCAAATCAAACTCCCACTTTTCACTTGGAACATCCACCCCAAGTTCAAACAGCTGTTGTGGGGTGGAATTTTAAGTTAACTGTTCTACTCGGCCAGTTTTAGTTTTCCCACCCTAAAACTCCATTTTGTCGACCTTAACTTTTTCATTCCTGCACCTTAATTGCCCCAAAATCAAAAACACATAGCGAAACTACTACCAAGGTATAACCAACTATCGAGTATCAAATTTGACCAAACCTATCAACTTGAAATGCTTAAAACTGTAACCAAAACTACTAGGGTGGAAATTTCCACTTTAAACTGAAAAAGGCCGTTTTGCATTGGAACATTCCTCTCAACTTTTCCACCCTAACACATGCCATATTTCCATGGGTTTTGTGGCGGTTTCCACCCAACTTAAAACGCATTTCCACGTTTTTCCACCCACCCCAACTTGGAACTTATACCTACCCACTTGGAACTTTTTCAACGCTAACCCCAAATCGAATTCCAACTTTTCACTTGGAACATCCACCCCAAGTTTAAACAGCTGTTGTGGGGTGGACTTTCCTGTTAACTGTTCTATTCGGCAAGTTTAAGTTTTTCCATCCTAAAACTCCATTTTGTCGATCCTAACTTCTCCAATCCTGCATCTTCATTGCCCCAAAAACAAAAACACAAAACGAAACTACTACCAAGGTATAACCAACTATCGAGTATCAAATTTGACCAAACCTATCAACTTTAAATGCTTAAAACTGTAACCAAAACTACTAAGGTGGAAATTTCCACCCTAAGTTGAAAAAGGCCGTTTTGCATTGGAACATTCCTCTCAACTTTTCCACCCTAACACAGGCCTTATTTTTATGGGTTTTGTGGCGGTTTCCACCCTAATCAAGACGCATTTTCACGTTTTTCCACCCACCCCAACTTGGAACTTATACCTACCCACTTGGAACTTTTTCAACACCCACCCCAGTTGGAACACCCACTTTTCACTTGGAACATCCACCCCAAGTTCAAACAGTTGTTGTGGGGTGGAATTTTAAGTTAACTGTTCTACTCGGCCAGTTTTAATTTTTCCACTTTAAAACTCCATTTTGTCGACCTTAACTTCTCAATTCCTGCACCTTAATTGCCCCAAAATCAAAAACACATAGCGAAACTACTACCAAGGTATAACCAACTATCGAGTATCAAATTTGACCAAACCTATCAACTTAAAATGCTGAAAACTGTAACCAAAACTACTAGGGTGGAAATTTCCACCCTAAGTTAAAAAAGGCCGTTTTGCATTGGAACAATCTTCTCAATTTTTCCACTCTAACACATGCCTTATTTTTATGGGTTTTGTGGCGGTTTCCACCCTAATTAACACGCATTTCCACGTTTTTGCACCCACCCCAACTTGGAACTTATACCTACCCACTTGGAACTTTTTCAACACCCACCCCAATTGGAACACCCACTTTTCACTTGGAACATCCACCCCAAGTTCAAACCGTTGTTATGTGGTTGAAATTTGAATTAACTGTTCTACCCCGCGAGTTTAAGTTTTTCAACCCTAAACTTCCAGTTTGTCGATCCTAACTTCTCAATTCCTGCACCTTAATTGCCCCAAAATCAAAAACACATAGCGAAACTACTACCAAGGTATAACCAACTATCGAGTATCAAATTTGACCAAACCTATCAACTTGAAATGCTGAAAACTGTAACCAAAACTACTAGGGTGGAAATTACCACCCTAAGTTGAAAAAAGCCGTTTTGCATTGGAACATTCCTCTCAACTTTTCCACTTTAACACATACCTTATTTCTATGGGTTTTGTGGCGGTTTCCACTTTAATTAAAACGCATTTCCACGTTTTTCCACCCATCCCAACTTGGAACTTATACCTACCCACTTGGAACTTTTTCAACACCCACCCCAATTGGAACACCCACTTTTCACTTGGAACATCCACCCCAAGTTCAAACAGCTGTTGTGGGGTGGAATTTCCTGTTAACTGTTCTACTCAACAAATTTAAGTTTTCCCACCCTAAAACTCCATTTTGTCGACCTTAACTTCTCAATTCCTGCACCTTATATGCCCCAAAATCAAAAACACAAAGCGAAACTCCTACCAAGGTATAACCAACTATCGAGTATCAAATTTGACCAAACCTATCAACTTGAAATGCTTAAAACTCTAACCAAAACTACTAGGGTGGAAAATTCCACCCCAAGTTGAAAAAGGCCGTTTTGCATTGGAACAATCCTCTCAACTTTTCCACCCTAACACATGCCATATTTTTATGGGTTTTGTGCCTGTTTCCACCCTAATTAAGACGCATTTCCACGTTTTTCCACCCACCCCAACTTGGAACTTATACCTACCCACTTGGAACTTTTTCAACACCCACCCCAATTGCAACACCCACTTTTCACTTGGAACATCCACCCCAAGTTCAAACAGTTGTTGTGGAATGGAATTTCCAGTTAACTGTTCTACTCTGCGAGTTTGAGTTTTTCCACCCTAAAACTCCATTTTGTCGATCCTAACTTCTCAATTCCTGCACCTTAATTGCCCCAAAATCACAAACACAAAACGAAACTATTACCAAGGTATAACCAATTATCGAGTATCAAATTTGACCAAACCTATCAACTTGAAATGCTTAAAACTGTAACCAAAACTACTAGGGTGGAACTTTCCACCCTGAATTGAAAAACGCGGTTTTGCATTGGAACATTCCTTTCAACTTTTCCACTTTAACACATGCCTTATTTCCATGGGTTTTGTGGCGGTTTCCACCCTAATTATGACGCATTTCCACGTTTTTCCACCCACCCCAACTTGGAACTTATACCTACCCACTTGGAACTTTTTCAACACCCACCCCAATTGGAACACCCACTTTTCACTTGGAACATCCACCCCAAGTTCAAACAGTTGTTGTGGGGTGGAATTTCCGGTTAACTGTTTTACTCAACAAATTTAAGTTTTTCCACCTTAAAACTCCATTTTGTCGATCCTAACTTTTCATATCCTGCACCTTAATTGCCCCAAAATCAAAAACACATAGCGAAACTACTACCAAGGTATAACCAACTATCGAGTATCAAATTTGACCAAACCTATCAACTTGAAATGCTGAAAACTGTAACCAAAACTACTAGGGTGGAAATTTCCACCCTAAATTGTAAAAGGCCGTTTTGCATTGGAACATTCCTCTCAACTTTTCCACTTTAACACATGCCTTATTTCCATGGGTTTTGTGGCGGTTTCCACCTTAATTAAAACGCTTTTCCAAGTTTTTATACCCACCCCAACTTGGAACTTATACCTACCCACTTGGAACTTTTTCAACACCCACCCCAATTGGAACTTATACTTTTCACTTGGAATATCCACCCCAAGTTCAAACAGCTGTTCTGGGGTGGATTTTGCAGTTAACTGTCCTATTCGGCCAGTTTAAGTTTTTCCATCCTAAAACTCCAGTTTGTCGATCCTAACTTCTCAATTCCTGCACCTTAATTGCCCCAAAATCAAAAACACATAGCGAAACTACTACCAAGGTATAACCAACTATCGAGTATCAAATTTGACCAAACCTATCAACTTGAAATGCTGAAAACTCTAAATAAAACTACTAGGGTGGAAATTTCCACCCTAAGTAGTAAAAGGCCGTTTTGCATTGGAACATTCCTATCAATTTTTCCACCCTAACCCATGCCCTGATTCTTTGGGTTTTGTGGCGGTTTCCACCCTACTTAAAACGCATTTCCACGTTTTTCCACCCACCCCAACTTGGAACTTATACCTACCCACTTGAAACTTTTTCAACGCCCACCCCAAATGGAACACCCACTTTTCACTTGGAACATCCACCCCAAGTTCATACAGTTGTTGTGGGGTGGAATTTTGAGTTAACTGTTCTACTCTGCGAGTTTAAGTTTTTCCACCCTAAAACTCCATTTTGTCGATCCTAACTTCTCAATTCCTGCATCTTAATTGCCCCAAAATCAAAAACACAAAGCGAAATTACTACCAAGGTATAACCAACTATCGAGTATCAAATTTGACCAAACCTATCAACTTGAAATGCTGAAAACTGTAACCAAAACTACTAGGGTGGAAAATTCCACCCTAAATTGAAAAAGGCCGTTTTGCATTGGAACATTCCTCTCAACTTTTCCACCCTAACACATGCCTTATGTCTATGGGTTTTGTGCCTGTTTCCACCCTAATTAAAACGCATTTCCACGTTTTTCCACCCACCCCAACTTGGAACTTATACCTACCCACTTGAAACTTTTTCAACACCCACCCCAGTTGGAACACCCACTTTTCACTTGGAACATCCACCCCAAGTTCAAACAGTTGTTGTGAAATGGAATTTCCAGTTAACTGTTCTACTCTGCGAATTTGAGTTTTTCCACCCTAAAACTCCATTTTGTCGATCCTACCTTCTCACTTCTTGCACCTTAATTGCCCCAAAGTCACAAACACAAAGCGAAACTACTACCAAGGTATAACCAACTATCGAGTATCAATGTTGACCAAACCTATCAACTTGAAATGCTTAAAATTGTAACCAAAACTACTAGGGTGGAAATTTCCACCCCAAGTTGAAAAAGGCCGTTTTGCATTGGAACATTCCTCTCAACTTTTCCACCCTAACACATGCCTTATTTCTATGGGTTTTGTGGCGGTTTCCACCCTAATTAAGACGCATTTCCACGTTTTTCCACCCACCCCAACTTGGAACTTATACCTACCCACTTGGAACTTTTTCAACACCCACCCCATTTGGAACACCCACTTTTCACTTGGAACATCCACCCCAAGTTCAAACAGTTGTTGTGGGGTGGACTTTCCTGTTAACTGTTCTATTCGGCAAGTTTAAGTTTTTCCATCCTAAAACTCCATTTTGTCGATCCTAACTTCTCCAATCCTGCACTTTAATTGCCCCAAAAACAAAAACACAAAACGAAACTACTACCAAGGTATAACCAACTATCGAGTATCAAATTTGACCAAACCTATCAACTTGAAATGCTGAAAACTGTAACCAAAACTACTAGGGTGGAAATTTCCACCCTAAGTAGAAAACGGCCGTTTTGCATTGGAACAATCTTCTCAACTTTTCCACCCTAACACATGCCTTATTTCTTTGGGTTTTGTGGCGGTTTCCACCCTATTTAAGACGCATTTCCACGTTTTTCCACCCACCCCAACTTGGAACTTATACCTACCCACTTGGAACTTTTTCAACACCCACCCCAATTGGAACACCCACTTTTCACTTGGAACATCCACCCCAAGTTCAAACAGTTGTTGTGGAATGGAATTTCCAGTTAACTGTTCTACTCTGCGAGTTTAAGTTTTTCCACCCTAAAACTCCATTTTGTCGATCCTAACTTCTCAATTCCTGCACCTTAATTGCCCCAAAATCACAAACACAAAACGAAACTATTACCAAGGTATAACCAACTATCGAGCATCAAATTTGACCAAACCTATCAACTTGAAATGCTTAAAACTGTAACCAAAACTACTAGGGTGGAAATTTCCACCCTGAATTGAAAAACGCGGTTTTGCATTGGAACATTCCTTTCAACTTTTCCACTTTAACACATGCCTTATTTCTATGGGTTTTGTGGCGGTTTCCACCCTAATTAAGACGCATTTCCACGTTTTTGCACCCACCCCAACTTGGAACTTATACCTACCCACTTGGAACTTTTTCAACACCCACCCCAATTGGAACACCCACTTTTCACTTGGAACATCCACCCCAAGTTCAAACAGCTGTTGTGGGGTGGAATTTCCGGTTAACTGTTCTACTCAACAAATTTAAGTTTTTCCATCCTAAAACTCCATTTTGTCGATCCTAACTTTTCATATCCTGCACCTTAATTGCCCCAAAATCAAAAACACATAACGAAACTACTACCAAGGTATAACCAACTATCGAGTATCAAATTTGACCAAACCTATCAACTTGAAATGCTGAAAACTGTAACCAAAACTACTAGGGTGGAAATTTCCACCCTAAATTGTAAAAGGCCATTTTGCATTGGAACATTCCTCCCAACTTTTCCACTCTAACACATGCCTTATTTCTATAGGTTTTGTGGCGGTTTCCACCCTAATTAAAACGCATTTCCACGTTTTTCCACCCACCCCAACTTGGAACTTATACCTACCCACTTGGAACTTTTCAACACCTACCCCAGTTGGAACACCCACTTTCCACTTGGAACATCCACCCCAAGTTCAAACAGCTGTTGTGGGGTGGAATTTTAAGTTAACTGTTCTACTCGGCCAGTTTTAATTTTTCCACCCTAAAATTCCATTTTGTCGACCTTAACTTCTCAATTCCTGCACTTTAATTGTCCCAAAATCAAAAACACATAGCGAAACCACTACCAAGGTATAACCAACTATCGAGTATCAAATTTGACCAAACCTATCAACTTGAAACGCTGAAAACTGTAACCAAAACTATTAGGGTGGAAATTTCCACCCCAAGTTAAAAAAGGCAGTTTCGCATTGGAACAATCTTCTCAACTTTTCCACCCTAACACATGCCTTAATTCTATGGGTTTTGTGCCGGTTTCCACCTTATTTAAATCGCATTTTTGCGTTTTTCCACCCACCCCAACTTGGAACTTATACCTACCCACTTGGAACTTTTTCAACACCAACACCAAATGGAACACCCACTTTTCACTTGGAACATCCACCCCAAGTTCAAACAGCTGTTGTGGGGTGGAATTTGCAGTTAACTCTTCTATTCGGCCAGTTTAAAATTTTTCACTCTAAAACTCCATTTTGTCGATCCTAACTTTTCAATTCCTGCACCTTAATTGCTTTAAATTCAAAAACACATAGCGAAACTACTACCAAGGTATAACCAACTATCGAGTATCAAGTTTGACCAAACCTAACATCTTGAATTGCTTAAAACTGTAACCAAAACTACTAAGGTGGAAATTTCCATCTTAGGTTGAAAAAAGCCGTTTTGCATTGGAACATTCCTCTCAATTTTTCCACCCTAACACATGCCTTGTTTCTATAGGTTTTGTGGCGGTTTCCACCCTAATTAAAACGCATTTCCACGTTTTTCCACCCACCCCAACTTGGAACTTATACCTACCCACTTGGAACTTTTTCAACACCCATCCCAAATGGAACACCCACTTTTCACTTGGAACATCCACCCCAAGTTCAAACAACTAGTGTGGGGTGGAATTTTGAGTTAACGGTTCTACTCCGCGAGTTTAAGTTTTTCCACCCTAAACTTCCAGTTTGTCGATCCTAACTTCTCAATTCCTGCACCTTATATACCCCAAAATCAAAAACACGTAGCGAAACTACTACCAAGGTATAACCAACTATCGAGTATCAAATTTGACCAAACCTATCAACTTGAAATGCTGAAAACTGTAACCAAAACTATTAGGGTGGAAATTTCCACCCTAAGTAGTAAAAGGCCGTTTTGCATTGGAACATTCCTCTCAACTTTTCCACCCTAACACATGCCTTATTTCTATGGGTTTTGTGGCGGTTTCCACCCTAACTAAGACGCATTTCCACGTTTTTCCACCTACCCCAACTTGGAACTTATACCTACCCACTTGAAACTTTTTCAACACTCACCCCAAATCAAACTCCCATTTTTCACTTGGAACATCCACCCCAAGTTCAAACAGCTGTTGTGGGGTGGAATTTTAAGTTAACTGTTCTACTCGGCCAGTTTTAGTTTTCCCACCCTAAAACTCCATTTTGTCGACCTTAACTTTTTCATTCCTGCACCTTAATTGCCCCAAAATCAAAAACACATAGCGAAACTACTACCAAGGTATAACCAACTATCGAGTATCAAATTTGACCAAACCTATCAACTTGAAATGCTTAAAACTGTAACCAAAACTACTAGGGTGGAAATTTCCACTTTAAACTGAAAAAGGCCGTTTTGCATTGGAACATTCCTCTCAACTTTTCCACCCCAACACATGCCATATTTCCATGGGTTTTGTGGCGGTTTCCACCCAACTTAAAACGCATTTCCACGTTTTTCCACCCACCCCAACTTGGAACTTATACCTACCCACTTGGAACTTTTTCAACGCTAACCCCAAATCGAATTCCAACTTTTCACTTGGAACATCCACCCCAAGTTTAAACAGCTGTTGTGGGGTGGACTTTCCTGTTAACTGTTCTATTCGGCAAGTTTAAGTTTTTCCATCCTAAAACTCCATTTTGTCGATCCTAACTTTTCCAATCCTGCATCTTCATTGCCCCAAAAACAAAAACACAAAACGAAACTACTACCAAGGTATAACCAACTATCGAGTATCAAATTTGACCAAACCTATCAACTTTAAATGCTTAAAACTGTAACCAAAACTACTAAGGTGGAAATTTCCACCCTAAGTTGAAAAAGGCCGTTTTGCATTGGAACATTCCTCTCAACTTTTCCACCCTAACACAGGCCTTATTTTTATGGGTTTTGTGGCGGTTTCCACCCTAATCAAGACGCATTTTCACGTTTTTCCACCCACCCCAACTTGGAACTTATACCTACCCACTTGGAACTTTTTCAACACCCACCCCAGTTGGAACACCCACTTTTCACTTGGAACATCCACCCCAAGTTCAAACAGTTGTTGTGGGGTGGAATTTTAAGTTAACTGTTCTACTCGGCCAGTTTTAATTTTTCCACTTTAAAACTCCATTTTGTCGACCTTAACTTCTCAATTCCTGCACCTTAATTGCCCCAAAATCAAAAACACATAGCGAAACTACTACCAAGGTATAACCAACTATCGAGTATCAAATTTGACCAAACCTATCAACTTGAAATGCTGAAAACTGTAACCAAAACTACTAGGGTGGAAATTTCCACCCTAAGTTAAAAAAGGCCGTTTTGCATTGGAACATTCCTCTCAATTTTTCCACTCTAACACATGCCTTATTTTTATGGGTTTTGTGGCGGTTTCCACCCTAATTAAGACGCAATTCCACGTTTTTGCACCCACCCCAACTTGGAACTTATACCTACCCACTTGGAACTTTTTCAACACCCACCCCAATTGGAACACCCACTTTTCACTTGGAACATCCACCCCAAGTTCAAACCGTTGTTATGTGGTGGAAATTTGAATTAACTGTTCTACCCCGCGAGTTTAAGTTTTTCAACCTTAAACTTCCAGTTTGTCGATCCTAACTTCTCAATTCCTGCACCTTAATTGCCCCAAAATCAAAAACACATAGCGAAACTACTACCAAGGTATAACCAACTATCGAGTATCAAATTTGACCAAACCTATCAACTTGAAATGCTGAAAACTGTAACCAAAACTACTAGGGTGGAAATTACCACCCTAAATTGAAAAAAGCCGTTTTGCACTGGAACATTCCTCTCAACTTTTCCACTTTAACACATACCTTATTTCTATGGGTTTTGTGGCGGTTTCCACCCTAATCAAAACGCATTTCCACGTTTTTCCACCCATCCCAACTTGGAACTTATACCTACCCACTTGGAACTTTTTCAACACCCACCCCAATTGGAACACCCACTTTTCACTTGGAACATCCACCCCAAGTTCAAACAGCTGTTGTGGGGTGGAATTTCCTGTTAACTGTTCTACTCAACAAATTTAAGTTTTCCCACCCTAAAACTCCATTTTGTCGACCTTAACTTCTCAATTCCTGCACCTTATATGCCCCAAAATCAAAAACACAAAGCGAAACTCCTACCAAGGTATAACCAACTATCGAGTATCAAATTTGACCAAACCTATCAACTTGAAATGCTTAAAACTGTAACCAAAACTACTAGGGTGGAAATTTCCACCCCAAGTTGAAAAAGGCCGTTTTGCATTGGAACAATCCTCTCAACTTTTCCACCCTAACACATGCCATATTTTTATGGGTTTTGTGCCTGTTTCCACCCTAATTAAGACGCATTTCCACGTTTTTCCACCCACCCCAACTTGGAACTTATACCTACCCACTTGGAACTTTTTCAACACCCACCCCAATTGCAACACCCACTTTTCACTTGGAACATCCACCCCAAGTTCAAACAGTTGTTGTGGAATGGAATTTCCAGTTAACTGTTCTACTCTGCGAGTTTGAGTTTTTCCACCCTAAAACTCCATTTTGTCGATCCTAACTTCTCAATTCCTGCACCTTAATTGCCCCAAAATCACAAACACAAAACGAAACTATTACCAAGGTATAACCAATTATCGAGTATCAAATTTGACCAAACCTATCAACTTGAAATGCTTAAAACTGTAACCAAAACTACTAGGGTGGAACTTTCCACCCTGAATTGAAAAACGCGGTTTTGCATTGGAACATTCCTTTCAACTTTTCCACTTTAACACATGCCTTATTTCCATGGGTTTTGTGGCGGTTTCCACCCTAATTAAGACGCATTTCCACGTTTTTCCACCCACCCCAACTTGGAACTTATACCTACCCACTTGGAACTTTTTCAACACCCACCCCAATTGGAACACCCACTTTTCACTTGGAACATCCACCCCAAGTTCAAACAGCTGTTGTGGGGTGGAATTTCCGGTTAACTGTTCTACTCAACAAATTTAAGTTTTTCCACCTTAAAACTCCATTTTGTCGATCCTAACTTTTCATATCCTGCACCTTAATTGCCCCAAAATCAAAAACACATAGCGAAACTACTACCAAGGTATAACCAACTATCGAGTATCAAATTTGACCAAACCTATCAACTTGAAATGCTGAAAACTGTAACCAAAACTACTAGGGTGGAAATTTCCACCCTAAATTGTAAAAGGCCGTTTTGCATTGGAACATTCCTCTCAACTTTTTTACCCCAACACATGCCTTATTTCCATGGGTTTTGTGGCGGTTTCCACCTTAATTAAAACGCTTTTCCAAGTTTTTATACCCACCCCAACTTGGAACTTATACCTACCCACTTGGAACTTTTTCAACACCCACCCCAATTGGAACTTATATTTTTCACTTGGAATATCCACCCCAAGTTCAAACAGCTGTTGTGGGGTGGATTTTGCAGTTAACTGTCCTATTCGGCCAGTTTAAGTTTTTCCATCCTAAAACTCCAGTTTGTCGATCCTAACTTCTCAATTCCTGCACCTTAATTGCCCCAAAATCAAAAACACATAGCGAAACTACTACCAAGGTATAACCAACTATCGAGTATCAAATTTGACCAAACCTATCAACTTGAAATGCTGAAAACTCTAAATAAAACTACTAGGGTGGAAATTTCCACCCTAAGTAGTAAAAGGCCGTTTTGCATTGGAACATTCCTATCAATTTTTCCACCCTAACCCATGCCCTGATTCTTTGGGTTTTGTGGCGGTTTCCACCCTACTTAAAACGCATTTCCACGTTTTTCCACCCACCCAAACTTGGAACTTATACCTACCCACTTGAAACTTTTTCAACGCCCACCCCAAATGGAACACCCACTTTTCACTTGGAACATCCACCCCAAGTTCATACAGTTGTTGTGGGGTGGAATTTTGAGTTAACTGTTCTACTCTGCGAGTTTAAGTTTTTCCACCCTAAAACTCCAGTTTGTCGATCCTAACTTCTCAATTCCTGCATCTTAATTGCCCCAAAATCAAAAACACAAAGCGAAATTACTACCAAGGTATAACCAACTATCGAGTATCAAATTTGACCAAACCTATCAACTTGAAATGCTGAAAACTGTAACCAAAACTACTAGGGTGGAAATTTCCACCCTAAGTTGAAACAGGCCATTTTGCATTGGAACATTCCTCCCAACTTTTCCACTCTAACACATGCCTTATTTCTATAGGTTTTGTGGCGGTTTCCACCCTAATTAAAACGCATTTCCACGTTTTTCCACCCACCCCAACTTGGAACTTATACCCACCCACTTGGAACTTTTCAACACCCACCCCAGTTGGAACACCCACTTTCCACTTGGAACATCCACCCCAAGTTCAAACAGCTGTTGTGGGGTGGACTTTTAAGTTAACTGTTCTACTCGGCCAGTTTTAATTTTTCCACCTTAAAACTCCATTTTGTCGACCTTAACTTCTCAATTCCTGCACTTTAATTGTCCCAAAATCAAAAACACATAGCGAAACCACTACCAAGGTATAACCAACTATCGAGTATCAAATTTGACCAAACCTATCAACTTGAAACGCTGAAAACTGTAACCAAAACTACTAGGGTGGAAATTTCCACCCCAAGTTAAAAAAGGCCGTTTCGCATTGGAACAATCTTTTCAACTTTTCCACCCTAACACATGCCTTAATTCTATGGGTTTTGTGCCGGTTTCCACCTTATTTAAATCGCATTTTTGCGTTTTTCCACCCACCCCAACTTGGAACTTATACCTACCCACTTGGAACTTTTTCAACACCCACACCAAATGGAACTCCCATTTTTCACTTGGAACATCCACCCCAAGTTCAAACAGCTGTTGTGGGGTGGAATTTGCAGTTAACTCTTTTATTCGGCCAGTTTAAAATTTTCCACTCTAAAACTCCATTTTGTCGATCCTAACTTCTCAATTCCTGCACCTTAATTGCTTTAAAATCAAAAACACATAGCGAAACTACTACCAAGGTATAACCAACTATCGAGTATCAAGTTTGACCAAACCAATCAACTTGAATTGCTTAAAACTGTAACCAAAACTACTAGGGTGGAAATTTCCATCCTAGGTTGAAAAAGGCCGTTTTGCATTGGAACATTCCTCTCAACTTTTCCACCCTAAAACATGCCTTGTTTCTATAGGTTTTGTGGCGGTTTCCACCCTAATTAAGACGCATTTCCACGTTTTTCCACCCACCCCAACTTGGAACTTATACCTACCCACTTGGAACTTTTTCAACACCCACCCCAGTTCGAACACCCACTTTTCACTTGGAACATCCACCCCAAGTTCAAACAGTTGTTGTGGGGTGGAATTTTAAGTTAACTGTTCTACTCGGCCAGTTTAAGTTTTCCCACCCTAAAACTCCATTTTGTCGACCTTAACTTCTCCATTCCTGCACCTTAATTGCCCCAAAATCAAAAACACATAGCGAAACTACTACCAAGGTATAACCAACTATCGAGTATCAATATTGACAAAACCTATCAACTTGAAATGCTTAAAACTGTAACCAAAACTACTAGGGTGGAAATTTCCACCTTAAGTTGAAAAAAGCCGTTTTGCATTGGAACATTCCTCTCAACTTTTCCACCCTAACACATGCCTTATTTCTATGGGTTTTGTGCCGGTTTCCACCCGATTTAAAACGCATTTCCACATTTTTCCACCCACCCCAACTTGGAACTTATACCTACCCACTTGGAACTTTTTCAACACCCACCCCAATTGGAACTTTTACTTTTCACTTGGAACATCCACCCCAAGTTCAAACAGTTGTTGTGGGGTGGAACTCCCAGTTAGTTGTTTTACTCCGCGAGTTTAAGTTTTTCCACCCTAAAACTCCATTTTGTCGATCCTAACTTCTCACTTCCTGCACCTTAATTTCCCCAAAATCAAAACCACAAAACGAAACTACTACCAAGGTATAACCAACTATCGAGTATCAAATTTGACCAAACCTATCAACTTGAAATGCTTAAAGTTGTAACCAAAACTACTAGGGTGGAAATTTCCACCCTAAGTAGTAAGTAGCCGTTTTGCATTGGAACATTCCTCTCAACTTTTCCACCCTAACGCATGCCTTGTTTTTATGGGTTTTGTGGCGGTTTCCACCCTAATTAAGACGCATTTCCACGTTTTTCCACCCACCCCAACTTGGAACTTATACCTACCCACTTGGAACTTTTTCAACGCCCACCTCAAATCGAACTCCCATTTTTCACTTGGAACATCCACCCCAAGTTCAAACAGTTGTTGTGGGGTGGAATTTCCAGTTAACTGTTGTACTTTGCAAGTTTAAGTTTTTCCACCTTAAAACTCCATTTTCTCGATCCTAACTTCTCACTTCCTGCATTTTAATTTCCCCAAAATCAAAAACACAAAACGAAACTACTACCAAGGTAAAACCAACTATCGAGTATCAAATTTGACCAAACCTATCAACTTGAAATGCTGAAAACTGTAACCAAAACTACTAGGGTGGAAATTTCCACCCTAAGTTGAAAAACGCCGTTTTGCATTGGAACATTCCTCTCAACTTTTCCACCCTAACACATGCCTTATTTCTATGGGTTTTGTGGCGGTTTCCACCCTAATCAAGACGCATTTCCACGTTTTTCCACCCACCCCAACTTGGAACTTATACCTACCCACTTGGAACTTTTTCAACACCCTCCCCAGTTGGAACACCCACTTTTCACTTGGAACATCCACCCCAAGTTCAAACAGTTGTTGTGGGGTGGAATTTTAAGTTAACTGTTCTACTCGGCCAGTTTAAGTTTTCCCACCCTAAAACTCCATTTTGTCGACCTTAACTTTTCCATTCCTGCACCTTAATTGCCCCAAAATCAAAAACACATAGCGAAACTACTACCAAGGTATAACCAACTATCGAGTATCAAATTTGACCAAACCTATCAACTTGAAATGCTTAAAACTGTAACCAAAACTACTAGGGTGGAAATTTCCACCCTAAGTTGACAAAGGCCGTTTTGCATTGGAACATTCCTCTCAACTTTTCCACCCTAACACATGCCTTATTTCTATGGGTTTTGTGCCGGTTTCCACCCGATTTAAAATGCATTTCCACGTTTTTCCACCCACCCCAACTTGGAACTTATACCTACCCACTTGGAACTTTTTCAACACCCACCCCAATTGGAACACCCACTTTTCACTTGGAACATCCACCCCAAGTTCAAACAGTTGTTGTGGGGTGGAACTCCCAGTTAACTGTTCTACTCTGCGAATTTAAGTTTTTCCATTTTAAAACTCCATTTTGACGATCCTAACTTCTCAATTCCTGCACCTTAATTGCCTTAAAATCAAAAACACAAAGCGAAACTACTACCAAGGTATCACCAACTATCGAGTATCAAATTTGACCAAACCTATCAACTTGAAATGCTGACAACTGTAACCAAAACTACTAGGGTGGAAATTTCCACCCTAAATAGTAAAAAGCCGTTTTGCATTGGAACATTCTTCTCAACTTTTCCACCCTAACACATGCCTTGTTTTTATGGGTTTTGTGGCGGTTTCCACCCTAATTAAGACGCATTTCCACGTTTTTCCACCCACCCCAACTTGGAACTTATACCTACCCATTTGGAACTTTTTCAACGCCCACCTCAGCTTGAACTCCCACTTTTCACTTGGAACATCCACCCCAAGTTCAAACAGCTGTTGTGGGGTGGAATTTCCAGTTAATTGTTCTACTCCGCGAGTTTGAGTTTTTCCACCTTAAAACTCCAGTTTGTCGATCCTAACTTCTCAATTCCTACACCATAATTGCCCCAAAATCAAAAACACAAAGCGAAACTACTACCGAGGTATAACCAACTATCGAGTATCAAATTTGACCAAACCTATCAACTTGAAATGCTGAAAACTTTAACCAAAACTACTAAGGTGGAAATTTCCACCCTAAGTTGAAAAAGACCGTTTTGCATTCGAACTTTCCTCTCAACTTTCCCACCCTAACACAAGCCTTATTTCTATGGGTTTTGTGGCGGTTTCCACCCTAATCAAAACGCATTTCCATGTTTTTCCACCCACCCCAACTTGGAACTTATACCTACCCACTTGGAACTTTTTCAACACCCACCCCAGTTGGAACACCCACTTTCCACTTGGAACATCCACCCCAAGTTCAAACAGTTGTTGTGGGGTGGAACTTTAAGTTAACTGTTCTACTCGGCCAGTTTTGGTTTTTCCACCTTAAAACTCCATTTTGTCGACCTTAACTTCTCAAATCCTGCACCTTAATTGCTTCAAAATCAAAAACACATAGCGAAACTACTACCAAGGTATAACCAACTATCGAGTATCAAATTTGACCAAACCTATCAACTTGAAATGCTGAAAACTGTAACCAAAACTACTAGGGTGGAAATTTCCACCTTAAACTGAAAAAAACCGTTTTGCATTGGAACATTCCTCTCAACTTTTCCACCCTAACACATGCCTTATTTCTATGGGTTTTGTGCCGGTTTCCACCCTAATTAAGACGCATTTCCACGTTTTCCACCCACCCCAACTTGGAACTTATACCTACCCACTTGGAACTTTTTCAACGCCCCCCCCCAAATCGAATTCCACCTTTTCACTTGGAACATCCACCCCAAGTTCAAACAGCTGTTGTGGGGTGGAATTTCCAGTTAACTGTTCTACTCGGCAAGTTTAAGTTTTTCCACCCTAAAACTCCATTTTGTCGACCTTAACTTCTCATTTCTTGCACCTTAATTGCCCCAAAATCAAAAACACATAGCGAAACTACTACCAAGGTATAACCAACTATCGAGTATCAATTTTGACCAAACCTATCAACTTGAAATGCTTAAAACTGTAACCAAAACTACTAGGGTGGAAATTTCCACCCTAAGTAGTAAACAGCCGTTTTGCATTGGAACATTCCTCTCAACTTTTCCACCCTAACGCATGCCTTGTTTTTATGGGTTTTGTGGCGGTTTCCACCCTAATTAAGACGCATTTCCACGTTTTTCCACCCACCCCAACTTGGAACTTATACCTACCCACTTGAAACTTTTTCAACGCCCACCCCAATTGGAACACCCACTTTCCACTTGGAACATCCACCCCAAGTTCAAACAGTTGTTGTGGGGTGGAATTTTAAGTTAACTGTTCTACTCTGCGAGTTCAAGTTTTTCCACCCTAAAACTCCAATTTGTCGATCCTAACTTCTCAATTCCTGCACCTTAATTGCCCAAAATCAAAAACACAAAACGAAATCACTACCAAGGTATAACCAACTCTCGAGTATCAAATTTGACCAAACCTATCAACTTGAAATGCTGAAAACTGTAACCAAAACTACTAGGGTGGAAATTTCCACCCTAAGTTAAAAAAAGCCGTTTTGCATTGGAACATTCCTTTCAACTTTTCCACTCTAAAACATGCCTTATTTCTATGGGTTTTGTGGCGGTTTCCACCCTAATTAAAACGCATTTCCACGTTTTTCCACCCACTCCAACTTGGAACTTATACCTACCCACTTGGAACTTTTTCAACACCCACCCCAGTTGGAACACCCACTTTCCACTTGGAACATCCACCCCAAGTTCAAACAGCTGTTGTGGGGTGGACTTTTAAGTTAACTGTTCTACTCGGCCAGTTTTAATTTTTCCACCCTAAAACTCCATTTTGTCAACCTTAACTTCTCAATTCCTGCACTTTAATTGTCCTAAAATCAAAAACACATAGCGAAACCACTACCAAGGTATAACCAACTATCGAGTATCAAAATTGATCAAACCTATCAACTTGAAACGCTGAAAACTGTAACCAAAACTACTAGGGTGGAAATTTCCACCCCAAGTTAAACAAGGCCGTTTCGCATTGGAACAATCCTCTCAACTTTTCCACCCTAACACATGCCTTGTTTTTATGGGTTTTGTGGCGGTTTCCACCCTAATTAAGACGCATTTCCACGTTTTTCCACCCACCCCAATTTGGAACTTTTACCAACCCACTTGGAACTTTTTCAACACCCACCCCAGTTGGAACACCCACTTTTCACTTGGAACATCCACCCCAAGTTCAAACAGTTGTTGTGGGGTGGAATTTTAAGTTAACTGTTCTACTCGGCCAGTTTTGGTTTTTCCACTCTAAAACTCCATTTTGTCGACCTTAACTTCTCAATTCCTGCACCTTAATTGCCCCAAAATCACAAACACAAAACGAAACTACTACCAAGGTATAACCAACTATCGAGTATCAAATTTGACCAAACCTATCAACTTGAAATGCTGAAAACTGTAACCAAAACTACTAGGGTGGAAATTTCCACTTTGAATTGAAAAACGCGGTTTTGCATTGGAACATTCCTCTCAACTTTTCCATCCCAACACATGCCTTATTTCTATGGGTTTTGTGGCTGTTTCCACCCTAATTAAGACGCATTTCCACGTTTTTCCACCCACCCCAACTTGGAACTTATACCTACCCACTTGGAACTTTTTCAACACCCACCCCAGTTGGAACTCCCACTTTTCACTTGGAACATCCACCCCAAGTTCAAGCAGTTGTTGTGGGGTGGAACTCCCAGTTAATTAATTTACTCCGCGAGTTTAAGTTTTTCCACCCTAAAACTCCATTTTGTCGATCCTAACTTCTCACTTCCTGCACCTTAATTTCCCCAAAATCAAAAACACAAAACGAAACTACTACCAAGGTATAACCAACTATCGAGTATCAATTTTGACCAAACCTATCAACTTGAAATGCTTAAAACTGTAACCAAAACTACTAGGGTGGAAATTTCCACCCTAAGTAGTAAATAGCCGTTTTGCATTGGAACATTCCTCTCAACTTTTCCACCCTAACGCATGCCTTGTTTTTATGGGTTTTGTGGCGGTTTCCACCCTAATTAAGACGCATTTCCACGTTTTTCCACCCACCCCAACTTGGAACTTATACCTACCCACTTGGAACTTTTTCAACGCCCACCTCAAATCGAACTCCCATTTTTCACTTGGAACATCCACTCCAAGTTTAAACAGCTGTTGTGGGGTGGAGTTTTAAGTTAACTGTTGTACTTTGCAAGTTTAAGTTTTTCCACCCTAAAACTCCATTTTGTCGATCCTAACTTCTCACTTCTTGCACCTAAATTTCCCCAAAATCAAAAACACAAAACGAAACTACTACCAAGGTATAACCAACTATCGAGTATCAAATTTGACCAAACCTATCAACTTGAAACGCTGAAAACTGTAACCAAAACTACTAGGGTGGAAATTTCCACCCTAAACTGAAAAAAGCCGTTTTGCATTGGAACATTCCTCTCAACTTTTCCACCCTAACACATGCTATATTTCTATGGGTTTTGTGGCGGTTTCCACCCTAATTAAAACGCATTTCCACGTTTTTCCACCCACCCCAACTTGGAACTTATACCTACCCACTTGGAACTTTTTCAACACCCACCCCAGTTGGAACACCCACTTTTCACTTGGAACATCCACCCCAAGTTCAAACAGCTGTTGTGGGGTGGAATTTTGAGTTAACTGTTTTACTCGGCCAGTTTAAGTTTTTCCACCCTAAAACTCCAGTTTGTCGATCCTAACTTCTCAATTCCTGCAGCTTAATTGCCCCAAAATCAAAAACACGTAGCGAAACTACTACCAAGGCATAACCAACTATCGAGTATCAAATTTGACCAAACCTATCAACTTGAAATGCTGAAAACTGTAACCAAAACAACTAGGGTGGAAATTTCCACCCTAAGTTGAAAAAGGCCGTTTTGCATTGGAACATTCCTCTCAACTTTTCCACCCTAACACATGCCTTGTTTCTATGGGTTTTGTGGCGGTTTCCACCCTAATTAAGACGCATTTCCACGTTTTTCCACCCACCCCAACTTGGAACTTATACCTACCCACTTGGAACTTTTTCCACACCCACCCCAATTGGAACACCCACATTCCACTTGGAACATCCACCCCAAGTTCAAACAGCTGTTGTGGGGTGGAATTTCCAGTTAACTGTTCTACTCGGCAAGTTTAAGTTTTTCCATCCTAAAACTCCATTTTGTCGATCCTAACTTCTCCAATCCTGCACCTTAATTGCCTCAAGAGCAAAAACACAAAGCGAAACTACTACCAAGGTATAACCAACTATCGAGTATCAAATTTGACCAAACCTATCAACTTGAAATGCTGAAAACTGTAACCAAAACTACTAGGGTGGAAATTTCCACCCTAAGTTGAAAAAGGCCGTTTTGCATTGGAACATTCCTCTCAACTTTTCCACCCTAACACATGCCTTATTTCTATGGGTTTTGTGGCGGTTTCCACCCTAACTAAGACGCATTTCCACGTTTTTCCACCCACCCCAACTTGGAACTTATACCTACCCACTTGGAACTTTTTCAACACCCACCCCAAATCGAACACCCACTTTTAACTTGGAACATCCACCCCAAGTTCAAACAACTGTTGTGGGGTGGAATTTGCAGTTAACTGTTCTACTCGGCCAGTTTAAAATTTTCCACTCTAAAACTCCATTTTGTCGATCCTAACTTCTCAATTCCTGCACCTTAATTGCCCCAAAAGTAAAAACACAAAGCGAAATTACTACCAAGGTATAACCAACTATCGAGTATCAAATTTGACCAAACCTATCAACTTGAATTGCTTAAAACTGTAACCAAAACTACTAGGGTGGAAATTTCCACCCTAAGTTGAAAAAGGCCGTTTTGCATTGGAACATTCTTCTCAACTTTTCCACCCTAACACATGCTTTATTTCTCTGGGTTTTGTGGCGGTTTCCACCCTAATTAAGACGCATTTCCACGTTTTTCCACCCACCCCAACTTGGAACTTATACCTACCCACTTGAAACTTTTTAAACGCCCACCCCAAATCGAACTCCAACTTTTCACTTGGAACATCCACCCCAAGTTCAAACAGCTGTTGTGGGGTGGAATTTCCAGTCAACTGTTCTACTCGGCAAGTTTAAGTTTTTCCAGCCTAAAACTCCAGTTTGTCGATCCTAACTTCTCATATCCTGCACCTTATTTGCCCCAAAATCAAAAACACAAAACGAAACTACTACCAAGGTATAACCAACTATCGAGTATCAAATTTGACCAAACCTATCAACTTGAAATGCTTAAAACTGTAACCAAAACTACTAGGGTGGAAAATTCCACCCTAAGTTGAAAAAGGCCGTTTTGCATTGGAACATTCCTCTCAACTTTTCCACCCTAACACATGCTTTATTTCTATGGGTTTTGTGGCGGTTTCCACCCTAATCAAGACGCATTTCCACGTTTTTCCACCCACCCCAACTTGCAACTTATACTTACCAACTTCGAACTTTTTCAACACCCACCCCAGTTGGAACACCCACTTTTCACTTGGAACATCCACCCCAAGTTCAAACAGCTGTTGTAGGGTGGAATTTTGAGTTAACTGTTCTACTCGGCCAGTTTTAATTTTTCCACTTTAAAACTCCATTTTGTCGACCTTAACTTCTCAACTCCTGCACCTTAATTGCCCCAAAATTACAAACACATAGCGAAACTACTACCAAAGTATAATCAACTATCGAGTATCAAATTTGACCAAACCTATCAACTTGAAATGCTGAAAACTGTAACCAAAACTACTAGGGTGGAAATTTCCACCTTAAGTTGAAAAAAGCCACTTTGCATTGGAACATTCCTCTCAACTTTTCCACCCTAACACATGCCTTAATTCTATGGGTTTTGTGCCGGTTTCCACCCTAATTAAGACGCAAGTCCACGTTTTTCCACCCACCCCAACTTGGAACTTATACCTACCCACTTGGAACTTTTTCAACACCCACCCAAATTGGAACATCATTTTTCATTTGGAACATCCACCCCAAGTTCATACAGTTGTTATCTGGTGGAAATTTGAAATAACTGTTCTATTCTGCGAGTTTAAGTTTTTCCACCCTAAACTTCCAGTTTGTCGATCCTACCTTCTCAATTCCTGCACCTTAATTGCCCCAAAATCAAAAACACGTAGCGAAACTACTACCAAGGTATAACCAACTAACGAGTATCAAATTTGACCAAACCTATCAACTTGAAATGCTGAAAACTGTAACCAAAACTACTAGGGTGGAAATTTCCACCCTAAGTTGAAAAAGGCCGTTTTGCATTGGAACAGTCCTTTCAACTTTTCCACTCTAACACATGCTTTATTTCTATGGGTTTTGTGGCGGTTTCCACTTTAATTAAAACGCTTTTCCACGTTTTTCCACCCACCCCAACTTGGAACTTATACCTACCCACTTGGAACTTTTTCAACGCCCACCCCAGTTGGAACACCCACTTTTCACTTGGATCATCCACCCCAAGTTCAAACAGTTGTTGTGGGGTGGAATTTTAAGTTAACTGTTCTACTCGGCATGTTTTAGTTTGTCCACCCTAAAACTCCATTTTGTCGACCTTAACTTCTCAATTCCTGCACCTTAATTGCCCCAAAATCAAAAACACAAAGCGAAACTACTACCAAGGTATAACCAACTATCGAGTATCAAATTTGACCAAACCTATCAACTTGAAATGCTTAAAACTGTAACCAAAACTACTAGGGTGGAAATTCCACCCTAAGTTGAAAAAGGCCGTTTTGCATTGGAACATTCCTCTCAACTTTTCCACCCTAACACATGCCTTATTTCTATGGGTTTTGTGGCGGTTTCCACCCTAATTAAGACGCATTTCCACGTTTTTCCACCCACCCCAACTTGGAACTTATACCTACCCACTTGGAACTTTTTCAACACCCACCCCAATTGGAACACCCACTTTTCACTTGGAACATCCACCCCAAGTTCAAACAGTTGTTGTGGAATGGAATTTCCAGTTAACTGTTCTACTCTGCGAGTTTGAGTTTTTCCACCTTAAAACTCCATTTTGTCGATCCTAACTTCTCACTTCCTGCATTTTAATTGCCCCAAAGTCACAAACACAAAGCGAAACTACTACCAAGGTATAACCAACTATCGAGTATCAAAATTGACCAAACCTATCAACTTGAAATGCTTAAAACTGTAACCAAAACTACTAGGGTGGAAATTTCCACCCTAAGTTGAAAAAGGCCGTTTTGCATTGGAACATTCCTCTCAACTTTTCCACCCTAACACATGCCTTATTTCTATGGGTTTTGTGGCGGTTTCCACCCTAATTAAAACGCATTTCCACTTTTTTCCACCCACCCCAACTTGGAACTTATACCTACCCACTTGGAACTTTTTCAACGCCCACCCCAATTGGAACACCCACTTTTCACTTGGAACATCCACCCCAAGTTCAAACAGCTGTTGTGGGGTGGAATTTTAAGTTAACTGTTCTACTCGGCCAGTTTAAGTTTTTCCACCCTAAAACTCCATTTTGTCGACCTTAACTTTTCAATTCCTGCACCTTAATTGCCCCAAAATCACAAACACATAGCGAAACTACTACCAAGGTATAACCAACTATCGAGTATCAAATTTGACCAAACCTATCAACTTGAAATGCTTAAAACTGTAACCAAAACTACTAGGGTGGAAATTTCCACCCTAAGTTGAAAAAAGCCGTTTTGCATTGGAACATTCCTCTCAACTTTTCCACCCTAACACATGCCTTATCTCTATGGGTTTTGTGCCTGTTTCCACCCTAATTAAGACGCATTTCCACGTTTTTCCACCCACCCCAACTTGGAACTTATACCTACCCACTTGGAACTTTTTCAACACCCACCCCAATTGGAACACCCACTTTTCACTTGGAACATCCACCCCAAGTTCAAACAGCTGTTGTGGGGTGGACTTTCCTGTTAACTGTTCTATTCGGCAAGTTTAAGTTTTTGCACCCTAAAACTCCATTTTGTCGATCCTAACTTCTCCATTCCTGCACCTTAATTGCCCCAAAAACACAAACACAAAAGGAAACTACTACCAAGGTATAACCAACTATCGAGTATCAAATTTGACCAAACCTATCAACTTGAAATGCTGAAAACTGTAACCAAAACTACTAGGGTGGAAATTTCCACCCTAAGTTGAAAAAGGCCGTTTTGCATTGGAACATTCCTCTCAACTTTTCCACCCTAACACAGGCCTTATTTCTATGGGTTTTGTGGCGGTTTCCACCCTAATCAAGACGCATTTTCACGTTTTTCCACCCACCCCAACTTGGAACTTATACCTACCCACTTGGAACTTTTTCAACACCCACCCCAGTTGGAACACCCACTTTTCACTTGGAACATCCACCCCAAGTTCAAACAGTTGTTGTGGGGTGGAATTTTAAGTTAACTGTTCTACTCGGCCAGTTTTAATTGTTCCACTTTAAAACTCCATTTTGTCGACCTTAACTTCTCAATTCCTGCACCTTAATTGCCCCAAAATCAAAAACACATAGCGAAACTACTACCAAGGTATAACCAACTATCGAGTATCAAATTTGACCAAACCTATCAACTTAAAATGCTGAAAACTGTAACCAAAACTACTAGGGTGGAAATTTCCACCCTAAGTTGAAAAAGGCCGTTTTGCATTGGAACATTCCTCTCAATTTTTCCACTCTAACACATGCCTTATTTTTATGGGTTTTGTGGCGGTTTCCACCCTAATTAAAACGCAATTCCACGTTTTTCCACCCACCCCAACTTGGAACTTATACCTACCCACTTGGAACTTTTTCAACACCCACCCCAATTGGAACACCCACTTTTCACTTGGAACATCCACCCCAAGTTCAAACCGTTGTTATGTGGTGGAATTTTGAGTTAACTGTTCTACCCCGCGAGTTTAAGTTTTTCCACCCTAAACTTCCAGTTTGTCGATCCTAACTTCTCAATTCCTGCACCTTAATTGCCCCAAAATCAAAAACACATAGCGAAACTACTACCAAGGTATAACCAACTATCGAGTATCAAATTTGACCAAACCTATCAACTTGAAATGCTGAAAACTGTAACCAAAACTACTAGGGTGGAAAGTACCACCTTAAGTTGAAAAAGGCCGTTTTGCATTGGAACATTCCTCTCAACTTTTCCACTTTAACACATACCTTATTTCTATGGGTTTTGTGGCGGTTTCCACCCTAATTAAGACGCATTTCCACGTTTTTCCACCCACCCCAACTTGGAATTTATACCTACCCACTTGGAACTTTTTCAACACCCACCCCAATTGGAACACCCACTTTTCACTTGGAACATCCACCCCAAGTTCAAACAGTTGTTGTGGGGTGGATTTTTCTGTTAACTGTTCTACTCAACAAATTTAAGTTTTCCCACCCTAAAACTCCATTTTGTCGACCTTAACTTCTCAATTCCTGCACCTTATATGCCCCAAAATCAAAAACACAAAGCGAAACTCCTACCAAGGTATAACCAACTATCGAGTATCAAATTTGACCAAACCTATCAACTTGAAACGCTTAAAACTGTAACCAAAACTACTAGGGTGGAAAATTCCACCCTAAGTTGAAAAAGGCCGTTTTGCATTGGAACAATCCTCTCAACTTTTCCACCCTAACACATGCCATATTTCTATGAGTTTTGTGGCGGTTTCCACCCTAATTAAGACGCATTTCCACGTTTTTCCACCCACCCCAACTTGGAACTTATACCTACCCACTTGGAACTTTTTCAACACCCACCCCAATTGGAACACCCACTTTTCACTTGGAACATCCACCCCAAGTTCAAACAGTTGTTGTGGAATGGAATTTTAAGTTAACTGTTCTACTCTGCGAGTTTGAGTTTTTCCATCCTAAAACTCCATTTTGTCGATCCTAACTTCTCAATTCCTGCACCTTAATTGCCCCAAAATCACAAACACAAAACGAAACTATTACCAAGGTATAACCAACTATCGAGTATCAAATTTGACCAAACCTATCAACTTGAAATGCTTAAAACTGTAACCAAAACTACTAGGGTGGAAATTTCCACCCTAAATTGTAAAAGGCCGTTTTGCATTGGAACATTCCTCTCAACTTTTCCACTTTAACACATGCCTTATTTCCATGGGTTTTGTGGCGGTTTCCACCTTAATCAAAACGCTTTTCCAAGTTTTTATACCCATCCCAACTTGGAACTTATACCTACCCACTTGGAACTTTTTCAACACCCACCCCATTTGGAACTTATACTTTTCACTTGGAACATCCACCCCAAGTTTAAACAGCTGTTGTGGGGCAGAATTTTAAGTTAACTGTTCTACTCGGCCAGTTTTAGTTTTTCCACCCTAAAACTCCATTTTGTCGACCTTAACTTCTCAATTCCTGCACCTTATATGCCCCAAAATCAAAAACACAAAGCGAAACTACTACCAAGGTATAACCAACTATCGAGTATCAAATTTGACCAAACCCATCAACTTTAAATGCTTAAAACTGTAACCCAAATTACTTTGGCGGAAAATTCCACCCCAAGTTGAAAAAGGCCGTTTTGCATTGGAACATTCCTCTCAACTTTTCCACCCTAACACATGCCTTGTTTTCATGGGTTTTGTGCCTTTTTCCACCCTAATTAAGACGCAATTCCACGTTTTTCCACCCACCCCAACTTGGAACTTATGCCTACCCACTTGGAACTTTTTCAACACCCACCCCAATTGGAACACCCACTTTTCACTTGGAACATCCACCCCAAATTCAAACAGTTGTTGTGGAATGGAATTTCCAGTTAACTGTTCTACTCTGCGAGTTTAAGTTTTTCCACCCTAAAACTCCATTTTGTCGATCCTAACTTCTCAATTCCTGCACTTTAATTGCCCCAAAATCACAAACACAAAACGAAACTACTACCAAGGTATAACCAACTATCGAGTATCAAATTTGACCAAACCTATCAACTTGAAATGCTTAAAACTGTAACCAAAACTACTAGGGTGGAAATTTCCACCTTGAATTGAAAAACGCGGTTTTGCATTGGAACATTCCTCTCAACTTTTCCACCCTAACACATGCCTTATTTCTATGGGTTTTGTGGCGGTTTCCACCTTAATTAAAACGCAATTCCACGTTTTTCCACCCACCCCAACTTGGAACTTATACCTACCCACTTGGAACTTTTTCAACACCCACCCCAGTTGGAACACCCACTTTTCACTTGGAACATCCACCCCAAGTTCAAACAGCTGTTGTGGGGTGGAATTTCCGGTTAACTGTTCTACTCGGCAAGTTTAAGTTTTTCCACCCTAACACTCCATTTTGTCGATCCTAACTTCTCATTTCCTGCATCTTAATTGCCCCAAAATCAAAAACACAAAACGAAACTTCTACCAAGGTATAACCAACTATCGAGTATCAAATTTGACCAAACCTATCAACTTGAAATGCTGAAAACTGTAACCAAAACTACTAGGGTGGAAAATTCCACCCTAAATTGTAAAAGGCCGTTTTACATTGGAACATTCCTCTCAACTTTTCCACTTTAACACATGCCTTATTTCTATGGGTTTTGTGCCGGTTTCCACCCTAATTAAGACGCATTTCCACGTTTTTCCACCCACCCCAACTTGGAACTTATGCCTACCCACTTGGAACTTTTTCAACACCCACCCCAGTTGGAACACCCACTTTTCACTTGGAACATCCACCCCAAGTTCAAACAGCTGTTGTGGGGTAAAATTTCCGGTTAACTGCTCTATTCGGCAAGTTTAAGTTTTTCCACCCTAAAACTCCATTTTGTCGATCCTAACTTTTCATATCCTGCACCTTAATTGTCCCAAAATCAAAAACACATAACGAAACTACTACCAAGGTATAACCAACTATCGAGTATCAAATTTGACCAAACCTATCAACTTGAAATGCTGAAAACTGTAACCAAAACTACTAGGGTGGAAATTTCCACCCTAAATTGTAAAAGGCCGTTTTGCATTGGAACATTCCTCTCAACTTTTCCACTTTAACACATGCCTTTAATCCATGGGTTTTGTGGCGGTTTCCACCCTAAATAAAACGCTTTTCTAAGTTTTTCCACCCACCCCAACTTGGAACTTATACCTACCCACTTGGAACTTTTTCAACACCCACCCCATCTGGAACTTTTACTTTTCACTTGGAACATCCACCCCAAGTTCAAACAGCTGTTGTGGGATGGATTTTGCAGTTAACTGTCCTATTCGGCCAGTTTAAGTTTTTCCATCCTAAAACTCCAGTTTGTCGATCCTAACTTCTCAATTCCTGCACCTTAATTGCCCAAAACCAAAAACACATAGCGAAACTACTACCAAGGTATAACCAACTATGGAGTGTCAAATTTGACCAAACCTATCAACTTGAAATGCTGAAAACTCTAACCAAAACTACTAGGGTGGAAAATTCCACCCTAAGCAGTAAAAGGCCGTTTTGCATTGGAACATTCCTCTCAACTTTTCCACCCTAACACATGCCTTGATTCTTTGGGTTTTGTGGCGGTTTCCACCCTATTTAAGACGCATTTCCACGTTTTTCCACCCACCCCAACTTGGAACTTATACCTACCCACTTGAAACTTTTTCAACGCCCACCCGATTTGGAACACCCACTTTCCACTTGGAACATCCACCCCAAGTTCAAACAGCTGTTGTGGGGTGGACTTTTAAGTTAACTGTTCTACTCAGCCAGTTTTAGTTTTTCCACCCTAAAACTCCATTTTGTCGATCTTAACTTCTCAATTCCTGCACTTTAATTGTCCTAAAATCAAAAACACATAGCGAAACCACTACCAAGGTATAACCAACTATCGAGTATCAAAATTGATCAAACCTATCAACTTGAAACGCTGAAAACTGTAACCAAAACTACTAGGGTGGAAATTTCCACCCCAAGTTAAAAAAGGCCGTTTCGCATTGGAACAATCTTCTCAACTTTTCCACCCTAACACATGTCTTATATCTATGGGTTTTGTGCCGGTTTCCACCTTATTTAAGTCGCAATTTTACGTTTTTCCACCCACCCCAACTTGGAACTTATACCTACCCACTTGGAACTTTTTCAACACCCACACCAAATGGAACACCCACTTTTCACTTGGAACATCCACCCCAAGTTCAAACAGCTGTTGTGGGGTGGAATTTGCAGTTAACTCTTCTATTCGGCCAGTTTAAAATTTTCCACTCTAAAACTCCATTTTGTCGATCCTAACTTCTCAATTCCTGCACCTTAATTGCTTTAAAATCAAAAACACATAGCGAAACTACTACCAAGGTATAACCAACTATCGAGTATCAAATTTGACCAAACCTATCAACTTGAAATGCTTAAAACTGTAACCAAAACTGCTAGGGTGGAAATTTCCATCCTAGGTTGAAAAAGGCCGTTTTGCATTGGAACATTCCTCTCAACTTTTCCACCCTAACACATGCCTTATTTCTATGGGTTTTGTGGCGGTTTCCACCCTAATCAAAACGCATTTCCACGTTTTTCCACCCACCCCAACTTGGAACTTATACCTACCCACTTGGAACTTTTTCAACACCCACCCCAGTTAGAACACCCACTTTTCACTTGGAACATCCACCCCAAGTTCAAACAGTTGTTGTGGGGTGGAATTTTGAGTTAACTGTTCTACTCGGACAGTTTTAGTTTTCCCACCCTAAAACTCCATTTTGTCGACCTTAACTTTTTCATTCCTGCACCTTAATTGCCCCAAAATCAAAAACACATAGCGAAACTACTACCAAGGTATAACCAACTATCGAGTATCAAAATTGACCAAACCTATCAATTTGAAATGCTGAAAACTGTAACCAAAACTATTAGGGTGGAAATTTCCACCCTAAGTTGAAAAACGCCGTTTTGCATTGGAACATTCCTCTCAACTTTTCCACCCTAACACATGCCTTATTTCTATGGGTTTTGTGGCGGTTTCCACCTTAATTAAAACGCATTTCCACGTTTTTCCACCCACCCCAACTTGGAACTTATACCTACCCACTTGGAACTTTTTCAACGCCCACCCCAAATCGAATTCCAACTTTTCACTTGGAACATCCACCCAAAGTTTAAACAGCTGTTGTGGGGTGGACTTTCCTGTTAACTGTTCTATTCGGCAAGTTTAAGTTTTTCCATCCTAAAACTCCATTTTGTCGATCCTAACTTCTCAATTCCTGCATCTTAATTGCCCCAAAAACAAAAACACAAAGCGAAACTACTACCAAGGTATAACCAACTATCGAGTATCAAATTTGACCAAACCTATCAACTTGAAATGCTGAAAACTGTAACCAAAACTACTAGGGTGGAAATTTCCACCCTAAGTTAAAAAAGGCCGTTTTGCATTGGAACATTCCTCTCAACTTTTCCACCCTAACACATGCTTTATTTCTATGGGTTTTGTGTCGGTTTCCACCCTAATCAAAACGCATTTCCACGTTTTTCCACCCACCCCAACTTGGAACTTGCACCTACCCACTTGGAACTTTTTCAACGCCCACCCCAAATCGAATTCCAACTTTTCACTTGGAACATCCACCCCAAGTTAAAACAGCTGTTGTGGGGTGGATTTTCCTAATAACTGTTCTACTCGGCAAGTTTAAGTTTTTCCACCCTAAAACTCCATTTTGTCGATCCTAACTTCTCAGATCCTGCACCTTAATTGCCCCAAAATCAAAAACACAAAACGAAACTACTACTAAGGTATAACCAACTATCGAGTATCAAATTTGACCAAACCTATCAACTTTAAATGCTTAAAACTGTAACCAAAACTACTAGGGTGGAATATTCCACTTTAAACTGAAAAAGGCCGTTTTGCATTGGAACATTCCTCTCAATTTTTCCACCCTAACACATGCCATTATTCTATGGGTTTTGTGGCGGTTTCCACCCTAATCAAGACGCATTTCCACGTTTTTGCACCCACCCCAACTTGGAACTTATACCTACCCACTTGGAACTTTTTCAACACCCACCCCAGTTGGAACACCCACTTTTCACTTGGAACATCCACCCCAAGTTCAAACAGTTGTTGTAAAGTGGAATTTTAAGTTAACTGTTCTACTCGGCCAATTTTAGTTTTTCCACCCTCAAAGTCCATTTTGTCGACCTTAACTTCTCAATTCCTGCACCTTAATTGCCCCAAAATCAAAAACACATAGAAACTACTACCAAAGTATAACCAACTATCGAGTATCATTATTGACCAAACCTATCAACTTGAAATGCTTAAAACTGTAACCAAAACTACTAGGGTGGAAATTTCCACCCTAAGTTAAAAAAGGCCGTTTTGCATTGGAACATTCCTCTCAATATTTCCACCTTAACACATGCCTTATTTCTATGGGTTTTGTGGCGGTTTCCACCCTATTTAAGACGCATTTCCACGTTTTTCCACCCACTCCAACTTGGAACTTATACCTACCCACTTGGAACTTTTTCAACACCCACCCCAAATCGAACTCCCACTTTTCACTTGGAACATCCACCCCAAGTTCAAACAGCTGTTGTGGGGTAGATTTTTAAGTTAACTGTTCTACTCGGCGAGTTTAAGTTTTTCCACCCTAAAACTCCATTTTGTCGATCCTAACTTCTCAATTCCTGCACCTTAATTGCCCCAAAGTCACAAACACAAAGCGAAACTACTACCAAGGTATAACCAACTATCGAGTATCAAATTTGACCAAACCTATCAACTTGAAATGCTGAAAACTGTAACCAAAACTACTAGGGTGGAAATTTCCACCCTAAGTTGAAAAACGCGGTTTTGCATTGGAACATTCTTCTCAACTTTTCCACCCTAACACATGCCATATTTCCATGGGTTTTGTGGCGGTTTCCACCCAACTTAAAACGCATTTCCACGTTTTTCCACCCACCCCAACTTGGAACTTATACCTACCCACTTGGAACTTTTTCAACGCCCACCCCAAATCGAATTCCAACTTTTCACTTGGAACATCCACCCCAAGTTTAAACAGCTGTTGTGGGGTGGACTTTCCTGTTAACTGTTCTATTCGGCAAGATTAAGTTTTTCCATCCTAAAACTCCATTTTGTCGATCCTAACTTCTCCAATCCTGCACCTTCATTGCCCCAAAAACAAAAACACAAAACGAAACTACTACCAAGGTATAACCAACTATCGAGTATCAAATTTGACCAAACCTATCAACTTGAAATGCTGAAAACTGTAACCAAAACTATTAGGGTGGAAATTTCCACCCTAAGTAGTAAAAGGCCGTTTTGCATTGGAACATTCCTCTCAACTTTTCCACCCTAACACATGCCATATTTCTATGGGTTTTGTGGCGGTTTCCACCCTAACTAAGACGCATTTCCACGTTTTTCCACCTACCCCAACTTGGAACTTATACCTACCCACTTGAAACTTTTTCAACACTCACCCCAAATCAAACTCCCACTTTTCACTTGGAACATCCAATCCAAGTTCAAACAGCTGTTGTGGGGTGGAATTTTAAGTTAACTGTTCTACTCGGCCAGTTTTAGTTTTCCCACCCTAAAACTCCATTTTATCGACCTTAACTTTTTCATTCCTGCACCTTAATTGCCCCAAAATCAAAAACACATAGCGAAACTACTACCAAGGTATAACCAACTATCGAGTATCAAATTTGACCAAACCTATCAACTTGAAATGCTTAAAACTGTAACCAAAACTACTAGGGTGGAAATTTCCACTTTAAACTGAAAAAGGCCGTTTTGCATTGGAACATTCCTCTCAACTTTTCCACCCTAACACATGCCATATTTCCATGGGTTTTGTGGCGGTTTCCACCCAACTTAAAACGCATTTCCACGTTTTTCCACCCACCCCAACTTGGAACTTATACCTACCCACTTGGAACTTTTTCAACGCTAACCCCAAATCGAATTCCAACTTTTCACTTGGAACATCCACCCCAAGTTTAAACAGCTGTTGTGGGGTGGACTTTCCTGTTAACTGTTCTATTCGGCAAGTTTAAGTTTTTCCATCCTAAAACTCCATTTTGTCGATCCTAACTTCTCCAATCCTGCATCTTCATTGCCCCAAAAACAAAAACACAAAACGAAACTACTACCAAGGTATAACCAACTATCGAGTATCAAATTTGACCAAACCTATCAACTTTAAATGCTTAAAACTGTAACCAAAACTACTAAGGTGGAAATTTCCACCCTAAGTTGAAAAAGGCCGTTTTGCATTGGAACATTCCTCTCAACTTTTCCACCCTAACACAGGCCTTATTTTTATGGGTTTTGTGGCGGTTTCCACTTTAATCAAGACGCATTTTCACGTTTTTCCACCCACCCCAACTTGGAACTTATACCTACCCACTTGGAACTTTTTCAACACCCACCCCAGTTGGAACACCCACTTTTCACTTGGAACATCCACCCCAAGTTCAAACAGTTGTTGTGGGGTGGAATTTTAAGTTAACTGTTCTACTCGGCCAGTTTTAATTTTTCCACTTTAAAACTCCATTTTGTCGACCTTAACTTCTCAATTCCTGCACCTTAATTGCCCCAAAATCAAAAACACATAGCGAAACTACTACCAAGGTATAACCAACTATCGAGTATCAAATTTGACCAAACCTATCAACTTAAAATGCTGAAAACTGTAACCAAAACTACTAGGGTGGAAATTTCCACCCTAAGTTAAAAAAGGCCGTTTTGCATTGGAACAAACTTCTCAATTTTTCCACTCTAACACATGCCTTATTTTTATGGGTTTTGTGGCGGTTTCCACCCTAATTAACACGCATTTCCACGTTTTTGCACCCACCCCAACTTGGAACTTATACCTACCCACTTGGAACTTTTTCAACACCCACCCCAATTGGAACACCCACTTTTCACTTGGAACATCCACCCCAAGTTCAAACCGTTGTTATGTGGTGGAAATTTGAATTAACTGTTCTACCCCGCGAGTTTAAGTTTTTCAACCCTAAACTTCCAGTTTGTCGATCCTAACTTCTCAATTCCTGCACCTTAATTGCCCCAAAATCAAAAACACATAGCGAAACTACTACCAAGGTATAACCAACTATCGAGTATCAAATTTGACCAAACCTATCAACTTGAAATGCTGAAAACTGTAACCAAAACTACTAGGGTGGAAATTACCACCCTAAGTTGAAAAAAGCCGTTTTGCACTGGAACATTCCTCTCAACTTTTCCACTTTAACACATACCTTATTTCTATGGGTTTTGTGGCGGTTTCCACCCTAATTAAGACGCATTTCCACGTTTTTCCACCCATCCCAACTTGGAACTTATACCTACCCACTTGGAACTTTTTCAACACCCACCCCAATTGGAACACCCACTTTTCACTTGGAACATCCACCCCAAGTTCAAACAGCTGTTGTGGGGTGGAATTTCCTGTTAACTGTTCTACTCAACAAATTTAAGTTTTCCCACCCTAAAACTCCATTTTGTCGACCTTAACTTCTCAATTCCTGCACCTTATATGCCCCAAAATCAAAAACACAAAGCGAAACTCCTACCAAGGTATAACCAACTATCGAGTATCAAATTTGACCAAACCTATCAACTTGAAATGCTTAAAACTCTAACCAAAACTACTAGGGTGGAAAATTCCACCCCAAGTTGAAAAAGGCCGTTTTGCATTGGAACAATCCTCTCAACTTTTCCACCCTAACACATGCCATATTTTTATGGGTTTTGTGCCTGTTTCCACCCTAATTAAGACGCATTTCCACGTTTTTCCACCCACCCCAACTTGGAACTTATACCTACCCACTTGGAACTTTTTCAACACCCACCCCAATTGCAACACCCACTTTTCACTTGGAACATCCACCCCAAGTTCAAACAGTTGTTGTGGAATGGAATTTCCAGTTAACTGTTCTACTCTGCGAGTTTGAGTTTTTCCACCCTAAAACTCCATTTTGTCGATCCTAACTTCTCAATTCCTGCACCTTAATTGCCCCAAAATCACAAACACAAAACGAAACTATTACCAAGGTATAACCAATTATCGAGTATCAAATTTGACCAAACCTATCAACTTGAAATGCTTAAAACTGTAACCAAAACTACTAGGGTGGAAATTTCCACCCTGAATTGAAAAACGCGGTTTTGCATTGGAACATTCCTTTCAACTTTTCCACTTTAACACATGCCTTATTTCCATGGGTTTTGTGGCGGTTTCCACCCTAATTAAGACGCATTTCCACGTTTTTCCACCCACCCCAACTTGGAACTTATACCTACCCACTTGGAACTTTTTCAACACCCACCCCAATTGGAACACCCACTTTTCACTTGGAACATCCACCCCAAGTTCAAACAGCTGTTGTGGGGTGGAATTTCCGGTTAACTGTTCTACTCAACAAATTTAAGTTTTTCCACCTTAAAATTCCATTTTGTCGATCCTAACTTTTCATATCCTGCACCTTAATTGCCCCAAAATCAAAAACACATAGCGAAACTACTACCAAGGTATAACCAACTATCGAGTATCAAATTTGACCAAACCTATCAACTTGAAATGCTGAAAACTGTAACCAAAACTACTAGGGTGGAAATTTCCACCCTAAATTGTAAAAGGCCGTTTTGCATTGGAACATTCCTCTCAACTTTTCCACTTTAACACATGCCTTATTTCCATGGGTTTTGTGGCGGTTTCCACCTTAATTAAAACGCTTTTCCAAGTTTTTATACCCACCCCAACTTGGAACTTATACCTACCCACTTGGAACTCTTTCAACACCCACCCCAATTGGAACTTATACTTTTCACTTGGAATATCCACCCCAAGTTCAAACAGCTGTTGTGGGGTGGATTTTGCAGTTAACTGTCCTATTCGGCCAGTTTAAGTTTTTCCATCCTAAAACTCCAGTTTGTCGATCCTAACTTCTCAATTCCTGCACCTTAATTGCCCCAAAATCAAAAACACATGGCGAAACTACTACCAAGGTATAACCAACTATCGAGTATCAAATTTGACCAAACCTATCAACTTGAAATGCTGAAAACTCTAAATAAAACTACTAGGGTGGAAATTTCCACCCTAAGTAGTAAAAGGCCGTTTTGCATTGGAACATTCCTCTCAATTTTTCCACCCTAACCCATGCCCTGATTCTTTGGGTTTTGTGGCGGTTTCCACCCTACTTAAAACGCATTTCCACGTTTTTCCACCCACCCCAACTTGGAACTTATACCTACCCACTTGAAACTTTTTCAACGCCCACCCCAAATGGAACACCCACTTTTCACTTGGAACATCCACCCCAAGTTCATACAGTTGTTGTTGGGTGGAATTTTAAGTTAACTGTTCTACTCTGCGAGTTTAAGTTTTTCCACTTTAAAACTCCATTTTGTCGACCTTAACTTCTCAATTCCTGCATCTTAATTGCCCCAAAATCAAAAACACATAGCGAAATTACTACCAAGGTATAACCAACTATCGAGTATCAAATTTGACCAAACCTATCAACTTGAAATGCTGAAAACTGTAACCAAAACTACTAGGGTGGAAAATTCCACCCTAAATTGAAAAAGGCCGTTTTGCATTGGAACATTCCTCTCAACTTTTCCACCCTAACACATGCCTTATGTCTATGGGTTTTGTGTCTGTTTCCACCCTAATTAAAACGCATTTCCACGTTTTTCCACCCACCCCAACTTGGAACTTATACCTACCCACTTGAAACTTTTTCAACACCCACCCCAGTTGGAACACCCACTTTTCACTTGGAACATCCACCCCAAGTTGAAACAGTTGTTGTGAAATGGAATTTCCAGTTAACTGTTCTACTCTGCGAGTTTGAGTTTTTCCACCCTAAAACTCCATTTTGTCGATCCTACCTTCTCACTTCCTGCACTTTAATTGCCCCAAAGTCACAAACACAAAGCGAAACTACTACCAAGGTATAACCAACTATCGAGTATCAATGTTGACCAAACCTATCAACTTGAAATGCTTAAAATTGTAACCAAAACTACTAGGGTGGAAATTTCCACCCCAAGTTGAAAAAGGCCGTTTTGCATTGGAACATTCCTCTCAACTTTTCCACCCTAACACATGCCTTATTTCTATGGGTTTTGTGGCGGTTTCCACCCTAATTAAGACGCATTTCCACGTTTTTCCACCCACCCCAACTTGGAACTTATACCTACCCACTTGGAACTTTTTCAACACCCACCCCAGTTGGAACACCCACTTTTCACTTGGAACATCCACCCCAAGTTCAAGCAGTTGTTGTGGGGTGGACTTTCCTGTTAACTGTTCTATTCGGCAAGCTTAAGTTTTTCCATCCTAAAACTCCATTTTGTCGATCCTAACTTCTCCAATCCTGCACTTTAATTGCCCCAAAAACAAAAACACAAAACGAAACTACTACCAAGGTATAACCAACTATCGAGTATCAAATTTGACCAAACCTATCAACTTGAAATGCTGAAAACTGTAACCAAAACTACTAGGGTGGAAATTTCCACCCTAAGTAGAAAACGGCCGTTTTGCATTGGAACAATCTTCTCAACTTTTCCACCCTAACACATGCCTTATTTCTTTGGGTTTTGTGGCGGTTTCCACCCTATTTAAGACGCATTTCCACGTTTTTCCACCCACTCCAACTTGGAACTTATACCTACCCACTTGGAACTTTTTCAAAACCCACCCCAATTGGAACACCCACTTTTCACTTGGAACATCCACCCCAAGTTCAAACAGCTGTTGTGGAATGGAATTTCCAGTTAACTGTTCTACTCTGCGAGTTTAAGTTTTTCCACCCTAAAACTCCATTTTGTCGATCCTAACTTCTCAATTCCTGCACCTTAATTGCCCCAAAATCACAAACACAAAACGAAACTATTACCAAGGTATAACCAACTATCGAGCATCAAATTTGACCAAACCTATCAACTTGAAATGCTGAAAACTGTAACCAAAACTACTAGGGTGGAAATTTCCACCCTGAATTGAAAAACGCGGTTTTGCATTGGAACATTCCTTTCAATTTTTCCACTTTAACACATGCCTTGTTTCTATGGGTTTTGTGGCGGTTTCCACCCTAATTAAGACGCATTTCCACGTTTTTGCACCCACCCCAACTTGGAACTTATACCTACCCACTTGGAACTTTTTCAACACCCACCCCAATTGGAACACCCACTTTTCACTTGGAACATCCACCCCAAGTTCAAACAGCTGTTGTGGGGTGGAATTTCCGGTTAACTGTTCTACTCAACAAATTTAAGTTTTTCCACCTTAAAACTCCATTTTGTCGATCCTAACTTTTCATATCCTGCACCTTAATTGCCCCAAAAACAAAAACACATAACGAAACTACTACCAAGGTATAACCAACTATCGAGTATCAAATTTGACCAAACCTATCAACTTGAAATGCTGAAAACTGTAACCAAAACTACTAGGGTGGAAATTTCCACCCTAAATTGTAAAAGGCCGTTTTGCATTGGAACATTCCTCTCAACTTTTCCACTTTAACACATGCCTTATTTCCATGGGTTTTGTGGCGGTTTCCACCTTAATTAAAACGCTTTTTCAAGTTTTTATACCCACCCCAACTTGGAACTTATACCTACCCACTTGGAACTTTTTCAACACCCACCCCATTTGGAACTTATACTTTTCACTTGGAATATCCACCCCAAGTTCAAACAGCTGTTGTGGGGTGGACTTTGCAGTTAACTGTTCTATTCGGCCAGTTTAAGTTTTTCCATCCTAAAACTCCAGTTTGTCGATCCTAACTTCTCAATTCCTGCACCTTAATTGCCCCAAAATCAAAAACTCATAGCGAAACTACTACCAAGGTATAACCAACTATCGAGTATCAAATTTGACCAAACCTATCAACTTGAAATGCTGAAAACTCTAAATAAAACTACTAGGGTGGAAATTTCCACCCTAAGTAGAAAAAGGCCGTTTTGCATTGGAACATTCCTATCAATTTTTCCACCCTAACCTATGCCTTGATTCTATGAGTTTTGTGGCGGTTTCCACCCTACTTAAAACGCATTTCCACGTTTTTCCACCCACCCCAACTTGGAACTTATACCTACCCACTTGAAACTTTTTCAACGCCCACCCCAAATGGAACACCCACTTTTCACTTGGAACATCCACCCCAAGTTCATACAGTTGTTGTGGGGTGGAATTTTAAGTTAACTGTTCTACTCTGCGAGTTTAAGTTTTTCCACCCTAAAACTCCATTTTGTCGATCCTAACTTCTCAATTCCTGCATCTTAATTGCCCCAAAATCAAAAACACAAAGCGAAATTACTACCAAGGTATAACCAACTATCGAGTATCAAATTTGACCAAACCTATCAACTTGAAATGCTTAAAACTGTAACCAAAACTACTAGGGTGGAAATTTCCACCCTAAGTTGAAACAGGCCATTTTGCATTGGAACATTCCTCCCAACTTTTCCACTCTAACACATGCCTTATTTCTATAGGTTTTGTGGCGGTTTCCACCCTAATTAAAACGCATTTCCACGTTTTTCCACCCACCCCAACTTGGAACTTATACCTACCCACTTGGAACTTTTCAACACCCACCCCAGTTGGAACACCCACTTTCCACTTGGAACATCCACCCCAAGTTCAAACAGCTGTTGTGGGGTGGAATTTTAAGTTAACTGTTCTACTCGGCCAGTTTTAATTTTTCCACCCTAAAATTCCATTTTGTCGACCTTAACTTCTCAATTCCTGCACTTTAATTGTCCCAAAATCAAAAACACATAGCGAAACCACTACCAAGGTATAACCAACTATCGAGTATCAAATTTGACCAAACCTATCAACTTGAAACGCTGAAAACTGTAACCAAAACTATTAGGGTGGAAATTTCCACCCCAAGTTAAAAAAGGCAGTTTCGCATTGGAACAATCTTCTCAACTTTTCCACCCTAACACATGCCTTAATTTTATGGGTTTTGTGGCGGTTTCCACCTTATTTAAATCGCATTTTTGCGTTTTTCCACCCACCCCAACTTGGAACTTATACCTACCCACTTGGAACTTTTTCAACACCCACACCAAATGGAACACCCACTTTTCACTTGGAACATCCACCCCAAGTTCAAACAGCTGTTGTGGGGTGGAATTTGCAGTTAACTCTTTTATTCGGCCAGTTTAAAATTTTCCACTCTAAAACTCCATTTTGTCGATCCTAACTTTTCAATTCCTGCACCTTAATTGCTTTAAATTCAAAAACACATAGCGAAACTACTACCAAGGTATAACCAACTATCGAGTATCAAGTTTGACCAAACCTAACATCTTGAATTGCTTAAAACTGTAACCAAAACTACTAGGGTGGAAATTTCCATCCTAGGTTGAAAAAAGCCGTTTTGCATTGGAACATTCCTCTCAACTTTTCCACCCTAACACATGCCTTGTTTCTATAGGTTTTGTGGCGGTTTCCACCCTAATTAAAACGCATTTCCACGTTTTTCCACCCATCCCAACTTGGAACTTATACCTACCCACTTGGAACTTTTTCAACACCCACCCCAATCGCAACACCCACTTTTCACTTGGAACATCCACCCCAAGTTCAAACAGTTGTTGTGGAATGGAATTTCCAGTTAACTGTTCTACTCTGCGAGTTTGAGTTTTTCCACCCTAAAACTCCATTTTGTCGATCCTAACTTCTCAATTCCTGCACCTTAATTGCCCCAAAATCACAAACACAAAACGAAACTATTACCAAGGTATAACCAATTATCGAGTATCAAATTTGACCAAACCTATCAACTTGAAATGCTTAAAACTGTAACCAAAACTACTAGGGTGGAACTTTCCACCCTGAATTGAAAAACGCGGTTTTGCATTGGAACATTCCTTTCAACTTTTCCACTTTAACACATGCCTTATTTCCATGGGTTTTGTGGCGGTTTCCACCCTAATTAAGACGCATTTCCACGTTTTTCCACCCACCCCAACTTGGAACTTATACCTACCCACTTGGAACTTTTTCAACACCCACCCCAATTGGAACACCCACTTTTCACTTGGAACATCCACCCCAAGTTCAAACAGCTGTTGTGGGGTGGAATTTCCGGTTAACTGTTCTACTCAACAAATTTAAGTTTTTCCACCTTAAAACTCCATTTTGTCGATCCTAACTTTTCATATCCTGCACCTTAATTGCCCCAAAATCAAAAACACATAGCGAAACTACTACCAAGGTATAACCAACTATCGAGTATCAAATTTGACCAAACCTATCAACTTGAAATGCTGAAAACTGTAACCAAAACTACTAGGGTGGAAATTTCCACCCTAAATTGTAAAAGGCCGTTTTGCATTGGAACATTCCTCTCAACTTTTCCACTTTAACACATGCCTTATTTCCATGGGTTTTGTGGCGGTTTCCACCTTAATTAAAACGCTTTTCCAAGTTTTTATACCCACCCCAACTTGGAACTTATACCTACCCACTTGGAACTTTTTCAACACCCACCCCAATTGGAACTTATACTTTTCACTTGGAATATCCACCCCAAGTTCAAACAGCTGTTGTGGGGTGGATTTTGCAGTTAACTGTCCTATTCGGCCAGTTTAAGTTTTTCCATCCTAAAACTCCAGTTTGTCGATCCTAACTTCTCAATTCCTGCACCTTAATTGCCCCAAAATCAAAAACACATAGCGAAACTACTACCAAGGTATAACCAACTATCGAGTATCAAATTTGACCAAACCTATCAACTTGAAATGCTGAAAACTCTAAATAAAACTACTAGGGTGGAAATTTCCACCCTAAGTAGTAAAAGGCCGTTTTGCATTGGAACATTCCTCTCAATTTTTCCACCCTAACCCATGCCCTGATTCTTTGGGTTTTGTGGCGGTTTCCACCCTACTTAAAACGCATTTCCACGTTTTTCCACCCACCCCAACTTGGAACTTATACCTACCCACTTGAAACTTTTTCAACGCCCACCCCAAATGGAACACCCACTTTTCACTTGGAACATCCACCCCAAGTTCATACAGTTGTTGTGGGGTGGAATTTTGAGTTAACTGTTCTACTCTGCGAGTTTAAGTTTTTCCACCCTAAAACTCCATTTTGTCGATCCTAACTTCTCAATTCCTGCATCTTAATTGCCCCAAAATCAAAAACACAAAGCGAAATTACTACCAAGGTATAACCAACTATCGAGTATCAAATTTGACCAAACCTATCAACTTGAAATGCTGAAAACTGTAACCAAAACTACTAGGGTGGAAATTTCCACCCTAAGTTGAAACAGGCCATTTTGCATTGGAACATTCCTCCCAACTTTTCCACTCTAACACATGCCTTATTTTTATAGGTTTTGTGGCGGTTTCCACCCTAATTAAAACGCATTTCCACGTTTTTCCACCCACCCCAACTTGGAACTTATACCCACCCACTTGGAACTTTTCAACACCCACCCCAGTTGGAACACCCACTTTCCACTTGGAACATCCACCCCAAGTTCAAACAGCTGTTGTGGGGTGGACTTTTAAGTTAACTGTTCTACTCGGCCAGTTTTAATTTTTCCACCCTAAAACTCCATTTTGTCGACCTTAACTTCTCAATTCCTGCACTTTAATTGTCCCAAAATCAAAAACACATAGCGAAACCACTACCAAGGTATAACCAACTATCGAGTATCAAATTTGACCAAACCTATCAACTTGAAACGCTGAAAACTGTAACCAAAACTACTAGGGTGGAAATTTCCACCCCAAGTTAAAAAAGGCCGTTTCGCATTGGAACAATCTTCTCAACTTTTCCACCCTAACACATGCCTTAATTCTATGGGTTTTGTGCCGGTTTCCACCTTATTTAAATCGCATTTTTGCGTTTTTCCACCCACCCCAACTTGGAACTTATACCAACCCACTTGGAACTTTTTCAACACCCACCCCAGTTGGAACACCCACTTTTCACTTGGAACATCCACCCCAAGTTCAAACAGTTGTTGTGGGGTGGAACTTTAAGTTAACTGTTCTACTCGGCCAGTTTTGGTTTTTCCACTCTAAAACTCCATTTTGTCGACCTTAACTTCTCAATTCCTGCACCTTATATGCCCCAAAATCACAAACACAAAACGAAACTACTACCAAGGTATAACCAACTATCGAGTATCAAATTTGACCAAACCTATCAACTTGAAATGCTGAAAACTCTAACCAAAACTACTAGGGTGGAAATTTCCACCCTGAATTGAAAAACGCGGTTTTGCATTGGAACATTGCTCTCAACTTTTCCACTTCAACACATGCCTTATTTCTATGGGTTTTGTGGCGGTTTCCACCCTAATTAAGACGCATTTCCACGTTTTTCCACCCACCCCAACTTGGAACTTATACCTACCCACTTGGAACTTTTTCAACACCCACCCCAGTTGGAACACCCACTTTTCACTTGGAACATCCACCCCAAGTTTAAGCAGTTGTTGTGGGGTGGAACTCCCAGTTAGTTGTTTTACTCCGCGAGTTTAAGTTTTTCCACCCTAAAACTCCATTTTGTCGATCCTAACTTCTCACTTCCTGCACCTTAATTTCCCCAAAATCAAAACCACAAAACGAAACTACTACCAAGGTATAACCAACTATCGAGTATCAAATTTGACCAAACCTATCAACTTGAAATGCTTAAAACTGTAACCAAAACTACTAGGGTGGAAATTTCCACCCTAAGTAGTAAGTAGCCGTTTTGCATTGGAACATTCCTCTCAACTTTTCCACCCTAACGCATGCCTTGTTTTTATGGGTTTTGTGGCGGTTTCCACCCTAATTAAGACGCATTTCCACGTTTTTCCACCCACCCCAACTTGGAACTTATACCTACCCACTTGGAACTTTTTCAACGCCCACCTCAAATCGAACTCCCATTTTTCACTTGGAACATCCACCCCAAGTTCAAACAGTTGTTGTGGGGTGGAATTTCCAGTCAACTGTTGTACTTTGCAAGTTTAAGTTTTTCCACCTTAAAACTCCATTTTCTCGATCCTAACTTCTCACTTCCTGCATTTTAATTTCCCCAAAATCAAAAACACAAAACGAAACTACTACCAAGGTATAACCAACTATCGAGTATCAAATTTGACCAAACCTATCAACTTGAAATGCTGAAAACTGTAACCAAAACTACTAGGGTGGAAATTTCCACCCTAAGTTGAAAAAGGCCGTTTTGCATTGGAACATTCCTCTCAACTTTTCCACTTTAACACATGCCTTATTTCTATGGGTTTTGTGGCGGTTTCCACCCTAATCAAGACGCATTTCCACGTTTTTCCACCCACCCCAACTTGGAACTTATACCTACCCACTTGGAACTTTTTCAACACCCTCCCCAGTTGAAACACCCACTTTTCATTTGGAACATCCACCCCAAGTTCAAACAGTTGTTGTGGGGTGGAATTTTAAGTTAACTGTTCTACTCGGCCAGTTTAAGTTTTCCCACCCTAAAACTCCATTTTGTCGACCTTAACTTTTCCATTCCTGCACCTTAATTGCCCCAAAATCAAAAACACATAGCGAAACTACTACCAAGGTATAACCAACTATCGAGTATCAAATTTGACCAAACCTATCAACTTGAAATGCTTAAAACTGTAACCAAAACTACTAGGGTGGAAATTTCCACCCTAAGTTGACAAAGGCCGTTTTGCATTGGAACATTCCTCTCAACTTTTCCACCCTAACACATGCCTTATTTCTATGGGTTTTGTGCCGGTTTCCACCCGATTTAAAATGCATTTCCACGTTTTTCCACCCACCCCAACTTGGAACTTATACCTACCCACTTGGAACTTTTTCAACACCCACACCAAATGAAACACCCACTTTTCACTTGGAACATCCACCCCAAGTTCAAACAGATGTTGTGGGGTGGACTTTTAAGTTAACTGTTCTACTCGGCCAGTTTTAGTTTTCCCACCCTAAAACTCCATTTTGTCGACCTTAACTTTTTCATTCCTGCACCTTAATTGCCCCAAAATCAAAAACACATAGCGAAACTACTACCAAGGTATAACCAACTATCGAGTATCAAATTTGACCAAACCTATCAACTTGAAATGCTTAAAACTGTAACCAAAACTACTAGGGTGGAAATTTCCACCCTAAGTAAAAAAAAAGCCGTTTTGCATTAGAACATTCCTTTCAACTTTTCCACCCTAACACATGCCTTATTTCTATGGGTTTTGTGGCGGTTTCCACCCTAACTAAGACGCATTTCCACGTTTTTCCACCCACCCCAACTTGGAACTTATACCTACCCACTTGAAACTTTTTCAACGCCCACCCCAAATCGAACTCCAACTTTTCACTTGGAACATCCACTCCAAGTTAAAACAGTTGTTGTGGGGTGGAATTTCCTGTTAACTGTTCTACTCAGCAAGTTTAAATTTTTCCACTCTAAAACTCCAGTTTGTCGATCCTAACTTCTCAATTCCTGCACCTTCATTGCCCCAAAATCAAAAACACAAAGCGAAACTACTACCAAGGTATAACCAACTATCGAGTATCAAATTTGACCAAACCTATCAACTTTAAATGCTTAAAACTGTAACCAAAACTACTAGGGTGGAAATTTCCACCCTAAACTAAAAAAGGCCGTTTTGCATTGGAACATTCCTCTCAACTTTTCCACCCTAACACATGCCATTTTTCTATGGGTTTTGTGGCGGTTTCCACCCTAATCAAGACGCATTTCCACGTTTTTGCACCCACCCCAACTTGGAACTTATACCTACCCACTTGGAACTTTTTCAACACCCACCCCAGTTGGAACACCCACTTTTCACTTGGAACATCCACCCCAAGTTCAAACAGTTGTTGTGGGGTAGAATTTTAAGTTAACTGTTCTACTCGGCCAATTTTAGTTTTTTCACCCTAAAACTCCATTTTGTCGACCTTAACTTCTTAATTCCTGCATTTTAATTGCCTCAAAATCAAAAACACATAAAAACTACTACTAAAGTATAACCAACTATCGAGTATCATTATTGACCAAACCTATCAACTTGAAATGCTTAAAACTGTAACCAAAACTACTAGGGTGGAAATTTCCACCCTAAGTTAAAAAAAGCCGTTTTGCATTGGAACATTCCTCTCAACTTTTCCACCCTAACACATGCCTTATTTCTATGGGTTTTGTGGCGGTTTCCACCCTATTTAAAACGCATTTCCACCTTTTTCCACCCACTCCAACTTGGAACTTATACCTACCCACTTGGAACTTTTTCAACATTCACCCCAAATCGAACTCCCACTTTTCACTTGGAACATCCACCCTAAGTTCAAACAGCTGTTGTGAGGTAGAATTTTAAGTTAACTGTTCTACTCGGCGAGTTTAAGTTTTTCCACCCTAAAACTCCAGTTTGTCGATCCTAACTTCTCAATTCCTGCACCTTAATTGCCCCAAAATCAAAAACACGTAGCGAAACTACTACCAAGGTATAACCAACTATCGAGTATCAAATTTGACCAAACCTATCAACTTAAAATGCTGAAAACTGTAACCAAAACTACTAGGGTGGAAATTTCCACCCTAAGTTGAAAAACGCCGTTTTGCATTGGAACATTCCTCTCAACTTTTCCACCCTAACACATGCTTTATTTCTCTGGGTTTTGTGGCGGTTTCCACCCTAACTAAGACGCATTTCCACGTTTTTCCACACACCCCAACTTGGAACTTATACCTACCCACTTGGAACTTTTTCAACACCCACCCCAGTTGGAACACCCATTTTTCACTTGGAACATCCAATCCAAGTTCAAACAGTTGTTGTGGGGTGGAATTTTGAGTTAACTGTTCTACTCGGACAGTTTTAGTTTTCCCACCCTAAAACTCCATTTTGTCGACCTTAACTTTTTCATTCCTGCACCTTAATTGCCCCAAAACCAAAAACACATAGCGAAACTACTACCAAGGTATAACCAACTATCGAGTATCAAATTTGACCAAACCTATCAACTTGAAATGCTGAAAACTGTAACCAAAACTATTAGGGTGGAAATTACCACCCTAAGTTGAAAAACGTGGTTTTGCATTGGAACATTCTTCTCAACTTTTCCACCCTAACACATGCCTTATTTCTATGGGTTTTGTGGCGGTTTCCACCCTAATTAAAACGCATTTCCACGTTTTTCCACCCACCCCAACTTGGAACTTATACCTACTCACGTGGAACTTTTTCAACGCCCACCCCAAATCGAATTCCAACTTTTCACTTGGAACATCCACAACAAGTTTAAACAGCTGTTGTGGGGTGGACTTTCCTGTTAACTGTTCTATTCGGCAAGTTTAAGTTTTTCCATCCTAAAACTCCATTTTGTCGATCCTAACTTCTCAATTCCTGCACCTTAATTGCCCCAAAAACAAAAACACAAAACGAAACTACTACCAAGGTATAACCAACTATCGAGTATCAAATTTGACCAAACCTATCAACTTGAAATGCTTAAAACTGTAACCAAAACTACTAGGGTGGAAATTTCCACTTTAAACTGAAAAAGGCCGTTTTGCATTGGAACATTCCTCTCAATTTTTCCACCTTAACCCATGCCTTGATTCTATGAGTTTTGTGGCGGTTTCCACCCTACCTTAAACGCATTTCCACGTTTTTCCACCCACCCCAACTTGGAACTTATACCTACCCACTTGAAACTTTTTCAACGCCCACCCCAATTGGAACACCCACTTTTCATTTGGAACATCCACCCCAAGTTCATACAGTTGTTGTGGGGTGGAATTTTAAGTTAACTGTTCTACTCTGCGAGTTTAAGTTTTTCCACCCTAAAACTCCATTTTGTCGATCCTAACTTCTCAATTCCTGCATCTTAATTGCCCCAAAATCAAAAACACAAAGCGAAATTACTACCAAGGTATAACCAACTATCGAGTATCAAATTTGACCAAACCTATCAACTTGAAATGCTGAAAACTGTAACCAAAACTACTGGGGTGGAAATTTCCACCTTAAGTTGAAACAAGCCATTTTGCATTGGAACATTCCTCCCAACTTTTCCACCCTAACACATGCCTTATTTCTATGGGTTTTGTGGCGGTTTCCACCCTAATCAAAACGCATTTCCACGTTTTTCCACCCACCCCAACTTGGAACTTATACCTACCCACTTGGAACTTTTTCAACACCCACCCCAGTTGGAACACCCACTTTCCACTTGGAACATCCACCCCAAGTTCAAAAAGCTGTTGTGGGGTGGACTTTCAAGTTAACTGTTCTACTCGGCCAGTTTTAATTTTTCCACACTAAAACTCCATTTTGTCGACCTTAACTTCTCAATTCCTGCACTTTAATTGTCCCAAAATCAAAAACACATAGCGAAACCACTACCAAGGTATAACCAACTATCGAGTATCAAAATTGATCAAACCTATCAACTTGAAACGCTGAAAACTGTAACCAAAACTACTAGGGTGGAAATTTCCACCCCAAGTTAAAAAAGGCCGTTTCGCATTGGAACATTCTTCTCAACTTTTCCACCCTAACACATGCCTTGATTCTATGGGTTTTGTGCCGGTTTCCACCTTAATTAAGACGCATTTTTACGTTTTTCCACCCACCCCAACTTGGAACTTATACCTACCCACTTGGAACTTCTTCAACACCCACCCCAAATGGAACACCCATTTTTCACTTGGAACATCCACCCCAAGTTCAAACAGCTGTTGTGAGGTGGAATTTGCAGTTAACTGTTCTACTCGGCCAGTTTAAAATTTTCCATCCTAAAACTCCATTTTGTCGATCCTAACTTCTCAAATCCTGCACCTTAATTGCCTTAAAATCAAAACCACATAGCGAAACTACTACCAAGGTATAACCAACTATCGAGTATCAAATTTGACCAAACCTATCAACTTGAAATGCTGATGCAAAACGGCCTTTTTCATTGGAACATTCCTCTCAACTTTTCCACCCTAACACATGCATTATTTCTATGGGTTTTGTGCGGGTTTCCACCTTAAATAAGACGCATTTTTACGTTTTTCCACCCACCCCAACGTGGAACTTATACCTACCCACTTGGAACTTCTTCAACACCCACCCCAAATGGAACACCCACTCTTCACTTGGAACATCCACCCCAAGTTCAAACAGCTGTTGTGTGGTGGAATTTGAAGTTAACTGTTCTACTCGGCCAGTTTAAAATTTTCCATCCTAAAACTCCATTTTGTCGATCCTAACTTCTCAAATCCTGCACCTTAATTGCCTTAAAATCAAAACCACATAGCGAAACTACTACCAAGGTATAACCAACTATCGAGTATCAAATTTGACCAAACCTATCAACTTGAAATGCTGATGCAAAACGGCCTTTTTCATTGGAACATTCCTCTCAACTTTTCCACCCTAACACATGCATTATTTCTATGGGTTTTGTGCCGGTTTCCACCCTAATTAAGACGCATTTCCACGTTTTTCCACCCACCCCAACTTGGAACTTATACCTACCCACTTGGAACTTTTTCAACACCCACCCCAATTGGAACACCCACTTTCCACTTGGAACATCCACCCCAAGTTCAAACAGCTGTTGTTGGGTGGAGTTTTTAATTAACTGTTCTATTCTGCGAGTTTAACTTTTTCCACTCTAAAACTCCATTTTGTTGATCCTAACTTCTTAATTCCTGCACCTTAATTGCCCCAAAATCAAAAACACAAAGCGAAACTACTACCAAGGTATAACCAATTATCGAGTATCAAAATTTGACCAAACCTATCAACTTGAAATGCTGAAAACTGTAACCAAAACTACTAGGGTGGAAATTTCCACCCTAAACTGAAAAAGACCGTTTTGCATTGCAACATTCCTCTCAACTTTTCCACTCTAACACATGCCTTATTTCTATGGGTTTTGTGCCGGTTTCCACCCTAATTAAGACGCATTTCCACGTTTTTCCACCCACCCCAACTTGGAATTTATACCTACCCACTTGGAACTTTTTCAACACCCACCCCAATTGGAACACCCACTTTCCACTTGGAACATCCACCCCAAGTTCAAACAGCTGTTGTGGGGTGGAATATTAAGTTAACTGTTCTACTCGGCGAGTTTAAGTTTTTCCACCCTAAACTTCCAGTTTGTCGATGCTAACTTCTCACTTCCTGCACCTTAATTGCCCCAAAATCACAAACACACATAGCGAAACCACTACCAAAGTATAACCAACTATCGAATATCAAACTTGACCAAACCTATCAACTTCAAATGCTGAAAACTGTAACCAAAACTACTAGGGTGGAAATTTCCACCCTAAGTCGAAAAAGGCCGTTTTGCAATGGAACATTCTTCTCAACTTTTCCACCCTAACACATGCCTTGTTTCTATGGGTTTTGTGGCGGTTTCCACCTTAATTAAGACGCATTTCCACGTTTTTCCACCCACTCCAACTTGGAACTTATACCTACCCACTTGGAACTTTTTCAACACCCACCCCAATTGGAACACCCACTTTCCACTTGGAACATCCACCCCAAGTTCAAACAGTTGTTGTGGGGTGGAATTTTAAGTTAATTGTTTTACTCCGCGAGTCTAAGTTTTTCCATGCTAAAACTACAGTTTGTCGATCCTAACTCTTCATATCCTGCACCTTAATTGCCCCAAAATCAAAACACATAGCGAAACCACTACCAAGGTATAACCAATTATCGAGTATCAAATTTGACCAAGCCTATCAACTTGAAATGCTTAAAACTGTAACCAAAACTACTAGGGTGGAAATTTCCACCCTAAGTTGAAAAAGGCCGTTTTGCATTGGAACATTCCTCTCAACTTTTCCACCCTAACACATGCCTTATTTCTATGGGTTTTGTGCCGGTATCCATTCTAACCAAAAACTCTTTTCCACGTTTTTCCACCCACCCCAACTTGGAACTTATACCTACCCACTTGGAACTTTTTCAACACCCACCCCAATTGGAACTCCCACTTTTCACTTGGAACATCCACCCCAAGTTCAAACAGCTGTTGTGGGGTAGATTTTTAAGTTATCTGTTCTACTCGGCGAGTTTAAGTTTTTCCACCCTAAAACTCCATTTTGTCGATCCTAACTTCTCAATTCCTGCACCTTAATTGCCCCAAAGTCACAAACACAAAGCGAAACTACTACCAAGGTATAACCAACTATCGAGTATCAAATTTGACCAAACCTATCAACTTGAAATGCTGAAAACTGTAACCAAAACTACTAGGGTGGAAATTTCCACCCTAAGTTGAAAAACGCCGTTTTGCATTGGAACATTCCTCTCAACTTTTCCACCCTAACACATGCCTTATTTCTCTGGGTTTTGTGGCGGTTTCCACCCTAACTAAGACGCATTTCCACGTTTTTCCACCCACCCCAACTTGGAACTTATACCTACCCACTTGGAACTTTTTCAACACCCACCCCAGTTGGAACACCCACTTTTCACTTGGAACATCCACCCCAAGTTCAAACAGTTGTTGTGGGGTGGAATTTTGAGTTAACTGTTCTATTCGGACAGTTTTAGTTTTCCCACCCTAAAACTCCATTTTGTCGACCTTAATTTTTTCATTCCTGCACCTTAATTGCCCCAAAATCAAAAACACATAGCGAAACTACTACCAAGGTATAACCAACTATCGAGTATCAAATTTGACCAAACCTATCAACTTGAAATGCTTAAAACTGTAACCAAAACTACTAAGGTGGAAATTTCCACCCTAAGTTGAAAAACGCCGTTTTGCATTGGAACATTCTTCTCAACTTTTCCACCCTAACACATGCCATATTTCCATGGGTTTTGTGGCGGTTTCCACCTTAATTAAAACGCATTTCCACGTTTTTCCACCCACCCCAACTTGGAACTTATACCTACCCACTTGAAACTTTTTCAACGCCCACCCCAAATCGAATTCCAACTTTTCACTTGGAACACCCACCCCAAGTTTAAACAGCTGTTGTGGGGTGGACTTTCCTGTTAACTGTTCTATTCGGCAAGTTTAAGTTTTTCCAGCCTAAAACTCCATTTTGTCGATCCTAACTTCTCCAATCCTGCATCTTCATTGCCCCAAAAACAAAAACACAAAACGAAACTACTACCAAGGTATAACCAACTATCGAGTATCAAATTTGACCAAACCTATCAACTTTAAATGTTTAAAACTGTAACCAAAACTACTAGGGTGGAAATTTCCACCCTAAGTTGAAAAAGGCCGTTTTGCATTGGAACATCCCTCTCAACTTTTCCACCCTAACACATGCCTTATTTCTATGGGTTTTGTGGCGGTTTCCACCCTAATCAAGACGCAATTCCACGTTTTTCCACCCACCCCAACTTGGAACTTATACCTACCCACTTGGAACTTTTTCAACACCCACCCCAGTTGGAACACCCACTTTTCACTTGTAACATCCACCCCAAGTTCAAACAGTTGTTGTGGGGTGGAATTTTAAGTTAACTGTTCTACTCGGCCAGTTTTAATTTTTCCACCTTAAAACTCCATTTGTCGACCTTAACTTCTCAATTCCTGCACCTTAATTGCCCCAAAATCAAAAACACATAGCGAAACTACTACCAAAGTATAACCAACTATCGAGTATCAAATTTGACCAAACCTATCAACTTGAAATGCTGAAAACTTTAACCAAAACTACTAGGGTGGAAATTTCCACCCTAAGTTAAAAAAGTCCATTTTGCATTGGAACATTCCTCTCAATTTTTCCACTCTAACACATGCCTTATTTCTATGGGTTTTGTGGCGGTATCCACCCTAATTAAAACGCATTTCCACGTTTTTCCACCCACTCCAACTTGGAACTTATATCTACCCACTTGGAACTTTTTCAACACCCACCCCAGTTGGAACTTCCACTTTTCACTTGGAACATCCACCCAAAGTTCAAACAGCTGTTGTGGAGCGGAATTTCCAGTTAACTGTTCTACTCGGCGAGTTTAAGTTTTTCCACCCTAAAACTCCATTTTGTCGATCCTAACTTCTCAATTCCTGCACCTTATTTGCCGCAAAATCAAAAACACGTAGCGAAACTACTACCAAGGTATAACCAACTATCGAGTATCAAATTTGATCAAACCTATCAACTTGAAATGCTAAAAACTGTAACCAAAACTACTAGGGTGGAAATTTCCACCCTAAGTTGAAAAAAGCCGTTTTCCATTGGAACATTCCTCTCAACTTTTCCACCGTAACACATGCGTTATTTCTATGGGTTTTGTGCCGCTTTCCACCCTATTTAAAACGCATTTCCACGTTTTTCCACCCACCCCAACTTGGAACTTATGCTTATCCACCTGGAACTTTTTCAACACCCACCCCAATTGGAACACCCAATTTTCACTTGGAACATCCACCCCAAGTTCAAACATTTGTTGTGGGGTGGAATTTTAAATTAACTGTTCTACTCGGCGAGTTTAAGTCTTTTCCACCCTAAAACTCCAGTTTGTCGATCCTAACTTCTCACTTCTTGCACCTTAATTGCCCCAAAATCAAAAACACATAGCGAAACTACTACCAAGGTATAACCAACTATCGAGTATCAAATTTGACCAAACCTATCAACTTGAAATGCTGATGCAAAACGGCCTTTTTCATTGGAACATTCTTCTCAACTTTTCCACCCTAACACATGCATTATTTCTATGGGTTTTGTGCGGGTTTCCACCCTAATTAAGACGCATTTCCACGTTCTTCCACCCACCCCAACTTGGAACTTATACCTACCCACTTGGAACTTTTTCAACACCCACCCCAATTGGAACACCCACTTTCCACTTGGAACATCCACCCCAAGTTCAAACAGCTGTTGTTGGGTGGAGTTTTTAGTTAACTGTTCTATTCTGCGAGTTTAACTTTTTCCGTTCTAAAACTCCATTTTGTTGATCCTAACTTCTTAATTCCTGCACCTTAATTGCCCCAAAATCAAAAACACAAAGCGAAACTACTACCAAGGTATAACCAATTATCGAGTATCAAAATTTGACCAAACCTAACAACTTGAAATGCTGAAAACTGTAACCAAAACTACTAGGGTGGAAATTTCGACCCTAAACTGAAAAAGACCGTTTTGCATTGGAACATTCCTCTCAACTTTTCCACCGTAACACATGCCTTATTTCTATGGGTTTTGTGCCGGTTTCCATCCTAATCCAGACGCATTTCCACGTTTTTCCACCCACCCCAACTTGGAACTTATACCTACCCACTTGGAACTTTTTCAACACCCACCCCAATTGGAACACCCACTTTCCACTTGGAACATCCACCCCAAGTTCAAACAGCTGTTGTGGGGTGGAATATTAAGTTAACTGTTCTACTCGGCGAGTTTAAGTTTTTCCACCCTAAACTTCCAGTTTGTCGATGCTAACTTCTCACTTCCTGCACCTTAATTGCCCCAAAATCACAAACACACAAAGCGAAACCACTACCAAGGTATAACCAACTATCGAATATCAAACTTGACCAAACCTATCAACTTGAAATGCTGAAAACTGTAACCAAAACTACTAGGGTGGAAATTTCCACCCTAAGTTGAAAAAAACCGTTTTGCAATGGAACATTCCTCTCAACTTTTCCACCCTAACACATGCCTTATTTCTCTGGGTTTTGTGGCGGTTTTTACCCTAACTAAGACGCATTTCCACGTTTTTCCACCCACCCCAACTTGGAACTTATACCTACCCACTTGGAACTTTTTCAACACCCACCCCAGTTGGAACACCCACTTTCCACTTGGAACATCCACCCCAAGTTCAAACAGTTGTTGTGGGGTGGAATTTTGAGTTAACTGTTCTATTCGGACAGTTTTAGTTTTCCCACCCTAAAACTCCAGTTTGTCGACCTTACCTTTTTCATTCCTGCACCTTAATTGCCCCAAAATCAAAAACACATAGCGAAACTACTACCAAGGTATAACCAACTATCGAGTATCAAATTTGATCAAACCTATCAACTTGAAATGCTGAAAACTGTAACCAAAACTACTAGGGTGGAAATTTCCACCCTAAGTTGAAAAACGCCGTTTTGCATTGGAACATTCTTCTCAACTTTTCCACCCTAACACATGCCATATTTCCATGGGTTTTGTGGCGGTTTCCACCCTAATTAAAACGCATTTCCACGTTTTTCCACCCACCCCAACTTGGAACTTATGCCTACCCACTTGAAACTTTTTCAACGCCCACCCCAAATCGAATTCCAACTTTTCACTTGGAACACCCACGGCAAGTTTAAACAGCTGTTGTGGGGTGGACTTTCCTGTTAACTGTTCTATTCGGCAAGTTTAAGTTTTTCCATCTTAAAACTCCATTTTGTCGATCCTAACTTCTCCAATCCTGCACCTTCATTGCCCCAAAAACAAAAACACAAAACGAAACTACTACCAAGGTATAACCAACTATCGAGTATCAAATTTGACCAAACCTATCAACTTTAAATGTTTAAAACTGTAACCAAAACTACTAAGGTGGAAATTTCCACCCCAAGTTGAAAAAGGCCGTTTTGCATTGGAACATTCCTCTCAACTTTTCCACCCTAACACATGCCTTATTTCTATGGGTTTTGTGGCGGTTTCCACCCTAATCAAGACGCATTTCCACGTTTTTCCACCCACCCCAACTTGGAACTTATACCTACCCACTTGGAACTTTTTCAACACCCACCCCAGTTGGAACACCCACTTTTCACTTGGAACATCCACCCCAAGTTCAAACAGTTGTTGTGGGGTGGAATTTTGAGTTAACTGTTCTACTCGGCCAGTTTTAATTTTTCCACCTTAAAACTCCAGTTTGTCGACCTTAACTTCTCACTTCCTGCACCTTAAATGCCCCAAAATCAAAAACACATAGCGAAACTACTACCAAAGTATAACCAACTATCAAGTATCAAATTTGACCAAACCTATCAACTTGAAATGCTGAAAACTGTAACCAAAATTACTAGGGTGGAAATTTCCACCCTAAGTTAAAAAAGTCCATTTTGCATTGGAACATTCCTCTCAATTTTTCCACTCTAACACATGCCTTAATTCTATGGGTTTTGTGCCGGTTTCCACCCTAATTAAGACGCATTTCCACGTTTTTCCACCCACCCCAACTTGGAACTTATACCTACCCACTTGGAACTTTTTCAACACCCACCCCAATTGGAACACCCACTTTTCACTTGGAACATCCACCCCAAGTTCAAACCGTTGTTATGTGGTGGAATTTTGAGTTAACTGTTCTACTCCGCGAGTTTAAGTTTTTCCACCCTAAACATCCAGTTTGTCGATCCTAACTTCTCAATTCCTGCACCTTAATTGCCCCAAATTCAAAAACACATAGCGAAACTACTACCAAGGTATAACCAACTATCGAGTATCAAATTTGACCAAACCTATCAACTTGAAATGCTTAAAACTGTAACCAAAACTACTAGGGTGGAAATTTCCACCCTAAGTTGAAAAAGGCCGTTTTGCATTGGAACATTCCTCTCAACTTTTCCACTTTAACACATGCCTTAATTCTATGGGTTTTGTGGCGGTTTCCACCCTAATTAAAACGCATTTCCACGTTTTTCCACCCACCCCAACTTGGAACTTATACCTACCCACTTGGAACTTTTTCAACACCCACCCCAATTGGAACACCCACTTTTCACTTGGAACATCCACCCCAAGTTCAAACAGCTGTTGTGGGGTAGAAGTTTAAGTTAACTGTTCTACTCGGCCAGTTTAGTTTTCCCACCCTAAAACTCCATTTTGTCGACCTTAACTTCTTAATTCCTGCACCTTATATGCCCCAAAATCAAAAACACATAGCGAAACTACTACCAAGGTATAACCAACTATCGAGTATCAAATTTGACCAAACCTATCAACTTGAAATGCTTAAAACTGTAACCAAAACTACTAGGGTGGAAATTTCCACCGCAAGTTAAAAAAGGCCGTTTCGCATTGGAACATTCTTTTCAACTTTTCCACCCTAACACATGCCTTACATCTATGGGTTTTGTGCCGGTTTCCACCCTAATTAAGACGCATTTCCACGTTTTTCCACCCACCCCAACTTGGAACTTTTACCTACCCACTTGGAACTTTTTCAACACTCACCCCATTTGGAACACCCACATTCCACTTGGAACATCCACCCCAAGTTCAAACAGTTGTTGTGGGGTGGAATTTCCAGTTAACTGTTTTACTCGGCAAGTTTAAGTTTTTCCATCCTAAAACTCCATTTTGTCGATCCTAACTTCTCAATTCCTGCACCTTAAATGCCCCAAAATCAAAAACACATAGCGAAACTACTACCAAGGTATAACCAACTATCGAGTATCAAATTTGACCAAACCTATCAACTTGAAATGCTGAAAACTGTAACCAAAACTACTAGGGTGGAATTTTCCACCCTAAGTTGAAAAAGACCGTTTTGCAATGGAACATTCCTCTCAACTTTTTCACCCTAACACATGCCTTAATGCTATGGGTTTTGTGGCGGTTTCCACCCTATTTAAAACGCACTTCCACGTTTTTCCACCCACCCCAACTTGCAACTTATACCTACCCACTTGGAACTTTTTCAACACCCACCCCAATTGGAACACCCACTTTTCACTTGGAACATCCACCCCAAGTTCAAACAGTTGTTGTGAGGTGGAATTTGCAGTTAACTGTTCTACTCGGCGAGTTTAAACTTTTCCACCCTAAAACTCCATTTTGTCGATCCTAACTTCTCAATTCCTGCACCTTAATTGCCTTAAAATCACAAACACATAGCGAAACTACTACCAAGGTATAACCAACTATCGAGTATCATTTTTGACCAAACCTATCAACTTGAAATGCTGAAAACTGTAACCAAAACTACTAGGGTGGAAATTTCCACCCTAGGTTGAAAAAGGCCGTTTTGCATTGGAACATTCCTCTCAACTTTTCCACCCTAACACATGCCTTGTTTCTATGGGTTTTGTGCCGGTTTCCATTCTAATTAGAACGCATTTCCACGTTTTTCCACCCACCCCAACTTGGAACTTATACCCACCCACTTGGAACTTTTTCAACACCCACCCCAATTGGAACACCCACTTTTCACTTGGAACATCCACCCCATGTTCAAACAGCTGTTATGGGTGGAACTTTAAGGTAACTGTTTTACTTCGCGAGTTTAAGTTTTTCCATCCTAAAACTACAGTTTGTCGATCCTAACTCTTCATATCCTACACCTTAATTGCCCCAAAAACAAAAACACAAAGCGAAACTACTACCAAGGTATAACCAACTATCGAGTATCAAATTTGACCAAACCTATCAACTTGAAATGCTGAAAACTGTAACCAAAACTACTAGGGTGGAAATTTCCACCCTAAGTTGAAAAAGGCCGTAATGCATTGAAACATTCCTCTCAACTTTTCCACCCTAACACATGCCTTATTTCTATGGGTTTTGTGCCGGTTTTCATTCTAACCAAAACGCATTTCCACGTTTTTCCACCCACCCCAACTTGGAATTTATACCTACCCACTTGGAACTTTTTCAACACCCACCCCATTTGGAACTCCCATGTTTCACTTGGAACATCCACCACAAGTTCAAACAATTGTTATGGGGTGGAATTTCCAGTTAACTGTTCTACTCGGCCATTTTAAGTTTTCTCATCCTAAAACTCCATTTTGTCGAACCTAACTTCTCAATTCCTGCACCTTAATTGCCCCAAAATCAAAAACACATAGCGAAACTACTACCAAGGTATAACCAACTATCGAGTATCAATATTGACCAAACCTATCAACTTGAAATGCTGAAAACTGTAACCAAAACTACTAGGGTGGAAATTTCCACCCTAAGTTGAAAAAGGCCGTTTTGCATTGGAACATTCCTCTCAACTTTTCCACCCTAACACATGACTTATTTCTATGGGTTTTGTGGCGGTTTCCACCCTTATTAAAACGCATTTCCACGTTTTTCCACCCACCCCAACTTGGAACTTATACCTACCCACTTGGAACTTTTTCAACGCCCACCCCAATTGGAACACCCACTCCTCACTTGGAACATCCACCCCAAGTTCAAACAGCTGTTGTGGAGCGGAAATTCCAGTTAACTGTTCTACTCGGCGAGTTTAAGTTTTGCCACCCTAAAACTCCAGTTTGTCGATCCTAACTTTTCAATTCCTCCACCTTATTTGCCCCAAAATCAAAAACACGTAGCGAAACTACTACCAAGGTATAACCAACTATCGAGGATTAAATTTGACCAAACCTATCAACTTGAAATGCTGAAAACTGTAACCAAAACTACTAGGGTGGAAATTTCCACCCTAAGTTGAAAAAGGCCGTTTTCCATTGGAACATTCCTCTCAACTTTTCCACCCTAACACATGCTTTATTTCAATGGGTTTTGTGGCGGTTTCCACCCTATTTAAAACGCATTTCCACGTTATTCCACCCACCCCAACTTGGAACTTATGCTTATCCACCTGGAACTTTTTCAACACCCACCCCAATTGGAACACCCACTTTTCACTTGGAACATCCACCCCAAGTTCAAACAGTTGTTGTGGGGTGGAATTTGCAGTTAACTGTTCTACTCGGCCAGTTTAAGTTTTTTCCACCCTAAAACTCCATTTTGTCGATCCTAACTTTGGAATTCCTGCACCTTAATTGCCCCAAAATCACAAACACACAAAGCGAAACCATTACCAAAATAAAACCAACTATCGAATATCAAACTTGACCAAACCTATCAACTTGAAAAGCTGAAAACTATAACCAAAATTACTAGGGTGGAAATTTCCACCCTAAGTTGAAAAACGCCGTTTTGCATTGGAACATTCTTCTCAACTTTTCCACCCTAACACATGCCTTGTTTCTATGGGTTTTGTGCCGGTTTCCACTTTATTTAAAACGCATTTCCACGTTTTTCCACCCACCCCAACTTGGAACTTATACCTACCCACTTGGAACTTTTTCAACACCCACCCCAATTGGAACACCCACTTTTCACTTGGAACATCCACCCCAAGTTCAAACAGCTGTTATGGGGTGGAAGTTTAAGTTAACTGTTCTACTCGGCCATTTTAAGTTTTTCCACCCTAAAACTCCAATTTGTCGATACTAACTTCTCAATTCCTGCACCTTAACTGCTTCCAAATCACAAACACAAAGCGAAACTACTACCAAAGTATAACCAACTATCGAGTATCAAATTTGACCAAACCTATCAACTTGAAATGCTTAAAACTGTAACCAAAACTACTAGAGTGGAAATTTCCACCCTAAAGAATAAAAAGCCGTTTTGCATTGGAACATTCCTCCCAACTTTTCCACCCTAACACATGCGTTATTTCTATGGGTTTTGTGGCGGTTTCCACCCTAATTAAGACGCATTTCCACGTTTTTCCACCCACCCCAACTTGGAACTTATACCTACCCGCTTGGATTTTTTTCAACACCCACCCCAGTTGGAACACCCACTTTTCACTTGGAACATCCACCCCAAGTTCAAACAGCTGTTGTAGGGTGGAGTTTTAAGTTAACCGTTCTACTCGGCCAGAGTTAGTTTTTCCACTCTAAAACTCCATTTTGTCGACTTTAACTTTTTCATTCCTGCACCTTAAATGCCCCAAAATCACAAACACATAGCGAAACTACTACCAAGGTATAACCAACTATGGAGTATCAAATTTGACCAAACGTCTCAACTTGAAATGCTGAAAACTGTAACCAAAATTACTGGGGTGGAAATTTCCACCCTAAATTGTAAAAGGCCGTTTTGCTTTGGAACTTTCTTTTCAACTTTTCCACCCTAACACATGCCTTACTTCTATGGGTTTTGTGCCGGTTTCCACCCTAATTAAGACGCATTTCCACGTTTTTCCACCCACCCCAACTTGGAACTTATACCTACCCACTTGGAACTTTTTCAACACCCACCCCAATTGGAACACCCACTTTTCACTTGGAACATCCACCCCAAGTTCAAACAGCTTTTGTGGGGTGGAAGTTCCAGTTAACTCTTTTACTCGGCAAGTTTAAGTTTTTCCACCCGAAAACTCCAGTTTGTCGATCCTAACTTCTCAATTCCTCCACCTTAATTGCCCCAAAATCAAAAACACATAGCGAAACTATTACCAAGGTATAACCAACTATCGAAGATCAAAATTGACCAAACCTATCAACTTGAAATGCTGAAAACTGTAACCAAAACTACTAGGGTGGAAATTTCCACCCTAAGTTGAAAAACGCCGTTTTGCAATGGAACATTCCTCTCAACTTTTCCACCCTAACACATGCCTTATTTCTATGGGTTTTGTGGCGGTTTCCACCCTAACTAAGACGCATTTCCACGTTTTTCCACCCACCCCAACTTGGAACTTATACCTACCCACTTGGAACTTTTTCAACACCCACCCCATTTGGAACTCCCATGTTTCACTTGGAACATCCACCCCAAGTTCAAACAATTGTTATGGGGTGGAATTTCCAGTTAACTGTTCTACTCGGCCATTTTAAGTTTTTCCACCCTAAAACTCCAATTTGTCGATCCTAACTTCTCAATTCCTGCACCTTAATTACCCCCAAATCAAAAACACATAGCGAAACTACTACCAAGGTATAACCAACTATCGAGTATCAAATTTGACCAAACCTATCAACTTGAAATGCTGAAAACTGTAACCAAAACTACTAGGGTGGAAATTTCCACCCTAAAAAAAAAAAAGGCCGTTTTGCATTGGAACATTCCTCTCAACTTTTTCACCCTAACAGATGCCTTGTTTCTATGGGTTTTGTGGCGGTTTCCACCTTAATTCAGACGCATTTCCACGTTTTTCCACCCACCCCAACTTGGAACTTATACCTACCCACTTGGCCTTTTTTCAACACCCACCCCAGTTGGAACACCCACTTTTCACTTGGAACATCCACCCAAAATTCAAACAGCTGTTGTAGGGTGGAGTTTTAAGTTAACTGTTTTACTCGGCCAGAGTTAGTTTTTCCCTTCTAAAGCTCCAAATTGTCGACCCTAACTTTTGAATTCCTGCACCTTAATTGCCCCAAAATCACAAACACATAGCGAAACTACTACCAAGGTATAACCAACTATCGAGTATCAAATTTGACCAAACGTCTCAACTTGAAATGCTGAAAACTGTAACCAAACTTACTGGGGTGGAAATTTCCACCCTAAATTGTAAAAGGCCGTTTTGCATTGGAACTTTCTTTTCAACTTTTCCACCCTAACACATGCCTTACTTCTATGGGTTTTGTGGCGGTTTCCACCCTATTTAAGACGCATTTCCACGTTTTTCCACCCACCCCAATTTGGAACTTATACCTACCCACTTGGAATTTTTTCAACACCCACCCCACTTGGAACTACCACTTTTCACTTGGAACATCCACCTTAAATTCAAACAGTTGTTGTGAGATGGAAAATTAAGTTAACTGTTCTACTCTGCGAGTTTAAGTTTTTCCACCCGAAAACTCCAGTTTGTCGATCCTAACTTCTCAATTCCTCCACCTTAATTGCCCCAAAATCAAAAACACATAGCGAAACTACTACCAAGGTATAACCAACTATCGAGTATCAAATTTGACCAAACCTATCAACTTGAAATGCTGAAAACTGTAACCAAAACTGCTAGGGTGGAAATTTCCACCCTAGGTTAAAAAAGGCCGTTTTGCATTGGAACATTCCTCTCAACTTTTCCACCCTAACACATGCCTTATTTCTATGGGTTTTGTGCCGGTTTCCACCCTAATCAAGACGCATTTCCACGTTTTTCCACCCACTCCAACTTGGAACTTATACCTACCCACTTGGAACTTTTTCAACACCCACCCCAATTGGAACACCCACTTTTCATTTGGAACATCCACCCCAAGTTCAAACAGCTGTTGTGGAGCAAAATTTCCAGTTAACTGTTCTATTCGGCGAGTTTAAGTTTTGCCACCCTAAAACTCCAGTTTGTCGATCCTAACTTCTCAATTCCTGCACCTTATTGGCCCCAAAATCAAAAACACGTAGCGAAACTACTACCCAGGTATAACCAACTATCGAGTATCAAATTTGACCAAACCTATCAACTTGAAATGCTGAAAACTGTAACCAAAACTACTAAGGTGGAAATTTCCACCCTAAATTGAAAATAGCCGTTTTCCATTGGAACATTCCTCTCAACTTTTCCACCCTAACACATGCCTTGTTTTATGGGTTTTGTGGCGGTTTCCACCCTATTTAAGACGCATTTCCACGTTTTTCCACCCACCCCAACTTGGAACTTATGCTTATCCACCTGGAACTTTTTCAACACCCACCCCAATTGGAACACCCACTTTTCACTTGGAACATCCACCCCAAGTTCAAACAGTTGTTGTGGGGTGGAATTTGCAGTTAACTGTTCTACTCGGCGAGTTTAAGTTTTTTCCACCCTAAAACTCCATTTTGTCGATCCTAACTTCTCAATTCCTGCACCTTAATTGCCCCAAAATCAAAAACACATAGCGAAACTACTACCAAGGTATAACCAACTATCGAGTATCAAAATTGACCAAACCTATCAACTTGAAATGCTTAAAACTGTAACCAAAACTACTAGGGTGGAAATTAAAAACACATAGCCCCAAAGACAAAATCAAAAACACAGAGCGAAACTACTACCAAGGTATAACCAACTATCGAGTATCAAATTTGACCAAACTTATCAACTTGAAATGCTTAAAACTGTAACCAAAACTTTTAGGGTGAAAATTTCCACCCTAAGTTGAAAAAGGCCGTTTTGCATTGGAACATTCCTCTCAACTTTTCCACCCTAACACATGCCTTATTTCTATGGGTTTTGTGCCGGTTTCCACCCTAATTAAGACGCATTTCCACGTTTTTCCACCCACCCCAACTTGGAACTTATGCCTACCCACTTGGAACTTTTTCAACACCCACCCCAATTGGAACACCCACTTTCCACTTCGAACATCCACCCCAAGTTCAAACAGCTGTTGTGGGGTGGAGTTTTTAGTTAACTGTTCTATTCCGCGAGTTTAAGTTTTTCCAGTCTAAAACTCCATTTTGTTGATCCTAACTTCTCAATTCCTGCATTTTAATTGCCCCAAAATCAAAAACACAAAGCGAAACTACTACCAAGGTATAACCAAATATCGAGTATCATTTTTGACCAAACCTATCAACATGAAATGCTGAAAACTGTAACCAAAACTACTAGGGTGGAAATTTCCACCCTAAGTTGAAAAAGGCCGTTTTGCATTGGAACATTCCTCTCAACTTTTCCACCCTAACACATGACTTATTTCTATGGGTTTTGTGGCGGTTTCCACCCTAAATAAGACGCATTTCCAGGTTTTTCCACCCACCCCAACTTGGAACTTATACCTACCCACTTGGAACTTTTTCAACACCCACCCCAATTGGAACACCCACTTTCCACTTGGAACATCCACCCCAAGTTCAAACAGCTGTTGTGGGGTGGAATTTCCAGTTAACTGTTCTACTCGGCCATTTTAAGTTTTTCCATCCTAAAACTTCAGTTTGTCGATCCTAACTTCTCAATTCCTGCACCTTAATTGCCCCAAAATCACAAACACATATAGCGAAACCATTACCAAGGTAAAACCAACTATCGAATATCAAACTTGACCAAACCTATCAACTTGAAATGCTGAAAACTGTAACCAAAACTACTAGGGTGGAAATTTCCACCCTAAGTTGAAAAACGCCGTTTTGCATTGGAACATTCTTCTCAACTTTTCCACTTTAACACATGCCTTGTTTCTAAGGGTTTTGTGCCGGTTTCCACCCTAAATAGAACGCATTTCCACGTTTTTCCACCCACCCCAACTTGGAACTTATACCTACCCACTTGGAACTTTTTCAACACCCACCCCAATTGGAACACCCACTTTTCACTTGGAACATCCACCCCAAGTTCAAACAGCTGTTATGAGGTGGAATTTTAAGGTAACTGTTTTACTCCGCGAGTTTAAGTTTTTCCATCCTAAAACTACAGTTTGTCGATCCTAACTCTTCATATCCTACATTTTAATTGCCCCAAAAACAAAAACACAAAGCGAAACTACTACCAAGGTATAACCAACTATCGAGTATCAAATTTGACCAAACCTATCAACTTGAAATGCTGAAAACTGTAACCAAAACTACTAGGGTGGAAATTTCCACCCTAAGTTGAAACAAGCCATTTTGCATTGGAACATTCCTCCCAACTTTTCCACCCTAACACATGCCTTATTTCTATAGGTTTTGTGGCGGTTTCCACCCTAATTAAAACGCATTTCCACGTTTTTCCACCCACCCCAACTTGGAACTTATACCTACCCACTTGGAACTTTTTCAACACCCACCCCAGTTGGAACACCCACTTTCCACTTGGAACATCCACCCCAAGTTCAAAAAGCTGTTGTGGGGTGGATTTTCAAGTTAACTGTTCTACTCGGCCAGTTTTAATTTTTCCACACTAAAACTCCATTTTGTCGACCTTAACTTCTCAATTCCTGCACTTTAATTGTCCCAAAATCAAAAACACATAGCGAAACCACTACCAAGGTATAACCAACTATCGAGTATCAAAATTGATCAAACCTATCAACTTGAAACGCTGAAAACTGTAACCAAAACTACTAGGGTGGAAATTTCCACCCCAAGTTAAAAAAGGCCGTTTCGCATTGGAACATTCTTCTCAACTTTTCCACCCTAACACATGCCTTGATTCTATGGGTTTTGTGCCGGTTTCCACCCTAATTAAGACGCATTTTTACGTTTTTCCACCCACCCCAACTTGGAACTTATACCTACCCACTTGGAACTTCTTCAACACCCACCCCAAAAGGAACACCCACTTTTCATTTGGAACATCCACCCCAAGTTCAAACAGTTGTTGTGAGGTGGAATTTGCAGTTAACTGTTCTACTCGGCCAGTTTAAAATTTTCCATCCTAAAACTCCATTTTGTCGATCCTAACTTCTCAATTCCTGCACCTTAATTGCCTTAAAATCAAAACCACATAGCGAAACTACTACCAAGGTATAACCAACTATCGAGTATCAAATTTGACCAAACCTATCAACTTGAAATGTTGATGCAAAACGGCCTTTTTCATTGGAACATTCCTCTCAACTTTTCCACCCTAACACATGCATTATTTCTATGGGTTTTGTGCGGGTTTCCACCTTAATTAAGACGCATTTTTACGTTTTTCCACCCACCCCAACTTGGAACTTATACCTACCCACTTGGAACTTCTTCAACACCCATCCCAAATGGAACACCCACTCTTCACTTGGAACATCCACCCCAAGTTCAAACAGCTGTTGTGGGGTGGAATTTGCAGTTAACTGTTCTACTCGGCCAGTTTAAAAATTTCCATCCTAAAACTCCATTTTGTCGATCCTAACTTCTCAAATCCTGCACCTTAATTGCCTTAAAATCAAAACCACATAGCGAAACTACTACCAAGGTATAACCAACTATCGAGTATCAAATTGGATTAAACCTATCAACTTGAAATGCTGATGCAAAACGGCTTTTTTCATTGGAACATTCCTCTCAACTTTTCCACCCTAACACATGCATTATTTCTATGGGTTTTGTGCGGGTTTCCACCCTAATTAAGACGCATTTCCACGTTTTTCCACCCACCCCAACTTGGAACTTATACCTACCCACTTGGAACTTTTTCAACACCCACCCCAATTGGAACACCCACTTTCCACTTGGAACATCCACCCCAAGTTCAAACAGCTGTTGTTGGGTGGAGTTTTTAGTTAACTGTTCTATTCTGCGAGTTTAAGTTTTTCCACTCTAAAACTCCATTTTGTTGATCCTAACTTCTTAATTCCTGCACCTTAATTGCCCCAAAATCAAAAACACAAAGCGAAACTACTACCAAGGTATAACCAAATATCGAGTATCAAAATTTGATCAAACCTATCAACTTGAAATGCTGAAAACTGTAACCAAAACTACTAGGGTGGAAATTTCCACCCTAAACTGAAAAAAACCGTTTTGCATTGGAACATTCCTCTCAACTTTTCCACCCTAACACATGCTTTATTTCTATGGGTTTTGTGGCGGTTTCCACCCTATTTAAAACGCACTTCCACGTTTTTCCACCCACCCCAACTTGGAACTTATACCTACCCACTTGGAACTTTTTCAACACCCACCCCAATTGGAACACCCACTTTCCACTTGGAACATCCACCCCAAGTTCAAACAGCTGTTGTGGGGTGGAATATTAAGTTAACTGTTCTACTCGGCGAGTTTAAGTTTTTCCACCCTAAACTTCAAGTTTGTCGATGCTAACTTCTCACTTCCTGCACCTTAATTGCCCCAAAATCACAAACACACATAGCGAAACCACTACCAAAATATAACCAACTATCGAATATCAAACTTGACCAAACCTATCAACTTGAAATGCTGAAAACTGTAACCAAAACTACTAGGGTGGAAATTTCCACCCTAAGTTGAAAAACGCCGTTTTGCAATGGAACATTCTTCTCAACTTTTCCACCCTAACACATGCCTTGTTTCTATGGGTTTTGTGCCGGTTTCCACCCTAATTAAGACGCATTTCCACGTTTTTCCACCCACTCCAACTTGCAACTTATACCTACCCATTTGGAATTTTTTCAACACCTACCCCAATTGGAACACCCACTTTTCACTTGGAACATCCACCCCAAGTTCAAACAGTTGTTATGGGGTGGAGCTTTAAGTTAATTGTTTTACTCTGCGAGTTTAAATTTTTCCATCCTAAAACTACAGTTTGTCGATCCTAACTCTTCATATCCTGCACCTTAATTGCCCCAAAATCAAAACACATAGCGAAACCACTACCAAAGTATAACCAATTATCGAGTATCAAATTTGACCAAGCCTATCAACTTGAAATGCTTAAAACTGTAACCAAAACTACTAGGGTGGAAATTTCCACCCTAAGTTGAAAAAGGCCGTTTTGCATTGGAACATTCCTCTCAACTTTTCCACCCTAACACATGCCTTATTTCTTTGGGTTTTGTGCCGGTATCCATTCTAACCAAAAACTCTTTTCCACGTTTTTCCACCCACCCCAACTTGGAACTTATACCTACCCACTTGGAACTTTTTCAACACCCACCCCAGTTGGAACTCCCACTTTTCACTTGGAACATCCACCCCAAGTTCAAACAGCTGTTGTGGGGTGGATTTTTAAGTTATCTGTTCTACTCCGCGAGTTTAAGTTTTTCCACCCTAAAACTCCATTTTGTCGATCCTAATTTCTCAATTCCTGCACCTTAATTGCCCCAAAGTCACAAACACAAAGCGAAACTACTACCAAGGTATAACCAACTATCGAGTATCAAATTTGACCAAACCTATCAACTTGAAATGCTGAAAACTGTAACCAAAACTACTAGGGTGGAAATTTCCACCCTAAGTTGAAAAACGCCGTTTTGCATTGGAACATTCCTCTCAACTTTTCCACCCTAACACATGCCTTATTTCTCTGGGTTTTGTGGCGGTTTCCACCCTAACTAAGACGCATTTCCACGTTTTTCCACCCACCCCAACTTGGAACTTATACCTACCCACTTGGAACTTTTTCAACACCCACCCCAGTTGGAACACCCACTTTTCACTTGGAACATCCACCCCAAGTTCAAACAGTTGTTGTGGGGTGGAATTTTGAGTTAACTGTTCTATTCGGACAGTTTTAGTTTTCCCACCCTAAAACTCCATTTTGTCGACCTTAATTTTTTCATTCCTCCACCTTAATTGCCCCAAAATCAAAAACACATAGCGAAACTACTACCAAGGTATAACCAACTATCGAGTATCATTTTTGACCAAACCTATCAACTTGAAATGCTTAAAACTGTAACCAAAACTACTAGGGTGGAAATTTCCACCCTAAGTTGAAAAACGCCGTTTTGCATTGGAACATTCTTCTCAACTTTTCCACCCTAACACATGCCATATTTCCATGGGTTTTGTGGCGGTTTCCACCTTAATTAAAACGCATTTCCACGTTTTTCCACCCACCCCAACTTGGAACTTATACCTACCCACTTGAAACTTTTTCAACGCCCACCCCAAATCGAATTCCAACTTTTCACTTGGAACACCCACCCCAAGTTTAAACAGCTGTTGTGGGGTGGACTTTCCTGTTAACTGTTCTATTCGGCAAGTTTAAGTTTTTCCATCCTAAAACTCCATTTTGTCGATCCTAACTTCTCCAATCCTGCACCTTCATTGCCCCAAAAACAAAAACACAAAACGAAACTACTACCAAGGTATAACCAACTATCGAGTATCAATTTTGACCAAACCTATCAACTTTAAATGTTTAAAACTGTAACCAAAACTACTAGGGTGGAAATTTCCACCCTAAGTTGAAAAACGCCGTTTTGCATTGGAACATCCCTCTCAACTTTTCCACCTTAACACATGCCTTATTTCTATGGGTTTTGTGGCGGTTTCCACCCTAATCAAGACGCATTTCCACGTTTTTCCACCCACCCCAACTTGGAACTTATACCTACCCACTTGGAACTTTTTCAACACCCACCCCAGTTGGAACACCCACTTTTCACTTGTAACATCCACCCCAAGTTCAAACAGTTGTTGTGGGGTGGAATTTTAAGTTAACTGTTCTACTCGGCCAGTTTTAATTTTTCCACCTTAAAACTCCATTTTGTCGACCTTAACTTCTCAATTCCTGCACCTTAATTGCCCCAAAATCAAAAACACATAGCGAAACTACTACCAAAGTATAACCAACTATCGAGTATCAAATTTGACCAAACCTATCAACTTGAAATGCTGAAAACTTTAACCAAAACTACTAGGGTGGAAATTTCCACCCTAAGTTAAAAAAGTCCATTTTGCATTGGAACATTCCTCTCAGTTTTTCCACTCTAACACATGCCTTATTTCTATGGGTTTTGTGGCGGTATCCACCCTAATTAAAACGCATTTCCACGTTTTTCCACCCACTCCAACTTGGAACTTATATCTACCCACTTGGAACTTTTTCAACAACCACCCCAGTTGGAACTCCCACTTTTCACTTGGAACATCCACCCCAAGTTCAAACAGCTGTTGTGGAGCGGAATTTCCAGTTAACTCTTCTACTCGGCGAGTTTAAGTTTTTCCACCCTAAAACTCCATTTTGTCGATCCTAACTTCTCAATTCCTGCACCTTATTTGCCGCCAAATCAAAAACACGTAGCGAAACTACTACCAAAACATAACCAACTATCGAGTATCAAATTTGATCAAACCTATCAACTTGAAATGCTAAAAACTGTAACCAAAACTACTAGGGTGGAAATTTCCACCCTAAGTTGAAAAAAGCCGTTTTCCATTGGAACATTCCTCTCAACTTTTCCACCGTAACACATGCCTTATTTCTATGGGTTTTGTGCCGCTTTCCACCCTATTTAAAACGCATTTCCACGTTTTTCCACCCACCCCAACTTGGAACTTATGCTTATCTACCTGGAACTTTTTCAACACCCACTCCAATTGGAACACCCACTTTTCACTTGGAACATCCACCCCAAGTTCAAACATTTGTTGTGGGGTGGAATTTTAAATTAACTGTTCTACTCGGCGAGTTTAAGTCTTTTCCACCCTAAAACTCCAGTTTGTCGATCCTAACTTCTCAATTCCTGCACCTTAATTGCCCCAAAATCAAAAACACATAGCGAAACTACTACCAAGGTATAACCAACTATCGAGTATCAAATTTGACCAAACCTATCAACTTGAAACGCTGATGCAAAACGGCCTTTTTCATTGGAACATTCTTCTCAACTTTTCCACCCTAACACATGCATTATTTCTATGGGTTTTGTGCGGGTTTCCACCCTAATTAAGACGCATTTCCACGTTCTTCCACCCACCCCAACTTGGAACTTATACCTACCCACTTGGAACTTTTTCAACACCCACCCCAATTGGAACACCCATTTTCCACTTGGAACATCCACCCCAAGTTCAAACAGCTGTTGTTGGGTGGAGTTTTTAGTTAACTGTTCTATTCTGCGAGTTTAACTTTTTCCACCCTAAAACTCCATTTTGTTGATCCTAACTTCTTAATTCCTGCACCTTAATTGCCCCAAAATCAAAAACACAAAGCGAAACTACTACCAAGGTATAACCAACTATCGAGTATCAAAATTTGACCAAACCTATCAACTTGAAATGCTGAAAACTGTAACCAAAACTACTAGGGTGGAAATTTCGACCCTAAACTGAAAAAGACCGTTTTGCATTGGAACATTCCTTTCAACTTTTCCACCGTAACACATGCCTTATTTCTATGGGTTTTGTGCCGGTTTCCACCCTAATCCAGACGCATTTCCACGTTTTTCCACCCACCCCAACTTGGAACTTATACCTACCCACTTGGAACTTTTTCAACACCCACCCCAATTGGAACACCCACTTTCCACTTGGAACATCCACCCCAAGTTCAAACAGCTGTTGTGGGGTGGAATATTAAGTTAACTGTTCTACTCGGCGAGTTTAAGTTTTTCCACCCTAAACTTCCAGTTTGTCGATGCTAACTTCTCACTTCCTGCACCTTAATTGCCCCAAAATCACAAACACACATAGCGAAACCACTACCAAGGTATAACCAACTATCGAATATCAAACTTGACCAAACCTATCAACTTGAAATGCTGAAAACTGTAACCAAAACTACTAGGGTGGAAGTTTCCACCCTAACTTGAAAAAGGCCGTTTTGCAATGGAACAATCTTCTCAACTTTTCCACCCTAACACAGGCCTTGTTTCTATGGGTTTTGTGCCGGTTTCCACCCTAATTAAGACGCATTTCCACGTTTTTCCACCCACCCCAACTTGGAACTTATACCTACCCACTTGGAACTTTTTCAACACCCACCCCAAATCGAACTCCCACTTTTCACTTGGAACATCCACCCCAAGTTCAAACAGCTGTTGTGGGGTAGATTTTTAAGTTAACTGTTCTACTCGGCGAGTTTAAGTTTTTCCACCCTAAAACTCCATTTTGTCGATCCTAACTTCTCAATTCCTGCACCTTAATTGCCCCAAAGTCACAAACACAAAGCGAAACTACTACCAAGGTATAACCAACTATCGAGTATCAAATTTGACCAAACCTATCAACTTGAAATGCTGAAAACTGTAACCAAAACTACTAGGGTGGAAATTTCCACCCTAAGTTGAAAAAGACCGTTTTGCAATGGAACATTCCTCTCAACTTCTCCACCCTAACACATGCCTTATTTCTCTGGGTTTTGTGGCGGTTTCCACCCTAACTAAGACGCATTTCCACGTTTTTCCACCCACCCCAACTTGGAACTTATACCTACCCACTTGGAACTTTTTCAACACCCACCCCAGTTACAACACCCACTTTTCACTTGGAACATCCACCCCAAGTTCAAACAGTTGTTGTGGGGTGGAAATTTGAGTTAACTGTTCTATTCGGACAGTTTTGGTTTTCCCACCCTAAAACTCCATTTTGTCGACCTTAACCTTTTCATTCCTGCACCTTAATTGCCCCAAAATCAAAAACACATAGCGAAACTACTACCAAGGTATAACCAACTATCGAGTATCAAATTTGACCAAACCTATCAACTTGAAATGCTGAAAACTGTAACCAAAACTACTAGGGTGGAAATTTCCACCCTAAGTTGAAAAACGCCGTTTTGCATTGGAACATTCTTCTCAACTTTTCCACCCTAACACATGCCATATTTCCATGGGTTTTGTGGCGGTTTCCACCCTAATTAAGACGCATTTCCACGTTTTTCCACCCACCCCAACTTGGAACTTATACCTACCCACTTGAAACTTTTTCAACGCCCACCCCAAATCGAATTCCAACTTTTCATTTGGAACACCCACCCCAAGTTTAAACAGCTGTTGTGGGGTGGACTTTCCTGTTAACTGTTCTATTCGGCAAGTTTAAGTTTTTCCATCCTAAAACTCCATTTTGTCGATCCTAACTTCTCCAATCCTGCACCTTCATTGCCCCAAAAACAAAAACACAAAACGAAACTACTACCAAGGTATAACCAACTATCGAGTATCAAATTTGACCAAACCTATCAACTTGAAATGCTTAAAACTGTAACCAAAACTACTAGGGTGGAAATTTCCACCCTAAGTTGAAAAAGGCCGTTTTGCATTGGAACATTCCTCTCAACTTTTCCACCTTAACACATGCCTTATTTCTATGGGTTTTGTGACGGTTTCCACCCTAATCAAGACGCATTTCCACGTTTTTCCACCCACCCCAACTTGGAACTTATACCTACCCACTTGGAACTTTTTCAACACCACCCCAGTTGGAACACCCACTTTTCACTTGGAACATCCACCCCAAGTTCAAACAGCTGTTGTGGGGTGCAATTTTGAGTTAACTGTTCTACTCGGCCAGTTTTAATTTTTCCACCTTAAAACTCCATTTTGTCGACCTTAACTTCTCAATTCCTGCACCTTAAATGCCCCAAAATCAAAAACACATAGCGAAACTACTACCAAAGTATAACCAACTATCGAGTATCAAATTTGACCAAACCTATCAACTTGAAATGCTGCAAACTGTAACCAAAACTACTAGGGTGGAAATTTCCACCCTAAATTGTAAATAGCCGTTTTGCATTGGAACATTCCTCTCAACTTTTCCACTTTAACACATGCCTTATTTCCATGGGTTTTGTGGCGGTTTCCACCTTAATTAAAACGCTTTTCCAAGTTTTTATACTTACCCCAACTTGGAACTTATACCTACCCACTTGGATTTTTTTCAACACCCACCCCAATTGGAACACCCACTTTTCACTTGGAACATCCACCCCAAGTTCAAACAGCTGTTGTGGGGTGGATTTTGCAGTTAACTGTCCTATTCGGCCAGTTTAAGTTTTTCCATCTTAAAACTCCAGTTTGTCGATCCTAACTTTTCAATTCCTGCACCTTAATTGCCCCAAAATCAAAAACACATAGCGAAACTACTACCAAGGTATAACCAACTATCGAGTATCAAATTTGACCAAACCTATCAACTTGAAATGCTGAAAACTCTAAATAAAACTACTAGGGTGGAAATTTCCACCCTAAGTAGTAAAAGGCCGTTTTGCATTGGAACATTCCTCTCAATTTTTCCACCCTAACCCATGAATTGATTCTAAGAGTTTTGTGGCGGTTTCCACCCTACTTAAAACGCATTTCCACGTTTTTCCACCCACCCCAACTTGGAACTTATACCTACCCACTTGAAACTTTTTCAACGCCCACCCCAATTGGAACACCCACTTTTCACTTGGAACATCCACGCCAAGTTCATACAGTTGTTGTGGGGTGGAATTTTAAGTTAACTGTTCTACTCTGCGAGTTGTCGAACCTAACTTCTCAATTCCTGCACCTTAATTGCCCCAAAATGAAAAACATAAAGCGAAACTACTACCAAGGTATAACCAACTATCGAGTATCAAATTTGACCAAACCTATCAACTTGAAACGCTGAAAACTGTAACCAAAACTACTAGGGTGGAAATTTCCACCCTAAGTTGAAACAGGCCATTTTGCATTGGAACATTCCTCTGAACTTTTCCACCCTAACACATGCCTTATTTCTATGGGTTTTGTGGCGGTTTCCACCCTATTTAAGACGCATTTCCACGTTTTTCCACCCACCCCAACTTGGAACTTATACCTACCCACTTGGAACTTTTTCAACACCCACCCCAGTTGGAACACCCACTTTCCACTTGGAACATCCACCCCAAGTTCAAACAGCTGTTGTGGGATGGACTTTTAAGTTAACTGTTCTACTCGGCCAGTTTTAATTTTTCCACCCTAAAACTCCATTTTGTCGACCTTAACTTCTCAATTCCTGCACCTTAATTGCCCCAAAATCAAAAACACATAGCGAAACCACTACCAAGGTATAACCAACTATCGAGTACCAAATTGATCAAACCTATCAACTTGAAATGCTGAAAACTGTAACCAAAACTACTAGGGTGGAAATTTCCACCCCAAGTTAAAAAAGGCCGTTTCGCATTGGAACATTCTTTTCAACTTTTCCACCCTAACACATGCCTTAATTCTATGGGTTCTGTGCCGGTTTCCACCTTAATTAAGACGCATTTTTACGTTTTTCCACCCACCCCAACTTGGAACTTATACCTACCCACTTGGAACTTATTCAACACTCACCCCATTTGGAACACCCACATTCCACTTGGAACATCCACCCCAAGTTCAAACAGTTGTTGTGGGGTGGAATTTCCAGTTAACTGTTTTACTCGGCAAGTTTAAGTTTTTCCATCCTAAAATTGCATTTTGTCGATCCTAACTTCTCAATTCCTGCACCTTAAATGCCCCAAAATCAAAAACACAAAGCGAAACTACTACCAAGGTATAACCAACTATCGAGTATCAAATTTGACCAAACCTATCAACTTGAAATGCTGAAAACTGTAAGCAAAACTACTAGGGTGGAAATTTCCACCCTAAGATGAAAACGGCCGTTTTGCAATGGAACATTCCTCTCAACTTTTTCACCCTAACACATGCCTTATTTCTATGGGTTTTGTGGCGGTTTCCACCCTATTTAAAACGCACTTCCACGTTTTTCCACCCACCCCAACTTGGAACTTATACCTACCCACTTGGAACTTTTTCAACACCCACCCCAATTGGAACACCCACTTTTCACTTGGAACATCCACCCCAAGTTCAAACAGTTGTTGTGAGGTGGAATTTCCAGTTAACTGTTCTACTCGGCGAGTTTAAACTTTTCCACCCTAAAACTCCATTTTGTCGATCTTAACTTCTCAATTCCTGCACCTTAATTGCCTTAAAATCACAAACACATAGCGAAACTACTACCAAGGTATAACCAACTATCGAGTATCATTTTTGACCAAACCTATCAACTTGAAATGCTGAAAACTGTAACCAAAACTACTAGGGTGGAAATTTCCATTCTAGGTTGAAAAAGGCCGTTTTGCATTGGAACATTCCTCTCAACTTTTCCACCCTAACACATGCCTTATTTCTATGGGTTTTGTGGCGGTTTCCAACCTAATTAAGACGCATTTCCACGTTTTTCCACCCACCCCAACTTGGAACTTATACCTACCCACTTGGAACTTTTTCAACACCCACCCCAATTGGAACACCCACTTTTCACTTGGAACATCCACCCCAAGTTCAAACAGTTGTTGTGGGGTGGAACTTGCAGTTAACTGTTCTACTCGGCGAAATTAAGTTTTTTCCACCCTAAAACTCCAGTTTGTCAATCCTAACTTCTCAATTCCTGCACCTTATATGCCCCAAAATCCCAAACACACATAGCGAAACCATTACCAAGGTAAAACCAACTATCGAATATCAAACTTGACCAAACCTATCAACTTGAAATGCTCACAACTGTAACCGAAACTACTAGGGTGGAAATTTCCACCCTGAGTTGAAAAACGCCGTTTTGCAATGGAACATTCCTCTCAACTTTTCCACCTTAACACATGCCTTGTTTCTATGGGTTTTGTGCCGGTTTCCACCCTAATTAGAACGCATTTCCACGTTTTTCCACCCACCCCAACTTGGAACTTATACCCACCCACTTGGAACTTTTTCAACACCCACCCCAATTGGAACACCCACTTTTCACTTGGAACATCCACCCCATGTTCAAACAGCTGTTATGGGTGGAACTTTAAGGTAACTGTTTTACTTCGCGAGTTTAAGTTTTTCCATCCTAAAACTACAGTTTGTCGATCCTAACTCTTCATATCCTACACCTTAATTGCCCCAAAAACAAAAACACAAAGCGAAACTACTACCAAGGTATAACCAACTATCGAGTATCAAATTTGACCAAACCTATCAACTTGAAATGCTGAAAACTGTAACCAAAACTACTACGGTGGAAATTTCCACCCTAAGTTGAAAAAGGCCGTATTGCATTGGAACATTCCTCTCAACTTTTCCACCCTAACACATGCCTTATTTCTATGGGTTTTGTGCCGGTTTCCACTCCAACCAAAACGCATTTCCACGTCTTTCCACCCACCCCAACTTGGAATTTATACCTACCCACTTGGAACTTTTTCAACACCCACCTCATTTGGAACTCCCATGTTTCTCTTGGAACATCCACCCCAAGTTCAAACAATTGTTATGGGGTGGAATTTCCAGTTAACTGTTCTACTCGGCCATTTTAAGTTTTCCCATCCTAAAACTCCATTTTGTCGAACCTAACTTTTCAATTCCTGCACCTTAATTGCCCCAAAATCAAAAACACATAGCGAAACTACTACCAAGGTATAACCAACTATCGAGTATCAATATTGACCAAACCTATCAACTTGAAATGTTAAAAACTGTAACCAAAACTACTAGGGTGGAAATTTCCACCCTAGGTTGAAAAAGGCCGTTTTGCATTGGAACATTCCTCTCAACTTTTCCACCCTAACACATGACTTATTTCTATGGGTTTTGTGGCGGTTTCCACCCTTATTAAAACGCATTTCCACGTTTTTCCACCCACCCCAACTTGGAACTTATACCTACCCACTTGGAACTTTTTCAACACCCACCCCAATTGGAACACCCACTCCTCACTTGAAACATCCACCCCAAGTTCAAACAGCTGTTGTGGAGCGGAAATTCCAGTTAACTGTTCTACTCGGCGAGTTTAAGTTTTGCCACCCTAAAACTCCAGTTTGTCGATCCTAACTTCTCAATTCCTCCACCTTATTTGCCCCAAAATCAAAAACACGTAGCGAAACTACTACCAAGGTATAACCAACTATCGAGTATCATTTTTGACCAAACCTATCAACTTGAAATGCTGAAAACTGTAACCAAAACTACTAGGGTGGAAATTTCCACCCTAAGTTGAAAAAAACCGTTTTCCATTGGAACATTCCTTTCAACTTTTCCACCGTAACACATGCCTTATTTCTATGGGTTTTGTGCCGCTTTCCACCCTATTTAAAACGCATTTCCACGTTTTTCCACCCACCCCAACTTGGAACTTATGCTTATCCACCTGGAACTTTTTCAACACCCACCCCAATTGGAACACCCACTTTTCACTTGGAACATCCACCCCAAGTTCAAACATTTGTTGTGGGGTGGAATTTTAAATTAACTGTTCTACTCGGCGAGTTTAAGTCTTTTCCACCCTAAAACTCCATTTTGTCGATCCTAACTTCTCAATTCCTGCACCTTAATTGCCCCAAAATCAAAAACACATAGCGAAACTACTACCAAGGTATAACCAACTATCGAGTATCAAATTTGACCAAACCTATCAACTTGAAACGCTGAGGCAAAACGGCCTTTTTCATTGGAACATTCTTCTCAACTTTTCCACCCTAACACATGCATTATTTCTATGGGTTTTGTGCGGGTTTCCACCCTAATTAAGACGCATTTCCACGTTCTTCCACCCACCCCAACTTGGAACTTATACCTACCCACTTGGAACTTTTTCAACACCCACCCCAATTGGAACACCCACTTTCCACTTGGAACATCCACCCCAAGTTCAAACAGCTGTTGTTGGGTGGAGTTTTTAGTTAACTGTTCTATTCTGCGAGTTTAACTTTTTCCACTATAAAACTCCATTTTGTTGATCCTAACTTCTCAATTCCTGCATCTTAATTGCCCCAAAATCAAAAACACAAAGCGAAACTACTACCAAGGTATAACCAATTATCGAGTATCAAAATTTGACCAAACCTATCAACTTGAAATGCTGAAAACTGTAACCACAACTACTAGGGTGGAAATTTCGACCCTAAACTGAAAAAGACCGTTTTGCATTGGAACATTCCTCTCAACTTTTCCACCGTAACACATGCCTTATTTCTATGGGTTTTGTGCCGGTTTCCACCTTAATCCAGACGCATTTCCACGTTTTTCCACCCACCCCAACTTGGAACTTATACCTACCCACTTGGAACTTTTTCAACACCCACCCCAATTGGAACACCCACTTTCCACTTGGAACATCCACCCCAAGTTCAAACAGCTGTTGTGGGGTGGAATATTAAGTTAACTGTTCTACTCGGCGAGTTTAAGTTTTTCCACCCTAAACTTCCAGTTTGTCGATGCTAACTTCTCACTTCCTGCACCTTAATTGCCCCAAAATCACAAACACACATAGCGAAACCACTACCAAGGTATAACCAACTATCGAATATCAAACTTGACCAAACCTATCAACTTGAAATGCTGAAAACTGTAACCAAAACTACTAGGGTGGAAATTTCCACCCTAACTTGAAAAAGGCCGTTTTGCAATGGAACAATCTTCTCAACTTTTCCACCCTAACACATGCCTTGTTTCTATGGGTTTTGTGCCGGTTTCCACCCTAAATAAAACGCATTTCCACGTTTTTCAACCCACCCCAACTTGGAACTTATACCTACCCACTTGGAACTTTTTCAACACCCACCCCAAATCGAACTCCCACTTTTCACTTGGAACATCCACCCCAAGTTCAAACAGCTGTTGTGGGGTAGATTTTTAAGTTAACTGTTCTACTCGGCGAGTTTAAGTTTTTCCACTTTAAAACTCCATTTTGTCGATCCTAACTTCTCAATTCCTGCACCTTATTTGCCCCAAAGTCACAAACACAAAGCGAAACTACTACCAAGGTATAACCAACTATCGAGTATCAAATTTGACCAAACCTATCAACTTGAAATGCTGAAAACTGTAACCAAAACTACTAGGGTGGAAATTTCCACCCTAAGTTGAAAAAGACCGTTTTGCATTGGAACATTCCTCTCAACTTTTCCACCCTAACACATGCCTTATTTCTCTGGGTTTTGTGGCGGTTTCCACCCTAACTAAGACGCATTTCCACGTTTCTCCACCCACCCCAACTTGGAACTTATACCTACCCACTTGGAACTTTTTCAACACCCACCCCAGTTAGAACACCCACTTTTCACTTGGAACATCCACCCCAAGTTCAAACAGCTGTTGTGGGGTGGAAATTTGAGTTAACTCTTCTATTCGGACAGTTTTAGTTTTCCCACCCTAAAACTCCATTTTGTCGACCTTAACTTTTTCATTCCTGCACCTTAATTGCCCCAAAATCAAAAACACATAGCGAAACTACTACCAAGGTATAACCAACTATCGAGTATCAAATTTGACCAAACCTATCAACTTGAAATGCTGAAAACTGTAACCAAAACTACTAGGGTGGAAATTTCCACCCTAAGTTGAAAAACGCCGTTTTGCATTGGAACATTCTTCTCAACTTTTCCACCCTAACACATGCCATATTTCCATGGGTTTTGTGGCGGTTTCCACCCTAATCAAAACGCATTTCCACGTTTTTCCACCCACCCCAACTTGGAACTTATACCTACCCACTTGAAACTTTTTCAACGCCCACCCCAAATCGAATTCCAACTTTTCATTTGGAACACCCACCCCAAGTTTAAACAGCTGTTGTGGGGTGGACTTTCCTGTTAACTGTTCTATTCGGCAAGTTTAAGTTTTTCCATCCTAAAACTCCATTTTGTCGATCCTAACTTCTGCAATCCTGCACCTTCATTGCCCAAAAACAAAAACACAAAACGAAACTACTACCAAGGTATAACCAACTATCGAGTATCAAATTTGACCAAACCTATCAACTTGAAATGCTGAAAACTGTAACCAAAACTACTAGGGTGGAAATTTCCACCCTAAGTTGAAAAAGGCCGTTTTGCATTGGAACATTCCTCTCAACTTTTCCACCCTAACACATGCTTTATTTCTATGGGTTTTGTGCCGGTTTCCACCCTAATCAAGACGCATTTCCACGTTTTTCCACCCACCCCAACTTGGAACTTATACCTACCCACTTGGAACTTTTTCAACACCCACCCCAATTGGAACACCCACTTTTCACTTGGAACATCCACCCCAAGTTCAAACAGCTGTTGTGGGGTGGAATTTTGAGTTAACTGTTCTACTCGGCCAGTTTTAATTTTTCCACCTTAAAACTCCATTTTGTCGACCTTAACTTCTCAATTCCTGCACCTTAAATGCCCCAAAATCAAAAACACATAGCGAAACTACTACCAAAGTATAACCAACTATCGAGTATCAATTTTGACCAAACCTATCAACTTGAAATGCTTAAAACTGTAACCAAAACTACTAGGGTGGAAATTTCCACCCCAAGTTGAAAAAGGCCGTTTTGCATTGGAACAATCCTCTCAACTTTTCCACCCTAACACATGCCATATTTTTATGGGTTTTGTGCTTGTTTCCACCCTAATTAAGACGCATTTCCACGTTTTTCCACCCACCCCAACTTGGAACTTATACCTACCCACTTGGAACTTTTTCAACACCCACCCCAATTGGAACACCCACTTTTCACTTGGAACGTCCACCCCAAGTTCAAACAGTTGTTGTGGAATGGAATTTCCAGTTAACTGTTCTACTCTGCGAGTTTGAGTTTTTCCACCCTAAAACTCCATTTTGTCGATCCTAACTTCTCAATTCCTGCACCTTAATTGCCCCAAAATCACAAACACAAAACGAAACTATTACCAAGGTTTAACCAACTATCGAGTATCAAATTGGACCAAACCTATCAACTTGAAATGCTGAAAACTGTAACCAACCCCACTAGGGTGGAAATTTCCATCCTGAATTGAAAAACGCGGTTTTGCATTGGAACATTCCTTTCAACTTTTCCACCCTAACACATGCCTTATTTCTATGGGTTTTGTGGCGGTTTCCACCTTAATTAAGACGCATTTCCACGTTTTTCCACCCACCCCAACTTGGAACTTATACCTACCCACTTGGAAATTTTTCAACACCCACCCCAATTGGAACACCCACTTTTCACTTGGAACATCCACCCCAAGTTCAAACAGCTGTTGTGGGGTGGAATTTCCGGTTAACTGTTTTACTCAACAAATTTAAGTTTTTCCACCCTAAAACTCCATTTTGTCGATCCTAACTTCTCATATCCTGCACCTTAATTGCCCCAAAATCAAAAACACACAACGAAACTACTACCAAGGTATAACCAACTATCGAGTATCAAATTTGACCAAACCTATCAACTTGAAATGCTGCAAACTGTAACCAAAACTACTAGGGTGGAAATTTCCACCCTAAATTGTAAATAGCCGTTTTGCATTGGAACATTCCTCTCAACTTTTCCACTTTAACACATGCCTTATTTCCATGGGTTTTGTGGCGGTTTCCACCTTAATTAAAACGCTTTTCCAAATTTTTATACTTACCCCAACTTGGAACTTATACCTACCCACTTGGATTTTTTTCAACACCCACCCCAATTGGAACACCCACTTTTCACTTGGAACATCCACCCCAAGTTCAAACAGCTGTTGTGGGGTGGATTTTGCAGTTAACTGTCCTATTCGGCCAGTTTAAGTTTTTCCATCCTAAAACTCCAGTTTGTCGATCCTAACTTTTCAATTCCTGCACCTTAATTGCCCCAAAATCAAAAACACATAGCGAAACTACTACCAAGGTATAACCAACTATCGAGTATCAAATTTGACCAAACCTATCAACTTGAAATGCTGAAAACTCTAAATAAAACTACTAGGGTGGAAATTTCCACCCTAAGTAGTAAAAGGCCGTTTTGCATTGGAACATTCCTCTCAATTTTTCCACCCTAACCCATGCCTTGATTCTAAGAGTTTTGTGGCGGTTTCCACCCTACTTAAAACGCATTTCCACGTTTTTCCACCCACCCCAACTTGGAACTTATACCTACCCACTTGAAACTTTTTCAACGCCCACCCCAATTGGAACACCCACTTTTCACTTGGAACATCCACCCCAAGTTCATAGAGTTGTTGTGGGGTGGAATTTTAAGTTAACTGTTCTACTCTGCGAGTTGTCGATCCTAACTTCTTAATTCCTGCACCTTAATTGCCCCAAAATGAAAAACATAAAGCGAAACTACTACCAAGGTATAACCAACTATCGAGTATCAAATTTGACCAAACCTATCAACTTGAAACGCTGAAAACTGTAACCAAAACTACTAGGGTGGAAATTTCCACCCTAAGTTGAAACAGGCCATTTTGCATTGGAACATTCCTCTCAACTTTTCCACCCTAACACATGCCTTATTTCTATGGGTTTTGTGGCGGTTTCCACCCAAATTAAGGACGCATTTCCACGTTTTTCCACCCACCCCAACTTGGAACTTATACCTACCCACTTGGAACTTTTTCAACACCCACCCCAGTTGGAACACCCACTTTCCACTTGGAACATCCACCCCAAGTTCAAACAGCTGTTGTGGGGTGGACTTTTAAGTTAACTGTTCTACTCGGCCAGTTTTAATTTTTCCACCCTAAAACTCCATTTTGTCGACCTTAACTTCTCAATTCCTGCACCTTAATTGCCCCAAAATCAAAACACATAGCGAAACCACTACCAAGGTATAACCAACTATCGAGTACCAAATTGATCAAACCTATCAACTTGAAATGCTGAAAACTGTAACCAAAACTACTAGGGTGGAAATTTCCACCCCAAGTTAAAAAAGGCCGTTTCGCATTGGAACATTCTTTTCAACTTTTCCACCCTAACACATGCCTTAATTCTATGGGTTTTGTGCCGGTTTCCACCTTAATTAAGACGCATTTCCAGGTTTTTTCCACCCACCCCAACTTGGAACTTTTACCTACCCACTTGGAACTTTTTCAACACTCACCCCATTTGGAACACCCACATTCCACTTGGAACATCCACCCCAAGTTCAAACAGTTGTTGTGGGGTGGAATTTCCAGTTAACTGTTTTACTCGGCAAGTTTAAGTTTTTCCATCCTAAAACTGCATTTTGTCGATCCTAACTTCTCAATTCCTGCACCTTAAATGCCCCAAAATCAAAAACACAAAGCGAAACTACTACCAAGGTATAACCAACTATCGAGTATCAAATTTGACCAAACCTATCAACTTGAAATGCTGAAAACTGTAAGCAAAACTACTAGGGTGCAAATTTCCACCCTAAGATGAAAACGGCCGTTTTGCAATGGAACATTCCTCTCAACTTTTTCACCCTAACACATGCCTTATTTTTATGGGTTTTGTGGCGGTTTCCACCCTATTTAAAACGCACTTCCACGTTTTTCCACCCACCCCAACTTGGAACTTATACCTACCCACTTGGAACTTTTTCAACACCCACCCCAATTGGAACACCCACTTTTCACTTGGAACATCCACCCCAAGTTCAAACAGTTGTTGTGAGGTGGAATTTCCAGTTGACTGTTCTATTCGGCGAGTTTAAACTTTTCCACCCTAAAATTCCATTTTGTCGATCTTAACTTCTCAATTCCTGCACCTTAATTGCCTTAAAATCACAAACACATAGCGAAACTACTACCAAGGTATAACCAACTATCGAGTATCATTTTTGACCAAACCTATCAACTTGAAATGCTGAAAACTGTAACCAAAACTACTAAAGTGGAAATTTCCACCCTAGGTTGAAAAAGGCCGTTTTGCATTGGAACATTCCTCTCAACTTTTCCACCCTAACACATGCCTTACTTCTATGGGTTTTGTGGCGGTTTCCACCCTAATTAAGACGCATTTCCACGTTTTTCCACCCACCCCAATTTGGAACTTATACCTACCCACTTGGAACTTTTTCAACACCCACCCCAATTGGAACACCCACTTTTCACTTGGAACATCCACCCCAAGTTCAAACAGTTGTTGTGGGGTGGAACTTGCAGTTAACTGTTCTACTCGGCGAAATTAAGTTTTTTCCACCCTAAAACTCCAGTTTGTCAATCCTAACTTCTCAATTCCTGCACCTTATATGCCCCAAAATCCCAAACACACATAGCGAAACCATTACCAAGGTAAAACCAACTAGCGAATATCAAACTTGACCAAACCTATCAACTTGAAATGCTGAAAACTGTAACCGAAACTACTAGGGTGGAAATTTCCACCCTGAGTTGAAAAACGCCGTTTTGCAATGGAACATTTTTCTCAACTTTTCCACCTTAACACATGCCTTGTTTCTATGGGTTTTGTGCCGGTTTCCACCCTAATTAGAACGCATTTCCACGTTTTTCCACCCACCCCAACTTGGAACTTATACCCACCCACTTGGAACTTTTTCAACACCCACCCCAATTGGAACACCCACTTTTCACTTGGAACATCCACCCCATGTTCAAACAGCTGTTATGGGTGGAACTTTAAGGTAACTGTTTTACTTCGCGAGTTTAAGTTTTTCCATCCTAAAACTACAGTTTGTCGATCCTAACTCTTCATATCCTACACCTTAATTGCCCCAAAAACAAAAACACAAAGCGAAACTACTACCAAGGTATAACCAACTATCGAGTATCAAATTTGACCAAACCTATCAACTTGAAATGCTGAAAACTGTAACCAAAACTACTAGGGTGGAAATTTCCACCCTAAGTTGAAAAAGGCCGTATTGCATTGGAACATTCCTCTCAACTTTTCCACCCTAACACATGCCTTATTTCTATGGGTTTTGTGCCGGTTTCCACTCTAACCAAAACGCATTTCCACGTCTTTCCACCCACCCCAACTTGGAATTTATACCTACCCACTTGGAACTTTTTCAACACCCACCCCATTTGGAACTCCCATGTTTCTCTTGGAACATCCACCCCAAGTTCAAACAATTGTTATGGGGTGGAATTTCCAGTTAACTGTTTTACTCGGCCATTTTAAGTTTTCCCATCCTAAAACTCCATTTTGTCGAACCTAACTTCTCAATTCCTGCACCTTAATTGCCCCAAAATCAAAAACACATAGCGAAACTACTACCAAGGTATAACCAACTATCGAGTATCAATATTGACCAAACCTATCAACTTGAATTGTTAAAAACTGTAACCAAAACTACTAGGGTGGAAATTTCCACCCTAGGTTGAAAAAGGCCGTTTTGCATTGGAACATTCCTCTCAACTTTTCCACCCTAACACATGACTTATTTCTATGGGTTTTGTGGCGGTTTCCACTTTTATTAAAACGCATTTCCACGTTTTTCCACCCACCCCAACTTGGAACTTATACCTACCCACTTGGAACTTTTTCAACACCCACCCCAATTGGAACACCCACTCCTCACTTGGAACATCCACCCCAAGTTCAAACAGCTGTTGTGGAGCGGAAATTCCAGTTAACTGTTCTACTCGGCGAGTTTAAGTTTTGCCACCTTAAAACTCCAGTTTGTCGATCCTAACTTCTCAATTCCTCCACCTTATTTGCCCCAAAATCAAAAACACGTAGCGAAACTACTACCAAGGTATAACCAACTATCGAGTATCAAATTTGACCAAACCTATCAACTTGAAATGCTGAAAACTGTAACCAAAACTACTAGGGTGGAAATTTCCACCCTAAGTTGAAAAAGGCCGTTTTCCATTGGAACATTCCTCTCAACTTTTCCACCCTAACACATGCCTTATTTCTATGGGTTTTGTGGCGGTTTCCACCCTATTTAAAACGCATTTCCACGTTATTCCACCCACCCCAACTTGGAACTTATGCTTATGCACCTGGAACTTTTTCAACACCCACCCCAATTGGAACACCCACTTTTCACTTGGAACATCCACCCCAAGTTCAAACAGTTGTTGTGGGGTGGAATTTGCAGTTAACTGTTCTACTCGGCGAGTTTAAGTTTTTTCAACCCTAAAACTCCAGTTTGTCGATCCTAACTTTGGAATTCCTGCACCTTAATTGCCCCAAAATCACAAACACACATAGCGAAACCATTACCAAAATAAAACCAACTATCGAATATCAAACTTGACCAAACCTATCAACTTGAAAAGCTGAAAACTGTAACCAAAATTACTAGGGTGGAAATTTCCACCCTAAGTTGAAAAACGCCGTTTTGCATTGGAACATTCTTCTCAACTTTTCCACCCTAACACATGCCTTGTTTCTATGGGTTTTGTGCCGGTTTCCACCCTAATTAAAACGCATTTCCACGTTTTTCCACCCACCCCAACTTGGAACTTATACCTACCCACTTGGAACTTTTTCAACACCCACCCCAATTGGAACACCCACTTTTCACTTGGAACATCCACCCCAAGTTCAAACAGCTGTTATGGGGTGGAATTTTAAGTTAACTGTTCTACTCGGCCATTTTAAGTTTTTCCACCCTAAAACTCCAATTTGTCGATCCTAACTTCTCAATTCCTGCACCTTAATTGCTTCCAAATCACAAACACAAAGCGAAACTACTACCAAGGTATAACCAACTATCGAGTATCAAATTTGACCAAACCTATCAACTTGAAATGCTGAAAACTGTAACCAAAACTACTAGGGTGGAAACTTCCACCCTAAAGAGTAAAAAGCCGTTTTGCATTGGAACATTCCTCTCAACTTTTCCACCCTAACACATGCGTTATTTCTATGGGTTTTGTGGCGGTTTCCACCCTAATTAAGACGCATTTCCACGTTTTTCCACCCACCCCAACTTGGAACTTATACCTACCCACTTGGAACTTTTTCAACACCCACCCCAGTTGGAACACCCACTTTTCACTTGGAACATCCACCCCAAGTTCAAACAGCTGTTGTAGGGTGGAGTTTTAAGTTAACCGTTCTACTCGGCCAGAGTTAGTTTTTCCACTCTAAAACTCCATTTTGTCGACTTTAATTTTTTCATTCCTGCACCTTAAATGCTCCAAAATCACAAACACATAGCGAAACTACTACCAAGGTATAACCAACTATGGAGTATCAAATTTGACCAAACGTCTCAACTTGAAATGCTGAAAACTGTAACCAAAAGTACTGGGGTGGAAATTTCCACCCTAAATTGTAAAAGGCCGTTTTGCATTGGAACTTTCTTTTCAACTTTTCCACCCTAACACATGCCTTACTTCTATGGGTTTTGTGGCGGTTTCCACCCTAATTAAGACGCATTTCCACGTTTTTCCACCCACCCCAACTTGGAACTTATACCTACCCACTTGGAACTTTTTCAACACCCACCCCAATTGGAACACCCACTTTTCACTTGGAACATCCACCCCAACTTCAAACAGCTTTTGTGGGGTGGAATTTCCAGTTAACTCTTTTACTCGGCAAGTTTAAGTTTTTCCACCCGAAAACTCCAGTTTGTCGATCCTAACTTCTCAATTCCTTCACCTTAATTGCCCCAAAATCAAAAACACATAGCGAAACTACTACCAAGGTATAACCAACTATCGAGTATCAAATTTGACCAAACCTATCAACTTGAAATGCTGAAAACTGTAACCAAAACTACTAGGGTGGAAATTTCCACCCTAAGTTGAAAAAGGCGGTTTTGCAATGAAACATTCCTCTCAACTTTTCCACCCTAACACATGCCTTATTTCTATGGGTTTTGTGGCGGTTTCCACCCTAACTAAGACGCATTTCCACGTTTTTCCACCCACCCCAACTTGGAACTTATACCTACCCACTTGGAATTTTTTCAACACCCACCCCAATTGAAACTACCACATTCCACTTGGAACATCCACCTTAAGTTCAAACAGTTGTTGTGAGATGGAAAATTAAGTTAACTGTTCTACTCTGCGAGTTTAAGTTTTTCCACCCGAAAACTCCAGTTTGTCGATCCTAACTTCTCACTTCCTGCACCTTAATTGTTCCAAAATCAAAAACACATAGCGAAACTACTACCAAGGTATAACCAACTATCGAGTATCAAATTTGACCAAACCTATCAACTTAAAATGCTGAAAACTGTAACCAAAACTACTAGGGTGGAAATTTCCACCCTAAATTGTAAAAAGCCGTTTTGCATTGGAACATTCCTCTCAACTTTTCCACCCTAACACATGCCTTGATTTTATGGGTGTTGTGCCGGTTTCCACCCTAGGTCAGACGCATTTCCACGTTTTTCCACCCACCCCAACTTGGATTTCATACCTACCCACTTGGAACTTTTTCAACACCCACCCCAGGTGGAACACCCACTTTTCACTTGTAACATCCACCCCAAGTTCAAACAGTTGTTGTAAAGTGGAATTTCAAGTTAACTGTTCTACTCTGCGAAACTAAGTTTTTTCACCCTAAAACTCCATTTTGTCGATCCTAACTACTCAATTCCTGCACCTTAATTGCCCCAAAATCAAAAACACATAGCGAAACTACTACCAAGGTATAACGAACTATCGAGTATCAAATTTGACCAAACCTATCAACTTGAAATGCTCAAAACTGTAACCACAACTACCAGGGTGGAAATTTGCACCTTAAGTTGAAAAAGGCCGTTTTGCATTGGAACATTCCTCTCAACTTTTCCACCCTAACACATGCCTTAATTCTATGGGTTTTGTGGCGGTTTCCACCTTAAGTAAGACGCATTTCCACGTTTCTCCACCCACCCCAACTTGGAACTTATACCTACCCACTTGGAACTTTTTCAACACCCACTCCATTTGGAACACCCACTTTCCACTTGGAACATCCACCCCAAGTTCCAACAGTTGTTGTGAGGAGGAATTTTAAGTTAACTGTTCTATTTTGCGAGTTTAAGTTTTTCCACCCTAAAACTCCAGTTTGTCGATCCTAACTTCTCAATTCCTGCACCTTAATTGCCCCAAAATCAAAAACACATAGCGAAACTACTACCAAGGTATAACCAACTATCGAGTATCAAGTTTGACCAAACCTATCAACTTGAAATGCTGAAAACTGTAACCAAAACTACTAGGGTGGAAATTTCCACCCTAAATTGAAAAAGGCCGTTTTGCAATGAAACATTCCTCTCAACTTTTCCACCCTAACACATGCCTTATTTCTATGGGTTTTGTGGCGGTGTCCACCCTAACTAAGACGCTTTTCCACGTTTTTCCACCCACCCCAACTTGGAACTTATACCTACCCACTTGGAACTTTTTCAACACCCACCCCATTTGGAACTCCCATGTTTCACTTGCAACATCCACCCCAAGTTCAAACATTTGTTATGGGGTGGAATTTCCAGTTAACTGTTCTACTCGGCCATTTTAAATTTTTCCACCCTAAAACTCCATTTTGTCGATCCTAACTTCTCAATTCCTGCACCTTAATTGCCCCCAAATCACAAACACAAAGCGAAACTACTACCAAGGTATAACCAACTATCGAGTATCAAATTTGACCAAACCTATCAACGTGAAATGCTGAAAACTGTAACCAAAACTACTAGGGTGGAAATTTCCACCCTAAGTTGAAAAAGGCCGTTTTCCATTGGAACATTCCTTTCAACTTTTCCACCCTAACACATGCCTTATTTCTATGGGTTTTGTGGCGGTTTCCACTTTATTTAAAACGCATTTCCACGTTTTTCCACCCACCCCAACTTGGAACTTATGCTTATCCACCTGGAATTTTTTCAACACCCACTCCAATTGGAACACCCATATTTCACTTGGAACATCCACCCCAAGTTCAAACAGTTGTTGTGGGGTGGAATTTGCAGTTAACTGTTCTACTCGGCGAGTTTAAGTTTTTTCCACCCTAAAACTCCAGTTTGTCGATCCTAACTTTGGAACTCCTGCACCTTAATTGCCCCAAAATCACAAACACACATAGCGAAACCATTACCAAGGTAAAACCAACTATCGAATATCAAACTTGACCAAACCTATCAACTTGAAATGCTGAAAACTGTAACCAAAACTACTAGGGTGGAAATTTCCACCTTAAGTTGAAAATAACCGTTTTGCATTGGAACATTCTTCTCAACTTTTCCACCCTAACACATGATTTGTTTCTATGGGTTTTGTGCCGGTTTCCACCCTAATTAAGACGCATTTCCACGTTTTTCCACCCACCCCAACTTGGAACTTATACCTACCCACTTGGAACTTTTTCAACACCCACCCAAATTGGAACACCCACTTTTCACTTGGAACATCCACCCCAAGTTCAAACAGCTGTTGTGGGGTGGAATTTTAAGGTAACTGTTTTACTCCGCGGGCTTAATTTTTTCCATCTTAAAACTACAGTTTGTCGATCCTAACTCTTCATATCCTACACCTTAATTGCCCCAAAAACAAAAACACAAAGCGAAACTACTACCAAGGTATAACCAACTATCGAGTATCAATATTGACCAAACCTATCAACTTGAAATGCTGAAACTTGTAACCAAAACTACTAGGGTGGAAATTTCCACCCTAAATTAAAAAAAACCGTTTTGCATTGGAACATTCCTCTCAACTTTTCCACCCTAACACATGCCTTATTTCTATGGGTTTTGTGCCGGTTTCCACTCTAACCAAAACGCATTTCCATGTTTTTCCACCCATCCCAACTTGGAACTTATACCTACCCACTTGGAACTTTTTCAACACCCACCCCATTTGGAACTCCCATGTTTCACTTGGAACATCCACCCCAAGTTCAAACAATTGTTATGGGGTGGAATTTCCAGTTAATTGTTCTACTCGGCAAGTTTAAGTTTTTCCACCCTAAAACTCCAATTTGTCGATCCTAACTTCTCAATTCCTGCACCTTAATTGCCCCCAAATCACAAACACAAAGCGAAATTACTACCAAGGTATAACCAACTATCGAGTATCAATTTTGACCAAACCTATCAACTTGAAATGCTGAAAACTGTAACCAAAACTACTAGGGTGGAAATTTCCACCCTAAAGAGTAAAAGGCCGTTTTGCATTGGAACATTCCTCTCAACTTTTCCACCCTAACACATGCGTTATTTCTATGGGTTTTGTGGCGGTTTCCACTTTAATTAAAACGCATTTCCACGTTTTTCCACCCACCCCAACTTGGAACTTATACCTACCCTCTTGGAACTTTTTCAACACCCACCCCAGTTGGAACACCCACTTTGCACTAGGAACATCCACCCCAAATTCAAACAGCTGTTGTAGGGTGGAGTTTTAAGTTAACTGTTCTACTCGGCCAGAGTTAGTTTTTCCACTCTAAAACTCCAAATTGTCAACTTTAACTTTTGAATTCCTGCACCTTAATTCCTCCAAAATCACAAACACATAGCGAAACTACTACCAAGGCATAACCAACTATGGAGTATCAAATTTGACCAAACCTATCAACTTGAAATGCTGCAAACTGTAACCAAAACTACTAGGGTGGAAATTTCCACCCTAAGTTGAAAATGGCCGTTTTGCATTGGATTTTTCTTTTCAACTTTTCCACCCTAACACATGCCTTATTTCTATGGGTGTTGTGCCGGTTTCCACCCTAATTCAGACGCATTTCCACGTTTTTCCACCCACCCCACTTTGGATCTCATACCTACCCACTTGGAACTTTTTCAACACCCACCCCATTTGGAACTCCCATGTTTCACTTGGAACATCCACCCCAAGTTCAAACATTTGTTATGGGGTGGAATTTCCAGTTAACTGTTCTACTCGGCCATTTTAAGTTTTTCCACCCTAAAACTCCATTTTGTCGATCCTAACTTCTCAATTCCTGCACCTTAATTGCCCCAAAATCAAAAACACATAGCGAAACTACTACCAAGGTATAACCAACTATCGAGTATCAAGTTTGACCAAACCTATCAACTTGAAATGCTGAAAACTGTAACCAAAACTACTAGGGTGGAAATTTCCACCCTAAATTGAAAAAGGCCGTTTTGCAATGAAACATTCCTCTCAACTTTTCCACCCTAACACATGCCTTATTTCTATGGGTTTTGTGGCGGTGTCCACCCTAACTAAGACGCTTTTCCACGTTTTTCCACCCACCCCAACTTGGAACTTATACCTACCCACTTGGAACTTTTTCAACACCCACCCCATTTGGAACTCCCATGTTTCACTTGGAACATCCACCCCAAGTTCAAACATTTGTTATGGGGTGGAATTTCCAGTTAACTGTTCTACTCGGCCATTTTAAGTTTTTCCACCCTAAAACTCCATTTTGTCGATCCTAACTTCTCAATTCCTGCACCTTAATTGCCCCCAAATCACAAACACAAAGCGAAACTACTACCAAGGTATAACCAACTATCGAGTATCAAATTTGACCAAACCTATCAACGTGAAATGCTGAAAACTGTAACCAAAACTACTAGGGTGGAAATTTCCACCCTAAGTTGAAAAAGGCCGTTTTCCATTGGAACATTCCTTTCAACTTTTCCACCCTAACACATGCCTTATTTCTATGGGTTTTGTGGCGGTTTCCACTTTATTTAAAACGCATTTCCACGTTTTTCCACCCACCCCAACTTGGAACTTATGCTTATCCACCTGGAATTTTTTCAACACCCACTCCAATTGGAACACCCATATTTCACTTGGAACATCCACCCCAAGTTCAAACAGTTGTTGTGGGGTGGAATTTGCAGTTAACTGTTCTACTCGGCGAGTTTAAGTTTTTTCCACCCTAAAACTCCAGTTTGTCGATCCTAACTTTGGAACTCCTGCACCTTAATTGCCCCAAAATCACAAACACACATAGCGAAACCATTACCAAGGTAAAACCAACTATCGAATATCAAACTTGACCAAACCTATCAACTTGAAATGCTGAAAACTGTAACCAAAACTACTAGGGTGGAAATTTCCACCTTAAGTTGAAAATAACCGTTTTGCATTGGAACATTCTTCTCAACTTTTCCACCCTAACACATGATTTGTTTCTATGGGTTTTGTGCCGGTTTCCACCCTAATTAAGACGCATTTCCACGTTTTTCCACCCACCCCAACTTGGAACTTATACCTACCCACTTGGAACTTTTTCAACACCCACCCAAATTGGAACACCCACTTTTCACTTGGAACATCCACCCCAAGTTCAAACAGCTGTTGTGGGGTGGAATTTTAAGGTAACTGTTTTACTCCGCGGGCTTAATTTTTTCCATCTTAAAACTACAGTTTGTCGATCCTAACTCTTCATATCCTACACCTTAATTGCCCCAAAAACAAAAACACAAAGCGAAACTACTACCAAGGTATAACCAACTATCGAGTATCAATATTGACCAAACCTATCAACTTGAAATGCTGAAACTTGTAACCAAAACTACTAGGGTGGAAATTTCCACCCTAAATTAAAAAAAACCGTTTTGCATTGGAACATTCCTCTCAACTTTTCCACCCTAACACATGCCTTATTTCTATGGGTTTTGTGCCGGTTTCCACTCTAACCAAAACGCATTTCCATGTTTTTCCACCCATCCCAACTTGGAACTTATACCTACCCACTTGGAACTTTTTCAACACCCACCCCATTTGGAACTCCCATGTTTCACTTGGAACATCCACCCCAAGTTCAAACAATTGTTATGGGGTGGAATTTCCAGTTAATTGTTCTACTCGGCAAGTTTAAGTTTTTCCACCCTAAAACTCCAATTTGTCGATCCTAACTTCTCAATTCCTGCACCTTAATTGCCCCCAAATCACAAACACAAAGCGAAATTACTACCAAGGTATAACCAACTATCGAGTATCAATTTTGACCAAACCTATCAACTTGAAATGCTGAAAACTGTAACCAAAACTACTAGGGTGGAAATTTCCACCCTAAAGAGTAAAAGGCCGTTTTGCATTGGAACATTCCTCTCAACTTTTCCACCCTAACACATGCGTTATTTCTATGGGTTTTGTGGCGGTTTCCACTTTAATTAAAACGCATTTCCACGTTTTTCCACCCACCCCAACTTGGAACTTATACCTACCCTCTTGGAACTTTTTCAACACCCACCCCAGTTGGAACACCCACTTTGCACTAGGAACATCCACCCCAAATTCAAACAGCTGTTGTAGGGTGGAGTTTTAAGTTAACTGTTCTACTCGGCCAGAGTTAGTTTTTCCACTCTAAAACTCCAAATTGTCAACTTTAACTTTTGAATTCCTGCACCTTAATTCCTCCAAAATCACAAACACATAGCGAAACTACTACCAAGGCATAACCAACTATGGAGTATCAAATTTGACCAAACCTATCAACTTGAAATGCTGCAAACTGTAACCAAAACTACTAGGGTGGAAATTTCCACCCTAAGTTGAAAATGGCCGTTTTGCATTGGATTTTTCTTTTCAACTTTTCCACCCTAACACATGCCTTATTTCTATGGGTGTTGTGCCGGTTTCCACCCTAATTCAGACGCATTTCCACGTTTTTCCACCCACCCCACTTTGGATCTCATACCTACCCACTTGGAACTTTTTCAACACCCACCCCAAGTGGAACACCCACTTTTCACTTCGAACATCCACCCCAAGTTCAAACAGTTGTTGTGGGGTGGAATTTTAACTTAACTGTTCTACTCTGCGAGTTTAAGTTTTTCCACCCTAAAACTCCAGTTTGTCGATCCTAACTTCTCAATTCCTGCACCTTAATTGCCCCAAAATCAAAAACACATAGCGAAACTACTACCAAGGTATAACCAACTATCGAGTATCAAATTTGACCAAACCTATCAACTTGAAATGCTCACAACTGTAACCAAAACTACCAGGGTGGAAATTTGCACTTTAAGTGGAAAGCGGAAGTTTTGCATTGGAACATTCCTTTTAACTTTTCCACCCTAACACATGCTTTATTTGTATGGGTTTTGTGGCGGTTTTCACCTTAAGTAAGACGCATTTCCACGTTTTTCCACCCACCCCAACTTGGAACTTATACCTACCCACTTGGAACTTTTTCAACACCCACTCCAAGTGGAACACCCACTTTTCACTTGGAACATCCACCCCAAGTTCAAACAGTTGTTGTGAAGTGGAATTTTACGCTAACTGTTCTACTCTGCGAGTTTAAGTTTTTCCACCCTATAACTCCATTTTGTCGATCCTAACTTCTCAATTCCTGCACCTTAATTGCCCCAAAATCAAAAACACGAAGCGAAACTACTACCAAGGTATAACCAACTATCGAGTATCAAATTTGACCAAACCTATCAACTTGAAATGTCTAACACTGTAACCAAAACTACTACGGTGGAAATTTCCACCCTAAGTAAAAAAAGCCGTTTCGCATTGGAACTTTCCTCTCAACTTTTCCACCCTAACACATGCCTTAATTCTATGTGTTTTGTGGCGGTTTCCATCCTGAATAAAACGCATTTCCACGTTTTTCCACCCACCCCAACTTGGAACTTATACCTACCCACTTGGAACTTTTTCAACACCCACTCCATTTGGAACACCCACTTTTCACTTGGAACATCCACCCCAAGTTCAAACAATTTTTGTGGGGTGGACTTTTAAATTAACTGTTCTACTCTGCGAGTTTAAGTTTTTCCACCCTAAAATTCCAGTTTGTCGATCCTAACTTCTTAAATCCTGCATTTTAATTGCCCCAAAATCAAAACCACAAAGCGAAACTACTACCAAAGTATAACCAACTATCGAGTATCAAAGTTGACCAAACCTATCAATTTGAAATGCTGAAAACTGTAACCAAAACTACTAAAGTGGAAATTTCCACCGTAAGTTGAAAAAAGCCGTTTTGCATTGGAACTTTCTTTTCAACTTTTCCACCCTAACACATACTTTATGTTTATGGGTTTTGTGCTGGTTTCCACTTAAATTAAAACACATTTGCACTTTTTCCACCCACCCCAACTTGGAACTTTAACAGTTGTTGTGGGGTGGAATTTCAAAATATATGTTCTACTTTGAGATTTTAAGTTTTTCCATCCTAAAACTCCAGTTTGTCGATCCTAACTTCTCAATTCCTGCACCTCAATTGCTCTAAAATCAAAAACACAAAGCGAAACTACTACCAAGGCATAACCAATTGTCGAGTATCAATTTTGACCAAACCTATCAACTTGAAATGCTGTAAACTGTAACCAAAACTACTAAGGTGGAAATTTCCACCCTAAGTTGAAAAAGGCCGTTTTGCATTGAAACTTTCTTTTCAACTTTTTCACCCTAACACATGCCTTATTTCTATGGGTGTTGTGCCGGTTTCCACCCTAATTCAGACGCATTTCCACGTTTTTCCACCCACCCCAACTTGGATCTCATACCGACCCACTTGGAACTTTTTCAACACCCACCCCAATTGAAACACCCACTTTTCACTTGGAACATCCACCCCAAGTTCAAACAGTTGTTGTGGGGTGGAATTTTAACTTAACTGTTCTACTCTGCGAGTTTAAGTTTTTCCACCCTAAAACTCCATTTTGTCGATCCTAACTTCTCAATTCCTGCACCTTAATTGCCCCAAAATTAAAAACACAAAGCGAAACTACTACCAAGGTATAACCAACTATCGAGTATCAAATTTGACCAAACCTATCAACTTGAAATGCTCACAACTGTAACCAAAATTACCAGGGTGGAAATTTCCACCTTAAGTGGAAAGCGGAAGTTTTGCATTGGAACATTCCTTTTAACTTTTCCACCCTAACATATGCTTTATTTGTATGGGTTTTGTGGCGGTTTTCACCTTAAGTAAGACGCATTTCCACGTTTTTCCACCCACCCCAACTTGGAACTTATACCTACCCACTTGGAACTTTTTCAACACCCACTCCAATTGGAACACCCACTTTTCACTTGGAACATCCACCCCAAGTTTAAACAATTGTTGTGGGGTGGATTTTTAAGTTAACTGTTCTACTCGGCGAGTTTAAGTTTTTCTACTCTAAAATTCCATTTTGTCGATCCTAACTTCTTAAATCCTGCACCTTAATTGCCCCAAAATCAAAAACACAAAGCGAAACTACTACCAAAGTATAACCAACTATCGAGTATCAAAATTGACTAAACCTATCAACTTGAAATACTCAAAACTATAACCAAGACTACTAGGGTGGAAATTTCCACCCTAAGTTGAAAAAGGCCGTTTTGCATTGGAACTATCCTTTCAATATTTCTTCTCTAACACATGCCTTATTTCTATGGGTTTTGTGCCGGTTTCCACCTTATACATAACGCATTTCCACGTTTTTCCACCCACCCCAACTTCGAACTCATAGCTACCTACTTGGAACTAAAAATTTTTTCAACACCCACCCCAATTGGAACACCCATTTTCCACTTGGAGCATCCACCCCAAGTTCAAACAGTTGTTGTGGGGTGGAATTTTAAGTTAATTGTTCTATTCGGCAAGTTTGAGTTTTACCACCTTAAAAATCCATTTTGTCGATCCTAACTTCTCAATTACTCCACCTTAATTGCCCCAAAATCAAAAACACAAAGCGAAACTACTACCAAGGTATAACCAACTATTGAGTATCAAATTTGACCAAACCTATCAACTTGCAATGCTTACAACTGTAACCAAAACTACTAGGGTGGAAGTTTCCACCTTAAGATTTAATAAAAGCGTTGTGCATTGGAACACTCCTTTTAACTTTCCCACCCTAACACATGCCTTATTTCTATGAGTTTTGTGGCGGTTTTCACCTTAACTAAAACGCATTTCCACGTTTCTCCACCCACCCCAACTTGGACTTTAAACCTACCAACTTGGAATTTTTTCAACACCCAGCCCAATTGGAACTTCCACTTTCCACTTGGAACTTCCACCCCAAATTCAAACAGCTGTTGTGGGGTGGAACTTTAAGTTAATTGTTTTATTTTGCAAGTTTAAGTTTTTCCGCCTTAAAACTCCAGTTTGTCGATCCTAACTTCTCACTTCTTGCAACTTTGTTTGCCCCAAAATCAAAAACACAAAGCGAAACCACTACCGAAATATAACCAACCATCGAGTGACAAATTTGACCAAACCTATCAACTTGAAATGCTGAAAACTGTAACCAAAACTACTAGGGTGGAAATTTCCACCCTAAATTAAAAACAACGTTTTGCACTGGAACTTTCCTCTCAACTTTTCCACCCTAACACATGCCTTATTTCTATGGGTTTTGTGGCCGTTTCTACCCTGAATAAAACCCATTTCCACGTTTTTCCACCCACCCCAACTTGGAACTTGAACCTACCCACTTGGAACTTTTTCAACACCCACCCCAATCGGAACACCTGCTTTCCACTTGGAACATCCACCCCAATTTCAAACATCTGTAGTGGGGTGGAATTTTAAGTCAACTCTTCTACTTGGCAAGTTTAAGTTTTTCCACCTTAAAACTCCATTTTGTCGATCCTAACTTCTCAATTCCTGCACCTTAATTGCCCCAAAATCAAAAACACATAGCGAAACTACTACCAGATATAACCAACTATCGAGTATCAAATTTGATCAAACCTATCAACTTGAAATGCTTAAAACTGTAACCAAAACTAGTAGGGTGGAAATTTCCACCCTAAGTTAAAAAAGGGCGTTTTGCATTGGATTATTTTCTTAACTTTTCCACCCTAACACATGCCATATTTCTATGGGTTTTGTGGCGGTTTCCACTTTATATAAGAAGCATTTCCACGTTTTTCCACCCACCCCAACTTGGAACTTATACCTACCCACTTGCACGTTTTTCAACGCCCACCCCATTTGGAACACCCACTTTTCACTTGGAACATCCACCCCAAGTTCAAACAGCTGTTGTGGGGTGGAATTTTAAGTTAAATGTTCTACTCCGCTTTTCTATCTTAAAACTCCAGTTTGTCGGTCTTAACTTCTCAATTCCTGCATCTTAATTGCCCCAAAAACAAAAACACATAGCGAAACTACTACCAAGGTATAACCAACTATCGAGTATCAAATTTGACCAAACCTATCAACTTGAAATGCTGAAAACTGTAACCAAAACTACTAGGGTGGAAATTTCCACCCTAAGTTGAAAAAGGCCGTTTTGCATTGGAACATTCTTCTCAACTTTTCCACCCTAACACATGCTTTACTTCTATGGGTTTTGTGGCGGTTTCCACCTTATTTAAGACGCATTTCCACGTTTTTCCACCCACCCCAACTTGGAACTTATACCTACCCACTTGGAACTTTTTCAACACCCACCCCAAATCGAACATCTTATTTTCACTTGGAACATCCACTTCAAGTTCAAACAGTTGTAGTGGGGTGGAAGTTTAAATTAACGGTTCTACTCTGCGAGTTTAAGTTTTCCCACCCTAAAACTCCATTTTGTCGATTTTAACTTCTCAATTCCTGCATCTTAATTGCCCCAAAAACAAAAACACATAGCGAAACTACTACCAAGGTATAACCAACTATCGAGTATCAAATTTGACCAAACCTATCAACTTGAAATGTTAAAAACTGTAACCAAAACTACTAGGGTGGAAATTTCCACCCTAAGTTGAAAAACGCCGTTTTGCATTGGAACATTCCTCTCAACTTTTCCACCCTGACACATGCTTTATTTCTACGGGTTTTGTGGCGGTTTCCACCTTAATTAAGACGCATTTCCACGTTTTTGCACCCACCCCAACTTGGAACTCATACCTACCCACTTGGAACTTTTTCAACACCCACCCCAGTTGGAACACCCACTTTTCACTTGGAACATCCACCCCAAGTTCAAACAGCTGTTGTGGGTTGAAACTCCCAGTTAACTGTTTTACTCTGCGAATTTAAGTTTTTTCACCCTAAAACTCCAGTTTGTCGATCCTAACTTCTCACTTCCTTCACCTTAAGTGCCCCAAAATCAAAAACACGTAGCGAAACTACTACCAAGGTATAACCAACTATCGAGTATCAAATTTGACCAAACCTATCAACTTGAAATGCTGAAAACTCTAACCAAAACTACTAGGGTGGAAATTTCCACCCTAAGTAGTAAATAGCCGTTTTGCATTGGAACATTCCTCTCAACTTTTCCACCCTAACACATGCCTTGTTTCTATGGGTTTTGTGGCGGTTTCCACCCTAATCAAGACGCATTTCCACGTTTTTCCACCCACCCCAACTTGGAACTTATACCTACCCACTTGGAACTTTTTCAACGCCTACCTCAAATCGAACACCCACTTTTCACTTGGAACATCCACCCCAAGTTCAAACAGTTGTTGTATGGTGAAGTTTTAAGTTAACTGTTCTACTTTGCGAGTTTAAGTTTTTCCACCCTAAACTTCCAGTTTGTCGATCCTAACTTCTCAATTCCTGCACCTTAATTGCCCCAAAATCAAAAACACAAAGCGAAACTACTACCAAGGTATAACCAACTATCGAGTATCAAATTTGACCAAACCTATCAACTTGAAATGGTTAAAACTGTAACCAAAACTACTAGGGTGGAAATTTCCACCCTAAATTGTAAAAGGCCGTTTTGCATTGGAACATTCCTCTCAACTTTTCCACCCTAACACATGCCATATTTTTATGGGTTTTGTGGCGGTTTCCACCCTAATCAAGGCGCATTTCCAAGTTTTTCCACCCACCCCAACTTGGAACTTATACCTACCCACTTGGAACTTTTTCAACACCCACCCCAATGGGAAAACCCACTTTTCACTTGGAACATCCACCCCAAGTTCAAACAGTTGTTGTGGGGTGGAATTTTAAGTTAACTGTTCTACTCGGCCAGTTTAAGTTTTCCCACCCTAAAACTCCATTTTGTCGACCTTAACTTCTTGATTCCTGCATTTTAATTGCCCCAAAATCAAAACCACGTAGCGAACCTACTACCAAGGTATAACCAACTATCGAGTATCAAATTTGACCAAACCTATCAACTTGAAATGGTTAAAACTGTAACCAAAACTACTAGGGTGGAAATTTCCACCCTAAGTTGAAAAAGGCCGTTTTGCATTGGAACATTCCTCTCAACTTTTCCACCCTAACACATCCCATATTTCTATGGGTTTTGTGCCGGTTTCCACCCGAATTGAAACGCATTTCCACGTTTTTCCACCCACCCCAACTTGGAACTTATACCTACCCACTTGGAACTTTTTCAACACCCACCCCAATTGGAACACCCACTTTTCACTTGGAACATCCACCCCACGTTCAAACAGCTGTTGTGGGGTGGAACTCCCAGTTAACTGTTGTACTTTGCGAATTCAAGTTTTTCCACTCTAAAACTCCATTTTGTCGATCCTAATTTCTCACTTCCTGCACCTTAATTGCCCCAAAATCAAAAACACAAAACGAAATTACTACCAAGGTATAACCAACTATCGAGTATCAAATTTGACCAAACCTATCAACTTGAAATGCTGAAAACTGTAACCAAAACTACTAGGGTGGAAATTTCCACCCTAGGTAGTAAAAAACCGTTTTGCATTGGAACATTCCTCTCAACTTTTCCACCCTAACACATGCCTTGTTTTTATGGGTTTTGTGGCGGTTTCCACCCTGATTAAGACGCAGTTCCACGTTTTTCCACCCACCCCAACTTGGAACTTATAGCTACCCACTTGAAACTTTTTCAACGCCCACCCCAAATCGAACTCCAACTTTTCACTTGGAACATCCACCCCAAGTTCAAACAGCTGTTGTGGGGTGGAATTTCCAGTTAACTGTTCTACTCGGCAAGTTTAAGTTTTTCCATCCTAAAACTCCAGTTTGTCGATCCTAACTTCTCATATCCTGCATTTTAATTGCCCCAAAATCAAAAACACAAAACGAAACTACTACCAAGGTATAACCAACTATCGAGTATCAAAAATGACCAAACCTAACAACTTGAAATACTTAAAACTGTAACCAAAACTACTAGGGTGGAAATTTCCACCCTAAGTTGAAAAATGCCATTTTGCATTGACACTTTCCTCCCAATTTTTCCACCCTAACACATGCCATCATTCTAAGGGTTTTGTGGCGGTTTCCACCCCTATCAAGACGCATTTCCACGTTTTTCCACCCACCCCAACTTGGAACTTACACCCACCCACTTCGAACTTTTTCAACACCCACTTTCCCTTTGGAACACCCATTTTTCACTTGGAACATCCACCCCAAGTTCAAACAGTTGTTGTGGGGTGGAATTTTGAGTTAACTGTTCTACTCGGCCAGTTTTAGTTTTTCCACTGTAAAACTCCATTTTGTCGATCCTAACTTCTCAATTCCTGCACCTTAATTGCCCCAAAATCACAAACACATAGCGAAACTACTACCAAGGTATAACCAACTATCGAGTATCAACTTTGACCAAACCTATCAACTTGAAATCCTGAAAACTGTAACCAAAACTACTAGGGTGGAAATTTCCCCCCTAAGTTGAAAAAGGCCGTTTTGCATTGGAACATTCCTCTCAACTTTTCCACCCTAACACATGCCTTACTTTTATGGGTTTTGTGGCGGTTTCCACCCTATTTAAGACGCATTTCCACGTTTTTCCACCCACCCCAACTTGGAACTTATACCTACCCACTTGGAACTTTTTCAACGCCCACCCCAGTTGGAACACCCATTTTATACCTGGAACATCCACCCCAAGTTCAAACAGTTGTTGTGGGGTGGATCTTTAAGTTAATTGTTCTACTCGGCCAGTTTTAGTTTGTCCACCCTAAAACTCCAGTTTGTCGACCTTAATTTCTCATTTCCTGCACCTTAATTGCCCCAAAATCAAAAACACGAAGCGAAACTATTACCAAGGTATAACCAACTATCGAGTATCAAATTTGACCAAACCTATCAACTTGAAATGCTGAAAATTGTAACCAAAACTACTAGAGTGGAAATTTCCACCTTAAGTTGAAAAACGCCGTTTTGCATTGGAACATTCCTCTCAACTTTTCCACCCCAACACATGCTTTATTTTTATGGGTTTTGTGCCTGTTTCCACCCTAATTAAAACGCATTTCCACGTTTTTCCACCCACCCCAACTTGGAACTTATACCTACCCATTTGGAACTTTTTCAACACCCACCCCAATTGGAACACCCACTTTTCACTTGAAACATCCACCCCAAGTTCAAACAGTTGTTGTGGAATGGAATTTCCAGTTAACTGTTTTACTCTGCGAGTTTAAGTTTTTCCACCCTAAAACTCCATTTTGTCGATCCTAACTTCTCAATTCCTGCACCTTAATTGCCCCAAAATCACAAACACAAAGCGAAATTACTACCAAGGTATAACCAACTATCGAGTATCAAATTTGACCAAACCTATCAACTTGAAATGCTGAAAACTGTAACCAAAACTACTAGGGTGGAAATTTCCACCCTACGTTGAAAAAGGCCGTTTTGCATTGGAACACTCCTCTCAACTTTTCCACCCTAACACATGCTTTATTTCTATGGGTTTTGTGGCGGTTTCCACCCTAATTATGACGCATTTCCACGTTTTTCCACCCACCCCAGCTTGGAACTTATACCTACTTACTTGGAACTTTTTCAACACCCACCCCAGTTGGAACACCCACTTTCCACTTGGAACATCCACCCCAAGTTCAAACAGCTGTTGTGGGGTGGAATTTTAAGTTAACTGTTCTACTCGGCCAGTTTTAGTTTTTCCATCCTAAAACTCCAGTTTGTCGATCCTAACTTCTCAATTCTTGCACCTTAATTGCCCCAAAATCAAAAACACAAAACAAAACTACTACCAAGGTATAACCAACTATCGAGTATCAAATTTGACCAAACCTATCAACTTGAAATGCTGAAAACTCTAACCAAAACTACTAGGGTGGAAATTTCCACCCTAAGTTGAAAAAGGCCGTTTTGCATTGGAACATTCCTCTCAACTTTTCCACCCTAACACATGCCATATTTCTATGGGTTTTGTGGCAGTTTCCACCCTAATCAAGACCCATTTCCACGTTTTTCCACCCACCCCAACTTGGAACTTATACCTACCCACTTGGAACTTTTTCAACACCCACCCCAATTGGAACTTTTATTTTTCACTTGGAACATCCACCCCAAGTTCAAACCGTTGTTGTGGGGTGGAATTTTAAGTTAACTGTTTTACTCGGCCAATTTTAGTTTTTCCACCCTAAAACTCCATTTTGTCGACCTTGTTTTCTCATATCCTGCACCTTAATTGCCCCAAAATCAAAAACACATAGAAACTACTACCAAAGTATAACCAACTATCGAGTATCAATTTTGACCAAACTTATCAACTATAAATGCTGAAAACTGTAACCAAAACTACTAGGGTGGAAATTTCCACCCTATTATAAAAAAGGCCGTTTCGCATTGGAACATTCCTCTCAACTTTTCCACCCTAACACATGCCTTGTTTCTATGGGTTTTGTGGCGGTTTCCACCCTATTTAAAACGCATTTCCACGTTTTTCCACCCACCCCAACTTGGAACTTATACCTACCCACTTGGAATTTTTTCAACACCCACCCCAAATCGAACTCCCACTTTTCACTTGGAACATCCACCCCAAGTTCAAACAGCTGTTGTGGGATGGAATTTTAAGTTAACTGTTCTACTCGGCGAGTTTAAGTTTTTCCACCCTAAAACTCCATTTTGTCGATCCTAACTTCTCAATTCCTGCACCTTAATTGCCCCAAAATCAAAAACACCAAGCGAAACTACTACCAAGGTATGACCAACTATCGAGTATCAACTTTGACCAAACCTATCAATTTGAAATGCTGAAAACTGCACCAAAACTATTAGGGTGGAAATTTTCACCCTAAGTTGAAAAAGGCCGTTTTGCGTTGGATTATTCTTCTCAACTTTTCCACCCTAACACATGCTTTATTTTTATGGGTTTTGTGGCGGTTTCCATCCTAACTAAAACGCATTTCCACGTTTTTCCACCCACCCCAACTTGGAACTTATACCTACCCACTTGGAACTTTTTCAACGCCCACCCCAGTTGGAACACCCACTTTTCACTTGGAACATCTACCCCAAGTTCAAACAGCTGTTGTGGGGTGGAATTTTGAGCTAACTGTTCTACTCGGACAGTTTTAGTTTTCCCACCCTGAAACTTTATTTTGTCGATTTTAACTTTTTCATTCCTGCACCTTAATTGCCCCAAAATCAAAAACACATAGCGAAACTACTACCAAGGTATAACCAACTATCGAGTATCAAATTTGACCAAACCTATCAACTTGAAATGCTGAAAACTGTAACCAAAACTACTAGGGTGGAAATTTCCACCCCAAGTTGAAAAAGGCCGTTTTGCATTGGAACATTTTTCTCAGTTTTTCCACTTTAACACATGCCATATTTCTATGGGTTTTGTGGCGGTTTCCACCCTAATTAAAACGCATTTCCACGTTTTTCCACCCACCCCAACTTGGAACTTATACCTACCCAATTCGAACTTTTTCAACACCCACCCCAATTGGAACACCCATCTTTCACTTGGAACATCCACCCCAAGTTCAAACAGCTGTTGTGGGGTGGAATTTCCAGTTAACTGTTCTACTCGGCAAGTTTAAGTTTTCCCATCCTAAAACTCCAGTTTGTCGATCCTACTTTCTCAATTCCTGCACCTTATTTGCCTCAAAATCAAAAACACATAGCGAAACTACTACCAAGGTATAACCAACTATGGAGTATCAAATTTGACCAAACCTATCAACTTGAAATGCTAAAAACTGTAACCAAAACTATTAGGGTGGAAATTTCCACCCTAGGTTGAAAAAGGCCGTTTTGCATTGGAACATTCGTTTCAAAATTTCCACCCTAACACATGCCTTATTTCTATGGGTTTTGTGGCGGTTTCCACCCTAATTAAAACGCACTTCCACGTTTTTCCACCCACCCCAACTTGGAACTTATACCTACCCACTTGGAACTTTTTCAACACCCACCCCAGTTGGAACACCAACTTTCCACTTGGAACATCCACCCCAAGTTCAAACAGCTGTTGTGGGGTGGAATTTCCAGTTAACTGTTCTACTCGGCAAGTTTAAGTTTTCCCATCTTAAAACTCCAGTTTGTCGATCCTAACTTCTTAATTCCTGCACATTAATTGCCCCAAAATCAAAAACACATAGCGAAACTACTACCAAGGTGTGACCAACTATCGAGTATCAATATTGACCAAACCTATCAACTTGAAATGCTGCAAACTGTAACCAAAACTACTCGGGTGGAAATTTCCACCCTAAGTTGAAAAAGGCCGTTTTGCATTGGAACATTCCTCTCAACTTTTCCACCCTAACACATGCCTTGATTCTATGGGTTTTGTTGCGGTTTCCACCCCAAATAAGACGCATTTCCACGTTTTTCCACCCACCCCAACTTGGAACTTATACCTACCCACTTGGAACTTTTTCAACACCCACCCCAATTGGAACACCCACTTTTCACTTGGAACATCCACCCCAAGTTCAAACAGCTGTTGTGGAGCGGATTTTCCAGTTAACTGTTCTACTCGGCGAATTTAAATTTTGCCACCCTAAAACTCCAGTTTGTCGATCCTAACTTCTCAATTCCTGCACCTTAATTGCCCCAAAATCAAAAACACATAGCGAAACTACTACCAAGGTATAACAAATTATCGAGTATCAAATTTGACCAAACGTCTCAACTTGAAATCCTAAAAACTGTAACCAAAACTACTAGGGTGGAAATTTCCACCCTAGGTTGAAAAAGGCCGTTTTGCATTGGAACATTCGTTTCAAAATTTCCACCCTAACACATGCCTTATTTCTATGGGTTTTGTGGCGGTTTCCACCCTAATTAAAACGCACTTCCACGTTTTTCCACCCACCCCAACTTGGAACTTATACCTACCCACTTGGAACTTTTTCAACACCCACCCCAGTTGGAACACCCACTTTTCACTTGGAACATCCACCCCAAGTTCAAACAGCTGTTGTGGGGTGGAATTTCCAGTTAACTGTTCTACTCGGCAAGTTTAAGTTTTCCCATCTTAAAACTCCAGTTTGTCGATCCTAACTTCTTAATTCCTGCACCTTAATTGCCCCAAAATCAAAAACACATAGCGAAACTACTACCAAGGTGTGACCAACTATCGAGTATCAATATTGACCAAACCTATCAACTTGAAATGCTGCAAACTGTAACCAAAACTACTAGGGTGGAAATTTCCACCCTAAGTTGAAAAAGGCCGTTTTGCATTGGAACATTCCTCTCAACTTTTCCACCCTAACACATGCCTTGATTCTATGGGTTTTGTGGCGGTTTCCACCCTAATTAAGACGCATTTCCACGTTTTTCCACCCACCCCAACTTGGAACTTATACCTACCCACTTGGAACTTTTTCAACACCCACCCCAATTGGAACACCCACTTTTCACTTGGAACATCCACCCCAAGTTCAAACAGCTGTTGTGGAGCGGATTTTCCAGTTAACTGTTCTACTCGGCGAGTTTAAATTTTGCCACCCTAAAACTCCAGTTTGTCGATCCTAACTTCTCAATTCCTGCACCTTAATTGCCCCAAAATCAAAAACACATAGCGAAACTACTACCAAGGTATAACAAACTATCGAGTATCAAATTTGACCAAACCTATCAACTTGAAATGTTAAAAACTGTAACCAAAACTACTAGGGTGGAAATTTCCACCCTAAGTTGAAAACGGCCGTTTTGCATTGGAACATTCCTCTCAACTTTTCCACCCTAACACATGCCTTATTTCTATGGGTTTTGTGCCGGTTTCCAACCTAATTAAGACGCAATTCCACGTTTCTCCACCCACCCCAACTTGGAACTTATACCTACCCACTTGGAACTTTTTCAACACCCACCCCAATTGGAACACCCACTTTCCACTTGGAACATCCACCCCACGTTCAAACAGCTGTTGTGGGGTGGAATATTAAGTTAACTGTTCTACTCGGCGAATTTAAGTTTTTCCACCCTAAAACTCCATTTTGTCGATCCTAACTTCTCAATTCCTGCACCTTAATTGCCCCAAAATCACAAACACACATAGCGAAACCACTACCAAGGTATAACCAACTATCGAGTATCAAATTTGACCAAACTTATCAACTTGAAATGCTGAAAACTGTAACCAAAACTACTAGGGTGGAAATTTCCACCTTAAGTTGAAGAACGCCGTTTTGCATTGGAACATTCTTCTCAACTTTTCCACCCTAACACATGCCTTGTTTCTATGGGTTTTGTGGCGGTTTCCACCCTAATTAAGACGCATTTCCACGTTTTTCCACCCACCCCAACTTGGAACTTATACCTACCCACTTGGAACTTTTTCAACACCCACCCCAAATCGAACTCCCACTTTTCACTTGGAACATCCACCCCAAGTTCAAACAGTTGTTATGGGGTGGAATTTTAAGGTAACTGTTTTACTCCGCGAGTTTAAGTTTTTCCATCTTAAAACTACAGTTTGTCGATCCTAACTCTTCATATTATGCACCTTAATTGCCCCAAAATCAAAAACACAAAACGAAACTACTACCAAGGTATAACCAACTATCGAGTATCAAATTTGACCAAACCTATCAACTTAAAATGCTGAAAACTGCAACCAAAACTACTAGGGTGGAAATTTCCACCCTAAGTTGAAAAAGGCCGTTTTGCAATGGAACATTACTCTCAACTTTTCCACCCTAACACATGCCTTATTTCTATGGGTTTTGTGCCGGTATCCATTCTAACCAAAACGCATTTCCACGTTTTTTCACCCACCCCAATTTGGAACTTATACCTACCCACTTGGAACTTTTTCAACACCCACCCCAATTGGAACTCCCATGTTTCACTTGCAACATCCACCCCAAGTTCAAACAATTGTTATGGGGTGGAATTTCCAGTTAACTGTTCTACTCGGCCATTTTAAGTTTTCCCACCCTAAAACTCGAATTTGTCGATCCTAACTTCTCAATTCCTGCACCTTAATTGCCCCAAAATCACAAACACAAAGCGAAACTACTACCAAGGTATAACCAACTATCGAGTATCAAATTTGACCAAACCTATCAACTTGAAATGCTGAAAACTGTAACCAAAACTACTAGCGTGGAAATTTCCACCCTAAAAAGTAAAAGGCCGTTTTGCATTGGAACATTCCTCTCAACTTTTCCACCCTAACAGATGCCTTGTTTCTATGGGTCTTGTGGCGGTTTCCACCCTAGTCAAGACGCATTTCCACGTTTTTCCACCCACCCCAACTTGGAACTAATACCTACCCACTTGGAACTTTTTCAACACCCACCCCAGTTGGAACACCCACTTTTCACTTGGAACATCCACCCCAAGTTCAAACAGCTGTTGTAGGGTGGAGTTTTAAGTTATTTTTTCTACTCGGCCAGAGTTAGTTTTTCCACTCTAAAACTCGAAATTGTCGACCTTAACTTTTGAATTCCTGCACCTTAATTGCCCCAAAATCAAAAACACATAGCGAAACTACTACCAAGGTATAACCAACTATGGAGTATCAAACTTGACCAAACGTCTCAACTTGAAATGCTGAAAACTGTAACCAAATCTACTGGGGTGGAAATTTCCACCCTAAAGTGTAAAAGGCCGTTTTGCATTGGAACTTTCTTCTCAACTTTTCCACCCTAACACATGCCTTACTTCTATGGGTTTTGTGGCGGTTTCCACCCTGAAGACGACGCATTTCCACGTTTTTCCACCCACCCCAACTTGGAACTTATACCTACCCCCTTGGAACTTTTTCAACACCCACCCTAATTGGAACACCCACTTTTCACTTGGAACATCCACCCCAACTTCAAACAGCTGTTGTGGGGTGGAACTTCCAGTTAACTGTTTTACTCGGCAAGTTTAAGTTTTTCGATCCTAAAACTCCAGTTTGTCGATCCTAACTTCTCATATCCTCCACCTTAATTGCCCCAAAATCAAAAACACAAAACGAAACTACTACCAAGGTATAACCAATTATCGAGTATCAATTTTGACCAAACCTATCAACTTGAAATGCTGAAAACTGTAACCAAAACTACTAGGGTGAAAACTTCCACCCTAAGTTGAAAAAAGCCGTTTTGCAATGAAACATTCCTCTCAACCTTTCCACCCTAACACATGCCTTGATTCTATGGGTTTTGTGGCGGTTTCCACCCTAACTAAGACGCATTTCCACGTTTTTCCACCCACCCCAACTTGGAACTTATACCTACCCACTTGCAACTTTTTCAACACCCACCCCAATTGGAACTCCCACATTCCACTTGGAACATCCACCTTAAGTTCAAACAGTTGTTGTGAGATGGAAATTTAAGTTAACTGTTCTACTCTGCGAGTTTAAGTTTTTCCACCCTAAAACTCCAGTTTGTCGATCCTAACTTCTCAATTCCTGCACCTTAATTGCCCCAAAATCAAAAACACATAGCGAAACTACTACCAAGGTATAACCAACTATCGAGTATCAAATTTGACCAAACCTATCAACTTGCAATGCTCAAAACTGTAACCAAAACTACTAGGGTGGAAATTTCCACCCTAAATTGTAAATGGCCGTTTTGCATTGGAACATTCCTCTCAACTTTTCCACCCTAACACATGCCTTAATTCTATGGGTTTTGTGGCGGTTTCCACTTTATTTAAAACGCGTTTGCAGGTTTTTCCACCCACCCCAACTATGAACTTATACCTACCCACTTGGAACTTTTTCAACACCCACCCCAATTGGAACACCCACTTTTCACTTGGAACATCCACCCCAAGTTCAAACAGCTGTTGTGAGGTGGAATTTGCAGTTAACTGTCCTATTCGGCCAGTTTAAGTTTTTCTACCCTAAAATTCCTTTTTGTCGATCCTAACTTCTCAATTCCTCCACCTTAAGTGCCCCAAAATCAAAAACACATAGCGAAACTACTACCAAGGTATAACCAACTATCGAGTATCAAATTTGACCAAACCTATCAACTTGAAATGCTGAAAACTGTAACCAAAACTACTAGGGTGGAAATTTCCACCCTAAGTTGAAAAAAGCCGTTTTGCATTGGAACATTCCTCTTAACTTTTCCACTTTAACACATGCCTTATTTCTATGGGTTTTGTGACGGTTTCCACCCTAGATAAGACGCATTTCCACGTTTTTCCACCCACCCCAACTTGGAACTTATACCTACCCACTTGGAACTTTTTCAACACCCACCCCAATTGAAAAACCCACTTTTCACTTGGAACATCCACCCCAAGTTCAAACAGTTGTTGTAAGGTGGAAATTTAAGTTAACTGTTCTACTCTGCGAATTTAAGTTTTTCCACCCTCAAACTCCATTTTGTCGATCCTAACTTCTCAATTCCTGCACCTTAATCGCCCCAAAATCAAAAACACATAGCGAAACTACTACCAAGGTATAACCAACTATCGAGTATCAAATTTGACCAAACCTATCAACTTGAAATGCTCACAACTGTAACCACAACTACCAGGGTGGAAATTTGCACCCTAAGTTGAAAAAGGCCGTTTTGCATTGGAACATTCCCTTCAACTTTTCCACCCTAACACATGCTTTAATTCTATGGGTTTTGTGGCGGTTTCCACCTTAAATAAGACGCATTTCCACGTTTTTCCACCCACCCCAACTTGGAACTTATACCTACCCACTTGGAACTTTTTCAACACCCACTCCATTTGGAACACCCATTTTCCACTTGGAACATCCACCCCAAGTTTCAACAGTTGTTGTGGGGTGGAATTTTAAGTTAACTGTTCTACTTTGCGAGTTTAAATTTTTCCACCCTAAAACTCCAGTTTGTCGATCCTAACTTCTCAATTCCTGCACCTTATATGCCCCAAAATCAAAAACACATAACGAAACTACTACCAAGGTATAACCAACTATCGAGTATCAAGTTTGACCAAACCTATCAACTTGAAATGCTGAAAACTGTAACCAAAACTACCAGGGTGGAAATTTCCACCCTAAGTTGAAAAAGGCCGTTTTGCATTGGAACATCGCTCTCAACTTTTCCATCCTAACACATGCCATATTTCTATGGGTTTTGTGTTGGTTTCCACCCTAAATAAAACGCATTTCCACGTTTTTCCACCCACCCCAACTTGGAACTTAAACCTACCCACTTGGAACTTTTTCAACACCCACCCCAATTGGAACACCCACTTTCCACTTGGAACATCCACCACAAGATCAAACAGCTGTTGGGGGGTGGAAGTTTAAGTTAACTAGTCTACTCTGTGAGTTTAAGTTCTTCCACCCTAAAACTTCATTTTGTCGATCCTAACTTCTCAATTCCTGCACCTTAAGTGCCCCAAAATCAAAAACACATAGCGAAACTACTACCAAGGTATAACCAACTGTCGAGTATCAAGTTTGACCAAACCTACCAACTTGAAATCCTGAAAACTGTAACCAAAACTACCAGGGTGGAAATTTCCACCCTACGTTGAAAAAAACCGTTTTGCATTGAAACATTCCTCTCAACTTTTCCACCTTAACACATTCCTTATTTAAATGGGTGTTGTGCCGGTTTCCATTCTAATTCAGACGCATTTCCACGTTTTTCCACCCACCCCAACTTGGATTTCATACCGACCCACTTGGAACTTTTTCAACACCCACTCCAATTGGAACACCCACTTTTCACTTGGAACATCCACCCCAAGTTCAAACAGTTGTTGTGGGGTGGAATTTTAAGTTAACTGTTCTACTCTGCGAGTTTAAGTTTTTCCACCCTCAAACTCCATTTTGTCGATCCTAACTTCTCAATTTCTGCACCCTGTATGCCCAAAAATCAAAAACACAAAGCGAAACTACTACCAAGGTATAACCAACTATGGAGTATCAAATTTGACCAAACCTATCAACTTGAAATGCTGAAAACTGTAACCACAACTACAGGGTGGAAATTTCCACCCTAAGTTGAAAAAAAAGTTTTGCATTGGAACATTCCTCTCAACTTTTCCACTTTAACACATGCCTTATTTCTATGGGTTTTGTGGCGGTTTCCATCCTGAAGACGACGCATTTCCACGTTTTTCCACCCACCCCAACTTGGAACTTATACCTACCCACTTGGAACTTTTTCAACACCCACTCCATTTGGAACACCCACTTTCCACTTGGAACATCCACCCCAAGTTCCAACAGTTGTTGTGGGAAGGAATTCTAAGTTAACTGTTCTACTTTGCGAATTTAAGTTTTTCCACCCTAAAACTCCAGTTTGTCGATCCTAACTTCTCATATCCTGCACCTTAATTGCCCCAAAATCAAAAACACATAGCGAAACTACTACCAAAGTATAACCAACTATCGAGTATCAAGTTTGACCAAACCTATCAACTTGAAATGCTGAAAACTGTAACCAAACTTACCAGGGTGGAAATTTCCACCCTAAGTTGAAATAGGCCGTTTTGCATTGGAACTTTCCTCTCAACTTTTCCACCCTAACACATGCCATATTTCTATGGGTTTTGTGCTGGTTTCCACCCTAATTAAAACGCATTTCCACGTTTTTCCACCCACCCCAACTTGGAACTCACACCTACCCACTTGGAACTTTTTCAACACCCACCCCAATTGGAACACCCACTTTTCATTTGGAACATCCACCACAAGTTCAAAGAGCTGTTGTGGGGTGGATTTTAAGTTAACTGTTCTATTCTGTGAGTTTAAGTTTTTCCACCCTAAAACTCCATTTTGTCGATCCTAACTTCTCAATTTCTGCACTTTAATTGCCCCAAAATCAAAAACACATAGCGAAACTACCACCAAGGCAAAACCAACTGTCGAGTATCAATTTTGACCAAACCTATCAACTTGAAATGCTGAAAACTGTAACCAAAACTACTAGGGTGGAAATTTCCACCCTAAGTTGAAACAGGCCGTTTTGCATTGAAACTTTCGTTTCAACTTTTCCAACCTAACACATGCCTTATTTTTATGGGTGTTGTGCCGGTTTCCACCCTAAATCAGACGCATTTCCACGTTTCTCCACCCACCCCAACTTGGAACTCATACCTACCCACTTGGAACTTTTTCAACACCCACCCCAGTTGGAACACCCACTTTTCACTTGGAACATCCACCCCAAGTTCAAACAGTTGTTGAGAGGTGGAATTTTAAGTTAACTGTTCTACTCTGCGAGTTTAAGTTTTTCCACCCTAAAACTCCAGTTTGTCGATCCTAACTTCTTAAATCCTGCACCTTAATTGCACCAAAATCAAAGACACAAAGCGAAACTACTACCAAAGTATAACCAACTATCGAGTATCAAAACTGACCAAACATATCAACTTGAAATACTCAAAACTATAACCAAAACTACTAGGGTGGAAATTTCCACCCTAACTTGAAAAAGGCCGTTTTGCATTGGAACATTCCTCTCAACTTTTCCACCCTAACACATGCCTTATTTCTATGGGTTTTGTGCCGGTTTCCACCTTATACATAACGCATTTCCACGTTTTTCCACCCACCCCAACTTGGAACTCATAGCTACCTACTTGGAACTAAAAACTTTTTCAACACCCACCCCAATTGGAACACCCATTTTCCACTTGGAGCATCCACCCCAAGTTCAAACAGTTGTTGTGGGGTGGAATTTGCAGTTAACTGTTCTATTCGGCAAGTTTGAGTGTTTTCACCTTAAAAATCCATTTTGTCGATCCTAACTTCTCAATTCCTGCACCTTAATTGTCCCAAAATCAAAAACACAAAGCGAAACTACTACCAAGGTATAACCAACTATCGAGTATCAAATTTGACCAAACCTATCAACTTGCAATGCTTACAACTGTAACCAAAACTACTAGGGTGAAGTTTCCACCTTAAGGATTAATAAAAGCGTTGTGCATTGGAACATTCCTCTTAACTTTTCCACCTTAACACATGCCTTAAGTCTATGGGTTTTGTGGCGGTTTCCACCCTAACTAAGACGCATTTCCACGTTTCTCCACCCACCCCAACTTGGACTTCAAACCTACCAACTTGGAATTTTTTCAACACCAGCACAATTGGAACTCCCACTTTCCACTTGGAACTTCCACCCCAAGTTCAAACAGCTGTTGTGGGGTGGAACTTTAAGTTAATTGTTTTATTTTGCGAGTTTAAGTTTTTCCGCCTTAAAACTCCAGTTTGTCGATCCTAACTTCTCACTTCTTGCAACTTTGTTTGCCCCAAAATCAAAAACACAAAGCGAAACCACTACCGAAATATAACCAACCATCGAGTGACAAATTTGACCAAACCTATCAACTTGAAATGCTGAAAACTGTAACCAAAACTACTAGGGTGGAAATTTCCACCCTAAATTAAAAACAACGTTTTGCACTGGAACTTTCCTCTCAACTTTTCCACCCTAACACATGCTTTTTTTCTATGGGTTTTGTGGCCGTTTCCACCCTGAATAAAACCCATTTCCACGTTTTTCCACCCACCCCAACTTGGAACTTGAACCTACCCACTTGGAACTTTTTCAACACCCACCCCAATTGGAACACCTGCTTTGCACTTGAAACATCCACCCCAAGTTCAAACATCTGTAATGGGGTGGATTTTTAAGTCAACTTTTTTACTTGGCAAGTTTAAGTTTTTCCACCTTAAAACTCCAGCTTGTCGATCCTAACTTCTCAATTCCTGCACCTTAATTGCCCCAAAATCAAAAACACATAGCGAAACTACTACCAAGGTATAACCAACTATCGAGTATCAAATTGGATCAAACCTATCAACTTGAAATGCTTAAAACTGTAACCAAAACTACTAGGGTGGAAAGTTCCACCCTAAGTTGAAAAAAGCCGTTTTGCATTGGATTATTTTCTTAACTTTTCCACCTTAACACATGCCTTACTTCTATGGGTTTTGTGGCGGTTTCCACCTGGAATAAGACGCATTTGCACGTTTTTCCACCCACCCCAACTTGGAACTTATACCTACCCACTTGGAACTTTTTCAACACCCACCCCAATTGGAACACCCACTTTTCACTTCGAACATCCACCCCAAGTTCAAACAGTTGTTCTGGGGTGGAATTTTAAGTTAACTGTTCTACTCTGCGAGTTTAAGTTTTTCCACCCTAAAACTCCATCTTGTCGGCCTTTACTTTTCAATTCCAGCACCCTAATTGCCCCAAAATCAAAAACACATAGCGAAACTACTACCAAGGTGTGACCAACTATCGAGTATCAAAGTTGACCAAACCTATCAACTTGAAATGCTTACAACTGTAACCAAAACTACTAGGGTGGAAACTTCCACCCTACGTTGAAATAGGCCGTTTTGCATTGGAACATTCTTCTCAACTTTTCCATTCTAACACATGCCTTATTTCTATGGGTTTTGTGCCGGTTTCCACCCTAATTAAGACGCATTTCCACGTTTTTCCACCCACCCCAACTTGGAACTCATACCTACCCACTTGGAATTTTTTCAACACCCACCCCAATTGGAACCTTTTTTTTTGTTTGGAACATCCACCCCAAGTTCAAACAGTTGTTGTGGGGTGGAATTTTAAGTTATTTCTTCTACTCGGCAAGTTTAAGTTTTTCCAGTTTAAAACTCCAGTTTGTCGATCCTAACTTCTCAATTTTTGCTGTTTAATTGCCCCAAAATCTAAAACACAAAACGAAACTATTACCAAGGTATAACCAACTATCGAGTATCAAATTTGACCAAACCTAACAACTTCAAATGCTGAAAACTGTAACCAAAACTACTAGGGTGGAAATTTCCACCCTAAGTTGAAAAAGGCCGTTTTGCATTGGAACTTTTTTCTCCACTCTTCCACCCTAACACATGCCTTATTTCTATGGGTGGTGTGCCGGTTTCCACCCTAATTAAGACGCATTTCCACGTTTTTCCACCCACCCCAATTTGGAACTTATACTTACCCACTTGGAACTTTTTTAACACCCACCCCAATTGCAACACCCACTTTTCATTTGGAACATCCACCCCAAGTTCAACCAGTTGTTGTGGGGTGGAATTTTAAGTTAACTGTTCTACTTTGCGAGTTTAATTTTTTCCACCCTAAAACTCCAGTTTGTCGATCCTAACTTCTCAATTCCTGCACCTTAATTGCCCGAAAATCAAAAACACGAAGCGAAACTACTACCAAGGCAAAACCAACTATCGAGTATCAACTTTGACCAAACCTATCAACTTGAAATGCTGAAAACTGTAACCAAAACTACTAGGGTGCGAAATTCCACCCTAAGTTGAAAAAAGCCGTTTTGCATTGGAACTTTCCTCTCAACTTTTCCACCCTAGAACATGCCTTATTTCTATGGGTTTTGTGGCGGTTTCCACTCGGAATAAAACGCATTTCCACGTTTTTCCACCCACCCCAACTTGGAACTTATACCTACCCACTTGGAACTTTTTCAACACCCACCCCAATTGCAACACCCATTTTTCACTTGGAACATCCACCCCAAGTTCAAACAGTTGTTGTGGGTGGAATTTTAAGTTAACTGTTCTATTCGGCGAATTTAAGTTTTTCCACCTTAAAACTCCAGTTAGTCGATCTTAACTTTTCAATTCCTGCACCTTAATTGCCCCAAAATCAAAAACACATAGCGAAACTACTACCAAGGTATAACCAACTATCGAGTATCAATTTTGACCAAACCTATCAATTTGAAATGCTCAAAACTGTAACCAAAGCTACTAACGTGGAAAAATCGACCCTAAGTTGAAGAAAGCCGTTTTGCATAGGAACTTTCTTCTCAACTTTTACACCTTAACACATGCCTCATTTCTATGGGTTTTGTGGCGGTTTCCATTTTTCTTAAGACGCATTTCCACGTTTTTCCACCCACCCCAACTTGGAACTCATACCTACCCACTTCGAAGTTTTTCAACACCCACCCCAATTGGAACACCCACTTTTCACTTGGAACATCCACCCCAAGTTCAAACAGTTGTTGTGGGGTGGAATTTTAAGCTAACTGTTCTACTCTGCGAGTTTAAGTTTTTCCACCCTAAAACTCCATTTTGTCGATCCTAACTTCTCAATTCCTGCACCTTAATTGCCCCAAAATCAAAAACACATAACGAAACTACTACCAAGGTATAACCAACTATCGAGTATCAAGTTTGACCAAACCTATCAACTTGAAATGTTCAACACTGTAACCAAAACTACTACAGTGGAAATTTCCACCCTAAGTTGAAAAAGGCCGTTTCGCATTGGAACTTTCCTCTGAACTTTTCCACCCTAACACATGCCTTATTTCTATGGGTTTTGTGGCGGTTTCCATCCTGAATAAGACGCATTTCCACGTTTTTCCACCCACCCCAACCTGGAACTTATACCTACCCACTTGGAACTTTTTCAACACCCACTCCATTTGGAACACCCACTTTTCACTTGGAACATCCACCCCAAGTTCAAACAGTTGTTGTGGGGTGGATTTTTAACTTAATTGTTCCACTCTGCGAGTTTAAGTTTTTCCACCTTAAAACTCCAGTTTGTCGATCCTAACTTCTTAAATCCTGCACCTTAATTGCCCCAAAATCAAAACCACAAAGCGAAACTACTACCAAAGTATAACCAACTATCGAGTATCAAAGTTGACCAAACCTATCAACTTGAAATGCTCAAAACTGTAACCAAAACTACTAAAGTGGAAATTTCCACCCTAAGTTGAAAAAAGGCCGTTTTGCATTGGAACTTTTTTTTCAACTTTTCCACCCTAACACATACTTTATGTTTATGGGTTTTGTGCTGGTTTCCACTTAAATTAAAACACATTTGCACTTTTTCCACCCACCCCAACTTGGAACTTTAACAGTTGTTGTGGGGTGGAATTTCAAAATATATGTTCTACTTTGCGATTTTAAGTTTTTCCATTTTAAAACTCCACTTTGTCGATCCTAACTTCTCAATTCCTGCACCTTTATTGCTCCAAAATCAAAAACACATAGCGAAACTACTACCAAGGTATAACCAACTATCGAGTATCAAATTTGACCAAACCAAACAACTTGAAATGCTGAAAACTGTAACCAAAACTACCAGGGTGGAAATTTCCACCCTAAGTTGAAAAAAACCGTTTTGCATTGGAACTTTCCTCTGAACTTTTCCACCCTAACACATGCCTTATTTCTATGGGTTTTGTGGCGGTTTCCACTTTAATTAAGAAGCATTTCCACGTTTTTCCACCCACCCCAACTTGGAACTTATACCTACCCACTTGCGCGTTTTTCAACACCCACCCCAATTGGAACACCCACTTTTCACTTGGAACATCCACCCCAAGTTCAAACAACTGTTGTGGGGTGGAATTTTAAGTTAAATGTTCTACTCCGCTTTTCTATTTTAAAACTCCAGTTTGTCGGTCTTAACTTCTCAATTCCTGCACCTTAATTGCCCCAAAATCAAAAACACATAGCGAAACTACTACCAAGGTATAACCAACTATCGAGTATCAAATTGGACCAAACCTATCAACTTGAAACGCTTAACACTGTAACCAAAACTACTAGGGTGGAAATTTCCACCCTAAGTTAAAAAAAGCCGTTTTGCATTGGATTTTTCCTCTCAACTTTTCCACTCTAATACATGCCTTGTTTTTATGGGTATTGTGGCGGTTTCCACCCTAATTAAGACGCATTTCCACGTTTTTCCACCCACCCCAACTTGGAACTTATACCTACCCACTTGGAACTTTTTCAACACCTATCTCAAGTGGAACTCCCACTTTTTACTTGGAGCATCCACCCCAAGTTCAAACAGCTGTTGTGGGATGGAATTTTAGGTTAATTGTTCTACTCTGCAAGTTTAAGTTTTTCCACCCTAAAACTCCATTTTGTCGATCCTAACTTCTCAATTCCTGCACCTTAATTGCCCCAAAATCAAAAACACAAAGCGAAACTACTACCAAGGTATAACCAACTATCAAATATCAAGTTCGACCAAACCTATCAACTTGAAATGCTTAACACTGTAACCAAAACTACTAGGGTGGAAATTTCCACCCTAAATTGAAAAAGGCCGTTTTGCATTGGAACTTTTTTTTCAGCTTTTCCCTTTCAACACATGCCTTATTTCTATGGGTTTTGTGCCGGTTTCCACTCTATACAAAACGCATTTCCACGTTTTTGCACCCACCCCAACTTGGAACTTATACCTACCTACTTGGAACTAAAACTTTTTTCAACACCCACCCCAAATCGAACACCCACTTTCCACTTGGAGCATCCACCCCAAGTTCAAACAGTTGTTGTGAGATGAAATTTTAAGTTAACTGTTCTATTCGGCAAGTTTGAGTTTTTCCACCTTAAACTTCCATTTTGTCGATCCTAACTTCTCAATTCCCGCACCTTAATTGCCCCAAAATCAAAAACACATAGCGAAACTACTACCCAGGTATAACCAACTATCGAGTATCAAATTTCACCAAACCTATCAACTTGCAATGCTTACAACTGTAACCAAAACTACTAGGGTGCAAATTTCCACCTTAAATTAAATAAAAGCGTTGTGCATTGGAACATTCCTCTCAACTTTTCCACCCTAACACATGCCTCATTTCTATGGGTTTTGTGGCGGTTTCCACCTTAAATAAATAGCATTTCCACGTTTTTCCACCCACTTCAACTTGGACTTTAAACCTACCAACTTGGAACTTTTTCAACACCCAGCACAATTGGAACTCCCACTTTCCACTTGGAACTTCCACCCCAAGTTTAAACATTTGTTGTTACGTGGAATTTTAAGTTCACTGTTCTACTTTGCGAGTTTAAGTTTTTCCACCTTAAAACTCCAGTTTGTCAATCCTAACTTCTCACTTCTTGCACCTTATTTGCCCCAAAATCAAAAACAAAAAGCGAAACCATTACCGAAATATAACCAACTATCGAGTATCAATTTTGACCAAACCCATCAACTTGAAATGCTGAAAACTGTAACCAAAATTACTAGGGTGGAAATTTCCACCCTAAATTGAAAAAAGCCGTTTCGCATTGGAACTTTCCTCTCAACTTTTCCACCCTAACACATGCTTTATTTCTAAGGGTTTTGTGGCGGTTTCCACCCTAAACAACACGCAATTCCACGTTTTTCCACCCACCCCAACTTGGAACTTATACCTACCCACTTGGAACTTTTTCAACACCCACCCCAAAAGGTACTCATACTTTCCACTTGGAACATCCACTTCAAGTTCAAACAATTGTTGTGGGGTGGACTTTTAAATTAACTGTTCTACTCTGCGAGTTTAAGTTTTTCCACCTTAAAACTCCAGTTTGTCGATCCTAACTTTTTAAATCTTGCACCCTAATTGCCCCAAAATCAAAAACACAAAGCGAAACTACTACCAAATTATAACCAACTATCGAGTATCAAATTTGACCAAACCTATCAACTTGAAATGCTCAAAACTGTAACCAAAACCACTAAAAAGGAAATTTCCACCCTACGTTGAAAAAGGCCGTTTTGCATTGGAACTTTCCTTTCAACTTTTCCACCCTAACACATACTTTATGTTTATGGGTTTTGTGCCGGTTTCCACTTTAATTAAGACGCATTTCCACGTTTTTCCACCCACCCCAACTTGGAACTCATACCTACCCACTTGGAACTTTTTCAACACCCACCACAAATGGAACACCCACTTTCCACTTGGAACATCCACCCCAAGTTCAAACAGTTGTTGTGGGGTGGAATTTCAAAATAATGTTCTACTTTGCGAGTTTAAGTTTTTCCACCCTAAAACTCCATTTTGTCGATCCTAACTTCTCAATTGCTGCACCTTAATTGCCCCAAAATCAAAAACACAAAACGAAACTACTACCAAGGTATAACCAACTATCGAGTATCAAATTTGACCAAACTTATCAACTTGAAATGCTGAAAACTGTAACCAAAACTACCAGGGTGGAAATTTCCACCCTAAGTTGAAAAAGGCCGTTTTGCATTGGAACTTTCCTCTCAACTTTTCCACCCTAACACATGCCTTATTTCTATGGGTTTTGTGGCGGTTTCCACCTTAATTGACACGCATTTCCACGTTTTTCACCCACTCCAACTTGGAACTTAATTATACCTACCCACTTGCACGTTTTTCAAGACCCACCCCAATTGGAACACCCACTTTTCACTTGGAACATCCACCCCAAGTTCAAACAACTGTTGTGGGGTGGAATTTTAAGTTAAGTGTTCTATTCGGCTTTTCTACCCTAAAACTCCAGTTTGTCGATCCTAACTTCTCAATTCCTGCACCTTCATTGCCCCAAAATCAAAAACACAAAACGAAACTACTACCAAGGTATAACCAACTATCGAGTATCAAATTTGACCAAAATTATCAACTTGAAATGCTTAACACTGTAACAAAAACTACTACGGTGGAAATTTCCACCCTAAGTTGAAAACAACCGTTTTGCATTGGATTATTCCTCTCAACTTTTCCACCCTAACACATGCCTTATTTCTATGGGTTTTGTGCCGGCTTCCACTCTAAATAAGACGCAACTCCACGTTTTTCCACCCACCCCAACTTGGAACTTATACCTACCCACTTGGAACTTTTTCAACACCCACCTCAAGTGGAACTCTCACTTTTCACTTGGAGCATCCACCCCAAGTTCAAACAGTTGTTGTGGGGTGGAATTTTAAGTTAACTGTTCTACTCTGCGACTTTAAGTTTCTCCACCCTAAAACTCCATTTTGTCGATCCTAACTTCTCAATTCCTGCACCTTAATTGCTCCAAAGTCAAAAACACATAGCGAAACTACTACCAAGGTATAACCAACTATCGAGTATCAAATTTGACCAAACGTCTCAACTTGAAATGCTGAAAACTGTAACCAAAACTACTAGGGTGGAAATTTCCACCCTGAATTGAAAACAACCGTTTTGCATTGGAACTTTCCTCTCAACTTTTCCATCTTAACACATGCCTCATTTCTATGGGTTTTGTGGCAGTTTCCACCTTAAATAACACGCAATTCCACGTATTTCCACCCACCCCAATTTGGAACTTATACCTACCCACTTGGAACTTTTTCAACACCCACTTTCCCTTTGGAACACCCATTTTTCACTTGGAACATCCACTTCAAGTTCAAACAGTTGTTGTGGGGTGGAATTTTAAGTTAACTGTTCTACTCGGCAAGTTTAAGTTTTTCCACCCTAAAACTCCATTTTGTCGATCCTAACTTCTCAATTCCTGCACCTTAGTTGCCCCAAAAACAAAAACACAAAACGAAACTACTACCAAGGTATAACCAACTATCGAGTATCAAATTTGACAAAACCTATCAACTTGAAATGTTTAAAACTGTAACCAAAACTTTCAGAGTGGAAATTTCCACCCTAAGTTGAAAAAGGCCGTTTTGCATTGGAACTTTTTTTCTCAACTTTTCCACCTAAACACATGCTTTATTTCTATGGGTTTTGTGGCGGTTTCCACCCTGAATAAAACCCATTTCCACGTTTTTCCACCCACCCCAACTTGGAACTTATACCTACCCACTTGTAACTTTTTCCACACCCACCCCGATTGGAACACCCACTTTCCATTTGGAACATCCACCCCAAGGTTAAAATGTTGTTGTTGGGTAGATATTGAAGTTAACTGTTCTACTTTGCGAGTTTAAGTTTTTCCACCCTAAAACTCCATTTTGTCGATCCTAACTTCTCAATTCCTGCCTCTTAATTGCGCCAAAATCACAAACACAAAGCGAAACTACTACCAAGGTATAACCAACTATCGAGTATCAAAGTTGACCAAACCTATCAACTTGAAATGCTAAACAATGTAAAAAAATCTACTAGGGTGGAAATTTCCACCCTAAATTGAAAACAACCGTTTTGCGTTGGAACTTTCCTCTCAACTTTTCCATCTTAACACATGCCTCATTTGTATGGGTATTGTGGCGGTTTCCACCCTAAATAACACGCATTTCCACGTATTTCCACCCACCCCAACTTGGAACTTAAACCTACCCACCTGGAACTTTTTCAACACCCACCACAATTGGAACACCCGCTTTTCACTTGGAACATCCACCCCAAGTTCAAACAGTTGTTGTGGGGTGGAATTTTGAGCTAACTGTTCCACTCGGCAAGTTTAAATTTTTCCACCCAAAAACTCCATTTTGTCGATCCTAACTTCTCAATTCCTGCACCTTAATTGCCCCAAAATCAAAACACATAGCGAAACTACTACCAAACTATATCCAACTATCGAGTATCAAGTTTGACCAACCTATCAACTTGAAATGCTTACAACTGCACCAAAACTACTAGGGTGGAAATTTCGACCTTAAGTTGAAAACAACCGTTGTGCATTGGAACTTTCTTTTCAATTTTTCCACTTTAACAAAAGCTTTATTTCCATGGGTTTTGTGGTGGTTTCCATCTAAAAAAGCATTTCCACGTTTTTCCACCCACCCCAACTTGGAACTTATACCTACCCACTTGGAACTTATACCTACCCACTTGGAACTTTTTCAACACCCACCCCAATTGCAACACCCACTTTCCATTTGGAACATCCACCCCAAGTTCAAACAGTTGTTGTGGGGTGGAATTTCCAGTTAACTGTTTTATTGTGCGAGTTTAAATTTTTCCACCCTCAAACTCCATTTTGTCGATCCTAACTTCTCAATTCCTGCCTCTTAATTGCCCCGAAATCAAAAACACATAGCGAAACTACTACCAAGGTATAACCAACTATCGAGTGTCAAGTTTGACCAAACCTATCAACTTGAAATGCTGAAAACTGTAACCAAAACTACTAGGGTGGAAACTTCCACCCTAAAATGAAAAAGGCCGTTTTGCATTGGAACATTCCTCTCAACTTTTCCAACTTAACACATGCCTTATTTCTATGGGTTTTGTGCCGGTTTCCAACCTATTTAAGACGCATTTCCACGTTTTTCCACCCACCCCAACTTGGAACTTATACCTACCCACTTGGAATTTTTTCAACACCCACCCCAATTGGAACACCCACTTTCCACTTGGAACATCCACCCCACGTTCAAACAGCTGTTGTGGGGTGCAATATTAAGTTAACTGTTCTACTCGGCGAGTTTACGTTTTTCCACCCTAAAACTCCAGTTTGTCGATCCTAACTTCTCAATTCCTGCACCTTAATTGCCCCAAAATCACAAACACACATAGCGAAACCACTACCAAGGTATAACCAACTATCGAATATCAAACTTGACCAAACCTATCAACTCGAAATGCTGAAAACTGTAACCAAAACTACTAGGGTGGAAATTTCCACCCTAAGTTGAAAAAGGCCGTTTTGCATTGGAACATTCCTCTCAACTTTTCCACCCTAACACATGCCTTGTTTCTATGGGTTTTGTGCCGGTTTCCACCCTAATTAAAACGCATTTCCACGTTTTTCCACCCACCCCAACTTGGAACTTATACCTATCCACTTGGAACTTTTTCAACACCCACCCCAAATCGAATTCCCATTTTTCACTTGGAACATCCACCCCAAGTTCAAACAGTTGTTATGGGGTGGAATTTTAAGGTAACTGTTTTACTCCGCAAGTTTAAGTTTTTCCATCCTAAAACTACAGTTTGTCGATCCTAACTCTTCATATCTTGCACCTTAATTGCCCCAAAGTCAAAAACACAAAGCGAAACTACTACCTAGGTATAACCAACTATCGAGTATCAAATTTGACCAAACCTATCAACTTGAAATGCTGAAAACTGTAACCAAAACTACTAGGGTGGAAACTTCCACCCTACGTTGAAAAAGGCCGTTTTGCATTGGAACATTCCTCTCAACTTTTCCACCCTAACACATGCCTTGTTTCTATGGGTTTTGTGCCGGTTTCCATTCTAACCAAAACGCATTTCCACGTTTTTCCACCCACCCCAACTTGGAACTTATACCTACCCACTTGGAACTTTTCCAACACCCACCCCATTTGGAACTCCCATGTTTCACTTGGAACATCCACCCCAAGTTCAAGCAACTGTTATGGGGTGGAATTTCCAGTTAACTGTTTTACTCGGCCATTTTAAGTTTTTCCACCCTAAAACTCCATTTTGTCGATCCTAACTTCTCAATTCCTGCACCTTAATTGCCCCAAAATCACAAACACATAGCGAAACTACTACCAAGGTATAACCAACTATCGAGTATCAAATTTGACCAAACCTATCAACTTGAAATGCTGAAAACTGTAACCAAAACTACTAGCATGGAATTTTCCACCCTAAAAAGTAAAAGGCCGTTTTGCATTGGAACATTCCTCTCAACTTTTCCACCCTAACAGATGCCTTGTTTCTATGGGTTTTGTGGCGGTTTCCACCCTAGATAAGACGCATTTCCACGTTTTTCCACCCACCCCAACTTGGAACTAATACCTACCCACTTGGAACTTTTTCAACACCCACCCCAGTTGGAACACCCCCTTTTCACTTGGAACATCCACCCCAAGTTCAAACAGCTGTTGTAGGGTGGAGTTTTAAGTTAACTTTTCTACTCGGCCAGAGTTAGTTTTTCCACTCTAAAACTCCAAATTGTCGACCTTAACTTTTGAATTCCTGCACCTTAATTGCCCCAAAATCACAAACACAAAGCGAAACTACTACCAAAGTATAACCAACTATGGAGTATCAAATTTGACCAAACGTCTCAACTTGAAATGCTGAAAACTGTAACCAAAACTACTAGGGTGGAAATTTCCACCCTAAGTTGAAAAAGGCCGTTCTGCATTGGAACATTCCTCTCAACTTTTCCACCCTAACACATGCCTTATTTCTATGGGTTTTGTGCCGGTTTCCAACCTAGATAAGACGCATTTCCACGTTTTTCCACCCACCCCAACTTGGAACTCATAGCTACCTACTTGAAACTAAAAACTTTTTCAACACCCACCCCAATTGGAACACCCATTTTTCACTTGGAACATCCACCCCAAGTTCAAACAGTTGTTGTGGGGTGGAATTTTGAGCTAACTGTTCTACTCTGGGAGTTTAAGTTTTTCCACCCTAAAACTCCATTTTGTCGATCCTAACTTCTCAATTCCTGCACCTTAATTGCCCCAAAATCAAAAACACATAGCGAAACTACTACCAAGGTATAACCAACTATCGAGTATCAAATTGGACCAAACCTATCAACTTGAAATGCTTAACACTGTAACCAAAACTACTACGGTGGAAATTTCCACCCTAAGTTAAAAAAAGCCGTTTTGCATTGGATTATTCCTCTCAACTTTTCCACTCTAATACATGCCTTATTTCTATGGGTATTGTGGTGGTTTCCACCCTAATTAAGACGCATTTCCACGTTTTTCCACCCACCCCAACTTGGAACTTATACCTACCCACTTGGAACTTTTTCAACACCCATCTCAAGTGGAACTCCCACTTTTTACTTGGAGCATCCACCCCAAGTTCAAACAGCTGTTGTGGGATGGAAATTTAGGTTAACTGTTCTACTCTGCAAGTTTAAGTTTTTCCACCCTAAAACTCCATTTTGTCGATCCTAACTTCTCAATTCCTGCACCTTAATTGCCCGAAAATCAAAAACACAAAGCGAAACTACTACCAAGGTATAACCAACTATCAAGTATCAAGTTCGACCAAACCTATCAACTTGAAATGCTTAACACTGTAACCAAAACTACTAGGGTGGAACTTTCCACCCTAAGTTGAAAAAGGCCGATTTGCATTGGAATTTTTTGTTCAACTTTTCCTTTTCAACACAGGCCTTATTTCTATGGTTTTTGTGCCGGTTTCCACTTTATGCAAAACGCATTTCCACGTTTTTGCACCCACCCCAAGTTGGAACTTATAGCTACCTACTTGGAAATAAAACCTTTTTCAACACCCACCCCAAATCGAACACCCACTTTCCACTTGGAGCATCCACCCCAAGTTCAAACAGTTGTTGTGAGATGAAATTTTAAGTTAACTGTTCTATTCGGCAAGTTTGAGTTTTTCCACCTTAAACTTCCATTTTGTCGATCCTAACTTCTCAATTCCTGCACCTTAATTGCCCCAAAATCAAAAACACATAGCGAAACTACTACCAAAATATAACCAACTACCGAGTATCAAATTTGACCAAACCTATCAACTTGCAATGCTTGCAACTGTAACCAAAACTACTAGGGTGCAAATTTCCACCTTAAAATAAATAAAAGCGTTCTGCATTGAAACATTCCTCTCAACTTTTCCACCCTAACACATGCCTTATTTCTATGGGTTTTGTGGCGGTTTCCACCTTAAATAAATAGCATTTCCACGGTTTTCCACCCACTTCAACTTGGACTTTAAACCTACCAACTTGGAACTTTTTCAATACCCAGCACAACTGGAACTCCCACTTTCCACTTGGAACTTCCACCATAAATTTAAACAATTGTTGTTACGTGAAATTTTAAGTTCACTGTTCTACTTTGCGAGTTTAAGTTTTTCCACCTTAAAACTCCAGTTTGTCGATCCTAACTTCTCACTTCTTGCACCTTATTTGCCCCAAAATCAAAAACAGAAAGCGAAACCATTACCGAAATATAACCAACTATCGAGTATCAATTTTGACCAAACCCATCAACTTGAAATGCTCAAAACTGTAACCAAAACTACTAGGGTGGAAAATTCCACCCTAAATTGAAAAAAGCCGTTTCGCATTGGAACTTTCCTCTCAACTTTTCCACCCTAACACATGCTTTATTTCTATGGGTTTTGTGGCGGTTTCCACCCTAAATAACACGCATTTCCACGTTTTTCCACCCACCCCAACTTGGAACTTATACCTACCCACTTGGAACTTTTTCAACACCCACCCCAAAAGGAACTCATACTTTCCACTTGGAACATCCACCCCAAGTTCAAACAGCTGTTGTGGGGTGGACTTTTAAGTTAACTGTTCTACTCTGCGAGTTTAAGTTTTTCCACCTTAAAACTCCAGTTTGTCGATCCTAACTTCTTAAATCCTGCACCTTAATTGCCGCAAAGTCAAAACCACAAAGCGAAACTACTACCAAAGTATAACCAACTATCGAGTATCAAATTTGACCAAACCTATCAACTTGAAATGCTCAAAACTGTAACCAAAACTACTAAAGAGGAAATTTCCACCCTACGTTGAAAAAGGCCGTTTTGCATTGGAACTTTCCTCTCAACTTTTCCACCCTAACACATACTTCATGTTTATGGGTTTTGTGCCGGTTTCCACCCTAATTAAGACGCATTTCCACGTTTTTCCACCCACTTCAACTTGGAACTCATACCTACCCACTTGGAACTTTTTCAACACCCACCACAAATGGAACACCCACTTTCCACTTGGAACATCCACCCCAAGTTCAAACAGTTGTTGTGGGGTGGATATTCAAAATAATGTTCTACTTTGCGACTTTAAGTTTTTCCACCCTAAAACTCCATTTTGTCGATCCTAACTTCTCAATTCCTGCACCTTAATTGCCCCAAAATCAAAAACACATAGCGAAACTACTACCAAAGTATAACCAACTATCGAGTATCAAATTTGACCAAACTCATCAACTTGAAATGCTGAAAACTGTAACCAAAACTACTAGGGTGGAAATTTCCACCCTAAGTTGAAAAAGGCCGTTTTGCATTGGAACTTTCCTCCCAACTTTTCCACCCTAACACATGCCTTATTTCTATGGGTTTTGTGGCGGTTTCCACCCTAATTAACACGCATTTCCACGTTTTTCCACCCACTCCAACTTGGAACTTATACCTACCCACTTGCACGTTTATCAACGCCCACCCCAATTGGAACACCCACTTTTCACTTGGAACATCCACCCCAAGTTCAAACAACTGTTGTGGGGTGGAATTTTAAGTTAAGTGTTCTATTCGGCTTTTCTACCCTAAAACTCCAGTTTGTCGATCCTAACTTCTCAATTCCTGCACCTTCATTGCCCCAAAATCAAAAACACAAAACGAAACTACTACCAAGGTATAACGAATGATCGAGTATCAAATTTGACCAAAATTATCAACTGGAAATGCTTAACCCTGTAACCAAAACTACTAGGGTGGAAATTTCCACCCTAAGTTGAAAAATGCCGTTTTGCATTGGATTATTCTTCTCAACTTTTCCACTCTAACACATGCCTTATTTCTATGGGTTTTGTGCCGGCTTCCACTCTAAATAAGACGCAACTCCACGTTTTTCCACCCACCCCAACTTGGAACTTATACCTACCCACTTGGAACTTTTTCAACACCCACCTCAAGTGGAACTCTCACTTTTCACTTGGAGCATCCACCCTAAGTTCAAACAGTTGTTGTGGGGTGGAATTTTAAGTTAACTGTTCTACTCTGCGACTTTAAGTTTTTCCACCCTAAAACTCCATTTTGTCGATCCTAACTTCTCAATTCCTGCACCTTAATTGCCCCAAAATCAAAAACACATAGCGAAACTACTACCAAGGTATAACCAACTATCGAGTATCAAACTTGGCCAAACCTATCAACTTGAAATGCTGAAAACTGTAACCAAAACTACTAGGGTGGAAATTTCCATCCTAAATTGAAGACAACCGTTTTGCATTGGAACTTTCCTCTCAACTTTTCCATCTTAACACATGCCTCATTTCTATGGGTTTTGTGGCGGTTTCCACACTAAATAACACGCATTTCCACGTTTTTCCACCCACCCCAACTTGGAACTTATACCTACCCACTTGGAACTTTTTCAACACCCACTTTCCCTTTGGAACACCCATTTTTCACTTGGAACATCCACTTCAAGTTCAAACAGTTGTTGTGGGGTGGAATTTTAAGTTAACTGTTCTACTCGGCAAGTTTAAGTTTTTCCACCCTAAAACTCCATTTTGTCGATCCTAACTTCTCAATTCCTGCACCTTAACTGCCCCAAAATCAAAAACACAAATCGAAACTACTACCAAGGTATAACCAATTATCGAGTATCAAATTTGACGAAACCTATCAACTTGAAATGCTTAAAACTGTAACCAAAACTTTCAGAGTGGAAATTTCCACCCTAAGTTGAAAAAAGCCGTTTTGCATTGGAACTTTTCTTCTCAACTTTTCCACCTAAACACATGCTTTATTTCTATGGGTTTTGTGGCGGTTTCCACCCTGAATAAAACCCATTTCCACGTTTTTCCACCCACCCCAACTTGGAATTTATACCTACCCACTTGTAACTTTTTCCACACCCACCCCGATTGGAACACCCACTTTCCATTTGGAACATCCACCCCAAGGTTAAAATGTTGTTGTTGGGTAGATATTGAAGTTAACTGTTCTACTCGGCGAGTTTAAGTTTTTCCACCCTAAAACTCCATTTTGTCGATCCTAACTTCTCAATTCCTGCCTCTTAATTGCGCCAAAATCACAAACACAAAGCGAAACTACTACCAAGGTATAACCAACTATCGAGTATCAAAGTTGACCAAACCTATCAACTTGAAATGCTAAACAATGTAAAAAAATCTACTAGGGTGGAAATTTCCATTCTAATATAAAAAATGTTTCTTTTGCAATAGAACATTCTTCTCAACTTTTCCATTTTAGTACATGCTTTATTTCTATGGGTTTTGTGGCGGTTTTTACCTTTTTTAAAACGCATTTCCACGTTTTTCCACCCACCCCAATTTGGAACTTATACCTACCCACTTGAAACTTTTATAACAGCCACCCCAACTGGAACACCCACTTTTCACTTGGAACATCCACCCCAAGTTCAAACAATTGTTCTGGGGTGGAAATTCAAGTTAACTGTTTTACTAAACGAATTTAAGTTTTTCCACCCTAAAACTCCATTTTGTCGATCCTAACTTCTCAATTCCTGCGCTTTAATTGCCCCAAAATCAAAAACACGAAGCGAAACTACTACCAAGGTATAACCAACTGACGAATATCAAATTCGACCAAACTTAACAACTTGAAAAGCTGAAAACTGTAACCAAAACTACTACGGTGGAATATTCCACCCTAAGTTGAAAATGGCCGTTTTGCATTGGAACTTTCCTCTCAACTTTTCCACTTTAACACATGCTTTATTTCCATGGGTTTTGTGGCGGTTTCCACCTTAATTAAGACGCATTTCCACGTATTTCCACCCACCCCAACTTGGAACTTATACCTACCCACCTGGAACTTTTTCAACACCCACCACAATTGGAACACCCACTTTTCACTTGGAGCATCCACCCCAAGTTCAAACATTTGTTGTGGGGTAGAATTTTAAGTTTACTGTTCTACTCGGCGAGTTTAAGTTTTTCCACCCTAAAACTCCATTTTGTCGATCCTAACTTCTCAATTCCTGCACCTTAATTGCCCCAAAATCAAAAACACAAAGCGAAACTACTACCAAGGTTTAACCAACTATCGAGTATCAAATTTGACCAAACCTATCAACTTGAAATGCTCACAACTGTAACCAAAACTACCAGGGTGGAAACTTGCACCCTAAGTCGAAAACGGAAGTTTTGCATTGGAACATTCCTTTGAACTTTTCCACCCTAACACATGCTTTATTTGTATGGGTTTTGTGGCGGTTTTCACCTTAAGTAAGACGCATTTCCACGTTTTTCCACCCACCCCAACTTGGAACTTATACCTACCCACTTGGAACTTTTTCAACACCCACTCCAATTGGAACACCCACTTTTCACTTGGAGCATCCACCCCAAGTTCAAACAATTGTTGTGGGGTGGATTTTTAAGTTAACTGTTCTACTCGGCGTGTTTAAGTTTTTCCACCCTAAAACTCCAGTTTGTCGATCCTAACTTCTTAAATCCTGCACCTTAATTGCCTCAAAATCAAAAACACATAGCGAAACTGTTACCAAAGTATAACCAACTATCGAGTATCAAAACTGACCAAACATATCAACTTGAAATACTCAAAACTATAACCAAAACTACTAGGGTGGAAATTTCCACCCTAAGTTGAAAAAGGCCGTTTTGCATTGGAACATTCCTCTCAACTTTTCCACCCTAACACATGCCTTATTTCTATGGGTTTTGTGCCGGTTTCCACCTTATACATAACGCATTTCCACGTTTTTCCACCCACCCCAACTTGGAACTCATAGCTACCTACTTGGAACTAAAAACTTTTTCAACACCCACCCCAATTGGAACACCCATTTTCCACTTGGAGCATCCACCCCAAGTTCAAACAGTTGTTGTGGGGTGGAATTTGCAGTTAACTGTTCTATTCGGCAAGTTTGAGTGTTTCCACCTTAAAAATCCATTTTGTCGATCCTAACTTCTCAATTCCTCCACCTTAATTGTGTCAAAATCAAAAACACAAAGCGAAACTACTACCAAGGTATAACCAACTATCGAGTATCAAATTTGACCAAACCTATCAACTTGCAATGCTTACAGCTGTAACCAAAACTACTAGGGTGAAGTTTCCACCTTAAGATTTAATAAAAGCGTTGTGCATTGGAACATTCCTTTTAACTTTTCCACCTTAACACATGCCTTAATTCTATGGGTTTTGTGGCGGTTTCCACCCTAACTAAGACGCATTTCCACGTTTCTCCACCCACCCCAACTTGGACTTTAAACCTACCAACTTGGAATTTTTTCAACACCAGCCCAATTGGAACTCCCACTTTCCACTTGGAACTTCCACCCCAAGTTCAAACAGCTGTTGTGGGGTGGAACTTTAAGTTAATTGTTTTATTTTACGAGTTTAAGTTTTTCCACTTTAAAACTCCAGTTTGTCGATCCTAACTTCTCACTTCTTGCAACTTTGTTTGCCCCAAAATCAAAAACACAAAGCGAAACCACTACCGAAATATAACCAACCATCGAGTGACAAATTTGACCAAACCTATCAACTTGAAATGTTGAAAACTGTAACCAAAACTACTAGGGTGGAAATTTCCACCCTAAATTAAAAACAACATTTTGCACTGGAACTTTCCTCTCAACTTTTCCACCCTAACACATGCTTTTTTTCTATGGGTTTTGTGGCCGTTTCCACCCTGAATAAAACCCATTTCCACGTTTTTCCACCCACCTCAACTTGGAACTTGAACCTACCCACTTGGAACTTTTTCAACACCCACCCCAATTGGAACACCTGCTTTGCACTTGAAACATCCACCCCAAGTTCAAACATCTGTAGTGGGGTGGAACCTTAAGTCAACTCTTTTACTTGGCAAGTTTAAGTTTTTCCACCTTAAAACTCCAGTTTGTCGATCCTAACTTCTCAATTCCTGCACCTTAAGTGCCCCAAAATCAAAAACACATAGCGAAACTACTACCAAGGTATAACCAACTATCGAGTATCAAATTGGATCAAACCTATCAACTTGAAATGTTTAAAACTGTAACCAAAACTACTAGGGTGGAAAGTTCCACCCTAAGTTGAAAAAGGGCGTTTTGCATTGGATTATTTTCTTAACTTTTCCACCTTAACACATGCCTTACTTCTATGGGTTTTGTGGCGGTTTCCACCTGGAATAAAACGCATTTGCACGTTTTTCCACCCACCCCAACTTGGAACTTATACCTACCCACTTGGAACTTTTTCAACACCCACCCCAATTGGAACACCCACTTTTCACTTGGAACATCCACCCCAAGTTCAAACAGTTGTTGTGGGGTGGAATTTTAAGTTAACTGTTCTACTCTGCGAGTTTAAGTTTTTCCACCCTAAAACTCCATCTTGTCGGCCTTTACTTTTCAATTCCAGCACCCTAATTGCCCCAAAATCAAAAACACATAGCGAAACTACTACCAAGGTATGACCAACTATCGAGTATCAAATTTGACCAAACCTATCAACTTGAAATGCTGAAAACTGTTACCAAAACTACTAGGGTGGAAATTTCCACCCTACGTTGAAGTAGGCCGTTTTGCATTGGAACATTCTTCTCAACTTTTCCATTCTAACACATGCCTTATTTCTATGGGTTTTGTGCCGGTTTCCACCCTAATTAAGACGCATTTCCACGTTTTTCCACCCACCCCAACTTGGAACTCATACCTACCCACTTGGAACTTTTTCAACACCCACCCCAATTGGAACCTCTTTTTTTATTTGGAACATCCACCCCAAGTTCAAACAGTTGTTGTGGGGTGGAATTTTAAGTTATTTTTTCTACTCGGCAAGTTTAAGTTTTTCCAGTTTAAAACTCCCTTTTGTCGATCCTAACTTCTCAATTTTTGCATTTTAATTGCCCCAAAATCTAAAACACAAAACGAAACTATTACCAAGGTATAACCAACTATCGAGTATCAACTTTGACCAAACCTAACAACTTCAAATGCTGAAAACTGTAACCAAAACTACTAGGGTGGAAATTTCCACCCTAAGTTGAAAAAGGCCGTTTTGCATTGGAACTTTCCTCTCCACTCTTCCACCCTAACACATGCCTTATTTCTATGGGTGGTTTGCCGGTTTCCACCCTAATTAAGACGCATTTCCACGTTTTTCCACCCACCCCAATTTGGAACTTATACTTACCCACTTGAAACTTTTTTAACACCCACCCCAATTGGAACACCCACTTTTCACTTGGAACATCCACCCCAAGTTCAAACAGTTGTTGTGGGGTGGAATTTTAAGTTAACTGTTCTACTTTGCGAGTTTAATTTTTTCCACCCTAAAACTCCATTTTGTCGATCCTAACTTCTCAATTCCTGCACCTTAATTGCCCGAAAATCAAAAACACGAAGCGAAACTACTACCAAGGCAAAACCAACTATCGAGTATCAAAATTGACCAAACCTATCAACTTGAAATGCTGAAAACTGTAACCAAAACTACTAGGGTGCGAAATTTCACCCTAAGTTGAAAAAAGCCGTTTTGCATTGGAACTTTCCTCTCAACTTTTCCACCCTAGAACATGCCTTATTTCTATGGGAATTGTGGCGGTTTCCACTCTGAATAAAACGCATTTCCACGTTTTTCCACCCACCCCAACTTGGAACTTATACCTACCCACTTGGAACTTTTTCAACACCCACCCCAATTGCAACACCCACTTTTCACTTGGAACATCCACCCCAAGTTCAAACAGTTGTTGTGGGTGGAATTTTAAGTTAACTGTTCTACTCTGCGAGTTTAAGTTTTTCCACCCTAAAACTCCAGTTAGTCGATCTTAACTTTTCAATTCCTGCACCTTAATTGCCCCAAAATCAAAAACACATAGCGAAACTACTACCAAGGTATAACCAACTATCGAGTATCAATTTTGACCAAACCTATCAACTTGAAATGCTCAAAACTGTAACCAAAGCTACTAGGGTGGAAAAGTCGACCCTAAGTTGAAAAAAGCCGTTTTGCATTGGAACTTTCTTCTCAACTTTTACACCTTAACACATGCCTCATTTCTATGGGTTTTGTGGCGGTTTCCATTTTTCTTAAGACGCATTTCCACGTTTTTCCACCCACCCCAACTTGGAACTCATACCTACCCACTTGGAACTTTTTCAACACCCACCCCAATTGGAACACCCACTTTTCACTTGGAACATCCACCCCAAGTTCAAACAGTTGTTGTGGGGTGGACTTTTAACTTAACTGTTTTACTCTGCGAGTTTAAGTTTTTCCACCCTAAAACTCCAGTTTGTCGATCCTAACTTCTTAAATCCTGCACCTTAATTGCCCCAAAATCAAAACCACAAAGCGAAACTACTACCAAAGTATAACCAACTATCGAGTATCAAAGTTGACCAAACCTATCAACTTGAAATGCTCAAAACTGTAACCAAAACTACTAAAGTGGAAATTTCCACCCTAAGTTGAAAAAGGCCGTTTTGCATTGGAACTTTTTTTTCAACTTTTCCACCCTAACACATACTTTATGTTTATGGGTTTTGTGCTGGTTTCCATTTAAATTAAAACACATTTGCACTTTTTCCACCCACCCCAACTTGGAACTTTAACAGTTGTTGTGGGGTGGAATTTCAAAATATATGTTCTACTTTGCGATTTTAAGTTTTTCCATCTTAAAACTCCAGTTTGTCGATCCTAACTTCTCAATTCCTGCACCTTAATTGCTCCAAAATCAAAAACACAAAGCGAAACTACTACCAAGGTATAACCAACTATCGAGTATCAAATTTGACCAAACCAAACAACTTGAAATGCTGAAAACTGTAACCAAAACTACCAGGGTGGAAATTTCCACCCTAAGTTGAAAAAGGCCGTTTTGCATTGGAACTTTCCTCTGAACTTTTCCACCCTAACACATGCCTTATTTCTATGGGTTTTGTGGCGGTTTCCACTTTAATTAAGAAGCATTTCCACGTTTTTCCACCCACCTCAACTTGGAACTTATACCTACCTACTTGCACGTTTTTCAACACCCACCCCAATTGGAACACCCACTTTTCACTTGGAACATCCACTTCAAGTTCAAACAACTGTTGTGGGGTGGAATTTTAAGTTAAATGTTCTACTCCGCTTTTCTACCCTAAAACTCCAGTTTGTCGGTCTTAACTTCTCAATTCCTGCACCTTAATTGCCCCAAAATCAAAAACACATAGCGAAACTACTACCAAGGTATAACCAACTATCGAGTATCAAGTTGGACCAAACCTATCAACTTGAAATGCTTAACACTGTAACCAAAACTACTACGGTGGAAATTTCCACCCTAAGTTAAAAAAAGCCGTTTTGCATTGGATTATTCCTCTCAACTTTTCCACTCTAATACATGCCTTGTTTCTATGGGTATTGTGGCGGTTTCCACCCTATTTAAGACGCATTTCCACGTTTTTCCACCCACCCCAACTTGGAACTTATACCTACCCACTTGGAACTTTTTCAACACCCATCTCAAGTGGAACTCCCACTTTTTACTTGGAGCATCCACCCCAAGTTCAAACAGCTGTTGTGGGATGGAATTTTAGGTTAACTGTTCTACTCTGCAAGTTTAAGTTTTTCCACCCTAAAACTCCATTTTGTCGATCCTAACTTCTCAATTCCTGCACCTTAATTGCCCCAAAATCAAAAACACAAAGCGAAACTACTACCAAGGTATAACCAACTATCAAGTATCAAGTTCGACCAAACCTATCAACTTGAAATGCTTAACACTGTAACCAAAACTACTAGGGTGGAAATTTCCACCCTAAGTTGAAAAAGGCCGTTTTGCATTGGAACTTTTTTTTCAACTTTTCCCTTTCAACACATGCCTTATTTCTATGGGTTTTGTGCCGGTTTCCACTCTATACAAAACGCATTTCCACGTTTTTGCACCCACCCCAACTTGGAACTTATAGCTACCTACTTGGAACTAAAACCTTTTTCAACACCCACCCCAAATCGAACACCCACTTTCCACTTGGAGCATCCACCCCAAGTTCAAACAGTTGTTGTGAGATGAAATTTTAAGTTAACTGTTCTATTCGGCAAGTTTGAGTTTTTCCACCTTAAACTTCCATTTTGTCGATCCTAATTTCTCAATTCCTGCACCTTAATTGCCCCAAAATCAAAAACACATAGCGAAACTACTACCAAGGTATAACCAACTATCGAGTATCAAATTTCACCAAACCTATCAACTTGCAATGCTTACAACTGTAACCAAAACTACTAGGGTGCAAATTTCCACCTTAAATTAAATAAAAGCGTTGTGCATTGGAACATTCCTCTCAACTTTTCCACCTTAACACATGCCTCATTTCTATGGGTTTTGTGGCGGTTTCCACCCTAAATAAAAAGCATTTCCACGTTTTTCCACCCACTTCAACTTGGACTTTAAACCTACCAACTTGGAACTTTTTCAACACCCAGCACAATTGGAACTCCCACTTTCCACTTGGAACTTCCACCCCAAGTTTAAACAATTGTTGTTACGTGGAATTTTAAGTTCACTGTTCTACTTTGCGAGTTTAAGTTTTTCCACCTTAAAACTCCAGTTTGTCGATCGTAGCTTCTCACTTCTTGCACCTTATTTGCCCCAAAATCAAAAACAAAAAGCGAAACCATTACCGAAATATAACCAACTATCGAGTATCAATTTTGACCAAACCCATCAACTTGAAATGCTGAAAACTGTAACCAAAACTATTAGGGTGGAAATTTCCACCCAAAATTGAAAAAAGCCGTTTCGCATTGGAACTTTCCTCTCAACTTTTCCACCCTAACACATGCTTTATTTCTAAGGGTTTTGTGGCGGTTTCCACCCTAAATAACACGCATTTCCACGTTTTTCCACCCACCCCAACTTGGAACTTATACCTACCCACTTGGAACTTTTTCAACACCCACCCCAAAAGGAACTCATACTTTCCACTTGGAACATCCACCCCAAGTTCAAACAATTGTTGTGGGGTGGATTTTTAAGTTAACTGTTCTACTCTGCGAGTTTAAGTTTTTCCACCTTAAAACTCCAGTTTGTCGATCCTAACTTCTTAAATCTTGCACCCTAATTGCCCCAAAATCAAAAACACAAAGCGAAACTACTACCAAAGTATAACCAACTATCGAGTATCAAATTTGACCAAACCTATCAACTTGAAATGCTCAAAACTGTAACCAAAACTACTAAAGAGGAAATTTCCACCCTACGTTGAAAAAGGCCGTTTTGCATTGGAACTTTCCTTTCAACTTTTCCACCCTAACACATACTTTATGTTTATGGGTTTGGTGCCGGTTTCCACTTTAATTAAGACGCATTTCCACGTTTTTCCACCCACCCCAACTTGGAACTCATACCTACCCACTTGGAACTTTTTCAACACCCACCACAAATGGAACACCCACTTTCCACTTGGAACATCCACCCCAAGTTCAAACAGTTGTTGTGGGGTGGAATTTCAAAATAATGTTCTACTTTGCGACTTTAAGTTTTTCCACCCTAAATTTCCATTTTGTCGATCCTAACTTCTCAATTCCTGCACCTTAATTGCCCCAAAATCAAAAACACAAAACGAAACTACTACCAAGGTATAACCAACTATCGAGTATCAAATTTGACCAAACCTATCAACTTGAAATGCTGAAAACTGTAACCAAAACTACCAGGGTGGAAATTTCCACCCTAAGTTGAAAAAGGCGGTTTTGCATTGGAACTTTCCTTTCAACTTTTCCACCCTAACACATGCCTTATTTCTATGGGTTTTGTGGCGGTTTCCATCCTAATTAACACGCATTTCCACGTTTTTCACCCACTCCAACTTGGAACTTATACCAGGGATATATAGAACTACCGGGATTGTCAACTCCGCTTCTGTCCGCGGTGCCGATTGTCAATAGGAGGGCGGATGATGGGGTGAGCGACTGAGCATTGAACAAGACAACAGGTCGGTATTGGTAAAAGTCAGTTGGGTCTAAGTAAGCTACGGTAAGTTCTTACAAGCAACCTGTCTGGAAAAGTTAGTTGGCTTTTTTGTTGAGCTTTGAAAATGAATGGCTGTTGCGTGCATTCTATTGCCTACTGCCTAGTTAATTAGCCTAGCCTATAGCCTATCATATCAACCAGCCAGGCCTACTCTGTTTAGGCAAAAGCGGTATGGTAACTGATCTGTAGCGGTAACATACTGGTATATACATAGGCCTACGGTAAATAAGCTGCCTACCAGTAACAGTTTGTTAGATTGACGGATTAGTGGAATACCGGTAGGCTACTCAGTACTACGGTATGTTAAAACAGGAATACTACCGGTAAGTAGGCCTAAATGGATTCTGAAGATTTGACGTACGGCATTGATACTGCAGGAGCATTGACACTGGAAGGCATACGCAGTAGCCTACCTGAGTAGGTCTATTGCAAATTTGTGGGCTAATCAGCAAGTAAACTTGAATTAGCCCACAAATTAAATTGGTACTAAATTGGTACCATTAGTAAACTTAAATTGGTACCAGTTAATTTGTAAGCTAATGATAAATACTAAGCATATTTAGCCTATCAATATCATGCTTGTATCAGCAATGCAAAAAATATGTTTAATTAATACTTATATACCGGTACCAATACACAATACCATACTTTGGTGACATGCTATTATCGTTATAAAAGTACCGGTATCGTGTGATATGTGTTGTCGATGCCCGATACTACAGTGCTACTTAGTAGGCCTATCTTGATGTTTCCGGTATCTCCAAGATGTGGTCATTTACCGGTATATCATCAGACGTTTAGTCATTTAAAGCCCTGGTAAGCTTATATACAGTTAGATAGGCTGAGACCTTTCAAAATTGGTGCTCCACTGAATTAAGCCGTGGTTAGGATTTATCGGTAAGTTTGAGGTTCGGAGTATTGTAGGTTTGGGGTTCATAGGCTAAGGGTTCAAGGTTTGTAGGCTCGAGACTCGGGTATAGTATACCCTAGCCACGGCTTATTTTATTGGATCTCCTGAAATTTTGTTGAGCTGTTAAGTGTGTAACTGCTAAAAAGCTTTTAAAAGGAATATAAATAGGCTTCTTTTACTATATGTTCATGTTTGAAATTTTTTTTGCAGGTTGAATTTTTATTCATTATGATTAGCTCTTGGTGAAAGTTTAATTCATAGGCCTACTGATTTAATTTATATACCGGTACCGTAAATTTTTATTCATTATGGTTAATTCTTGTTGTATTCCCAATTGCAAAAGTGGATACAAGTCATGTCAAGAGAAATTACCAACTATGTTTAAATTTCCCAAAGATTCTGCACTGCGTGAAAAGTGGATTGCAGCCATACCCAGAAAGGACTGGAAGCTGAGTGAACACCACCGAGTTTGTGCCAAACATTTTTCCCCAAATGATTTCCAATCAGTATCTACTGATAAACGAGTGAAAAGACAGGCATCTCGAAAGACACAGCAACTGCAACGATTGCGGCTGAAGCCAGGTGTTATACCACACATATTTCCCGGACTGCCTAAATATCTGTCTACAGCTCCAATTCCACATCGAGGAGAATCATCTACAATGGCAGGAAGATTAGAAAATGAAAACAAGAAAATAGAAGAAGAAAATTCGCTATTTCTTATGAAAGATGAAATTAAAGACTTTTGTGCATTGAAAAATGAGGTCACTCAATTAACATTGCCAAGTGGCTGCAATACTGTTGTTGAAGAAAAAAAAAATTCTTTTCATTTTGTGGAAAACGATGTTGAACCTGACACTACCGCTACTGCTCCGAAGTTGCTAGCATCTGTTGTTGTGTTTGAAAATCTTACGGTTGCAGCATTCTCTTCATCCATGAATATTCCAAAAAAATCATACCAGCACCTTTTGCAAAACAACTGTGTGAAGACATTCTCTGGTCTAAGCAATTTGCTTGCTCATTGCAAATCGTTATCAGATGAAAGCACTTCATCGAGTATGAGCTACATTGACATGGCAGTGAGTGCATTGCAAAGCTTTATCTTAGTGCAAACTAAGAATGGTGACACTATCGCTAATGTTGCTTTGCTGACTTTTATCATAGAGCAACTGCAACTATATTTTAAACCAAAAGAAGGTCGGCGGTATTCAGCAACTTTAATAACAATGGCATTCTTGTGGCAGCTTACCAGTACCTCGCTGTACAAAAAATTACGGAATATTTTCATTTTGCCTTCATTGAGCTTGCTTCGTTCTTATTGTAGTGGACTTTCTGTGCAATCTGGACATTTAGACGTTTCATATTTGAAACAGCGACTCAATGACTTGACAGACCAACAGCGAACAGTAACCTAACTAATTGATGAAGTTTACACAGCAAAAAGAATTGAATATAATAATGGAGCTTTTGTAGGAATTACTGAGGAAGGAACCGCTGCAAAAACTGTATTAACATTTATGATTCAGTCCTCTTGCTCGAAATATCGTGATGTTGTGTGTCTCATTCTAGTTGACAAACTGGACACAAACCTCCTCCATTTTTGGTTCAATAAAGTAATGTCAGCACTAAATGATCTGGTGTTTGTAGTTGCCGTTTCTGTGGACAGTCACGTATGCAACAGGTAAGATGGATTATTTTTGCTTTAATATTTTTTTCATAAACTAGGCCTATGTTTATTGTTTAGTCAACCTGATATCATGTTATTTTGCAATTACCTTACAGTAAAAATGACGCTGTAGTTTATTTCTATGGACAATTCATTTTTTGTGGTTCACATGGAGAAAACAAATCAGCCTTTTTATTTTAAACATGGTGGAAAAATTTTCATTATTAAACATGAGCGTGACAAATTTATTGTCCTATTGCAACATATCATTGATATTAGTGTATTCATTTTTGCATTCTTATTACTTCATTTTCACTACTTATACTCTTGCTTCAGGTGTTTTTAGTGAATCTACTGTTAAAGCACTAGAGTATTATGGCAAAGAATATCCGGATTTTTTGGAAACTGCTCGCTTTGTGAAGTTTGTGTTGGCTATTTGGAAACTGATGTCCCTGAAAACACCTTCTAAAGGTCAGTTACAAAAGTGTTACATGTTTCTTGTTTGACTCTTTTGGACCTTCATATATGCAGTAAAAAAACAGAGGCAGTGAAACAAATATATAAGTAATTTTTATGAAATTTAGTGACTCAAGCATAGCCACCTGATATCATGTTATTTTCTCATGTGACAGCAACTGCGTGGTGTTTATAAAGCCTTTTAGTCAAAATTACTGTTAACACTCATTACTTATACATAGACATTTTGTATCATTGTATATTTTTGTCCTTCAGGTTGCAGAAAAAGGGATGGAGCTTGTGAGCCTCTCACCAACAACTGTGACAGTAGTGAAGATTTTCTTTTTCTAAATATTGCAGCAGATATTTTAAAATCCTGGAGAGAATCCGGAAAATCGGGGCTGACAAAAGAAACATTTACTGCGTGCATTCAAAGCATTTCGTCGATGAAATTGCTAGCTGAGTATCTTATCTCAAAGCATAGCTTCATATATGTTCTTCCGGGCAAATTTTGTTCAGACCCTCTGGAAGGCAGATTCGGTTGGTACCGTCAAGTTAACGGAGGGAATTTTTTTATGTCCATCAACCAACTATTTCAAGCGGAGAAAAAAATTCGGTGCTTAAGTTTAATTGAAAAAAATGTGATATTTCGAGCGTCCAATTTGGACATGCATGATGATCTGATGGCCATAATTGAGGACGAAAGTCAGTGCTTGAATGTGTCATGGCTATCCGAAGTTTTAAACGATGCAAATTTGGATGACCTTTCAGAGTCAGACGCATGTGTGACTTACTATGTAAGTGGATACATTGCCCGAAGCGTCTCACGTCGCCGTAAATGCACGTCGTGCAAACAGCTACTAGTCAAAAGTGACGAGGATCTCGCAATTAATGATGTTTCTAATGAAAGTCCAAACGAACTTATCGACATGGCTAATCGCGGTGGACTGTCAACACCAACTGAATATTGCTTTGCCGTTTGTAGTTTTGCCATGAAGCTTTATTCTGACATATCAGCGAATGATACAGTTAAAAAAAATTTTTTATCCATGGCGAAGCAAAGAGATGTTTTTATTGCTGCTGCATGTGAAGTCGCTAAGAAGTGTGATACGTACAACGTTTTGCAGACAAAGACCTGTCTTCAAGGGCATAACAATTTCAACCTAATATTACAAACCTCTTTTAACTGTTTCGCTAAGAATGAATTAAAAAGACTCAATCGTGTCGAAATAGATGCACCTGCCAAGATGTCTCGTACCATTCGTAAGCTTACGTCAAAAAATGCTAAGTAATACCATGTAAGGTAGCTAATATATTACATTGTCTTGTGATTTTCTTGGGTGCTTAAACTGGTTAACTCGTTTGACATTGCTTTTTGTATGTTTTTTCCTGTGGTGCTTTTATTCTTACACTTGTTTTTGTGAGGAATACGATTTTACCAATTTTTGCTGTAACCCTCCTATTGTCATCGCGCAGAGCAAGCTGGCAATCCCGGTAGTTCTATATATCCCTGACTTATACCTACCCACTTGCACGTTTTTCAACACCCACCCCAATTGGAACACCCACTTTTCACTTGGAACATCCACCCCAAGTTCAAACAACTGTTGTGGAGTGGAATTTTAAGTTAAGTGTTCTATTCGGCTTTTCTACCCTAAAACTCCAGTTTGTCGATCCTAACTTCTCAATTCCTGCACCTTCATTGCCCCAAAATCAAAAACACAAAACGAAACTACTACCAAGGTATAACCAACTATCGAGTATCAAATTTGACCAAAATTATCAACTTGAAATGCTTAACACTGTAACCAAAACTACTACGGTGGAAATTTCCACCCTAAGTTGAAAACAACCGTTTTGCATTGGATTATTCCTCTCAACTTTTCCACTTTAACACATGCCTTATTTCTATGGGTTTTGTGCCGGCTTCCACTCTAAATAAGACGCAACTCCACGTTTTTCCACCCACCCCAACTTGGAACTTATACCTACCCACTTGGAACTTTTTCAACACCCACCTCAAGTGGAACTCTCACTTTTCACTTGGAGCATCCACCCCAAGTTCAAACAGTTGTTGCGGGGTGGAATTTTAAGTTAACTGTTCTACTCTGCGACTTTAAGTTTCTCCACCCTAAAACTCCATTTTGTCGATCCTAACTTCTCAATTCCTGCACCTTAATTGCCCCAAAGTCAAAAACACATAGCGAAACTACTACCAAGGTATAACCAACTATCGAGTATCAAATTTGACCAAACCTATCAACTTGAAATGCTGAAAACTGTAACCAAAACTACTAGGGTGGAAATTTCCACCCTAAATTGAAAACAACCGTTTTGCATTGGAACTTTCCTCTCAACTTTTCCATCTTAACACATGCCTCATTTCTATGGGTTTTGTGGCGGTTTCCACCCTAAATAACACGCATTTCCACGTATTTCCACCCACCCCAACTTGGAACTTATACCTACCCACTTGGAACTTTTTCAACACCCACTTTCCCTTTGGAACACCCATTTTTCACTTGGAACATCCACTTCAAGTTCAAACAGTTGTTGTGGGGTGGAATTTTAAGTTAACTGTTCTACTCGGCAAGTTTAAGTTTTTCCACCCTAAAACTCCATTTTGTCGATCCTAACTTCTCAATTCCTGCACCTTAATTGCCCCAAAATCAAAAACACAAAACGAAACTACTACCAAGGTATAACCAACTATCGAGTATCAAATTTGACAAAACCTATCAACTTGAAATGTTTAAAACTGTAACCAAAACTTTCAGAGTGGAAATTTCCACCCTAAGTTGAAAAAGGCCGTTTTGCATTGGAACTTTTTTTCTCAACTTTTCCACCTAAACACATGCTTTATTTCTATGGGTTTTGTGGCGGTTTCCACCCTGAATAAAACCCATTTCCACGGTTTTCCACCCACCCCAACTTGGAATTTATACCTACCCACTTGTAACTTTTTCCACACCCACCCCGATTGGAACACCCACTTTCCATTTGGAACATCCACCCCAAGGTTAAAATGTTGTTGTTGGGTAGATATTGAAGTTAACTGTTCTACTCTGCGAGTTTAAGTTTTTCCACCCTAAAACTCCATTTTGTCGATCCTAACTTCTCAATTCCTGCCTCTTAATTGCCCCAAAATCACAAACACAAAGCGAAACTACTACCAAGGTATAACCAACTATCGAGTATCAAAGTTGACCAAACCTATCAACTTGAAATGCTAAACAAGGTAAAAAAATCTACTAGGGTGGAAATTTCCACCCTAAATTGAAAACAACCGTTTTGCGTTGGAACTTTCCTCTCAACTTTTCCATCTTAACACATCCCTCATTTGTATGGGTTTTGTGGCGGTTTCCACCCTAAATAACACGCATTTCCACGTATTTCCACCCACCCCAACTTGGAACTTAAACCTACCCACCTGGAACTTTTTCAACACCCACCACAATTGGAACACCCACTTTTCACTTGGAACATCCACCCCAAGTTCAAACAGTTGTTGTGGGGTGGAATTTTGAGCTAACTGTTCCACTCGGCAAGTTTAAATTTTTCCACCCAAAAACTCCATTTTGTCGATCCTAACTTCTCAATTCCTGCACCTTAATTGCCCCAAAATCAAAACACAAAGCGAAACTACTACCAAACTATATCCAACTATCGAGTATCAAGTTTGACCAACCTATCAACTTGAAATGCTTACAACTGCACCAAAACTACTAGGGTGGATATTTCGACCCTAAGTTGAAAACAACCGTTTTGCATTGGAACTTTCTTTTCAATTTTTCCACTTTAACAAAAGCTTTATTTCCATGGGTTTTGTGGTGGTTTCCATCTAAAAAAGCATTTCCACGTTTCTCCACCCACCCCAACTTGGAACTTATACCTACCCACTTGAAACTTTTTCAACACCCACCCCAAATGGAACACCCACTTTCCACTTGGAACATCCACCCCAAGTTCAAACAGTTGTTGTGGGGTGGAATTTCCAGTTAACTGTTTTATTGTGCGAGTTTAAATTTTTCCACCCTAAAACTCCATTTTGTCGATCCTAACTTCTCAATTCCTGCCTCTTAATTGCCCCAAAATCAAAAACACATAGCGAAACTACTACCAAGGTATAACCAACTATCGAGTGTCAAGTTTGACCAAACCTATCAACTTCAAATGCTGAAAACTGTAACCAAAACTACTAGGGTGGAAATTTCCACCCTAAGTTGAAATAGGCCGTTTTGCATTGGAACATTCCTCTCAACTTTTCCATTCTAAAACATGCCTTATTTCTATGGGTTTTGTGGCGGTTTCCACCCTAATTAAGACGCATTTCCACGTTTTTCCACCCACACCAGCTTGGAACTCATACCTACCCACTTGGAATTTTTTCAACACCCACCCCAAGTGGAACCTCTTTTTTTACTTGGAACATCCACCCCAAGTTCAAACAGTTGTTGTGGGGTGGAATTTTAAGTTATTTCTTCTACTCGGCAAGTTTAAGTTTTTCCACTTTAAAACTCCAGTTTGTCGATCCTAACTTCTCAATTTTTGCATTTTAATTGCCCCAAAATCTAAAACACAAAACGAAACTATTACCAAGGCATAACCAACTATCGAGTATCAAATTTGACCAAACCTAACAACTTCAAATGCTGAAAACTGTAACCAAAACTACTAGGGTGGAAATTTCCACCCTAAGTTGAAAAAGGCCGTTTTGCATTGGAACTTTCCTCTCCACTCTTCCACCCTAACACATGCCTTGTTTCTATGGGTGGTGTGCCGGTTTCCACCCTAATTAAGACGCATTTCCACGTTTTTCCACCCACCCCAACTTGGAACTTATACCTACCCACTTGGAACTTTTTCAACACCCACCCCAATTGCAACACCCACTTTCCACTTGGAACATCCACCCCAAGTTCAAACAGTTGTTGTGGGGTGGAATTTTAAGTTAACTGTTCTACTCTGCGAATTTAAGTTTTTCCACCCTAAAACTCGAATTTGTCGATCCTAACTTCTCAATTCCTGCACCTTAATTGCCCCAAAATCAAAAACACATAGCGAAACTACTACCAAGGTATAACCAACTATCGAGTATCAAATTTGACCAAACCTATCAACTTGAAATGCTCAAAACTGTAACCACAACTACCAGGGTGGAAATTTGCACCCTAAGTTGAAAACAACGTTTTGCATTGGAACATTCCTCTCAACTTTTTCACCCTAACACATGCCTCATTTCTATGGGTTTTGTGGCGGTTTCCACCTTAAGTAAAACGCATTTCCACGTTTCTCCACCCACCCCAACTTGGAACTTATACCTACCCACTTGGAACTTTTTCAACACCCACTCCATTTGGAACACCCACTTTCCACTTGGAACATCCACCCCAAATTCCAACAGTTGTTGTGGGAAGGAATTTTAAGTCAACTGTTCTACTTTGCGAGTTTAAATTTTTCCACCCTAAAACTCCAGTTTGTCGATCCTAACTTCTCAATTCCTGCACCTTAATTGCCGCAAAATCAAAAACACATAGCGAAACTACTACCAAGGTATAACCAACTATCGAGTATCAAGTTTGACCAAACCTATCAACTTGAAATGCTGAAAACTGTAACCAAAATTACCAGGGTGGAATTTTCCACCCTAAGTTGAAATAAGCCGTTTTGCATTGGAACACTCCTCTCAACTTTTCCATCCTAACACATGCCATATTTCTATGGGTTTTGTGCCGGTTTCCACCCTAAATAAAACGCATTTCTACGTTTTTCCACCCACCCCAACTTGGAACTTATACCTACCCACTTGGAGCTTTTTCAACACCCACCCCAATTGGAACACCCACTTTTCATTTGGAACATCCACCCCAAGTTCAAACAGTTGTTGTGGGGTGGAATTTTAAGTTAACTGTTCTACTCTGTGAGTTTAAGTTTTTCCACCCTAAAACTCCATTTTGTCGATCCTAACTTCTCATTTCCTGCACCTTAATTGCCCCAAAATCAAAAACACATAGCGAAACTACTACCAAGGCATAACCAACTGTCGAGTATCAATTTTGACTAAACCTATCAACTTGAATTGTTGCAAACTGTAACCAAAGCTACTAAGGTGGAAATTTCCACTCTAAGTTGAAAAAGGCCGTTTTGCATTGAAACTTTCTTTTCAACTTTTCCACCCTAACACATGCCTTATTTCTATGGGTGTTGTGCCGGTTTCCACCCTAATTCAAACGCATTTCCACGTTTCTCCACCCACCCCAACTTGGAACTCATACCTACCCACTTGGAACTTTTTCAACACCCACCCCAATTGCAACACCCACTTTTCACCTGGAACATCCACCCCAAGTTCAAACATTTGTTGTGGGGTGGAATTTTAAGTTAACTGTTCTACTCTGCGAGTTTAAGTTTTTCCACCCTAAAACTCCATTTTGTCGATCCTAACTTCTCAATTCCTGCACCTTAATTGCCCCAAAATCAAAAACACAAAGCGAAACTACTACCAAGGTATAACCAACTATCGAGTATCAAATTTGACCAAACCTATCAACTTGAAATGCTCACAACTGTAACCAAAACTACCAGGGTGGAAATTTGCACCCTAAGTCGAAAACCGAAGTTTTGCATTGGAACATTCCTTTTAACTTTTCCACCCTAACACATGCTTTATTTGTATGGGTTTTGTGGCGGTTTTCACCTTAAGTAAGACGCATTTCCACGTTTTTCCACCCACCTCAACTTGGAACTTATACCTACCCACTTGGAACTTTTTTAACACCCACTCCAATTGGAACACCCACTTTTCACTTGGAACATCCACCCCAAGTTTAAACAATTGTTGTGGGGTGGATTTTTAAGTTAACTAATCTACTTTGCGAGTTTAAGTTTTTCCACCCTAAAACTCCATTTTGTCGATCCTAACTTCTCAATTCCTGCACCTTAATTGCCCCAAAATCAAAAACACATAGCGAAACTACTACCAAGGTATAACCAACTATCGAGTATCAAATTTGACCAAACCTATCAACTTGCAATGCTTACAACTGTAACCAAAACTACTAGGGTGCAAATTTCCACCTTAAATTAAATAAAAGCGTTGTGCATTGGAACATTCCTCTCAACTTTTCCACCCTAACACATGCCTTATTTCTATGGGTTTTGTGGCGGTTTCCACCCTAATCAAAAAGCATTTCCACGGTTTTCCACCCACTTCAACTTGGACTTTAAACCTACCAACTTGGAACTTTTTCAATACCCAGCACAACTGGAACTCCCACTTTCCACTTGGAACTTCCACCCCAAGTTTAAACAAATGTTGTTACGTGAAATTTTAAGTTAACTGTTCTCCTTTGCGAATTTAAGTTTTTCCACCTTAAAACTCCAGTTTGTCGATCCTAACTTCTCACTTCTTGCACCTTATTTGCCCCAAAATCAAAAACAGAAAGCGAAACCATTACCGAAATATAACCAACTATCGAGCATCAATTTTGACCAAACCCATCAACTTGAAATGCTGAAAACTGTAACCAAAACTACTGAAAACTGTAACCTAGGGTGGAAAATTCCACCCTAAATTGAAAAAGGCCGTTTCGCATGGGAACTTTCCTCTCAACTTTTCCACCCTAACACATGCTTTATTTCTATGGGTTTTGTGGCGGTTTCCACCCTAAATAACACGCATTTCCACGTTTTTCCACCCACCCCAACTTGGAACTTATACCTACCCACTTGGAACTTTTTCAACACCCACCCCAAAAAGAACTCATACTTTCCACTTGGAACATCCACCCCAAGTTCAAACAGTTGTTGTGGGGTGGACTTTTAAGTTAACTGTTCTACTCTGCGAGTTTAAGTTTTTCCACCTTAAAACTCCAGTTTGTCGATCCTAACTTTTTCAATCCTGCACCTTAATTGCCCCAAAGTCAAAAACACAAAGCGAAACTACTACCAAAGTATAACCAACTATCGAGTATCAAATTTGACCAAACCTATCAACTTGAAATGCTCAAAACTGTAACCAAAACTACTAAAGAGGAAATTTCCACCCTACTTTGAAAAAGACCGTTTTGCATTGGAACTTTCCTCTCAACTTTTCCACCCTAACACATACTTTATGTTTATGGGTTTTGTGCCGGTTTCCACCCTAATTAAGACGCATTTCCACGTTTTTCCACCCACCCCAACTTGGAACTCATACCTACCCACTTGGAACTTTTTCAACACCCACCACAAATGGAACACCCACTTTCCACTTGGAACATCCACCCCAAGTTCAAACAGTTGTTGTGGGGTGGAATTTCAAAATAATGTTCTACTTTGCGACTTTAAGTTTTTCCACCCTAAAATTCCATTTTGTCGATCCTAACTTCTCAATTCCTGCACCTTAATTGCCCCAAAATCAAAAACACATAGCGAAACTACTACCAAGGTATAACCAACTATCGAGTATCAAATTTGACCAAACTTATCAACTTGAAATGCTGAAAACTGTAACCAAAACTACCAGGGTGGAAATTTGCACCCTAAGTTGAAAAAGGCCGTTTTGCATTGGAACTTTCCTCCCAACTTTTCCACCCTAACACATGCCTTATTTCTATGGGTTTTGTGGCGGTTTCCACCCTAATTAACACGCATTTCCACGTTTTTCACCCACCCCAACTTGGAACTTATACCTACCCACTTGCACGTTTTTCAACACCCACCCCAATTGGAACACCCACTTTTCACTTGGAACATCCACCCCAAGTTCAAACAACTGTTGTGGGGTGGAATTTTAAGTTAAGTGTTCTATTCGGCTTTTCTACCCTAAAACTCCATTTTGTCGATCCTAACTTCTCAATTCCTGCACCTTCATTGCCCCAAAATCAAAAACACAAAACGAAACTACTACCAAGGTATAACGAATTATCGAGTATCAAATTTGACCAAAATTATCAACTGGAAATGCTTAACACTGTAACCAAAACTACTAGGGTGGAAATTTCCACCCTAAGTTGAAAAAAGCCGTTTTGGATTGGATTATTCTTCTCAACTTTTCCACTCTAACACATGCTTTATTTCTATGGGTTTTGTGCCGGCTTCCACTCTAAATAAGACGCAACTCCACGTTTTTCCACCCACCCCAACTTGGAACTTATACCTACCCACTTGGAACTTTTTCAACACCCACCTCAAGTGGAACTCTCACTTTTCACTTGGAGCATCCACCCTAAGTTCAAACAGTTGTTGTGGGATGGAATTTTAAGTTAACTGTTCTACTCTGCGACTTTAAGTTTTTCCACCCTAAAACTCCATTTTGTCGATCCTAACTTCTCAATTCCTGCACCTTAATTGCCCCAAAATCAAAAACACATAGCGAAACTACTACCAAGGTATAACCAACTATCGAGTATCAAATTTGGCCAAACCTATCAACTTGAAATGCTGAAAACTGTAACCAAAACTACTAGGGTGGAAATTTCCACCCTAAATTGAAGACAACCGTTTTGCATTGGAACTTTCTTTTCAACTTTTCCATCTTAACACATGCCTCATTTCTATGGGTTTTGTGGCGGTTTCCACACTAAATAACACGCATTTCCACGTATTTCCACCCACCCCAACTTGGAACTTATACCTACCCCCTTGGAACTTTTTCAACACCCACTTTCCTTTTGGAACACCCATTTTTCACTTGGAACATCCACTTCAAGTTCAAACAGTTGTTGTGGGGTGGAATTTTAAGTTCACTGTTCTACTCGGCAAGTTTAAATTTTTCCACCCTAAAACTCCATTTTGTCGATCCTAACTTTTCAATTCCTGCACCTTAATTGCCCCAAAATCAAAAACACAAATCGAAACTACTACCAAGGTATAACCAACTATCGAGTATCAAATTTGACCAAACCTATCAACTTGAAATGCTTAACACTGTAACCAAAACTTTCAGAGTGGAAATTTCCACCCTAAGTTGAAAAAGGCCGTTTTGCATTGGAACTTTTCTTCTCAACTTTTCCACCTAAACACATGCCTTATTTCTATGGGTTTTGTTGCGGTTTCCACCCTGAATAAAACCCATTTCCACGTTTTTCCACCCACCCCAACTTGGAATTTATACCTACCCACTTGTAACTTTTTCCACACCCACCCCGATTGGAACACCCACTTTCCATTTGGAACATCCACCCCAAGGTTAAAATGTTGTTGTTGGGTAGATATTGAAGTTAACTGTTCTACTCGGCGAATTTAAGTTTTTCCACCCTAAAACTCCATTTTGTCGATCCTAACTTCTCAATTCCTGCCTCTTAATTGCGCCAAAATCACAAACACAAAGCGAAACTACTACCAAGGTATAACCAACTATCGAGTATCAAAGTTGACCAAACCTATCAACTTGAAATGCTAAACAATGTAAAAAAATCTACTAGGGTGGAAATTTCCATTCTAATATAAAAAATGTTTCTTTTGCAATGGAACATTCTTCTCAACTTTTCCACTTTAGTACATGCTTTATTTCTATGGCTTTTGTGGCGGTTTTTACCCTTTTTAAGACGCATTTCCACGTTTTTCCACCCACCCCAATTTGGAACTTATACCTACCCACTTGAAACTTTTTCAACAGCCACCCCAACTGGAACACCCACTTTTCACTTGGAACATCCACCCCAAGTTCAAACAATTGTTCTGGGGTGGAAATTCAAGTTAACTGTTTTACTAAGCGAATTTAAATTTTTCCACCCTAAAACTCCATTTTGTCGATCCTAACTTCTCATTTCCTGCGCTTTAATTGCCCCAAAATCAAAAACACGAAGCGAAACTACTACCAAGGTATAACCAACTGACGAATATCAAATTCGACCAAACTTAACAACTTGAAAAGCTGAAAACTGTAACCAAAACTACTACGGTGGAATATTCCACCCTTAATTGAAAAAGGCCGTTTTGCATTGGAACTTTCCTCTCAACTTTTCCACTTTAACACATGCTTTATTTCCATGGGTTTTGTGTCGGTTTCCACCCTAATTAAGACGCATTTCCACGTATTTCCACCCACCCCAACTTGGAACTTATACCTACCCACCTGGAACTTTTTCAACACCCACCACAATTGGAACACCCACTTTTCACTTGGAGCATCCACCCCAAGTTCAAACATTTGTTGTGGGGTAGAATTTTAAGTTTACTGTTCTACTCGGCAAGTTTGAGTTTTTCCATTTTAAATTTCCATTTTGTCGATCCTAACTTCTCACTTCCTGAACTTTAATTGCCCCAAAATCAAAAACACCTAGCGAAACTACTACCAACGTATAACCAACTATCGAATATCAAATTTGACTAAACCTATCAGCTTGCAGTGCCTACAAGAGTAACCATTTTTATTAGGGTGGAAATTTCCACCCTAAGTTAAAAAGAAATGTTTTGCATTGGAACATTCTCTTTAACTTTTTCACTTTAACACATGCCTTATTTCTATGGGTTTTGTGGCGGTTTCCACCCTAAATAACACGCTTTTTCACGTTTTTCCACCCACCCCAACTTGGAACTTATACCTACCCACTGGGAACTTTTTCAACACCCACCCCAATTGGAACTCACACTTTCCAGTTGGAACATCCACCCCAAGTTCAAACAGTTGTTGTGGGGTGGAATTTTGAGCTAACTGTTCTACTCGGCAAGTTTAAGTTTTTCCACCCAAAAACTCCATTTTGTCGATCCTAACTTGTCAATTCCTGCACCTTAATTGCCCCAAAATCAAAACACATAGCGAAACTACTACCAAAGTATAACCAACTATCGAGTATCAAGTTTGACCAACCTATCAACTTGAAATGCTTACAACTGCACCAAAACTACTAGGGTGGAAATTTCGACCCTAAGTTGAAAACAACCGTTTTGCATTGGAACTTTCTTTTCAATTTTTCCACTTTAACAAAAGCTTTATTTCCATGGGTTTTGTGGTGGTTTCCATCTAAAAAAGCATTTCCACGTTTTTCCACCCACCCCAACTTGGAACTTATACCTACCCACTTGGAACTTTTTCAACACCCACCCCAAATGGAACACCCACTTTCCACTTGGAACATCCACCCCAAGTTCAAACAGTTGTTGTGGGGTGGAATTTCCAGTTAACTGTTTTATTGTGCGAGTTTAAATTTTTCCACCCTCAAATTCCATTTTGTCGATCCTAACTTCTCAATTCCTGCCTCTTAATTGCCTCAAAATCAAAAACACAAAGCGAAACTACTACCAAGGTATAACCAACTATCGAGTGTCAAGTTTGACCAAACCTATCAACTTGAAATGCTTAAAACTGTAACCAAAACTAGTAGGGTGGAAATTTCCACCCTAAGTTGAAAACAACGTTTTGCATTGGAACATTCCTCTCAACTTTTCCACCTTAACACATGCTTTTTTTCTATGGGTTTTGTGGCGGTTTCCACCCTACATAAGACGCATTTTCACGTTTTTCCACCCACCCCAACTTGGAACTTATACCTACCCACTTGGAACTTTTTCAACACCCACCCCAATTGGAACACCCACTTTCCGTTTGCAACATCCACCCCAAGTTCAAACAGTTGTTGTGGGGTGGATTTTTAAGTTATTTGTTTTATTCTGCGAGTTTAAGTTTTTCCACCCTAAAACTCCATTTTGTCGAGCCTAATTTTTCAATTCCTGCACTTTAATTGCCCCAAAATCAAAAACACAAAGCGAAACTTCTACCAAGGTATAACCAACTATCGAGTATCAAATTTGACCAAACCTATCAACTTGAAATGCTTAAAACTGTAACCAAAACTACTAGGGTGGAAAGTTCCACCCTAAGTTGAAAAAGGCCGTTTTGCATTGGAACTTTCCTCTCAACTTTTCCATCTTAACCCATGCCCTATTTCTATGGGTTTTGTGCCGGTTTCCACCCTAATTAAGACGCATTTCCACGTTTTTCCTTTTAATCCAACTTGGAACTTATACCTACCCACTTGGAACTTTTTCAACACTCACCCCACGGGGAACACCCACTTTTCATTTGGAGCATCCACCCCAAGTTCAAACAGTTGTTGTGGGGTGGATATTTAAGTTAACTGTTCTACTCGGCCATTTTAAGTTTTTCCACCCTAAAACTCCAGTTTGTCGATCCTAACTTCTCAATTCCTGCACCCTAATTGCCCCAAAATCAAAAACACATAGCGAAACTACTACCAAGGTATAACCAACTATCGAGTGTCAAGTTTGACCAACCTATCAACTTGAAATGCTTACAACTGCACCAAAACTACTAGGGTGGAATTTTCGACCCTGAGTTAAAAAAGGCCGTTTTGCATTGGAACTTTCCTCTCAATTTTTCCACTTTAACACATGCCATGTTTTTACGGGATTTGTGGCGGTTTCCATCTAAAAAAAAAAAAACGCATTTCCACGTTTTTCCACCCACCCCATTTTGGAACTTGTACCTACCCACTTGGAACTTTTTCAACACCCACCCCAATTGGAACACCCACTTTTCATTTGGAACATCCACCCCAAGTTCAAACAGTTGTTGTGGGGTGGAATTTTAAGTTAACTGTTCTGCTTTGCGAGTTTTATGTTTTTCCACCCTAAAACTCCTTTTTGTCGATCCTAACTTTTCAATTCCTGCACTTTAATTGCCCCAAAGTCAAAAACACAAAGCGAAACTACTACCAAGGCATAACCAACTATCGAGTATCAAAGTTGACCAAACCTATCAACTTGAAATGCTTAAAACTGTAACCAAAACTACTAGGGTGGAAAATTCGACCTTAAGTTGAAAAAGGCCATTTTGCATGGGATTATTCTTCTCAACTTTTCCACCCTAACACATGCTTTATTTCTATGGGTTTTGTGCCGGTTTCCACTTTAATTAAGACGCATTTCCACGTTTTTCCACCCACCCCAACTTGGAACTCATACCTACCCACTTGGAACTTTTTCAACACCCACCCCAATTGGAACACCCACTTTTCACTTGGAACATCCACCCCAAGTTCAAACAGTCGTTGTGGGGTGGAATTTTAAGTTAATTGTTCCACTCGGTAAGTTTAAGTTTTTCCACCCTAAAAGTCCAGTTTGTCGATCCTAACTTCTCAATTCCTGCATCTTAATTGCCCCAAAATCAAAAACACAAAGCGAAACTACTACCAAGGTATAACCAACTATCGAGTATCAAATTTGACCAAACCTATCAACTTGAAATGCTGAAAACTGTAACCAAAACTACTAGGGTGGAAATTTCCACCCTAAGTCGAAAACCGAAGTTTTGCATTAGAACTTTCTTTTCAACTTTTCCACCCTAACACATGATTAATTTCTATGGCTGTTGTGCCGATTTCCACCCTAATTAAAACGCATTTCCACGTTTCTCCATCCACTTTAACTTGGAACTTATGCCTACCCACTTGGAACTTTTTCAACACCCACTTTATATGGAACTCCCATTATCCACTTGGAACATGCACCCCAAGTTCAAACAGTTGTTGTGGGGTGGAGTTTTAAGTTAACAGTTTTACTCTGCGAGTTTAAGTTTCTCCACCCTAAAACTCCAGTTTGTCGATCCTAACTTCTCAATTCCTGCACTTTATTTGCCTTAAAATCAAAAACACATAGCGAAACTGCTACCAAGGTATAACCAACTATCGAGTATCAAGTTTGACCAAACCTATCAACTTGAAATGCTGAAAACTGTAACCAAAACTACTAGGGTGGAAAGTTCCACCCTAAGTAGTAAATAGCCGTTTTGCATTGGAACTTTCCTCTCAACTTTTCCACCCTAACACATGCCTTATTTCTATGGGTTTTGTGCCGGTTTCCACTCTATTTAAGACGCATTTCCACGTTTTTCCACCCACCCCAACTTGGAACTCATACCTACCCACTTGGAACTTTTTCAACACCCACCCCAATTGGAACACCCTCTTTTCACTTGGAACATCCACCCCAAGTTCAAACAGTTGTTGTGGGGTGGAATTTTAAGTTAACTGTTCTACTCGGCAAGTTTAAATTTTTCCACCTTAAAACTCCAGTTTGTCGATCCTAATTTCTCAATTCCTGCACCTTAATTGCCCCAAAATCAAAAACACATAGCGAAACTACTACCAAGGTATAACCAACTATCGAGTATCAAGTTTGACCAAACCTATCAACTTGAAATGCCTAAAACTGTAACCAAAACTACTAGGGTGGAAATTTCCACCCTAGATTGAAAAAGACCGTTTTGCATTGGAACTTTCCTCTCAACTTTTCCACTTTAACACATGCTTTTTATTTATGGGTTTTGTGGCGGTTTCCACCCTAATTAAGACGCATTTCCACGTTTTTCCACTTATTTCAACCTTGGAACTTATACCTACCCACTTGGAACTTTTTCAACACCCACCCCAATTGGAACACCCATTTTCCGCTTGGAACATCCACCCCAAGTTCAAACAGTCGTTGTGGGGTGGAATTTTAAGTTAACTGTTCTACTCTGCGAGTTTAAGTTTTTCCACCCTAAAATTCCAGTTTGTCGATCCTAACTTTTCAATTCCTGCACTTTAATTGCCCCAAAATCAAAAACACAAAGCGAAACTACTACCAAGGTATAACCAACTATCGAGTATCAAATTTGACCAAACCTATCAACTTGAAATGCTTAAAACTGTAATCAAAACTACTAGGGTGGAAAGTTCCACCCTAAGTTGAAAAAGGCCGTTTTGCATTGGAAGATTCCTCTCAACTTTTCCACCCTAACACATGCCTTATTTCTATGGGTTTTGTGCCGGTTTCCACCCTATTTAAGACGCATTTCCACGTTTTTCCACCCACCCCAACTTGGAACTTATACCTACCCACTTGGAACTTTTTCAACACTCACCCTACGGGGAACACCCACTTTTCATTTGGAGCATCCACCCCAAGTTCAAACAGTTGTTGTGGGGTGGAATTTTAAGTTAACTGTTCTACTCGGCAAGTTTAAGTTTTTCCACCCTAAAACTCCAGTTTGTCGATCCTAACTTCTCAATTCCTGCACCTTAATTGCCCCAAAATCAAAAACACGAAGCGAAACTACTACCAAGGTATAACCAACTATCGAGTATCAAGTTTGACCAACCTATCAACTTGAAATGCTTACAACTGCACCAAAACTACTAGGGTGGAATTATCGACCCTGAGTTGAAAAAGGCCGTTTTGCATTGGAACTTTCCTTTGAATTTTTCCACTTTATTTCTACGGGTTTTGTGGCGGTTTCCATCTAAAAAAAAACGCATTTCCATGTTTTTCCACCCACCCCAACTTGGAACTTATACCTACCCACTTGGAACTTTTTCAACACCCACCCCAATTGGAACACTCACTTTTCATTTGGAACATCCACCCCAAGTTCAAACAGCTGTTGTGGGGTGGAATTTTAAGTTAACTGTTCTGCTTTGCGAGTTTAAGTTTTTCCACCCTAAAACTCCAGTTTGTCGATCTTAACTTTTCAATTCCTGCACCTTAATTGCCCCAAAATCAAAAACACATAGCGAAACTACTACCAAGGCATAACCAACTATCGAGTATCAAGTTTGACCAAACCTATCAACTTGAAATGCTGAAAACTGTAACCAAAACTACTAGGGTGGAAATTTCCACCCTAAGTTGAAGAAGGCCATTTTGCATTGGAACTTTCCTCTCAACTTTTCCACCTTAACACATGTTTTATTTCTATGGGTTTTGTGGGGTTTCCACCCTAATTAAGACGCATTTCCACGTTTCTCCACCCACCCCAACTTGGAACTTATACCTACCCATTTGGAACTTTTTCAACACCCACCCCAATTGGAACAACCCACTTTTCACTTGGAACATCCACCCCAAGTTCAAACAGTTGTTGTGGGGTGGAATTTTAAGTTAACTGTTCTACTCTGCGAGTTTAAGTTTTTCCACCCTAAAACTCCATTTTGTCGATCCTAACTTTTCAATTCCTGCACCTTAATTGCCCCAAAATCAAAAACACCAAGCGAAACTACTACCAAGGTATAACCAACTATCGAGTATCAAATTTGACCAAACCTATCAACTTGAAATGCTGAAAACTGTAACCAAAACTACTAGGGTGGAAAGTTCTGTAGTGATTGCAAAATATGCTTTGCATAGTTGCAATACTTTGTGTAGTCGCAATGCTTGATTATTCATCGCATAGTTATTCAGTTCACGACTACGACATTCGACTTTGGAGCTTAGGCCTCTTCGTTATGCAATCTCGTATAGTTGATGATTTGTTCTCGTAGTTGATGATTTGTTATTATCCGCTTCAGTTTGATATTGTTGTTTTGATGATTACCTTTTTAACGCTCTTGCATGCTGAGCAGGAAGTAAGCTAATGTATGCACGGATCTCTAATAATTTTGTGCCACTATATAATCTTCCACTATGTTTGATTTGACTATATTCGATATATCATTATGTAATCTACGTACTAGTAATGCTGTTTCTTGAATAAAGCGCATAAAATAGACATTCCTGTTTGGAGTCAGACGACAGCTATATTGGTGACCCCAGTCGCTACATTGGTGACCCTGACGTGATCAAACAAGGTAAGAGCATTTTACTTTTTATAACGATGTTAGGATCAATTTATTGTTAACTTCAAAGGCATAGATCAAAACATAACAATAACAAAGAAAAATAACAAAGTAAAATTAAATAAATAAGTAAACGAGCACAAATCTATTTTGAGAAATAAAGCTAACAGAAGCTGTGAAGGGACCAATGGGTCTTCGAGTCAAACAGCTCCACAAAAGATGATTATAAAACTTCTGCGTTTGTTTACTATTTTTTTATTACAATAAAAAGAGAAAAAAAGGGCAAACAGACTGTACCAAAGCTTCTACTGAGCTTATGTATTATATGCATCACTTAATAACGCTTTATAAGTATTTCGAAATTTGGAGTAAGAAAGTTGTTTTAATTTTTTCTCAATGTTATTCCAAATTTTTACGCCGGTATATGTGAAAGATTTTTGAAATCTGGTCAAACGAAATCTGGGAATATAATATTTTAGCTCTTGAATACTTCTCGTTGTATGTTGATGAACTTCAGAGGGTTTAATAAACTTATTATTAAAAGTAGTTGGAAGGCGAGATTTTTCATACAAATACATGAGACTCGCTATTTCTAGTTTGCAAAGATCATGAACTTTCAATATGTTTAAATTTTTATATGATAAGGATATGTGATCACATTTGCGACACCCCACTATTGCTCTAACAGCATTGTTTTGAAGAAGTTGCAACTGTTTTTGTGAGCTTCTAGGTGATGTAGAGCCCCAAACAGTTAAACCATAAAGAAGATGTGGCTGCACTAAAGTATAATATAAAGACAGCATTGTCTTGGCTGGAAGATACTTTCTAACTCTCCAAAGTATCCCGGTAGCTCTTGCAATCTGTGAGTTAGTCTTTTCAGTATGAAATTTAAAGTTAAGATAGTGATCTATATAAATTCCAAGATATTTTACACTATTTTGCGAATTTACATAATAACCATCAATATTGATTTGAAATTTAATTGGAGGGTCGTTTAGAGTGGGTTGGATAATTAATAAAGAAGATTTCTGGGGGTTAATCGTAAGTTGGTTACTTATCATCCAATTCGTGACTTTAATCATTTCGTTATTTACAGAATTTTGTAATTCTTGTACGGTTTTAGCTTCGATCAATAAGCATGTATCATCTGCGTACAGCCTAGGAGTACATTCTACAGCATATTGAAAATCATTCACATAAATAATGTATAATAACGGTCCCAAAATTGACCCTTGTGGTACACCCATAGTTAAACGTTCTAGATTGGAACATACGTTGTTTATATTTACAAATTGCATGCGATCGCTCAAATAGCTTGTTAGTAGCTGAAGTGCAATCCCTCTGATCCCGTAATGTTCTAATTTTAAAAGGAGGCGTTGATGTGAGACAGTATCAAAAGCTTTTCGAAGATCAAGTAAAACAAGAGATGACAGAATTTTTTTATTAAGATTGTCATATAGAGATGTTGTGATATCTAATAGGGCGTGCGTGGTGGAATGTTTAGCTCGAAACCCGTACTGATAAGGATTAAATACATGATTTTTTTCTAAAAATGATATTATTCTAATTTTAATCAACTTTTCTAAGATTTTAGATAAGCAAGGTAGTACCGAAATTGGACGATAGTTAGATGATGAAAGTTCATCATCTGCTTTGTAAATAGGAGTTACCGCCGCAATTTTTAGGGCGTCAGGAAAAATGCCGTATTCAAAGGAGAATGCGTAAAAGTAAGCCAAGTACGGCGCTAGCACATTCCCAGCAATCTTAATAAAGTAAGAGGGCACTGCATTATTTTTTGCAGATTTTTTACATTTTAAAGAATTAATTATGTTAAATATCTCATTGCTTTGCGGCGGATTTAAAAAAATTGAGCTTTGAATGCGATTTTGCAAATAAGATTTGCAATGGTTTGGGTTTGTCGTAATAATTTTATCTGCTAGCATTTTGCCTACATTTGCAAAATACTTGTTAAATTTTTCCACTACATCAAATACATTTTCCACTATTTTACCTTCATGCCTTAATTTAGTAGGTGCATCAGAGAACCGTGTATGTTTTTTACTAGCAGGTAAAATTAATCGCAATGTTTCCCAAAGTTTCTTTGGGTTAGACCTGTGTTCATTGATTTCGTCATGGAAATAATTTTTTTTGCTAATTGTTTTTAAATGGGTTAGTTTGTTAGCGTATCTTTTGTAGAAATCAATTTTTAATGTGTCTCCACTTTTGTAGTGAGTATTATACAACTTCTGCTTATGACGTATGGAAGTAAAAATACCTTTTGTTATCCAGGGCTTCTGTAGCAACCGTTTATGTTTTCTACTAACAGTGCTAAAAGGCGCATGATGATTAATTACATTTAAGATACATTGGTTAAATTTATCAAATTCTAGATTGAAATTTACGGGGTTAATTTCGGGCGACAAATTCATATGAGATTCCAGCTTAGCATTCAAATCGTCACAAAATTTCGCTGCTTCGAAATTTTTGAAATTACGAGTTTGCAATGAATTATTACCACCGGTGGGTTTATTACGTTCATTTCGGGATTGATTAGTTTTCAAAATAGCAAACGTTAACGAGTGATCAGAAATGTGGTAATCGATTACTCCGGGGATAACTTCAAAATCCTTTTCGTTCGTTAAAATATGATCAAGTAAAGTTTCAGTTTGATGTGTAACACGTGTCGCAGTAGTTATGACAGAGAAACAGTTGTTACTTTTAAGAATTAGGTTATATTTTTTTGCCAGATTTTCTTGATGGTTATTTAATAAGGTATTGACATTCATATCGCCTATAATATAATACTGTTTGTGTTCCAGGTTTAAATCCGCTAAACAATCATTTAGTTTTTGCAAAAACTCTTCTTCATTATTACATGAGGGATGTCTGTAAATGCAGCCGAGAATACGTTTTGAGTGGAGTGAATCTATATCAGAAAATTCAAGCCACATCTCCTCAACCCCAGCTACACCTAATTTTGTAGTTTTAATTAAATCAAATGTTGTATCGTGTTGGATATATATTGCTACACCACCTACTACAGTCGGGGAGTTACAATGAAAAAACTTGTACCCTGGCAGCTCGATGTTAGTAAGAGGGACATCTGCTATGCGAGTTTCTGTAATGCATAAAATATCTGGCTGAATGGTCAAATTTAAAATTAGGTCATAAAGCTCATCAAAATTATGTTAGCTTATGACGTCTAGAAAAGACACATCGCTTGGCAAAAAGCTCATAAAAGTCCCATTCACTATTAGCACTAGGCTAACCGACAGAGCGCACATTATGGAAGAACAAAAGAATGACCCTTCACTTTCAACCGAGGTCGAAAATTTGTCGCAAATCTCGCAATCTAATGATAATCGTCCCCCACAAAATGAAGATTCGCCACAAACATCGCAATCGAACGACGATCGCTTGCCGCTCGATGAACGTCGCCCCTGCAATAACTTTAAATTACCAGCGTTTTGGAAACATAATGCAGGCTCATGGATAGCTCTTATCGAAGCTAAATTTCGGATGTCAAAAATAACGACGCAAATTAATAAATACATGGCTGTTCTTGAAGCCCTCAGCAACTCTGAATTAGAACACTTATATAATATACCCAAACCAGAAGACGAAAACTGCTATGACAAATTAATCACCCAAATTCATGATATATTTACTCGAGACGATCAAAATAGATTGGATTTATTGCTAAACGATTTAACATTAGGAGATAAAACACCTAATGAACTCATGAGACACCTAATCTCGGCAGCAGGAGTTGAAGATAATTGTTCCCCGCAATTTGAAGCGATTCTTAAAGATCGTTTCCTAAGATGTCTTCCCCCTGACATCGCAGCTAGCAGTGGCACTTGGTCATATACCAATCTAAGAAGCCTTGCCAAATGCGCCACTCAGGCTATGAACACAACTCAACGTTATGGCAAGCCCCAATCAGTCCTTACAATCGGCAATAAGCCAAGGAATATTACCTCATCGCATTTCTCACCAAATTCAGCAAGGAATAATTCGGATGGCCGCGTCAATTTCTTTCGCCCACAGGGACGAGAAAATTTTTCTAGAAGCAATATAATTTCTGCTAATGCTCGTGGCAACTGGCGAAAACCAATTCGACAGCCAAATTATCAAACAAATGGACGGCCTCACACTTCGTGGTACGACCAAAGTCAGAACCGCTACCGCTCTTATTCGGGTTACGTTTGCTACTATCATCGACTTTTCAAACAAGCCACCTACCGATGCGAAGGCCCAAATTGCAAATTTTTTTCCTCTCCTTATCGGACTGAATCAACTGCGAAGGCCGGCAGCTAAGATCGCTGCACTAGACTGCCGAAGGCCAGCTTTTCATCCCAAGAAACCGTGCAGACTATTACAAGCTTTTGACATTAATAATCGCATTTCCTTTTTAATCGATACTGGCTCTATTGTTTCTGTCATCAAAGCAACCTTTCGAGAAAAATCAAAAAACCCTAACAGTAAAGTCCTTTATTCTGCTACAGCAAATGAAATTCGCACCTATGGCGATTGTGTGCTGGATGTCAACTTTAAAACTCCTCAAAATTATTCGTGGAATTTTACGAAAACCGATCTTAATTTTTCTATCATCGGACTTGATTTTCTCAACGCCCATAAATTAACGGTCGATGTTCACAACCGTTGCTTAATTGATAAAGAAAACGATCTAATTATACCCCTTAGCCCAGCTTCAGTTCAACCCCCAAAATTGTGTTGCATTGTCCCCGAACTAAGCGAATTTCATCAAATACTAGCCAAATACCCCAACATTCTTCAGCCTCCCCATAGATTTGAACGAACCAATCACGGGATCGAACATGCAATTCCAACTAACGGGAAAATAGTTAAGAGCAAATTACGACGAGTTTCCCCCGAAACACAAAAAATCATTGATAAACAAATCAATGAATGGTTAAAAGATGGAATAATTTCTCGAAGCGATTCCCCTTATTCTAGTTGTTTACACGTTGTACAGCGTAAATCAGGAAAACCTAGAGTTTGCGTTGATTATCGCAATCTGAATGCCACCAGCGTGCTCGAATCCTATCCCATACCACATATACAATCAATGATGGATAATCTTTACGGCAGTAAAATTTTTTCGGTTCTGGATCTAAAGAGCGCATATTTCAACGTTCCTATTCTCAAAAAAGATCGTCATAAAACTGCCATCATTGTTAAATCAGGCTGCTACGAATTTAATTACTTACCTTTCGGTTTGAAATCTGCTCCAGCCACGTTCATGAGATTTATCCATGAAGCGCTTCATTCTCAAGCCCCAGAACTAAAAGATCACACTGAGATCTATCTTGACGATATCCTTATCCACACCCCAGACATAGATTTGCACAAGAAAATACTTGAAAAGGTATGTCAGTGTTTGAACAAATTCAATCTAGGAATCAATCTATCGAAATGCGTCTTAGGTAAAAGTTCCCTAAACTATTTGGGTTTCAAAATTTCGGCGGAAGGTTACTCTGCCACAGATGACAAAGTCAAGGCCATCTCTGACTTCCCTCTCCCTCAAACTCTCCGCCAACTTTCTCGCTTTTGCGGAATGATCAATTTTTACCACAAAGCGATCGAAAAATGCAGCAGACTTTTAAAACCTCTCTACGACATTTTCAGAGATAACCGAAAGAAACCAAAAAGCACTGTTATAGCGTGGACAGTCGAACAAAAAGCTAGTTTCGAAAAAGTCAAAGCAATTCTATCTCGCAAAACGATGTTGTCTTTTCCCATACCGCATGCTCCGACGTTCCTAGCCACAGATGCAAGTGATAATTGCATCGCTGCGACCCTATATCAGTTCGACGCTGTTAAAAACCTACGAGTCCCAATAGCTTTCTTTTCGAAAAATTTGCAAAACGCCCAACGAAACTATTCAATTTTCGACAAGGAAATCGTAGCTATTTATTCGAGCGTGAAACATTTTCGCTACATGCTAGAAGGGCGCCATTTTAAAATACTGTGTGACAACAAAGCCGCTGTGCAAAGCCTAACCAAAAAAGACTCGACCAATTTTTCAGCAAGAGTCCTCCGTCACTTGCAGTATATCTCCCAGTTTTCCACGGACTGTGAATATATCTCAAGCGAAGAGAATTTCGTTGCCGACGCGCTAACACGAGCTAACGTCGCGCTTATCAATGACTTCCCCATCGCGTTAGATTACGATGCAATTGCTGACGCTCAAAACAACGACGAGGAAATCGTTGAAATGACTAAACAAATTTCATCCCTGCAATTACAACGCTTGCCTTTATCTAACAACAAAACCATTTTGTGTGACACAAGTGTAAGCGACCCGCGAGTTCTGCTACCCCGTGATTTCAGACAAAAAGCTTTTGAAATTGTTCATTTCCTCAATCACGCAGGAATCCAATCTACAAATTACATGATGAAACAAAAATTCCTGTGGCCAAACATGAACAAAGATATACAAACATGGGTTCAAACTAAGCAACACACCCAAACTCCCATCAAACGTTATCCACCACCAACTCAGGCCTTTGAAGAATTAAACTTAGATTTAATTGGCCCATTACCACCCTCGAGAGGATACCGGCATATTTTGACCATAACCGACCGTTTCACGAAAGGATGTTTTGCAATAGCTTTGCCTGATACCAAAAGCGACACAATCGCAACTTACTTCATGAATCAATACGTTAGTTTATTTGGCGTACCTAGGATGATAGTCACTGACAATGCTGCTTATTTCACAAGCTACAGCTGGTCAAAGTTCATGACGTTTCTCAACGTCAACCACAAATTCATTTCGCCTTACCACAGTCAATCGAATGGAATGGTTGAGCGCTTTAATCGTTTTTTGCGAACAGCTCTCCGATGCCACAAGAACAGTGACGCCTGGTTTGACCACTTAGGCCTAGCACTATTAGGCATTAATGCAAGTTACAACAGTGACATCAAAATGAGCAGAGCTGAACGTCTATTTGGAAAAAGGTTGCGACTGCCCTGTGCTTTTTTTGACGAGTCAGCCTCTAAACCCGCCTTTGATGACCCTTCGATGCTGAAAACTCTAATGGAGTTTTTCAATGATCGCAAACCAGCCCCAATTAACACCCACACGAATCACAGGAGTGTTCATGTTGACAAAAGATTTCAGACTTGTTCTGCTGTCTACTTGCGTGTTGACCGTGTCAAAAAAGGACTAGAACCTTCATATACTGGTCCTTTCAAAGTTGTGAAGAAATTTGATAAGTACTTCACAATAGAAACTTCGCACGGCACGAAAAACGTCTCTCTTGACCGACTTAAGCCAGCTTACATAGCTGATGTTTTTGATCAAGTCGATTGCAATAACACAAAAACTAACCAATCTTCTTTTTTAGATAAACCGTCTTTAGTTAACGATACTTCTACAGGAAGCGCTCCCCAATCGAACCGTCAAAAACCCAAGGAAGAGGAACCTCAAACTATACCGAAATCGACTTCAACAACACTACAATTAAAATTAACTCCTACTTCTCCACCCCTACCACAGCCGGAAGTTACCAGGTCAGGTCGAGTTATTAGAGCACCTAATAAACTTAATCTTTAATCTAAAGACCTTGCACGACACTTCCCTAGCCAAATATGTGTTTGCGCACTGTTTCCTTCTGGATGTCTTTTACCTGCTATGTTAATTTGAATATTCTGACAACTCACTCTTTACCGCCTGAAGACTTCTTGCTCTGCAATAAGAATAGCCCTCGCAAATACTTGTCTTTTCAAGATAACCTTGAGTGTCAACCTCAACGCCTGCAAAGAATGGAATCGTGCTCAGCCACAATTTTTTCCTCTCATGCCACATTAAAAAGAATACCAGCATATTTTTGCTTCACTAAGGAAATACGTTGGACAACGCATTTTTATTTTTTCGGAAATAAATTCAAAGAATCTAAGATAGTCGATGGTTCCCCACCTGGCCATCTCATTTGCAACTCTTGGAGGTTCACCAAGAATACCAGAGATGGCAAACTTAAACCCCTCTCCGGTTTACGAAATTTTCAGACCTCAAATAAAGTTAACTACGAATATGTATGGCCTAGTGCCAAATCAGGTCTTGTCAGGAATCATTACCTAACTCGAGCCTTCATAATGTATGATTTTTACCGTGACACCCTCTCTTCCACAGTTCTTCCCATGGCTAACTGTCATATTTCCCTGGGATACTGCACGAGTCAAACTATGACAGTGGTTTGGGATGTGACCGATAAAGGTGACTGCCCCGTGACTACGTTACTCGGAAAACAAGAAATACGTTTACATTATAATTCCCCTTCCCTATACCGAATTGAGATGCCTGCGTTAGGAATTTCTATTCATAGATGGAAACGCTGTTCTGAACGAGCACAACACTGCTTTCCTTCTAATTTGTTTTGCACTATTAATGGTTTTTACATTTCCTCTTCAAAGTGTCGTGATCTTGCTAACTTGACTTCTTATCCACTTCCTTCTTCCTCTCATCGTCCTTCACTTTCAAAACAATACCCTGAACCGAAACTAGCAGCCTTTATAACAGAAGTCGAAGACCAAATGGCCGAATTCGCCTATAGTCTCGAAGAACAAAATCGACTGCTACATTGCCAACTGGAGAGATCACTGGGCATAATCGCAAACACAGTAGGAAGATTGTTTCCCACTGAGATCTTGTCTCTGGCAAAGGGTAAGCCTACCTTTGGTATCGCTTCTGGCGACGTCATAACTGAACTTTCTTGTCGAAAGATCATAGGACGCGTGCTACCCTCATTAGCCTTTGATAATGGACAGAAATTCTCTTTGCTGCCTCTGGTAGATATTGGGCCCGATCACGCCGGCAATCCTAGGTCAGGCCAGCTTGTAAGCCCAAACTTCGTTATCCAAGGCAAGCCGACGTACTACGAAAGCTATCACTCAGGAAGAACTCTCATTTTTCGAGTGAATTCTAGATACATACTTTACGAAAATTACACTGCAACTCATTTCAATTTGCCAGTTTCCCTTTTGCACGTGCCTCTTACAACAATCGATGACAATTTTACGGCCAAAGATTTCTCTTTTCTACATCAAAAGTTTGCAGAAACCCAAAATGGCTTAACAGATCTGCATTCGTTTTTATCTGCTATATCGCAAACGGCCGTTGATCGCGATCAAATCAAACAAGCAATAAGCATGCTTAAATCGTCAGAAAATGATGACGCTGACATGACTGAAGTCTCCCAAGAGTTGTAGACATTTGCCCACCAGTCTCTTTTATTAGCTCTAAGCGAAATCTCTTCACCGATAATTACCTTGTTCTTTTTCATTCTCCAAATCTTAGGTTCTATATGGGCCTTATTTTTCACCATTAAATTTCTAAAAAACGATGCTCCAAAACTACTGCGCAAAATCAAAACTGCAGCAGTCACTTGGATTCATCAACGAAAAATCAAGACTAAATCTCGTTAATCCGCAAATGAACTCCCCTTACATGACGACGATGATTGCAATGAAAACATGGATGCCATGAAGGTGTCCCAACCACAACCAACACCCCGAACGTCATGTCTTCCGCAAGTCGAAGATCGATTTGCAAGCACAAACACTTTATAAACGACCAACTTTTTCAATTTTGCTATATTGTTATTAGCAACCTTATATTCTTGTCATTTACAACCTTGTAATCTTGTAATATTTGCAACTATAACCAAGATCCTGTGATGTAATCTTTAATTTTTTTGATATTCGCTACTATAATTCAGTTATACTTGAAACTGCTCCCTTCCTCTTATGCTATTGTTCACAAATGCTCATACCTTTCATATTAGGTATGCCTGTCCCGCACATCTTTGTTTTGCAACAAATCGTTAAAAGCAATGTCTGAAATTCTGAACCTTTCTTTTTTAATTCTTTATCGGTGATCATTGTTGCATTTTTGATCGTTAACTTAATTTTTTCGCTCTTCAAGTTCTTTGTCGTTTTATAGTTCACTTGCCACAATCAAAATAAATCGGCGAGTCGACATTTTCACCGATTGATAACTAAATTGCAAACACAAAACCAAGCGTGATGTTGAATTTCCTGAATGAGTTTCACTATTGTGAACGAATTACTGCGTTTTTTTTTCATTTTTTGCAGTTGATATCACTGGCGATGACACAAACACCACTCTCGCACTCACGCATTACATCTACATTTCGTCGTGCCGATACAAGATAACATCAGACGAACCTGAACTTGTCGCTATCGTGTTTACTACAACCGGAAGCAATACAAAATTACTTTACAAGCATGAAATTCGCTGAGTCAATTTAGCAATGACGGACGAAAGACGAAAGAATGATGCAATCATCCATGCTCAACGTCAGCATCTAGCGAGCAATTTCCTCATGCCAGCATTGCAATGATCGATTCAAGAAAAGAAGAAATTAAGAAGCAACAAGCAAGAATAGTTATAAATACGAATCGATGATAAGTACGAATCAATTACCAAAAATGATTACAATTTTTGTCTCTTTTATGATAACAATATTGTGTTTTTTTACACTGCTGATGCTTCCACAAGTTAATGCTTTCATCATTGATACAATCAGCAATTCCAATAACCATTTTAATCATAGAATCATTTCTATGGAAACTGTTGAATTTAGAACATAGCGACTAATCGCCTTCCATTTCTTCTATCGGACACGATATCACTAACAAACGCACTCACACACACACACACACACAATGTCATGACAAAAACATTCACAGCCGGCACATCGCCTATTGATATAAATATTGCATTAGATAACTTGTTTTTTGTTAGTCAATTAAGAATTTTTGCTCATTTTCCAACCGATGATTCCTAAAATTGCCTAGTTGTTCCTGCCTTCCTGCCGATTCATTAATATGCGATTTTGATATGTTTAGTTTACATCATGCATTGATCGCGCTAAGCTTTGAATTTTTGATTGTGTGAACAAATTTAAAATTTTTATGTTGATCTGAATTGATTTTGGAAAATTGCTTTCAATTGTCAGTGCTCGTAAATTGCATTCGTTCAGTTTGCGCAATAACTCTTGTGTTTTCACGGACATTCCCTGTTATTTGTCTGTGAATCGTGAACATCTAAAATTTTTTTTCGCTACCCGGGGGAGAATGTAGTGATTGCAAAATATGCTTTGCATAGTTGCAATACTTTGTGTAGTCGCAATGCCTGATTATTCATCGCATAATTATTCAGCTCACGACTACGACATTCGACTTTGGAGCTTAGGCCTATTCGTTATGCAATCTCGTATAGTTGATGATTTGTTCTCGTAGTTGATGATTTGTTATTATCCGCTTCAGTTTGATATTGTTGTTTTGATGATTACCTTTTTAACGCTCTTGCATGCTGAGCAGGAAGTAAGCTAATGTATGCACGGATCTCTAATAACTTTGTGCCACTATATAATCTTCCACTATGTTTGATTTGACTATATTCGATATATCATTATGTAATCTACGTACTAGTAATGCTGTTTCTTGAATAAAGCGCATAAAATAGACATTCCTGTTTGGAGTCAGACGACAGCTATATTGGTGACCCCAGTCGCTACAGTTCCACCCTAAGTTGAAAAAGGCCGTTTTGCATTGGAACTTTCCTCTCAACTTTTCCACCCTAACACATGCCTTATTTTTATGGGTTTTGTGGCGGTTTCCACAATAAATAAGACGCATTTCCACGTTTTCCACCCACCCCAAGTTGGAACTTATACCTACCCACTTGGAACTTTTTCAACACCCACCCCAATTGGAACACCCACTTTTCACTAGGAACATCACCCCAAGTTCAAACAATTGTTGTGGGGTGGAGTTTTAAGTTAACTGTTCTTCTCGGCAAGTTTAAGTTTTTCCACCCTAAAACTCCATTTTGTCGATCCTAACTTTTCAATTCCTGCACCTTAATTGCCCCAAAATCAAAAACACGAAGCGAAACTACTACCAAGGCATAACCAACTATCGAGTATCAAATTTGACCAAACCTATCAACTTGAAATGCTTAACACTGTAACCAAAACTACTAGGGTGAAAATTTCCACCCTAAGTTGAAAAAAGCCGTTTCGCGTTGGAACTTTCCTCTCAACTTTTCCACCCTAACACATGCTTTATTTCTATGGGTTTTGTGGCGGTTTCCACCCTAATTAAAACGCATTTCCACATTTTTCCACCCACCCCAACTTGGAACTTATACTTACCCATTTGCAAGTTTTTCAACACCCACCCCAATTGGAACACCCACTTTTCACTTGGAACATCCACCCCAAGTTCAAACAGTTGTTGTGGGGTGGAATTTTGAGTTAACTTTTCTACTCGGCAAGTTTAAGTTTTTCCACCCTAAAACTCCAGTTTGTCGATCCTAACTTCTCAATTCCTGCACCTTAATCGCCCCAGAATCAAAAACACAAAGCGAAACTACTACCAAGGTATAACCAACTATCGAGTATCAAATTTGACCAAACCTATCAAGCAACTTTTCCACCCGAACTTGGAACTTATACCTACCCATTTGGAACTTTTTCAACACCCATCCCAAATGGAACATCCACTTTCCATTTGGAACATCCAATCCAAGATCAAACAGTTGTTGTGGGGTAGAATCTTAAATAAAAACTGTTCTACTCTGCGAATTTAAGTTTTTCCACCTTAAAACTCCATTTTGTCGATCCTAACTTCTCAATTCCTGCACTTTAATTGCCCCATAATCAAAAACACCATGCGAAATTACTAACAAGGTATAACCAAGTGTGGAGTATCAAATTTGACCAAACCTATCAACTTGAAATGCTGAAAACTGTAACCAAAACTACTAGGGTGGAAATTTCCACCCTAAGTTGAAAAAGGCCGTTTTGCATTGGAACATTCTTTTCAACTTTTCCACCTTAACACTTGCCATTTTTCTATAGGTTTTGTCGCGGTTTCGATTCTAATTAAGACGCATTTCCACGTTTTTCCACCCACCCCAAGTTAGAACTTATACCTACCTACTTGGAACTTGCATTTTTTTCAACACCCACCCTAATTGGAACACCCACTTTCCACTTGGAACATCCACCCCAAGTTCAAAAAGTTGTTGTGGGGTGGACTTTCAAGTTAACTGTTTTACGGTGCGAGTTTAAGTTTTTCCACCCTAAAACTCCATTTTGTCGATCCTAACTTTTCAATTCCTGCATCTTCGTCGTCGTCGTCGTTTGGCGGGGTATTTCTTCCAAGACAGATGGGAGGACCAAGGCCGAGGGTTTATTATTTCACCATTCTGGCCACCAAACTCCTTGGGTCAGATGCTGATTGTAAGGGACTTCAGCCAGCATTTTGTTTCGTCATCCAAAACCATTAGACTAAACATATTTCGGGGTGCTCGATGTATGGGACACTGTGAGATGATGTGATCTGCGGTTTGTTCACTGGCACCGCACTCACAATTCGCTAGAGGAGCGAGACCCCATTTGTACATGGACGAACAAAAACGTCCAACACCAGAACGCAGACGGTTGAGCTTGACCCAGGCTGCCCCGGGCAGACCCATACCCAAGGGTCTGGAGCTAGCCTTGGGAATGAAAGCGTGGAGTGACAATGCGTTGGCAGAGTACTCCATGTCCCATTTCGTGTTCGTCCACTCGGCTGCACGGACGTCCATCTCAGAAAGACTGTCTAGTAATTTCCGAGCAGCAGGTACAAATGAGCGTCTAGATTTCAATCTCTCCCTACATACGTCCTGTGACTCATGAAACTGGCCATGTAAAATGTGGTCAGGGTCCAGGGAGCTGCGGTTGGCTAGGGAGAGTGTCGCTCCTTGGCGGCGAAGCTCAGCTGGCTGGATGCCTGAAAGAACCGGAAGGTAGACCGATGGAGTGGGACTCAGGCACCCAGTGACAATGCGCAAGGCGTCATTTATTACACTGTCGATAAGCCGTATGTGCACGCTGCGGCACCAGATTGGTGCGCAGTACTCGGCAGTCGAGTAGACCAGAGTCAGGGCAGCTGTGCGTAATGTCTTAGCGCTAGCACCCCAACCTGTTCCGGCAAGTCGCCTCAACAGTGAGACGCGAGCACTTAACTTCTTGCGCAATGCTTCCAGGTGAGGACGATATGTGAGCGATCTGTCCAGTTTGACCCCAAGATAAGTGGGAACTGGACAGAAAGGTAAGGTCTTACCGATGTTACAGACCTTAAGCTCATGCTTAGCCTCTCGATTGTGGAGGTGAAAGGCCGCCGTCACCGTTTTAGTGTGGCTAAGCTTCAATCGCCAGGTCTGGAGATATTCCGAGAGTGTAGTCATGTCCTGGCTTAGAGTCCTTTCCAACTCCTTCCATTCTCCAGATGTATGAAGTATCGCCAGGTCGTCGGCATAGGCGAACTTCTTGGAGGTTATGGAGGGGATATCATATGTATAGATGTTGAAAAGGAGGGGGGCCAGGACCGATCCTTGGGGGACGCCGTTTCTCAGGCGTCGTAACCTGCTAGGCTTGCTGTCGCCAGTTGTAAGGGTGAAGCTTCTGTTGCGGATCAGCTCCATAATCATACGAACCACGTGCTTGTCCGGCAGAAGCCGCAACAGCTTGCAGGTGAGGCCACGGTGCCAGACAGTGTCATAGGCAGCTGTCAGGTCGATAAAGACGGCACCGGCCTTCTTTTTCGCTTCGAATGCATTCTCAATGCTTTGCGTGAGCAAAGTGACTTGATCCACGGTGGATCTTCCGCGTCGAAAACCCGCCTGTTCCCGTGGGAGCAGAGGGTCAATAAGAGGTTCGACGCGGGCGTAGGTAAGTCGCTCGAGAATCTTGTAGGGAACACAGAGCAAGGAGATCGGACGATAGCTCTTTGGGTCCTCTACCGGTTTCGAAGGCTTTGGGATCGCTACTACTAGCGCTCTTCTCCAGATCTTAGGAATTTTGAGGTGGTGCAGGCAGGAAGATAGGAAGCCACGTAGCCAAGATTTTAAGCTGGCTCCAGAATGGATTATCAGCTCCGGACAAATGGAATCAGGTGCAGGAGCTTTGCCTGGTTTTAAATGTTGGAGGGCAGCAGCGAACTCCCGATGGGAAAAACTCCCGGAGACATTCGCAGGATGTAATGGATCAGCCCTCCAAAGGTCAGACACTTCCTGTAAAACGAGCCGAGATGAACGTCGATTCACACCTTCGTATTTCCCGTTTTTAACCAGCTGAGAAGCAATAGCATCAGCTGAAACGGGACATTGACGAGGGGATTGTCGTGACCTACCAGTCAAGTTGTTTATAGTTTTCCATGCCAGCCGGCTGGAGTGCGAAAAGTCAATGTTGCGGACCGTCTCTGACCAGCGATTTCTCCGCTTCCCGTCGAGCCTTGTGAGTAGGGCTGTGGCAGCCCTATCCGAATCAGGGCCCCCAGGTGACTGCAGGAAATGCTGATAGAGGTCTTCACACTCCGCATCCCAGCAAGGTATGTGGTTTGATCGTCGACCACGAGGGATGCATTTCTTCGCCGCAGTGCTTATTACCTTGCAAAAGCACTGGTAAACCTGATCGATGTTTTGAGATTCAGGTGGCGGTATACTCTTGGCCAGTTTGTTGGTTAGGTTAAAATAGTGGTCCCAGTTGGCCTTGCGGAAGTTCCATCGCTTTACAGGCTTGCTCGGTTTTGGATGAGCAAGTTTGGGTGGACTTATAAGCGAGGGTCGGTGTTGTGACCTTGGGAACTTTCCTAAGATACGTCTGTCAGGTAAGCGACTGTCCAAATCGACACTGGCAAATGCAAGATCTGGGTTGGTGTCTGTTTTCCAGCGGCCAGAGTGGAAACTGGCGGCCTCCTTGGGGCTATATAGCAGGGTGAAGTTGTTGGCACTGCCCAGCCAGCCAGGCATTCACCATCTGGATTGTTATTATTATAGCCCCAGTCAACATGGTGGCGGTTGAAGTCGCCAGCATAGAGGCAGGGATGGGGGAATGCTGGAAGATCAGATGCTTGCATCCGTGTTGGAGGGGGTTTGTAGACGTTGACTATTTTATAGTTGTCAACATCCACGCACACCCACTCGATCTCCGATGTTGGTGGGGACTGGTCGATTAGGATCCACTTCAGACGCTCATGGACAAACGTAGCAAGACCATGCTTCCTGCTCAAGGAAAACCCAGCTACATGGTAGCTCGGAAGATCTAACCTTTCTACCGAGGTGCAATGGGTTTCCAGTAAGAAAATGACGAGTGCCTCACACTGTAACGCAAGATGATGCAACACGCTCATCTTGCTTGCAGTGAGGCCTTCGATGTTCAGTTGGAGAATGCTGGGCCTTTGGAACTTGTTGACGGTGCGCCGAAAATGCGCATCGCCCCGTCCTGAAAAAGACGTTCGCCGCTGCCCAGCTTGAACATCGTTAAGTGTCTCGCACCTTAATTGCCCCAAAATCAAAAACACAAAACGAAACTACTACCACATTAAAAGCAACTATCGAATATCAAACTCGACCAAACCTATCAACTTGAAATGAGTAAAACTAAAACCAAAACTACTAAGAAAGAATTTCCACTTTAACTTGAAAAAGGCCGTTTTGCATGGAAACATTCCTCTCAATTTTTCCACCCTAACACATGCTTTACTTCTATGGGTTTTGTGGCGGTTTCCACCTTAAATAAAACGCAATTCCATGTTTTTCCACCCACCCCAACTTGGAACTTATACCTACCCACTTGGAACTTTTTCAACACCTACCCCGATTGGAACACCCACTTTTCACTGGGAACATCCACCCCAAGTTCAAACAATTATTGTGGGGTGGAATTTCCAGTTAACTGTTTTACTGTGCGAATTCAAATTTTTCCACCTTAAAACTCCATTTTGTCGATCCTAACTTCTCAATGCCGGCATTTTAATTGCCCCAAAATCAAAAACACAAAGCGAAATCACTACCAAGGTATAACCAACTATCGAGTATCAAATTTGACCAAACCTATCAACTTGAAATGCTGAAAACTGTAACCAAAACTACTACGGTGGAAATTTCCACCCTAAGTTGAAAAAAGCCGTTTTGCATTGGAACATTCCTCTCAATCTTTCCACCTTAAATCATCCCTTATTTCTATGGGTTTTGTGGCGGTTTCCACCCTACATAAAACGCATTTCCACGTTTTCCACCCACCCCAACTTGGAACTTATACCTACCAACTTGGAACTTTTTCAACACCCACCCCGATTGGAACACCCACTTTTCACTTTGAACTTCTACCCCAAGTTGAAACAGTTAATGTGGGGTGGAATTTCTTGTTAACTGTTATACTGTGCGAATTTAAGTTTTTCCACCCTAAAACTCCATTTTGTCGATGCCAACTTCTCAATGCCGGCAATTTAATTGCCCCAAAATCAAAAACGCATAGCGAAACTACTACCAAGGTATAACCAACTATCGAGTATCAAATTTGACCAAACCTATCAACTTGAAATGCTTAAAACTGTAACCAAAACTACTAGCGTAAAAATTTCCACCCTAAGTTGAAAAAAGCCGTTTTGCATTGGAACTTTCCTCTCAACTTTTCCACCCTAACACATGCCTTATTTCTATGGGTTTTGTGGCAGGTTCCGCCTTAATTAAAACGCATTTCCACTTTTCTCCACCCACCCCAACTTGGAACTGGACCTTACCCACTTGGAACTAAGAACTTTTTCAACACCCACTTTAATTGGAACACCCACTTTTTACTTGGAACAACCACCACAAGTTCAAACAAGTGTTGTGGGGTGGATAAGTATGTTAACTGTTCTACTGTGCGATTATACGTTTTTCCACCCTAAAACTCCAGTTTGTCGATCCTAACTTCTCAATTCCTGAACTTTAATTGCCCCAAAATCAAAAACACACAGCGAAACTACTATCAAGGTATAACCAATCATCGAGTATCAAATTTGACCAAACTTATCAGCTTGGATTGCTTAAAACTGAAACTAATTTACTAGGGTGGAAAGTTCCACCCTAAGTTAAAAAAAACCGTTTTGCATTGGAACTTTCCTCTCAACATTTCCACCCTAGCACATGCCTTAGTTCTATGGGTTTTGTGGCGGTTTCCACCCTAATTAAAACGCATTTCCACGTTTTTCCACCAACCCAAACTTGGAGCTTGTACCTACCCACTTGGAACTTTTTCAACATCCACTTCAATTGGAACACCCACTTTCCACTTGGAACATCCACCCCAAGTTCAAACAGTTGTTGTGAGGTGGAACTTTAAGTTAAAAGTACTACTCGGCGAGTTCAAATTTTTCCACCTTAAAACTCCATTTTGTCGATCTTAACTTCCCAATTGCCGCTCCTTGATTGCCCCAAAATCAAAAACACAAAGCGAAACTACTACCAAGCTATAACCAACATTCGAGTATTAAATTTGACCAAACCTATCAACTTGAAATGCTGAAAAGTGTAACCAAACTTACTAAGGTGGAAATTTCCACCCTTAGTTGAAAAAAACTGTTTTGCAATGGAACTTTCTTTTCAACTTTTCCACCCTAACACATGCCTTATTTCTATGGGTTTTGTGGCCGTTTCCACCCTATTTAAGACGCATTTCCACGTTTTTCCACCCACCCCAACTTGGAACTTATACCTACCCATTTAAAACTAAGAACTTTTTCAACACCCACCCCAATTGGAACACCCACTTTCCACTTGGAACAACCACCCAAAGTTTAAACAGCTGTTGTGCGGTGGAATTTTAAATTAACAGTTTTACTTTGCAAGTTTAAGTTTTTCCACCCTAAAACTCCATTTTGTCAATCCTATTTTTTTAATTGCTGCACCTTAATTGCCCCTGGAACACCCACTTTCCACTTGGAACATCCACCGCAAGTTCAAACAATTGTTGTGGGGTGGAACTTCAAGTTAACTCTTTCACTGTGCGAGTTAAAATTTTTCCACCCTAAAACTCCATCTTGTCGATTCTAAATTATCTTTTCCTGCACCTTAATTGCCCCAAAAACAAAAACACAAAGCGAGACTACTACCAAGGTATAACCAACTATCGAGTATCAAATTTGACCAAACCTATCAACTTGAAACGCTCAAAACTGTAACCAAAGTCTTTAGGGTGGAATTTTCCACCTTAAGTTGAAAAAGGCCGTTTTGCATTGGAACTTTCCTCTCAACTTTTCCTATCTAGGAGATGCCATATTTCTATGGGTTTTATGGCGGTATCCACATTAATTAACACGCATTTCCACGTTTTTCCACCCACCTCAATTTGGAACTTGTACGTACCCACTTGGAACTTTTTCAACACCCACCCAAATTGGAACACCCACTTTCCACTTGGAACCTCCACCCCAAGTTGAAACAGTTGTTGTGGGGTGGAATTTTAACTGAAATGTTTTTCTCTGCGAGTTTAACTTTTTCCACCCTAAAACTCCAGTTTGTCGATCCTAACTTTTCAATTCCTGCACCTTAATTACCCCAAAAACAAAAACACATAGCGAAATTCATACCAAGGTATAACCAACTATCGAGTATCAAACTTGACGAAACCTATCAACGTGAAACGCCTAAAATTATAACCAAAACTACTAAGGTGGAAATTTCCACCTTAAGTTGAAAAAAATCGTTTTGCATTGGAACATTCCTCTCAACTTTTCCACCCATGGACATGGTTTGTTTCTATGATTTTGTGGCGGTTTCCACTCTGAATAAAACGCGTTTTTACGTTTTTTCACCCACCCCAACTTGGAACTTATACCTGCCCATTTGGAACTAATAACTTTTTCAACACCCACCCCAATTGGAACACCCACTGTCCACTTGGAACATCCACCCCAAGTTCAAACAGTTGTTGTGGGGTGGAATTTCCAGTTAACTGTTTTACTGTGCGAGTTTAAGTTTTTCCACTCTAAAACTCCAGTTTGTCGATCCTAACTTCTCAATTCCTGCACCTTAATTGCCCCAAAAACAAAAACACATAGCGAAACTACTACCAAGGTATAACCAACTATCGAGTATAAATTTTGACCAAACCTATCAACTTGAAATGCTTAAAACTGCAACCAAAACTACTAGCGTCGAAATTTCCACCCTAAGTTGAAAAAGGCCGTTTTGCATTGAAACATTCCTCTCAACTTTTCCACCCTAACACATGCCTTATTTCTATGGGTTTTGTGCCGGTTTCCACCCTAATTAAGACGCATTTCCACGTTTTTCCACCCACCCCAACTTGGAACTTATACCTACCCACTTGGAACTTTTTAACACCCATTAACCTTGGAACACCCACATTCCACTTGGAACATCCACCCCAAGTTGAAACAGTTGTTGTGGGGTGGAAGTTTAATTTAACTGTTCTAATCTGCGAGTTTAAGTTTTTCCACCATAAAACTCCAATTTGTCGATCCTTAGTTTTCAATTCCTGCACCTTAATTGCCCCAAAAACAAAAACACATAGCGAAACTACTACCAAGGTATAACCAACTATTGAGTATCAAATTTGACCCCACTTATCAACTTGAAATGCTGAAAACTGTAACCAAAATTACTAAGGTGGAAATTTCCACCCTAAGTTGAAAAAAGCCGTTTGGCATTGGAAGATTTCTCTCAACTTTTCCACCCAAACACATGCCATATTTCTATGGGTTTTGTGGCGGTTTCCATCCTAATTAAGACGCACTTCCATGTTTTTCCACCCACCCCAACTTGTAACTTATACCTACCCACTTGGAACTAAGAACTTTTCCAACACCCACTTCAATTGGAACTCCCATTTTCCACTTGGAGCATCCACCCCAAGTTCAAACAGTTGTTGTGGGGCAACTGTTCTACTCGGCGAGTTTAAGTTTTTCCACCTTAAAACTCCAGTTTGTCGATCTTAACTTCTCAATTCCTGGACTTTAATTGCCCCAAAATCAAAAACACAAAGCGAAACTACTACCACGGTATAACCAACTATCGAGTGTCAAATTTGACCAAACCTATCAACTTGAAACGCTTAAAACTGTAACCAAAACTACTAGGGTGGAAATTTCCAGCCTAAGTTGAAAAAAGCCGTTTTGCATTGGAACATTCCTCTCAACTTTTCCACCGTAACACATGCCTTGTTTTTATGGGTTTTTGTGGCGGTTTCCACCCTAATTAAGACGCATTTCCACGTTGTTCCACCCACTTCAACTTGGAACTTATACCTACTCATTTGGAACTTTTTCAACACCCACATCACTTGGAACACCCACTTTCCACTTGCAACATCCACCCCAAGTTCAAACAGTTGTTGTGGGGTGGAAGTTTAAGTTAACTTTTCTACTATGCAAATTCAAGTTTTTCTTCTTTAAAACTCCATTTTGTCAATCTGAACTTTTCAATTCCTGCTTTTTAATTGCCCCCAAAGTCAAAAACACATAACGAAACTACCACCAAGGTATAACCAACAATCAAGTCTCAAAATTGACCACACCTATCAACTTGATAAGCTTAAAAATGTAACCAAAATTACTAGGGTGGAAATTTCCACCTTAATTTGAAAAGGGCCGTTTTGCGTTGGAACTTTCCTCTCAACTTTTCCACCCTAACACATGCCTTATTTCTATGGGTTTTGTGGCGGTTTCCACCCTAATTAACACGCATTTCCACGTTATTCCACTTATCCCAACTTGGAACTTTCACCTACACACTTGGAACTTTTTCAACACCCACGCAAATTGGAACACCCACTTTCCATTTGGAACATCCACCCCAAGTTGAAACAGTTGTTGTGAGGTGGAATTTCCAGTTAACTGTTCTACTCTGCGAGTTTAAGTTTTTCCAACCTAAAACTCCAGTCTGTCGATCCTAACTTTTCAATTTCTGCCGCTTGAATTGCCCCACAATCAAAAACACAACCCTAAACTATTACCAAAATATAACCAACTATCGAGTATCAACTTGAACGCCTAAATATGTAACCAAAAGTAGTAGGGTGGAACTTTCCACTTTAATATGAAAAAGGCCGTTTTTCACTCAAACTTTTTTTTCTCATTTTCCACCTTAGGAGATGCCATATTTCTATGGGTTTTGTGGCGGTTCCCACTTTAATTCAGACGCATTTCCACGTTTTTCCACCCACCCCAACTTGGAACTTATACCTACCCATTTGAAACTTGGACTTTTTTCAACACCCACCCCAATTGAAACACCCACTTCCACTTGGAACATCCACCCCAAGTTCAAACAGTTGTTGTGGGGTGGAAACTCAAGTTAACTGTTTTACTCGGCGAGTTTAAGTTTTTCCACCCTAAAACTCCAGTTTGTCGATCCTAACTTCTCAATTCCTGCACCTTAATTGCCCAAAATCAAAAACGCAACGCGAAACTACTACCAAGGTATAACCAATTATCGAGTATCAAATTTGACCAAACCTATCAACTTGGAATGTTTAAAATTGTAACCAAAAGTAGTAGGGTGGAAATTTCCACCCTAAGTTGAAAAACGCCGTTTTGCATTGGAACATTCCTTTCAACTTTATCACCCTACGAGATGCCTCATTTCTATGGGTTTTGTGGCCGTTTCCACCCCAGTTAAAACGCATTTTCGCGTTTTTCCACCCACATCAACTTGGAACTTTTACCTACCACCATGGAACTTTGTCAACACCCACCTCAATTGGAACACCCACTTCCACTTGGAACATCCACCCCAAGTTCAAACAGTTGTTGTGGGGTGGAATTTTTAGTTAACTGATCTACTTTGCGAGTTTAAGTTTTTCCACCCTAAAACTCCATTTTGTCGATCCTAACTTCTCATTTCTTGCTTTTTGTTTGCCCCAAAATCAAAAAATCAACGCGAAACTACTACCAAGGTATAACCAACCATCGAGTATCAAATTTGACCAAACCTATCAACTTGATATGTTTAACCATGTAACCAAAATTTCTAGGGTGGAAATATCCACCCTAAGTTGAAAAAGGCCGTTTTGCATCGGACCTTTCCTCTCAACTTTTCCACCTTAGGAGGTGCTTTGTTTCTATGGGTTTTGTGGCGGTTTCCACCCTAATGAAGACGCATTTTCACGTTTTTCCACCCACCCCAACTTGCAACTTATACCTACTCATTTGGAACTTTTTCAACACCCACCCACTTGTAACACCCACTTTCCTTTTGGAGCATCCACCCCAAGTTCAAACAGTTGTTGTGGGGTGGAAGTTTAAGTTGACTTTTCTACTATGCGAATTCAAGTTTTTGCACCCTAAAACTTTATTTTGTCGATCTGAACTTCTCAATTCCTGCTCTTCAATTGCCCCCAAAATCAAAAACACATAGCGAAACTACTACCAAGGTATAACCAACTATCAAGTTTCAAAATTGACCACACCTGTCAACTTGATAAGCTTTAATTTGTAACCAAAATTACTAGGGTGGAAATTTCCACCCTCATTTGAAAAGGGCCGTTTTGCATTGGAACATTCTTTTCAATGTTTCCACTTTAACACATGCTTTATTTCTATGGGTTTTGTGGCGGTTTCCATTCTAATTAAGACGCTTTTCCACGTTTTTCCACCCACCCCAACTTGGAACTTATACCTACCCACTTGGAACTTTTTCAACACCTACCCCACGTGGAACACCCATTTTCCACTTGGAACATCCACCCCAAGTTGAAACAGTTGTTGTGGGGTGGAAGTTTAAGTTAACTCTTCTACTCTGCGAGTTTAAGTTTTTCCACCCTAAAACTCCAGTTTGTCGATCCTAACTTTTCAACTTCTGCCCTTTGATTGCCCCACAGTCAAAAACACAACGCTAAACTACTACCAAAGTATAACCAACTATCGAGTATCAACTTGAAACGCCTAAAATTGTAACCAAAAGTACTAGGGTGGAACTTTCCACCTTAATATGAAAAAGCCGTTTTTCATTGAAACTTTTTTCTCAACTTTTCCACCCTAGGAGTTGCCTTATTTGTTTAGGTTTTGTGGCGGTTTCCACCCTAATTAAGACGCATTTCCACGTTTTTCCACCCACCGTTACTTGGAACTTATACCTACCCATTTGGAACTTGGACTTTTCTCAACACCCACCCTAATTGGAACACCCACTTTCCACTTGGAACATCCACCCCAAGTTGAAACAGTTGTTGTGGGGTGGAAATTCAAGTTAAATTTTCTACTCGGCGAGTTTAAGTTTTTCCACCCTAAAACTCCATTTTGTCGATCCTAACTTTTCAGTTTTTGCTTCTTAATTGCCCCAAAATCAAAAACACAACGCGAAACTACTACCAAGGTATAACCGATCATCGAGTATCAAATTTGACCAAACCTATCAACTTGAAACGCTTAAAATTGTAACCAAAAGTACTAGGGTGGAATTTTTCACCTTATGTTCAACAAAGATGTTTTGCATTGGGATTTTCTTCTCAACTTTTCCACTTTAGAAGATGCCTTATTTCTATGGGTTTTGTGGCGGTTTCCACCCTAATTAAAACGCATTTCCACGTTTTTACCCACCCCAACTTGGAACTTATGCCTACCCACTTGGAACTAAGAACTTTTCCAACACCCACCCCACTTGGAACACCCACTGTCCACTTGGAACATCCACCCCAAGTTCGAACAGTTGTTGTGGGGTGGATTTTTAAGTTAACTCTTTTGTTTTGCGAGTTTAAGTTTTTCCAACCCAACACCCCATTTTGTCGATGCTAACTTCTCAAATCCTGCACCTTAATTGCCCCAAAATCAAAAACACATAGCGAAACTACTACCAAGGTATAACCAACTATCGAGTATCAAATTTGACCAAACCTATCAACTTGAAGTGCTTAAAATTGTAACCAAAAGTACTAGTGTGGAATTTTCCACCTGTTGTTGAAAAAAGCCGTTTTGCATTGGAACTTTCCATTCAACTTTTCCACCCTAACACATGCCTTATTTCTATGGGTTTTGTGGCGGTTTCCATTCTAATTAAGACGCTTTTCCACGTTTTTCCACCCACCCCAACTTGGAACTTATACCTACCCACTTGGAACTTTTTCAACACCTACCCCACGTGGAACACCCATTTTCCACTTGGAATATCCACCCCAAGTTGAAACAGTTGTTGTGGAGTGGAATTTTAAGTTAACTCGTCTATTCTGCGAGTTTAAGTTTCTCCACCCTAAAACTCCATTTTGTCGATCTTAACTTCTCAATTCCTGCCCCTTAATTGCCCCAAAATCAAAAACACAAAGCGAAACTACCACCAAGGTATAACCAACTATCGATTATCAAATTTGACTAAACTTATCAATTTGAAATGCTTAACTTTGTGACCAAAAGTACTAGGGTGGAATTTTCTACCTTAAGTTGAAAAAGGCCGTTTTGCATTGGAACATTGCTCTCAACTTTTTTTATCTAGGAGATGCTTTTTTTCTATGGGTTTTGTGGCGGTTTCCACTTTAGTTAACACGCATTTCCACGCTTTTCCACCCACCCCAACTTGGAATTTGTACCTACCCACTTGGAACTAAGAACTTTTTCAACACCCACCCCACTTGGAACACCCACTTTCCAGTTGGAACCTCCACCCCAAGTTGAAACAGTTGTTGTGGGGTGGAATTTTAAGTTAGCTTTTCTACTCTGCGAGTTTAAGTTTTTCCACCCTAAATTTCCATTTTGTCGATGCTTAAGCTTTGTCTACATTTGGCGTTAAATCGTTAGCGTAGCGTAAATTTTTTTGTTTGTTTAAGTTAGTTGGAAAAACGCTAGCGCGGATGTGCTAGCACGTTCAACGCAGAGTCTTCAGCGAAAAAACTTTGCTTTTTTAGCAAAGTATTTTCCAAACGCTCAGCGTCTAGCGTGCTCTGATCCTGAGGTCACAGTCAAGTCTTAGCCTAGGCTAGTTGAAAAAGAGTGTTTTGGGACTCTTGCGTTTTTTGCTTGGACACGGTTCCATGTTTATGGAAAAGACTAGGTTTAGACTTGGCGTTAGAACTTCAGCTATTTTAAGTTTCAAGCATATTTAGCTTGGAAAAGGCAGGTAAATATAACCTAGGCTTGTAGGCAAACAGTGTTTTGGGGCCCTTTGGTTTTTTTTGCATGATCAAGTCAGAGGTTTTCATATTTTTTTACATTTTTTGAAAAGACTATATGCTAGATGTTTGCTGATTCAATTTGCATGGCAAAATAAGCTAAAAACAGAGGTAGACCTAGGTTTATTAGCATATCAGTGCCAAGTCATACCGGTATGTAACCCTATCCAGGTTAGTCTGCAGTGCCATACAAAACCAGAAAACTTTTTTCAATTCTTCAGGCTAATGTATGATTCATTGGTAGATGCAGGGTCTCAGCCTCTCTAAATTTTAATTATGATGATGCCGTTACATACCGGTAGTCTAGTAAGCTATGGGCAGATAAATAAGTTTCTGGAACTGGATGATGGTTAAATATTCTTGGTATGTAGCCCTGTCCAGTGAATTACAGTGCCAATTGTACTGAAAGCGACCAGATAGTTTTTTAAAGATTGGTTTTTGATTGAAATATTAATAGGTTTATAGTGAATCAGTACAGGTACCGTAGCTTAAAACCGATTTGTTTTTATTTTGCAGTTTGGTACCAGTAGGTTTTTTAAGCAGTTTGTCTACAGATAAAAATAGACAAGTCAGAAAATTTTGACAGAAACCATACCCTTGGAATGAGAATTAAAGCTTATTGATAGCAGTTTAACAATATTCTACCCAATTCTATGGAGTTTATCCAATGCTAGGCCTAGTTACCAGCAGCCTCAACACGAAGTTTTAAAAATATGCTTGGAGGAACATTGCTGAGAAACAAGGATCAGAGAATAGTAAGTATATATTTACCAATCTGCTTTCAGTAATCCAAAGCTTTTCCTCATTAAGTCTCATAGTTAAGTTTTCAAGCTTGTCTCTGTGTAAGTGACTTACAGTTACACAGCAAATTGGTAAGCTAGCATAATGATGCACCGGTATGTAAATTTTGACACAGTTTTCGCAGTATTGAGCCAGCAGCTCTGAAACTGTTTCACGAGTTTATCAATGCTATTTTGGGTATATTGCAGTTTTGCTAGCAAAATTTTATGTGTTTGTTTTAAGATGAGATTATGCAAGAAGCTGTGGAAAAACTTTAAGGAAAAGAGAATCTGAAAAGAAGAGTACAAAGTCATTTTGCAAAACTGGCTGATGATATTTAACAGCAAGCTGCTATTTAAATGATCAAACAACTGATTTGTCGTTTAATTTGCAATATACGCTTTTGTTAATATAAACATGCAGAGTAGTGTTGCTGTTGTACTCCAAGACAGGTACAGTAGTAGGATGAGCACAATGTTTCAAAAGTGTGTAAATTCTTGAGAAAGGTTGACCAGCACTGGTCTAGGCGTAGTCTACTGCTTAAAACGCCGATATACAAAAGTATTGGCTTTCAAAATTGCAACATAGAAGCGTTTTAGTTTTTTTTTTTTTTGGTAAGCCCAAGTATTGCATTTGGTTGGTTATTTAGTTTTTTATGATTCCATAAACAAGATTTTTATTGCGAAGTTTGCATCGAATGATTTATCTCTTGAATTGGCAAGGTCATTCTTGGTCATTCATTACGGTAGTAGTAGTAGTAGCGCATAAAGGACTCAGTGATGTCATAATAACCAAGCAGGTCAGAAAACAAAAATCAGCGTGAAAATGATGTAGGCTGCGCCAAGTATAGACAGATTTTACGCTGAGCGATCAGCGTAGAAATATTTTTACGCCAAGTGTAGACGAGGCTTAACTTCTCAATTCCTGCCCCTTAATTGCCCCTAAATCAAAAACACAAAGCGAAACTACCACCAAGGTATAACCAACTATCGAGTATCAAATTTGACCAAACCTATCAACTTGAAATGCTTAACACTGTAACCAAAACTACTAGGGTAGAATTTTCCACCCTAAGTTGAAAAAGGCCGTTTTGCATTGGAACATTCCTCTCAACTTTTCCACCCTAACACATGCCTTATTTCTATGGGTTTTGTGCCGGTTTCCACCCTATTTAAGACGCATTTCCACGTTTTTCCACCCACCCCAACTTGGAACTTATACCTACCCACTTGGAACTTTTTCAACACCCACCCCAATTGGAACATCCACTTTCCACTTGGAACATCCACCCCAAGTTTAAACAGTTGTTGTGGGGTGGAATTTTAAGTTAACTCTTCTACTCTGCGAGTTTAAGTTTTTCCACCCTAACACTCCAATTTGTCGATCCTATTTTCTCAATTCCTGCACCTTAATTGCCCCAAAATCAAAAACACAAAGCGAAATTGTTATTAAGGTATAACCAATCATCGAGTATTTACTTTGACCAAACCTATCAACTTGAAATGCTTAAAATTGTAACCAACGATTACAAGAAAAACATTCAACCAGGAGTCATCGAAAGTTGTTATCTTAGTGACCATTAAGCCATAGTCTGTAAAATCGGCAAACCAACTTCAGCATTTTCTTTCAAAAAGTTTAAAGATCCAGCTAATTATATTTGCGAGAAATCAAAATTCAATCCAGAAGGTTACAACCTGGATTTAAATTTAGCCTTGACCAATCTTTTCGAAAAGACTCCTGAAATTAATAGTCAAACATTCGATACTGTATTTAATAATTTTATTAAAACCATCAAAGACATGACTGATATACATGCTCTTCTCAAAAGTTATTCACGGCGTCAAAAAAGGTTAAAACGCAAGCCATGGATTACTAAAGGTATTTTGGTTTCCATTCGGAAAAAAATTTCGATATTTAAGTTTTACTTTATTAATGGTAACGCTGCGCAAAAACACTTATTTAAGATTTACAGGAACAAACTCACAAAAATTAAAGTTCTGTCTAAAAGTTTGTTTTACAAAAACGAACTAAGAAAAAACAAAAATGATCCCAAAATAGTTTGGAATACAATTGGTACTTTACTTCCCCCAAATAAAAAATCACCTCACAATATAAACCAAGAGATTGTTTCCAAAAGCGATATAGCTGAAAAATTTAACGATTTCTTCTGCACTATAGGGGAAAAACTTGCCAATAAATTATCCACCCAAGACCCGAGGAATTTTAAATGTTTTATGAAACATCGAATTTCAACCTCCATATTGCTTGAACTTCTAAACCTTTACGAAATTACTGATAACCTACGCAACCTTAACAGAACAAAGCTATGGGCCACGACAACCTCCCTGCTTATTTCCTGAAAATCGCCTCTAATGTTATTGCTCCTTACCTCTTACCAGTTGTTCACTTTTCTTTTTCCAACGGTATATTTCCTGAACATTGTAAGATTGCTAAAGTTGTTCCTCTCCATAAACAAGGTAGTAGAGATGACCCCAACAACTACAGACCAATTTCAATACTACCCAGTTTCGCTAAGACATTTCAAAAACTTCTTCATAAGAGACTGACTAAATTTTTTGATAAACATAACGTGATAAAGCCTACGCAATAAGGATTTCAAGCAAACGTGTCGACTACCCATGCCATTCTTGACATTCTAACATCTTTATGTGATGGCATTCGTGAAAAGCAATTCTCCGGTTTATTTTTTCTTTATCTGAAAAAAGCCTTCGCTACTGTAAGCCACAACATTCTCTTTTCTAAACTTGAATACTATGAAATTAGGGGCATGACCCTCAAATTAATGAACTCTTATCTTCAACGAAAACGATATGTTCTGATAAATAATATAGAATCTGAGTTGCAATCCAACAATTATGGCGTTCCACATGGATCCACACTTGGTCCATTACTATTCTTACTTTATATTAACGATATAGGCAACGCTACCCACTCTATTCCAAGGCTCTTTGCAGACGATGCATGCTTTTTACTTAATCACGCCAACCTTGCGACTCTTAATACCGAATTAAATCTTGAATCAATTGAAGTTTTCAAATGGTGTAGTGCTAATAAGCTTACCATTAATCCTAGCAAATGTGATTGCATGATTATACCACCTTCCACGAAGGACTTCACTTTTGACTTCACCTTAAAAATCGGTAATACAATTATCCCTTCTAATGAAACAGTAAAATATCTTGGTGTAATAATCGACTCCAAACTTTCCTTTCCTCTTCATATTAAGTACCTTGAATCGAAATTGTCAAGAGCTAATGGCATAATCAGCAGGTTAAAATCAACCCTTCCTAACGACGCACTGGTAAAACTTTATTATGCACTCTTCCAACCTCATTTATTATACGGTTTGACAATTTGGGGGTCAACATTGCCCACTTATTTAAACCCAATAAAAACTCCTCAAAATAGAGCAGTAAAAAACTTTGGAAGCGGCTCAATGTACGGTTACTCAAATCCATATTACGTTAGGTTTAATATCCTAAAACTTCAAGACTTATACATTGTTGAAACTGCCAAAATTGTTTATAATTATATACACCGACCAAGCATGCTTCTCCTCCTTTCTCAATTACTTCAATAGGGCTCATTTAATTTTACAACGCTCCTCAAGATTTTCCACTACCCATAGAGATCATTTATATATTCCTCTTCTCCGTACTAAAAAAATGCAAAGAAGTATCAAATACCAGGGTGTAAAGATTTGGAACTCCATCCCTGCCGAAATCAAAACGACGTTACCGATTTCCTTCAAAAAAAAAAATTAAAAGCTCACTTACTGCAACAATACTAAACTGCATGTCCTCATTCTGTCGCGCGCTTCTTCAGTGATCTCTGCCAGCTAGAAGCAATTTCATGAAACTGTTTTAATGTACCGAAAATTTATCTTTTAAAGGGGGCTGCATGACTCGATGACTGTAAGGTCCTTTCGCTGCCTCCCTGTCGCGTGAGTACTTATTTATTCATTTTTTTTGCGTGGATGTAATTTACTGTTTTTCTGTTATTTTTTTGTGTTACCCGTATGTGCGACAAAATAATAAATTTGACTTTAACTTAGAGCCGGCTAAGTTATAAACCAACTCGACATAAAGTTGATCTATTTTTTTTTTAAAGTGCTGTTCAGCTCGTCAGTGTCTGGGTTAAGCGGGCTTCACACCGAAGCCGTTACCGTCAACGTTACCGTTGCGTCTGCCGTTAGGACTACGTTAGGGTGTTCACACACAAAAAATGTGGGCTGGCGGTGACGGGACGTAAGTGATTTTATTGGTTCTCCCGTCATTACGCTGAGATAAAAAACATTTATCTCAACGTAATGACGGAAGGAAAGAGAACTGAGTTTGAGCTATGTGAGTGAGCAAATTGCAGTACCAGTGTACTTGTGGCATAATTGCTTCATATTGGCAACTTTTTAAGGTTTTGAGGATTGTAGTTTTACTCAAAATGCGTGCTAAGCAACAAAAGAAGGGTTGGTAGGCTACGGTAGTAACCGGTATGCAGTAACCGTAGTCTAGTAGACTACTGGTACAGTATGGTAGGTTACTACTGTACATTTCTTTAGTGAATTGTAGTATCTGTAACTCTATGATGCTGTAGGTTATGGTTACTAAGCAGTAGTCTATAGCTGGGCAGGCCATAAAATAAAAAGCCTGTTAATATGTGCCTCTGCCAGTCTGCCCTACCATTCCAGAGTAGACTAGTATCACATACCGGTAGCCTAAAAAGCCTACTTGCCAGTCTGTTATTCAGTTATTGGTGATAGCCTGTGCGTACAGTTTTTTTTTCACTGGTACATAGTACCAGTAGTAGCCGGCAAGTTTACTTGTTGTGCTGTTGGGAAAGGCACTTAGCGGGATTCCCCCATCTTGGTGTGGTAGACAGATGGCCGGCAACTCCTAAGCGAGCTCGTATAGCGCATTGATCGCTTTTTCGTGATAGGAGGATAAATATGCAACTAAATAAAAAAATAACAAAAAAATATTAGCTGGTCAACTGGTGCAACTCCATGGCTCTGCAGTGTCTGAGTGAGTAGAATGGACTACAATGGTTGCCAACTTGCCAGTGAAATCATCGCATACATGGTTACCGGTATGGGTTAAAATAAGGGTTAGGGGTACCAGTAGGTTAGGCCTTAACCATAAAGATAAACCTAACCCTAACTTTGACCCTATAATTTTCATAAGGTTATTCTTTTATCTATTGTACCCACTGGCAGTGTTCTCTAGTCTAGCCCAAACAAAATGTTTACAATACCAGTATTGGTAATTTGCCCAAACGTTTTTACTAGCCTATTTCACAACTTTTGCCCAAAATTTTGCTTAGAAACTGGTTTATAAAAAAAAAAAACTGAGTAAGCAATTGTTTGCAGACAGAAGTTTTCAGGTAGCCTACATTCAATATGATTTGCCCAATATTTATTTTGTTTTTCTATCTTTATATTTTCCCAAAACCTCAAATTTCTCATTTTTGCACCTTACTGGGAACACTGTTCACCATGTGATCTACTGGTACCATAATGTTTCTTCACTGTTTATGTGCTGGTGTGTGCGTCCTACTCAGCACAATTTTACGCATTTGTGATTAACAGATCAGGCAATAAGCATGGCATTTAATGAGATTTTAATTGAGCAAGTTAAGCAACATCCCTGCTTGTATAATGTATCATAAAAATAAAAGATTTCAAGAGTAGAAACATTAAAGACCAAGCTTGGATTGTTATTGGCAATGAATTAAAAGAGAGCGGTAAGTTTGTGAGCAAAAAAAAAACTTTATATCTAATATACCAATAAACTCAGTGGCGTATGCACGAGGGGGTTTCAGGGGTCAAACCCCCCCCCCATTGAAGATTATAAAAAAATGAAAACCTCTCTTTTTGGAACAAACCGTCTTTCTTCATACAGAGATTGCCGAAATTGCTCTCATGTTTTTCTGTGCTATCCAGCTTGCGTATAAAATCTTGAAAAACTTTCATGGTGATGCAATAATAGTCTAGGCCTACTAATAGTCAAACTTTGCTGGTGCGCTGTGCTTGACGTTGACAATTGCAGAGAAAGTGAAACCTTTTTTGTTTTTAAGGCAAAATTGTTTTTACGCACCGTAACTGTCTCAGGAGCTGGAGTCAGTGGCGTACGCACGGGGGGGTTTCGGGGGTCAACCCCCCCTTGACGACTGAAAAAAATGAAAACCTCTCTTTTTGAAACGATCCGCTTTTTTTCATGTAAAGAGTGCCGAAATTGCTATTAATTATCAAGTTTTTCTGTGCTATCCAACTTCCCTGTATTATATAACCTTAAAAAACTTTCATTGTGATGCAATAATACCGGTAGTCAAACTTTTCTGGTGCGTTGCGCTTGGCGTTGACAATCGACGATTGCAGAAAAAATGAATCCTTTTTGAGACGAACCGGATTTTCTTCGTGCGGAGCTTGCTGAAATTGCTGTCATGTTTTTTTGTGTGCTGTCTAACTTCCTAATTTAATTTCGAGAAACGTTTGTTATGATGCGATGCAACAATACTAGTATTTCAACTTTTTTGATGTGTTTTGCTTGAACTGCAATTTTGTCTTTGATGCTGCTGTGTAGCAATTTGTAAGTGGGAGTTTTCTTAAATACGGTGTATATATCTGCAGTAACTATGGCTGCACACAAAATTTTTTTTAAAAAACCAAATCTTCACTGCTCTCGTTTCATTAAACTCGCTGTAGTACTGCAGCATGGTAGCGAGTGGCGGGGCCCGACCCCGCGGCTTAACATCTGGACAACGCAGCTATAATGAAACGTCGCAGAGGTGGCGAGCCATTGGCTACTCTGTGTCCGATTTGACCGACCTGAAAATAGAACCTTAGACCTTCCTCATCGATAGCGGCATCTTTAACACTGCGCTATAACCGGCTCGTTTGTTGAAAAATTATTAAAATGTAAAAATCTAAATTGACACTGCCCTACATGCTAAAATTAAAATAAAGATACTGCCAAGGAAGACGAGACCAACGAAAGATTTAGGGAGGCCCAGGGACGAAACGGGAAGGGGGGTGGCAAAATTGTTTTTACGCACCGTGACTGTCTCAGAAGCTGGAGTGCTCCGTTTACCTGACACCCTGATTATGTGCTTGAGAGTATCTGATGATATCGACGCTGTGATTTGGGTGAAAAATGCTTAGATAATAGCGATGCTGTTTTTGATTTTAATTGCGTGATCAGGGATTTCTCAAGCGCATAATTTATTGTAGTTTAGAAATGTTTCGGTATGGAGAGCAGTTTGTTCTCATGCTTCACTGTCTTCACTTTTCTGGACAGGGAATACTGCCCCTTTCATAATGAGTGCATATTAAATGTTTGTATCAAGGTTTATATGCGTTGTTTATATCAATGTTGGTTCTTGAAAAAGATTTCATTGGAGGGAAGCAATAACTTGTTTTTCCCTCCTGGCCACACCCTGTTTGTGACGTTGCGAAAGCTAGCCTACTTTAGTCAGTTAACCTTCCTATGACTCAAAAATGAGGTCAACTAAAATTTCTTCAGTAAATTTTTAACCACGGATTGACAGCTCGAGTTTCTGTGAAACCTTTTCGCTCCTTAAATGAAGCGCAAAGAATCAAGCAAAAGTGTGAATGAAATATCTGGATTGTTTCCTTTGTTATATAGCTTATTCGTGGTAGCTGCAATCGCACTATAATTTAGGTTAGAAACATTACAATTCGATGCACTTTAATACCTCTGAACTACTCTAGGTTAATTGTAGTATATTTACGTCATCACGATGTGACGTCACTGAACCCCCCCCCTTTGAAAAATCCTGCGTACGCCACTGGATGTTGCTGTAAAACAATTAAGAAGTGGGAGTTTCCATAAATGCGGTGTATCTGCAGTAACTATAGCTGCACACAATTTTTTTTTTTTTAAATCAAATCAAATCTTGATTATACTCGTTTCATTAAATTCGTTGTTGTATCGAAACGTGGTATCGAGTGGCGGGGCCCGACCCCTCGGCTTAGCGCCTGGGCAACACAGCTCCAAAGAAACGTCGCAGCAATTGCGAGCCGTTGGCTACACTGTGTCCAATTTGACCGGCCTGGGAATTGAATCCCAAACCTTACGCATCAATAGCGAAATCTTTTAACACTACGCTATAATCGCCTGGTGTTTTGAGAAATTTTATTAACAAATAAAAAACTAAATTGACCCTGCTTTAGTGCCAAAAGTAAGATAAAAATACTGCCAAAGACGACCATAGACCGACGAAAGATTTAAAGAGACCTAAGAGCGGAACGAGGGGAGAGACATCATTGTTTTTTTGTACCGTAGGCTGACTATCTCAGGAGCTAGAGTTCTTCGTTTCCCGTAGACACCCCGATTATGTGTTTGAAAGCATCTGATATAGACGCTGTGATTTGGCAGAAAAGTGCTTCGATAATATCGACGCTGTGTTTGACTTCAATCGGATGATTAGGGATTCCTCTCGCGCATAATTTATTTTAGTTTAAAAACGTTTTGGTAGGGAGGGCAGTTTTTTCTTATGCTCCAGTATCTTCACTTTTCAAATTTCAAGCGAGAAACTGCCCCCTTCATCATGCGTGTACCGTATATTGACTGTTTATAACAAGGTTTAGCCTATATGCGTTGTTTATATTAATGTTGGTTCTCGAAAAAAGTTTTTTTGGAGAGAAGGAATTGCTTGTTTTACCCCCTGGGTGCACCCTGTTTGTGACGTTACGACAGCTAGCCATCCTACTTTAGTCAATTAACCTCCCTATGGCCCAAAAATGATTTCAACTAAAATTTTTTCAGAAAATTTTTAACCACGGCCTGACAGCTTGAGTTTCTGTGAAACCTTTTCTCTCCTTAAATGAAACGCAAAGCATTAAGCTAAAGTGTAAATGAAATATCTTTGTTGTTTCCTTAGTTATGGCATTATATAGCTTAATCATGGTTAACTGCAATTTAGGCTGGAAACACTGCAATACAATGCTTTTTATTACCTCTAAAATACTGTAATTGTAATGTAGTATCTTTACGTCATCACGATGTAACGTCCCTGAACCCCCCCCCATTGAAAAATTCTGCGTACGCCCCTGAATAAACTCTGTACTGAAACAGTAGGATACTTGTACCTGACTGCAGTGATTAGGAAGTTAGGCCAATTCATTTGTTGTGCCCTGCACATACAAGCTAATTCAAATAAAAATTTGGCCTACCATTGTAGTAATTTCTGAATCGTGCATGTCTGGGGCTCTGGGCCTACCATTTCTAAATTCATTGTAGTAATTTATGAATTCATTGGATATGTAATAGAAGTGCATACCGTAAATACATTAAGTACAGTACCTACATTTAATTGCATGAAAGGGCAAATGCAGATATCTGCTGTTAGTTTTTGTTGTTGCAGATTTTAATTTCTCCAGACGTCTCCCGATCGATGAGCATTTAAAATTTCTTGGTTTTCCGGCTTCCATTTTCAACAATACTGCGTTGTGTCAAACATTTCTTTAATCTGTATCAGTTTTGCTGTGTATTAAGTTAACGAGGTCACTAGAACAATTCAAAGAATTTTCTGATGAAAGTTGATTATTATTATTTTTTTAACCACTACTGGTACCTTATTTAAACGCCAAATTATATTTTTTTTGGTCGTTAGTGATTACGTGGCATAGGCCTATTGTTTTTTTAGTTGTGTTTAATTTTTTTCATTCCTGCACGTTTCAACGTAACCTGTTTTTCTGCCATTGTTTTTGTTTGGTGTTTTTCTGGTCGTTAAATAAAATAAACTACTACCGGTCCTACTACTGCCACCACTATAAGCAAGTCAGCCTGCGCAACTTTTGAAATTGGTGTGAACGCTCACGTAAGCGTATTACGTTTGACGTTAAACGGTACGGAAACGTAGACGGCTATGAAACGCCGACGTTGACGGTAACGGCTTCGGTGTGAAGCCCGCTTTACGCAACGACATGATCCGTTCAGCGATCAAATAATGTTGATTAAGCGTATAACTTAAAGACAATCAATTGCTTGCATAACCTCGCCCGTAGCGCCACACGTATCGTTACTACAATTTTCCGGCTCGCAATTATCAATGTCGTTTTTGGGGAACTCATGATAAATATCAATAGGCCTACATAAAATAACACTCACACTAAAAATATTAAAACTTGACAAATTATCGTGGGTCTGGAGACCAGTTCGAACTTAAGTCACAAAGTCGTTCAATCAAGAAAAACTGCTAAACATCATTTAAGCAATCGCAAAACTTTAAGACATTAAGTTACAGCTTATTTCACCGGCGCTTGGTGTATCGGTTAAGAGTGTCCACTTGGTAGTCGGTAGACTGGGGTTTTATTCCCAGTCGGGTCATACTAAAGACCTTAAAAATAGTATTCGCAGCTTTCGCGCCAGGCGCTCGGCACAAGCGGAAGTGCGAAGGGTTTTGCGTATGTGTTGTTCGCCATGTTATGTCCCTTAACAGCGTTCAATCATTCGTGATTGAAAATTGTAATGGGCCGACAATTGAACATGGCCTAAACAATGTGTGCTTGCACCCGCCGTCTCGTACCTTTACCTTTACCTGTACAGCTTATTTCGTAGATTCGTATCTCAACAGTACTATTCGCGTCAATCGCTAAAGTTCTCAATGTGCCCAACAAAACAAGCACGTTTTAGTAAGTCAGTGTCCTACCGGTTTTTCCGTAGAATTAATTGAACCTTGAATTGGATTCTTAGAACAAACGTCTTCAAACGTTCGGTAGAGGATTGAAAATGTTAAGGAAACGTTGAAACTTTGTAACGACGTAATAATCCGCCTGCCCTTGTTCTACCGTCTTTACAGATATTTCGCGTCGACAACCAAGTAAACTTAGGATTGTATATTATTCGCCAAAATTCACCAACGTTCTCCAACGGTTTCTAAAAATTTCAACACACGCATGAACAAAAGACTTAACAAGTTTCGTGATCCATACATATAGTCCATCATCAACGATTACAAAGAATTTTGATACGCGTTCGAATCTTTATGCTAACGTGAAACTACAAATCAAGCTTAAATACAACACATCAAACAATGCAACTTACCAACGATTTTTCTTTAGGCAGCGGACAGAAGACACATCTCTCACTCACTCGAACTGTCAAACTAACTTAAGTTCAAACGGAGTTTAGGCGAGCCCGCAATTCAATTTGAGCCCCAGGAAATAATTTCGAAATATCAACTAGGTAGCTTAGAAAAGCGACGGTCAACAGACTACTGTAAGCGGGAAATGGGTCCCAGGAACAAATGAGCAATAGCTCTGTAGACAACCGTCTACTATACGGACAATGGTCCAAACGTAATGGGAAAAGCGGACAATCAAAGGGTCCTAAAATTACAAGTAAACGAAACGTTGTGTGGTTTTATGGCGCTTTATAACTACTAAGGTCCTTTAGCGCCAGGACTAAATTTTGTCAAGAATTCACTGACGTATTTTTATTTAAATGGTCTGAATTGCTTCGCTGAAATGCTAACCAAGCTTCCAGAATTTCGCTCAATTCTTTCCCAACTGCAAGAATTTTAAAACGCCTGTCTTAAACGACAACTCATTTCATCTGACCCGCCCAAAAGGTTAACAGCTGGTAAGTTGCGACACCAAAAACTTGCAAAGTTGAAGTAATTTAGCTGTGGGCAAATCCACGTCAAATCAGCTGCGAAATCAAGAGACAAAACACTGTAACTTAAAGTTGACACAAATAAGCTATAAAACCAGGTTCGATTCTCGAACACAACAGAACTTGAAACGACGCTACAACAAGTGTATTATGCTATTGCTTATCCGCATCTTCAATATGCAATCACGAGCTGGGAAAAAGCACAACCGACGTATGAAAACAGGGTGCAAGTCAAACAAAATCGATTGATCAAATTAGTGTCCAAAAATCACAAACACAAAGCAAAATTACTACCAAGTTTTCAGTTACTGGTCAAACAGCATTATAGGCAGTCTAGCTACAGTACTTTACTAGCTAATCATTCAAACGCAGCACTGGTAGAACAGAAAATGAAATTAGAAGCAAAGATTGATTTAATTCTTGAAAAATTGGATTTTATCGAAAAAAGACCTGACGAAATTGACTTAAAATATAACCATCTCAGCTCGAGAATTGATGATTTAGAAGAAAAAGCTAAACACAGGAACTTAAAAGTTGATCAATTACTCTCAACAAAGCCTGACTCAGAAAACCTACAACTATTGAAAGGCAAAGTTGCAACCCTTGAAAATTTTATATTAGATTAAATTATCAAAAAACGACCGTTATGCAGGAATCTTATGCCAAGCGATTAAATATCCTAATTCACGGCATAAAGGAAGACCACCCTTGGGAAAAAAGAGAAGAAACTGTAACTAAATTTCAAAATATATTGAAAGACGGACTAAAAATAGACGAACCCGACGACATAGAATTTGTGGATATCCACAGACTTCCACAACATCCGATATCAAGTAAAGAAAAAGCTATTAACCGACCAATAATCGTCAAGTTGCTGACCTTAGAAGATAAAAACCTAATTTTCAAATCTACTAGAAATTTGAAGGACTTCAATGAAAAACGTAAGCGTGATGACAAAACTTCCCCCCCCCCCCCATCTACGTTACTGAGCATCTGCCTGAAAAGTTCCAGGAACAACGTAAGCTCTTACTGCCGTACTACAAAGAAGCAAAATTGAAAAAACAGAAAACTTTCTGGAAAGCGTTGGACGGTAATTATGTTTTATTTGTAAATGGCGAAAAGGTTGAGATACCACATTTAAAGTCTCTATAAACGTAACGACCAAATCGATCGATACTATAGATAATGAGGTATTTCATTGCTGTGTTTTTTGACAAATTGACTGTATATCAAAGGTCCTAATAGACACGCTACTCAGCACTTAAGTAGTAAGCACTCTAATCATTCACCTATAGCGCTTGTACTTTGTGGAAGTCGATTTAACTCGTATGTGCGTACTGGAAGTAAACCAACCTAATCTGTTCTAGAAGTAATGCGCGCAGCTACAATTGTTCAAACAATGGTTGTAAAGTTAGCGATGCCCATAATCTTACCTCCCATTCCAAACCCCGGGTTCGATACTGTTAAATGATTTTTATGAATTAGAATCAACAGATATGTCTCGTACGCCTTCAACTGCGCATGATTCTCTGGTGATACCTCCGCTATTTCTATAGTCGCACATCAATTATTATTTTAATTATTTATTTCCCTTTATATAACTATAACTTAAAGATTCGAATTCTTACTTCAACCCGTTGTTAATCATTCACAATAATTATGTATACTTTAAGCTATAGCATGACTTCTTATTTAATTGCATTTCCTCTTACAACTCTCCCTTACACTGAGATTAAATGAATATGAAGTCATGCGACCTTTCACCTATTTTCATGAAGTCAAAAATACCTTTGGCCTATAATCTCATCGTTGGGATTTCTGATATCATGTGTATATTTAATTATTTAGACCACTTTAACTGACTCTATGCAACTGCACTGTGTTGGGTTTGTAGACTATTTTCTTGAGTTGCATTATCGCGTACTACTGTCATGGCGCCTGACACGGATAAAGAGTTTTCTGACTTTCTCGACCCTAGTCAAGTTGCCACTCAGATAGTCGATGACCACTTTTCTGATCAATTATGTGACAATGTATTTGATTAAATGACAAATAATATTAAAAAATGCAAATATTTCGATTTAAACTTGAACTATTTGAAGGTTGATAAAAAATCACTCCTTGATCCTTTTACATGTAAATATTCGTTCCCTCCACAAAAATTTCGAACTATTCCATGAATTTTTAGTCACACTAAATTTCAATCCCGATATAATTTGCTTAACCGAAACACGACTTAAAAATGAACCACTGATCAATATCGAACTACCTCATCATAAATTCGTTCAGGTTGATACGACTACTGCGGCGGGGGGTGTGGCCATTTATATTTCAGATAAACTTCAATACGAACCCAGCCCTATCCAGTATAAATTGAGCTCATCTGAGTGCTTGTGGCTTGAAGTTTCCAAAATTAGTCAAAAATCTAAATTTATTGTAGGGGTAGTATACCGTCACCCTGTACAAACCCATTTAAATGAATTCTTGGAAAGTTTTTCCCACTGTCTATTCAACCTTTCAAATTCTAAAAAAGTTTATTACATACTTGGAGACTTTAATATCAACTTAAAGCAAGAAAATCGGTCAAGCTTTGCTAACGAATACATTAACTTGATTGTCAGTAACGGTGCTGTTCCCGTGATAACCATTCCAACCAGGGTAACTGCAACTTCGGCCACTCTGCTCGACCACATTATTACCAATAATATGGACCAAGTGATTAATCCAGCCGTGATCGAAGCTGATATAACTGACCACTATCCTATCCTCTGCACAGTCCATAAACCGAAATACTCAACTACCAAAAATTCCGAAATGTTTTACAGAGATAAGTCATCTTTTTGTGCTGACTCCTTCCGCAATGACCTGCAGGCTGACCTTTGTAACGTTTTCGAGCACCAACCTGAACTAACGAACGAAAACTTCAACGAAATGTTTAATCTCTTTTTTTCATACTGTTCTCTCCACCATAAACATTCATGCCCCCCTAAAACCACTATCAAGAAAACAAAAGAAACTCTCTCAGAAACCATGGATAACCAAAGGCATTCTGACCTCCATAAAGAAAAAAAGAGCTATGTTCAAATCCCACTTCTTGAGCGATAACCTTGAAAAAAAACTTTATTTTAAAAAATATATGAATAAGTTAACCAAAATTAAAGCGTTATCCAAAAAATCGTACTTCACAACTGAGTTGAAAATAAACCAAAAAGACCCTCGTAAAATATGGGACATTCTGCGTTCTGCCCTCCCTGCTTCTTCTAAACGAGCCCCAGTAACATCCTTGAAAATTAACGGTCGTATTGTTTCTAATCAGCAGGTAATCACCGAACAATTTAATGAATTTTTTTGCTCTATTGGCGCTAACTTAGCAAGCAAATTTGACAACTCGGCTCATAGCTCCTACTACAAATATCTTAAACGCTGTGTTTCACCCTCCATATACTTGGACGTACCTGAACTTTCAGAAATTATCAATGCAATTAATGACCTCAATATTAACAAAGCAATAGGTTATGATTACATATCCCCTTATTTCCTTCGAATTGGCTCAACAATACTAGCTCCCTATATTCAGGTTTTCATTGATTATTGCTTCACCAACGGTATATTTCCCGAAAATGGCACCACTGCAAAAGTTGTTCCAATCTTCAAAAAAGGTAAACGTGACAACCCTACCAACTATCGCCCTATTTCAATACTAACCTGCTTTGCTAAAATATTAGAACGAATAATTTATGAACGTCTGTTCACCTTTCTGAAAAAACATAATGTGATACTAGACTCTCAATATGGCTTTCAAAGTAATAGATGTACTAATCATGCTCTTATTGACGTAATAACCAACTCATTCCATAACATCAATGATAAATTGTATACCGGACTGATATTCCTTGACCTCACAAAAGCCTTCGATACAGTAAATCACGAAATACTTCTGCTTAAATTAGATCATTATGGTATTCGGGGCCAGGCAAATGATCTCCTGCGTACATTTTTAAAAAGAAAACAATTCGTTTTTCTCAATAGCCAGGAGTCTTTTTTACTATGCAATGACTTTGGGGTTGCTCAAGGTTCAACCCTTGGACTCTTACTATTCTTATTATACATCAACGATTTACCATCATCCGTAAACTGTATTCCCCCACTTTTCGCAGACGATACTTGCTTATTGTTTTCAGCCTCAAACCCATCTAAACTACGTTCCCACATGCAGAAAGATCTAGACAATATTACTGAGTGGTTTAAGGCCAACAAACAAACAGTTAATCCTTCCAAATCTAATGTCCTAATTATCGCTCCAAAGTTAAATAAACCCCATCCTGATATGGACCTTTCCATCAACAATTCGCCCCTTCCTATCTGTCAAAGTGCCAAGTACCTAGGCGTTATCATAGACAAGCAACTAAATTTTGACAACCACATATCAACGGTCGAACATAAAATATCTAGAGCTGTTGGAATTATTTCCAAGCTACGTCATTATTTACCATCAAGGGCAATTTTACAAATTTACTATTCTCTTATACATACACATCTGTTATATGGACTAACAGTATGGGGTTCTACCTATAAATCTAAACTTAAAAAACTGTTATCCCTTCAAAACAAAGCGGTAAAGTTAATTGGCGGTGGTCTCTCAAGAGATTCAGTTACTCCCCTTTATTACCAACTTGGCATTCTTAAACTTCCAAATCTATTTAAATTTGAAATCGGAAAATTTGTTCATGCTCATTTTAAGAACAATCTACCTCCCGCAATTTCTAATTTTTTTTTATTGACCAGTGTAATGTCCCAAAAAAATACTAGATCTACCCAGCCTCAAAGAAACTGTTTATATATACCTCGCTATACAACTAATCGGTTGCAAAAATGTATAAGATATCAAGGAGTTAATATCTGGAATGATATTCCAACGAATATCCAGAACTCTTCGTTTAATTTATTTAAAATTCGGTTCAAAAAACATTTGCTTCAAACGTACAATAACTGAACTTTAGACCTACTAGTGTGAAATGTGGAAATAGTTTCATGCAAATCACTACCTCATAGTCCTGAATTTAAATTATGTTCATCTGTTAACCAATATATGTAAATGTGATCACATGTCCATTCATGAAATTGGCAATAGGGCGGCAGCTGACTAGATGACCGAAAGGTCTATTCGCCGTCTCCCTGCGGTCATGTTTGTTTGTCTATTTCTTTAAGTGTATTATTTTGTGCCACTTTACTGCTAATAAATGTTGATGATGATGATGATGATTCTTATTTGTGCAATATCATTGATATGACGGATCACTTGCTTTTTTGCCCTTGACAAGCGAGAGACATCACCTTTAAATGTACACACAGAGCTCAATTTAAAAGCTTCTCTTGCTGCTTCCACCAGCGAGAGGCCTTGGTAACGTTACCTGACAAATACGTTGTTTTGCCTGACAAATTCGTAGCTGGGCTGGTAACGTTATCTGACAAATACGTTGTCTTGTCTGACAAATACGTTGTTTTGGGCTGGTAACGTTACCTGACAAATAGGTTGTTTTGCCTGGCAAATACGTTGCAGGGCTGGTAACGTTGCCTGAAAAATAGGTTGTTTTGGTCAAAATGATGATTAAGGGGCGCCCTTTTCTGGGCATAACACTGACTGTATGTAAAACAATATGTAGCACCCTCTAGTGGCTGAATATATCAAATCATTGTTTTTGGTGAGGAATGAAAAACATGCAAATATTTATGCATCCGTGGACTCCATGATTTAATGTGGGGTACGAGTACGACTATGCAAAGAAGCCCACGCACTACAATTGTAACAACCCCTAGCGGGAAAAACACATTACTGTTTTGATTTGGGTTAGGAATGTAAAATACAAGGGAACTGGGGAAATGCGCGCTTTGGGGCATATGGGTGCCATGGCAAATGGGCACTTTAGGCAAATGGGCTCTTGGGGAAATATGCACTAAAAAAAAAAACGGTTTCTCTAATTATGGAATAGCAGGAAATGCTACATTGAATAAGTGTGTTGAAGTATGGGGAGAGGTGAGGGAGATGAGCGGGGAAAGGTGTGGGGGAGGTATGAGAGTGTGGGGGTAATGTGGAGAAGTGTGGGGTGTTTGGGGAAGGAGAAGAAACTGTATTGGGGTGTGGGGAAAGGAGAGGAAAGACATGGAGTGAGGTGTGGGAGATGTACGGGGTGTGGGTTAATGTGTGTTGGGATGTGGGGAGAAGTAGGAGAAGATGTGGAAGGAAGTATATGGGGGTGTTTGAAAATGTGGGGAAGGTGTAAAGAAGTGTGTTGGGGAGTAGGGAAGGTGAGGGGAAATGTGGGAAAAGTGTGTGGGTATGAAAAATCATTTTTGAACTCAATCAATCATTTTCCAGCTCCAATCCACCTATTTTCGAGCTTCAATTGATCTATATCCGAGCTCCAATCCAACTTTTTTCGAGCCCCAATAGACCTATTTTCAAGCTCCAGTCGACCTATTTCCCAGCTCCAATCGACCTATTTCCGAGCTCCAATCGACCTATTTCCCAGCTCCAATCAACCTATTTCCGAGCTCCAATCGACCTAATTTCGAGCTCCAATAGACCTATTTCCGAGCTCCAATCGACCTATTTTCGAGCTCCAATCGACCTATATCCGAGCTCCAATCAACCTATTTCCGAGCTCCAATCGACCTAATTTCGAGCTTTAATAGACCTATTTCCGAGCTCCAATCGACCTATTTTCGAGCTCCAATCGACCTATTTCCGAGCTCCAATCGACCTATTTCCGAGCTCCAATCGACCTATATCCGAGCTCCAATCAACCTATTTCCGAGCTCCAATCGACCTAATTTCGAGCTTTAATAGACCTATTTCCGAGCTCCAATCGACCTATTTTCGAGCTCCAATCGACCTATTTCCGAGCTCCAATCGACCTATATCCGAGCTCCAATTAACCTATTTCCGAGCTCCGATCGACCTAATTTCGAGCTCCAATAGACCTATTTTCGAACTCCAATCGACCTATTTCCGAACTCCAATCCGCTTTTTTCCGAACTCCAATCCAACTCTTAGTTTGACCAATTTTCAAGCTAGGCCGAGAGCAATTTGCGACACGGCGTCGTCATCAAATAGGCACCAAGGCAAGAGAGAAACTCCATTTTGTCCATCAACTCCTCTACGTTATGTGCCCAAAAAACAAAAACATAAAACAAAATTACTACCAAGGTATAACCAACTATCGAGTATCAAATTTGACTAAACCTATCAACTTGAAATGCTCAAAACTGTAAACAAATTTACTAGGGTGGATTTTTTCACCCTAAATTGAAAAAGTCCGCTTTACATTGGAACTTTTCACTCAACTTTTCCACCCTAGAAGATGCTTCATTTTAATGGGTTTTTGTGGTGGTTTTTACCGTTTTTAAGGCGCATTTCCGGAATTAACAAACCAAGTGGAATTTTCCACCTCCAGTTTAAGCAGTCATTTTGGGGTGGAAGTTTAAGTTAACTTTTCAACCCTAATAGATTTTAAGTTTTTCCACCCTAAAACTCCATTTTGTCCATTTTAAGCTCTCAATTCCTTTACCTTGTTTGCCCAAAAATCAAAAACGTAAAGCAAAATTACTACGAAGGTATAACAAACTATCGAGAATGAAATTTGACCGAACTTATGAACTTGAAATGCTCAAAATTACAAACAAATTTTTTGTGGTGGATTTTTCCATTCTCAGTTGAAAAAGTCCGCTTTGTATTAGAACTTTCCACCTAACTTTTTGCACCCTAGAAGGTGCTTCATTTTAATGGGTTTTTGTGGCGGTTTGCACCGTATTTAAGACGCATTTCCAGAATTATGAAACCAAATGGAATTTTCCACCCCCAGTTTGAACAGTTATCTTGGGGTGGAAGTTTATGTTAACTTTTCAGCCTTTGAAGATTTTAAGTTTTTCCACCCTAAAACTCCATTTTGTCCATCTTAAGTTTTCAACTCCTTCACCTTAATTGCTTCAAAATCAAAAACGTAAAGCAAAATTACTACCAAGGTATACCAAACTATCAAGTATCAAATTTGACCAAACCTATGAACTTGAAATGCTCAAAACTATCAGTAAATTTGTTGAAGTGGAATTTTCAACTCTTAGTTGAAAAAGCCCGCTTTGTATTGGAACTTTCTATTCAACTTTTCCACCCCAAGAGATGCCTCAGTTTCTATTCGCTGTATTTGCATTGGAATTGACTGACCCGTGGGGAACGGAAAAAGGAAAATTATGGGTTGCTGCGGCCGCTGGAACAGCCAATACAGCAGCTTTACTATTGCCAGAATTAACAATGTTCGATGGATAAAGTGTGGCGTCGATAGCAGGCTGAGAGACGGAATTAAAAGACTTTGATAATCCACGGGTAGTTTGACTGGCCACAGGTTCGACTCCTTGATTCGACAAAGAAATAGTTACCGCCGAAGACGTCGTAGCGTTTGCAGGAGTAAAACCGACACTGAAAGCTGGACGGTGTTGCCATAAAAGGCTTTTCGACCGTCCCAGGTCGTTGGACGGGATCATATCGACCGCCGCTTACCTGTGAAGAACTGAAGATGGTGATGTAGAAAAAACTGGCTGACCACTGACCAACTCTGGTCGTTGGCTTGAACCATGTCGACCAATACTTGCCATAGGTATATTCTGCAGAGGCCGTTTTGCTTCGACTTGAGACAAAGAAGTGTAGCCCAAAGTATACTCACCCATGGCAGCAATAGATTTAAGATTACCATCACCAATACTTACCTCCGTTCGTGGTTCAATAGAAGATGTGCCTAATTTGCTACTATGTGTGCCCTTGAAGACCTTGGAAGAATGATGTAAAGATTTTACGGAAACTCGATCAATTTCGCTTAAAACTTCGCACCTTTGCTGAGTGAATTCAATTTTTCTGCGAGATTGGTGTTGCAACATTAGCATTTTTTGTTGTCGCATTTGCATTTGTTGTTCACGTTCTAAAGCCATCATAACACTTTGCTCTTCAATTCGATCCCTCAAGTGATCGGCTTCTAGTTGCGCAGTTCTAAGTTCTTATTGAGCGTCTACGCGTTTAACGCTAATAGCAGTCGATTTAGTTGCAAAAGTTTTAAAACTTCGCAAAGACTTCTTCGAGGCGTTTGAGCCCGTGCGTCACTTAGTTAGTTAGTTGGTTACAGGCGCGGATTAAACATTTTTTTTCGGGGGGGGAGGGGGGCAGAAAATTTAATATGTTAAAGGCTTTTCAAGGAGCTGAAGGAAAAAGTTTATAATGAAAGTACGCTATCTAGCAGTGGCGTACGCAGGATTTTTCAATGGAAGGTGTTTCAGTGACGTCACATCGTGATGACGTAAAGATGCCACCATTACGGTAGTTCAGAGGTATGTAAGTGCATAAACTAAAGCTATCAAGCCGTGGTTAAAAATTTACTGCAAAATTTTAGTTTGCCTCATTTTTGGGCCATAAGAAGGTTAGCTGAATAATTACGATAGCCATAAGAATGTTAACTGAATAATACGATAGCCATGGCCATAGGAAGGTTAAATAAATAATGATTGACTGATTAACAATGGAATTAATATTGATATTAAAGCAAATAGTTCTTCTGGTGTAAGGATCGAAACTGAACTGGACTAATAAACTCTGAAAAAGGAGACTAACTGTTCAAATTCAGTTTAATAGATCTGACTTAATAATAATTTGACTTTGTAATATAATTCTGACTTTATAATGTTTGATAGATTTAATAATAGATAATGGAATTAATATTGTTCATCAGACAAAGGTTCTTCGGTGATTTTATTTTATTATTTATTTTTATTTTTCGTTTGTTCTTTCTTTATTAGTTGTAGCGATTACTTCTAATGTTGTTTTGTTCAGCAGGTGACAGTGGACTCGATGACCGCACGGTCTATTCGTGGTCTCCTGGCCAAGTGAGCCAATGACATAATTAGAGTGAACACGTCTACACTGCAAATTGCGTTATTACGTTTTACTTTTGCTGTTACTGCACGTTCTCTATCACTTGGTGAATAAACAAACAGATTGATTGATTGATAACTGACCAAAGTAGGCCAGCTTTCGCAACGTCACAAACAGGGTGTAGCCATGGGAATAACACAGCTAATCGCTTCCCTCCAAAAATTTTTTGAAAAACCAACATCGCTATAAGCAACGCATATAAACCTTGATATAAAAATTTAATATACGCTCATGTAAAGGGGGCAGTTTCTTCCATAACTGTCTGGAAAAGTGAAGATAGTGGAGCATGAGAAAACACTGCCCTTCCTACCGAAACACTTTGAAGCTAAAATGAATTGCGCGCAAGAGGAATCCCTGATCAAGCAATTAAGGTCAAAAGTAGCGTCGATATTGTCCAAGCAGTTTTCATCCAAACCACAGCGTCGATATCATCAGATACTCTCAAACACATAATCGGGATGTCTGAAAAACGGAGCATTCCAGCTCTGCAACAGTTACGGTACGTAAAAACTATTTTGTCTCTCCCCTCCATCTTTTGTTGGTCTGATCTTCCTGGCGGTATTTTATATTTTATTCTTAGCACTACAGCAGTGTCAATTTAGTTTTTTTATATTTTAATAATTCTTCAACAAACCGGCCGGTTATAGCGTAGTTGTTAAAGATGTCGCTATCGATGCGGAAAGTTTGAGGTTTAATTACCAGGCCGGTCAAATCGGACACATTGTAGCCAATGGCTCGCCACCGCTGCGACGTTTCTTCGGAACTGCGTTGTCCAGGCGCTAAGCCGCGGGGTCGGACCCCGGCACTCGTTACCACGCTTCGGCACTACATTGCAGTACAGCGAGTGTAGCGAAACGAGTAAGTTGTAATGAAGGTTTGATTCAATTTTTTTAAAAGAATTTTTGTGCACAGCCATATTACTGCAGATACACCACATTTAAGGAAACTCCTACTTATTAAGTCCTTCGCAGTGGCATCAATGACAAAAATGCAGTTCAAGCAAAACGCATCAGAAAAGTTGGACAACCGGTATTGTTGCATCGCATCGTAACGAAAGTTTCTCGAGATTAAACAAAAAAATTGGAAAGAACAGAAAAAACATGATAGCAATTGCGTCAAGCTACGCACGAAGAAAAGTTGGTTTGTTTCAAAAAAAGAAAGGTTTCTTTTTTTCTGCAATCGTCAAGGGGTGGGTGTCGAGTGTAGACTGTTGACAGCTAGCATAGTCCATGCCAACAATTCAATTTCATTAGTTCGGTTTTATTGTTTTATTTTAAGCCACATAATTGCATCGTGGATTTTTATGTAAGTGAAGTATAGGCCTATGCATCATGGAAGATGACCTAGCTGAGTGTCGAACCAGAGCTGGATGTCTCGAGACGTGTCTCAAGACCGAGATTGGTATTCACAGCTTCCCTGTTTGACGTTCAGCATCAAAGGGACAGTGCGAAGAACAAGCCGGCAAGTATACTTGTGATGCCGTTGGGAAAGGCACTTAGCGGGATTCCCCCATTTTGGTGTGGTAGACAGATGGCCGGCAACTCCTAAACGAGCTCGTTATAGCGCTTTGATCGCTTTCTAGTGGTAGGAGGAAAAATATGCAACAATACAAACGTTATATCACACGATTTTAGCCAAAAATCTGAATTTCAAAAAATCACTCCCAAAACCACAAAAAGAAAGTTTTAAAAGAAAAAACGCGATTTTCCAACCCTTCTGGTCGTAGGTGATCACGAAATCTTGGTTAGTACCCGGGAACAAACAAAAGATTTTTTTTGTTACACAGTGTTATTCATACCAGCTGGTAATTTATTATTGCTATAATTGTACCTGAAAACTGCAGTTTCAAGTTTATACATATCTACCAGAGCTGGATGTCTCGAGACGTGTCTCGGTCTCAAGACACGTTTTTGAGTGTCTCGATCTCGTCTCGGTCTCGCTATGCCAATGTCTCGTTTCGGTCTCGGACCTTGAAAGTCTCGGAAAATGGTCATGTCTCGATTGAGGCATGCAAAAATTTTGGATTTGAAACAGCATTTAGGTCTTTGATACGGAAGCAACAATGGTACCTACCCGATGTATTCAAAGTAAAACATTGTGCGTGATTTCGCACTTTGTAAAAACATTTGGCCACATTTTGTTTAGACCATTTTGCTTTGTTGTTCAGGCCCGCAGAATTGCAGGCTTTTGCTTTCTTTTTGTGAGCAGCATACATGAAAACTGGTCTATTTCAATCACTAAGCACATGCATTCGATGGTAATCTACTCTAGACCAGGGATGTCTAACCTTTTAATTTATTATGGACCCATTGCAAAATTATATATTTAATCGGGCCGCAAAGCGACCAGAATTCCAATGTTTCATATTATAGTTTTAAGAAAAAAAAATTAACCATTGATAGATAGGCCTTGTACTGAGCCGCATTTTGCTGAAAATGCATCTTTTTTAACAACAAAGAAAATTTAAAAATCCATTAATATAATTAATTAATGCAATAATTAATCCAATAATGTTAATTTAGTTTTAACTTTTAACAATATGGCCTTCACTCAAAGACATAACGACCGCTAGCCACATCTAAAAAATTAATATATATTTTATGGGCAAACGGTGTGTCAAAGCAAAAAAATTTTCAAGAGAGTATCGTGTCATATGTCATAAAATTAAGATTTCCACAAATTTGTTCCCTATGAAAGATGCTATTCTCGTCTGGTTTACAACAGCTATTAAAAGATTATTACAAGTAGTCCAGGCCCAAACAAAGCTTCAAATCGAAAAAAAGTGCAGGGATTACAGTTGCAGGAAATTTGGTTACCGACATGGGAAGAGTGCTTCTAGATTTGAGCTAGCTCTTTTTATGAGAAAGTGATTAACCAGATAGATTTCCAAAAATGCATGGTGTCACAGTGACTTCGAAATGTTTATGTTAATTAATTTATTTTTTATCAAATATAAAGTATTTCGATTAAATTTCATAAACACTCTCGTGCTCAATACTTGATACACTTGCTAAAAAATTGTTTTGACAGAAGATAGTGGGCTGCAATGCCAACATCCCTGGTCTAGACCAACATAGTCCACCAATGACTTTTTGTTTAAAGTTTTCTTGACATCTTTTTCGTTAGATTAAAAAAGAATATTGGGCCGTGTAATCGTCTGCGAGAGGTATTGCTTGCCTAGCAAGCTACAAGGACTTAAATCTTCTGTGATAACGAGCTGTTTCGTTGTTATTATGGTGAACTCGTTAAATCATTAATTGTAATCGTTAAAAGGATATGACCAATAGCAAATTTATAATAGGCTACATCAGTGCATAACCGCGACGGCTTCATTGCTTCATTTGTTTTTGCTAATGTCATTTTGCTATAAAGTTATTTCAATAACTTGGCTTAGTAGAGCCCATACTCCAGTGTATTACTATCGTTTTTATATTTTCAAATTTTTGGCTTATGAAGTCTCGTGTCTCGTCTCGTAACTTTAAAGTCTCGTCTCGGTCTCGAAGCTATGATGTCTCGTCTCGTCTCGGTCTCGAAGCTATGATGTCTCGTCTCGGTCTCGGTAGGTTCGGTCCTCGTTCCAGCTGTATGTGAAACCCGCGAAACCAGTTCCGTAGTCCTACGCACCAACCACTCGGCCGACTCTATGTGCTTTTTTTTCATATCTTGGACTAATTTTCGTCCGAGCTAGGGGGTACTGCTCTTTATTGGTTAACGCATGCTGGTTACAGAAAATAAGGTAGGTCTCTAATTGGCAGAAATAAGACTTGTCGGCTCTACACACTCGGCTTATAGTATTGTATTACAAGCAGGTTACTTAGCTGAACTACAGTTCCTAGATTTTCAAAGCATAATGGCATATCAGTTGGCTACTTCAATAAAAAAAAATATATAACTGAGGTTATTTTCAAATTATATAGAACTGAAAATTCAACAGTAATTGAGGGAGACTGCGAAGTGAGCTTGCGCTCTTCGAGTCAGCAGCCACCCGTTACATATGTCAAATGCGATCTGCTCCAGCCGCGAATCGAACCCGTTACGTAGGATCTGTCACCTGTGCGCAGTACCACTAGGCCTATGTCAGAGAATGCCTTACAACATAAGCGAACTCTTTTTCTGTAATATGCTTTTCCGCAATACTACTTTAATGCAACAGCCTACACTGATTAACCGAATATGCGATCCAACAAACCTTTTCATCATGAATATATTTCTGACTTTCATATGGATTATGATGTAGGCCTAACCAGTAACAATAGCCGCAGCCCAGCCGTTAATAAGAAGGAACTTTGATCATAGAAAACGCTGCTACTCAAACGACCTCCCTGAATCTTAGTTTAGAGTATTTCAGATTTTAATACCAATTATGACATTTGCTAACAAGTAAATATTTATAAAAATTTTGGAAATTGCGGGGGGATGGCCTCGGACCCCTTGGTTCCCCCCAATAAATTCGCACATGGTTAGTTAGTTAGTTAGTTGCATATTTATCCCCCTATCACGAGAAAGCGATCAATGCACTACACGAGCTCGCTTAGGAGTTGCCAGCATCTGTCTACCACACCAAGACGGGGGAATCCCGCTAAGTGTCTTTCCCAACGGCACAACAAGTAAACTTGCCGGCTTGTTCTACACACTGTCCCTTTAATGCTGAGCGTGAAGCAGGGAAGCTGTGAATACCAATTTTAAAGTCATTGGTTTGATCCGACTCGGAATCAAACTTGAGTCTACAGCTCAAGAGACAGGCGCTCTATACCACTCGGCCATCTGAGCTGTTAAAAGGACGAATAGTAGAAACTTCTGCACAAGCATGCGAATTAGATTCCCCAAAAGGATTAGAGTCAGTTGAATTAGCTTTAGAAGTTTTTGCAAGCCATTTGTTTTTACGAAGGTCAAACTCGACTTTGTTTTTTGAAGCAGCAGCAACGACCGAGGTAGTTAACTACCTTAGAGTCGGCCATGTCAGAAACCAACTCGACATAAAGTTGATCTATTTTTTTAACGTGCTGTTTAGCTTGTCAGTGTCTGGGTTGCGCAACGACATGATCTGTTCAGCGATCAAATAATGTTGATTAAGCCTAACTTGAAGACAATCAATTGCTTGCATAACCTTGTGTCCAAAAATCAAATAGTTAAATCAGTGTCCCAAAACTAAGAACATATAACAAAATTACTATTATTGTATAACAAAATATCGATTATGAATTTTGACCAAACCTATGAACCTGAATTGCTCAAATTTAAGTGCAAATTCATTGGGAAAGAATTTTCGACTCTAACTTGGAAATTTCCAACTTGGAGTGAAATTTTCCACTCAACTTTTCCACCTAAAAAGTTACTAATTGTCTATGGTAAATAGTGGAAGTGCTGACAGCCGCTAGGATTTTGTCTAAATTGCAAACTATCTTACAACACGTGTCTTAAAACAGGTGTGCCTTCGATTATAAAAATTCACCGGAACTATGAACTTGAAGTGCTTAAATTTATGAACAAATTTATTGGGGAGGAACTTTCCACCCTAAAATGAAAAATTCCATTTCGGAGTGGAACTTTATATTCTTTTTTTCCACCCGAAGAGTATAGTAGAGTTTTCCACTTTAAAAGTCCAATGTTTTCATCTTAAAAGCTGAATTTTTCCAACTTTTATACTTTAACTGTCCAAAAGTCAAAAACATAAAGCAAAATTACTACCAATGTATAAAAATTTCTTGATAAAGAAACCTGACGAAATCTCTGAATTTAAAATGCTCAAACTTATATACTAAATCGTAGGGGTGGATTTTTCCACTCACCTATTCCACCCAAAAAGTTGCTAATTTCCTGTGGTGAATGGTGGAATGTTGACAGCCTCTGCGATTTTGTCGAAACTGCAGAACTATCTTCTAACATGTGTCTTAAAACAAAATATTGGTAGATATAAAACAACTGAGATAATGCGCAAAGCGCTAATCCAGTTTCAAGAGTGAAATGTAATGCAAATTTGGCAGAAATTGGTTCCAGACTTTTTAAGCCACGCAGTGGCGCAACCAGGATTTTCGTAGGGCTAATATGCTTTTGTGGTTACGATTACTTCATTGTAGCTCGTAATTTTTTGGCATTATGTTTAACTGGCCTCTCCTATTAACCTCTCCTATGGATTGCCACCTTAACGTGGTGGGGAGGTTTGAGTTTTCAATGATCCTTAGAGCAACGCCGTCGGTAGTGTTTAATCACTTCCATCAGGGTCACCCATGGCGGTAAGGTCGAAGGAGAGAAACAGACCAAGTAGCAATCCAATGCTGTAGCTAAATGGAAAGTTGTAATAACAATATTCATGCTGCATCGGACGGCGCGCAGGATAAAAAGGTCCGCGTTCGAGTTTTAGGCAGAGGGACTCGTTCGAAAAATAAGCTACAGTCTCCCCCACAAGCTGACCGTCACCGGAAACCCACCAACGCAGTCGCTAAGCGTTTGGGAAGGCAAATGGGGGCAGCGCACAGAAAACGTACTCGAGTTGGACCAAACTGCCGGGATCTAGCTATCGGGAACTGGAACGTTTCGTCACTGACAGGAAAAGAGCAGGAGCTTGTTTGCGAAGCCCAACAGTATCGCCTTGATATTGTGGGAATTTCATCAACAAAGCGCCGGGGTTCTGGAACTGTCGAGTTGAACGATGGGTGGAAAATTTTCTACTCAGGTGTTGATGCAGCAATGTCTGCTCAAGCTGGTGTTGGCTTACTTGTGAGCCCCAACATAGCTGAATGTGTCGTTGACTGGGTACCACTAGGAGGAAGGGTTTGTCTTCTAAAGCTAAGGCTGCAGGAGCGATCTCTGTGTATATTGCAGGTGTACGCACCTAACATAGAATCACAGTACGAAGCCTTTCTGGAAAAAGTTGAGGTTGCATTGGGAAAAGCAACTTCATCAGAATCCCTTGTCCTTTTGGGCGATTTCAATGCACATGTGGGCATCGACAATGCAACCTGGAAAGGTGTTATTGGGCAACATGGTGACCCTGACATTAACAAGAACGGAAGGTGTTTATTGCAGTTCTGTGCCACCAATGGGCTGTGCATAATGAACACATTTTTTCAGCACAAAAGAATTCATAAGTACACCTGGTACAGAGACTCTCTGGGACAACGCTCCCTGATTGATTTTTGTATCGTTTCGGCGGACTTGTTTTCTATCGTGTCTGATGTCCGTGTTAAAAGAGGGGCTGAGTTGTCAACTGATCACCACCTAGTTGTCTGCACTTTGAAAGCTTTGAAACCCTGGAAAAAACGAAAGACTTTTCGACCACGAGAAACTTATCGAATCAAATGGGAATCATTGGCTGACAAAGAGGTACGAACTGCATTTGCAGACAACATTGCATCTAAGTTCAAAGAACTTCCGACCTCTACTGAAGACATTGAAACTGAGTGGTGTTTGTTTCGAACAGCAGTCATTACGTCCGCTACTAACTGTTGTGGACGTAAGCGTGTTGGAGGGACGAAGAGTAGCGAGAAAAGAACTCCTTGGTAGAACCAAGAAGTTAAAGAAGCTATTCGTGCGAAAAAAGTGGCCTATAAGGCCTGGCTTGCAAATAAGTCATCACTTGAACTTCGTTCGCAGTACTCTGAAGCACGTAAGACGGCAGCCACAAAAGTTAAACTGTCTAAGGAAAGGGCCTGGAAGGAATTTGGAGAAAGGTTAGACGATGATTTCAAAACGGCAAACAAAGTGTTCTGGCAGACCATTCGCCGTTTGCGTGGAAAAAGATCTCGAGCCGCTCTCTTTATCGAAGATTCAAATGGTGTGACTCTGAAAGATCAAGATGCTATTTTGAATCGGTGGAGAGAGTACTTTAGTGATCTTTTAAACCCAGTTGATGCTACACCGATACAAATTCACGAAGAACAGGTTGGGGAAGATATTCAGATAACCGAAGCAGATGTGAATGCAGTAATCAAATCATTGAAAACTGGAAAAGCTCCTGGTGAGGATGATATCAGACCTGAAATGTTAAAAGCAATGAACATACATGGTGTTCGTTGGCTGACTCGTGTTTGTAAGGTGGCGTGTAGTACTGGGCAAGCACCAAAGCAATGGCAAACTAGTGTGATAATACCTATCCACAAGAAAGGAGACAAGAGAAAATGCACCAATTATAGGGGCATATCTCTCATCAGTGTCCCGGGTAAGGTCTATGCCAAATGCCTTGAAAAGAAATGCCGTGAAATAGTCGAGCCTAAGCTAACATATGCTCAGTGTGGCTTTCGTCCTGGCCGAAGCACAATGGATCAGATCTTTGCCTTGCAGCAAATCTTTGAGAAGTCGTGGGAATATGCAAAAGAGGTCAATGCATGTTTTGTTGATCTTGAAAAAGCATATGATCGCATTCCTAGAGACAAGCTTTGGGCGGTGCTGTTGCAGTATGGCATTGATGGCCAGTTACTAACTGCCATTAAGTCGCTGTACATGCATTCCGAGATCTGTGTTCGTGTTAACAGTGCAACGACGAAACCTTTCAGAGTAAGTGTGGGACTACGGCAAGGCTGCTCTCTTTCACCTATTCTGTTCCTTATTTATATGGATAGAATAGTTAAGAACAGTGAGTCTTGTGGCGGAGTAAAAATCGGTGAATGCACTGTACAACGTCTGTTATTTGCAGATGATCTCGTGCTACTCGACTCTACCCAAAATGGTCTCCAGCAAGCTCTTGACAGGTTTTCGGATGCATGCTCTGTTGCCGGAATGAAAATCAGTACAACAAAAACAGAAACCATGTGCCTGTCCAGACAACCAAAGCAGTGCTCTCTCCAAATTGATGGAGTACCACTAAAACAGTCAGAGAAATTCAAGTACCTCGGCGTCTCATTCACAAGTGACGGCAGACAAAATAGCGAATTGGATATCCGCATCGGAAAAGCAAGTGCAGTAATGCGCCAGCTCCACCGATCTGTGGTACTGAAACGGGAGCTTTGCACCAAGGCAAAGCTATCCATTTTCAGATCGGTCTATGTTCCTATTTTGACTTATGGCCATGAGTGTTGGATCATGAATGAGAAAGTGAGGTCTCGAGTTCAAGCAGCCGAAATGGGATTCTTGCGAAGAATTAGCGGTTTGATCTTGTTGGACAAGGTTAAAAGTGCAGATATTCGTGAATCTCTAAACATCGAATCGCTGCTTCTCCGACTAGAAAGATCGCAACTGCGTTGGTATGGACATGTGACACGAATGCCCCAGGAAAGAGCAGCCAAAAAACTGCTCTGTTCAACACCGATTGGTCGAAGGCCTAGAGGCCGTCCCAGAACTCGATGGCGAGATTACGTAGAAGATCTTAGTTGGTCTCGCCTTGGCATCCCAGCAGAGCATCTATCCTTTGTTGCAGAGGATCGAGATGCTTGGAGGCTCCAACTTGAGCTGCTGCCCCCGCGACCCCCCAAGGATAAGCGGGTCCAGAAAATTGATTGATTGATTGATTGATGTTTAACTGGCCGCGAGATGACGTAGGTCTCGCTTGTCTATTTCAATAAGAAAAAGCCACGGCTAGTTTTTTGCTCTAATCTCTGGATTAAAACAGAAGAAAGCTTAGCGTTATGTCCGATATTCCATTATGTCCGAAACTAGTTTCACTAGACAAGAGATCGAGGGCTTGGAGCCAGAACCGGCTATGTCCAAAATCATGGTTTTCTGTAAAATGCATTTAATGTTTCAAGCCATAAGCGGGATGATGGGCATAGCCAAAAACGAATGCTCAGTTTAACATACTTACGGTGCCTGTGGGACAAAGCCAATTTGGGAACAGAAGCGCACCCACGGAAAGATAATTTTTTTGGTCTTGATTCATTTTCGTCAAAAATAAACATAGACAGTTCTGGCTCCAAGACCTCGCGATGTTTTTGTTAAAATTGAAAAATTAGTTTTTAAACCACCCCAAAGCGGCTCACAATTAGTCTTTCAACATTTTTTCAACCAAAGGTAAGCCTATCTATTTCAACGAAGAAAAAATTACACAAATTACTTGAAAAAATTTATGCGACAATGTTCAACATGCAAAATTTCAATTACAAGTGAGAGGTCTTGGTACTGCAGCAATCTTGGACTCGGTGCTTGTTGTCCAGTATCCACGTCATCAAAGCAAACGTAAGCAAGAAAATGAGATCTTCCTCCGCCACTCAAGAGCGGATCCAAAAATTTTTGGTGGGCGATGCAAGTTTGAATCAGGTTAAATGGTATACAATTACAAAAACGTTGAACGTTTAGACCTGAAAATGGCGTAAATAAGCCCTTTGAAAATGTTTCATGTCAGGGTCGTACTTCAAAATTTTTTTAGGAAGGGGCACCAAATTTCGACATTTTCTAAGTGTGTTTTTTTCCGGAAAAATCAGCTTGAAGCAAATTCAGGAACAAGAAGGGCTCTAGGGGGTATGGGGGCATGCTCCCAAAAAATTTTTAGAAAATTTACATACTGTAGGCTAATGATCGATTTAGTGCTTTTTGAACAATTTTCAGCCTAATTTTGTTTGAACATTTTGCTCCAAATTTTGAGACCTTTTCTAAATATATAGGCTATGATGCATTTTCTTCGCACATTTTCGATTACGCGTGCTTGGGCTTATTGTTATTGAATAGGTATAAAATTACGAAAAAAACTTTTATTTACTGGTATACCAAAAACATTTTTGAAATCGGCTGGTCGGAAGATGCTTCTCCCACATGCCCCCCTGGTTCCGCCCCTGTTGTCTGTTGACAAAATTACGATTACTGGTGCTTGTAAAATTTTTAAAGCTGTCTTGTCTACAGTGGTTTATAAGGCTAAGGGGGGGGTGGGCTTCAGCCTTCTTAGCTCTCTCCCCTGGTTGCGCCCACGAAGCCACAGCCCACGGCAAACCAGCTAGCAGTATGTCGCTCAGCATAACAACCAGTGTAGCAACTTCTTTTGTTTTGTAAATTAATTTTTGTGGACACTAACTGCACCATTGGTGTCGCCACAGAGACCAATGTGCTTCTTCTGGTTTTGCTTTTGCAGGATGTAGGAAGTGAGTAATGGCTAATTTAATTATCTGGATTATTCAGTTTTTGAGGCTGTTGTTCAAGGAAAGTAACTCGAAGGAAAACAGGAACTCCGACCGATGAGAGAAGAGACACAAAAGACCGCAACAGCTAAGCTTGGTAAAGATTGAATTATTTTAGTTGACCTGTGACTCCACCAACGTCGTTACGTATAATGATTACAACCTTCATTGGACGACAACCCTACACCAGTAGGCTGCTGTATTTGGTTCAAAAAATTGAAGATCTCATAATTAAACAAAGTCATTATGACATCATAATGCAATTGTAATGCGTAAAACCCGTGGACCTTTGCAAGCACTTAACCGTGCGTGCGGACAGGGTAAATAATTGTCAGGTCTTACTTGCGAGGTTGATTCAGTCAATAGCGACAGTTACGCAAAACTGATTCAGTCGTAAGTAACAGTTACACAAAGCTGATTAAGTTTGATAGTACAAAAAATAGGCTAGTAAAATGCAGGTAAGACTGCCTGAGATTAAAACAGTGTCTAGAACCGAGGTTTGTTTTGAGTATGTCTGATGGGTAGTGGGCTCACGAAATTGCTTTCAAAGTTGAGGCATCTTTAAGAGGAATTATTCATACGCAATGGGAGAATTCCCAGCCGCGCCACACTGCGAATTCACGTTTATCGAGATGTGCGATGTACCCATACATCTTGCAATTTGCACTACGTGCGGCCAACCAGTACGATCTCATGCCATGGTGAAATTCATTCATTCGTTATATTTATTCCAAAGCGGCAAGCCCAGGCATCATTCATCAGCACAACAAAATACTTTTAGTTGATAGCCATTTAACAAGGAGACAACGAAAAACCAGTTGGTCATCAAGTCTACTGCCACCCCAACAATGAACAAGAGACGTTCTGACGACAGAAGGCCGCTTAATAGCTCAAAAGAAATAAACTACCGGTTGCCGCTAACATAAAATCATAATAAATAAATAAAATAAAAATAGACCGCAGTATTATGTTGTAATATCTTAAGCCCGAGTCAATAAATAGATCAAGGAAACAATATTTCTCAAAGGTTAGGCGCAGGTGATCGAAACAGCTGTAAGCACAAGCTAAGTTCAACCAGTACATGTTTAAAGTAGCCTGTTGAACAGTGATAATATTCGGACGTACTCTAAAACTGATCAAGCTATTTCAAAGTATCAAGCTGCCAGCCTTGAAAAGTTAGTCAGTTCATTCAACTGCACGGAAAACGAAAAATACTCTGAGGATAACAGCGAAAAAGTAAGGATCAACAAGTCTGCTGCAACTACAAAAGTTTGTGGTGATAAAAGTTTGGGACCGTTGTTACACACAAAAGTGAGGTTTCTGGAGACTTGTTCGCTCGTTCCTATGCAGAGGTAAATATCAAAGGGGCTGAGGGCACCGGCGCAGCCAGAAATAAAAAAAATGGGGACATTTATTTTTATTGAATTACCGTACCACTACTAAAAAGGGTTCAGCTAGGCCTGTTACTCATAGTTGGCGGAAGCCGGGGGGGGGGGGGTTGGGGGGCGTGGCCCCCATACATTTTTTCAGGGGGGCCCTAATTTACGCGTTTATTTTTACAATAGTGCCTCTGCTCTGCATGAATGTATTTGAAACCTAATTGGCCTACCATTAAAATTAAAACCCAAGAAAGAGCTGTAATCCAGAGATGTCTTCTTCAAAATTTTGTTTGTAAGGTGGGGAGACAGAAACTAAATGTAACAACCGTGAGTCTGAAGCCCACATAAATTGATGTCACATGTGGACAGGTTAAATATGGGTTGTAGGCATAGGGCCGGATTTACGTATAGGCTGAGCAGGCTGAAACCTAGGGCCTCGGAGTAAATGGGGGGGCCTCATCACGAACAATGAAGACCTTATTTTTTCCTCTTTACCGAAACTTTCGGTGGAAAACGGAACGTCTGAGGACATGTATACCTTTTTTTGCTTTTCACTAAACAGATATTTACAGTGAAAACAGGACATCCGAGAACGTGAAGACCTTTTTTTGCTCTTCCAATCAGTGTGATCGAATAGTCTAGGGTCGCTCATTGTCTATATCTGGCCCTCAGGAGCGTATTTCGAGGGGGGCCATGGCACACTGGCATCCCTCTAACTGTGCCATTGTGTCGCGGCCCCCCTTTTTGACTCCGTCGTTTAGTAAAAAAGAACAAGACTAATGATGACAAGTGACTGAAATATGCCAGATTCTTTTGATGGTTTCTGTAGCTCATGGCCAGGGGCGAATCTAAAGGGGTAGAATGAGGGATATGCATCCTCCCACCAGCCATTTTCAAAAATGTATTTGATGTAGGCCTATGGGCTACAATTTTTTTTATAATTTCGAACCTTACGCTTTAAGCACGCGTAATCAAAAATATGCGAGTAAAATGCATCATATTTGGCGAGCACTCAGAATTAGGGTCGAAAAATTTAAACACAATTTGCATGAAAATTATCCAAAAGGGACTAAAATAGCCATTACAACGTGTAAATTTTCAAAAATTTTCTGGGGGAGCATGCCCCCTGACCTTCCTAGAGGTTTTCTTGTTTCTTAATCAGCTTCAAATTTGTTCTGCCAAAAATGAATACGCTTGAAAAAAATCTGGGATTTATGCCCCCCCTCCCTTAAAATCTTTCGCTACGCCACTGCCGGTACTAATTGTAGGCGAAAAAAATATGACCATTGGTTTTGGGCTCCCCCACTTTGAAAGTGCTTCCGTCATCGCTGCTATTACTTTATGTTGAAGAATGAGTGATTTGATTCTATTGTTGCGCCACAGCCAGGCAATAATTCAGAAGTTTTTTATTCCTCTGCAAGACTACAGTGGAATTTGTTACTACTAACCACAGCGCACTGATTAATACGGAAGTAAAACCGCCCACTTTTTTTCTTGCCACTTTTCTGCAAGTGTGCAACTGCGCTGATACTAATATCAGCGCTATGATACAACATGTGCAAATGAGCAATAAGCACGGTAGATGGCTTGATGGCACCCTTTTCAGGGGCAGGGCGCTAATGCATTCTTTTAAGTAGAAAGAATGTAACAGCGATTGATCATATGTTGCGTTCGGTTCTCTGAAGTATTTGGGGCAGTCAGTTCACGCAATGGCAATACAATAGGGCAGGTTACCAACACAGCAGCATTATTCTCATTACGACGTATGTTTATGTACGAATATTATAATTAAATTGATCATTAAACGAATTATTCACCTCCCTCCACATTTCTGGCAATTTGATCATGCTCAGGCTAAAAACGTTTGAAACGGGGATTACCATAGTTTAATAATTTTTTCATATCTGCACTTTCAAAAGGGAAGGAGACTGGTCCCTCTAATCCCCTCCCCCGGCTGCACCGGTGGCTGGGGGTGCTGTAGCCAATGCAATGTGGAGTCATCCATGAGACACACGTCCGCCTTGCCGCTAGGTGCTGGGCTGGATTTAGGTGGGCAGGCCCTGATAAGATCTGCTATTAGTTCCACGACGCCACAATCACAACTGCGAGATGTTGTTAGGCCCAGCCAGACAGACAAGAGTTGAAGCGTCCAAACCCCGTTGTAAAATGATGCCGAGCCGTCCAATCTTTGTGTTAGAGATCTGCTTTAATGGAGAGGCTAGACTCTAGCGCTATGGCAAATTTAGCCCAGCGAAATCTTCATGTGTTCCGTCTGCAGAGATTGGCATTTATCACGATAATTTATCGGCGATAATTTTTTACCGATTATCGTTATCGCTCAAAATAGTTTGGATTTATTGATTACCGATATCGCTATTGCAATATATTTTGTCATCGCCGATAAATTATCGCGATAAACGATTCTTTATGCACAGTATTCAAAGTTAGGGAGTTGGCGCTATGGTTAAATTCACGGTGTCGATAAAGTCTTATTGCAATTTAAAAAATCTCTCTTTGTTTTGTTTAATCCCACGGCAAAGTACATAAACTGCTCTTTTTTCTTGATAAATTTAGAAAAACGCTTTTGAGATTTGACTTACAAGAAAAAAAACTTCGTCAAACACATTGTAAATTTACCGCAACATTTATGGGAAAAATTTATCGGCAATAATTTATCGATTACCGATATATATCGCTTTAAGAAATTGAGATTTATCGATTATCGGTTTAGCCCAGAGTATTTTTGAAATTATCGATTGTCGTTATCGCTTTAGTACAGAAAGGTTTATGGTGCCCATCACTGGGACCATATGATTCCATGATGTCAAGGTTGGTGTTCGTTGTGCTTACGCTCTAAAGAAGGGACATCGCGATGGGAGTCACTGCTTGTGCAATGTGCATTCTGTGTTCAGTTGCAATACGATCGCGAGTTGTTTGGTTTGGCGCAGCATAGGGTTTGTCCACAAGCCTTTTGGCGAGCTCTTTTTTCCTCATATTTGTTGGGGTATGTCAGTTAGCACTAGGTGGTATTTACATGGTGTAGGTAAGTCGATCACGGGATTCATGTCATTGGCCTCCTCGTGGCGAATCTGGGAACCAAAAACGACATAGTTTTTTGGCGAATGATGACTATAACGAGGAGTTTCCGGGGTGGTAAAAGGAGACCCTAGGCCCCGGAGGCAAATGCGTAGTGGCAAACTCGCAGAGCCTAGCTGCGGGCAACCTTTGCCCAATACATTGCGGCTGAACATGGAAGGCCTCACGCAGAGCAAGATCTGCGTTATCAGTCAGTTGGCCACCACGCTTAGTGCTCTTCTTATTATCCAACAAGAAACTCACTGCACCACGCCGAATCAGCTAGTGACACCAAATTTCAAACTAGCCGGCTGGACTATGAGCAGGAAGCATGGCCTTGAGGGACTCGACTGCGCCCTTGCTGATGAATCATTTGTTGAGTGGCTCTGTGTGGATGTTGATGGCGTGAAAATTGTCAACCTCTATAAATCACCAACATCGCGAATGACATCATCAGCCATCCCAGTGTTCCCACACCCCTGTCACTACGCAGGTGATTTTAACTGCCCGCATCTCGGCTGGGGCGATAGCACCACCAGTCCAGATGGAGAATCTTTGGATGATTGGGGGACCAAGAGCATCTTGCTTTGTTGCTCAATCCTAAAGACGGTCCCAGCTTCTTCTCTGGATGCTGGAACATCGGTACCAACCCATAATTGATCTTCGTGAACAATGGTCCCGTCTGCTGGCAAATGGATAGACGCATCCTGGAAAAGTTCCCTACGTCTTAACATCCACCATCGCTGATTAAGCGCTCCAAACCGGTTGTTTCACTTCCAAGTGAGCCCTACAAGCGATGGAGCTTTCGGAAAGCCAAATGGAAAAAGTACATGCGTATCACCAACAGGCTTCCTCGGGACCTTCCATCTCCGGACACTACCTGTGTTGATGAGGCCTACTATGACGTCTGCAACACCATCATCCACGCAGCGAAAAAAATCAATTCCACGCGGTCGTAGAAAAAAATACAGACTATGCTGGTATGCGGAATGCGAGGTCCTCTACCAGGCATTTCTTCGCGTCCTGCAGAGTAAAGGCTCTAACACAGCGGCCTCTACCTTGCTTGCCTGACTTGATAAAAAGCGAAGGAAGCGCTGGTCAGGGGCAGCCAATGCCATCGACTTTACGCACTCCAGCCGGCTGGCATGGATTGCCATGTACAATCTGACTGGCAGGACCAGACAATTCCATCGTCCTTGTCCCATTTCTGTCCCATTTCTGTCCCATTTCTGCCCGATGAAGCCACCAGGGGAGGCGAGAAGTTATAGACCTATCTCTTTGCTACGTGTCCCCTTTAAGATCATGGAGAGACTCAGGTATATACGCCCGTATTGAGCCGATCGTCGATTTCTTGCTCCCTCAAGAGCAAGCTGGATTTCGACGTAGTTAGGTTAACTACAGACCAGCCTACTTTCTTGACTCAAGGAATTGAGAGTAGCTTATCGGCAAAAAAGAAGGCTGATGCTGTATTTGTGGAACTTACAGCTGCCTATGACACTGTGTTGCACCGTGGCCTCACCTGCAAGCTCTTGCGCACACTGTCGGACGCATTTTTATGTAATGTATCCAGCACCAACAGAACCTTGCTTTTTTCTGACAAAGCGTGGGTTTATAAACGCCATTTTGTGCTAAATTGCAACTACAGCTCTTTGACGCAGTGGCTTCGACGAAGCGTAAAGAGGGAAGCGCTGCGCTAGTTTTGTTTTCGATCCTCATCGCGGCTTAACTTGTGACTTGTTTTTAACAATCGGGTTCGTCAAGAAAATAGAATAAAATAAGAATGATGGTTCTGCTGGAGTTAGGTACATTACTCAAATACGCCTGCCGGACACGTGGACTGGCACATTGTTTCCTTTATAATGCAGCTTGTCCGTAACCACAGTTTAACTCTTACCACGGGTAATGGTGCGCAAAGCAGGTTACAACGTCTGAAAAACGGCGTCTCTCAAGGATCAGTCTTGGGTACTCTCCTTTTTTGACATCCACACCCAGAATCGGCGGCAGAGCAGTCGACGTATGGGGGCGAAGCGTATATCAGAGGGGGGCAAAATTTGAAATTAAGCACAAAAGCCGCTGTCTTCAAAAGGGTAAGTTTGTTAATTGAGTGGGCCAAGCATGTCGATTGGGAGGCTAGGCCACCCTGGTCCCTCTTTGGCGCCCCTGTCTACACCCATGACCTACCTGTCACAGCTGCCAGGAAGTTTGTTTACGTAGACGATCTGGCCATCATGCACTCTGCAGAAGGCTGGCAGTCGTTGGAGAGAACTCTCACGCAGGATATGACAACCCTATTAATGTACTTACGAAAATGGAAGCTGAAACTCAGTACCACCAAGACGGTCACCGCCGCTTTCCACCTGTACAGCAAGGAGGCAACTCGTGAGCTTAAGGTTGCTGCCGAAGTTCGCATCCTGCCTTTCTCTGCTGAGCCAACTTACAGTATTTCGGCGTTAAGCTGGTAAAATCGCTCACATACCGCCGTCTGCCGACACCGGGAGTCACTGCGCAAAAAATTAACAACACGCGTTGGTCTTTTAAGGCGCCTAGCAGGATCAAGCTGGGGGGCTGGTGTCAGAACGTTGCGCATAGCTAGTAGCTGCCTTGGCTTCGATCCACTCCGCTGCGGAGTACTGTGCTCCTGTTTCGAGCCGAAGTGCTCACACGCGCCTCATTGACAATGACAAGCCCATCAACGACGCTTTGCGCGCGGTGACTGGATGCCCGCGTTTCACACCAACGGACAACCTGTTTGTTTTATCAGGCGTCACACCGACTGAGCTTCGTCGAAAGAGAGCCACATTGTCTTTGCTTGTCGTGCCCAGGAGCCTGGTCATTTACTCCATGATCGGCCCACGTCCCACCCTTAAGGAGGGGAACGAGAGCTAAAGTCAAGACATCTCTTTGTGCTTGCTGCTCTGTAACTGCTCAGAGATGCAAACGGTACGGACACCAGTGCAGCAAGATGGGCGGACCACAGGTGAAGCATTTGGTGGCGGAAAGTCACTTCTCGTCCGCATTCATTATTTGATGCTATGGACGGCTGGAAAAAGGCTTCCCAGACTCACCTTGGTTAAGGCTTCCCAGACCCACCTGGGTCCGGATGAACCCTCTCCGGACTGGAGTTGACCTCTTTCGGTCCTCAATGCGTAAATTGGGCATGGCTTTCACAGCATCCTGTGAATGTGGTGCAGAGGAACAGACTACAGACCATATTATAACATCCTGTCCCATATACCGCCATCCAAATGGGATTCGGGGTCTGAACAGCTCAGATGGCCGAGTGGTATGGAGCGTCCGTCTCTTGAGCTGTAGACTCGGGCTTGATTCCGAGTCGGATCTAACCAATGACTTTAAAATTGGTATTCACAGCTTCCCTGCTTGACGTTCAGCATTAACGACAGTGTGGAGAACAAGCCTGCAAGTTTACTTGGTGTGCCGTTGGGAAAAGCACTTAGCGGGATTCCCCCATCCTGGTGTGGTAGACAGATGGCTGGCAACTCCTAAGCGAGCTCGCTTAGCGCATTGATCGCTTTCTCGTGATAGGAAGATAAATACGCAACTAAATAAAAATTATATAAGTGCTCACTGTGAACGAGAGCTTGTCAAGGCGGCAGTCTGATACGTGCATGGCCATTGAGAGTGATGCTACTTCACGATGCAACATCGCGCCCACACGAAGAAGAAAAAAAACATCCAGTGATGATTTACAAGGTTACATTTACATTTTTTTTGTGTGCCTGCTGCGACCACCGTACAGGAGGAGCATGTTCTGCTGCGCTGCGTGCATCGATGTTTTTCCATCTATGATACCCTTGCCGGGTATCTCACCTGGCTGACTGGCATCTCCCTTTTTCCTCGTGTTTGCCTGTCGGTGAGCTGCTTTTCCAGCTTGACGCCCAGGTATGTAAGTGGGCTCTGGTGTGCAGCGATGCCGTCCTTGAAGATGTCGTTAGCCTAGTCCTTGTTATCCTTGGCCGTGGCTTTCATAAGCCTTGAATTTTGCGCTGTCCCTGGCTTCAGGACTTACTAAAACGCAAGCTGTTAAGGTAGGGTCAAATTAACGACAGACATATCACTAAGCTCTCGCGGCACAGGGAATAAACATAGACTGTTTAAAGTTGTTGTTTCGAATGACGCTTATTTTTTCAGGGATTTTTAGCGATCCAAGTCGTGTTGGGAGATCCAGTTTAGGAGGTCATCGGTAAATTGGTGAGCGGTTTTGTAACCTTCTTTCATTTTCGTTGTTAGACATTCTTGGATAGCGTGATCTGCTGTTTGTGAGGGAGTGTTGCACATAGGACAGTTTGGTTTGTCGGACGCTCGCCATTTGTGTAGAGTGTGTAATAGACAGGCGTGATGAGAAAAACATTAGTAAATTAGTGTGTAGAACGAAAACTGCGGTGAAAATTGCAACACATTCATTTTCGCTGTTGCACTTCGGAAGTCGTGAACTTAAATAGAATAATACAGTATAGGAATCACAATTTCATTACTTTATAACTTTTACCCTTATGGACGCTTGTATTGCTAAGCAAAACTGTTTGTTGAGAATAAACATATATGCAGTGGTTGGCCTCAACATTTCAGAATTTCATACTGTCCTCGGTTACATGCAAATACGTACTCGCTCTATATGTCCTTGGCCTTAGCCTTTTGGTTCTTGGCCTTGTTTCAACACTGCTGGTAAGGTAGCAAAGATCCTTTGACAGGCACGTTTGGCTGCCTGTTTGCCTCCCTGATATTTAGATGGAAGGCAGTGGTTGCTGCACTGAGCTGAAGTGTCCACGTTCGGGTAGATGGAAATAATTTCCTTAATACCTCATGTCTTAGTTTTTTCAACTGCAATCTTTTCCTTATGTGCATACAATAAGGCAAGGCCGTCAGTATTACCGTATCATAGGCTCTGGGTGTGTGTTAAATCACTGACATAGATGTTAAAGAGCAATAGTGATGATGTAGACCCCTGTGGCACTCTATTCCTCTAGAAGTGTGGGCAACTAATCCTGCCATCACTTGTTTGGACAGTAAATCGACTGTTAGAAATTCGCTCGCGGAGGAAACTTACTACGTGGCTGACAAGAATCATCTCGAGTATTTTCAAAATGAGTTCGCTGTGATACACGGTGTCATGGGCAGCAGTCAGATCAATCAGAAGCTACATTGATTGGCTTTAGAATAGCCACAACTATAGCTTTGCGCCTTTTCCTTTAGGATTGAGAGGTTCTTGAGCCTTGACATGACATGAGAAAAAGAAGTTCCTAAGCCTTTCCAGGATAATTATACCACAGTTTCTGATGAATTCGGGGGGAGCTGTATCTGACTCCTGGGCTTTTCCACACATTACTAGACCAATTGCAGTTTTCAGTCCCTGAATTGTGAAAGGAGTTGATAAATATGTGTACGTGCTAGGTGTTGACCTCAGTTGCTTGATCTCTTATTTACCAGCACGTGAGGTAGTTTTTTACGCTTTTGTAGCGCCCATTGCTTATCAAACGGTTTGCGTGTGGAAACTAGACACTGTTTTGGTATAACTAGACATTATTTTGATTTAACAGCTCACATGCCAAGTGGTAAGAGCGTCCGCCTCGGGAGTTGCAGACTTGGGCTTGATTCCGAGTCGGGTCAAACCAATGACTTTAAAATTGGTATTCACAGCTTCTCTGCTTGACGCTCAGTATTAAAGGGACCGTGTGGAGCACAAGCCGACAAGTTTAATTGTTGCATGGCACTAAGTGGGATTACCCCATCTTGGTGTGCTAGACAGATAACTGGCAACCCCTAAGCTAGCTTGTATAGCGCATTGATCGCTTTCTCATGATAGGAGGATAATTATGCACCTAAATGCAAATGCAAATTTATTGGCCCCTTAAGTTGTTTCGAAGATATCCAGGTTAAACAACTGGAGTGCGGAAAATCAATGTCTCTAATTGCCTTTTCCCAGCGTTTCCCCGTCTGCTGTCATTCAGATCATTGCTGAGTTCATTAGTTTTTTGTTTCGATTCTTCTCCACCTGCCTTCAAAAAGTTGTCATACTTTACTTGGCATTCTTGGTCTAATGAAGGTATGCTAGTTTTACGCCTTTCCCTGGGTATTCTGTGTGTGTCAGCGGTCAGTATGGCTTTGCAGATGAGTAGGGATAGGCATTTCAGGATAATTTGGTATTCTAGAATAATTAAACCGAATCTAAAATTTCGAATCCTATTCTAGATAAAAAAAAAGAGACAAAGCAACACAGTTATGCGAATTAAAAAACCTAGCGCATCACTATAAAAAAGATAGAAAGAAGGATGAAAGCACTGCCAAAAAGCGAGTCAAAAAGAGCAATTTTTACATCTACATAAAAAAAAAAAAAAAAAAACTAGAAAAAAAGAGATTAAGCTGCTTCGTTAGCAAAATTTAGTTAATTAGAATTATCATTTTGGTTCCAACTATTCGAAATGAATTGACTTTTTGGATTCGAATCTTTAAGGATTCGGATTTAAAAGATTCGAAATTGTAAAATGTCCAATCCTATTGATGAGCCTGGAGGCTTCATTAATATTACCTGCCAATGGCTCTTCAAGGCAGGGCATCGAACTGCTTGAAATATCGCTCCGGCTTAGGTTCAGGTTCCGCAAAATTTATTTTTAGCGGTTTACCCCCGGTTCAGGTTTTTCGTCGTTTGATTTTCATGGTTTAGTTCCGGTTAAAATTAAAAAATATTTTGAATAATGTGGTTCAGGTTTGCAGAAGCAAAAATTTAATTTTAAATTTAGATTTGGGTACAAAAATTTGAAACCGTCAATTCGACTTCTGGTCTGGTACACATCTACTGCCGCATTTTTTCTTCAAAAATAATCATTGAATTTAGGTTGATTGTACTTTTTCAGATGCCAGTGTAGCTCATAAAGGATGTCCTTAGCGGCAGAAATGATCTCCGGTCTGGATTTAGGTTAAAAAAATATTATTTTACCGGTTCAAATCCGGTTAAAGTTCAAGAATTTTGATGACCTTGGGTTCAGGTTAGGTTTCCGGCTATTAAATTATAAAAGTTACGGTTCGGTTTCGGTTCAATGGAAGGAAGCGGTTAATGCACGTTTTCGGTTTACGTTCCGGTTCGGTTCGACGCCTTGCTGTAAGGTGACTAACTTCTCTACCCAAGGTCGTCTTAAAGAGAGGCCAGTTTGATTTTCGGAAATTTCGTTTTTTAGGGAAGTAATTTGAAACGGCTGAATAGGATTAGAGTTAGCGAAACTGTTGGGGTCAAAGACCCAGGCGGATGTTAAATTCTGAAGCCCAGAGCTTAAGGGTTTGGCTTTTGATGTTAGTCGAATGGTATTCCACTTTACTCTATGTGAATTGAAGTTTCCTGCATGCAAGACTGCATGGTGTAGCCATGCATGGGATAGAATCGTCTCGAAAGCGTACGTTAGGTGTGCGTCTTCAACGGTCACTCAATCTTTGTGGCAATCCACCCTATCTTGTTGTCTTACTTACGCCAATAAGCAGACTCAGCGCACAGATGGAGTTAACTCATAGACCTTCCTTTTTTGTACATGCAGTGAGGTCGTAAGTACGGTAACTAGTGATCTTAAGGTGGTTTGTGTCATTCAAATGCGTCTCTTGCAAGAGGACGGTAGTGGCATTGTTGAGATTGGTCAAATGCTAATTGAATGAATGAAGTCTTTGCTGGGGTTAAACCCTCAACATCGAGCTGGAGGAGGACGACTCACATTCCCTCGTACGTTAATTCCTTCCTCCGAGGGAAAGTCGGGCTGCTCAAGCTGAGAAGTGTGCTTCCGCTTTCTCTGGCTTCTTGCATCATTAACCTGCAACTTCGATCGGAGTTAATGCAGTTTTTAATAGCCTTCTTGAGAAAAGAGACTAAAAAATTGAAAATACGGTTGTACTTGCAGCTAAAATTTGTGCGAACGGAAAAAAAGAAGTTTGACTAATCTACTTGTGCACTTTGATTTTTTAAATATGACTGAGGTGTGCGGTATGCTTTTTGCTCTCAGGAATTGCTTGAAAATTGCGTTTGACCGTCTATTGCTATATGGCTTCTCAATTTTTGCAAAAGTTTTAATTGTCTTAAAAAGCGTGCTCTTTAGGCAAAACGTTTTTACTACTGTGACTTCTTTAGCCTGCTGTATATTACAGATCGGGCTACATAGTTCATAAAGTATTTTTCTACTGGTGGATTTACCACCAGTAAGATGCCACATGAAAGTATTGATGCAAAATTGAATAGAAATGAGGCAAATTCTTTTCTATCAAGAAAAGTTTTAGCAAATTCTTTGGGTACTTTTGAGGAAAGTAGGCAAGGAGTACTCGAACGAGAGTGCATTGAAGAAATTTGCAGCTATCAAGAAGCAAGCGAAGTGTTTGGAGATGATAAAACTAGTCTTGTGAGTCATTTAAATCTTTTCTTGATATGTTTTCAATTTATTACCAGTACTAATGCATATCTTGTTGTCACTATGCTTTATTTGCTTTTCATATGCTTCCAAGGGCTGTTAGTAGTCCAGGTAATGTGCAAAATTTGAGAAAAACGAGAACTTCGCAGCTTTTTGCAAAATTTGAGAAAAGCGAGTAACTTCGCAGCCATGGGCAAAATTTGCTTTTAAATTGTGTATAAGTTTAGGTAAATTAAAGAGTTTGGACTGAATTTTGAAAAGAGCTTTGAAATCTTTGCTGTTCAAAAGCAGTACGTGAAGTACATGCATTTATTTATGCGAAATAGAAAATTTTCTGACAACCTGGGGCAGGTGCTTTTATCAGGCATTACTCAAGCCTTTAAGTTAATGCTGGGCACTTCGGTCATTTTTTGTTTACCGTTAAATGTATTTTGAAATCGTTATATTCCCGGCATTTTAAACACTCTGTGACTGTTTACAAAAGACGTTTTTGACTGAAAGCAACGCCTCTTTAGATACGAGTAATTGACGTCGTTTTACAACAACAGCACGTGTCCGGATGATTCTAATCAGTGGTGTAAAGCAACAAAATACTTTTACTTCAGTAGTTTTTTTCGGTAGCGAGTAGTTTTTTGAGTGTTTTTTTGGCTACTTTTACATTTGCTTAAGTACTTTTAGCATGAAGTAACACTACTTGCGTAGTTTTTATTTTCGATAAGTAAGAAGTAGTCCTTGAGCTACTAGTCTCACCTGAAATTCCTCGTTGCACCTAAAATCTTGCGTTGCAAAGTTGCGTCGTTTGCAACGTCACTGTTGTCTATAATTGCGGTCATGCAAGTTACATGTAACTTGCGGTCTGCAACTTGCATGACCGCAAGTTGCAGAAAATGCTTAATTTTTATGTTCACCAGTGACGGCTGGCGAAGAATATTTTTGGGGGAGCTACAAATCTGCATCGAAATGCAACATTATTACTCGACAAAAATATCGCATTATAATCGCGTTTTGCGTTGCCCCCTTATATATACGAACCACAAGCAATTTTTTTCCACCACCTTTTTGAGCTTACTTTACTGCTTATCGACACTGCTGCAACCACTTGCATCAGAATCGCGTGTCGCTTGCTGCCTGTCGCATGCCTGCAAAAGCATCTACGCATTGCCGAATGGATATGATTGTCCAATCTTGTTTGAAAGTGGGCCTACTTCTCTAATATTTGTAATGCAAACTTTGGACTACTATTGGATGTAGAGTAAGCCTGTATTTGGCTTCGCGTTTAGATTTACACCTAATGCTTTATAGGATATGCTTCAGAGGCAACTGGTTTAAAATTACGATTTTACTCCGCTTTGAACTTTAGAAAAATCTAGCCTAGAGTGAGACATGTAGTAAGACTAGAAGGTTCTAAATGAAAATTCCAGCATATCCTAATTACCCCAACGATTTACGGCAAATAAAGCAGGTCTAATGATATTTTTGTTGCTTCAATCTGCTAGATTTTTAAGTCCTTTAGCCTTGGTATCCTAAACCACCAAAGATGGAAAATCAGCTAGAAATCGACCCTTGGTGCTGCTTGCACGTAAAAATGTTCGCAGCACCACACAATTTCAACGCAAAAGCTGATTAGGATTACGCACAGTTTCGTCATTAGCCTAAATCTTGCAAAATGAACATTTCAAAACTAACAGTTCAAACACGCGTTTGACTATTATTTTTATGCAGAAACTATTACTTGTATTGGCATTCTGTAATACTGGTAATTTTTGTAATAGGCTTCTGCTTTTTAGCGCAAATTCAGAAAAAATGTTTTGTTTGTTTTCTAACCGGCAAAACAAATTGGTGCTGTTCGAATCAGTTACGTCACTGCACTTCTGCTCTGCAGCACCAACAGTGTTGCCAAATATCTGCAATTACATGCTTATATGGTAAGAAAGGGTTAGGTAAAGCTGTTTTTACCGCGGCGCGGGGGACACATACCCCCTTGCTTCAAACACTAGTTTTCATAGAGCCAGACTTGCGTTAATTTTGGCTTGCACAAACACATAACTCCCTTAATAGTCAATCATATTACCAATTGAGTTAGCAGTTTGTGCAACCTCTCCAATATTATGTGCTGGTAATCGCAATAAAGCAGCAGCTAAATCGTAATTTAACTGTATGTCGTATATCAGGGGCGCACCCAACATATTTCAACGAGATGGGGGGGTTCTAAAAAATTCTTGATCCCGCACTCAGGAGCGGATCCAGAAAATTTTAATTGGGAAGGGGGGGGGGGAAGAAATTTTGAATTAGGAATAATACAAAGACGTTAGACCCCAAAAAGGCGTTAAAAGCCCTTTGAAAAATGTTTTCATGTTTGCGGCGTATTCAGAAATTTTTTCAGGAAGCAGACGCCAAATTTTAACACATTATCAAGTGTATTTTTTTCCGGCAAAATCATTTTGAAGCATATTGAGAATGAAAAAGGCTCTGAAGGGTCCGGGGGTATGCTCCCCCAGAATATTTTTGGAAGTTTACATGCTGAAGTGGCCATTTTAGTACTTTTTGAACAATTTTTGGGCAAAATTTTATTCAAACTTTTTGCCCCTAAATCTGAGTGTTTCACCAATATGATGCATTTTGTTTGTCCATTTTCGATTACCCTTGCATAGGCTTTGACTCCACCGGTCAATGACGGTCAATGCTTGATCAATGACCATTTGGGAAATTCTCTTTGGTCAGTGGCCATAGTTTGACGGAAATGCAAGCTCGGCTTCAGTAGTCATTGACAAGGGAAATGACAGATGAAATTTTCGCGTTCGTCTAGTCATTGACCGCTTTGCGAGAATTTCCTATTGGAGCGTAGTTTTTTGACCAATTAGACGAGAGTTTTATGTTTATTGATGCATTTCCATACGTTTATCTTTAGTTGGCTCTTCTTGTAGCTAGCCAACGATTTGTCGAATATGCATGGAAACGTTTGCTCTTCTATACAAAGCTTTTCATATTCGAGCAGTCAGCAGTGACATAATTGCTGCTACCATCTAGCTAGCCGGAACACGAAAGAACTAGATTTTCCAACGGTTGATTTTGATTTGATTTTATGACGTCTCTTTAAAGTTTTTCAAACGGTCATAAATTCCCGGTCACAGATATCAAAAGTTATATTCGTGACCAAGAAACAATCCCTGATTTTGCGACATTGACATAGTTTGGTCAAAAACCAACATGGCTCCACCGGTCATTGACCGAGAATTTCCCTTGCCATTGACCTCTCGATTTTGACATCTGGCTGTTCTCTTTCACTCCCTTAAATTTTTGCGATGTCAGAAAAGAATGTCATGAAAGTCGGCTCTTTAGTCAATGACTGGAATATTCAAGGAAATTGTCATGGTCATAAACCGGTGGAGCCAGGGCCTTAGGGAGTAAGGCTTATTGTTATCGAAAAAGTTTAAAATTATGGAAGAGTTGTATTCATCAAAAACACGTTTGAAAATGGCTGGTGGGGTGGGGGGATGCATCCGCCCCTACCCGCACTGATAACAATGTCTCTTACCACTATCCACTTCGCCAACTTGCCGATTTGGCTTCAGTAGGATGTGAGACAAATTCTGACTCAGCTGTGTTGAAATAACAGCACGTATTGCACTTGTATAGTTTGGACACTTCACTTTAAAAACAAGAGTTTGGTTTCAAAAGGGAGGAAGTCGAACCCCCCCCTGGGTGCGCCAATGTCGTATATCATCCAAAGAAATCAGCGGGCACATTTACGTGATCCCATCCGGCCCTTGACCTTCTATAGAAAGGGCACAGACTTTTGCTCTCACCGCTTATGTCTACAAAATGCGATGCCGCCATTACAAGGTAAACGCTAGCCAATTTATGCCAAAAGCCAGTCTTGGGCTGCCACTGCGCTGGGATGTCCATTTCAAAATAATTACGCATTCTAGAATAATTCCAAATCTTTTCGAATTTTTTAACCGAATCCTAAATTTATGAAATGGCCCTTAGTACTGATTTGCTAACAGCGAGCATGCCTTTTTTAAATTTTCGAAACTCATGAAAAAATACGATTTCAGTATATAAGCAGGCGGTGCATACTGCACTCGTGGCCTCCCACAATTTTTTTACGGCCTTCGACGAACACCACGTGATCACACACACACGACGTGCGTTCATGCGCAACGTCCGAAAAGATTTCTCACGCGCAATTTTTCTTCGCAATTTTAAGCCGAATCCTAAAAACGGAACCTGTTAAACCTACTTGTCGATTTTGTCAGACCCCAGTTACTTTCCCTAATTTGATTACCCTCTTCAATATATTACGAGACAAACGCCACTTCTAAATTCCATACCATAAATTCGTGTATTTGTGATTTACGTTATATTTGGCAACACTTGTTTGTCCCATGAAATTACTGAAAAATGCTTGTGGTTTGATCATTGCAATGGAGCTTGATGAACAACCGAGCGTCGAGCTTTAAATTCGAGATTTATTTTATTGCAAATGCTGGTGATTACGAGGCAGTTCTTGGTTTCAACGAAACAATTTTTGGTTTGAACACAATTGGTGAGTTAAAAGTTGTTTGTTGTCTTAAGTATACTGATATCTTGTTTGGTGAATTTATAATATGCGGTAGTGTAAGTTAATTCACCAATATATTCACGTTTTTTCTCTCTTAACCATTGATTTGTGATGAAATTTGCACTCTACATGAAGTGAAAGGTAATCCAATATTGTAATATTCTTCTATAAGTTTGTGACTATAAATCCCTGTTATGTAGTAGAATTGATGCGTGCATACTGAATAGCTTGTTGTTCAATAAGCAGTCTATTACAGTACTTACTTTCTTCAGCGTTGTTCAATAAACTTCAGCGTCAATCGACTATACATACGGTTTGTACATTAATATGTGATATGTATGATATATTAACTGTAATCACTCTGTTGTGCATCGTATCGGAATCATTTAATGCAATGTAAAGGCATATAGGCGATTACTTTGATGAATTCCATCCCTTAGATTTGATCACTTGTGCATAGTATGTTTCCGTCAGGTTTCGTGTCAAAATTTAATTCCTGCACTTGGATTAAGTTATTGCTTGTTCTGTTTATTTGTTTACATGTTTATTAATTTTGTGTTTGCAACTTATAATAGAAAAACGGTGTGTGCATTTACCTTCTCTGGTCATTGAGTTCGGTTGAGGTCACAAACACCAGTAAACAAGAAAAATCGAGAAGTTCTTTTCTATATCTAAGTTTGATCAACAGAATCGGTTCAAATTAGGAACCGGTTCCGTAGGATTCGGTATTCTGAAATGGACATCCCTATACTGCGCCCTTAATTACCGTCACACTTTCATCCAACATTCCGACTCGTCGCAGCGTCATGATCATTACTATGTTCTGAAGATGGGGACCTTCACATTATACTGTATGTCACATTAAAAGCTGTAAGGCTACGTTGTGGTCTTCACATTAGATATCACATTGAAACCTGTTGGCCTCCATTGGGGCCTTCACATTATATATTACATCAAAAGCTGTAGGTCTACATTGGGGCCTTCACATTATGTATCACATTAAAAGCTTGTAGGCCTACGTTGAGTCCTTCACATTATATACCTCATTGAAAGTTGTAGGCCTACACACTACACAGGGGCCTTCACATTAAAGCTGTAGGCCTACATTGGGGCCTTCACATAATATATCACATTAACATCTGTAGGCCGACATCGGGGCCTTCACATTATATATCACATTAAAAGACTGTAGGCCTACATTGTCTACTTCACGTTATATACCTCATTGAAAGCTATTGGCCTATATATTAGGGGCCTTCGCATTAACAGCTGTGGGCCTTCGTTGTGGTCTTCACGTTAGATATCACATTGAAAGCTGTAGACGCACATTGGGGTCCTCACATTCCTATCACGTTCGCATTATTTTAACAGGTTCACATTATTTTGTGAGCTCAGATGGCCGAGTGGTAAGAGCGTCCGCCTCGGGAGCTGCAGACTTGGTTTTGATTTCAAGTCGGGTCTAACCAATGACTTTAAAACTGGTATTCACAGCTTCCCTGCTTGACGCTCAGCATTAAAAGGGACAGTGTGGAGAACACACTGGCAAGTTTTCTTGTTGTGCCCTTGGGAAAGTCACTAAGCGGGATTACCCCATCTTCGTGTGGTAGACAGATGGCTGGCAACTCCTAAGCGAGCTCGTATAGCGCATTAATCGCTTTCTCGTGATAGGAGGATAAATATTCAACAACATAAATACGTTAAAAGCTGCCGGCTTATATTAGGGCCTTCACTTTAGATATCACATTAATTCTTCTCGCGGAGTCATCTCTATTTCTGCCGTTTTCTGACAAAAAGAAGTAACCAGCAAATTTTCAAAATTAATTTTTTTGCAAAAATGCTTTGCACAAATCGAAACTTAATTTTTGAACAAATTTTTTCAAAAAAGTTTGTAAAGTTTCACATAACCCCCCCCCTCAAAAGGAAGTAACCCACATCGGAAAAATATGTTTTCTGACAAAAAGAAGTACCGTGCGTACTTACAAATCGTGGAAACTTTTGAGCTTATTTGGTGTAATATTTTCTGACAAATAGAAATGCGTTGCCTCCTTATTCGCAGTAAAATGTTCACGGATAAAACAGCAAAATTTTTGCAATGACCTTAACGATAACGCTCAGCGGCGTTGTAGTCAGCTTTCACATTTTGGGGGGGGCTGAATATTATTTTGGGGTGGCTGAAAAATCAACCAAAACTTTTTCTGATTTTTCCTTTTATTGCTTCCCAAACCTATTACGCGAAGTGATTCTCGCTAACAACTTGTAGATTGTGTCTTTAAAGGAAAACGCTGCGTAGTTTGCCTATTAGTTCCAAAAGGAAGCGAACCTACAAATAATAATTTGAATGATTCTTCTTTGCCTTTTCCAGTTTATCGCTGAAAAAATCTGATAAGTCCGTTTATGTTTTAACTTTAGTTTAACCCTACAGAGTAAGCTTTCTTGGTCTAATTGACTGTTAGACCACCGGCCGTTAGCTCAGTAACTGTTGCGAAGCGCACAGGCCATCGGTGCGGGAGCTCTGGAGTTCGATTCCCGGACCTGTCAAATCGGCACAATGTCGCCAACGGCTACCCGCCGCGTGGACGTTTCTTCGGAGCTGTGTTGCCCATGCAGGCGCTATTTTGATTTTGTGTTCCTGCCTGAAGAGCTTAGTGTTTTGATCAGTTTTACATGCTTAATAATGAGTCAGATCAGTGTTTTTGTAAGGTTTGGCATTAGCAACCATCACGCAATTTGGAAAAATTGCCAGTTTTTAAATTTGTAATTGAAGCTGAAGTCAACATTATTGTTTTAAAGAAAATTTGCAGATTTTGAAAGACCGCTGGACAATTTTCGATTCCTCAAAACTCCCTAAAAAACACTGAGTCAGAGTATGACGTAAAAATTAAGAATGCAGCAACAAGCTTTTATTGTAAGATCAAATATTTTTTGGGACTATTACCTTGGACCTTTTTTAGGAAATTTTCTGGTCTGGTTATAATGATGATGGAAACAACACTTCCACAAGCTATATTGATCCTTTGCCCTTGGTTTTGGGTATCGGAATCGGGTCGTTGATATTGATCAGTATTTTGATGATGATCTACGTTTGGCGTTTGAAAAAAAAACACGTATTAGACAAGAAAATAAAAGAAAACTTTCAACCTTACCCTTCCTATCCTCTATTGAATTACTTTTCAATACGACGAGGTATACACAACATATGCTTGGTTTTCATACTATTTTTTTGGTTGCTGACTCGCCATCCTGTTTTGATCGCATATAAATTGCTCCAAGATGTTAACCGGGTTAGTTGTCCCTCTTGTCCTGTGCGTGGCGGGGAAAACTGGTTTACCTAGTTTTATGTGACTATAAACGCGAGGGATATTGTCCCTTCTTACTTTAGGCGTATAAGCTCCCTAAGCAATGCTGCGCTGTAAGGTGAATCATAAATTTTTTTTTGTTGTTCAGAAGGTGCCGCTGAAAATGAACCATTTCTCGGTGGACTTGATCCTGATTTGGGGGTGAAGTTAACTGAATGCTACATTGAACGTGAACGGTTGCAAATGGGAAAGCTTATTTCCAGCGGAAATTTCGGTGAAGTTTACAAAGGAAATCTGCGATTGAAAAACGGCAAAGTGGTTGACGTTGCTGTAAAGAGTCTTAAAAGTATATTTTTTCTTCAATTCATTTTTTTAGCTGATTAAATGACCATGTAAGCAAAGCATCAGTTTTTGCCGTGGTCAAATCTCAGTTTGATTTTGAGTAGAGTCAAACCATAATTCAAAAATAGGTATTCACAGCTACTCTACTGTAAAGCGAGAGTGCACTTGTGCCGTTGGGCAGGGGTATATCTAAAAATTTGCTCTGGAAGAGCAAAATTTTTAGTAATTTTTAGATGCATTTTTTTTCGATTGGGGACGAAACAGAGATAATTCTAAGCAAAATATGGATCAATTTTGTTTAAACGGTTAATTAATTGAAGTTTTAACCCTTTTGATAGTCTTTTGTAAGTCAATGACATGACCTAGCGGTACTGCGCGCAGGTCGCAGGTCCTACGTGTCGGGTTCGATTTGCGGCTGGAGCCGATTGCATTTGACATATTTACCGGGTGGCAGCTGATTTGAAGAGCGCACTTCGCAGTCTCCCTTAATTACTGTTGAATTATTAGTTCAATTTGGAAATAAACTTGAAACAAGTATAGAGTGCTCATCTCTAACAGAAGTTTTTCTAAAATTTATCTCTTCCTTGTATGGATGAATTGAATATCTATGTATTTATTTGAGGGTAGGGATTAGGAAACAGTTATGAAGTAACTAACCCTAACCCACGCATTCATTTGATGAGGTTTGCAAAATACACTGAAGGTGCATTTGGCTTTACTGGTACCAAAGACATGATAACTTTAGGGGATCAGGAAATGAGCGGAAAATTTTAGGAAAAGTAACTTACCCCGTCCAGTGTCCACATGTCCGATTTATGTGGGCTTGTTGCTGTGGGCTTTCTGCATCACAATTAAATTCTAGATGTCATAATTTATAAAAGTGGTTATGACATCAAACCCACAAAACAAGCCGACATCAGTGTGAGATTAAAGCCCACATAAATCGGACATGTGGACAGGGTAATTGTTGCGGTAATTTTATAAGTTCACCCCCAGTGTCCCATCCCTGACACGCCATTGCCATTACGAATAGATTTATGGGAATTTCCCCACTCTTTGAGGGATGCACAAAAGCCTTAGAACTCCTAAGCAAGCTCGTTATGGCATCTTTATTGCTTTCTTGTGATGGGAAAGATATGAAGCAAATCTTGAGGTAGAAGGTGATGAACATTGTAGTACATTGCAGTAACGTTATGCAATAACTAGCTGTGTTGTTTCTGCTGTGGTTAGTAGTTGTGTTTTTTCGCATTGCCAGCACGATAAATGATGGTGAAAGTAGCGATATAAATGTTAATAAGACAGCATTGGTTGCCTCAGCACCTTAGTACAGCTGAGAAGGCTGTTGCACAAAAGGCAGCAAATAAATTTGTTTCTTGGTAAAACTGATCAACTGAGCCAATAGTTCTTCCTGTTAAAAGACAAAGTATATCGTTTTGTTGTGGTTTGTCAACGTAGTAGCGATGATTTCTATTATTTTCTTACTGTCAACGCGAGAATGATAACAAGAAGGTGAAAAACGTTCTACAATCACAACCAAACTTAAAACGTCTTTAGCTTGCAAATAAGAACCGAACGATTAGAAAGGATTAGCAAGAACTATTACAACGATTTTTTGTGAAAAGTTTAAAACGATGCTGTATCAATACTTGCGTTTGTATTCTGTAGATGGACTACTCCAGTCCGGAGACAGTCCATCCAGACCCAGGTGGGTGTGGGAAGCCCCATTCCAGGTGGAAGGACGTCCACATCATCAAATAATGAATGCAGACGAGAAGTGACTTCCCGCCACTCAGTGCTCCACCTGTGGTACACCTATCTAGCTGCATTGGCGCCCAGACCGCTTGCATCTCTGAGCAGTTATAGAGCAGTGGGCACAAAGGGATGTCTTGACTTCCGCTGTCGATGCCCTCCATGAGGGTGGGACGTGAGCCGATCATGGAGTAAATGACCAGGCTCCTGGGCACGACAAGCAAAGACAATGTGGCTCTCTTTCGACGAAGCTCAGTCGGTGTGACGCCTGATAGAACAAACAGGTTGTCCGTTGGTGTGGGACGCAAGCATCCCGTCACTAGGCGCAAAGCGTCGTTGATGGGCTTGTCAATGAGACGCGTGTGAACACTTCGGCTCGAAACAGGAGCACAGTACTCTGCAGCAGAATGGATCAAAGCCAAGGTAGCCATGCGCAACGTTCTGGCACCAGCCCCCCGGCTTGATCCTGCTAGGCGCCTCAAAAGACCAACGCATGTTGTTAATTTTTTGCGCAGTGACTCCAGGTGTCTATGGTATGTGAACGATCTATCCAGCTTAATGCCGAGATAAGTTTCTCAGCAGAGAAAGGCAGGATGCGAACTTCGGCAGCAGCCTTAAGCTCACGAGTTGACTCTATGCTGTACAGGTGGAAAGCAGCGGTGACCGTCTTAGTGGTACTGAGTAATACGGGCGTATATACCTGAGTCTCTCCATGATCTTAAAGGGGACACGTAGCAAAGAGATAGGTCTATAACTCCTCGCCTCCCCTGGTTGCTTCATCGGCTTTGGGATGGCAACCACTAACGCTCTTCTCCAGATCTTTGGAATTGTTAGTTGGCGCATGCAGGAAGAAAGGAAATTGTTTAGCCAAGACTTCAGGGCAGCACCGCATGGATTATCAGCTCCGGGCATATGGAATCTGAGCCTGGAGCATCGCCTGGCTTTAGCATTTGAAGGGACGTGGCACATTCTTCCTGGGAGAAGTCATCGGAGATGCATTTCTCAGCAGGTGTTGGTAACCTCCAAAGCTCCGACACTTTTTTGAGCACGAGTCTGGTAAATTCACGGTCATTTATCTTATATGTCTCATTCTTAACTAACTGCGAAGCAATTGAGCTGGCAGAAATGGGACAAGGACGATGGGGTTGTCTGGTCCTGCCAGTCAGATTGTACATGGCATTCCATGCCAGCCGGCTGGAGTGCGTAAAGTCGATGGCATTGGCTGCCCCTGACCAGCGCTTCCTTCGCTTTTTATCAAGTCAGGCAAGCAAGGTAGAGGCCGCTGTGTTAGAGCCTTTACTCTGCAGGACGCGAAGAAATGCCTGGTAGAGGACCTCGCATTCCGCATACCAGCATAGTCTGTATTTTTTTCTACGACCGCGTGGAATTGATTTTTTTCGCTGCGTGGATGATGGTGTTGCAGACGTCATAGTAGGCCTCATCAACACAGGTAGTGTCCGGAGATGGAAGGTCCCGAGGAAGCCTGTTGGTGATACGCATGTACTTTTTCCATTTGGCTTTCCGAAAGCTCCATCGCTTGTAGGGCTCACTTGGAAGTGAAACAACCGGTTTGGAGCGCTTAATCAGCGATGGTGGATGTTAAGACGTAGGGAACTTTTCCAGGATGCGTCTATCCATTTGCCAGCAGACGGGACCATTGTTCACGAAGATCAATTATGGGTTGGTACCGATGTTCCAGCATCCAGAGAAGAAGCTGGGACCGTCTTTAGGATTGAGCAACAAAGCAAGATGCTCTTGGTCCCCCAATCATCCAAAGATTCTCCATCTGGACTGGTGGTGCTATCGCCCCAGCCGAGATGCGGGCAGTTAAAATCACCTGCGTAGTGACAGGGGTGTGGGAACACTGGGATGGCTGATGATGTCATTCGCGATGTTGGTGATTTATAGAGGTTGACAATTTTCATGCCATCAACATCACACAGAGCCACTCAACAACTGATCCGTCCAGAAAATGATCAGCAAGGGTCCAGCCGAGTCCCTCATGGACGAACGTAGCGAGACCAAGCTTCCTGCTCATAGTCCAGCCGGCTAGTTTGAAGTTTGGTATCACCAGTTGATTCGGCGTGGTGCAGTGAGTTTCTTGTAGGAGAATGACAAGTGCACTACGCGTGGTGGCCAACTGACTGTTAACGTAGATCTTGCTCTGCGTGACGCCCTCGATGTTCTGCAGCGCAGTCGTGATATGGAAAAATCCAATTTTTTTCAAAATGCGTTTTTTTGCAATTTTCAACTAAAAAACTTATTTTCGATTTTGTGTGTGAGTATTAGCCTTTAAAGTAAAGTAATTGCTGAGATATTGCAGTTTATTGAGTGGATGGAAAAACGTAACAACTCCACCGTGATAATGGAAAAACCTAACAACTCACTTAATCTCAATGATTTTGGTTTAGCCACAATGAAATTGCAAATCGCCATTATGGAAAAAAGAACTACCAGTTCTTAAGTGTACGTTCTCGGTTTTTGCTTCTTGCTAGAAGTAGGTGCTCTGCTCACGCTGAAGAAGGATTCATGTATCTGAAGCTCTCCAAAAATTTAAGTTTTTATTTTGAATCATGCTCTCAAGCAAAAATTAAATTTTGAATTCCAGAAAAAATGAAATCAATATGCGAGGATAAAGTTAGGTATAGCGAAGATTGGAACGTTTAGTATAGGCTTAGCAAACATCTTGCCCAGTTGCCGGTAGGCTTAAGCTGAAAATTTGCGGCTACCAGTTTACTGGCGTACTTGAGAAGAAGGAAATGTAGCTGGCGCGAGTTTGGATGCTTGGTTAGGTAAATTTAGTTTTTACCTTGTAGAGTGTTTTATATCAAGAATAGTCTTAACTAGCTCGGCGAGCTACAGATGTCGAAGATTAGGTCTTTAGTCAAGTTAAGATTCAATCGATACTGGTTGACCGTAGCAGCGTACAATGCTACCCAATTTATTTTTCACCCCGGATGGCATCGCTTTGATGAAGCCAATACCCCAATCTAGCATTGGGGATATTTTCACCACTAGAGGTGCTAGAGTGTTATTTAACCCTTGATCCCAATTTACTTCTGAAGAATATGCCCCATATATTTATAACACACATACATATTTGATTTAACAAATCCTTACTGTAGGTGTAGTTTTAAATTTTCATGTGTAGAGGCGCTGAAGTAATTTGGCCTCTCACCCAAGCTGAATAGGCTCCCCACATGAAATTCATGGTTAGGCATGTATGTTTTGCAGGTCCTAAGTTGTTGCCCATTGTGCAAAAGCTTAAATGATGTTAGTATAACAAAAAATTCCAGTTTGCCATAGATGGCCCCATTAAAATTTGGGCGTCATTAAAATTTGGGCCCCAAATGCGTAAAAGGTTTTCCTTTTTACAAACATCCATTCTGCCTCACCCTTCTTTCACCTCAATGCAAAAAAATTGTAGGACCAACTCCTCACGGTAATAAGTGATTTCGCACTTGTTAGGTTTTTCCATATCACAACTCACATGATACTGTAGATGCGTTTTTGACATGGAAAAACCTAACAACTCCACAAGCTCAATTATTTAAATAACCAACCAAACAAATTTTCATCCGAACGTTTCATAAAACTTGTTTACTTCAAACTGAAACTTTTTGATACAAAAATGATGATCACGAGCTTTTTTCTTAAAATCAAAAAATATAACACAAAATCACAAAAAGTCGATTTTCTGGAGAACTTGAAAAGTGGAGTTGTTAGGTTTTTCGATATCACGGCAGAGTGTATTGGGCAAGGGTATTTTCACAAAAATATAACACAAAATCACAAAAAGTCGATTTTCTAGAGAACTTGGAAAAGTGGAGTTGTTAGGCTTTTCCATATCACGGTAGAGTGTATTGGGCAAGGGTTGCCCGCAGCTAGCCTCTGCGAGTTTACCACTTCGCATTTGCCTCCGGGGCCGAAGGTATCCTTTTACCACCCCAGAAGCTTCCCGTTATAGTCATCGTTTGCCAGTAACTATGCAGTTTCTGTTCCCGAGTTTCACCACGAGAAGGCTGATGACATAAATCCGAAAAATGGGGCATCTCTTTCGGTCATTAATGCATAAATGGGGCATGGCTTCCGCGGCGTCCTGTGAATGTGATGCAGAGGAACAGACCGCAGACCATATTATAACATTCTGTCCTATATACCGCCACCCAAATGGGATTTGTGGTGTGCTGACTGTGAACGAAAGCTTGGCAAGGTGGCTCTCTGATGCGTGCATGACCGTTTAGAGTGATGCCACTTTCCGATGCAACATTGCACCCACACGAAGAAGACTGTAGATGGACGTTAAATGTTCTTTAAGTCCCTTTTTTGTATCTAGTAGATGATAATTATGAACTCAAAGTTGCTACTTTGACATAACTTTTAACTTAATTTGATGAAAATACATAGTCTGCTTTAAGAAAGTTGTAAGAACAGAAGCCTTTGTTGAAATCGTTAAAGCTTTCGTATCACTACTTTCTACCAGATAGGTGTCTACTTGAAGTTATGCACGCATTCATTGTGTTGATTAAATGCATTCATGATATTAATTAAATAAGTTTTGTAGAACTTGATGATCTTCAACATATTGAAAAGTTTATTCGAGAAGGAGTGATGATGAGTGGCTTACATCATCAAAATGTTCTCTCCTTAATCGGATTGTGTATGGACAGTGATGTAAAGAGCAACTCTCCTCTCATTGTGCTCCCATTTATGAACAAGGGCGATCTACTTTCCTATTTAAGGAATGAAAAAAATGTGAGTTTATTATGTTTTCTCGTGCCGTTAAATGTTCGTTACGCATAATCAGCAAGAGCTGCCCAAATAGGCCAGCAATACGATTTATCCAGTTCTGTACATTGGAATCATTAATTCACGCCGAAACTTCTTTTAATGATAGGATTACTTCAGTAAACGTCTTACATTTCATTGATACGAATTTTTGCTTACTCAGACGTGTACCTTTTTGAAAAATTATACTTTAGCAGGGGTGTATTCGGGGGGGGGGGGGGGGGGGGGCACTGGGGTTGCGCCTCCCCCCCCCCGCTGAAATATAAGCTGGTATATACCTGCAGTCAGCGAAACAGTGGAAACAGGACATCTGAGGACGCGTTGACCTTTTTTTGGTCTTCGCTTGATTTTGGGGGGTAAACTTGGACGTCGGAAGACGTGAAGACCTTTTTTTTGGTCTTCACTTGATTTTGGGGGATAAATTGGACGTCGGAAGACGTGAAGACCTTTTTTTTTGGTCTTCACTTGATTTTGGGGGATAAATTGAACGTCGGAAGACGTGAAGACCTTTTTTTTTGGTCTTCACTTGATTTTGGGGGATAAATTGAACGTCGGAAGACGTGAAGACCTTTTTTTTTGGTCTTCACTTGATTTTGGGGGATAAATTGAACGTCGGAAGACGTGAAGACCTTTTTTTTAGGTCTTCACTTGATTTTGGGGGATAAATTGAACGTCGGAAGACGTGAAGACCTTTTTTTGGTCTTCACCGATATTTTCAGTGGAAACGTGTAAACAGGAAATTGCGGCCCCCCCTTTTCAAATTTCTGGGCACGCCCCTGCTTTAGCTTTGCTTTCTGTTTTAGAGTCTTACTGTTCTCCATCTACTACGATTTTGCTCTCAAGTTGCTCTTGGTATGGATTATCTTTCTCAAAAGAAAGTAGTTCATCGTGATTTAGCCGCAAGAAACTGCATGTGAGTGCTTGATTTAAACTGCAACCATACTTGTTCACAGGACTTGTTCTAGATTGCTTGTCAGGGTCTACATGCAAAGAGCTTGTAGTCACAGTGTTGCTGCCAGTCTGCCGTTTTTGTAAACGCGCTCTTATACACAATGCTTGTTTGCTATTTCCGTGGACAGTCTAGCTGAAGGGAAGCATGGAGGCGCAGTAGCGTAGAAGCGCTTTTATATTAGTAAATATAAACACAGATATAACGTACAAACAAAATAATATGCAAATTAAATATTAATGAAGGTTAAGCAATGAAGGCTGGTATACCGAAGTCTATCCAGTCTAGCTATTATAGGCTAAGAGAGTGATTCAAGCTTATATTATATTCATTATATTCAAATGAATATAATATAAGCTTATAGAAAAATCTGATTACGAGTGGGATTTGAACCCACGCCCGCACCGACTAGTGACGTATCACCAGCCCAATGGTTGCGACGAGTCTTAACCGGAGACACGGCCTTAACCACTCGGCCATCGTAATCTGATGCCGGAGCAGCCGAATTTCTCGTATGTATGTTAAGATTAATTCATCATCCCACTATAGGAAGCCAGCCCATTATTAAGCTATTATGACTGTGACAACTGGTAATTATTCCACATTAATGAAGGTTAAGCAATGAAGGCTGGTATACCGAAGTCTATCCAGTCTAGCTATTATAGCTAGCTATCCAGTCCAGTCTAGCTAGTATAGCAGCCTTCATTGCTTAACCTTCATTAACCCTTTCAGTGCCACGCCTTTTTTCAATTGTGTTTTTGCCTGTGCCACGCGTATTTTACAAAAAACGCTTTTTTTTTAAATGATCTTATCCCGTTCTATGTAAAGCTAATATAATTTATGTTTGAAATCAAACATATTTATAAAGAACATATCACGTACGTAATCAATGACGTAATGTTACGTCATGTATGACGTCATAATGTTGATTTCCATAAAACGCTCGTTGTATTACAGTATGATTGACTGAATTTTTATATTTTTTTTGACTAATATAGACTCGCATCTTAGTTCTTTGGATACTTGCTTTGTCTGGCATCAATAACTTGCTGTGATGTGCTGATGACGTCAGCGAGGTTTATGCAGTGTTCACGGAAGATTTTTGATAAACAATTTATTGTGTATGCAAAGCTAAGGTATTTCTTTGAATGCTTACACACTACGCATTCTTTGTTACTAAATCATCAACTACCTTATCAGTTCAAAATTCCGCTCAAATTCTTGTGAAGAGCAAAAAAAAAAAAAAGGTCATCACATCCGAAGAAGTCCAAAATTCCGCTCAAATCTCTCCAAATGTTTTCCAGTCAGCCTGGACCTCAGCGCTGTCAGTCCCGCTGAGGTCAGATATTCAGATAAGTAAAATTTTATCCGAACCCAAGTATTACGGCAAATAAAATTTTGCGTATCGAATACTTTGGGATTCGAATCACACCGGATTTGGTGTTCCACATTGCCCATCCCTAATTGATGGCATCACCAAATGCTATTTTACAGCTCTTTTACTCCTGGTTTGGTTCCACATCTTTTGTTTGAAATCACCAATTTTATTTGAACTCACTCAACAAACATATCATTACCACTACTTCACATTTGTGTGAAAATCATTGAAACATTTTTCCAAATGTACTCATGGCTTTGAAGGACCAGCGGTGCAGTGGAAGCGTGCTTCTTTTCTGAGCTCTCTTTTGTAACATACTCGGCAACGTTTTTGGGGAAATCTCTTCTTTTTTGTCGCTGGTACTTCGTCGATGAAATGCTTCCCAAACACACGAAGGATACTTTCATCACTTGCCATCATCTGATGAGCAGTCTTCAGAGTTCTTTCACCAAAATCAACCTTTTTCGTGTAGTCTGACGACTTGGTCCAAGCAGTTCATCACCTTTTGCTCCATTCCCATCATCGGTAATGATGAGTCAGCGTTGGAGTTTCATTGTACACTGATACAAAAATCTACCACCACCAATAGTGACTTTACTTAGCTTAGCATTATATTTACAGCTTGCAAAAAGCTCACCTACATAGCAGCAGCCAACATAGCCTACCAATAAAACCACTAAAAAGCCTACCAATATCTTCAGCATTCTCAACTGTTCTACTCCTCTTCACCTCCATTTTTCAACACAAAATGCTCCAAATAAATCCAAAAAGACGCACACGTGCATGTATTAGTCTCGTAGCAGAAAATATTTATCGATCTTTGACAATTTTTGAAAAAAGGGTTTGTAATTTTTAGATAAGATTGTAGTTTTTGAAATTTTGACTTCTGATTGAAAAATACATCACTTAAAAAAATGAAATCAGGAAACAGCATTTGAAAATCGCAAAAATTGTATTTCGAGTTGAAAAATCACGACTGCTAGCTAACAGCACTCTAGCCTAACACCGTGCGCATTTCTGCTGTGCCATGGACGTAATATGAACGTCAACAGATGATGAACATACACTAATCGTGGCCAACACAAAACTGTAAAATTTTGACGTAACAGTTACGTCTTTGGCAAATATGAAATTCCTATTGAGGACGTAATAGCTACGTCCTTGGCATTGAAAGGGTTAATGTGGAATAATTACCAGTTGTCACAGTCATAATAGCTTAATAATGGGCTGGCTTCCTATAGTGGGATGATGAATTAATCTTAACATACATACGAGAAATTCGGCTGCTCCGGCATCAGACTACGATGGCCGAGTGGTTAAGGCCGTGTCTCCGGTTAAGACTCGCCGCAACCATTGGGCTGGTGATACGTCACTAGTCGGTGCGGGCGTGGGTTCGAATCCCACTCGTAATCAGATTTTTCTGATTACGTTTGATTTGGCCTTAGATCTTGGTGAGTTAGAAGCAAATTAAATATGAAACAATTATTATCAAATATTATCAAAGTAAAATAATCGAATCTCAATAACGCAAATGATTTATGACAACTTGCTCTCGATCAATCCTATCCTAACGCGAAAAGAATCGTATTGAGCGGGGGGGGGGGGGGGGCAAGTTGCCTCCCCCTACTTGTTTAGAGCCGTGCAAATCCATTGAGAAAAGTTTTTCGAGGGCATACCCCATCGACCCCCCAAGCTTTTGTCGGTTCGTTGTTCCACTAATGAAACAAGCCGTGAAAATGTAGCCTACTGTTTGACCTGTGAATTTTTTTGTTTCAAACATAAACTGACCAGGCTTACCGTCCGGGTAATGGGTTATACTGAATCCGTCAATGGCTTTTGTTACGTCACAAATGAGGCAAGGTAGCCTATAGCAGAACTTAAATGTATTTTATAAGCAGCAAGGCGTCTATGTCTACTAGTAATTACAGTTCTCCTCACATAACCGCAAAACCATTGAGTCAGTACTCAGTATACTGAGGTAGAAAAAGTGAAAAGCTAGAGTTTAGTTACGTTGCGAGATATTACTTAGCCTTTTTTTTCTGCTTTTATAGTAGGCTTACCAGACGTTCTCCCTTTGAAGAACATGTCCTCCTTTTTAACAAAAAATAATTTGTTCTTTGAGGCCGCTAAAAATACCTAAATATCCTCCTTTTCGGCATTATGAACAGTGAAAACATGTCAAATCATTCTTTGATGAAAAATTTTGGGAAGTTTCAGTTCAAAATACGGCTTGTGAAGGTAATGACCTTTCTTCTTTTTTTGCTCTTCACTTGATTTTGGGTGGAAAATTGGACAAGGGACATCCGTGGACGTGATTCCCCTTATTTTTTTGCTCTTCACTTGATTTTGGGTGGAAAATTGGACAAGGGACATCCGTGGACGTGATTCCCCTTATTTTTTTGCTCTTCACTTGATTTTGGGTGGAAAATTGGACAAGGGACATCCGTGGACGTGATTCCCCTTATTTTTTTGCTCTTCACTTGATTTTGGGTGGAAAACTGGACAAGGGACATCCGTGGACGTGATTCCCCTTATTTTTTTGCTCTTCACTTGATTTTGGGTGGAAAATTGGACAAGGGACATCCGTGGACGTGATTCCCCTTATTTTTTTGCTCTTCACTTGATTTTGGGTGGAAAACTGGACAAGGGACATCCGTGGACGTGATTCCCCTTATTTTTTTGCTCTTCACTTGATTTTGGGTGGAAAATTGGACAAGGGACATCCGTGGACGTGATTCCCCTTATTTTTTTGCTCTTCACTTGATTTTGGGTGGAAAATTGGACAAGGGACATCCGTGGACGTGATTCCCCTTATTTTTTTGCTCTTCACTTGATTTTGGGTGGAAAATTGGACAAGGGACATCCGTGGACGTGATTCCCCTTATTTTTTTGCTCTTCACTTGATTTTGGGTGGAAAATTGGACAAGGGACATCCGTGGACGTGATTCCCCTTATTTTTTTGCTCTTCACTTGATTTTGGGTGGAAAATTGGACAAGGGACATCCGTGGACGTGATTCCCCTTATTTTTTTGCTCTTCACTTGATTTTGGGTGGAAAATTGGACAAGGGACATCCGTGGACGTGATTCCCCTTATTTTTTTGCTCTTCACTTGATTTTGGGTGGAAAATTGGACAAGGGACATCCGTGGACGTGATTCCCCTTATTTTTTTGCTTGATTTTGGACATCCGCGAACGTGATGACCTTCAAAGAACCTGTTCTCCTTTTGCGCAGTGAAAATATGGTGACTCTAGTTTATAGAAGTAATATTTAGTAGCGTATTTAGGGGGGCATTGGGCCATGCCCCTCCTCCCTTTTGACTCCGCCTTTCAATAAAAATAAACAAAATTAAAGGTGCCAAGCAACTGAAGTAGGCCAGGCTTTTTTGATGGTTTCTGTAGCTTATGGCCATGGGCAGATCCAGGGGGTAGGATGAGGGGTATGCATCCTCCACCAGCCATTTTCAAAAATGTTTTTGATGTATACACTTTTTCCATAATTTCGAACCTGTTTGAAAGCGATAAGTTTTACGCCTTGAGCGCGCATAATCGAAAATGTGCGAACAAAATACATCATATTTGGCGACGCACTCACAATTAGGGTCAAAAAAATTGAAACAAAATTTGCCTCAAAATTATTTAAAACGCACCAAAATATCCATTACAGCATGTAAATTTTCAAAATGCCCCCGGATGCCCTAGAGCTTTTCTTGCTTCTCAATCAGCTTTAAAATTGTTCTGCCAAAAAGAAAATACGCTTGAAAAAAAATGTAGAAATTGTGCCCCCCCCCTTCAAAATTTCTCGCCACACCACTGGTAGTATTCTTACGCCTTCATAAAATAATGAAAGTCTTTTATGCGCTAAACTTCAAAGTTTTTCCGAAATATTTGTTGCTGATAAAATAGAGGAGTAATGTTTTTCAGTGCTTAAATATTATCACAAAGTTCATACTTAATTACCGAGCAATAAGTAGTTATCTAGAATTTAAGTTTCATGCAACAAAAAAAGTTCTATGATATCCTCATTTCCTCTATCAATTTGAACAAAAGTAGGTTTACCGTGTGTGCCATTAATGGAACATGGGGCAGTAAAAGGTTAAATCGATTTAGATTAAATAGTTGCGTCGCTCGAACTTGTTCAGTGGCAGCTAGAGTCAAGACAAAAAAACACTTTTTGGTTCAATTAACCTACATCAGGGCCATAGGCGCACGCAGGGGGGCACAATGCCATGCCCCCCTGTGGCCCTGTAATACGGCGGAAGCATTTTTAAAGTGGAGGGGGGAGGCCCAATACCAATGACCAGATTTTCTTCACCTACTACAACCAGTGCCGGCAGTGGCGTAGCAAGAAATTTTAAAAGGGGGGCATAATTTCCACATTTTTTTCAAGCGTAAATTTTTCAGCAGAGCTAGTTTGAAGCTGATTAAAAAACAAGAAAAGTTCTAGGGGGTCCGGGAGCATGCTTTCCCGGAAAATTTTTGAAAATTTACTTGCTGCAATAGCTATTTTAGTCTCTTTTGATTAGCTTTCTGGCGAATTGTGTGTAAAGTTTTTGACCCTAATTGTAAGTGCGTCGCCAAATATGGTATATTTTGTTCGCACATTTTTAATTATACGTGCTTAAGGGGTAAGGCTTATAGCTATCGAAGAGGTTGGAAATTGTGGAAAAATTATACGCATCAAAAACATTTTTGAAAATGGTTGGTAAGAGGATATATGCTCCTTTCTCTACCCCTCTGGATTCGCCCCTGGCCATAAGATAAAGAAACCATCAAAAGAATCTGGCATATTTTAGTCACTTGGCACCACCAGTATTGTTCTTTTTTACTAAAAGCCAGAGTCAAAAAAAGGGGGGGGGGGGCATGGCATAAAGGCCCCGCCCCTAAATACGCTCCTGATGGTCGTATTTAGACAATGAGAAACCTTAGGCTATTTGATCACACTGATTGGAAGAGCAAAAAAAGGTCTTCACGTTCTCAGATGTCCTGTTTTCACTGAAAATATCGGTATAGTGAAGAGCAAAAAAAAAAAAGGTATACACGTCCTCAGACGTTCCGTTTTTCACTGAAAGCATCGGTAAAGAGTAAAAAATAAGGTCTTCATTGTTTGTGATGAGGCCCCCCATTTGCTCCGAGGCCCTAGGTTTCAGCCTGCTTAGCCTATACGTAAATTCGGCCCTATGCCTACAACCCATATTTAGCCTGTCCACATGTGACATGTTTAAATTAAGTGGGCTTCAGACCCACGGTTGTTGCTTTTAGTTTCTGTCCCCCCACCTTACAAACAAAATTTTAAAGAAGACATCTCTGGATTACAGCTCTTTCTTGGGCTTTAATTTCGATGGTAGGCCTATTAAGTTTCAAATACATTCATGCAGAGGCACTATTGTAGAAATATACGCGTAAATTAGGCCCCCCCCTAAAAAAAGTGGGGGAGCCAGGACCCCTCCGGTTCCACCATCTATCGTTGCAGCCTTTCACTTATTTTAGCTAAGCTTCTTGCAGCCTTTCACTTATTTTAGCTAAGCTGCTTCACTTATTATTTAGACATAAGTTGCGAAAATATTTTTGCGTTATCCATGGTGACTGCTCTCATTGCATGCTCTTTTCGATGAAAAAGTGTGCTGAAATGAGTGTTTTTTTTTTGTGAAAACCGTAAAAATTCGTTGGCGGCTGGGGGCTACGCCCAGCAATGGCGGAAACATTTTTAAAGTGGGGGGGTGGGGGCAAAACCAATGGTACAAATTTTTCGCCTACAACTAGGGCTGGCAGTGGTGTAGCGAGAAACTTTATAAAAGGGGGGGGGGGGCATATACTAGTCGCTTTCATACACTGTAACGTATTTATTAAACTAAGACCCTTTTGTAGACAGCATAGTACCAAAATAAATTAATCGTTAAAGCAGTAGATTTTTGTGTAATAGTGCGAAGTTTTTTAACTTACTACCACGCCCATTAGCCCAATATTTTAAGTGTCACTCAGTTTAGCTAAAACACGACCGAAACTCACAGTGTCTACCTGAATCTGTTTTAGCGATACAAGTAATACAATTCCTACAAAGTCCTATACAGCAATTATTTTTTAAATAACGAGCACAGAAACAGCTCAAATTTGCTACCAAATGAGGAAATTGATCGTCAGTAACAAGGAAATGCCGATGTACAGAGACGAGGTTGCGATCCTCTATAGCTTAGTATTTCCTTTCCGCACCGAGTCAAAGACGAAAGACTAGACTTCGATTTTCGACTTGATTGTTCACTGTCGAGTTGCAGTGACACGTAACCTTTATGCAAGTTCTAGAGACAGGGTCCGTATAGGAGTATTTTGAGACAAGACTTTTACTGGAGTGCTTCACATGATCTGCGCAGAAGTGCTTGTTGGCTGGATTTGTATGCAAGTGCTCGTTGACAGTAATGTAAGTGCCGGTATTGAGGCCTTGATAACAGGGAGTCGAACCAAACCTGAACCGGGAACCGGTAAAAACTGCTTTTTTTCACTTTTTTCGGTTGTTCAGTGTGAAAAACAAGCTGGCAGGTTTACTTGTTGTGCCACTGATAATGCACTGGGCGGGATTACCCCATCTTTAGAGAATGGTAGACAGTAAACTGGTAATTCCCACGCGAGCTCGTTATAGCGCTTGAGTCTCTGTCTTGCGAATGAGGATATGAGTAAATAAAAAAAAGAATGAGCGCTTTGTTTTTGCAATATGAGCGTACCTACAATTTTCTGTGGCTTTTTTACGGATTTTTTAAGGCAAAATTTATTTCATTTTAGTTTTAAATGTGATTCGTATGAGGATATGAGTAAATATAAAGTTTACTTGTTGTGCCGTTGGGAAAAGCACTTAACGGAATTCCCCCATCTTGGTGTGGTAGACAGATGGCTGGCAACTCGTAAGCGAGCTCGTATAGCGCAATAATCGCTTTCTCGTGATAGGAGGATAAATATGCCAATAATAACAATAATAATAATCGTAAGCTTTTCGTGTCACAATTATTTTTGATTCGTAAGCTATCCTGTTTTTACATTTTTATTTAACCTTTGATTCGGGCATGCAATTTATATTTCGTTATTTTAATGATATAAGACCCTATTTTAGTTTTTGGCCAAATTAAAGATTTTGAAGTGAAGTATTGTCAAACGTTAGTAGGCCTCATTATTTCATTAGGGTAAATTGTTTGATACGCTACAAGTAGAAGTCCCGTCTTCCTGATTAAGAAACTCAAAAAAAAAAAAAATCCGCACAGTTTCCATGAATATGCTGTTTTGGTGAAAATTTGTTATCAATTTTATTGTCAGCATGTTATTTTGTTTGAGTGCATTTTAAACTGTATGTGGTGCCGATTCAAAAAATATGTAGGCGAACTGCAGCAAGCTTTATTGATTTAAATCATATGCTTGGTTCTTTTGAAACGACGGAGGCGCTCTTGATATTTGCTGAGATTGGGTTTTCGGACTGATGTTTTGAATCGTATTTTTTAAAAATTTTGTTTGGTACTTGTTGTAATTTACCAAACAGAGATAATCATTGGATCTTATCGCAAGGTCAGTACTACTTCGCTTGGCTTTAGCTATACAATAGACTCCCTCTGGTATTCTGTATCAAGCCTATTAGCAATAGCATTTTGTTGAAGTTCAGGGCACAGCCTGAAACGAAACGTATATGACCGGGACATGAACAAAAATCTTGGCTTACCTGTAGCTTTATGGACTGTTTTGTGGTCTTGAACCCGAACCGAACCTGAACTTTTGAAATTTGGATTTAGTGAACCTAAACTAAGCCTGAACGTTAAAAATTTGGTTTTGATGATCCCGAACCGAACCTTTAAATTTTGGTGCCACTGAACCCGAACCGAACCTGAACCCAAATTTTTGAAAAGTCTTGAACCTGAACCGGAGCGATATTTTAAACAGTTCGACTCCCTGCTTGATAGTATATCTTCACTGCCTAGATTATTTGCTGACGAAACTTGTGTTACCATTAACGCTTACTCACTTTACATTTATTTGGTACCGTACTTAAAAAATTTTTAGGCTGAATCATTTCCAATCAATCAACCATTAACCCAGCAAAACCCAACATAAAATAATCTCAACAAAACTTAGTCGCACTCCTAAAAACATTATTGTTGCCATCAACTCCAATAGAAGTAGTAAACAGGCCAAGCACCTAAAAATAATATGCAGAGTTAACGTTTGGAATCTAAACTTTCTCTAGCAGTTGGCATACTAACAAAACTCCAAAACTCTTTGTCTTTACTAATAACTTTATTGCGCGGTATTTCATTCAAATAACATATCTCCTCTTCAAAACAAAGCAATATTTGTACTGATAAATGTGGTCTGATTTATGATATGATTGGAATTTCACAAATTCATGATCTTTACACATATGAGCCTTACTTTTGTATATGAATTTCTTAGTATTAACTTACCTGGCAAAAATCGCTGCAATCCATTCAGTTAAAACAGGAAGTAACACCGCTGGACTAACATGCTATATTTCACAATACATAACATAATACTTGGTTCGATCAAAATCAAGACTTATTATCAATTTGAAAACATCTCAAGGTATATCTTCAAGGCAAAAGAATCTATATATGAAGACCGAGAAAAATTCGCTAAAGAAGGTGGTCGCTTGACTTGATTAGCCTTGGACTACTACTTCGTACCTTTCTGTTGCAATAATCGCAAATTATGTTGTGGTTTGTTAGGCTTTATTATGCGGCTCCTTGTGAAACAACAAAATGAGGCTCAGAAAGCTTCCCTGAAAAATGAACTCTACAGTAAATTGAACGTTATTTTTCATGGTATTGATGAAGATCTAGCCAATATGGGAGACGAGGAAAGAAAGCGAGAAAATTTTGAAATCTTTTTTAGTTAATCAGCTGAAAATAGAGCATGGGAATGACATTGATTTTTCTGATGCGCACAGGCTACCCCAACACCCCCTATATAAAAATGGCAATAGAATAACAAGACCAATTATTGTTAAATTAACAAACATGTGGGACAAAAAGACTATTTACAGTTCTCTTCGTATTCTCAGAAGTGTTAATGAAACCAGGAAATTGGCGAACAAATCAGTAATTTTTGTATCTGACCATCTACCCCAGGAGCTTCAAGATCAGAAGAAAAAACTAGTACCCTACTTCATAGAGGATAAGAAAAACAACAAAAAAGGTATTTGGAAAATTGAGGAAGCGGAATATTGTCTCTATGTTGATGGTGCAAAAGTCAAGTTGTCTGCTGATTAAATTTTTGACTCCATAAAGAAATGGATGAGTGATCAGTATAATCCAAAAAGTATTCTTGTTTTACTGTTTTTAAAGTTGGTAGGCCTACAACCCACCCGTTACAACACAGCCTTACTGGCATTAACGATAAATAACCGGCACATTAATGATTCTTTATTTATGATACACATTAACGTAAGGTCACTCAACAAAAACTTTGATTCACTTTTAGAGTTTGTGCATTTGTTGTCTGCAGTACCAGATATAATTTGCTTATCACAAAGATTAAAGATGAAAATATTACTGTACCGTTGCGAATACCTAACTATGAATTTATTCGCACTGATTCTAAAACTAATGCCGGAGGAGTTGCCATGTATATTAACTCCGAAATTAAGTTTGAAGTTCTCCAACATCTTCATCTTGATTTCGATAATTGTGAAGATTTGTGGGTTCATTTGTCACAGAGTAAAATAATTTTCGGTGTAATATATCGACACCCTAAATCTGATTACAAATTATTCAATGATTCTTTGAAGCAGAATTTTGCATTGCTACAAAAAAATACCTTTTACATTGTTGGTGATATGAACATCGATATATCTTGCAATAGTAAACTAAGCAACTCATCGCGAGACTACTTAAATATGCTTTCGTCTCATGCAATATTCCCAATCATTACAAAACAGACTAGAGTTACAGATATTTCCGCTACCACGATTGATCATGTATTAACTAACGACTGCAACCATTTAGTTTTTCCTGGCATGATTACAACCGACCTCTCTGATGATTTTCCCGTTTTTCGCAAAATATTTGCTATTTCAAGTTTTGAGGAGCCAAAATATTGCTTAAAATTAAACATGAAATTCAAAGACGCGATTTAAAAAATTTGATGCTGATGCTTTTCGAGACGATTTATATGTAACATTAAGCAAGTTTTTTTGCTCTTCCTGATATTACTTCTGAAAATTTCAATAAAATTTTTGATGACTTTACTACCACTATTTTAGCAAAGATTGACTCTCATGCCCAAGTAACAAAACTTTCGCGAAAAAAGCCAAAACTGTTCCATAAACCATGGATTACTAGGGGTATTTTTGTTTTAATTAAACACAAGCAAAAAATGTATGAACATATTTTTATTAATGGAAATGAATTTCAAAAAAAATATATATAAACAATATTCTAATAAACTAACTAAAGTGAAGTTTCTTTCTAAACAGATGTATTATCGCGAAAAGCTATCTTACTTTAATCATGACCAATAAAAATTTTGGAAATTAATCAAATCCCTTCTCCCGTCCAAATCTAAAACAAAATCAACAGTCACCAAAACCAAAATTTCAAATTCAGTGATTGATAATCCTTCAAGCATTGTACGTGAATTCAATGACTATTTTTGTGATATAGGGAAAGCATTAGCCAGACAACTTCCAGATCATCAATGTAACTCTTTCATGAAATACATGAAACGTCCTTCAGCTTCTTCTATGTGTTTAGATTCTCCACAACCATTTGAAATACTCAATATCATATGTTCGCTATCTTCATCTAAATCTTGTGGTTTTGACAACATACCCACCTTCTTCCTAAATTTAGCTGCTGATATCCTAGCGCATCCTCTTGCTCTTCTTTTTGAATCTTGTTTTGCTCTTGATATATTTCCTGATAAATTAAAAATTGCAAAGGTCATTCCCGTTTTGAAAAAAGATGCCGTCAAGAAATTTCAAATTATCACCCTACATCAATATTATCTTGTCTTTCTAAAATTTTGGAAAAACTTATTTATGCTAGAATGTCTCTTTTTTAAACAAAAACTCAATACTATTTCCTACGCAGTATGGTTTTCGCAATTCTCACTCAACTACCCATGCACTATTAGATGTTGTCAATAATGCATACAATAACATTAACGAAAATAATTTTACTGCTCTTTTCTTTATAGATCTGAAAAAAGTATTTGATACGGTTAACCATTCGATTCTTATTCAGAAATTATCGCATTATGGCATTAGATGTATTGCTAATGATTTGATGATGACAGAAAACAATTGACATGACAGAAAACAATTGGTAAAAATTGAAAATGTTAAATCTGATATGAAAGTCACTGAGTATTGTGAACCGCAAGGTTCAGTTCTAGGACCACTTCTTCTATTTTTGCTTTATGTCAATGATCTTTCTTCATGCTCATCTAATAGTCCTAGGTTGTTTGCTGATGACACCTGTCTAATTGTTAATGACTCTAGCCAGGTAAAACTCATCGAAAAAGTTAATGAAGAAATTTGCTCTGTCAGCAAATGGATGAATGCTAGCAAACTCACTATAAACATGACCAAATCAAATATTTTGGTTATTTCTCCAAAATTAAACAAATACTGTTTTTATAATTCTTCAAATTATCCAACCACTTTTATTCCTATAATCAACACAGCGAGATATCTTGGTATAATTCTTGATAATAAGCTGTCGTTTCAACTTCACATTAAATTATTAGAAGGCAAATTATCCCGATCTTAAGGAATACAGAGAAAAGTCAACCTTTTTTTATCAACCTTCTCCATGCTACAATTATATTATTCTTTTTTTCACTCTCACTTACAAAATGGCATTCTTTTTTGGGATCTACTTATAAAATCTATCTTAGCAAAATTAAAGTGCTACAAAACAAAGCAATTAAAGTAATAGGAGGGGGAAAGAGGAGAGGTTGTACGACTTTATTTCACAAAAAACTCAAAATTCTAAAAATCGTAGATATCAAAGCTGGAAAGAGGACCGAACCTACCGAGACGAGACACCATAGCTTCAAGACCGAGACGAGACATCATAGCTTTGAGACCGAGACGAGACTTTAAAGTTACGAGACGAGACACGAGACTTCATAAGCCAAAAATTTGAAAATATAAAAACGATAATAACACACTGGAGTATGGGCTCTACTAAGCCAAGTTATTGAAATAACTTTATAGCAAAATGACATTAGCAAAAACAAATGAAGCAATGAAGCCGTCGCGGTTATGAACTGATGTAGTTTATTATAAATGTGCTATAGGTCATATCCTTTTAACGATTACAATTAATGATTTAACGAGTTCACCATAATAACAACAAAACAGCTGGTTATCACAGAAGATTAAAGGAAAGCAATACCTCTCACAGGCGATTACACGGCCCAATATTCTTTTTTAATCTAACGAAAAAGATGTCAAGAAAACTTTAAACAAAAAGTCATTGGTAGGCTATGTTGGTCTAGACCAGGGATGTCGGCAGTGCAGCCCACTATCCTCAGTTAAAACAATTTTTTAGCAAGTTTATCAAGTATTGAGCACGAGAGTGTTCATGAAATTTAATCGAAATACTTTATATTTAATAAATAGTAAATTAATTAACATAAACATTTCGAAGTCACTGTGACACCATGCATTTTTGAAAATCTATCTGATTAATAACTTTCTCATAAAAAGAGCTAGCTCAAATCTGGAAGCACTTCCCATTGGATTAATTATTACATTAATTAATTATATTGATGGATTTTTAAATTTTCTTTGTTGTTAAAAAAGATGCATTTTCAGCAAAATACGGCTCAGTACAAGGCTACCAATGGTAAATTTTGTTTTCTTAGAACTATAGCCTAAAATGAAGTATTGGAATTCTGGTCGAAGAACAGTAAATTTGCTAATCTGGCGCTAAAAACACTGATAAAAAACCAACGTTTCGACAGTATAAACTACCTGCCTTCGATCAGGGTACAAAAAAGCAATAAAGACAAGTCAACACTTTAAATACAGCAAAGTCACGTGTTTAGAACAAAAACAAAGTCCTGTGATTAAATTTAAATGCACCAATTGAAACATCAAAACCATTGTTTTTGTTCTTTGTTTTTGTTTGTTTGTTTTTGTTCTAAACACCTTTGAATACATTGTTTGTTTTTGTTCTAAACACCTTTGAATCAGCACTTTAAACACAGCAAAGTCACGTGTTTAGAACAAAAACGTGACTTTGCTGTATTTAAAGTGCTGACTCGTCTTTATTACTTTTTCGTACCCTGATCGAAGGCAGGTAGTTTATACTGTCGAAACGTTGGTTTTTTATCAGTGTTTTTAGCGCCAGATTAGCAAATTTACTGTTCTTAACATTTACTGGCCGCATCAAAAAAATAGGAATTCTGGTCGCTTTGCGGCCCAGTTAAATATATAATTTTGCAATGGGTCCATAATAAATTAAAAGGTTAGACATCCCTGGTCTAGAGTAGATTACCATCGAATGCATGTGCTTAGTGGTTGAAATAGACCAGTTTTCATATATGCTGCTCACAAAAAGAAAGCAAAAGCCTGCAATTCTGCGGGCTTGAACAACAAAGCAAAATTGCTCAAACAAAATGTGGCCAAATGTTTTTACAAAGTGCGAAATTACGCACAATGTTTTACTTTGAATACATCGGGTAGGTACCATTGTTGCTTCCGTATCAAAGACCTAAATGCTGTTTCAAATCCAAAATTTTTTCATGCCTCGATCGAGACATGACCATTTTCCGAGACTTTCAAGGTCCGAGACCAAGACGAGGCATTGACATAGCGAGACCGAGACACTCAAAAACGTGTCTTGAGACCGAGACACGTCTCGAGACATCCAGCTCTGGTAGATATGTATAAACTTGAAACTGCAATTTTCAGGTACAATTATAGCAATAATAAATTACCTGCTGGTATGAATAACACTGTGTAACAAAAAAAATCTTTTGTTTGTTCCCGGGTACTAACCAAGATTTCCTGATCACCTACGACCAGAAGGGTTGGAAAATCGCGTTTTTTCTTTTAAAACTTTCTTTTTGTGGTTTTGGGAGTGATTTTTTGAAATTCAGATTTTTGGCTAAAATCGTGTGATATAACGTTTGTATTGTTGCATATTTTTCCTCCTACCACTAGAAAGCGATCAAAGCGCTATAACGAGCTCGTTTAGGAGTTGCCGGCCATCTGTCTACCACACCAAAATGGGGGAATCCCGCTAAGTGCCTTTCCCAACGGCATCACAAGTATACTTGCCGGCTTGTTCTTCGCACTGTCCCTTTGATGCTGAACGTCAAACAGGGAAGCTGTGAATACCAATTTGAAGTCATTGGTTTGACCCGACTAGAAATCTAAACTGAGTCAGCGTCTGCAAAGGCAGATGCTGATAGCACTCGGCCACCCTGAGTTGTTACCATCAACAACAGGAATTTCTGGTTACCAGCTTTAAGAAAGTTTACAGACAACACAAAAGTTTTTCTAATTTGGTTTGTTTGCACCAAATCAGAATGGTTGACATCCAGACTCAAACAACGAAACTTGCTTGATTCATGTGTTTGAGTCACTGATCAGTGTAAACGGCACCAGGACTTTTCGAGTTTTTTGCCTCAGCAGATGGGCTTTGCTTTTGGCATAATGTAAATGGTCTTTTTGACTTGATTGGGATTCCTTGTATTCCAAAGTACTGGCGTCTTTTTATCGTTAGTTTAAGCAAGAGTCTAAAAGGCATACTGCATCAAAATGGAAACAGATATATCCATCTGTCCCTCTTGCCCACTCAATGCATCTTGAGGAAAACTATACAAATGTCAAAACTCTTCTGCTTGCTCTAAAGTGTGACCAGTTCAACTGGCAAGTAATTAGAGATTTCAGAATGGTGGCATTCTTGGTGGGTCTCCAAGGTGGATTTACGAAATTTCCGTGTTACCTTTGCCATTGGGATAGTCGAGATACAACTGCACACTACCACAGACAAATATGGCGAAAACGAACTGAATATTCTGTTGGGTACAGCAACTTCAAATTGGACCCTTTGATTGACCTCATCCAAGTATTGTTGCCTCCGCTGCACATAAATTTGGGCCTTATCAGACAATTTGTTGAAGCATTAGACAAGAATTCAGACGCATTCAAGCATCTACAAAACTTCTTTACCAAGATTTCTGAAGCAAAGGTAGAAGCCGGTATTTTTGTTGGCCCACAGGTAAGAAAGATCTTAGACCGCAACGAATTTCTTGAAGAATTGACAACAGAGAGGACAGCTTGGAATAGCTTTGCTCCAGTGGTTCGTGAATTTTTGGGCAATCACAAAGCTGAAAATTATGTGGAACTGGTAGCCAGATTAGTGAAAACCTGCAGCAGAAGGGACTGCAGAATGTCTTTCAAAGTTCATATGCTTGACGATAATCTGGATCAGTTTATGGAAAACATGGGTGCATACACAGAGGAACTTGGCTAAAGTTTCCTTCAGGATGTATTAGATTTTGAATGTCGCTACCCTGGACAGTATAATAAGCGTATAATAGGTGATTACATATGGAGGCTGATCCATGAAAGTGACTTAAGAGTATTGTCGGAAATCTAGACAACCCATGCATTTCTAATTAAATGATTGACAGCTTGCTATTATATGTAAGTGTACTATAGCATTGCTATAAGTGGTTTAGGTGGTCAAGTTTGTAAAAATATGAACTTTTGTCCAGATTTGTTGCTTAAACAAGCATAAACTATGAATACAAGATGTAAACCTCACCGATAGCGTAAACAATCAAGAAATAACACGAGATTATACACGCTAGATTACACGATTTTAGCCAAAAATCTGAATTTCGAAAAATCACTCTCATATTCACAAAAGCAAAGTTTAGGTGAAATTATGTGCGTTTTCCCTGGTTTCTAGACGTAACCAATCAGGAAATACCACTTAGAAGCCAGGAACAAAAATTGTGTTACACAGTGTAATCTATTTCAAGAAACCAGTCAAGATCATACAAAATGTACACGTACTACAAACCAAAACAATTATTTCATTTCGTTTTACAGAACAAATCGCCTACAAAACTCAATTCAATATCAGGGTGCTAAATTATGGAACAGCATTGATCCAAAAATCAGAAATTTAAAGTCACCAAACCAATTCAAAACAAAATACAAATTTCTATTATTAAATGGTTACTAAATTTTATCTAGACACTGCAGCATTACTATAGTATAAACATTAATTAAATAATATCCAAACTAAAACTTGCTTTTATATTTGTTTTTTTATCATTTTTTGTGGGGGGGCTTTGCTTTTTTTTCTTTGGCAGTTTTTATTTTATACGCTTTCTGTCACAATATAAATTACATATTTCCCATTTATTCTGCTTTAAAGGTGGCTGCTTCACTCGAAGACCACTTTGGTCCCTTCACAGCCTTTCCTTTTTTGCAGGCCAATTGTTGTTCTATCAGCATTGTGTTTTTGCGTCGAAAATAAAACTGATTCTGATTCTGGACTATATATTTTTTTTCAACTTAAGATTTATTTATCTGTTCTATGACGTAATACTTGTAGTTTTTATTTCGTTTTGCTTGTTTTTTTTTGCTTTGCAAAGCATTAGTTTGCTGACAGTGCTATAAAAAATTAATGGTTTTGATTGCAAGCGTGCTTGTTGATAGAAAGTGTATACTGTATGCGCTTGTTGCCACTTATTTCTGCTCTGTTTTTAGATGTAGGCTACTTAGAGGCTTGTGTTGTCATAGGGTTCACTCGAACAAAGTCATAAAAGTGGCCGATTTTGGGTTGTCACGTGCTCTTGAAGACAAGGAATACTACAGAAGCGATGTCAAAACTGAACTTCCTTTAAAGTGGATGGCGCCAGAGAGCATTCGATATCTTACTTACACCGAAAAATCAGATGTGGTGAGCCGAGCGTGAGATTTCGTTTTTTTGCCGTAGAAAATGCATTATTTTAAGGTTTGTCGCACTTGAGTCACAAATTTTAATATGTTTTTCTTTCTTGCTCTGATATTTACATTGCTTTTTACTTTATAGGATGTTCAGATAGGATAAAGTAAAACCAAAGATATCACGTAGAGTTATTTTTATTTATTTTTTTATTTTACTACATATTATTTTATGCTCCCATTACGAGAAAGCGATCAAAGCTCTATAACGAGCTCGCTTAGGAGTTGCCGGCCACCTGTTTACCAGACCAAGATAAGGGAATTCCGCTAAGTGCCTTTACCAACGGCACAAGTAAATTTGCCGGCTTGTTCTTCACGCTGTCCCTTTAATGCTGAGCGTCAAGCAGAAAACCTGTGAATACCAATTTTAATGTCATTGGTTTGACCCGACTCGGAATCAAACCCGAGTCTACTAAAGGCGGACGCTCTTATCACTCGGCCATCTGAGCTGTTTGTTTTAATGTAGAATAACATGCTTTCGATTACGCGTTATGCAAATTGTGTCATATCTGTAGCAAGTCAAGTCTTATCTGTGGCTCGGGGAAGGCTTTCTAGATTTTTTTACTAATGTGGGTAAGGATACGGAATCTCCGTTCTACAACTTGCAATAGCCAATATTGTACTGAACAAGGTTGGGTCGCTGCTAACTGTTGGTTTTTGATATGAGCGTTTGCTCGTTCTTTTTAATAGAAGATAACCAACAGCCAGGGCCGGATTAATGGTTTCTGAGGCCTGGGGCTATGTGATAGTCAGGGGCCTATTTTGTCCCCGACAGTCAAAGACCTGCTGAAATATGTAGCCTACATACCAGGATTAAACACATTCGAAAACATATTTTCTGAATTTAAACAGAACGCCCTATTTTGCACGTGCAAATTTAGAAGATGTCATACCACAGAACCCCAATTCCTGCAAATATCTTTTCTATTTGTTGTTTTGTAAATGGTTCTACGATTAGTTACCCCAAAGCCATGCAAAGTTTACGTGAACCTTCTTCATAGCTTCTGTTTCGTATCCTAACGTCTCTTTCCGTATACCTGCGCGAAAAATCGTGCGGCATTTTGTGTAAAACTATCTTTTACTCATGCTGGTGTCTATGAATTATTACCATAAAATAATTAATAATTGATTTTAATGACTCTCTAAAACGGCGACATTTTTTCAGAACTGTGTTGCTCTGCAGGCGCTATGCCACGGAGATAGACTCTCCCTCAACCGCCATATGTATCACGCTTCAGCGTAATTTTGAGTGAATAAAAATTTGGATTGATATTTTTTAGTTGCAGGATAAAACGTTACATAACGCACTGTTACTGATGCTAGGCTATTGATAGTATATTAGTATTTCATTGTGACTTATTGCAAAATTTACACGGCAACGAACAATTATATCAATCATTTTATTTATCCAGTTTGAATTTTGTTTCGAAAACCGTCAAAATCGCTGTATGGTATACTGCAGAACAATCATATATTGCATCAGAGAGTTTTCAATCATGTAACTTAATATTTGGCATTTTTTCGCTTTCTGCAATTTCGATCCAAAACATAGGGAGATTTGATTGGTTAAGAAGGGCTCGAATAATTTCAAAGCTAGCTTCTAGTCCCTGTTTCCTGCTGCAATAAATGCCTCAGTCATCGGGCTGGTGACGCTATACTGGTCCGAATCTTGCAACTCGAAGTAGGTCCAAATTTCACAAACTCGTAATCAGTCTTTTTTGATTTCGTTTAATTGACGCAGATGTTGTGATTCAAATTCAAGAGTAAATTCGTTGAAATTTTTGGCATTGATGCAGTCTTGAATCAATCTCTTAGCCCTAATCTAAACTGGATAGATTAGGCCTTGGCCTACTTAATAAAAGTTGATAATTCGTATTCAACTTTAAGATAAAAAAGTTGATGGATGAAAAAATCACTTAGGCTAGTGGTTCATAATACGTTGTAATCGAAAGGCCTATTTTTTCGGTTGGCCTTAATCCGGCCCTGCCAGCAGCACAAGTTAGGAATGTTAGGAAACGGCGTCCTCTAGAGATCGGTTTTAGTCACTCTCCACTGTATCATTTCCCCTAATTTTCTGCCTTTCACAGTTTGTGAGAAGTATATTATGCATAAGGCTTTGGTTTTGATACACTCTACATGAGGCTAGAAGGCATAGGAGAAGCAGTTAGCCATTAGCCAAGATGCGACTACAAAATTGACTATCTTTACACGTAGCACCTGAAGGTGCAATCACACTAAATAAGATTTCTCAGCGTCTTAGAACTTTTTAAATTATTTATTATTGCATCAAATTTTTAGCATGATGACGTATGAACAAATTAAATATAAATGTTTCATTGATACTGGAACGTCCAAGTCCGTGTGATTGTACCTTGCAGCTCAGCGAGACTAAAACAGTGACGGCAGCCTGTTTCATGAACATTCAAGTGCAGCTTCAAGGTTAACATCACCGGCAAGTTTTGCTAAGAATAAGATGCTCACTTACCATCACCATCTCTGCGTAAGAATTTTTTTCAGGTGCAACACTGTTCAGCTTGCAATGCTGGTGAGACATTATACTCAGCTACTTCGTCCTTAGCTAAATCAAATGCTGCCCACGTTTTATTTTTGGGAAATAGACTAAAAAAGCGTTTTTTGAATTTTTGTTGCACACTTAGCAATGTAATATGATTGCCATTGTGAGTAAACTAATTTATGAAAATAAAGTCTTCAAGATGATGCTTTCGAGATCGCAAAACGAATTTTAACAGCTCAGATGGCCGAGTGGTATAGAGCGTCTGTCTCTTGAGCTGTAGACTCGGGTTTGATTCCGAGTCGGGTCTAACCAATGACTTTAAAATTGGTATTCACAGCTTCCCTGCTTGACGTTCAGCATTAACGAAACAGTGTGGAGAACAAGCCGGCAAGTATACTTGTTGTGCCGTTGGGAAAGGCACTTAGCGGGATTCCCCCCTCTTGGTGTGGTAGACAGATGCTGGCAACTCCTAAGCGAGCTCGTATAGCGCATTGATCGCTTTCTCGTGATAGGAGGATAAGTATGCAACTAACTATAACTATAACTTTTAACAATTTTGATGTTCTCACGCTTGGAGTTGGGGGCGTGGTTGGCGCATTGAGCTCCGAAACTGACATCGCGTGTTCGATGTTCAACTACATCTTCCATGATGCATGTATTTTACTAATATCAATAAAGAGAAAAAAAACTGATGTTCTCTGGAGCTCAAACGCATCTTGGTCCTCCAGAAGGTTTCCTCTCAAATGCGGAGACAGTAGCTCTAAAGTTTTTGACCCAAAGTAGCCTACAGTTTTTCAGTCAGAAACAGAGTCGTGTCTGCTCTGCTGGAAATAGTATTGGAAATTATTTCTTAAGGGTGTGGTTACAGATTCTCCGTTAATGAAAAAACTTTTCATTACCTGTGGAAACCATAACTAATAATTCACTTTTTATTTAAAAAAAAAATTGATCAATCACTCGTTATTCCAATCTATCACTCTAGAAAATATATCGCAATTCATTGCTAATATAAATTACTTGGACTGGGTGAAGAACTGCAACAGCATTGCTACAGTACGAATTTAAACCGTGGGAGTTTTTTGCCCCACCCTGTACAAGGTAACTGTCTTCATCATGCCACAACTTCAAAGAAGCAGTGATTCGCTACACCAAAATAGCCCATTTTTGTCGCAACCCATAATTTGAGAAGCGCAGCTTCAAATGATGCTCTGCATATCGCCTTCGGATATGGGCACTGTGATCCAGTTTTCTGTTTCTGGGAATGGGTCTGTCCAGGTGAATGTAGGTAAAGCTTTGATAGCCTACGAACTAGCGTAGGTTTATTTCGCTCGTCCATGCACATGTAAGATCTCACTTTCCCATCAAAAGCAAGAGTGACGCAATTGAGTAAACAGCAGATGACGTTATCTCTATTTGCCCCCAAATCAATACGTGATCTGTTGCTATTGGATGACGTTATCTTCACTCGTACCTAAAGAAATACATGGTCTACTGCCATTGGATGACTTGTGTACATTCGCACCTAAAGAAATACATTGTACACAGTTTGTGCACAAATCCAAATTGCTTCAAAATTAGTGATTGTGTCATGTGAATTAATTTCTGCAGAACAAGACTTTTTGACGCGCCCTTCTGTGGGGATCTCAGGATTATTCAATGAAATCACTAGATTACGTTGCAGAGTCCGAAAAGCAAATTGGTACACAGAGAAACCTGGTGTATGCTAGGGTCAGCATTGCCTTTCAATCTCCATGCTTAAAATGTAGGATAGAAATTTCTACCATTATTTTCAAAGTTAATTGCAGTGTAATGTAGGCTACTCAACTATAGATACGCTATTCCTTTATTCAAACAAGAACTATGTTCAATGTGTTTCAGTGGGCTTATGGCATTGTATGCTGGGAAATCCTCACCAGAGGTACAGTCCCGTACCCCACAGTAAGCGTGTTTGATATATTGCCACACATTGAATCAGGCAATCGCATGGAGAAACCAAGTTGCTGTCCCACCAAAATGTGAGTTGTTCGTTTGTATTTTATAATTTTTGTTTCAAAAAATTTGTTTATCATTTTAAATGCTAATCGTACATAGTGTAGACATAGCACACCATGATGACAACTTGTTCATAAACTAAACATTATGAGGGTTGATTGGGCGACATTTTACGTAGTTGTTGGAGTTTCGTTTAGATTTTTCTGCAGCTGCTACAGTTATAAAGGCAATGGTTTGTATCAAAATCGTCAGTGTTGTCAGGGTAGTAGTAGTGTCTTTCACTTCTGCACTATCAAAATACATAGAACACAGCAATACAGGAAGGAATGCAACTACAAACGGATACAGAAAAGGGAAGAAGCAACGAAACGATTAACGCTGTAACGTGCTAGCAATAATGAAACTTGAAGACGAGAGAATTAATAGGCATGGTCGCAACACCCGATTAAGTTAAAATAGGGTAAGGAAGGAAAAAACAAAAGAGAAAAACCGACAAACGATGGCGAAACAAAAGGGTTTGCACCAAAAGCGTCGCTGTTGTCGAGATTTGCATTAAAAGCACTAATCTTGTCGGGGTTTGTATCAACAGTATCGATGTTGTCGGGGTTTTCATCAAAAGCATCGATGTTGTCGGGATTTGCATCACATCAATCGATTTTGTTGAGGTTTTCATAAAAAGCATCAATGTTGTCGGGGTCTGCATCATAAGCATCGATGTTGTCATCAGGGTTTGCAATAAAAGTATCGCTGTAGTCAGGGTTTGTATCATGAGCATCAGTGTTGTTAGGGTTTGCATAAATAGCATCAATGTTGTCGGGATTTGCATCACAAGAATTGATTTTGTTGGGGTTTGCATCAAAAGCATCGTTGTTGTCGAGTTAGTAACAAAAGCAGCAGTGTTGTCAGGGTTTGCATCACGACCGTTGACAGTGTTGGGTTAGGGTTAGATCGATGTTCTTTGGGTTTGTATCAAGAGAATTGATGCCGTTGGGGTTTGCATCAAAAGCATTGATGTTGTTTGGGTTTGCATCAAAAGCATTGATGTTGTTTGGGTTTGCATCAAAAGCATTGATGCTGTGGGGGTTTGCATTAAAAGCATTGATGCTGTGGGGGTTTGCATCAAAAGCATTGATGTTGTTTGGGTTTGCATCAAAAGCATCGATGTTGTTTGGGTTTGCATTAATAGCATTGATGCTGTGGGGGTTTGCATCAAAAGCATTGATGTCGTTTGGGTTTGCATTAATAGCATTGATGCTGTGGGGGTTTGCATCAAAAGCATTGATGTTGTTTGGGTTTGCATCAAAAGCATTGATGTTGTTTGGGTTTGCATTAATAGCATTGATGTTGTTTGGGTTTGCATCAAAAGCATTGATGTTGTTTGGGTTTGCATCAAAAGCATTGATGCTGTTTGGGTTTGCATTAAAAGCATTGATGCTGTGGGGGTTTGCATCAAAAGCATTGATGTTGTTTGAGTTTGCATCAAAAGCATTGATGTCGTTTGGGTTTGCATTAAAAGCATCGATGTTGTTTGGGTTTGCATTAAAAGCATTGATGTTGTTTGGGTTTGCATCAAAAGCATTGATGCTGTGGGGGTTTGCATCAAAAGCATCGATGTTGTTTGGGTTTGCATCAAAAGCATTGATGCTGTGGGGGTTTGCATTAAAAGCATTGATGCTGTGGGGGTTTGCATCAAAAGCATTGATGTTGTTTGGGTTTGCATTAATAGCATTAATGTTGTTTGGGTTTGCATTAATAGCATTGATGTTGTTTGGGTTTGCATCAAAAGCATTGATGCTGTGGGGGTTTGCATCAAAAGCATCGATGTTGTTTGGGTTTGCATCAAAAGCATCGATGTTGTTTGAGTTTGTATTTAAAGCATTGATGCTGTGGGGGTTTGCATCAAAAGCATTGATGTTGTTTGGGTTTGCATCAAAAGCATTGATGTTGTTTGGGTTTGCATCAAAATCATCGATGCTGTGGGGGTTTGCATCAAAAGCATTGATGTTGTTTGGGTTTGGATCAAAAGCATTGATGTCGTTTGGGTTTGCATTAAAAGCATTGATGTTGTTTGGGTTTGCATCAAAAGCATTGATGCTGTGGGGGTTTGCATCAATAGCGTTGATGCTGTTGGGGTTTGCATGAAAAGCATTAGTGTTGTCGAGTTTGCATCACGACCATTGACAGTGCTGGGTAAATGTGTTAATAATCCAAAGTTAAAGATGCGGTTAGTAGAGTCAATAGGGTCACCTACGAATAGGCTCAAAATCCAGGCAAGGACACGAGTCCAAATTCCATGAGCAAATTTTTGAACGATCGGCTCGGGACAAGCCTTGTCCCTTAGGAGTCCTTGGCAGTCAACTACAATAGAATTCGCCTGTATCGACTTCGGCTATGTTGTCAGTTTGCCTATATCGACACTCTTTTTTATACCCCGGAGGATGTTGTTCGTTTATAGTGACAGCTGTAGTCCTACTTTTCACTGTGGAACGTAATCCCACTTGCAATTTGGTGCTGTACAAGGGGGTCGTTTGTTTTGCCATAAGGACCACGTGATATCATAGACCAAAACACAATCTGCAAACTGACGAAACAACAAAGACCATTGCAGGGCTGCGAACTTGATCGAATTCTATTCGAATTCGAGTTCAACCTATTTTAGCAAGTCCGAGTTCAAGTTTGAGTTCTCTAATTTAGTTATTTGCGAGTTCGAGTTCGACAAAAATAAGCTTTTTCGAGTTCAAGTTCGAGTTCAGGCAGATGAATATCCCAAATCGAGACACCATTTTCACCGCCAGTGCTCAAGCAACAAAAAGATAAAAAAATTTCGCTTGTGCTGTAGGTTCAAGACAATACCTCAGCTGTTGAATACCATTGAAATTGTCAGTGTTGTGGTTACAATTGAACAACAAACTATATTTTGTAGTGATGTTTTATTTTTTTTTTCAACAATGTAAATATCGTTCTAATGAACTTGAACAGCTTTATTTGAGTTCAGAAAGCATACTTTTTCCAGTTCAAGTTTGAGTTCGGCAGAATAATCGAGTTCTTTCGAATTCAGGTTCGAGTTCGCAGCCCTGAACCATTGTTGACCTATGAAAATTTAAAGACTGCATGGAATTGCGTTTAAGCTAAAAACATGTTGAACGTTGAGTGAATCTTAAATATGTTAAATGAAGCTGTTACAAAGACAAAACAAACAAAAAAATACCGATTTTCTTGCAAGGAAGTAAATACTGTTCTATACCTTACTGTGTAATAACGCCGTGTTGCTTTGCATCAGCACCGTCTGCATGCGTATTGCGTGTAAATACAACAGGACTTACAACTATCACTATTTTTCACAATCTTGTTTGCGTTATTCTTAGCCATGTGCATGTGAAAACACCATATTAAGTGGCGATGTTGATTAGAGTACGCAGTTAAACCTTACCAAGGCCCTTACATTGAAGTAAAATCACAATTCAGGAACAAATTAGTAGAATTCGGCTATATCGACACTTAGCCAATATCGACACTTTTTCTTTGTCCCCTTGAGGTGTCGATATAGGCTAATTCTGTGGTAATGAGCTTAGAAGTCGAATAATATGAGCAATATGCTCGAGGACAAGTAGTGCAATAATAAATAAACTTTGTATTGTTGAAGCTGAGTTTGAGGGCGACTCTTTGGACAAGAAATGTCTTAACACTATTCTGACTACAATCCTGAAAGGCACCCTCTGGACAAATACCTTAAACTTGTCTATGGGGAGTGCTAGTTAAACTGCAAGTTATATTGTCTTAGCAGTTTTACAATTGTGCTTAATTCTTCACAAAAGTCTTTAACTAGTAACAAAAATGAACGCATTTCCTCGACTCTAGCTGGTATCAATCTGGCTGAATCATGCATGCAGTGCAGATTTCAACTTTTAGCAGCGTTTTTTGCAAGCGGAAGCGCCGCTATTTTGTTAATCAAGTAGCGGTAGCGCCGGAAACAGCGACAGTGACAACGACGCTACTGTCAAGCAGCGGTTACCCAACTCTCGTTCCACGTTAATGTGAGGGTTGACGATGTAGGCCTGGCTGAAAGTGAGATCGCAGCGGTTACCCAACTCCCGTTGCACGTTAATGTGAGGGTTGACGATGTAGGCCTGGCTGGAAGTGAGATCGCAGCGGTTACCCAACTCCCGTTGCACGTTAATGTGAGGGTTGACGATGTAGGCCTAGCTGGAAGTGAGACCGCAGCGGTTACCCAACTCCCGTTCCACGTTAATGTGAGGGTTGACGATGTAGACCTAGCTGGAAGTGAGATCGCAGCGGTTACCCAACTCCCGTTGCACGTTAATGTGAGGGTTGACGATGTAGGCCTAGCTGGAAGTGAGACCGCAGCGATTACCCAACTCCCGTTCCACGTTAATGTGAGGGTTGACGATGCAGGCCAAGCTGAAAGTGAGATCTGACCTAAAAGCGTTCTCTTTTTAGGTTTAAGATAATGAGCGATTGTTGGGAAGCAGTACCCGATAAACGACCTACCTTTGAAGAACTGGCTTATGCCACTGATGAAATTCTTCAAAATGCAATGAAAATGAGTGATATGCAGTCAAGGAGTTCATCCACAAGGGTCTCGGACAAGAAAAAAAGAGAATCTCGCTCTGGGCGGCGAGCAGGGAGTGGAGAAAAAAGGTTATTTTTGTGCAGTTTTGTTTTTATCATGTCAAAACCAGAACGCTGTTGCGTTGCTTGGAGAATGTGGTGGCAGAACCGCAGCATGTCTTTTGTTTATCGACTACTTTTCGTGCAATGCTTTCTGTTGATAACACGCTTCCCGCTTTCCAAAAAGTTTGTTTTTGCTTGTATGACCTGATTATCTACTTCTTGTTTTTCCTTTCACGCATTACTTTCCTGTTTCGGGCTATCGAGGCTACACGATATCCTTATTTATATGAAGTCTTCAAAACGTTGGTTTGCTCTAGATTACCTTAAATAATCTGAAATATAACCTCGTAGTTATTAAAGGGACAGCGTGGATAAAAAGCTGGAAAGTTTGCTTGTTGTGCCGTCGGTAAAGACACTTAGCAGGATTCCCCAATGTTAGAGGGGTAGACAGATGGTCAGCAACTCCTGGGCGAGCTCGTTACACAGATCGTATCTTTCTCGCAAAAAAAAACAGAGATAAGTTTCCAATGGAGCCATGTAGTCTGCCAGCCGTGGTGGCTTAGTCTAACAAATTACTGGCAAATATAGCGTGTATTATGCATGAAAAACAGGCTACAGCTATAGGGCGCCGTTGTGAAAAAAGCGATTTAGCAAATTTTGTACGAATTTTCAGCAACATTTACACAGTTTCACAGCTGCTTAGCTAAAGTCAAGCGAACTGCAGCTAAAACACTTCGAAAAGTATAACAACAGCTAAAGTGTAATGACATTTAATAAATAACAGCGATATTTATGCAGCATGTAATAAAAAGCTGTGACATTTAATAAACAGCAGCATCATTTAATAAAGCGCAGCAACGTTTTGCTAAAGTGCTGCGGGTAGTATGCTAATGAGATCAACAGTGTTTCCAGTTAGTTTAATCTTGAAATCGATTTTGAAAAGTTTAGTCTAATATTTATTTATTAACATTACTATCGGTACAATGTATCTATATATGACTAACAGTGGAACCACTCTTTGTGCTCAGTTTCCGGAACGAAAATCACAGCTTAGATGTTATGCTGCCATTTTTTGTATATTTTTATTTTCAAATTTTTTTGTGAAACTTACAAGTGGTTTCTAGCCTACTTGATTGTTAGACTAATTTGGCAATATAAGGTAAAGGTACGGGACAGCGGGTGCAAGCGCACATTGTTTAGGCCATTTTCAATTGTCGGCCCATTACAATTTTCAATCACGAATGACTGAACGCTGTTAAGGGACATACATGACGAACAACACATACACAAAACCCTTCGCACTTCCGCTTGTGCCAAGCGCCTAGCGCAAAAGCTGCAAATACTATTTTTAAAGTCTTTAGTATGACCCGACTGGGAATAAAACCCCAGTCTACCGGCTACCAAGTGGACGCAAATGAGAAAAGCGAGAAATTTTGGTACAGAGTAGATGATAAAGTAAGTATGGAAGAATATGGGGAAGTGTTGCAGGAGGGATATAAAGGTTGTGAGGAACTGTTGGGGGAGGTGTGAAGAAGTGTGGGGGGAGGTGTAGAAAAGTGTGTGGGACCCACACCTTTCTACACTTCCCCCACTCTTTTCCACTCGTTCCCACACCCCAACACACTTCCCCACACCCTTCACACCAACCCCATACACTCTTCCAATTTTCCCACCATCCATACTCCCCCAAATTCCCTACACTACCCCGATTCTTTCCCATACTTCCTCATACTTACAGTACTTTATCATTTAACCGATATCAAAATTTCTCACTTTTCTCATTTATTGCTTAATTAGTCTAGCAATCAAGTACACAAGACGCATAAAAAATTTTGAAAACCAAAAGAAAAAATGGCAACACATCTAAGGTTCTTAAAAAGTTTTGCGTTATTGTGGACATATGTAACAATGCTTTTTTATTGAGTGGGTCCACTGTAAGAATTATACACAGGCCTCAGGCCTGCACTGTGGCTGTACTCTAAAGCCGCGTCTACACCATTATACATGCGTGAAATTCTAGCTTACTGGCTTGGCTTACCAGTACGTGCTTCAAAAGCGCAAATTGTCTACTCTACAATATTCGCAATCGTCGTGACGTGCTTGCTAAGCGACGCGATACGCTTCACTCTCATGAACAAAACCATGACAATGTAGTTGGCGCGAAATTTGTATTTTCTTGTTGCGGATCAGGCGCGAAATAGAAAAGCAAATTAAGTGTGTCGAAGCTAGGTACTAGGGTTGAATCTATTAATTTTTTAATATTAAAGTTCAGTTGGAGGTTGAAAATCTAAATCCGAGCTCATCAAAAACTTGTGAGCAGATCCAATTTTAATCCAAACATAGCAGGTATTGGTTGTTATCAACGTTATCACTGCATTCTTAGTGCGCGAGCTAGTGTCGAAAAAATATTTTGTCAGCTTCACCATCAATTACTTGGATTCTAACAGCAAAATGCTTTAATAGAAAAAATACAAAAAACATTTGAAAAAACATGAGTGACGTGCAAAACAAGTGAAAAATTAATGAAATAGCGAAATGGAAAAATACAATCTAACGCCAAAAAACACTCAAAAGTTTTCATTGAAAGAGCCTGAAAAAATGTTAACTGTCCTCAGCGTCCTTTTTCAAAGCAAGTTTATGACTGTATTTTGAAACTTGATTCTTTTGCTTGAAGTAACTTTTGGCTTCCATGTTCACATTCTGGAAAAAAAGCGTAGTGAATTAACAAGCAAGACGTTGCTGCAGAGGGTCCATTGGTCTGTCTGTCCCTATAACACGTGTGTGCAGCAGATATAATTCACACTGAATGTCTAAAAATATTCTTTTTGTTTTCCAGTTCCAATCCCAGCTCTTTTCAGCTTTGCAATTTTTTTGTTTTTGTTTCGCAAAATTACGTGGTCTGGTTGCGGCGATGCAAAAGTAGAAGGATTTACAGGTGGCAGTGATCATCAAACCTACAGTACAAAAAATCGTGCAAATGCTTAGTAAAGATAAAATAATTTGCTAATGTTCGTTTCGTCCAGCAAGTGCTACATTAGTTCTGTAGTGCCAAAATGGTAGATTTCACGCGCTGCATAATTTGGCACGCATTTCTTGCGCCATCTGCTGACTCTGGAAATCTCAAGAAATATTTGTGGAAGATACGAAAACCTTGTACAAAGAGCACAATACGCAAAATCAAAGTACGAAGCATCTTACCACAAGAAAAATCTTTGGTTGATTTTATTGCTTCAATAAAAGCACCTGTCTTATCGCCATCTAAAGCTCTGCATCTTTTCCTTGTTCTTGGTACTAAGAAATAGGATATGTCATTTCACTGCAGCAATTAAATTGATGACTAGAAATGCTACGAAGAAAGTTCAAATAATTTTGTAACAAATATGATCACAAAGTTATGATACCATGCATATTCTGTTGTTTCAACATGAGACGCTGAAAGCATACTGAAAAAGTCCAGTTAAAACGTTTTCCGTAAAGCTTGCTATGCAGTGCTATAATCCAAATCTAAATTTTAATAATGCTCCAACCTTTTCTCGTTTTAATTATAAAAAAATCTGTCTTGTGTGCCGGGAAATGCTTTCGACGAAATACTTCACTTCTTCGGCTTGTTGAACCGAATCTTTCAGGATCGAGGCTATGAGTACGTTTCAAAGAAGCTGTTAATGAAATGTCGCAGTTTCCCTCAATTATTTAAGTTCACAATAGTTTGAAAAATAATCTCAGTTATTTAGCGTATATTCTTATATTTATATTCATATTTTCAAAGGTAAATGATACAGTCAAAACTGCTTTTGGTTAAGAAAAGCAATTTGTGAAATTGAAAGTGGTACAATTTTGAAAATGTGTTAAAACTAATTAGCCATATAATTTTTCAAAATCACAATGACAATCACAAGTTGATCAAAAAGTGTAGCCCTAATTAATTATATACATTCAATGCAAGTACAATAATTATGTAAATTGATAAAACACAAAAGAAAGGAATTAAAGCATACTCAAAACTGCAAACATTTTTTGGCAAAGTGAAGAGTCTTCAGCAATTTTTCAACTACTTCCCCCTTCAAACAGTTTTATGATTTTTTAACATCACACACTCAGGTGTTGCACATTGTACTTCTGCATTGATTTTAAACCAGTAAAGGTTATCACCAGCTTATAACGGTATCTCCAAAAAATATAACAACAGAACTATAAAACAAAAAGACAAGCCACCTCGTCCTCCCACGCCACAACCTTTTGCAACACATTTCCATGCGATCATTTGTGATATTCGGTTACTATATTCCACTGCTTGTGGATTGAACAAGCATGAAAATTTTTGGATTTAGATACCGGTAAGCTTTTAATTTTTTGACTGTCATAAAAATATTATTCATCCATAGCTACATACCGGTATAGGTACCGTATATAAATAAAAACAAAAATGTGTCTAAAACAACGTGCACAAATAATAGCCACTTCGTTAAAAAGCATTTAAAAAGACGTTTACAGCAAACTACCGCATATAGGCTGTACCGGTACCGGTAGGCTATATGTAGAAATTAGGGAAATATCATCCATAGATGATACCGGTAGCCTACCACCTTTTGTATTTTCTTGTGAAAGCAAAGTTTATAAATAAGATGTAACAGTCTAGACTTAACAGGTCAACAAGTGCTGCTTTTCACAAAAGAGATACTAGTACATCTTAGACTTTGGAAAAGTTGAGAGGGGAAACGGTACCGATACTCAGTACTGGTAGTTCAGACATGCTGGTCACAGCAAGTTTTTTTTCAAATGTCCAACTTAATTGCAAGAACCACCGTTACTGGATAGGTCTCATCTAGAATAAGCCGTCTACGTCTTTCATCGCCTTACGCAGACGAGTTATTCTAAACGCGGACGGCTTACTCTAGACGAGACCCGTACTGGACTAGCCCTGAGCCTGGATCGGAATACCATGATCAGGTGATAGCGGTAGTCTATGGCTAAACATGTTGGTAGACTATGGTATAAGTTACTGTAAATCCTTGACCAAGACATGCTAATACCCTACTGCTCTAGGTCTAATCTAAGCTGAGCTTCATCCGTTCATAATACCTTATCAGCTAAAAAAATTTAACACAAGTCGCTATATTAATTCAATTGTTCCAAAATAGTTACAAGTTACAACTTTGCATCTACGCAAGCGTTCTTCTGTCCAAATGCCATTAACTGCTAGTTGCAATGATACACTAACCAAGAAGGACATGAGACGGTTGAGGTTGGATGTTACGAAAATTGAAGAAATGGAAACACTGTTTTTTCTATCTCCGCCTAGCTTATTGTCTTCGTTGTCCCTCAAAGTAACATATACGCACTTTACTTATTGCATATATTATAACTTAGGATAAAGAAAAATCAAATAGAACAGAACAACTCAAACAGCTACATCAAGACGCGTTCAACTTAAAAAGACTGTCAATCTCGAAGCGCTCAACATTCAGAAGCTTCACGTTTTTTCGCAAGCACAGTAGTTAATTACTGTTACGCAGAACACCACAGTGCACGATTACATCTGGCTTATTGAAACAGAAAATCTGAGTTCGTGACTTAAGGTGGTACATTATGTAAAGCTACAACACTCCTCCCGACATAAATAAAGTTCAAATTAATCATATGCACTGGTACACATATACACAGTCAAAAAAAAATTTACAAACTACGAGAAACCAGCTTGATAAAAATCAGGAGCTTTTCTGTTACGACTTGGGTAACGACTAATAAAGTTAGATGAAGTCGGTACATTTACAGGTGTAGATGTGTTATTACTATTAGACGCAGATGCGTCAGAAGCAGTGGTAGGCCTATAGTTTTGAGTACATGGCATATCTACATCATTACGAGAATTATTCTGTACAGGGATATCTAGAACAACGGGATCGCTTACTTCAATATCACACTGACAACAGTAGTGCTAAGAGCCATTGTAGAACAGGTTGTTTGAAGTTGGTGTAAACTATCTAAAAATGATGAAATGAAAAATTACTGCCGTTATCGTTTTTAAATTATTATTATAGTAGCATAAAAATTAATCTGGGTTCGATTCCTGCCGGCGGCGAAAAGAAAAGTAAGCAATGCAGTGAGTCAAAGTAAGAACACAATATTCAAAATTATCGTATGCGAATTAAAATCACAATTTTTAAACAAATTCTAACTTTTCTCGCTGAATTCTAATGTCATTTTTACGAAAGTCAGAAAATCTGCGATGTTTGCTATTTTTTTTTTGCTGAAAAAATAGTGAAGTCGAGGCGAGTTAAGTTACATATCTTGATGCAAACAAGAACAAAAACTTTTCAATGCTACGATATTTCAGAAAACCGGCATCGTAATTATATTTTAGCATGCATTCAAATGAGCGTTGGGCAAAAAACAATTGGCCTATACTCAGAGTATACCAGAGTCAAAACACGAAAAAAGAGCAATGTTTCGGTCTAAATTTTGAAGATAACTTGAGTAAGCCTCGGCACATTGTTGCAGGGTGGTCTACGGCGCGTTGATTAATTCGCTTGAGTTGATTTTTAGCAAAGCAGTTGAACAGTGATTGCACAATAGGAATAAAATTGTAATGTTCATGGACACAAATTTGCTTATCCAAGAATGTATGCTCATTATTTTTATCTACAATCTCTTCAAACATGGCGACAAAATCTGCTCTTGGCTGCTATTTAAACTAGCTAAAGTGGGGAGAGCTCTTTGTCGCAGCAGGTTCAGGCAATGATTTTTTTTTGGGTTGAAAAAGGTGCAGAATTGACATACAAAAATTACTGCCATAGGCCTGGCGGTACTAGCCAAAACGTCCTTAAATTGGATCGCTGATAAATTTTCCCGGAAGCACGTAGCTAGCTGAACCCATGCTTGGAAATCAGGTGAGAAGCCAATTTGGCTTACAGCTTTTATAAATTGAATACACGCAGTGAAGATTTCATTAGTTAAACCAGACTGCCCTGATGCTTTCCACTGCTTAAATATTTCAGTTGCTCGATGCAAAAATGAGAGAGAAGCTGGCAGACTCTTCTGCATTTACGGTCAGAAACTTGCACATCTCATTATTTTTTCTCGCTCCTAAAACGAAAAATTGAAATATTATATAGAAATTTCTAAAATATAAGCCGGGGGCACATTGCACGGCAATGCATCAGTGAAAAAGGAAAAATACGTTCTTTCACACTTGATATATATAAATTTTTAGCAGGCCTAGGCCTACAGCATAACGGTAAAAACCACAAGAACTTTAATTGAACGCTATTTCTTCACAAAGTGCTAACCAATTTCTCGTCAGTATTAGTAACAACAGTAATACCTTTTAATGGTGATGTCAAAGACATCACTTTCCAAAAGTTGTTAATAAAAGTAATGAAATTTCAAGCAGGAGTAAAGTTGGGATAACTGGAACTATAATGCTTTGTGATGGATGATAAAAACCAGAGCAGAATCAGTAGCATTAAATTCAGAATTAAAATTGAAAAACACAACAGCCTGTTTCGTCGGTAACGACTCATCAGGTGTCAGATTCAAATAATCTGTGACACCTGATGAGTTGTTACTGACAAAATAAACTGTTGTGTTTTTAAATTTTAACTCTAATTTTAATTAAAAAACTTTAAAGAGCCAAGAAACACGACGAATGACAGATTCAGATTATTATATTTGTCCACTAAAACAACAGAAAATAATATAGCAGCGAAAATAAAATACCATAAGGTACGATGCAATGTGGACCAGGAAGCAGCGAAGAACCCACGCGGTTAAATACAGCTATATTCACACAATAAAAGCTATTTCGTTCAGCTTAAAGTTACCCAGTTCAATCTTCACCCATTAACAGGCTTGCATTTGAAAGAACTACAGCTGCACATTTTGAGTATAGCAGCAAAATGTGCAAATAGCAATTGACTAATCAATCTCAAAGTTATAACGCTAAAAATAAACCAATAATCCAACTTACTCAAGGCATGTTGAGTGGATGTTTTTGCCATATTGCTTGGATTCAAGGATGCCTTTTTCAGTGAATGGGCAACTTTTAAGCTCTTGTGTTCTTCTAAAGCATACAGATGGTTTACATTACCAAACAAACCCAGGCAACTGGACCCAATATATCCTCAAAACCAACAACTGGAATGAGCATTCAGCCTTTTAACAAAAAGTTTTTGAAAATATTTTTTAGATTGTGAGTGCAATCCAATAACTAAAACATAGCTCTCCAGTCTTCGTAGGTTGCGTACAGTATGGTTTCAAATTACCACCACAGAGATCCATAAACATTTTTCTGAAAAACACGAAACAGCACAATTTTTAGTAAAATTACATCCGTTACATCAACCACTGCATTGAGAAAATTATAATGTGGATTTTAAGAAAAAGCAAAATACCCAAGATGAGCTGTTGAGCCTATGTAAATGCAGTAAGCAAGTAAAATATTACTACAGGTATTACAATATATGAGCTGGTTGGTACAGCATCTGATACCGACAACATTGATCATACATTTACAAACAGCAAAAATTGTTTACTCTGATATTTTATCTATGAGGCCTAAGTTGTCAGAAGGCTTATTGTTATTCACACATACAATTTTCTGTTTTTACATGGAAGTTACTAAATATATAATGAGATTTCATAACTAAACTAATGCACATTCTCACCTGTTGCATATAGGCTATGATTGTCCTCGGAAACAGCCAGAATGAAAAACATATCTTTTAAAGATTTCATAACTGTATTAAACCATCATCTCAACTGATCAGAGTCTATTTTGTGTATTGGGACAAGGCACACAACATCTATCCATTTACTCTTCATATCTGCATCGACCAGAACAGAGAAAGCGAAACATGGACATTTATCAACACAAGATCTGTATCCAAAGTTGCACTGAGGTACACAACAAGTGTGTGGTACAGGCCTAATGATAGAATTACTGTAGTGATTGTTTTTACTTTTAAAAGCCTCTTTTTAGAACTAAAATATGTAATTCTTAAAAAAGATACTTAGTTAGTTAGTGCAGTCAATGGTCAACTAGTCATGGCAAAATACAGATGTATACGCGGTAATGTCAATATTTTTGTTTTATGTTTTTTGGACTGGCACATTAACAGTTTGACTGTATGAGTAGTTATTAACTAGGTACAAATATAATAGCCAGAACATTTTGAAACATATTTAAATGAAATATCTCGGTTGAGTTACATTTAATCCAATAGTCAAATTTAACTGAAAAGTATCATTTGAATGTGTTTCAATTTGTCCTAGCTACACTGTTTCAGGCCTATTAGTCTATTAATAATTAAACTAGGCCCTATCTAAAATATCCATCAATCAAAGTTTTTACTAAACAACACAGCTAATCTTTTTTAGTTGAATTGTTTTTGCATGAGCTACACTAATCAACTTTAACTATTAATTAGTTTACTTCACTAAGTTTAGACAATAGGTACCGGTACATAACCCTAACTTTACCCCCTCCTACCTACAGACCTACCCCTAACCAATGATTTATGGCAGCAGGGTTTTGATGTATAATAGAAAATATACATCCCCTAAACACTGCCAAATAAATATAGTTCAATCATTTTAAAACAGTTGAAAATCAAGTCTAGTTAACAGGTGCCAGTAAATGCGGCTACGGCATCTCTTGTTCAGTCTAGTCTTATCATCTTCTGATAAACTAGGCCTACTAAGCTTCTATTTACTCAACAAAACTGTTTTACTCTTCCAAAACTGACATTCTATCCAACAAGTGACGTTTGACTGTACCTTAACGCCACGGTCGAACTTAGCCCAACCGGCCACCAGTCCAGCCACTTGAGGCTCAGAACTCAGCAGTCAGCCCTATTGTTGTCAAGCGCAAAAGACAAAAAAAGCGGAGTAAGCGATCCCGATGTTCTAGATATCCCTGATTCTGTACAACAGCTGAGTCAGTTAAACTATTGTCACAAAATCGTGGCTGTAATTGATTTTGATGTCTTTTCCATAATCCACGATCAGTTCTAACCATATACATCATTGAACCAACATTTTTAGTCACAACTGCGTTAAACCATTTAGGACCAGTGGCATAATTACGAGCAAAAACCAAATCACCAACAAAAAACTTAGAAGAACGTTTCTCCTTACAATCGTTATCAGATTTATCGTTCACACATGGCAAAAACAAAGACATTAACTTTTTGGCTGCCGTCCATGAAGCACTTCAGCTGGCGTGCGCCAGTCGAAACTGGGGTGTGGAGAGCTGCGATAGCGGCTAATACAAAACGAACAGCCTCAATCAAGGATTTTTCCCCTGAACATTTTTTTCAAGACTTCGCTTAAACGTTTGCACGAACCTTTTTGCCTCGCCTTTAGAAGCAGGATGAAAAATTGGTGACGTCAAATGCTTAATATTCAAATTAGCACAAAATTCTTCAAACACAGTGGAAACAAATTGCGGACCATTGTCAGTTACAATGGTATAGAGTAAACCTTCAAACGAAAAAATTTGTTGCAAAGCATCAACGGTGTGATTGGAAGTAGTCTGGCCTACGTTCAACATAGTCACGTAAAGGTATTTCGAAAAAGAGTCGACACAAATTAACCACATTTTGCCAAAAAACGGACCTGCATAATCCAAATGGATTCTCTCCCAAGGATTAGCAGATTGTGGCCACGACTTAAATTGAGCAGCTGGTGCCTTAGCTGATTAGCGACAAATCATACAATTACGCACAATATTCTCAACATTCTTATCAACATTTGGCCACCACACATTGTCGCACCATTTGTTTCATGCGAGTAGCGCCCCAGTGACCTTTGTGTAGCAAATGTAAAACTTTAGCACGCAATGCAGTAGAGCTTGAGGCTACTCCAAAACACATTCTATTATACTGAAACAATCCGAAGGGAGTATTAATGACACACAATTTTTTTTGCTTCGTCATCCAGCTCCAACTGAAGGTAGGCATCAGCGAGGTCAATTTTTGAATAGAATTTCCCACATTGAAGCTTGTCCAACAGAACATCAAGAGTTGGTGTTGGGTGCTGGTCAACTTTAATTGAGCGGTTGAGAACTTTGTAATCACCGCAAATTCTCACCTTTCCATTTGGCTTGTTTACAACAACGATCGGTGCTGCCCATTCAGAGTAGTCGACTTTGTTGAGTACCCCTAAATCCACTAATCGGTCCGACTCATCTTGAACTTTTTGCCTAATTGCAAATGGAATTGGACGAGCATTACTAAATGCTGACTTAACCGGTGCATCATCTCTCAAATGAATTGATACTTGCAGTTTTGTGCATTTACCCAGTTTAGGTTCAAACACGTTGTAGTATTTTTTCTTCAAGTGTTGAAGCTTGGATTCTTTCACAGAATTCACGAAATTTGCTTGCACTTCTGTATTCAGTGTTTGGGTACCTATGGTAGATTGCAAAGCTGAAGTCCCTAGACTCGTCAATCCGAAATGATCGCTCCAATCTAAGCCCAAAAGATTTGAGCCTTTTTGATACACAACGATTAGGGGTAAGTTTGTGCGCACTTGATCTCCGATTTTAACTTGGACTAGACATTGACCTTTGACATCTAGAGGTTTTCCCCCATATGTCATTAATGAGGTGTTAACGGGAATGCATTCTGGCGAGCCAAGTTGACAATATCCGTCCAAACTAACCATTAAAACGGTGGAACCAGTATCCCATTGGTACTGCATCTTAATGTCATTGGCTTCGGCTGTGATCCAAATTTGCTTCCCTATTCGTTGGTAGCAAGAGAACATATTTCCAACATTTTCCTTCTCACCACCCATTTGTGGAGATAACTTAGCCGATACCTTAGTTTTGCACACCGACTTTAAATGACCTTCCTTTTTGCATTTGTAACAAGTGCTGCTTTTGTGAGGGCAATCGTTTGGCTGATGAATTTTAAAACAGTCCTGACATCTTTTCCACTCACTTCTCGTTGATTGGAAATTCTTTGCAAATGAGCGCCGCTGAGGCTTCTTTTTGTATTGCGATGTCATTTTGTTGACTGCGGTGGTGCTACTCCCAGTGAGCAGTTAGTCCGTCTCCAGAGTTCTCATGCAGAGTATAGCTTTTTTCATTACGTCATTCAACGAAATATTAGGCTCAATTAAACACTGTCGACGTATCTCAGCATGGGGTGTATTTTGGATTATTACGTCTCTTATCTGCTCATCCACATAACTGCAGTGGTGACACGCTTCACTTTTGCAAACGAAATTGCAGTCTTTTGCTATCCCTCGTAATGACGCAACCCACTCAGGATAAAGAAAAATCAAATAGAACAGAACAACTTAAACAGCTACATCAAGACGCGTTCATCTCAAAAAGACTGTGTCAATCTCGAAGCGCTCAACATTCAGAAGCTTCACGTTTTTTCGCAAGCACAGTAGTTAATTACTGTTACGCAGAACATCACAGTGCACGATTACATCTGGCTTATTGAAACAGAAAATCCGAGTTCGTGACTTAAGGTGGTACATTATGTGAAGCTACAACACTGTTGATATCAATAGCATTTCAATTTTTCGCAGCACTTTAGCTAAACGTCGCTGCGCTTTATTAAATGTCGCTGTTGTTTATTAAATGTCACTGCTATTTATTACATGCTGCTGCTATTTATTAAATATCGCCGCTATTTAATAAATATCGCTGCTGTTTATTAAGTGTCGTTACACTTTGGCTGTTGTTGTACTTTTTGAAGCGTTTTAGCTGCAGTTCGCTTGACTTTAGCTAAATAGCTGTGAAACTGTAAATGTTGCTGAAAATTCGTACAAAATTTGCTAAATCGTTTTTTTTCACAACGGCGCCTCATAAACAGCAGCAACAGAAGGTGTTTTGTTGCTATAACTACTATTTTGTTGAAGAAAAAGCTCGATGTTTTTGTAATTATAAGAATAACGTCGTAATTCAAATCGTGCTGCACCGCTGCTGTGTTGGAAGTTTTTTTTTTTTTATTAAATCACCCTGCTATGCTAATATATTAGGTTACTAGTTTCCTATAGTAAAAGAGTTTTCAGGGGAGAAAATCTAGTTTTGACGATAAACTAAATGCCAAACAGAAAAAAATTGTGGTAAAACTATGCTTTAAGTTGACTTAGCTACGAATCGAAACTAGATCAAGTTAGGAAATATCACCGAGCCTAGATAGACTATTCAGCCACTCCCTAGACGTTTAAGTCCGGAACAGGCGGTGTCAAATTTTTGAACATGGTTGGTACCTCCGCATAAATCATGACATCATGGAATTACACAACAGGTTGCTATCAATAGTGTGTATTGTGCTGTATTGTAAGTCTGCAAAAAGTTTTCTGCTGATTTTAACCCGAATAAAAATTTGCGTTTTAGGTCGAAGTCAAGGTCTCACACGATGCTGAAGTCACAAGTCAATGATGTTACTAATGACAAGGTTAGTCAGTTTTTATACACGCATTTTTCAGTTAGATGGGTGGAGTGCTGACAAGCATTTGATGTGTGGTGTGCTGACTAGCATTTGATGGTTGAAGCGGTGACAAGCATTTGATGAATGTAGGGGTGACAAGCATTTGATGGGTGGGGTGACGACGAGCATTTGTTGATTGAAGTGGTGACAAGCATTTGATGAATGTAAGGGTGACAAGCATTTGATACATGTAGGGGTGACAAGCATTTGATGGGTGGGGTGACGTCAAGCAATTGATGGTTGAAGTGGTGACAAACACTTGATGAATGTAGGGATGACAAGCATTTGATGAATGTAGGGGTGACAAGCATTTGATGGGTGGGGTGACGACAAGCATTTGATGGTTGAAATGGTGACAAACATTTGATGAATGTAGGGGTGACAAGCATTTGATGAATGTAGGGGTGACAAGCATTTGATGGGTGGGGTGACGACAAGCATTTGATGGTTTAAGTGGTGACAAGCACTTGATGAATGTAGGGGTGACCAGCATTTGACGGGTGGGGTGACGACAAGCATTTGATAGTTGAAATGGCGACAATTATTTGATGGGTGGGATGGTTGCAAGCAATTAATGGGTGCAGAGGCGACAAGTATTTGATGGATGAAGTGGCGACAATCATTTGATGGGTGGGATGGTTGCATGCAATTAATGGGTGCAGTGATGACAAGTGTTTGATAGTTGAAGTGTTGATAAGGGAGAGAGAGAGAGAAAGAAAAGTGTAACACTAAATATTAAAACTTTTTTGAAACATCGAATTTCTTCCTCTCTTTTCCTTAAATCTCCAAATCTTTATGAAATTATTGACATGTTACGCTCTCTTAAAATGAACAAAGCTGTAGGCCATGACAACCTTCCGGCCTATTACTTAAAAATCGCCTCCAATGTTATAGCTCCTTATCTCCAACCTCTTATTCATTTTGCCTTTACCAGCGGTATCTTTCCGGATCACTGTACAGTAGCCAAAGTTATTCCTCTTCATAAGCAAGGTAATACAGATGATCCAAACAACTATAGACCTATTTCAATCTTACCCTGTTTCGCAAAAATATTTGAAAAATTACTTCATAAAAGACTGATTAAATTTTCTACCAAACATAACGTGATATCACGAACGCAGTATGGTTTTCAAGAAAACATCTCTACCACTCACGCCATTCATGATATTCTTACAACATCATACGATAACATTTGTGAAAAGCTCTACACCGGTTTGTCTTTTCTTGACCTAAAAAAGGCTTTCGACACTGTCTGCCACGACATTCTACTATCTAAACTTGACCACTACAGAATTAGGGGCATGGCACTCAAGTTAATAAACTCTTATCTTCAACGCAAGCAATATGTTTTGCTAAATGGCGTAGAGTCTAAAATGCAATGCAACACCTACTGTATGGTGTTCCACAAGGATCTACTCTGGGTCCGTTACTGTTTTTAATTTATTTTAATGATATATGCAACGCAGCCCAATTCCTCCCAAGGCTATTTGCAGATGATGCATGCTCTATACGTAATCATTCCAATCTTGCGTCTCTCAACAATGAATTAAACGTTGGCCTAGCAGAAGTTGTCAAGTGGTGTAACGCTAATAAGCTGACAATTAATCCGAGCAAATGCCATTGTATGGTGATACCCCCAAACTAGAATGATACGACACCAAACCTTACTATAAAAATTAATAATTCAATTATCCATTCTTGTGAAACTATAATATATCTGGGAGTAATAATTGACTCCAAACTGTCCTTTGCTCCTCATATTAAATACATTGAATCTAAGTTGACTAGAGCTAATGGCATAATTAGTAGGTTAAAATCTACCCTTCCAAAAGACACATTATTAAAACTCTACTACGCCCTCTTTCAGTCTCATTTATTATATGGTATGACAGTTTGGGGAACCACATACCCCTCTTACTTAAAACCACTAAATATCCTTCAAAATAAAACAATGAGAAACATTGGAGGCGGCACAACGTATGAAAATCCAAATGCATATTATATTAAGCTTGGTATTTTGAAACTTCAAGACCTGTACTACGTAGTAACTGCCAACATTGTTTATAATTATATACACAGACCACACATACTTTTCACTTCCTTCCTTAATTATTTTGTTGAAGCTCATAAAATTTCCCAGCGTTCCACCAGAACTTCCACAACCCAAAGAGACTTACTTTATATTCCTCTTTTTCGTACAAACAAAACGCAAAGAAGTATTAAGTATCAGGGCGCAAAGAAATTTGGAATTCCTTTCCCGCTGAAATCAGAATGATGTTACCGGTTTCGTTCAACAGACAACGACTTTCTTACACAGAGCTCGGCAAGCAATCCTTTTTTTAATACTGTATTGTTTTAATGTGACTTATGATCTTTTAGGGGGAGCTGTGTGACTCGATGACCGAAAGGTCTTTTCGCAGCCCCCCCGTCGCGAATGTACCTACTGTGTTATTTGTCTTTTTATTATTCTGTTGTTTTTTTCATATTTGCGACAAAAAAAAAAAAATTGAAGTTGAAAGATGATGGATGGAGTGGTGACAAGCATTTGATGGATGGAGTAGAGCAGTCATGTGATGGATGGAGTAGTGACAAGCGTTTGATGGATGGAGTGGTGACAAGCATTTGATGGATAGGGTGGTAACATGTATTTAATGGACGGAGTGGTGATAAGCATTTGATTGATAGGGTGGTGACAAACATTTGATGGATGGAGTGGTGACAAGCATTTGATTGATGGAGTGGTGACAAGCATTTGATGGATGGGGTGGAGCAGTTACTTGATGGATGAAGTGATAACAAGTGTTTGATAGATGGGGTGGTGACAAGCATTTGATGAATGGAGTGGTGACAAGCATTTGATGGATGGAGTGGTGACAAGCATTTGATGGATGGGATGGAGCAGTCATTTGATGGATGAAGTGGTGACAAGCATTTGATGGATGGAGTGGTGACAAGTGTTTGATGAATGGAGTGGTGACAAGTATTTGATGGATGGGGTAGAGCAGTCATTTGATGGATGAAGTGGTGACAAGTGTTTGATAGATGGGGTGGTGACAAGCATTTGATGGATGGGGTGGAGCAGTCATTTGATGAATGGAGTGGTGGCAAGTGTTTGGTAGATGGCATGATGACAAGTATTTGATGGATGGAGTAGTGACAAGCATTCGATGGATGGAGTGGTGATAAGCATTTGATGGATGGAGTGGTGACAAGCATTTCATAAATGGGGTGGAACAGTCATTTGATGGATGGGGTGAAGCAGTCATTTGATGGATGGGGTGTTGACAAGTATTTGATGGATGATATGGTGACAAGCATTTGATGGGTGGGGTGGAGCAGTCATTTGATGGATGGGATGGTGACAAAAACTTGATGGATGGAGTGGTGACAAGCAATTAATTGGTTGAGTGGTGACAAGCATTTCATGGGTGAAGTGGTGACAATCATTTGGAGGGTAGAGTGAAGAAAAGCATTTTTGTGAGTGTAGATTACGACTGTTTGCAGCGTTTCTTTAATCACCTTAACTTGTTGGGTCGGAAATACCGAGAGGTTTCGATTTGTGACGCTTATTTCTAATGTTAACTGTTATGATTTTTTCAGGCTACCGGTTGTATTCCGCAAGGTCAAACAGACATAAATACAAGTTGCTGTAACTTAGGAGAACTGAAAATGCAATAAAGCACAGTTGTTTATATATGCAGAAAATGTGCTGTAGCTAGTGGTTGACTGATTTTATTTCTGTTCTCCTGTGACTACAAAGTGATTGTGAAGTTCTAAGTCGCTTAGTACTTAGAACGGTTTTAAGTCGCTTAGAACTGATCGGCTGGTAAGGGCGTAGTCTGTCTGTTGTTGAGCAACTGGATTGGGGAGAGTCCGCTTGCTGTGGGAGTACTTCTATATTGTTGTACCGTAGAAACTCGAGAAGAGCCTTATTTGGAACTTGCGCAGATTTTTTTCTCATAGCCTGTTTAGAGGTCTGAATCATGCGTTCTGCAGCATTATTAGTGGAAGGGTGGTACAGAGCTCCGGTAAGATGAATAATGGATCTCTACTTGCAACACTGTTTGAATTCGTCAGAAGTAAAACAAGAGCATTGTCCGTCACAACCGTGTGCGGATAACCAAAGTGGGAGAAATCTTGCTCCAGCAGATCAATTGGAATTTCGTAGTGATCATTTTGAGTCGGATGAATGCATGGATATTTGGAATAAGTATCCACAAGAACTATCTAGTTAGAACCTGTAAAGTTAACAGCATAGTCCGAATGAAAACGACTCCAATGTTTCTCTGATGCCATCTATGGGTGAATTGGTGATTTGGTAGGACGATTTTGATGTTCTGCACAAGAGGTACAAGACTTGCATAGATTCGAAATATCCTGATCCATGTTAGGCCAATAAACTGCTGTTCTAGCGAGTTGCTCCATTTCTGAATACCAAAATGGTCTTTGAGCATGATCTTGAGCACTTGAGGTTGAAGGTAAAGTGAAATAACCATAATCGTACCGTAAAGTAGACATCTATGCAAAAATGTTAAGGAGTCGGCTAATTTTTGGAACTTCTCCAACTTGACATTTTCAGTTTTGCAAGGCCATCCTTCTTGAGTAAAGCGTATGCTCGAAGAACAGTGCAATAGTGAGTTGAACAAAGTCTTAAATTGGATGGACAAGAATAAATTAACCATCAATACGCAAAAATCTACATGCTTCTCATTGAATTACAAACTGCGGTCGACAGCTCCTTTCCTTAATCTTCATTACAACAATTCGACAATTCGTAACAATGACCGCATTACTTACCTAGGAGTAAATCTTGATCCTTACCTTAACTTCTGATATCATATCAAATACCTTGAAGGAAAAATTTCTCGCAACGTTGGTCTCTTATTCAAACTTAATAAAGTCCTTCCAGCATCAGCTTAATTACTTATATAACAGCTTTATATACCCTTATTTATCTTATGGCATTGCACTGTGGGGCACTGTTGGTAAAACCCATTTAGCAAAACTCACCAGTCTGCAAAATAAGGCAATGCGTGCCATTGGTTGTTGTGACTGGCGCACTTCGGCAAACCCTCTCTTCGCCCGCTTTAAAATCTTAAAACTCCACGACATATACTCACGAGAAGTTGCTAAATTCGTCAAACAAACCCTACTGGGGCGTCTTCCACCATACTTTTTAGACTATTACCACAAATTCATAAATATTCACAGCCATTCAACAAGATCAACCATACACCATAACGTAGCCCTACCACTCTACTCAACCGCAAGAGCACAAAATTCAATAAAGTTTCAGGGTGCAAAGATTTGGAACAATATACCATCCCATATAAAACTAAAGTCGTACAGGAAATTCGTCAAAACTTATTGTGAAACCATTTTAAATTCTTATTAACTTAAAAACTGGTCCAGCATATTCTTTTCCTTTACTGAAATCATTTAAAAAAAAAAGCCCTAAAGAAAACAACTTCAATAGCATGTAAAAACTATGTCAATGATTCAAGCACACTTCAGGATTTTTTATAATTTTTTTTTGAAGGTGACCGTTTGACTCGAAGTCTTTTTGTCCCTTCACGGTCTCCTGTCGTAAGTATTTAATTGATTTTGTGCTATTTTTTTCATATGTTTTTGCGTTATTTACGGCGACAAAATAATAGCTGACTTGACTTGGAGCACTTTGGCAAAGACTGGGTCCTGGCTGTTTCTCTTTGTAAGGTAGCAGAATCAGGCACTTGCATCTGTGAAGTAAGAGTGTTAATTGCACAAACAGCATCAGCATCACCTGAACTCTACTCCTCGTCAAAATATTAATCTTTTCCTTGAGCAAGACGACTCAAAGCGTCTGCGTTTTGATGAAAGGTAGTCCTGCGGTGTTCCTCGTCAAAGTCAAATTGATTGAGGAATAATGTCCAACGTGCTAAACGGTTGGCTACCATAGCCGATGACGACTTACTGCGACCAAAAATTGCAAGTAAGGGTTTGTGATCAATGATCAAAATAAACTTCTGCCCGAACAAGTACTGAAAAAAATTTTTGATCGCGAAGATAACAGCTAAGGCTTCTTTCTGGATTTGAGTATAATTGCGTTGGGATTGAGAAAGAGTTGTGGAAACGTTAGCAAAGGGTATCTCGGAACCATCCGGAAAACGCTGAAATCGTAGCTCCAAAACCCACACTTAAAGCATCACAAGAAATACCAATGGGTAGATCAGGGTTGTAACGGTTGAGAACCTGATTGCTCGACATTCGGCAAAAGCTTCTCGAGTTTCTGAAAAGTCTTCTCCTCTCGAGGTCCCCATAACCAGTCGGCTTGCTTTTTTGTAAGGTGATACAGAGGTTCCGCTTCGGTTGCGTAAGTGGAAGCTTTAAGTAAAATTGAACAGAACCTAAAAAAGATTTAAGAGATGAGACATCTTTGGGTGCAAGCATGCTAAGAACTGCATCCACCTTTTTTACTTTTGCTAATGCCATCTCTTTGGAGCAAGTAACCTAAATACTCAACCTATTGTTGAGCAAAGAAACATTTCTCCTTGTTGCATCGCAGACCGTTGGAATGGAGACGATCTAACAGCTTTCGAAGATTGCGTAGATGACCTTCTACACCTTTACCACTTGCCTAAATGTCGTCGAGGTAGACTGCTACTCCTGGTAGATCGTTGGTTGAGTCATCCATAATCTTCTGGAAGTATCTCGGAGCAAAAGAGGCACCAAAAGGAACGTTCTGTAACAACACTGCCTTGTGCGTACTGAGAGCCAGCCTTCAGCGACTTTCCGGTTTCAGTTGAACTTGATTATAGGCTTCAGCTAAGTCAAGTTTGGTAAATTGAGAACTTCCTTGTTTTCTCATCAGCTCCTCTGACACTGGTTGTGCTTTGCACGCGTGGGTTCAAATCCCATCCTCGTCGCTAAATTATCTGTTATATTCCGCCAAGGTCAAACTTGCATTTATCTAACTTATATTTTATGTAACTCGCGTAGTAACTACAAGTTACAAGGGTGACCCAAAAAGATGCGTACCCATAAAAATTTCAATTGTGACTTTGATTAAAAAGCTATTAATTTTAAATTATAACCACACATTATTCAGTTTATGGAAGACCATTCACCAGAGTTTCAGCTATTTTTATCAATTTTTAGTAAACTTATGGCTTTTCCAAGATGTGTTCCAAATGTCCACCATTTACTTGCAAGCAAACCTGTACTCGTGTGGCAAAGTTTTCAAGGACTTTTACACACTCCTCTTTCGGGATGGCTCTTATTTTTGCTGTGATGGCAGTTTTCAGTTCCTCAATTGTTTGTGGATTTCCCTGGTATACATTGTCTTTGAGGAAACCCCACAGATAAAAATCTGAGAGGGTTAAGATCTGGTGAGTGCGGGGCCCATTCCTCATCGCACCTTCTGCTCATTAGTCTCTCTTCGAACCTCTGCCTCAACCAAGCAAGGATTTCGTAGGCAGTATGAGGTGTGGCCCCGTCTTGCTGAAACCATTGTGAAACTCTCAGAACTCCTCTCCGGCGTCCCAGCGACGCCCAGTACTTGTTCAGAACAGCCATGTAGCGCCCCTTGTTGACTGTCTGGGATCGGTCGTCATCATCTTCGAACCAATAAGGCCCGATGATCCCGAGCTTGTTCATGGCCACCCAGGCAGTACATTTAACAAAATGAAGCGTCGTCTGAAGCACTTCGTCTGGAACCTTCGAACCCCACAAAACATTGTTTTTGCTATTGGCGTGCCCGGAAAGCAAAAAACAAAACGAAATGCTTGCAACGAAATTGTGAACATTTGGAACACATCTTGGAAAAGCCATTAGTTTACTAAAAATTGACAAAAATAGCTGCAACTCAGGTGAATGGTCTTCCATAAACTGAATAATGTGTGGTTGTAATTTGAAATTAATAGCTTTTTAATCAAAGTCACAACTGAAATTTTTATGGGTACGCATCTTTTTGGGTCAGTACAATTAACTTAGGTGAAGTGAAAATGCAGTAAATCACAGTTGCTTACATACACAGAAAGGTGATGTAGTTTAAGGCAGAAAAGCACGTAATTAACTAATAATCTCTTGCTAGCGTGGAAGCAAGAAAAACACATATTTAAGAAATAATCTCTTGCAAGGCGTGGAAGCAATTATATTAGCACAAAAAAACAAACGCCTTGTGCTAATTAACTCTGCAGTAATCAGCATGGAAACATGGCAGCTTGCAAAGTATGCAAAAGAAGTACGATCTGATGCGCTAGTTCAGGGGTGGTCAAACTACAGCCCGCGAGATCATTTCATGGGCCCGCGGGCACTTACAGAGATATAAACCTTGTTCCTCACTGAGATTGCGTAGAATATGGGACATTTGCGGACGTAATAACCTTTTTTGCTCCTCACTTAATTTGGAGTAGAAAATAGGACATCTGCGTTTGTGATTACCATTTTTACTTTGCTTTTCCAATGAATGCGGCCCTCGGCTTCAAAATATTTTTAATGCAGCCCTTCGAGGGAAAAGTCTGCCCACCCCTGCGCTAGTTGATTAACTATGAACACAAAACTCATTTAACAGAAACACATTAAGTACGATACATAACACTGCCTTTGTACATGAGGTCTTGTTTCCGCTGAAATCAAATGCTCGTATTATTTTTTTTCTCAGAATTCTTGTGAGGGGACAGAATTAGCTGATTCGCCGAATATCGCGATTGAGGACGCGCAATAAATGTTCTCACATTCTTTTCCAATGCAGAGAAGATTTCAATTGTAATGGTTTCTTTTTATTTAAAGTACTCTTCAAATTGATTTTTTTTTGAATTGTTAATTTGGTCTTCAAATTGAATAGTTAATTTGAAGGTGACTATTTATAGCCGCTGACGTGTCTCATCTGGTCAGCACCAGCATGCGTTTAAAGCAGAAGCAATGCCGTTATTTTTACGATTTTTTGCTCGCTCATGACAATCCATGATCTGCACTCGGGTACTTGGTTTGAAATTTACTTTTTATTAGCATACTTTGTCTTTGCAGCGTTAAGTTAACCTCCCTGTGTTAATGAGACTTGCGTAACATACTATATTGTTTCTTTATTATCGTTCTTGTTATGGCACAATGCTTTTTTTCAGTTTCGCTCTTGCTTAACTGTTGCGGTAGTTTTGATATCAAACTTTGATCGGTTTTATACTGTAGAAAGCTTTATGCAGAAGGTTAATCTTTTTTTAAGAAGCGCGGATAAATCGCAGCTGCGTCAAGTTTTTGAGGTAATAGAATCGCATTTTTTTCATAATTTTTTTTATTGCACTTCGGGGTTACTAGTTTTACTGCGTTCAGTATTTTCCAAGTAAATCTCGTCAGTCCTACATCTTGGTGATTTGCCGCATTTACTACATCGGAATCGTCTAGCCGACAGCACTCGATGAAAATAAAATTGCAATACCATACATTAATCGCAGTTGTCGTAAGCGACGCGTTTAGGCTGGTGTTTGTATTAATTCCTGAAACGTGAGGTGGATTTCGTGTGTTATTGAAGTATAAGAGTCTGAGTAGACGCCATATGTAATACTCAGGACTAACCCCATTATAAAGGAATAATATTACAGTACCAGCCGAGATGGTCAAAGTAGTCCAAAAATCTACTTAATTCAAAGCAACATGTTAACAGGTCTTGGATGCCGAGTGTTAGGACCGTCTGCCTCTGAAGCGGAGTTGCAGACTTGCATCTAATTAAAGACTTTAACATTGATATTTACGACTTTCCTGTTTGACGTTCAGCGTTAAAGGGACATTGTGCAGAACAAGCCTGCAACTTTATTCGTGTCGTTGGAAAAGGCGCTTGACGAGTTTCGCTCTTGCTTACGAGATTTCTCCATCTTTGGTGGGTGACTACTCCTAAGCTATCTCTTTATAGCGCTCTCTCGTGAATGATAGATAAAAAGCTACTAAATATTATATAGGCCTACCGGTATACTATACCGATAGACTATAGTCCAGGGGTTCTTAATGTTTTTTGTCTCGTTTACCCCTTGTCGAAGGAAAGAAGTATAATTTACCCCCAGTGTACCACTACTGCTTTTTCATTACTGAAAATTAAAAATTTCTTTAGTCTTTAATTCAGAAAATTTACCCCCGGTTAAGAACCCCTACTATGGTCTATAATAAAAATATTCTTTCAAGTAGAAGTAGGCCTACGGCAAAATATTTTCACTTCAGTAAAAGTAATGATCAAGTAGTCAAAATTAATCTAGATTGCTCGAGTACCTAGTGGGAGTACAGTTTTAAGTTTTTGTATTTTCTGTAAGTGTCCGCTTTCTTTTTGCTTTTAAATATCTGCTTTTGTGATTCTCTTAAATGGTAGCAAAGGAGCAGCATTGGCATATTCTGGGATTTTAAAGATTTGTAGAATGCCAAGCAAAAGATTACGTGGATAGCCTACTTGTGTCGCAAGTTTACGTGGATAGCCATCTTATGAGCCACAGCTCGTGGAACAACCATTTAACTTGATATGTGCAGCAAATTTTATATTCTTTCTGTAAAAATGATAGCAAAATTTAATCTTTGTGAATTAAAGGAGATAAGCCCGGTTCACACAGACGGCGTTAGCGGAAAGCGGCGAGATCCAGGTATGTCACGCACAAAGCTCAAGGCCTTTGCCGAGCGTGCTAGCGGTAATTTTCTGCGTTTGAAGCCTCAAGCGGCAGAGTTGAAATAATTCAACTTTTCCTCTTGAGACTTTGCAAATTAGCTTAATGATAAATGAACAGCCGGTGGGTAGGGTAGGTAGGCTACTGACTGGAGGAATAATTTTATTATGCTTGGCTATTATATCAGTTGTGAGTGGTGTAGGATGACTCTGCAGGATCAGACATCAAATTATCTAACAAAGTTGTGTCATAACAATAGTTTTTGCCGATAATAGCCTAGGTATCACACAGCTACCGGTCGGCCCAAACGGTTTAAAAACTCAAGTGGCCAATTGGGTTGAATGTCCTTCTCGCTAGCGTAGACTTAAATTTAATGTCCAGTTGAGTGAAGGATTGGGTGTTCACACCTGCATCTGCTTTGTGTATATTTTGCAGATTACACCATTGCAAATAGTTTTCTAGGCTGTAGTCTACCAGTGCAATTTTGGTAATAGCCAAATCAAGGATAGTTGAATGCTAGTCTACTGGTACCGTGCTAGGCATTTTAGTTGGCTTGGCTGCAGTCTACCAGTGCAATATTGGTATTAGCCAAATCAGTAGGCTAATAGTTAAATGCTTAAAATCAAGATGAATTGAACTAGCTGTGGTGGGTATTCGTAAACATACCGTTACTGTGACCGTTAGTCCTGTAGGCTACTGGTATATGAGTTGGGTTATATATGCAGTATGGGTAGCTAGGTATTTAGGTATGTGTTTGTGAGCTACTAGTCAGCTGGTGTTATTTAATTTAAAGGCACTACTACTACTAAAAGATATGCAGATAAAGGGCATAAAAAAAATTTCCAATTAAATGGCATAAACATATCCTTTCAAACAGATGAATATTTACAGTAGGCTACTCAGTACCGGTACCATAAATGCAGCCATTCCAGTGTGTACCGGTACCAATATGATTAGACTATGTACCATGTATGTTTGTTCTGTATTGCAAGATTTAGTAATTTTTGTTTGTCCATTGTAGTCTAGCTTATTTGTGATAAGCAACAGCAACTAGCGATATTTTTTCGACTTCAGCAGTGTTGCTTGCAGAGCCGTAGCAGCCGCCCCCCAAACCCCCCAATTGGGGGGGGCCCACACTGCCAAAAGGGGCCCCAAATTGTCTTGAAGGACCCGAAGTTGCATCAATTCAAAAACAAAGTTTTGCTTGGCGAATCGCGTTGAATAGGATTTTTTGCGCTCAGATTCTATATATTTCAGTTTTAAAATTTTTCGCTATCGTTTACTTTCAAATAGCGTCATAAACTGCATAATGATGTCATAAACAATACACTGTGTGTAAGAGTGCGCGTAGGACTTGAAAAAGGAGGCCGGTGCGGAGTTGGATGCAATCATTTTTCAAAGCTTAAATTCAAATTCATTCCTCTTGAAAAAATTAAATTCAAATTCGTTAACACCTTGTGAGCAGATTTAAAATTTTATCTACTTATTTTTTATTTATTCGCAATTTTATTCTCCTATCATGAAAAAGCGACGGGGCGCTATACGAGCTCGCTTAGGAGTTGCCGACCATCGGTCTACCACACCTAGATGGGGTAACTTAATCCCGTTTAGTGCCTTTCCCAACAGCACAACAAGCGAACTTGCCGCTTGTTTCGCGCTATCCATTATGCTGAACGTCAACCAAAAAAGCTGTGAATACCAATTTTCAAGTCATTGGTTTGACCGGACCCGGAATTGAATCCCGGAGTCCACCAATCTAGAAGCAGATGCTCTATCCACTCGGCCATCCGATCGGTAAATTAAATTCAATCCTACCCTATTTCTGTGTCAGCAACCATAATCTGACATCGAATACAAAAGTCCATTGAAAAAGGATTTGCTAGTTTGAAAACGTGTGCTTTTGAAATAGCGCAGGAATTGGACATTGGTCCGGTCTTCCTCAATCAAAAAGTAAAAAAAAAAGAGAATGAAAATAGAAAAAGAGAATGTTTAGTCACGATGCAAATCTATATCGTACAGCTTCTGAGGAAGAGATTCAAAGCAAACTTTTTAAAACAACTGGTGGACCAGGCTATTATGTCGATACTAGAAAGTTTTAAGCTGACATGTGATGTCGCTTCTGTCTTTGCATTGCTGTTTACACCCAACAGCTTCGTGCATGAACAGCCATTGTCAGCAATATGATCTGGCAATACCGCACGCAGGTTCAGATCCTTTGCGACGGGTTCGATTCACGGCTGGAGTCTATTGCATTTGATATTTATATCAGATGGTTGCTGATTAGAACGACACAAGCTCGTTTGGCAGTCTCCCTTCAACACCGTTGAACTTTTAATTCAATAGTAATACCTGTAAGTGCTCGCTTGCCTTGCTTCTCGAGTTTACAAAATGCGTTGTTACTGTTACCAGTGCTGAACAAAGCTTCAGAAAACTGAAATTTATTAAAACGTTTATTACATCTAATATGGCAAACAGCAGACTATCTTTTTTCTTTCCATTTGTTGGCATTTTTATCCACCTGTCACAGAAAGCAATGGGGTACTACACGAGCTCCCTTAGGAGTTGCCGGCCATCTGTCTACCTACCGCACTTAGATGGGGGAATCTCGTTAAGTGTTTTTCCCAACGGCACAAGCAAACTTGACGGCTTTCTTAACACTATCCCTTTAATGCTGAATGTCTAGTTGGAAAGCTGTGAATACCAATTTTTAAGTCATTGGTTTGACTTGACTAGTGATCAAACCCTCAGTCTATTCACTCCTTCAGGCTCAGAAGCACACGCTCTATCCACTCGGCCATCCGATTGGTTCTTCGCTGGCCATGTTGTCAATCGAAAGTTAATGCACCCAATCTCCAGATTATGATGCTGTCAAAAGAACATCTGTGTACGAAAAAGTGCGCTCTAGCTAGACCGGAGGTTTTCAACCTATTGGCCATGGCCCAACAGTGGGCCACAGAGCTTGACTAGAGAGCGACATCAGCATTCCCTAATCATGCCATCACGTTGACTTTGTACCTTTTAACAAAAGTTATTGGGCCACCATCATATTTTATCATTTTAGTTGGCCATGAGCAGAAAAAGGTAGAAAAACCCTGAGCTAAACGATTTTAATGGAAAATGAATTGGGTGTAACAAACTTGTCTTAAAATTACACCTTTTATTTTTACACAGTGATAACGCGTTATATGTTTTAATTTTACCACAGTATTCGCATTGTGGTGAGAAACTGAGTTGTTACCCCTGGAAAAACCTAAAACAATTCATATCGAAAGCTAAGTACTGGGGACTTGAAAGGGTTTTTGGGGGGGCCCAAAGTTGAGCTGCTACGGCACTGGTTGCTTGCAGTCACCGGCGGCTGTTTCTATGGAAACGATATGAGGTGTTCGTCGCTTTGTGTGTGAACATTAAAGACCAAGCCTTAAGCGGGCTTCACACCGAAGCCGTTACCGTCAACGTCGGCGTTTCATAGCCGTCTACGTTTCCGTACCGTTTAACGTCAAACGTAATACGCTTACGTGAGCGTTCACACCAATTTCAAACGTTGCGCAGGCTGACTTGCTTATAATGGTGGTAGTAGTAGGACCGGTAGTAGCTTATTTTATTTAATGACCAGAAAAACACCAAACAAGAACAATGGCAGAAAAGCAGGTTACGTTGAAACCTGCAGGAATTAAAAAAATTAAACACAACTAAAAGAACATTAGGCCTATGCCACGTAATCAGTAATGACTATGGCAAGTTTTTGTAGCACTAAAAATCTGAAAAAGTTGCATTTATTTTTAACAAAAGTTGCGCTAAAAAGTTGCATTTATTTTTAACAAAAGTTGCACTAAAAAGTTGGATCTACGCCTATTCACAACGAGTTTAAACAGCGCTGATTTTATAGCTAGCCTACTCACTATAGCTACCACACAGTTACACTTTTCAAATAACCTTGTTTGGTCAAAATAAAGGAACAAAACGAAAACCGTTGTTCAACCATCAAATGCAACCGGAAAGAAAAACATGCATGCAAGTGTTGCCAGCAAACGAAATGGAAAGCCGTTAAACCGGAAAAGGGCGAAAAAAGGCTACAATTGCTGCGAAAAAAGGATTAAACCGAAAAAGGGCGGAAAAATAAAAAAGGCTACCGAAAAAAGGCTACAATTATTCAAGCGATTTATTAACATATAATGCTAAATACTTCCAAACATTGTCTGGAGTGAAATGGCGGTCTTTGGCCAACAGTTTCCGTAACATGCTGAAACTTCGCTCCACAGAGCATGAAGTTGCTTGGCAATTTAATAATTTAGCATAAAGTTCCGGACTGATGTTTGGCCTGGTCATTTCTGCAATTGCTTTAAGGTCGCTATTCATTTCGAATCGACGACCCAAGTACAATTTTATTCCAGCTGGATCACTGCCAAACTCTAATGTATAGGCTTTTTCGTAGGCTTGAGCAACAGTATATTTTGTGCTCTCCGCTCTTTGTATTTCATCAACAAGTTTTAGGTAACATTGGTAAATTTCTCTTAGGCTTCCAGGAAGACTTTCAACCGCTACCGCTTCCTTTGCTTTCACCACTAACTGCCCCGTACCTTCGAAAGCATTTACTATCTCACGGACTTGCGGAAACTTTTTGGCATAGTATTCTGCTGCCTTTAGCCAACTTCCCCATCGGGTGACTACGGGTTGTGGGGGACTGTTGATTGCTGAAAACTTTGCTTTTCGATCTTTGTTTTTCACTACTGAAGCTTTCACTGAAGCAATTAGCTTGTCAACATCCTCATAGTTAGCACGGATTCGTTCAGCTGCATTATGCAAACCGTGAGCCACACAGGTTATATGAAAGAGCCTCGGATATGTTTGTTTAACAACACGGCCTGCTGCTGTCATGTACCTGGCGGCATCGGTAAGCAATAAAACAAAATTGTCTCTGTCTGTTTCGAGGGTGCGAATAGCATCATCCACAGCATGTATGACACTTTGTTGATTTGGTGATGCATCAAGAGTTTTGCAATGCAACAAGTAAGTTGTTTCTGGCTGTTCTATATCTCCGACTAGGGTGTTTATATATTTGCATCCTGAAACATCAGTTTCATCAATGACCATGAAAATTACCTTATCTGAGAGAATATTGCAAATTCGATTTACTTCACATTTTCCCATGTCATCAATTCGCTTTCGGCATGCGGACTCGGATGGAGCTCTTTGACCAACATATTTAAATAGGGCTTGCAGGTCAGGATTGTTTAGTTTGTAGAGGGGAATGTCAGCTGAAAGGAAAGCAGCTGTCACTTTGCCAACATAATCATTCCAATCGAAACTAGTTGTTGGTATGCTTAGCGGTTGCTGTCGTTGCTGTGATGTTGACGGCAGGGCTTTTTGATGCTTTTTGCTCTGACGATGTTTATCAATCGAAAATTTTTTACAATGCGACACAATCGTAGAGCATAGCGTACAGAATAGCTCTCCACGAGTTGTGGCCATGAATTCTGTAGGGTAGCGTGCTACGTAGGCTTGCACTTTGGAAAGAGAAGATTGGGCTCCTTTCGGCATTCTTGTATAAATTTTATTATAACTAAGAAATTGAGGTAACACTATATTTTTCCAATGGTATATATCTAAAAATCATAAACTTTACTGACTGCTCTTATATATTTTCTTATTTGCCAAATAACTACCGGTAATGCATTTTTATAACCACATATAATTCAACTCAACAGAGCTTGACCTAGAAAACCTAGACAAAACTGTGTTCATATAATTTCACTGCATTCTAATTGTGCACAAAAAATTCTTTAATTTTAATTACCACTCCAGGCAGTTTGGCGGCCTGTTCATTTCGCCATGGTTGACCCTGTCAAACGCAGACGGTGACTCTAACGGTCTGACTTTAAAACTAGAGCAAATCTTCTCCGACCTTGTCTTGTGAAGCCTGAGCTGCAGCCACACATAAAAAAATCTTCCAGGATTGTAGCTGAACTTCTAGAATGCAAACCAACTGTTGCATCATATATAACCTTGAGACGCAGCCAATCCGCCACAAAGCCCTTTGTTATATATACAATTCAAACAGAATATTAAAATTAGACTGAAATACTGTAGTTTCAAATCATATATTTCAAATCACACTTTTACATTTTGCGTAAAAATTGATAAAAGTTGCACGAAAAATCGAAAAAAGTTGCAAAAAGTTGCAAAATAGAATTTATGGAAACGGCTTAAAACATTGTATTACGTAAATTCTGAGTCTTTCGAAGCTGTCGGAAGCTGTAAAAAAAAGTAGCAAAAGTTGCAAAAACTTGCCCTAGTAATGACCAAAAAATAACATAATTTGACGTTTAAATAAGGTACCAGCAGGGCCGGTGCTAGGAACTGCGGGGCCCAATTAGAAATCTGCTGGAGGGGCCCCTACTTTTCATATTGCGAAACGTATGGGTGTTTATATTTCATAAAAAAAAGCATCCATAGCAAACACACTAAAAAATAGCCATTTAATACGTGCTATAAAACAAATTTAAGGTAGGCCTAATGTAGATGCTCCTTCGTTTATTTTTTTAGTATCAAGAAAGGCAAATTGGGTAATTGCAAATTTAAGAAAAGCATTAGTTTAGTTTTTTAGTTGCATATTTATCCTCCTATCTCGAGAAAGCGATCAATGCGCTATACGAGCTCGCTTAGGAGTATCATTACGGTAATATGTTAAAAAGTTACGCCGAACAGCAATAATTTGCGAGTACGTCTTTCTGAAATTTGTAACTCCTAACAAACCTACGTAGCCTTATGCCTTAAGCATCGAAAATGGGCCGACGAGAATGCTTCATATTTGATAAAGAAGTCGGATCGAAAGCATGAAATAAACAAAAATTACCAAGTTTTTTAAAAAGCATTAAAATTGCAATTACTCTATCAATATTCAAAAAAATTTAAGGAAGCATGCCCCCGAACCCCTCAGAGAGGTTTTTGTTCTTAAATTGTTTCGAATCAACTCGATCTGCTGTTGGCACTGTCGGCTTCTTCTATTGACTTTGTTACCGTAAATCTTGAAGGTTTCTCAAAGCTTTCGGTTTTATAAAACGGAGTATATTCGACATTTTAGCTTACGTGCCAATCAGTATTATTGATATTATCATTAAGGTTTAAGGCGCTTAATAACTAAAGGATGCTTTTCAGCCCCAGGACTAATGTTAAGGGGTAAAGTACACACGAGTTAAATAAATAAACGACACAATATAAAAAAATAAATAAATAAACATAAGTCTCCCCAAAAAAGAAAACAAACCAAAATCTTGAACACCCAAAAAGACGACAGCATTTGACGAAGGTTAAAAGCAGGGTTTCTTAACCAGGGGTGCGAGAAATGTTCCTACGGGGCGCGGGGATGATGAATCATTTCACTGATATGTTCGCCGGAATATTTTCACTGGAATATAGGCAATCAGAAGACGGGTAGACCTTATTATTGCTCTTCACCGACATTTTCCAATTTAAACGGGGGTGCGAGAATTAGTTGGTGATTCAAAAGGGGTACAGCAAGTAAAAAAGGTTAAAAACCACTGGCTTAGAGCTTTTGGTGTAGAATAGGCCCTATGATCTCTTAAATAGACGCTGAAATGTATGCTGCAACTGAAAATAAGATGAATCCCTGAAACTATTTACACGTATTTTCTTGTAAACAGCAAACCCACGTGATCAAACAAATGCGTAACTTTTTTCCTTATGAATTTTTTTTATTTAATTTAAGAGAAAATGGAAATGGTCAATACGAATATGGCACTTTCCCGTATTTTGTACCTTATAATACGGGAAAAAATACACTAGCGCGGGGCCCCGTCAACGCGCGGGGCCCAATTTGATAAAATCGGTCAAATCGGCTTAAAACCGGCCCTGGGTACCAGTAGTGGTTAAAAAAATAATAATAATCAACTTTCATCAGTAAATTCTTTGAATTGTTCTAGTGACCTAGTCAGCTTAGTACACAGCAAAACTGATACAGATTAAAGAAATGTTTAACACAACGCAGAATTGTTGGAAATGGAAGCCGGAAAACCAAGAAATTTTAAATGCTCATCGATTGGGAGATGTCTGGAAAAATTAAAATCTGCAACAACAAAAACTAACAGCAGATATCTGTATTTGCCCTTTATTGCAAATAAATGTAGGTACTGTACTTAATATAATTACGGTATGCACTTCTATTACATATCCAATGAATTCATAAATTACTACAATGAATTCAGAAATGGTAGGCCCCAGTGGCGTACGCAGGATTTTTCAATGGGGGGGTTTCAGTATTGTAATGACGTAAAGGTACTACATCACAATTACAGTAGTTTAGAGGTATTAAAGTGCATCGTATTGTAATAGTTCCAGCCTAAATTGCAGTTAACCATGATTAAGTTATATAATGCCATTACTAAGGAAACAACAAAGATATTTCATTCACACTTTTGCTTAATGCTTTTCGTTTCATCTAAGGAGAGAAAACGTTTCACAGAAACTCAAGCTCTCAGGTCGTTGTAAAAATTTTTCTGAAAAAAATTTTAGTTGAAATCATTTTTGGGCCATAGGAAGGTTAATTGACTAAAGTAGACTGGCTAGCTGTCGCAACGTAACAAACAGGGTGCACCCAGGGGGTAAAACAAGCAATTCCTTCTCTCCAAAAAAACTTTTTTCAAGAACCAACATAAATATAAACAACGCATATAGGCTAAACCTTGTTATAAACAGTCAATATACGGTACACTCATTATGAAGGGGGCAGTTTCTCGCTTGAAGTTTGAAAAGTGAAGATATTGGAGCATAAGAAAAAACTGCTCTCCCTACCAAAACGTTTTTAAACTGAAATAAATCATGTGCGAGAGGAATCCCTAATCATCCGATTAAAGTCAAAAACAGCGTCGATATTATCTAAGCATTTTTCTGCCAAATCACAGTGTCGATATCAGATGCTTTCAAACACATAATCGGGGTGTCCATGGGAAATGAAAAACTCTAGCTTTTGAGATAGTCAGTTTACGGTACGAAAAAACAATGTTGTCTCTCCCGTCGTTCCGCCTCTAGGCCTCTTCAAATCTTTCGTTGGTCTATGGCCGTCTTTGGCTGTATTTTTATCTTACTTTTGGCACTTAGAGCAGTATCAATTTAGTTTTTTAATACTTTAATAAAATTTCTCAAAAAACTGAGCGATCATAGCGTAGTGTTAAAAGATTTCGCTATCGATGCGGAAGGTTTGGGACTCAATTCCTAGTCAAATCAGACACAGTGTAGCCAACGACTCGCAACCGCTGTGACGTTTCTTTGGAGCTGCGTTGCCCAGGCGCTAAGCCACGGGGTCGGGCCCTGCCACTCGCTACCACGTTTCGGTACAACAACGAATTTAATAAAACGATTACAATCAAGATTTGATTTAATATAAAAAAAAAATTTGTGTGCAGCCATAGTTACTGCAGATACACCACAATTAAGAAAACTCCTCCTTCTTAATTGTTTCACAGCAACATCAATGACAAAAATGCACTTCAAGCAAAACACAACAAAAAAGTTGGACCACTGGGTACCGATATTGTAGCATTGCATCGTAATCAGTGCTCGAGTTGTAAAAATACTTACGGGGGGATGGTACAACTTTTCACGCAAACGTAAGAAGGGATGATCATTGTGCTTGTAAGGGAATGGTTTATGCTAAAATGTTTTGTGGGGGATGGTGTTGTTTGGGATGAAAACATGATAGCAATTTCATCAAGCTCCGCATGAAGAAAAGTCGGTTCGTTTTAAAAAAGAAAGGTTTTATTTTTTCTGCAATTGTCAAGGGGGAAGGGGAGTGCTGACTCCCGACCCCTGCGAACGTCACTGGGGCCCATCCATTTGCGCTTGGGTAACACAGAAACGTCGCAGTGGTGGCGAGTCGTTGGCGACTCTGTGCCGATTTGACCATCCCGGGAATCGAACCCCAGACCTTCCGCACCGATAACCTGTGCGCTTAACAACTGAGCTAACGACCGGTGCGAGCCCAAAAATCAAACCCAAAACCTCCCGCATCCATAGTGATGTGTTTAACCACTACACCAACTGGTCGGTTTGGCTCAAAATGATGACATTGCATTCGGAATATCTGCCTGCGTTGCAACCGTTCTCTTCCAAGAATGCCTTCTGCGCTGAAACGTTGTCTTGTCCAGCCATAGCCGTTGAGAACAATGTCTTTATGACATCACAACACGACTCCAGTTTTAGTGAATTGAATTGGTCCAACTTCCTAATTACTGCAGTCAGGTACAAGTATCCTACTGCATCAGTACAGAGTTTATTGGTATATTAGACATAAAGTTTTTTTTTTTGCTCACAAACTTACCGCTCTCTTTTAATTCATTGCCAATAACAATCCAAGCTTGGTCTTTAATGCTTCTAGTCTACTCTTGAAATCTTTTATTTTTATGATACATTATACAAGCAGGGATGTTGCTTAACTTGCTCAATTAAAATCTCATTAAATGCCATGCTTATTGCCTGATCTGTTAATCACAAATGCGTAAAATTGTGCAGTGTAGAACGCACACACCAGCACATAAACAGTGAAGAAACATTATGGTACCAGTAGATCACATGGTGAACAGTGTTCCTTGTAAGGTGCAAAATGAGAAATTTGAGGTATTGGGAAAATATAAAGATAGAACAAAATAAATATTGGGCAAATCATATTGACTGTAGGCTACCTGAAAACTTCTGTCTGCAAACAATTGCTTATTCATTTTTTTTTTTTTTATAAACCAGTTTCAAAGCAAAATTTTAGACAAAAGTTGCAAAATAGGCTAGTAAAAACGTTTGGGCAAATCACCAATACTGGTATTCTGGTATTGTAAACATTTTGTTTGGGCTAGACTAGAGAACACTGCCAGTGGGTTCAATAGATAAAAGAATGAGCCTATGAAAATTATAGGGTCAAAGATAGGGTTAGGTTTATCTTTATGGTTAAGGTTAGGGCCTAACCTGTAACCTACCGGTACCCCCAAACTCTTATTTTAACCCATACCAGTAACCATGTATGTGATGATTTCACTGGCAAGTTGGCAACCATTGTAGCCCACTCTACTCACTCAGACACTGCACAGCCACAGAGTTGCACCAGTTGACCAGCTAATATGGGCTACTACTGGTACTATGTACCAGTGAAAGAAAACTGTATGCGTAGGCTATCACCAATAACTGGATAACAGACTGGCAGGTAGGCTTTTTAGGCTACCGGTATGTGATACTACTCTGGAATGGTAGGACAGACTGGCAGAGGCACATACTAACAGGCCTTTTATTTTACGGCCTACCCAGCTATAGACTACTGCTTAGTAACCATAGCCTACAGCATCGTAGAGTTACCGGTACTACAATTTACTCAAGAAATGTACAGTAGTAACCTACCATACTGTAGTCTACTAGGCTATGGTTACTGAATACCGGTTACTACCATAGCCTAACAACGCCTCTTTTGTTGTTTAGCAGGCATTTTGAGTAAAATTACTATCCTCAAAACCTGAAAGTTGCCACAACAAACACACTGGTACTGCAATTTGCCCACTCACATAGCTCAAACTCAGTTCTCTTTCCTTCCGTCATGACCGTTGAGATAAATGTTTTTTATCTCAACGTAATGACGGGAAAACCAAGAAAATCACTTCCGTCCCGTCACCGCCATTCCACATTTTTTGTGTGTGAACACCCTAACGTAGTCGTAACGGCAGACGCAACGGTAACGTTGACGTAACGGCTTCGGTGTGAAGCCCGCTTTAGCTTATTGCTCTGCGTTAGCCTTGCGGAAAAAGGCCAAAGGCTTTCCGCTATCGCGAATGCCTTCTGTGTAAACCGGCCTATATATTCCTATGTGTTAAGGTAGCTCCTTTGTGGAAACTTAGTCTGCCGATTTTATTAAAAGAGAGAAAGCTTTTTCATTTTATTGATAATGCTCGAGTGCACGTGGCAAATTTACTCAACGGATTAGTGTCATTAATTGTTTAATGGCTTTCGCTCACCTTTTCTACCCTCATTAAATATTTCTTCCTAGAAATTGGTAAAAGCAATGATGTTGGCAAGCAAGAAACACATTTTTGGTAAAAAATTCGAAACAAAAGAGTGTGCAATTCTGCAATATCTTAGAGGGATAGAAATGTGTGAACGGTCGTAAGATATATTTCTGCCAGCAAAAGACGTGTGTTTTACCCAGTTTGTGACAAGCAGCTTCACAATATCTTCTGTTCCTCGCGCAAACAACGTGCGTTGCTCTCGCTGCTCATCAAAGTTACGAGGCTTTCCAGCATACGAGCAATTCTGAAGGGGAAGCGGCAGGCATCTATCGAATTGAATAAAAGTCCGTGCTTCGCCGGTTTCTTAGGATTAAACTGTTTGAAATGTTGTGTGGTTTTATGGCGCTTTATAACCACTAAGGTCCTTTTAGCGCCAGGACTAAATTTTGTCAAAAATTCACTGACGTATTTTTATTCTCTATTTATTTCATCCTCCGCGCTACACTTAATTGCTGAGCATTTAGCAAGTGTAACAGCAGATACCAGTCTTTAAAGTCTTTGGTTTGACCCGACTGAGAATAGAACCCAACCTACCAGCTTCCAAGGCGAATGCTCTAAACTGCACTCTAAACGTGCAAGCAACTCGTTCTGATTTACAACACAGCAGCGTCCGTTGACATCAAGCAAAAAAAACAAAAAATTTGGCGCGTAATCGAGCAGCTTAGTGAGTTGAAGAAAAGGTCACCGCGGCGTCACAAATAGCTATCGGTTCTAGCGACGCAGATAACAAGACTTGGTGTCGATTCCCTGGTAGAAGTTCACATTAAATTATGTGACAGCGTAACAACCGGTATTATAGAACGCCGACGTTGATTACGCAGTCCTTAGTTAAATCCTTGCAAAGGCAATTTTACATTTTCTGAGTTTATTGATTCTATACATCTTGAGTTTGTTATGAAAAAGACATGTTCATCTGATTTTTACCTCATTGGTTTTCCATTTTTCGGAAATTATTGTATTTTTTCTCATTTTTTTGATTTTGTTTGCCAGGCAGACGTACATGAACTTTTAAAAGCACAACAGGCAACAGCGATTGTGACGCCAATCGAGGTCTTAGCTTTAGAGCAGTGGTTTTCAACCTGGTGGTCGCGACTCCCATTGGGGGTCCTGAGGGTTTTTTCTAGGGGTCGCGAGAGGTATTTAGTATTTGTTAGAAACCCCTTTATCGCAGACTCAGACGTTGTAACGTGCAACTCAAATGATGCAACTCAAGAGGAATTTATAGCCCTGAAAAATAATTTGACTGCAGAGGATATCTTCAAAGAGACGTCTTTGCCTGCATATTGGTCAGCCATGGTAGCTTCGTGTTCTAAAGTGGCAAGCACAGCGATTCAACTTTTGATGCCATTTTCATCAACTTAGCTGTGTGAGGCATGCTTCTCAGTGTTCCGGAGAATAAAAAACAAGACCAGGAATAAACTAATTGCTAGATCAGAGATGTTCTAGTCGCTACCGACCTAGCCACGCATTGACAAGCTTGTCACCCAAATGCAACACCAGCCATCTCATTAGTGCAGCTACCATGATGTGCCTAAATTTACTGAGTCTTTCTTTTAACAGGGTGATATTACAATACTTACGTTAGTTATTTCTATTGCTGCTATGCTTGCGCAACTGCGTTACATGTGTTAAATAACTTAGTTGGTTGAAAGGGGGTTGTTTGGTTGTTTCGGATTGCTAAGTGGGTGGCTGAATAAAAAAGGTTGAAGCCACTGCTGTAGAGCGTTTTATTCGCCTCAACTAAAAAACGCGACAGCAATTTTTACCTCGAGTAACGTAACAGTCACTGGTGTGTTTTTGCGTCAACTTGGCATACCAAATCAAGAAGATGAGTAAATGGTAAAAATGCAATATTTTCGAAAAAAGGAAAGCCGATGTTTTTTGACATTTTAGGCATCTTAACCAAAAACTTTAAACCTCGCAACTATTACACAACTGACTATAATCCACTTGACAACACCAAAAACGATACCCTGATACATATGCATATCAATATCGGTCAAATCGGCGCAGTGTCGCCAACGGCTCGCCACTGCTACAAAGTTCCTTCGGAGCTGTGCAGTCCAGGCGCTAAGCCGCGGAGATGGGCCCTGCCACTCGTCACACGCTTCGGCGTAATAGGCTATCGCGAGTATGATGAAGATTTAATTTAATTTTTGGTTTTAATTTTTCCAAGATTTAATACTTGTATGACTGGTCGGTGATCAGCCACACAATGCGCAATTATACCACTTTTGATACTAGTATTTGAGATATTGGTCCATGACCAATGGTAGAAGAGCTCGAGTCAGTGATTCTAGTAGGTTTGTTGATCAAGGGGTAGAAGTTATAACTAAACATGATATCTGTGAATTGTTCAGTTTTTTTATCGGAGAGATCTAATAAATTAAAATTTAGGTCTCCCATCAGGAAACATTTACTTTTGGTTTCATTTAATTCACATAATACCAGTTTAATAAAATCGAAAAAGCCACTTAGCCCCAAATTATCATTACGAGGAGGTCTATAAACAGTGTCACGTATCAGCCTTTTACCTTCAAAATGTATAGTAACAAATAGAGATTCGAACAATTTTCCATGCATGATTAAAAGTTCGGCATAGGGGGTAAAAATTAAGCTCTGTTTGATGTACATTCCAACACCACTGCCTCTGCTGACAACTCTAGGATTAGATATATAAACATATCCATTTAGGTTCATACGTTGACCAGTAGTATGGGGTTTTTCCCATGTTTCATTTCCTGCAATTATATGAGGCTGATAATCTAATCCCGAAATCAAACTTTCGAATTTAGTAAAATTGTAAGGATTAGTGAGAGATCTTACGTTTACACACATGGTGCTAAAGCTACATTCTTTATCTTTTTCAGATAAAAGCGTAAAGAGCTTCTTGAACAGTTAGTTAAGAATCCAATTGGTTATTATTTAAAAACATATCAGTGTCATCAAGATCATGATCATAATGATTAGGCACAATTGACAGTAATCTATCGAGGTCATCAGCATAGGCGTAGCCAGGGGGGGGGGGGCATGGCCCCCTCCCTGAAATTTAAATCTCAGGGTCACGTTGAGCGCACTGTTGTGGTAGTACCATGGTCCGTCTATGACTAATCTGGAAACTAAATTAAAAAACGTGAGAAAGGTATTGTTTTTACCGCCACTTAGTGCGATGGCTCAAAGTTGATTTGGCATAGTCAGGATCCATGATGTAGTACTCATTTTACAGTGCAGTAATGAGGGCAGGGTACGAACAGTGGTGGTTGCAGTGAATAGAGAATGTTGTACAGAAAAGGGAATGGGTTAGTGTTAGATAAAATAGTATCGTTAACCTATGGTCGAATATGGGAATTATGGTATCAGAATAATTATGAGTCATGCTTATGAAAATATGGGAAACTCTTGAATGTTTTTTTACATCCTTGCTGGTTAACTTTTTCTTTCGACTGATTACTGGTCAAACGTTTGTTTAACTCACTGGTATCTTATGCAGTTATGGAAGAATTTATGTTGACATTTTAGGAGTGTATTGAAACAAGCCATTGTCATCTTCTGCCTAATACAGTAATACTCACGATATCCTAGACTGTTGTTACTGGTACATGGGTAGCGTCAGTTTCTGCCTTAAGCGCACATAACTGCATAACTCGAATTGTAATTATAACCTAAACCTTAATCTTAATTTAACCCCTGTAAAAAGACTTTTGATTGGCTTGCGTCTCTTCGCATAATTGGTTGTGGTAAAATTAGCCGATCAGTATTTTGCATTATTTTGCCGTTAGCGGCAAAATAGACACATTAACGGCAAAATAGACAGAGCTGGGCACTAGGTACTTTAAAAGTAACGACGATATCGGTACCGATACTTTGCTAAAAAAGTACCGTCGGTACCAATAACGGTACATTTTTAAAAAAGTAACGACGATATCGTTACTCGGTACCGATTTTCGGTACTTCTGAAACGAAATGCTTTTTCTTAAAAATTTATTTTCGTTTTGGCTTTCGTCTCGCAAAGCAACGGAATGAAAACCTTATCAAGCATTTTGCCGCATCTGGTGCTAGTGTAAGATCTGAGTTGTCGTGCGCGAGTCTTGATGTTACAAGCGCACACTTCGGTTATATGAACTAGGCGACAGCGGCACGATCGCTAAAACAAGCATTCTCAAGTATGGCAACATGTAGGCCTATAAACTGTAGATCTCCTGCATTAGTTATGAGGCTAGGTATAAGCAGTACCATCAACGGAAACTCGCCCTAGAGAGCAGAAGCTTTTGTCACACCCCTGCTTATCTGGCTACGTTGCTACATTCGAACAATACTAAGGACGTGAAAGAGATTATGGCCTATATAAGAAAAAAAAAAAAAAAAACCTTGCAAAGGTTCTTGCTGTGTGAATTTCATCATTGTGTTGAAGGAGAAAGTTTTCGTTTTCAAAGTTACTTTCAGTAGAGGTTGGTGTATCTGTAACGAGTTGTTGTCCCGGGTTCAAGTGCTCCGAATTGTGGAGTACAGTTTGTATAAATTTTTGTACCCTTCTTTCTTCTTGTACCAGTACCGGTATATGCTTTCTTCCTTCTCTCTTCTGGTAGGCCTATTTTTACACAACAGCACGTTTATTACCGGTATTTAAAAGCCTAATCCAGGTTCAGTCCTGGTCTTAATAATATAGGATCTGCAACTTATTTAAGTAGAATTATTAGAAAACACATTTCACTGATTTCTAGCACACTCACTTCTAGCAAACTAGGCTAGGCTAACAGTAGCACATCTCATCGCTTAGACTGTAGCCTCAAGTACAACATAACCTTCACATGCTACAGTACCCAGCTTCTAACTATAAGTAACAGTACACACCAATAAACTTTACACTTCCTGGGATCTTTACCAACGTAACCACTTCGCAGACTTGATAAAAAGTACTTGGTACAACATTACTGGACGGTTGCTAACCAACCCGAAGCGGAGTCAGAATACACACTCCGTACAATCCTACAACCAGTACACTACCCCCCCACGGCAGAAGATCTGTCTGCAGGTCTCTAGCAACCCGAAGCATACACTAAGTTAACCGCTGAGAGAAAAAAAACACACTCCTAATGACCAAAACGTATATACAGTAAGCAACTATGCACATAACCAAAGTACACTCGGACTATAACCAGATCACACATTCTAAGACTAAGCCGTGTAACCAACATGTCACATAAACCAGGCAGAACAAAGAAAAAAACACATAACATCATAAAAATTCCCAATCCCCAAAGCGATCGGGTGGTTGGCACATTCGGCGTGTCCACAACATATCATCACTGTTCATCTCTTCAGAACCCTCACAGTTCGGCAGATCCCATCGATTTTCAGTACGGGGTAAACAAAATTTTAACTAATTAAAATGGTACCGACAATTTCTTATCTTCTTCCCAAGTTGAACCCATTCAAGAGTATATATCACTCCAGTGCGGCTCACAACTTTCCAGGGCCCACACCAAACTTTATCTAACTTCCCACAGCTACCCTTAGGTGTCAGTACGTATGCTAAATCCCCAATCCCATAAGGCCTGTAACGAGCATAGTGTTATCCTTGGTATGTTCGTGCGATTTGGAAAGGTGTGAACTAGTGTTCCGAAAGGCTGTTTGCAGGTTGTGACGTAGTTGTCTAGCATAGCCTACTCGGTTGTGGTTCAACCTCTGAAGAAGGGAAAATAACATAAGCAGGGAGCCTCATTTCACGCCGACTCGTAAGACAGTTGGGAGTAAATCCTGTGGAAGAGTGTCGAGTGGACCGGTAAGCCATAAGGATATGAGGAACAAGGGTATCCTAATCATCAGGGTGAGCCGACAAGCAGGGTTTCAAAATCGAAAGCAAAGTCCCATTGAGTCTTTCACAGACGGAGTTGCCTTCAAGGTGAAAGGGGAAGAATGAGTTTTCGTAATATGAAGAAAAGTGCATAATTCGGCGAAAAGATTACTTTCGAATTCCTGTGCTTGGTCAGAGTGTAGGACTTCTGTAAGCCCATGTCAAGTAATCCATTTTCTCACCAAGGCTTTTGCTACAGAGTAGGCGTGGCGGTCGGGGACAGCAACTGCCTACGGATATCGAGTAAAATGATCCACCATTACCAGTAGATAAACATTGTTTAGCTTGGTAGGTACTGGCATAGGGCCTACAAAATCGATTGCAACAACCTCATTCGGATGGCCTGCTACCAAAGATTGTAAAGGTGCTTTGGGAAGGTGGTGGGTCTTAAAACGAGCGCAAGGTGTGCAAGAATTGCACCAGTAGTGGACATCCTCCTTTAATTTCGGCCACCAAAGTTGGTCGCAAATTTTCTCGTAGGTTTGAGTGATACCTCAGTGCTCAGATGTGGGTAGATCGTGGAATGTTTTAAGCGCTTCTTCTCGCTTGTTATGCGGGACAACAAACTGGTGCTTCCCGGTTTAATTTGTGGAGGGCGCCATTATCAATGTACAACGTGGCAAAGACATTTAACAGCAAGCCCAGTTCTTCGCTTTCTCCAACAGCTTCGCGCTTTGGCTTGCCTTCAAGTATCCACTGTTTACCTGTTCGCAGGTTCACGTCCTCATTTTGTACAGTATTCCAATCAATGCTGCAGTCGGATGTCAGTCGCAAGCGCTGACAAATTTCGAGAGGCAAATTATATTATCGTTAGCTTCATCCAGGGGGAGCCTTGATAAGGCATCAGAATTCCGTTAAGTGCCTTTCCCAACGGCACGACAAGTAAACTTTCTCCTCTTTCTCCACACTTTCTCCACTTTGACCCTTAAATACTGCTTTGTCAAGCAGGGTAGCTGTGAATACCAATTTTTAAGTCATTAGTTTGACCCGACTCGGAATCGAACCCCAAGTTTACCGATGCAAAAGCAGAGTCTCTATACCACTCGGCCATCTGATATGCAATTGATTAGAAACAGTCTTGCTATTTTGCAGTTCCAATTCAAACCCATTGCACTGAAGGCTTAACTTCCACTTTAACTAACTTTAGTAGGGTACCTGGGTACGGTAGTTTGCAAGTTGCAAACCAAAAACACTTACAGTAATATTAAAAAACTTATTGTGATTTCATAACACAGTAATTATAATAATTGCATGAACAAATCGAAAAGCTTCTGTGATGTTTAAAGAATAAAATCTAATGATGATATTGAAACAGAAATATTTCTTATAGATGAAATGGCAAAATTGCCAATCTGAGAATCATTAAAAAAATTGGAATTTTAAAACCAAATTCACTCCAAAATCACAAAAAACAAGTTGCTAATTTTCACGTTTTTGGATATGTATATACAAGTGACCAATACTACACAAAAATTCAAAAATTATTTTCGAGAAACGTTTGCTATTTTTTTTAGTTGTATCAGAAGCTTAGCCTTTGACTGTGATTAAACAACATTAAGTTACTCCACAAAGATGTTTTAGGACAGTTCTAATGTGAAAAAAGAAATTTCTGGACCCCAAAAATGAGTATTGACCCCAAAAAATCATTTTGTAACCAGAAATAAAGATATTCAACAAAGTCACGAAGCGTGATCAGTACTCACAAACGTAAACTACCTCAAGTGGCTAAAATTTCAAATTGCAATAACTCGAAAGCCCGTTAAGATCTTTTCTTTTTATTAATCTTCTTGTCACTTCAGCTCTGTACCATATCTTCATCACCAAAATATAAGAGGTGAACTGTGATGGTTACAAATTAAATTAGTTGATTATACATGGAATGACTCTATAAATTGCTACCGATACCAGTTGTACAATCTACAGCTCTAAACCGAAACATAGCCTATGGTAGGCCTACTTTTTCATCGAAATGGAGCCCCATACCCAGTTACCTGCCAGTAGGCAATCCAATCCTACTAAATTTTAACTAACCACAATTTCTAAGCACTTTTACTTCAACCAAAAGGTTCTCGTCAGTTGACACCTTGGTCAAATTCAACAAATTTGTACCGGTACTAGTAACGGTACTAGTACTACCGTGTAACAACGTACCGGTACTACCGGTACCGGATATTGAATTTGCAGGTTTCCTGTTTCTTACGTAATTTATGGTGATATGGCAGTGTGCCTATTTAATCGGGGTAAGTTTGGTAATAAAGGTTGTACCGGCACTAGTACTACCGGTACGTTGTTACACTGTGGGCTAGCTGATAAATTGAACTAACAAGCTGAAAATTATTTATACCACGGTAACCTACTGGCTAACACTTAAGCCAAATACTTTGTTTTTGACTGCCAATGGTTCGGAACAAAAATCAAAACTACAGTACCAAGCAGCAACCATTTCAGAGCAGGACAAACGCAATAAGTCAGGGGTTCATAAACTGGGGTCCACGAACCCCTAAATAGACCATGGACAAGTTGTAAGGGGTCCATGAAGACCGAATGAAAAGGTTCCCTACTACTGTGAAGACTGAAAGTAAAATTTTTAAAAGGGGTCTATGCTAACAAAAAATTGATTTAGGGGTACGCATTAAAAAAGTTTTAGAACCCCTGCAATAAGTGAAGCAAAGATCAGATTGCTTGATATCATGAAGTGCATAATCAAATTTGAGGTGGCCATATTGCGCGTAAACTTAGGGGGGGGCGACAGCGCGTAAAATAAGAGGGGTGGGGCAAATTGCCCATGCATAAGACCTCCTCTGTGCAGAGCTCATTTATTCCACTAGCTATAATGTTAATGGCTTTGTGGAACGTTTTCATAGGTCCCTCAAGGCTTCTTTACATGCTCAGACTAATTCAACAACATGATTTAGTAATCGCCGGGTTGTTTTATTGGGCCTTCGTGCTGTTCATCGGAAAGAGATGGATTGTTCTGTGAGCGAAATGACGTTGGGTTGTGCTTTGCGTCTACCGGGGAAATTCTTTGGGGAATATGAGCACGATGACGAAGCGACGCGCACGCAGTACCGGTCTGAATTAACGCAAAATCTAAAGAATCTCAAACTTATTTTGCCCAGAATCGCAATTCTCGGAAAATTTATCTTGATAAAGAATTGAATAATTGTACGCACGTGTTTGTAAGAGTTGATGCTACAAAATCTTCATTGCAGCGCACTTACAAAAAGTCGTTTCAAAGTTCTACCCAAGCATGATAAATTTTTTACTTTAGACCTAATCACTCGCATCGACAACGTATGCATTGACCGCCTCAAGGCTCAAATCATTCTTCCACAAAAAATTTTGCAGTTATTACATTCAACTTTAATTAAACCCGAATGGAGTGCGTCTAAGGGGAATAATAACCTTGCTTTAAATAATTTTTCAAAAAACTTGTTTTTTCCTTCTACGTCGGGATTGTTTAATTTATACGTGCAGGAACAGCCTGCGATACAGGTAAATCGGTACGGTTAACACATTCATCTTTCTACCTGGTTTCGTGGTTGTTTTTTTCTTTTCCCCATATCGCCCCGGGGCATAGAATCGCGTGACCGGTCTAACCACCGAGTCGTAGAAGGCGACTAAAACGGTTGGGGAGCTCTTTCAGGCAAACTTTTCTCTCTTTTTGGTCATGGCTTTGCACTGTCTTGCTTTATTTCAAACTTCCAGCTTGAGCCTGGACGTGCTCGGGGCGCGCGACCCAGCACTTTCAGTCTCACGCCGTTTCTATTTCATTTTTTTCTGACATATTGAATTTGCAGGTTTCCTGTTTCTTACGTAATTTGTGGTGATATGGCAGTGTGCCTATTTAACCGGGGTAAGTTTGGTAATAAAGGTTCAGTGATGTTAGGTTGGTGTCTACGAGGGCAGTTTCTTTGAAGCGGTCGAAATGTCTAAACTCTAGTTGTAGTGCTGCTTTGGTTTGCTCAGTGGTGTTTGGTTGGTGTCTATGAGGGTAATTGCATTGGAGCGGTCGAAGTGTCTACACTCTAGTGATAGTGATGTTATGTTTTGCCCGCGGTGGCTTTCTCCCGGGAATACCACCTCTTTCGTTTTTATACCTTTTTTGCTATGGTTAACAGCTGTTCTTCTTAATACTTGTTTCAGATTGTCTTACCGTCATAGGGTCCTGTTGTTTAAAACTTTTTTTACTACTTTTCACGTGTGTCCAGCGGCTTTTCGCTGCGCTGCAAACAAATTTGTTTTCGCACGTGTTCCCTTCCGGCCAAGTGCGATGCTAGACTTTCTTAAAAATTTTGTTTTTCGCACCAGCTTTTATTCTATCCGGGAAATGTCGCTATTTGTTTGTGAAGCTTACGTGATTTTCTTGACTGCTTTTCTTTCAGGACTTCACGTCGCGTTTGGGCGTCACGCCTTGCATATGTTCAATACTTTTTCTCGTGAAGCTGGATAACACACGCGGCTCTATGTGAGCTGTTGCTAACTCCTAACTCCATGTAGAGTGGTTGCTAACTCCATGTTTTGTGTATGCGATTTTTTTCGCCATGTTTCTCCCATAAAACTATTGTGCCAAGTTAGGTGATGTAATTTTCTGTGCTCCTTTCGGCTAGTTTTTTGTTTTTCCTTCGATATACTTTCCTCAGCTCTTTTACGATCACGATCCTCAAAGTGTGGCACACTTTTTCGGCTCTGGGCGGGGGCTCTGCAGCGACTTCCACTCGCTACATTCCCCTTTACTTGAACTGATGACGCCTGGAAGACAACGCCTACTCGTTCAAGCCTCAAACGCAAATCGGTCAATGAAGCCTTCTCGGACAAGACAATGACAACTTCACCCGCTGCTTTAGAGTCATTGTTCATTTGTGTAGGTGCAATATGGTGATACAAGCTCCTTTCATCACAATGATTATATATACTTTGGAACTGGTTTTCGGACGCTATTAGTTTTTATATACATCCCTACAGTATTTATTTATTTGATTTATCTTTTGCTCCAGTGAGCTTGTCAGTTTGTATTGATCACCTTTTCGTTATTGATCGCCTTTTTCGTCATTCGGGCAGTTGGCTGGCATTGTTGCATCACCGCACGTGCTAGCTGCCGTATAAAAAGCCTGTTTGCTAGAGATGGCTCGGGCTGACTTTTTTGAAGCCCGTACCGCCCACGGCCTGGAACCTCTAGCCCACTAACCGTAACCGACCCGGCAACTCATAATAAAAATAAAGCCCAGTCCGCCCAAAACCCATTCTTTTTATGAATCTGTAATCATATTAATCACACTTAAAGGGAGTTCAAAAAATGTTAGCGCCTCGTTAGCGGCCCAGAAATAAACAAAGATAGAACCGGGCCGTTAGCGGACCAGTAAAAAGACCAGTTAACGGCTCGTTGGCGGATCTCTTAGCGGCCCATGCCATCTCTACTGCTCGCCATTGTTTGCTCTCTTTCGATGTGGAATCTGCTCTGTGAACGTGCTGGTTTGGAGGATCGTGATCGATTGCTAACAAAGGTTTTTTATCCGATCTAATCGATATTGTGGTGCGACAAATTGTGTGGAGTCGGTACAGGAAGAAGAGAGACGAGTACGACCAACGAACAATATCATACTGGATATGAACCGAGTCCAGTAGTATTTAGTCGACTCACTTCAGCACCATTAATTCTGTTATTTTTTTACTAAAAGACGGAGTCAAAAGGGGAGAACCGGGGGGGAAGGGACAACGAATACGCTTTTGACAGCACTCTATCTATTTTGTGATATGACTCTATTTGGAAAAGAGTCAACTATTGATAAATTAGTTGCTTTATTTTAAAACTTAGAGAAAGCTGAAAGAAAAGGCAATTCTACGTTGGTAGGCCTATTATCTAAAAGTCAGTGAAGAGTAATGGCCTATGGTGAGATCTGGCATCCATGCAAATCTAGCATCGTAAAATAATGTGTATTAAATTGAATAAAATATAATATCTAGTAAGTTATTTACAGCTTCCTTTTTTGAATTATGTGGAAGCGGTAGCGGCATATTTTTCGCGCTTCCGATATGACCGCTTCCGCTTCTACATCCCCGAGACCAACTAGAATGCAGGTGCATGTTTTGCTTTACGAAGTAAAAATCTGCTTCATCTAATCGGCTCTGGTGCAGAATATTTGTCGCAAAGAAACCGACAAACCCGCAAACCGATAATGTACTATTGCTTGGAAACCTCTATTGGGTTTTCAACTTTAAAGTGCCTGGGCGGAGCGCCAAGACCTTCACTTCCTCTTTCAAATAAAATACAGTATAAAAACACTCAATTTCTACATATATCTTCAGCTTTCTTGAAGTTAAAATTATTGATAAAAGAAGCAAAATCTCACCGAGGTAAACTCAACAAAATCTCACCGAGGTAAATCTCACCGAAGTAAACTCAACTAAAAATAACATAAACGTACCAGCGTCTTCAAACTCAAATACTGAAAAGAACCAGGTAAAGAAACCGAAGCGTATACAGTGTACAGAAGTGCAGATTTTTGGAAAACAAGACGCGAGTGTAATTTAGATAATAAGGTGTAGTGAGCAACACAAGACTTTACCAAAGGACAAGACAGAAGCAGGAAGTGGCTAGAAAAGTGTCAGAAATCGAGTGAGAAAAAACAAGATAAGCAACGTGAGGGATTTAATCCAACCCAAGCCGAAAATGTAATTGGAAAATCGAATGGCTGTGCTGGAACAGAGCGGTCCCTTGCAAGTTAACCAACAGGTAAAGTTTCAACATAAACACACATTAAACAGCACAGCAAACAACTTTCAACAAACGGTAATAAATTAAATAAATTTCAACACAATTCGTTTATTTGTCTGCTCAAACAACGCTTATAACACGGGATAGTCCATGAATAAACAGATTATACACAATGTAGTATCATGCAGCAATCAGCACCATTAAATGGATTACAGTACATTGATAAATTGCAAATTATTTCCAATTAATTCAAGGACCTGCAAATTAGCGCTTGCGAAGTTAGTAGTTCAAACAGACAGGACAGCGAAAGACCAAAAATTGGTTATCAAGTCAAAAGCTGCCCTAGTTTTGATTTGATAGTGATATCAAATTGCTTCTAAAATAAACGAAAAACACACAAATCAACAAAAAAGGAAAACAGTATGAAATATAAAAACAATGATGATAATAATAACCATTTTTTTATCTATTTTTGACAGATTGAAATATTTTAGTACCTATCAACGAAATTTTTTTAAATGATTGCAAAAAGTGTGTTTAGATGTCTTTTCTTTGTCTAAAGGTATCTTATCCTCTTCGTACACAGTGTGTACAATTGTACACATACAACTGCATTAACTTGTATGTAGCTTTGTACAGCAACTACCGGCTTGGTACACCATGTGTACATTTGTACACATGTTAGCTTTACCAGCACCAAATTTCATTTTAAAATATCCTACTTAAGATCATGTTTTTAAAGTTTTATTTGAGGCTCTTTTAACCAATAAAATAGAGGGGTGGTTGCTGGCCTTAGTATACCCCTTTTCAAGTTGAAAAAGCTAAAAAATCAGGAATAAATTTGTTGGAGAGGATCAACTTCCTCGTTTGCAAGCGCCATTTTGCAGAAAAAAATATTGTAGCAGTAGCAATAATTTTTTTAATTTGTGTGTGCACAATTGTACACATGGTGTATCAACCAATGTAACTGTGAAAATAGGGAAGTATATTTAATTTGCCCCAAAAATTGAATTGAGTGTAAATTGGTTGTACCTCGCTTGTTGATTGTATTTTAAAAGTTTAATTGGCAACACTGTTGGCTGAGTTGCTGAATTTACTGGTAGATAGCTGGTGACTGGTAAGGCTAAGGTAGCTTCCAAGTTGCAAGCCTGGCCAGCTTTCAGTTTGCAGTAATTAGAACTAAATACAGGACAACAAGCAACTGGTAAATAGTTAGTTGAGACGAAGTTCATATCATCAGATCATGGTCTGTTGTCTAATGATATCAATTAGGCCTATGCAGCTAGGATAGGTGGATTAATGTTTAAATGCTGGATGGACAACCGAAGTAAAAACCTGTGCTACACAGTACATAGTATACCGTAGGTTAAGAATTGTAGTACCACCTGCTAATTTAGGCCTAAACAGTCAAATTGTGTTTACGTTGCAGATACTCTTTTACTAGTTTTTGATATAAATATGTTGTGATTGCTATAGCTTGTACACCATAGTTTCTAGCCAGACTTCTTTTCCAATTTGCCAGCTGCTTTCTACAGTACTGTGGACAGTGAAGAAAAATGAGAGGTATGTATTAGTGATTTATTGAAACTGTAGACTACCGGTACTAAGTTTGCGTAAGTTAATAATATCAGTAGACCTAATAGCCAAACTATCGGGGCTCTTTTGAATTAAGCCGTCATCAACTCCAGCAAATATAATTTTTTCGTGGGTTAGGATTAGGGTTCGGGGTTCAGATCATAGCAATGATTAGGCTTCGAATTGAGTGTGTTTTAGGAAAAATGCCAAGAAATGTATGGATGACTATAAAGTTTTGGCTCCAGGCTCATTGATGACGACTTAATTGAAATGAGCTCCAAACTATCCTGGTAGGTATTTTGGCCCTGCCAATGTTTTATATCAAGTTTATTAAAAAATATCTTGTGCTCATTAAAGTTTTGAATTTTTTCTAGTTCCAGAGCAACAATTGAATGAATATGATAATATTTTGGATAAGCTTTCTGACTCAGATTGGGAATGTCTGTCGGATGGTGATGATGATTATGACAATGACGTTGCGGATAAAACATGGACACCTTCACCTACAAACAGCCGTAGCAACAACCACAATCAGATGGAATTATTATTAGACAGCTCAAGTGATGAAGATGAAATTTCTTTCGACGAAAGTGTTCTTGTAGCTCAAGCATCTACTTCTGCACGTTCTTTGGACCAAGGTGTTCGTGGTTCTCAAGCATCTACTTCTGCACGTTCTTTGGACCAAGGTGTTCAACTCCTGGCTTGAATACAGGGATGTAGAAATCCTTAATGGCAACAGAAGATTCCATGATTTGCTCTCCTTCCGCACCGAAGTTGCTGATGCTTTACTGAAAGCAAGGTTGGATCCTCCACCTATCACACAATCTAGTGTTGGAAGGCCTCGCTCTGCTCCTGCCGATCCAGAACCTTCAGCTTGCCATCAGGGACACAGTGGGCCATCACCCAAAAGGTCTCGTCCTAACTCAGATGTGCGATTTGATGGGTTTTGCCATTTCCCATGTGCTATTGATGGTTTAGGCCAGCGGTGCAAAAACGAAGGCTGCCAAGGTCGCAGCCGCATCAAATGCGAAAAGTGCAATGTGTTTTTGTGTCTGACAAAAGATCGAAATTGTTTTAAACGTTTTCATGTGAAATGATTTGATCATTTTTCTGTATTGCTGTAGCCTATTCATTATTTTTGTACGTGATACGTTCGTTATTCTTGAAAGTGATGTACAGTATTCGTTATTTTTGCATGTGATGTATTCTCAATTTTTGCAAGTGATGTATTTGTTATGTGATGATTGCAGTGTATTCGTTAGTTGCTGTAGCTTGCCAATTCGTTTTATCTTATTAGATATTTTTATATCAAAAATGTGGTGTATTTGATATAAGTAACAGTGCAGTAATCTAAAAAATTTAAGCAGCTTCTGCGAGACGCTGGTGATAGTTGTTCATGACATCCAATTATTTCTGGTTGAATAATATCCAAAATTAACAAAACAAAATTCAAAGTAAACTTGAAAATGACAACCCTGAGCGATTGTGAATTCGTCCTATGCATAGCACACCTCTCTCTTTGTCGTTGCTGGTGGATACACCCCCGAAAATCAGAAATAAATAAATTCTGAAAATTCTACCAAATATATGGGTTTGTACACGATGTGTACAATTGTACACATCATTTAATTTGCATACTAGTGACGTCATCACCAAAAATGTAATTGATTATTGCATCAGTGATTATAGCCACCACAAAAACACAAAAAAATAATTTTTTTCTCAACTCCTTCATGTGGCATGTACGAAGAGGTTATTCCAAAATTTTGATCCAGGATAAATGCATGACAACTGCCCACTAGGATGGATCGATTTTACACAGGCTAATGCATACTAGGGTAAGAGGTACGGTACCGATATATCCCAAACCTCAAAATTATGATCTTTTCTGTAAAATTTGGATTAAAACCTCAAAAATAGGATCTAAAACTGCAAAAAGATGATCTGGCCTAACATAAAGCTATTTTCAATGCGCTTGGAAATCCACTTAAGAAGGTACTGCGTTCCTTTTAGTCGAGGTCACCTACGATAGCAAAGGTGCATCAGGTTGGGGTCACCACTATAGCGACTGGAAGGAAGGCGAGGAAGAAATAGGATGAAACCCCTAGGCTAGTGGTTCTCAACTAAAATCCTCAACTTGATTTTTGTAAATGAAGTGTTTGAAAGAAAAGGAAAACACACGGCTCTTTGTTCGTTTCCGTTTCATAATCAAATTCGGGTAATCATACTGCTGAATTTCAGTCAAATAATTATGTTTTTAAATTTCATATACTACAACAACAACTTGTGGTAAATAAATGGTTATGCGCTTGGATCATTTTAACCCCAACGTTTTTTTTTTTACAAAAAAGGCAAACTTGATGAACCAGCATTACATACCGCAGTAATTTTCAACTTTTTTCTAGTCGCAGACCCGTAAGTTAAACAATTTGTTGTTGCGGACCCCACACAAATATTTTCACTGCGCAAAAGGAAGACAGGTTTTCTTAAAAATCATCACGTCTGCAGACGTTCAATTTTCCCCCCAAAATCAAGTGAAGAGCAAAAAAAAAAGTTCATTACGTCTTCACTCTACAGACGTCCAATTTTCCGTCCCAAATCAAGTGAAGAGCAAAAAAGGTTATCACGTCTGCACACGTCCAAAAAAAAGGTCTTCACGCCCTCAGATGTTCTGTTTTCCCTTGAAAATATCGGTAAGAAGATAAAAAAGGTCTATTCTTGCATCGTTCACAAAAATATTCTCAAAAATACACTAATAATTTAATAAACACCGGTACTGCGAACCCTTTACGGACCCTTTAACCCTTGCGGCCCACTTAGAATCAATCGCGGACCATTTAGGGGTCGGCGGACCCCAGGTTGAAAACCACTGGCATATCGCATGAACTTGTCTTTTGGCTGACGGAAAAAGTAGGCTTATTGAGCGCGCGTAGCCAAGTGGGTTATAATAAAAAGCACAATTTTGAATTGTGGTATAATGTTGGAATTCATTTGGCGGACCGACTGAAAAGTAGATGCGAACTGGTGGTTGAGAGGCATTGCCCTAGACGGTCAACAACGGTATCATAAGCCACTCATCGTTTCTTCTTCTGATTGCTGTTACTTCAAGTTTTTGCGGACAAACTTTAGTGCTTGATCTAGGCTGATTTCGATATTTAATCTTAATCATGTCCACTTACCACAATTATACGAAACGGAACGTTAAAGGCGTTGCGCAATAGGTTAACATAACTTGTCGCTCAACGTCGACCACACCGTGCTCGCCTGTTACTCGTAAGACGCATTGAAATGATTACAAAACTCATATTGATCTGACATTCAAAATAGAAGTTGGAACGCTACAGGCCTGTAAAGACTGTAATGGAATATAATGGAAGAAGTAAACTTGAGCGAAAATTTCCGGCAGCTCTAACTTCACTTTGTATTCAGCAGCGAACCAGCTATACACAAAACACTTTATTGAGTCACGAAACACGTAACGGTAAAATAAAACCATATGCAAGTAAAATAGCATCAGCACTGGAATATTGTTGTAGGCAGTGATAGAAAAAGTAGCGAAGTAATCAGATAAATCGCGTAGTTCGCGAGTATGCAGCGAACGCGAAATCCCAGAGTCAACAATCCCATTCTTTGTCTTAGCCAGACCCAATGAGAACTTTTGATACAAAGTTTACTATGGCTGGGGCAGGCTGGTCCAGATCCAACTCCGAAAATAAGTGACACACGTTATCCACTCTACTTCCCGTTTTTTTTGCAACAAAACCAAAAATTCTAAACAATATACGCGTAACGTCACCAGGGTCGGCTGACCAAAAAAAGCTGCGCTGCTGCAGCGTTTTTCACACCTGGATTGATTTTCTAGAAGTTTTTAAGCATACAAGTTAAAAAATTTCAAATTTTAAGTGGAAACATTGTATTTTCATTTTGTTTTGGAAGCTGTGAAATTTCCAGCACAATGGAAAAAACATGCTGATAAAAATGTGATGTAAGAAATAAAGAATACAACAAGTACAGTATAAGTTCAAGTTTATTTCGTTACATACGTTAAATCAATCACAAAAAAAAGACAAGACAACATAAAGTCACACCGTTAAGTTATGTGCAGTGTTGTTGAAATTGTAACAGGAAGCTGCGAGGGGACCTTTCGGTCATCGAGTCGAGCAGCCACCTTAGTCATTTGTAGGGTGCTAGACGAATTTACTGCATCTCTTGGCTAGTTTATAAAATTTAATGAAATGTGGATATATTAATATCGCATCGACCTATTGTGAGTGTTGAGTGGTTTTTATTAACATATTTGTCACCGATATTATGCAGTCCTGCAAAGATTAGAAAAAAATATCTTTCTAAGCGCGAAACTTCAATAGTTAGAAAGTAAGATTTTTTTGCATTTCTTTTTAAACTGATTGAAAGAGAGTTTTCTTAGGTCATAAGGTATAAAGTTCCAAATTTAACCCCTTGAAATTTGAAACTTCTTTGCATTTTGTGTGTTTTGTATCACGGCAAAATACAGGTTGTTTCTACATGAGGCCAATTGTATTGTTCGTGTGTGTATCGAAATGACTGGAGTAAAGAAGGAAGAAAATGCAATAGGAGTGATTTTATGAGCATATTTGAACATTAGTTTAGCAATTTCGAGGGTATAGGTCATTTAACTTTAATATGTTAAGCTGAGCATAACAGGGATTAGCGTTGCTCTGCCAATGACAATCGACAATTTGTTTAATGGCACGATTTTGAAGGCTGGAAAGACGCTTTAAGTAAGATTTGAATGTCGTACCCCATATTGCGATGCCATAAAGCAAGTGAGGGTGTATCATGGAGTAATATAACGTGCACAATGCTTTCGCTGGTAAAACATGTCTAAGTTTAGTCATTATTCCGATAGATCTGATCAGATCAGATGGCCGAGTGGTATAGAGCGTCTGCTTCTAAATCGGTAGACTTGGGGTTCGATTCCGAGTCGGGTCAAACCAATGACTTGAAAATTGGTATTCACAGCTTCCTTGCTTGACGTTCAGCATTTAAGGGACAGTGTGGAGAAAGCCGGCAATTTTACTTGTTGTGCCGTTGGGAAAGGCACTTAGCGGGATTCCCCCATCTTAGTGTGGTAGGCAGGTGGCCGGCAACTCCTAAGCGAGCTCGTACAGCGCTTCGTCGCTTTCTCGTGATAGGAGGATAAATATGCCAATAATAATAATAAAAAAGATCTAGAAATTTTTTGATTCTAATTGTTTGATGTGGATTTCAAAATTTAATTTTTTATCAATCGTGATTCCCAGATATTTGACCGACTTATTGATTGGAATCATGGATCCATTAAAAACTAGGTGTATGTTAAGTGGGGGACTGGTAGCCTTGGGTGGTATTATAAACTGTGCTTCGAATGCTAAAACCAGTCCGTAACCCAGAACTAAAAAGTTTATACTTCCATAAAGCGTTAATTTGTGGGAAGATGTAATACCTCTAACAACTAAAGAAAAAGCAGCCTTGAAACAATGCAAGATAAACGTAAATTATAAACTATTTTCAAAGATTGAAAAGTCCATTAGAAGGAAATGAAAAAAATTAAATATAAGGTAAGTAGGCTAAGTCAGATGTTGGCCTACTTTATTTGCCAAAAATAGGCTAGTAGTTAGCAAAATAAACTGCATCGCCAAAGATAGCTTATTCACGAGGAAATTTCATTTGCCAAAAGATCCATTGTTCGCTCGTTCGTTTTTCTATGTTGCTTACTCTTGGGGGGTCGCGGGGCAGCTGCTCGAGTTGGAGCCTCCAAGCATCTCGTTCCTCTGCAACAAAAGGAAGTAGGTGCCATGGACGTGCGGTCAGGGAGGACTGCCTCACCTATCTAAAAAACATGGCGAAGCAACAATAATTTTATCGCCGAATAAATGTATATAACTCAAATTATTTTGTTTTAAATGGTTATGTTTTGTCTTTTGAAATATCTGTTGACGCCAGCTATTTTACTGTCAATCATTTCCCTACAACCCGTCGTTGCTTCAGTGGTTTCTATGACGTTATTTCCTCAGCGAATTCACGTAGCTTTCTTCGCTCACATAGGGCCTGCACTCATAACGCAGCGTGAAGCAGGACGAGTTCTGCCTCACTTCTGAAGCAAAATTTACACAAACTTGTTAGAGACACAAACTTGTTAGAGACACAAACTAGTTAGAGACGTCAGCGACATGGCCTAGCGGTACCGCGCGTAGGTGACAGATCCTACGTGACGGGTTCGATTCGCGGTTGGAGCCGATCGCACTTGACATATTTAACGGGTGGCTGCTGACTCGAAGAGCGCAAGCTCACTTTGCAGTCTCCGTCAATCACTGTTGAATTTTCTGTTCAATATAATTTGAAAATACCTCAGTTATTTATTTATTTGTTAGAGCGCGCTTTTTTCTTTTTCTCTTCGAGTCTCTTTGTTCCAGTGCTAAATTCAACACGATTTGCGGCAAGCCTCAAAAAAATTGTGACGTCACTGAGATAAAAACATTATTTTGCGCCGAGCTAAAAGTTACGCGCATTGCCTTACGATGTAAGCGGTTTAAGGCCTAATAGTTAGAAGTTAAGTTAATAACTTAATACAAATGTAATTAGTATCGAATTTAATAGACTTTTTGATACTGAATTATTCATTTAAATCTTAAGTTAACATTGAAGAAGTTGCCTAATTTCTTTAGTTATTGGTATATACTCCAAATTAACTTGAAGATAGGATCACGTAAGCCAGTGGCGGCTCGTGAAGTAAAAACTTGGGGGTGCTGCGAGAATTATATTCAACGTAAAACAGCAACATTTTTTACACGTAAAGCCACCGTCTTCACGTGCTGTACGTTGTATGTTCTGGTCACTTTTTAGGTAATAACAACGATTAGCAATTAAAGGATACTCGACAAGAATGCTTAAATAATTTCATTCATAAATGACAGCACATCATAAAAATATTAACGAAAGCGATAAAGTTGTCTCAAAACATGTTTATGAATCTGCAAAAGTTAACCGGATTTTCAGCATGCACGCGTGGCTCGAACTCCTGTAAAAATTTTATTTGAGTTTTACGTCTTTAATATAACTGTTTAACGAACTCGACCGAGTAGAAGTAATCATAAAACGCTTCACAAAATGACAAACAACGAAGTAGGTAAAACAATAAACCTGGCTGACGTGAAATCAACGTTTTTACGCCAGGCCATCAACAATAACAATTACACAATTATTGCAATAATCACACCAAGCACGAATAAGGACCTGTGGTATTGCTTTTAAATAAAATTCCCACGTAGGCCTATAATTATGTACAGTACCGATAGATATTGAATAAGCCTAGCTTCAATTATACCAACATGTCTACTGGTAAGTGGTATGGTATATGCTTAGTATTATTACCAGTTGCTTAGCGCACTCGCTATCAGTGCGGGAGGTCTTGGGTTCAAATCCCGGCTCGGTCAAATCGGCAGTGTCGCTAACGGCTCGCCACCGCTGCGACGTTCCTACGGAGCTGTGTAGCCCAGGCGCCAAACCGCGTAGATGGTTCCCGCCGCTCTTTACACGCTTCACCGTAATACCGCGGGTATAATGAAGATTTGATTTTAGTTACGGTATAGCTACACGTGAATACCATACCCTATTCAGTACAGGTAAGCCCACAAATACAAGTCCGCAGTTGAACTTTTTCGTAAAACCACTGGACCATGTGGGACAAGTACATCAGTAGGAACTACAGTAAGCAGCCTAGCGATTTTTAAGTTTAGTCTAAATCACAGCTTCTACTGTTTCAACTAGCTCTAAATTTGTAAATTTAGCTATTTGATCGAGCTACCAGCAGTTAACAGGTTACATAACACTTACATTATTTTTCAAATTCTACAATTTTTTTAGAGCTACGGGTGCTGGTACCTGAGAAACTCGCTGACTAGCCTATACGGTAATATTTTACTTGGCCTCAAGCAGACGGATCATCTTACTGCCTGACAACACCAAAAATGCACCTGCTCCAACTACCTCTGTACCTAACTTCTTCAGCGTAATAGCTAAACCAGCTTCGCTAACAAAATCCTAACCTTTAATTTGTTCAACGTTTTCACATACACAATCTCATCATGATCTCATGCTGTAGAGGCACCTGTCATGCAGCTAACAAGCGTATTGTACCCAATATTACGTAATTATGATTGTATCATTGTAACTGCTTTGTCACTGCTAAGTCGGAAAATGCTTCTACAGATCCAATATTGTAATACAGCAGAAAGAAGTAGCCTACATTCTGACCAAAGCTTCCTTCTATAATTTGAATATTCATGGCATTAACTGAGAAAGCCACTAAGCATAACGCTTAATTCTTTTCAAAAATAATTTGGTTTAATACTGATCTTGTTATTGCACAAAAGCGACAAAAAAATTGTCAATCGAATAGAAAACTAACAATCAAGTATTAACTTGCTTTGAAATGGCAACACGAAAGCGCAGAGTTGGAGCTGAGTAAAGTAATGTTTCTACTGCAGCCGCAGATTTCGCAGAAGTGCTGCCCTTTTAAGCAATTTCATTAAAATTTACAAAAATTTAAATTATTTTCTGTTTTTCAAAAAAGGGGTATGGGATACACCTTCATCCTTTTTTTTTTTTTTTTTTCAAGAAAACTTCAATAGCGCATAAACATGGAATGATAATGTTGAAAAAAATAATTTGAATTCATACGTTTTTCTAGGGATTTTCTTGGGGGTGTTGCAGCTCCGGAGCTTCTCTAGACGAGCCACCCCTGACGTAAGCCACAAATAAACTGGTTTGAGAATTACTTTGCCTAAGCTAGGTCAAAAATATTCCACTTAAGCACCCCCCACCTCTAGTACCCACTAGGCTATCTACCCAATTGCAGCTGCAGACGCGTTTCAACCTTTTTAAGTCTCATCAGTGCAGCATAGCAACAACCCCCTTAAAAAACTAGTATTTCTAAATTCCTGCTTTCATTCTCCCCCAAATTTGTTGCTACCATTTCTCTGCTAATTTCCAACTACTACCCTAATTGCTATGATCCAAATTTTAAATCCATGCCACACCCCCCAATTTTCAGAGTAATTTCCTGCTACCATCTCCCCCAGAAAAATCTCAATAAAACTAATTTTATGCATCATTCCACTGAAAAAAACCTAGTAATTTCTTTTCTCCAAGTCGTTTGCCCAAATCACGTCAACCAGAGTAACTTTAGTTATGAGGCTCTTAGCAGACTGAGTAACGTGGAAGAAAGTTACTTTGAAGTAGATACCAATAACTATACAAATTAGGCTACTTCTTCAATGTTATTTCAAGCATTTAACATCCTTTGAGTTATCGATCCTATTAAGTTCTTCGGTGACATTATTTAGTTTATCTAATCGTAAGTTATAAACAAAGTAAAGCCCACCTTACAGTGTTTACGCCAGAACTCAGGGCTAGACAAAATAATTTCGCTCCTTTTAAGTGGACTTGTGCAAAAGCAAAGACTGGCTGTGTGGTTGTAATTTAAAAAAACTGTCTTTCTGTTTTCCTTGTGTCTTGTTTTCAGCAAATAATTATGTTTGGACTAAAACATGATTTTGTGAAGTTAAGAAATTCAATGTACTAAAAAGTATGAGAAATCGACCCCTCACATTCACAGCCAAATCTCTAGATTTTTATATGAAAACCTGATTTCGCTTAAAATGAGCAGCTGAGAATTAACGGGAGTCCTCACAGTTCTGTTTTTTGTTATTAACTTTTACTTGTTTTACTTTTACTTGTTATTAAATATTATGAATAAAAATTGCTGGTAACATGATGCTAAAATAAACAGTGCCTCACTAACCACGAATCCCACCGCACGTCACAGGTAAAGGCCCTAGTGGAATGCCAAGGCGAGATCAACTAAGATGTTCCATATAATTTTGCCATCAATTTCTGGGAAGATATTCAGGCCTAAAACCAACCGGTGTTAAACACAGCAGCTTTTTGGCTGTTCTTTCCTAGGACATTCGTGTGACATGTCCATACCAGCGCAGTTGCGATCTCTTTAGTCGGAGAAGCAGCGATTCGATGTGTAGAGATTCACGAATATCTGCACGTAACTTTGTCCAACAAGATCAAACCGCTAATTCTTCGCAAGAATCCCATTTCGGCTGTCTTAGACTCGAAATTTAATTTCTCATTAAAGATCCAAATCTAACACTCACATGATGGCCATAAGCCAGAATATAGGCTGATCTGAAGATGGATAACTTTGCCTTGGTGCAAAACTCCCTTTCCAGTGCCACTGTCAGATCGGTGAAGCTACCGCATTACTGCACTTGCTTTTCCGATGCTGATATACAATTCGCTATTTTGTCTGTCATCACTTGTAAATAAGACGTCGAGGTGCTTTAACTTCTCTTACTGTAGTTGTAATATTCACCGACTTGCAGAAAGCACCGCTTTGTTATCTGGACGGGCACATGGTTTCTGTTTCCGTTTTTAGCATGCATCTGAAAATCTGTCAAGAGCTTGCTGGAGATCATTTAGGGCAGAATCGAGTAGCGCGAGATCTTATGCAAATAACAGACGTTGTTCAGTGCAATAACCGATCTTTACTTTATTGCAAGACTCACTTTTCTTAACTATCCTTTCCATACGAATAAGGGACAGAATAGGCGAAAGAGAGCAGCTTTGCCGTAATCCCACAGACCCACAGTTATTCTAAAAGGTTTTGTCGTTACGCTGTTTACACGAATACATATCTCGGATTGCATGTTGTACAGTTACCAAGTACCAGTTAGTAACTGGCCAACAATGCCATATTGCAGAGTTTTTTAACCCGTGCCAAGCAACCGAACCCTCACAACTTCGTGGTTCTCTCAACCGAACCCTAGAAACGGACAGCGTGACGTCCAATTTTCCTCCCAAAATCAGGTGAAGACCAAAAAAAAGGCCACCACGTTTCCCAACGTCCAATTTTCCTCCCAAAATCAGGTGAAGAACAAAAAAATAAGGTCATCACCTCTTCCGACGTCCAACTCTTCCCCAAAATCAAGTGGCCAGCGGCCCCCTGGGTACGCCCATGAAAGTGTAAGGATTCTCAAGAACTTCCACCGAACCTCAGAGACAGCTCCGTCGAACAATAGGGGTTCGGTCAAACCCCGATTAACAAACACTGTCATATTGTAACAGCACCGTCCAGAGCTTGCCTCTAGGAATGCAATCATATGCTTTTTCAAGATCAGCAAAACATGCATTGACCTCTTTCGCATATTCTCACGATTTCTCAAAGATATGCTGAAAGGCAAAGATCTGGTCCATCGTGCTTCGGCCAGGACGAAAGCCACACTTATTTCCGTTACTTTAGCACTTGGCATAGACCTTACCCGGGGCACTGATGAAGATATGCCCCTATAAATGGTGCATTTTCTCTTGTCTCCTTTCTTGTGGTGGGTAGCGGTATTACCACATCGGCTCACCATCGCTTTGGTGCTCGCCCAGTCTTACACGCTACCTGACAAACACGAGTCAGCCAACGAACACCAGACATGTTCATTGCTTTCAACATTTCAGGTCTGATATCATCCTCCCAGATGCTATACCAGTTTTCCCAACTTGCTTCTTTTCAATTTGTGTCGGTGTAGTGCATAAACTGGGTTTAAAAGATTACCATCGATTTAAAATAGCATGTTGATCTTTCAGGATAATACCATTTGAGTCTTTGATGAGGGAAAGCGGCTTGAGATCTTTTTTCACGCAAGCGGCGGAATTGCCAATTCAATTGCCCATTGTAGGTTTTGCTCCCACCAAATTGCATGTTTTTAAACAATTATATAATTTTTGAACTGAACTAGGGGCAAACGCAGCACTCACCTTGCTGAAGTAGGGCCACGATAATTGGAGGCATTCCATCTTCTATTATGGGGCTCTCGAACCTTGGGATCCATTCCGCAGTACGTCACCGAGGCAGTTGGATAGTGTCGACGGAAAAAAATTCTGTGAAGGGTATATAAAGTATTTATAAAAGAACTGTAGTTCTGCAGCAAGTGTACAGCCAACCAAGCGATATCTAAACCTATTGTCACTTGAATTTTTTCAAAATTGTTGTTTCGAGTTACTGTAGTTTCACTTACTTTCGAGCGTTGTCCGTTAAAGTGATTCCTTGAGGCGAAACTTTGAAATGCACAATCGATGTCTTCAAATCCAGAGATTTACTTTGCAAAACTTCCTGCATACCCCGCTCAATCGCCTGAACAGAAGCAACAAAAATTATGTAATAACGCCATTTTGAAATAAGTTATTTCAAATCAAAATCAAAACTTTATTATACTCGCGATGTTACGCCGAAATAACAAGTGGCGGGATCCATCTCCGCAGCTTAGCGCCTGAACACCACAGAGACATCGCAGCGTTGGCAAACCGTTGGTGACATTTGGTTCGATTTGACCCGGCCGGGCATCGAACGAAGACCTTTCCCGCCGATAGTGATATCTTCAACCGGCCGGTTAAGTTGTTTCAGCGATATCCTGGCATGAGGCTCATGCACGACGCAGCCTGCGAACATTCAGTAGTTGACATCACAATGCCGTTATGGTTTGCGCTCGGCTCAATTCTTTTGTACCTTTCATGAAGGCATCACTTTTCTAAGTCGCAACATCACAAAATGCGTTAAGTAAACAGCCAATACAACAACCACAATTCACGAAACTTTTTGTCATCGGCCACAAACCACCTCGAGTTATCTTGTTTTCCAAAAATAAATCGGGTATTTTACGAATTAAAGCAAAGCTGATTTTCGGCGAAGCTTTTGCTAGTTATTAATCAAAAATAAAGTGAGATTTATTTCCACCAATTGCTAGATAACTAACATAAAGCGAGTCAAGTTGGTTGCAGATACATTTGAATCTTGTGAGGATGAGCATTGACGAAGTGAAGCAGTTTCCTCTTTTTTCCGCAATTTTATTTTAGCTCGTTTTTTTGCTCGCAGCTTTGCAAGCATAAGAAATAATGAAATGTTTAGAATTTGATGTAGATTCGAACCTCAGGTCCAGTGAGGGACTCGGTGTCGACGCTGTTGAGATAGAGAACATTACAAGCGGCACCTTGGCGTAACAATTCAGCGGCAGTATTGGAGACTTTTTTCGATGTTGACCCGCTGATGAGGTACTGCGGCACATCTTGGTCTGAAACAGAGGAAAAACAATTTGCAAATTTCTCCACAATAAGATTAAGCTGAGAAGAAGAAAATACAACGGAGTAGTGAGTCAAAGAGGTGGCAAACCAACTCTTGGTTTGCCATGTTTGTTTCGAATTTCGAGCTAATGTCCCCATGATTGCACGAGCTGAACTATATGTCATGGCAGCATGACTCAGCAAAGATCAATTTTACATGGCACTTTATTGATGACATTGTGGTTTGTGAATCTGAAAGTTGATGACTTCCAAGTTGAAACCCTGCGATTGCAGCAGCATGCGAACACAGTATACACAGCACTTAGTATTTTGAGTATTTAGTTGCATATTTATCCTATCACGAGAAAGCAATCAATGCGTTATATGAGCTTGCTTAGGAGTTGCCAGCCATCTGTCTACCACACCAAGATGGGGGAATCCCGCTAAGTGTCCTTCCCAAAGGCACACCAAGTACACTTGCCGGCTTGTTCTCCACACTGTTTCGTTAATGCTGAACGTCAAGCAGGGAAGCTGTGAATACCGATCTTAAAGACATTGGTTTGACCCGACTCGGAATCAAAGCCAAGTGTACAGCTCCCGAGCCGGACACTCTTACCACTAGACCATCTGAGCTGTTAAAAGTGTTTAAAGTCTGAGCTGTTAAAAGTCACTTACTTTTGTTAGGGATGACAAGTTTGCAGGGAAGAGCCAGAGGAGTTATTGAATGTTGATATATGAGTGCAGACAAGCTCCCAAACACCGGCTCATTTATGCATCCTTTTAACTTTACTCCTCTGCTGCTAGGTTCAATTAGAAAGTGGCGAACCAACTCGTTATTCATATCAGCTACAAATCAAGTGAAATGTTAGCTTTTTGCTGCAATATGCGAGCTATGGATCACCAAGCAGACAGCGAAGAAGTGTGTTGTCAGGGCTCGCTAATCCTAGCGAGAGGTTCAACTTCGACGGAAACAGTACAGGTAGCTTGTCAACAAAATTGAAAAATATTCCTTCTTACCTCCAGGTTTGGCGGTTGCCAGAATTGCTTGTGGAACTTTGTCAACTTTAAGAGCAAGTCCAAAAGCGCCAGGATAGCATCTGCTATCTCGAACCACAAAACTTCCAGGATCACGATCTCGTAGCATGACAAGAGCCTAGAAAACAATCGAAACATCAAAACATCCTTTTCTGAAACGTTTGGACAACAGCTCAAGTTGCATTTTTCAAAAACTCTCTGCAATTCTCTGCTTCGTAGGATTCTTTTTTCACCCAGGCAAGGGTTAACGATGAGTTTGTCAAAATATGCAAGTCACACACATACTCAAAGAAGCTGCAAGCTACACACACCCTCAAAGAAGGTGTGAGCTACGCACGCTTTTAACGAAGCTGCGCACGCACGCGCTCAACGAAGCTGCAAGCCCAAAACGCGCTCAACGAAACTGGAAGCAGACACGCTCAACAATACTGAAAGCCACACGCACTCAACGAAGCTCTAAGCTACATACACGCTCAACAACGTTTAAGCTACAAACACCCTCAATGAAGCTGTAAGCCACACATACGCTCAACATAGCTGCAAGCTACATACACGCTCAATGAAGCTGTAAGCGACACACACGCTCAACAAAGCTGTAAGCCACACACACTCAAAGAAGCTTTAAACAACACACACGCTCAATGAAACTAAAAACAACTCACACGCTCAATGAAGGTATAAGCGACACACACGCTCAGTGAAGCTGCAAGCCACACATGCTCAATGAAGCTGTATGCGACACACATGCTCAGCGAAGCTGTAAACCACATCATAGGCGTAGCTAGGATTTTCAATAAGGAGGGGGGCTAAAGTTTAACAAATCTTACCTAGCAGCAGGAACTGATCCAGAAAATTTTAGTGGAGGGGGAATGCAGATTTGAATTAGGGTGAGTGTTAACTAGATACAAAGACGTCAGACGTTCAGACTGGAAATAGAGCGTCAATTCTCATGTCAAAGGCGTATTCAAAGTTTTTTTAGGGAGGGCACCAAATTGTGACATCTTTTATAAGCGTATATTTTTCCAGCAGAGCAAGTTTGAAGTAAAATGAGGAAAAAACGGTTCTAGGGGGTCCGGGAGCATGCTCTCCCGGTGAATTTTTGAAATTTTAGTGCTTTTGAACAAATTTTGTTCGAACTTTTTGCCCCTCATTTGGAGTCCTTCACCAAATATGATGCATTTTGTTGGCACATTTTCGATTTATGCTTGCTTGCTTCAAGCGAGGAGTGGATCTAAATAATTTTGGTGGGGAAATGCAATTTTAAGTTAGGTTGAATGTTTACTACTGTGGATACAAAAACGGTAGAGATCTAAACACGGAAAAGGACGTAAATAAGCTATTTGAAAATTTTTCATGTCTGAGGCGTAATCAAAAATTTTTTTAAGAAAGGGGCACCAAATTTCGACATCTATTCAAGTGTAATTTTTTTTTCGGGAGAATTAATTTGAAGCAAGTTGAGGAACAAAAAAAGACTTCAGAGGGTCCGAGGGTATGCTCTCCGAAAAATTTTTGAAAATTGACGTCTGTAAAGACCATTTTAGTGCATTTAGAACAGTTTTCAAGCAAACTTTATTGAAATTTTTTGCCTCTAATTTTGAGTTCTTCACCTTGTGTGTTCTGTTATACATGGCGTTCTACAAACCGTGTTTCACATAAGCCAAAAAAATAACGTTTTGTTTCTCTTTGACTAGAGATATCTTCTTTGATGCAAGATTTCAACAATGCTGTTTTCTTCGCACTGATCTACAATTTAACCACTTTTCGAGCAACGTTTTCAGCATTTTGCATTGCGGAAACTTTTACAGCTGCAGAAGCGCTCAAATTTAAGCAATACATAGCACTGTGAAAATAATTTGCCAAAGGTCTTGAAAGGAGATTTGTTTTAAACTATTGATGTGACGCCTGACTGTCCGTTCGTCAGACCGCCTGACTGTTCGCTGGCCATTGCGGCTGCGCCATCATAACTCTGGCCAACGCTAAAAGCAAAGTTGTATTGTATTTCTCCGATGAAAGCCCACTTATTAAAATCTCAGCCAAGAAAACAACATGCAATGGCAAGTATTTATCCTAATTATCAAGATCCAGAGCCGGCAGCAGAGCAGTCGACTTAGGGGGGGCCAAGCATTCATCAAGGGGGGGGGGGGGCAAAGTTTGAATTTAAGCACAAAAATCGCTGTTTTCAAAAGAGTAAGCTTTTTGATTGGGGGACCAAGCATGTCGATTGGGAGACCAGACCCCCCTGGCCCTCCTTGGCGCCGGCTCTGAGAAAATTCTTTTTTTGTCCAGGATGGATTGGGGGGGACATTGCCCCCGTGCTCCCCTGGCTACGTTTATGAGCCACACACACTCAACAAAGCTGCAAGACACACACCTTCACAACGAAGCTCCAAGCTACACACACGCTCAACGAAGCAGTGAGCTACACACACGCTCAATGAAGCTGTGAGCCACCCACGCTCAACAACGCTATAGGCCTAAGCCGGCAGCGTGGGGCAGTAGTTCGGAGCGTCGTTTTTACGAAAACCATGATCGAAAGGTTAATGATTCAACTTCCAACCTAGTCTCGTTGTTGTGTCCTTGGATAAGATGCTTTACTATGATTATCTCTGCTTGGTGGAATCTGGCTAGCAGCAAATTAAAGAAGTCAGAAGAAAATTCAACCGGAAAACTTGGAAACAAAGTCAACTCCTAAGCGAGCCTAGATTAGTCCTACGTATTACGCCTCCGCCGCTTTATCGTGATAGGAAGATAAAGATGAAGAAATCATCATCATCATCAAGCCACACACACGCTCAACGAAGCTGTAAGCCACACACGCTCAGCAAAGTTTTAAGCCACACATCCTCAGCGAAAGTGCAAACCGCACACACGCTCAACGAAGCTGTAAGTCACACACACGCTCAACAAATCAGTAAGCCACACACACCCAACGAAAAAACTGTGGGTTGCACACACTTAACGAAATTGTAAGCCACACACACGCTCAACAATGTTGTAAGCCACACACATTCAAAAAAGCTGTAAGCTGCACACACTCAACGAAGCCATAAGCTACAGCAATGGCTACACACACTCAACGAAGTTCTAAGCCACACACGCTCAACGAAGCTGTAAGCCACATACACGCTCAGCGAAGCTGTAAGCTACACACTCTCAACGAAGCTGTAAGCCACACACACGCTTAACGAAGCTTAAATTCAATAAAATTACTGCTAATTGCTGAGATATGTTACATTTAATCCTGCAATAACTGAAAAATAGTAGCTAATAGTGCAAAAAAAAAAGTAGGGGTGAGGAACAACACTACAATAGACAAGCAGTGTATCCGCAAAGAAGTGTGCAGTAAATTTCGTTTAACTACTTCGAAATTTGTATATCACGTGTTCAACTTTTTATTGCTTTAGTGTTTTGCGATAGCAATTAAGCACAAATGATCCCACACCAAACATGACCTGCTCCCGGGCAATATCTGGCTTGTACCAATACGATGTTGTGTCTTTGATAAACTTGGGAGAGGCGCAGGCGATATTCGGACCTGAAACTTCATGCGCAAACTGATCTACATCTGCAAAAGATCATTAGCGTTGAGTTGTTTCAGCTTTTTAAATAGGTTATGAATCTATTTATTCGTCTATTAGGTTATGCATCTATTTATTTAGTCGTCCGACTCTGGGATTTGAATCAATCTGTTTAAACAATCAACTTTTAGGCTTTGCAATATTTAGCAAAAAGATATTTTCCCGACTTGAGATTAGATTTGACACCGATGCATTCTGCAGTCGAGCGAAGCCATTAGCTTGAAACAGTGGATCAAGTTCAACAAGCCGGTGTAGGAATAAATCGCTAGTTAGTCTAGTCAAGTTAACTACCCCGTGAAAAAAAACAGACTTTCACACCACGTCACTTCACGGTAATAAAAATGCATGTAGCGACTTAACACCTTTCAGTAATCAAATGACGTCAAAGCCTAAATGAGCTCTTCACAGTTCCGCGTCCATTTTTCGCAATTTAAACATAAAACAAAATTAATAAAAACAAACTAAATAAATGAAACAAACTGAATAAATATAGCCAACTAAATTCATAAAACAAACTAAACAAATAAAACAAAACTCCTTGGCAGTGTTTAACAACCATAAAGTGCTTTAACTAGCAGCAGTGAAAGTCGAAAAAAACTGGAAACAAATATTTACCAGAGGAGGAGCTTGTTCTGTTTGAAGTCGATGAACTGCATTTATCTCCAATGTAATGTTCTTGCTGGCCACCTGGAAATCACCCAAAGATTTTGCGATTATTATTATTTCGCCTGACATTAATTTGGTTTGACTCAAATGAAAACAATAAAGCAAAAATGGGCTGAGGCAAATTCCTTGAGCGGACTAAATTTACCCGAATCATGTTTCGGAGGGTTTCGACAAATTAGTTGTTAATTTTTGTCTGACAATTTTATTTGTTCGTAATCACTAAACATGTATAAATTGCCCTTTCCAAACATGCCCAGCAGCCTAGATACGGTTTCGAACCTGGAACAAGCAACTAGAGGATCAGCATATAGTGCCAACGAAAAAGCGCCCCAATTTGGAAAGTTAGTTGCATATTTATCCTCCTATCATGAGAAAGCGATCAATGTGCTATACGAGCTCGCTTAGGAGTTGCCAGCCATGTGTATGCGACACCAAGATGGGGGAATCCCGCTAAGTGTCTTTTCCAACGGCACAGCAAGTAAACTTGCCGGCTTGTTCTTCACACTGTCCCGTTAATGTTGAGCGTCAAGCAGAGAAGCTGTGAATATTAATTTTAAAGTCATTGATTTGACCCGACTCGTAATTAAACCCAAGTCCACAGTTCCCGAGGCGGACGCTCTTACCATTCGGCCACCTGAGCTGTGAAATTGTTAAACAGAAAAAATTGAAACAAATTAAACAAGGCGATGACAGCATGACCAAGGTGCAATTTCACACGTTTAACAAGTGGTTTGCGAAATAACGACGAATCATTCTCGAAACTTTTCGTGTGACTTTCTTCATGATCAACCGTCAAAAATTGATGGAAATTGGAAGCAAAATTCTGACGTTTTTTTTGAGAAATGAGGGGCCGTTAGGAAATAATGATTAATTTTCGACACATGTTTTTTTAGCTTATTTAGTCGAAAATATGTTCGATATGGAGCAAAAAACACCTACAAAATAAGTCTACGTCTACATTTCAAAAATATATTATGTCCGACAAATTGTGCACCAAGCCTGACAAAAAAACACCAACAAATTAAGTCGGAAATTTTCGATATACTGCATATATCTGCATATCGGAAATTTCCGACTTATTATGTCCGACAAATATAGCACAAAACAAAACGCGGAAAATAACGCGGAGATTTTCGACATGGTTCATTGTGAACCAAATTGGAAATCTACAATAGACCAAAATGTCACGTGACTTTCGTGAGACATCTCCATTGTATAAGTTGAGCGGTGAGTGACAATGGAGAGCAGGGACAAACGCCGCCTATCTTTTACAATGTAAAAACTTCTAAAAGTGTTGCAAAAAAATCATAACGTTAGTTATGCTGGTTGGATTTCAAAAATTAAACTGCATCATGAAGTTCTTGATTTCAGCTATCGTTTGAAACAAATTTCAAGCAAATTGGTTGTGTTTGAAGCGCTTAACATGGTAAATGATTTAGCCATAGACATTACTTTTTGAAACGGTGGTTAAGCTCACAGCATTTCTTTTTATTTTAAAGCATTAATATAACTGTAGATTTGCAAAAAGTTATTATTTCATTCAAATTAAATAGGTTCAATCACAAAAGTTTAAACTTCAATCATAAACAACTAGCCTAGATTGCTATTGGTCAGGGTTTTTTAAGCCCTTAACTTTTTGCAGGAAAATCACTGTGCAAAGTGCTTCTGCTTCAAACTCTAATGTCTATGTTCCAATCATTCACCATGTAAAGAGCCTAAAACACAACCAGTTTTCTTGAAATTTGCTTTAAACAATAGCGGAAATCAAGAGCTTTACGATGCAGTGTAAGTTCTTAACATTAAACAAGCATAACTAAAGTTATGATCTTTTTTGCAACACTATCAGGAGTTTTTACGTTATCAAAGATAGGCGGCGTTTGTCTTAGCCCTTTACTGTCTTCACTGTCGCTTACCGCTCAACTCATACATAGGAGATGTCTTACAAAAGTCGCGTGACATTTTTGCTGCAGATTTCCAACTTGGTTCACGATGAATCATATCAAAAATTTCCGCCTTATTTTGAGTGTTTTATTTTGAACTATTTGTCGGGAATACTAAGTCGGAAATTAGGTATTGTTTGTCCAAATCGGACAACATACTTAGAACTAGATAAGCTGACAAACATGTGCTGCAAATTAATTATTACTTTTTTCAAACGGCGCCATATACCACAGACTTCGACATAAAGATACAACCTTGCTTGTCGTAAGAAGAAAGTTCGCTCTCCCGACGATTCGATGGATTCGATAAACGATACGGGTCGTCCGCACCGGATGAGGGAGAGTCAGGAGAGTGAAGGGATGTCCGCGAGGTTCCGCCCAAATATCCGCTTCCTAATCATTAAGAACATTCCTACTTGTCAATATAAACATATTTTTGCAATAATTACTGAACCAAGCGATGTTACAAACAATCCACGTTCCGGATAAGATAACCACTAATCAGTCAACCACATTTGGACGCAAGTGAGCAAGTTGTTTCGCAAACAAATATCAAAACAAAATTAAAGTTTAACAATAACGTAAGGGATAACGCTGGGCAACTACTAGCTACGATGACTGACATTAGACGGGAATTTAAGTGAAACCCAAGAAGCTTGAAAAAGCAACAAGGGTGTGCACAACGTAGTGCACGAAAAATGGTTACCGGCAATCACCTTTTTCGTCCTTCTGGACTCATCAGGAGCACAAAAACTTGCCAATGTCAAACTCAATAGCAGCGCTAGTAGTCTAATTAACCATAATGACAAAATAATTTAACGCAACAGAGCCACAATGGCGTAGGAACTGATAACAATTGGCATGGCACCTAAAGCGTAGAAGTGACGGTGAAAAATCGATAAAAATAAAATAGTCGAATCTAAACCAATTTTACACACCCATGCACCAGCTTACGGACATGCGCTCCACAGTCAAGTGTGGGCCCGAATAACTAGCACATATAAGTGACTACAAGCAAAGTGGGTTACACCCCCGAAACGCAAGCGGGTCAGTTATCTAATCGATAACGTAGACTAGCAAATAGTGAACTCACAGTTTAGGAGGGGCTTGATGCCCTCTCGTCGGAGTTCAACGAAGTCAACTCACACTCGAGCTATAAAATTTATTTGTACTCGAACTATAAAACTTACTTGTGCTCGAACCTATAAAACTATAAAACTTATTTGTACTCGAACACTCGAACTATAAAACTTACTTGTGTTCTTCGTTAGCTTTTCAGTTCTATAAGCGCTGTTGGATTAACTTTGGATTAACCTTGAAAGGCCACACACTGTCATGTTTTCCTACCATTGCACCATAGCATGGCAGTGTGGAATCTGTAACTCTCTTTGCTGTCTTTTTTATCTTATCTGACCGTCGTTGTTTTTTTTTTTTTTCTGTGCTGTATGTGTGTGTGCTCTTTTTCTTTATTTGATAAATCTCTATTGTCGGGTGCTGCAACCATGCTTCTCATGTTACTTTTCTTGATCTCCTATTCTCCCCTTGCATATTACAACGTTTATCGTTTTGTTGCTTCTTCCCTTTTCTCGTGCTGTCCAATTATACTGTATGTTATTTATGCATATTATTCTTGTGTTGACGGTACTGAAATAAAAGACACTAACTAATTAACTAACTAACTATTTCGATCTACACGCAGATCAATTTCAACCCAGATGCATTATGACAATAACATAAGGGATAACGTTGAGCTACCACTAGCGAAAATAAAATTTCAACAGCATATTACTTTGATAACATGATTTCATACTACCATAAAAAGTATTGAAAACAACCACCACCATATATGATGAGTGGCAAACAACCACCCCCATACATGAGTAGAAAACAACCACCACCATGTATGATGATCGGCAAACAGCCACTACCATGTGGCATCCACTCTCATATATGAATGGAAAACAACCACCACCGTATGCAATAAGTGGCAAACAACCACCACCACCATACTGGTATATGATGAGCGGCAAGCAACCACCACGATATGTGAGTGGCAAACAACCACCTTCATATATGATGAGTGGCAAACAACCACCGCCATATATGAGTGACAAACAACCACCACCATATATGAGTGGCAAACAACCACCACCATATATGAGTGACAAACAACCACCACCATATATGAGTGGCAAACAACCACCACCATATATGAGTGGCAAACAACCACCACCATATGTGATGAGTGGCAAACAACCACCACCATAAATGAGTCGCGAACAGCCACCATCATGTATGACGAGTGGCAAGCAATCACGACCATATATGATGATTGGCAAACAACCACCACCATAAATGAGTGGCAAACAACCATCACCATATATGAGTGGCAAACAACCACCATCATGTATGATGAGTGGAAACCACCCTCATATATGAGTGGAAAACAACCACCACCACGTATGATGAGCGGCAAACAACCACCATCATACCTTAATGATGAGCGGCAAACAACCACCACCATATATGAGTGGCTAACAACCACAACCATGTATGATAAGTGGCAAACAACCACCACCATGTATAATGAGCGGCAAACAACCACAACCATATATGAGTGGCAAACAACCACTACTATGCATGATGAGTGGCAAACAACCACTACCATGTATGACAAGTGGCAAACAACCACCACCATTTATAAGTGGCAAACAAACACAACTATATATGATGAGTGGTAAACAACCACCACCACATATAAGTGGCAAACAACTACCACAATGTGTGACGAGTGGTAAAAAAGACCAACGCAGAAACAAGATGCCATGTTCACGTTATGAAAAGTTCGCCCCTTGTGATTAGTTTCAAAATTAAAGGTCGGCCAAGTCCCAAGAACCCTTTAGATTCTATTTTTAACGTAGCCAAATTCATGAACATACAGGCTGACAGTTGTAAAAGAATTCGCGAAAGAACGCTACACAAACATACTACTTAGCAGAGGCAGATATCTGATTTAAAATTCTAGCAGAGGCAGATATCTGATTTAAAATTCTGGTTTCTCAATGAAGTACGGTGAGGAAAAGAACACCTTGGCTCTCTGGCTGAGCAATATTCCAAATATTTATTCTAAGCGATTCAAAAGGCGAAAATCCTTTTTTTTTTAATTGCTTACTCTATTCCACTGGCGATGCAGCTTAGCAGTTAAATGAAAAAAAAAACATACCCTGCAAAGATGGATTTGATTCGCACCGAACCCTTACGGCACTTTTCAATTTTTAATTTGTTGTGTTATCACTCAACTCATTGCGGTTAGCGCAAGCACACCGACCACAGTCTTAGCGATTTACCTGTCGAAGTACTTCTTACGCTACTTCCAGAGTTTCGCAATGACGAGTCCTTATCGAAATGTGTAGAATGGACGCGATTCATCCTTTGTTGCTCAAAATTTGATTGGCTGCCAGAACTAACATTTGATAAGAGGGATGCGTTGCTTGCAGATAAACTTTCGGACAATTCGTCAGCGGAAGTGGATCGGTAGAGAAGTTTATAGTGATTTACTTCCGGAAATAGTGGGATACTGGAGTTGACCAACGTTGATTCCACAACGCGGTTGGCATGCACACGAGCAGATTCGAGTGAATTCGGTGTCCACCCGTTAGAAGATTGTGGATCCGGATTAGCAAAGCGATCAATTGGCAACGTGGAGTTTGGTGCAAGACCAGGAGAGCTTAGCTGAAAAGTTTATTGCTTTAATTGCACATTCAATTAATCCAATGGTAGCCACAATTTCGCTTTAAAGAGAAAGAAGCATGTATAGTAAAAACAAAGCCAAGAAGCAATATAACAGAAATAATAACCATAACTTTGCGTTTTAATTAAAAAAGATATGCAGTGTTTTGACCTCATAAATGGTGCAAAAGAAAAGTTGAAGCAGTTTCTCTAAAAAGTAACATTTATTTCTAACTACCTGCATCTGAGTTTGGTTTGCTTGTGAATGATCGGCACTTTCCAATCTACAAAATAATTTATCTTTAATCACAAAGTTGAGGCCATCAGCGAAGTAGACTCTATAGTAAATAAAGAGAGGGAGTTTATTTTTTTGCCAGTACATGTGTCACAGAAAAAAAAAAACGATTACTCATACTGTAGCAATATCACTGTTACACCAAAGTCTATATACTAAATGATTGGAAACTCCCCGAATACCAGGAAAAACTCGTTCACTCGGTCACGCTCTAATGCACATGAAGAAAAGCACTAATTTTGTGCGCGGTATAATGGACAGAGATAGGAGATTGGTAGTCTGCTAGCATAGTTTCTGTTCCTAAATCTATAAAAAGAAGAATTAAGCTAGTTGAAGGTAGTGGGGATGTAAGTATTATCCTGCACTTCTGAGTGTCAATTAGCCTGTTTCCATGTCCAAAAATCGTGGGATTTTGGCCCGCGGGCTTTGCTCAAGTCAGGCTTTACGTGGGCTAATTTCAGCAAAATCGTGGGCTTTGCTGGCCGCATCTAAATAGGTGGTCTAAGAACGTGAGCTTTTGCAAAACGGTGGGCTTTGAGAAAGTTGTTGCGTGAGGTCTACTGCTTAGACTGTGGTATAGGTTGTTGATATGTAAGAAGTTGGCGTATGATTATCAAATAAACGTAGGTTTGGGGCAATTTTGCTTCATAAAAGCTAAAATTAGAGTAAGCTGTTGATAAATTCAACTTGCCTTAGGCAGTTAGCTGGCTAGGCTGGTTACTGAATTCACCTATTAGCCAGTTAGCCTTGTTTTGCTATTCTGAAGTACTGGTAAGAGTAAAGTCAATTCACTGTTCAAGTTGTGAAGTCTGTTTGCCTAGTCTAGTTGCAAAAACAACTGGTACTGGTAGGTGGTACCGGTTCATTCTTACTTAGTGATTTCTTAAGTGGTCGCTGGATCAGCCTTGGCTTTTTTGCATGTCGCAGCATTGAGTGACATAGGTAGTGCTACGCAAGCAGCTTTCGCACCGGTACTGCATGCTACCAGCGTAGGCCTACCATACTTTATTTACTCAATTGCAATTAAACTTTGAAAAGTATTGTTAGTGTTGCAGTTGCTTTTGATGACCTTAAACAGTTGAATATTTAAAGGCAGCACTGGCTATTTGTACAGGCCTGTACAAATAAGCACTTGGCTTATTCTACTATCAGATTATCCCTTCAAGCTGACCTCGATCCAGTGAGCATGACGAAGTGATAAAGTAAACAGATTCGTTATTTGTACACGTCTGTAACAATAGCCACTTTGATATTTAAAAGCTTGCTTGTAGGTGATTTAGCCCACTGATATTCCTTATATCTAGTACCCTTACCCTTGTCTAATCTTGACTGGTATTAAAATTGGTGGCATTTATTCAATTTTGGCATATCACTTTGTATTCACTACCGGTAGCCTAGTTCTTTGATGGTCATAATTTGCTACGTCCTAACTTGATGTTATTACAAAAAATTATGTCTGCTGAAAAGTGTTGATTAGTCTGTTAGTTATAGACTCTTATCCCTTTCACGCTGAAACATGCACACTGCATGCTCGCATTTATTTACTTGAATAATATTCTAATTGTTATTGTTTAGTTGTGTTACTGACGCAAGCTAGCAATAGACCATACCGTGACAAATTGCATAAATAGCCACAAGTTAAACACCAACTAAAAAATGTATATCATTTTGTAGCTGGGTTAGCGCGTGCGCTGCATTTTCATGACACATTTTTTGCCCAAGGGCTTAGTATATTATGCAATTTTAAGGGCTTTTGTTTTGAATTTTTGTCAGTGGAAGGCACTATGCAAAGACATTAATATTAAAGAATAAAACTCACTGTTACCTTACTTATGTCAAGAACTGGTATTTTCAACATGATGTCATTGCAGAAATAAATGAAAATAATTTAACGCATATGCAATATTAATGGTATTTATTTAGATAGATTGTCTCCTTAATCTTTCAATTTCAGATCATTTGGTGCTACTAGTATGTTTCAGAAACCAGAAAACTTGCTGATTGTTTATTGAAATTCTTGAAAACATGTTACGGAAGCCAGCGAGTGAAGTTTTTGACTCACTTGTTTTAAAAGTGGATTGAAATGTTGGTCTAATATTCTTATCAGGATAAAAATAATTGCGACAAGTCTTGGTTAGTATTTTATGAAGCTTTGCTTAATATCTTGTGAACGTGCTACATGCAAACTGCAGTGTGAAATTTGCTGCTGATTTCATCCAATGGAATTATCAGTGAACTAAATTTTTGAGCAGACTTTGATGTTTGTGCATGAGAGCTACTTTCGCTCTTGGTAAATGCAATTTTGTTGTGTTTGGCTTTACAACATCTGTATGTACAGTAAGTTGTGCTATTTTGCAGTTGTAGTAAATAATAATTGTATATGCATACTGCATTACTCTGCAAGAGCTATGATATCATCAGCAATAGCTATAATGTACCAAACTAAATTTTCAGTCGTAAATTGCAGCAGGTACGGAGTGCAGACAGCTGATAGCTACTTGTTTGTGAAAATCTGATGGCCAAGTGGACTGTGGGACTCTGGTTTGATTGGTCAAAGCAATGTTATTAAAACTGGTATAGACAGCTTTTCTGCTCGACGCACAGCATGAAAGGAATAATGATTTGAACAAGGTCGCAAGTTTACTTGTGTTGTTGGGAAAAACACTCATTGGGATTCTCCCCCTCTGAGCAGGTAAACAACAACTCCATAGGAGGCTTGTTATTGCACCTAGATTGCTTTCTCAAGATGGGATGATAAATATGCACTAAGTAACCACTACTAAGCTGTAACATTTTAACAGCCTATGGCAAAGTCTTGATTGCAATTCTCTTCAATTTTCGAAACTGAAGAAAGATTTAATCTAAAAGCCAGATATGCTGTTTTTGAAATTGCTTTACTGCTTCAAAAAACCAAACTACCAGCAAAAGTATGTCTGTAGCCTACGATGTAAACTTACATCGTGTTATTTTGCATTTTAGTGCCAGTGAGATGGATTTTGTCAACAGCTGTTTGTAAAAGAAACGCATATGCAATGACCAAGGTGCTCACGTGAATGGCACATGCAAAGTGCAAATGAACTGGCTTGCTCCCAACTAAAATGAACCCAGTGTAAGAAATTGATGGAAAACTTCATGGTTACCTTATTCTTTTGAAACGGGATTTCCCAGCTTAAGCTTTGCTGAAGGATCGTTCATTGCAAAAAACTGAAAGTGGAAGCAGTAAAGACCGACATGATGTTACATGGCTGACTCTGAACAAAAACATCTTATGGACAGGGCTATTACGTAGCCTGATATGGATTTTTTAAACGTAATGCTGAAATAATTTTTTCTTTTCTGATTTGCCTGCTGGCAATTGAAGTTGCATCCAAGCACAAGGCTTGCTTTCCACCAGATTACGCAAGCAGCTCGTTTTAAGCATTCAAATTACTAGGTGTTTAAGTGTATATTTAAAGGTTGTGAACGAGCTCTAATAAATTTTAAGCTTTTTAAATGGCCAAGTGCATAGATCGACTGCCTCTGGCGCCGTACACGTATGTTCAATTACAAGTCGGGCAAAACCAGTGAATTGGTAATCATTGCTCCCTGCGTGATATTAAAAAGGTTACTTGTGGCGTTCCCATTTAACATTATTTACCACGTTTTGAGTTGTAGCAAAGTTCCATGCATCTTTTGATTGAGCTCGTTAATAGCGCCCCTATCGCTTCGGTACACGACATTTAGACGCGAGATATCTGGGCGCAGTGCCAAATGGGCGCGAAGTACGTTCTAACGCATTTTTAATTAACTTTTCGTTATTTTTTTTTTAAATTAACAAAAACTATTTTGTGTCTGCAACGATCTTATCCAATACTTAATTTTCTGTTTGCAACGATCTCATAGAAAAAATTAAGATGTGTTAATTAACGATAACGTATATCAAAAAAGATGGAGCAAAGTAAAGGTCAAGTTAACGATACATAAAGACTCATTTTTACGATCGATTGTCTAGCAACCTAAGAGAGTGATTATCAAAGAAAATCTCCACGCAATATAGGACAGCGAAATAAAAAAAAATTAAGAAGATACTTCACGCAGTTGTGATTTGTAAATACTTTGAAATGGAATCATGTTTGATAAAATAAATTATGAGTCAGCTGTTAAGCTGTTAATTACGATCCATTTCATTCGTATATATTACATTGGTCAAGTACCTTTTCAAAATCATGTTATTTTTTCAAGCGAAAACTTACTTTTCTTACGTTTTCATTAAAAATTTGTTGCGTATTAATCACGCATTACCGTGTCGTTGCAATTGTCTTATTCTCACGTGTTTCCGTCGTTCGAGAACGTTGCAACAAAAATGTTCCAACTTTTAGATCTTTTGTTATCCTAATTTCTTCTATGAGATCGTTGAAAACAGAAAATTAAGTATAATATTGGATAAGATCGTTGCAGACAGAAAAGTTATTATTTGAAAAAAAAACTAACGAAAAGTTGACTAAAAATGCGTTTGAACGTATTTCGCGCCCAAATGGCACTGCGCTCAAGTGTCCTCGCGCCCAAATGTCTGCGCCCAGATGTCTCGCGCCCAAATGTAGGGTTTCGCATCGCTTTTTCCCAATGGAAGGATAAAAATTCAAATTACAATAAAACATATTCTGCTTGGATTTTCATACACCTCCATCTAGAGGTCGTGACCGTAACGTTAGAGTACGCTTGGAGTTGCACACATTGCTCAAGGCAAGCTAAAAGTGAACAATCCTTCTGAAACTAAAGGGAACCACATGTTCAAAGTGGGGGATCACTGTTACATATTACATTTTGGCCCTCGCCGTAATCAGGAACCACATTGGGTTCCCGCAGTTGTTGTTGCAAAAAGAGGTGCTCGCATGTTCAATGTCAGAGTAACTCCCAGAGGACCCATTTGGAGGCGGCACCTAGACCAGTTACGACCACGCTACTTCTCTGCTAAGGATCTCGATCCGGGGGAAGATAGCTTTTCGAAAAATGTGCCGAGCTTATCTTCTGAGGATTGCAGGACGCCTGATCCGGGAGAAGCAAGTACGGCAACATTTAATACCGGGTTCTCCCATGAGGATTGCTTGCAGGACGCCTGATCCGGGAGAACCACCAAATGACATTAATGTTGAGACAACTGGCAATGTTTCGCCAGACATTGACACAGATGCACATGTTTCATCGACACCTAACATTGACAATTTTAATACCGATAATGAAACTACACGTTCACCAACTATTTCAGGTGTTAGGCCTACTTGCAATGATAATTTACTGTCACAGTACAATAATGATAACCTCAGGAGGTCTAGTAGAGATAAAAGATTTCCTGCTCATTTGAATGATTTCGTGTAAGCTAACCTTGTGCTTCGGGTTTTTCGTGTCTTGTGGGCGTTTTTACTTATTGGGGAGGTGCTGTGTATGCCGCTAAAACGTTGCCTTTTGCTATTCGTCTTGTTTTATGTTTGACCTCATTGTGACGTAATAGTGGGATTTTGTATGTGGTTTCGCAATGCCTCGTGTAGTTCTTTTTTTCTAGTCTGAGCGTCAAGAAGTAAACAGCAGTAAAAATTTTGATTCTTTGTTAAGAATACAACACCAACTACTTTGAATCGGACTATTGTTTCGTAGTCTTACAATCTATATCATGTATTATGCTATTTTTTTTCCATTTACAAAACAATTTCTTTTCTTCTCAAATATTCTATGATGTATTATTATGCTTTGTAGCACTTAACACTGTTATGATATCTATCTTCTTTGCTGTGTGCTTACGCTTTTTCTTCTTGTCAGGATTTGTTGAATTGTGAAATAACTTGTAGTTTGTGGAATTCTCAACTTGTGTGTTGCTTGCCTCTTTCAGTTAATTGTAATTTTGATGGCAAGCCATAAGCTGTGTTGTCACATTGCTTTTGTGCTCATAATGGTGGCAACTTTTAGCTGCGATGCCCCTAGCTGCTCAAGTCAAGCATCCACCACCCTGAATACGGTAGCTATAGATCCTGATAACTTAACTGATGCCATTTTTCAAAATTTTCAACAAAATCTTAAGCCATGTAAATCATTTGACCTTAGCAATCAAAAACTTAATTTCGATAACACTTCCACAAACTTAATAATTCATCTTAATATAAGCTCCTTACAAGCCCATTTTGATGAACTAAATGATTTTCTTACTCGTTTTTCAAACCCTCCTTCAATTATCCTTCTTTCTGAAACTCGTATAAATGTCAACCCGTGCATTAACATCAACATTCCTGGTTATACATTTGTACACCTTCCCTCGCCAGCTAAAGCTGGCGGCGTCGGTGCTTATCTCTCAACTGATTTAATATATACTGAAATTGAATCCTTGCATTTACAAGTTCGGGATTGTGAAGATCTTTGGTTTGAGGTTGAATTTCCAGGCAAACAAAATAAGTATATAATTGCGGTAATTTACCGTCACCCCTGCAATAACACAAATGCCTTTTTGGCAGCACTTGACAAAAAAATGCAATTTTTGAATACAAATCTTGCTAAGAAAGCTTTGTTATTCGGTGATATGAATTACGATTTGTCCTTAAAACACCGGTATGTTTCTCCAATTTCTGACTATGTCATGGTATGTGAAAGCAATGCTTTTTTTAACTTAGTATCCATTCCAACTCGTGTTACCCCTAATTCCCAAACTATTATTGATCATATTCTCACTAATGACAGCGAAAGCATCTTAACACCCGGTGTAATTTTGTACAAAATTTCAGACCATAATGCAATATCGTGTAATATAGCCAGCCCGAGATTTAATAACTCCAAAACCAATTCCTATTTTATGTTTCGTAACACTAAGTCAATTAACAGAGAAAATTTCTGCAAAGGTCTTGATTCATCTCTGGCCCCGCTGGTCTATGAACTCACACACAGTTCTGTAACGCGTGAATCCCTAGATGATAGCTTTAGCAAGCTTGTTCAAACTTTATCCAAGGTGATCGAAAAGCATGCTCCTTTACAAAAGGCTTCACGAAAGCAAAAGCGTATTATGCAAAAACCTTGGCTGACTAAAGGATTACTGACCTCAATCAAGAATAAGCAAAAATCGCATAAAAATTTTTATATAAGCGGCAATAACTTTGAAAAATCTTTTTATAAACAGTATGCTAATAAATTAAAAAGTGATAAATTTTTCAAAAAAATTGAGTTATAATGAGACCATTTCTAAGCACAAAGATAATCCCAAGAATTATGGAAATTCATTAACTCGTTATTGCCTTCCAAAAACTGTTCTACTTTTCCCTCAACACTTAACACTGATAATTCCACTTTAAACACTCCTAACGAAATTACTCATTACTTTAGTGAATATTTTACACAGATTAAGCAATCAATTGCTGAAAGCGTCCCGCAAACAGGTAAATATGAATTCAAGAATTATCTTTCAAAATCTGTACCTCAAACCATAGCTTTGCACAATCCCGAACCTATCGAAGTTTATAATATAATTAACTCTTTAAACTTGCACAAAGCTAGTGGACTTGATGATATACCCTCTTTCTTCTTGCGCCTAGGAAACGAAGAGTAAGCCCCCGTTCTGTCTGTATATTTTGGCCTGGCCTTTGATATTGGCCTTTTTCCCCAAATTTTCAAAACCGCGAAAGTCATACCAATTTTTAAATCTGGGAGTAAACAACAAGCCAACAACTATCGACCCATTTCTCTACTTCCATGCCTATCTGAAGTCAAGAAAAACTGATAAAAACCAGACTTGTAAATTTTTTCAAAAATAATAATGTTCTCTACGAGTATCAATATGGTTTTAGAGAAAACCATAGTGTCGTTCATGCCCTCCTTGACGTAACAACTACCTCGTATGATGCGATCCAGAATAAAAATTTTACTGCTCATCTGTTAATGGACCTTCGAAAAGCGTTTGATACCGTTTCTCATAAAATTCTGCTAAAAAAATTGTCTCATTACGGCATCAGAGGGCGAGCATATGACTTTATTGAAAGTTATCTAAATTTACGTACCCAATTCGTTTCTATTAATAACTGTCAGTCCCAAACAAAACCCATAAATATAGGTGTACCACAGGGTTCTATATTAGGCCCCCTTCTGTTTCTTATTTATATAAATGATCTCCACAATGCCGTAACCAAACCTCGTCTTTTTGCGGATGACACTTGTCTTGTCTTGAGCAATCCTTCTCTAACTGCTTTAGAAACAAACTGCAATGTGGAACTAAAGAAGTTACAAAATTGGTGTAATGCGAACAAACTTCAAATTAATCCGAAAAAATCTGCTTTCATTTTAATTCCCCCAAAATTAAATAACTTAAATCCCGAAATCAAACTTTCCTATGGTGATTCTACAATAACCGGTCTAGACTCTATTAAGTATCTAGGAGTATCTTTAGACAAGAAACTTGATTTCAAGGTACACGTTGAAAATATGGTCTCAAAACTTTCTAAATCAATAGGAATCTTGAGCAAGCTTCGTTATGTTCTTCCGTCTTCTACTCTGCATCTCCTTTACTTTTCTCTTGTACATCCCCACTTACTTTACGGTCTCCCGCTTTGGGGTAGCACATTTTCTTCTTACGTTGCTAAACTACAACGACTTCAAAATAAAGCAATCAGAATCATCTCAAACTCATTTTCTTCTATCACGCCGCAATTTCATAAACTTGGCATTTTGAAAATACACGATTTGTATACGTATGAAATTTCTAAATTAATGCACCAACACTCGAAGCAATTACTTCCTTCTGGTCTCCTTTCCTGTTTTAACAGCCTTACAGCAATACACGATCGACATACTCCATCAAAAACGCAAAATAATCTCTATCTTCCTAAATACAGCACAAACCGTTGTCAAAAATCTTTTAGGTTTCAAGGGGCTAAGGTTTGGAATTCTCTCTCATCAGAACTAAAAACTCTATCCTATTCGCGATTTAAAACACTTCTAAAAAACAAATTTTTAGAAAGTTACCGTTGAATATATATTTCCAATTTTGCAGCACAATTAAGAGATTGCTTTTAATCTCAATGAACTACGGAAATCTTACCAACTGAAATTACTGCAGTATGATCCCAGGGTGGCTGCTTGACTTGTAGACCTTAATCGGTTCTTCGCAGTCTCCTTGTTGATGTAAAAAAATTTTTTTCTCGTTAATATTGAACTTTATTACTTGTCCCTTGTGTTGGCCTAACTTGTGCTTGTTTTCTTTTAAGACATCAACTAAATAAATTGCTACTGACTGACTGACTGACTTTTGTGATAACAAGCTGTTTCGTTGTCATTATGGTGAACTCGTTAAATCAATAATTGTAATCGTTAAAAGGATATGACCAATAGCACATTTATAATATGCTACATCAGTTCATAACCGCGACGGCTTCATTTGCGAGTATTGTTTTTGCTAATGTCATTTCGCTATAAAGTTATTTCAATAACTTGGCTTAGTAGAGCCCATACTTCAGTGTGTCATTATCGTTTTTATATTTTCAAATTTTTGGCATATGAAGTCTCGTGTCTCGTCTCGAGTCTCGTAACTTCAAAGTCTCGTCTCGGTCTCGAAGCTATGATTTCTCGTTTCGTCTCGGTCTCGAAGCTATGATGTCTCGTCTCGGTAGGTTCGGTCCTCGTTCCAGCTCTGGAAGTACTGTAAGAGGCTGGTGATTATGAAATCCACAAGCATGAGTGTAAAATACACGACACATGCACAGCCTATGAAATACACAACACATGCACTTACGAAATACTCAACACATACACGTATGAAATACACAACACCTACGTGTATGAAACACACAACACATACACCCAGAGATGGGCATTTATCGCGATAATTTATCGGCGATATTTATCGGCGATATTTATCGGCGATATTTATCGGCGATAAATTATTACCGATTATCGTTATCGCGTAACAACAACTTGATTTACCGCTCAACGATATCGCTTTCCCACTATTTTTCAGTATCGCCGATGATTTATCGAGATTTTTCCAAATGATCCGGCGTTCAGAAGCTAATTTGTTTGGCGCTACAAACCAAAAAATTTTATATGTACAAAAAATGAATGTAGGCTACATTTTGCCTAGAATAAAGTAACGCAATAGCCAATCTTGTTGTTCTCAATGTGCTTCGGTTTTGAAAAAGCACATCATTTCAGAAGTTGCTGCGCAGCGATTGCACCACTTCAAGCAACGTTTTTGCTGCTAAAGCGTGATTGAAGTTTGTTTGTGGTCAACGTGTGTTGACTTCGCAACAATGGCAAAGCCGCAGATCAAACTGTGAGAGCTATTCAAGTTAGCAGTAACTTTCACTTCGTGCTACCGGTATCTGAATGGTTTAAGACAATGCAATGCGAGTGGGTAGAAGGCGCAAATTAACGAACCTATAATACTGAAGGTTTTATAACTTCTGAGTTAGACCTGCACCAATTTTACAAATATTGTTTAGAATATTTTACCTTTGGTTGCAGAAAAAGAAAACTTAAAGGATAATTAACTTAAGCCTTTTTGTTTTTGGTACAGTGCAGCTTGTGAGGGTAGTTTATGCTAAATTGACTAAGGCCTAGTCTAATACAGGAATTACTTTCGGATCACCCTGTAAACTGCTCACGAATGTTTTCTCAGTGGCCCGCGGTGCCTAGACCAGGTACTCTCAAACTGGGGTAGGCTACACGTATCTTCAGGGGTACATTAGATCAAGCATAAGGATATTCTTCTCGTAACTTTTAATCTAAATTAAATATTTTTTGCCGCCTAATATTAATAATTTGAAGACCTGAGTTTAAGAACTCTTGAGGAAGTCAGATTTTCACCCCAGTAAAATCTTTAGGCAGTGGCTAAGGTTAACTGTCAAGTGACTAAGCTTAAAAAAGCCCCTGACGACTGAATTGTTTTTATTCACGTTTGTTATTTGAGGTCAGCCCCGGAGTGACAAATTCTAAATTCGGCTATCACTCAGTAAAATTTGGCCTAATCACCAAAAAACGCAAAACAATTTTTTGTAAGAAAGCGAAAGACCAAAAGTGATTGAATCTACTACACCTTCGAACATCAAAATGAGCGTAATTACTGATTAGCGGCAGCTCGAGAGCAGAAAAATTATAAACAGGTGGGTTAGCTTACTTAAAAACAGAAGCAGCAGTTACTTGCAGTGGGAAGTATGTTTGTCAATTGTATTTTTAAAGCGTTAGAAGTCGCCTTAGACAAGCTAGCTGCTAGACAGAAGTTGGGAAGGAAGTTAAAATTAAGTTTCAGTTAACAATTGTAGCGGGTTATTTGCCTTGCCCCGGGAAGAAAGGTGCAAGCTGTGCACCGCCCAAGGCCCATAGAAATCTAGAAGCTGTGAAAAATTAAGCTCATGATTGTTTCAGGCGACTGTGCCTGAATCTTTTTTGCTGCTTCCATTTTCATGTCCTCTGTCACTAGCGAATTGCACATAATTTAATGGAGAAAGCATTTATAACGCAATTTTAGCTTCTGTGCTAAATCTGTTGTCAAACTTGCAAACGTTTTCAAAATGACTGTGAAGGAAAGTTGTACAATTTTCCTAGAGTAGCCTTAAAGAATTAAGCCTAGGTAATCACTGCAGCGGTGTTGCGGTGAAATTATGTCAGTTTACCCTTAGCGCATCTCATGCTGTCGTAATCACTTCTTTTTCCTTTCATCGAAATATGTTTTCGCGGAATAAATTTGCTTCAAGAGATTGCTACAACTGCCATGTGAAAGAGTTTGGTTTGACTGGTAATATATTTATCGAGTGTTTTTGGGCTCACCTTAATGTTAGGTTCATTTGGGCGTGAATTAGTGTAAACAGGACGCCTATATTATTTTGTGCTGTTAATTCAGCAAAGCTGGCATTCTCCGTTATAGTATAAGCATTTGCATTGCGACCTAAATTGTCGTGCCGTTGGGAAAGGCACTTAACGGAATCGTCCACTTTTACGTGAAAGGTGGTTTTCTTGCAACAGTTAAAAGGATAAAAATGGTATCGCGTTAGCACTAGGCAATGAAGTCATGCAATGATGACCCAATCAGATTAACGAATTGAAGCAGAGTACACACCTGTCCACATGTTCAACTAAAGTGGACCAGAAGCCCTCGGCTTTCTGCATCATAATTAAATTTTTGACGTGACAATTAAAAAACGTGATTGTGACATCAAATATTTGATTATGATGCACAAAGCCCGTGGGCTTTTCACCCACTTTAATTGGACTTGTGGACAGGGCAATAGTCTAACAGCATCAAGGGCATACAAAGAAGAAGGTTACAAATTGCATGCTGGTAAAAGAGCTTTTTGCTTCTGGGGCTATTTTATGGTATTGTATTTAGCCTGTTGTCCATTTTAGATTTGATATCCATATCGTGTATGAGTTGATATTTATCCTTATGGTTAAATTTCGTTTTACGGTATTGCTGTGTCTGTCGATGATGTTGGGGTATGCAGAACCTAACGAACTGATTACTCTGTCAAGTGATGGTGAAACCGTAGAAAGTTCTTCAAATGCGACAGAGGATGAAGACAAACTCTCCGATGAATCAGTCAAAAACTTCAAAAGAGTTAAAGACTCTAATTGGTCAAAAGCGGCTTACATTAGGTCGGGGATGTTTTAGAAACTGGCTAAATGCGATGAAAACCTAAAGCTCTCATTCAAGTGTTCTTTGTGTCCTCCTCGGCCAGGAGTATTCATTAGTGCTGATCCATCGTCTGCGGGAAATTTACGTAGTCACGTGTCCCGCCGACATGCAGGAAAACTTTCCGAATTCGATGAAAAGCGCAAAAACAGACCGCTGCGACGGACTGCGAGTTCGTGGCAATCAACAGAAGTTGAAGAAAGCAAAAAGCGTTATATCCAAACGGTATTTTCTACCCAAAACGTTAGCCAACAGCCATCTGCCTTTGCCACAAAAAGACAGAACGATTTTGACCATGCTCTTTGTCTTTTTTTGATTGATGCAATGGTACCACTCTCAACTGTTGAAAATCAGAAATTTTTAGATATGATGAGTATAGCATGTCCAGATTTGCATATTCCTTCTAGACGTACTGCCACGCGAAGAATACAAGCATTTGCGGTCAAAGTGAAAAACACTTTAAAAGTTGAGCTAGGCAACGTTTTATATCTTTGTACCACTGCAGATTTGTGGTCAACAAAACATCGGTGTTATCTCGGGGTTACGATTCATTGGATCGATACACTGTCTTTGAAGCGAAAAAGTGCCGTGTTAGCGTGTGAGCGATTTAAAGGAAGACACACGTTTGATCGAGTTGCCGAACATTTGGACAAAATCCAAAAACAGTTTGCAGTTTCTGAAAGTAAGATCGTCGCCACAGTAACCGATAATGGTTCTAATTTTATTAAAGCTTTTAAAGAATTTGGTATCGAGCTACATACCGAAGAAGATCACCCATTACCTGCGGGGCACTCATCTGGTTCATTGTCGGTAGAAACTGATGAAAGAAGTGAAGACTTTGAAGGCTACATCAACGTAATGATTGAAGACTGCAACGACGAAAGTATTATTCTTCCTCCCCACTACAGGTGCTGTTCGCACACTTTGAGTTTAGTGTGCACCAGTGATGCAAAAAAAAACAAAAACGATGTAAGCTATACCAGGCTACGCAACAGTGCATTCGCTAAGTGTTCTTCGTTATGGAATGCCGCGGGACGACCTCAATCAGCTGAAAAAATTTATGAAATATTAGGCTGCCACTTGAAACTGCCGTGCCCCACCAGATGGAACTCGTTTTACGACAGTGTGGGTACTCTGGTGAAGAAGAAAAATTTGCTTCATCGGCTGATGCTTTGTCTTGATCTGCCACCATTTCGAGAAATTGAAATTGCGTTTTTGGAGGAATACGTTAAAGTCCTTTATCCAGTAACAATTGCTCTTGACCGGTTGCAAGGAGAGCAAGACTGCTACTATGGGGTAATGCTGCCAACGCTGCTAGCGACCGAGAAGAAACTTAATCAGCTGCAGTCCGAAGCTTTGCTACATTGCCAGCCACTGTTGAATGCTGTTTCTGGGGGATTTCAAAGTCGATTTGGCGAATTTTTAAAATTTATTCCACCAACCGATAGTGCTGTTAAAGCCGCTATTTTAGCAACCACGTCAAATGCACAATTCAAACTGAGATGGCTGACAATTAATCCAGAGTATAATAATGCAGAATCCAAAAAGATTATTCAGGATATGCTCGTGGCAGCAGTAAAAAATGCAACAATGGCGTCTACTTTCGGACCATCCGACCTTGCTGCGGACTCTGATTCTAGCTCCGATACTTTTTTTGCTTATGAAGGTAGTGAAGCTACCACTTCAACGTCATGTACGTTTTCTGAAGATTCTCAATATGAAATGGAAGTGTTAAAGTATTTGGCAGATTCTCGCCATTCCATCAATTCGCTGGAAGATTTTCCTGGATGTAAAAACGTTTTTTTGAGGTACAATACTCCATTACCATCGTCGGCTGCTGTTGAGAGATTGTTTAGTTTTGCGGGGCACATTTTTGCTCCTAAACGGAAGAGAATGTCCGATGGTCTTTTTGAAGATATCGTATTTTTAAAAGGCAACATACATTATCTTCGAACAATCGATTTTGATTGTTTTTATGCATGCTGATTACGTATTAAACAATCAAAATCGATTGTTCAAAGATAATTGCATGTGCTGAATCGCTTTGGGCTTATGATAAAAAGCAGTTGTTGATATGCAGTTTGCCATAGCCTTCATCATAACGCATCCATTTTGCTTCTTCTATTGGATGGCGTTTGTATTGCTTTTTCTATAGTAGATAGCGTTTGAGACTAAAGTTGTATCATTTACAACGTGATCATCTTTTGGAGTTTTTAATGGGAAATCTTATTGATTTCAGCTGCTCAGAGCGAAGGGTTGATATACTTTTAAACGGATGACAACTGTGTGTTTTTTAATTCATTTTTAACTTATATTTTATCGTTGTCCGCTACCGATCTAAACTTCAGCCTCCTCACTTGAAAATTTTGCGGCAATTCAATTTGTGTTTTTTATTTTGTGATCCATTCGTGTTTTTTATTTTCTGAAGATATTACTGTAAACGTTTGTAACAACTAAAATATTTCAGGCCAACTAGTATCTGAGCGATCAGTTAAAAAAATATAGAATGCTGTACAGTTTTTGCTATTCAATTTGTTTGAAGAGCAGGTATTAATCGGATTGAACGTGTAAATTGTTGGGTTGCAATATGCATTTTCACATTGCACCGCTGTTTGTGTACCCGTAGTTGTTTGGCCTTTAATGTCTTGGTGACTCATTACCTCTTTTTACTCAGTAATCAAACTCATTCTTGGATATGGGTTTTAACAACACCTACTTGTACGCTTTTTCTAAAGATGTCCCTGAAACGCTGTAATACATCTGCCGGTTAAAGAGGAAAAGTAAAGCCACAGCAAATCTCAAAACTGGACGTTTCGACAACATAGATTCAGCTGTCATCATCAGCAGTGTAAGTAAGGTAGTACAAAACTGACACCTGAATCTATGTTGTCGAAACACCCAGTTTTGAGATTTAGTGTGGCTTTACTTTTCCTCTTTAAGCTTTTTTCGTCCCATGTTTATTTTAACTGGTTGTTATTACAGCCAATGGTATTTTGTTACCGGTATCGTTATTTCTGTGCTACATGCGATGGTTTTTGTGACTGTTGTTCATTCTGTTTTTCAATTAAATTCGTTGTCATGTACACTGGTACCTGCGTTATCATATAGTGAATAACCATTTTTTAGCAGATTTAATCGGCTGTTCTGTACTGCTTGGGGGCCTCGGACCCCTGCAACATTCTAACGAAATTAACCTAACTATAATGGCCCCATTCACATGAAGCTAGTTATAGCGGCCAATATTATATACTCAGAGTACAATTCATACCGCATTTTTACGTAAGTGTGAAGCACCATTGCGGACCTAAGGTCAAGAACCCGTCAAGCATGCTGATATAGTGATCGTTAAACATAACTGAATTTCGTCTGCTTTATTTTAAAACGGTATGACTGCTGTGTTTATGTAACCCTAGTTATATTAATATCAGAGTATAGCCTGCTTGCGGCCTTAAAATTCAGATGATACCCATTACGGCGAGTTAATTTTTGCGCTACACGAGACACGCGTGGGCTATATGCTGCTCTACATTCTAGCGGGGCAAACAAGGGGAGATTTTTGTCTGCAGATTTCACCCCCTTATCTTGGCAAACTTTTCATTGCTGTCTCGTCTTGGTTTTTGTGCCCCGCAGTGCTACTTTGGTATTTAGGCGGCGTCGATCTACTGCAACAAAGCATGCATTCAATTCAAAAATATTAAAAATAAAGATTTGGTTAGTACTCGTCGCAGAGTTGATGAAACAGATTGGAATTACAATAAAGCATAAATACGCCCGCAGCCTGTCAACCAATTTAAGTAGTTATTTTTATTTTTGTCGTTGCCTTGAAAGTCAAAAGTGAATTAAGAAACATTGAACAATTGGCCTTTTTTTGCGTGGCTTAATCACTAATATATTGCTGTGCAGTCGGATTCTCACAAGAGCCACCAATGGACTTAATTGCCTTCGTCTTGCGATCACATTACACATTAGGGTGTTTCGTTTTTTCACCATTATTGAAATTAAAAATGCTTGGGGTCGCATGTGATAGAGTTTTGGGCACTGATTCCAAAATTGAAATGACGTCATTTAGGGGGGGCAGGCCGCGCTTTAAGCTTTTTTCGGGGGGATTTCCCTAACTCGAGAACGGAAGAAGATAGCGCTTCGATATTGGTGTCAAAATGCGCAGAATTGTTGATTTCCTATACCTTTCTAAGAGACTCCATAGCTCTAACATTATCCAAAAACAAGTTATTTCGAAAAAACAAATTTTGCGTTATTTTTGACTTTAATAATTAATTTATAACTTAAAATAACGCAAAATTTGATTTTTCAAGATAGCTTGTTTTGGATAAAGTTAGAGCTATGGAGTCTCTTAGAAAGGTATAGGAAATCAACAATTCTGCGCATTTTAATACCAATATCAAAGCGCTATCTTCTTCCGTTCTCAAGGTAGGGAAATCCCCCCGAAAAAAGCTTAAAGCGCGGCCTGCCTTCCCTAAATGACGTTTTTTTCAATTTTGGAATCAGTGCCCAAAACTCTATCACATGCGACCCCAAGCATTTTTAATTTCAAAAATGGTTAAAAAACGAAACACTTTATTGCGCATGCAGCAGAGACCGCTAGCGCTTGTGCAACTTACGCTTAGGGAGTACTACTGCAATTGGGCCTATTATTACAAACAAAAAACAAACCTGCACCATGATTAATTAGAAAATTAATACAGATTACCAAAGCAAAATAATATCATTCGTACAGAAGTATCGTTTATCGCTCATTATCGGCGATAAATTAATTTCTATCGTTATCGCTCAATATTTTTTTGATTAATCGTGTATCGGTATCGCATTAGCAACATTTCGCTTTACCGATCATCGTTATCGCTTGAATAAAAAAACGGTTATCGTGCCCATCACTGCATACACCGATGAAATACACAACACATAGGTTACACCTATGAAATACACAACACATACACGTATGAAACACAACACGCGGTAGCGTCGATGTTGTCTAGCCAAATAAGAAACTTCACCGAGATCGGTTGAAGTCTTTTTGCCGTCACAATAGAACTTCCTACCAATGATTAAATGAAGAAGAGTTTCTACCAGGTGATGCAGAGAGGAATGCTTCGCAATCCAGGCTCAAGTTCCACCAAATAATCTGCTTCCTGCTCACATTAACCTCCATAATACTGACGTCGCATTAGCTATCAACATGCGAGATCACTTTGTGAAAAGGGAATTTCCCCTTCAAGAATGCTTACATAAAGAGATTCTAGACTACTACAAACAATTGCAGAAGAACTGTAAACAGCTTGGTAGACTCTGTTTCGTTTCAACGGTACTCGTAAACTCATCAGGTCTGGTTACAAATTCATATATTTTCTACTGATGCAAAAATTGCCAGGTTTACGTATCCTTCATTTTTGAAAGACAAGACTTCTGCAATGCAAGTATGCCAAAGTGGGCAGAAAATAAGTTTATCTTAGCCACAGGTTTAAACTTAAAAATGACAAAGTTTCGGAAAAGATAAATTTTTAAATTTGGGATTAAAGTTCACAATATTTTGATAATTTGGTAAAAAAAGATGTAAATATATTTCATCGTTTTCAAATTTTGCATGAATTTAAGCTAAATATTCAAAATCTTACAACAACCACTGAGGAAGTGCGCTAGTTTTGAACTAGCGTCAATCTTCTCCCCTAAGCAGAAACTGAGCTAGCTGTGATTATGAAGATACATTTTGCAGTTGCTGCAATCTGAATGGAAAACCTATCAACTGCACCAGAGTGAGAAGTTCCTAACTGCTAGTCAGCTAAATTAACTAAACAATAACATCGACAGAATGCTGCCCTACAACTTCGCACTGCTTCCACACTGCTTATGTAATACTGGCATCTCTACAACTTCACCCCTCATTGGCATCTGCAATATAACGTCAGCAGCTTCCGCGGTTAATTGCATAAAGTGACTATGACGTCACGTGTGTGCCGTCATATCTTATTCCACTTATGATATGGAACACGTCATCATATTAATGAACTGGCTTGGGCAAGTTACTCAATCTAACTTCATCGAAACAAAAATGGAAACACTGACGAACGAAACGTAAGAAGAAACTTCGTGTGTCTCTTCACCAAAACAGATTTTCCCATCATGCAGTTGTACAACCTGATTCACACAATCGTGGTTAAGACTAAGACTTGCTTCAATTCTCAATGTCTCGCATATTCTACTCCATTATGTCAGTTATTTCGCTGAGTTTCACTCAATTGTGAGCTCACTCAATTGTTAAGTACACGGAGAAAGTCGGAGATGCTCGAAGTAACCTGGCAACATGACTTACCAGTTCCTAATTAATTAACAAACTGCTTTCAGATTTAACGCTGGTGAAGCCACTGAGCACGCATTGTGTTAGAAGCTAGACCAATTGCAATTCTAGCGGCAAGTTCCAAGTAAATTCATTAAACCAAAACAGTTTTGGACTTTTGATCAAAAGTGCAAGATCATGGAGCAAGCTTCACAAAAACTGCAAATATGATATTGATTCTGCATTACCCAATGTGCAAGCGCCAGTCTGCACAAATCTCACATAATTGCACAAACCTTGCATTGGGACTTTCTTTTGGCGTATTTTCTGTTGTCACTGATGACATAGCGTCATTGGAACACGCAGCTTGTTGTTTGATGTCGTCAACGCGTGGAGATTCTGAAACAACAATTTGCAGTTTATAAGAAACAAGAAACAGATTTCCACCCCGGGCTGGGTCTAGGGCCGTAGAGAGAAAGTACAGGCCCGTAGGCAGAGATATACTTCCGCACCCGTGTGCCCCTTTACACTTTTTTTGGAAAGCATTAGGCTAAGTGTTTTGAAGTGATTTCAACTACAGGATGTTACCCTCTCATAATCCTGGTAATATGCAACCGAAATATTTGAGATATCGATTTGAGATATTTGAGATTCGAACTTCTGCGAAGCGATGGTACATTGAACAATCGATTGCGAAAAATTACGTGTCTCCGATTGGACAAGTCGCGCGAACCTAAATTCTGTTTGAACAGTTTAAAGAGCATAGACAAACTCTTTCTGTTTGCATAGATTAGGTCGCCGCATTTTGATGTAGCTAGTTCGAGCAAACTAAGATGAACAGGATTGCGCGACGCGTCCAGAATAACATATTGATCTCAATTGCAACGGGAAGCACATTGGTCGTTTTCTATTAAGTGTTGTCCAATTGCTGAGTCACATTCTACAGTGAGCTGATTTCGCCTGCATGCTCGGTCAGGTTGCACTTGCTGGGAGCCTATATGTTGTCGAAGCCATTTTGGAACATGCTGCTTGATACGGTCTTGAAGTCGTTGGGATGGATATTCTTCCTACGTACCGACTGTCACAGTGGCCCTCATACTCATTACTCATTGATGACGGAACTTATTTAAATGGCCGGTAGAACATTTTTTCGGCTTGCAGGCAGCATTTGTAATGAGACAAATATAGTCCGCACAGCCACGAATCTGTAGCAGTTTTTGACAGCGATACGGACGTTCATTTCTAGTGTCAGTGCTGCCTTTCCGGTGTAGATGACTCGGAGGTAGACTGGACACTCGTCAGAGCCAAATCGCCTAGAGCGTAAAAACCACTTGATGCTCTTGAATATTTATCTAAGCACAAACTCCTCGAGTAACCACTGTCCAGTAAGATTTTCTTTATCTGGTTAATTTCTTTCAGTTTGCTGTTGCAGCAGATCCTCAAAGCACGATGAACAAGCGTCTATATTAAACTGGCTTTACGTTTTATCGATGTAAAGCAGTGCTTCTCAACTGGAGGTCGGGGTCCATGGCGTCCTGCGGAAAGGGTGTACGAGGCATGCTGAAGAGGTCCTGTTACTTGAATTTGTTATTTTTGCTCATGCAAGTTTTTAAAATATCTTTTTTTGTAAATTTTTCTGCGGTGACGGGCTGCAGGGGTTTAGCCAGAGGAAGGGTCAAGGGGTTCCGCCCAGAGGCCTCGCCCAACCAAAAGACTTGGAGGACATTATGCGCAATCAGTAGGACCCCCACAATGCAGCAAGGGAGAGGAACAGTGAAGGGGTTGGGGGCGAAGTCCTCAGCTGCCCTGGGCTCAGGGGGCTTGGGGGTGTAGCTCACTGCCACCAACGAATTTCTGCAGCTTTCACATGAAAAACACTTGCTTTTTCACACTTTCTTATCGAAAAAACATAGCGGTATCTGCAGTGAGTGCAGTCACTATTATAGTGTCTGACAATACAAAAATATTTTAGTAGCCTATGTCTATCGTAAAAGCAGAAGCTTGGCTAACATAAAAGGAGGCTGCAAGTCCTGCAACCAATACAGTAATCTCCAGGTTAAGTTCGCACCCGTTTAAGTTCGCATCCCTATTAAGTTCGCAATACATGATTAAAAAAACTTGATTCAACTTAAATCAAAGAGGTCCTTAAAAAAATTCACGATTTTAACAGATCATGAATCGTCAGCTGATGCGTAACACGTTCTCTTTTGTGCTTTACATTCAAAGTCACTTGACATCAGAGAAGACTGTTGACGAATATCATCATGCTTTGACCAAACTTTTTTAATGGCAGTCTCACCCATTTCATACAGTCGTGCCAAGCTTCGTTTACATGGAGGGTTTGGTTGACTTAACTTAAAAAGCACTTCCAATCTGTAAGACTCGTTAAAACGTTTGACTTTCTCAGACATTTTACAAAGCTAAATTTATAAATTTAAAGCTGTACCGTTCTGTCTTCCAAAAAACTAAACTGAGTTACAACTGAAATCATAGTATTACAGTACATATTATATTGTTGTCCGCTTAGTCACCTTCCTCGATGTCGGCCCCCGCCAGCCATCATAATGAACATCGATTACTCGCTCGAAGTTAGTTCGAACCTACCGGATAAGTTCGCACAAACTGTTCAGATTCAAGTCGCAAAAATTTATATTGAAATTGCCAACCCACCGCTGTTGCTTTTATTGAATTTTTAAAATCAAATTTTAACCGAATTTCGCGACTATAGTCGATAACCTATTACTGGCGAAAAAAATTTTGGTTATAATAACATTGTGCGGGTTTTATAACTTGAAGTTTGAGTGTATCACATATTCATGTTGATGTCGGAAGTGTGAACGAGCTAAACATTTATTTGAGAAAAAGATTCAAAAGAGCAGGTTGAAAATAATTGATAACGAATGTCAAAACCGAAAAAAAAATAAATAAATAAACGTCTTTTTAAGGCTGCATCTGAACAAAATATTATGATTGATAGGCATTGATCTTGACTAGAATACGATTGCGCAACGTATGTCATTTGAACAACAAACGAATTGAATGCAAACGACCAGGCAAATTAGTATAGACCAGGCGAATAGTTGTACCAGTATGTCCTTTTTCGATAAAAAAGTAGCTACGCTTAAATGAGCGTTTTTTATGCGAAAACATTAAAAATCTGTTGGCGGCTAGATGCTCCACCCTCAACAACTCCGGTTTTGGCCTTCTCTTTGCCAAAACCTGGGTGCGCCTCTGATGGTACGAGAGAATTTCAAGTGGAGTTTCCCATGCGGTTCGGTCGTTCGAACGATGAAGTTTTGACCCCAACCAAAATTTTTGGCTACGCTGCTGGTAATCTAACACATTTTTGGGAGGTTCAGGGAGGTATCTAAATAGGCATGGTGGTTCACGGACCGAAATGAGTTGAAAAGCCTTTTTGGGGAGTAAAGTATCAGTCTAAAGTTTTCCCGGCGTCGGTACCGGCCAGTGAATGTAAGTTAGCGGGTAAATCGTAGTTTCGTAGCGAACTGTAACGATATTTACAGTGTTTTCGTTTCTTAATGCACTGTTTTATAAGGTTTTACACCGATATGTTGTTTTCCGAAATTTACTCGTGCGATGGCTTCGTATAGTTGCATTATGATGTAATAATACTGTCTTCTACGAGAATAATCGTGGCCGCTCTTGATGTTTCGCAATTTTAACCAGCTGTAGTTTTGTGGATGTGACGTAACAATAATGTTTTGAGTTGACGGGAAAATTTTCGCATGTCATGTGATTTCTTTCTTTTTTGTTTTTTATTAAAATTTTACAGAACATTCTAGAATTTGACTTTCGAGAATAAATTAGCGTATTATGCTGGCGTTATTTATTCGAACATTTTTTCAAGTGTAATTAGTCGTGTGTAAAGTTAAGCAAGTGCTGTATGGTGAAGAGCTTAGGATTGGTTTATTAGTGTTTTGAAGTAAGCGGAGAAGCTTGTGTTGTTAAAGTTTAGGCTACGGTGATTACCGTAGCTAAGTGAGTTATGCTTGGGTCATATTTTTATTCGTTTGGTAAAGGTCTTTTGCTTTTTTTCTGTGAGGTCAGTTCAGAATGGGGATTACTTCCTACGATCTATCATCCAATATTTATCTATCATCCTGTCAGTGAAATAGTTCTTTGTCCTTGGCGGATAATTCTTTACCTATTCTGCGGCATTGACCTTCGTGTGTTCTACGAAGACATCGCGGAACGGAAGGGAGTTGTTCTTCTCAAAACTAAACTGGAAATGAAATCCGTGGCCTTACGGAGTGTATTTGTTTCATTACAAATGCTGCCTGTAAGCCGAAAAAATGTTCTACCGGCCATTTAAATAAGTTCCGTCATCAATGAGTAATGAGTATGAGGGCCACTGTGACAGTCGGTACGTAGGAAGAATATCCATCCTGACGACTTCAAGACCGTATCAAGCAGCATGTTCCAAAATGGCTTCGACAACATATAGGCTCCCAGCAAGTGCAACCTGACTGAGCATGCAGGCGAAATCAGCTCACTGTAGAATGTGACTCAGCAATTGGACAACACTTAATAGAAAACGACCAATGTGCTTTTAATTGCAATTGAGATCAATATGTTATTCTGGACGCGTCGCGCAATCCTGTTCATCTTAGTTTGCTCGAACTAGCTAAATCAAAATGCGGCGACCTAATTATGCAAACAGAAAGAGTTTGTCTATACTCTTTCAACCAGGGAGTCGAATTGTTTAAGATATCGCTCCGGTTCAGGTTCAAGAAATTTTATTTTAACGTTTCAGTTTCGGTTCAGGTTCAAGACTTTTCAAAAATTAGGGTTCCGTTCGGGTTCAGTTGCACCAAAATTTAAAGGTTCGGGTTCGGTTCGGGTTCATCGAAACCAAATTTTTAAGGTTCAGGTTCACTAAATGCAAATTTCAAAGGTTCAGGTTCGGGTCGGGTTCACCTAAAAAAGCGGTTTTTACCGGTTCGCGGTTCAGGTTCGGGTTCACTTTAAAATCTTTAATTTGGCCAAAAATTAAATTAGGGCCTTATATCATTGAAATAACGAAATATAAATGGCATGCCCGAATCAATTAAGGTTAAATAAAAATGTAAATATTCATTAAATTTTGAAAAGCAGAAAGAATGTTGCAAAGATTGGAATAGGTCAGTGCTTTATCGTTCTGATGATGTTGGTCGTCAGTACGAACGAAACGTCAACAAGTAAAAAACCTGACTAGATTTAGTTGAGGTTATTATAAAGTTACCGGAAGAACGAGAAAAAACCCAAGTAATCAGAAAGAATGTTACGCATCGCAGCACATGTCTAGAGATTTTTATTAATATTTTGAAGAATCAGCTTAGGTTCAAACATTGTTACTAAACGATTTCTGTTCAGGTTTATGTCCACAAAACATAATAGGTTCGGGTTCGGTTCGGGTTCACTTGCATAAAATTTTAAAGGTTCCGGTTCGGTTTAGGTACACAGAGTTGAAATATTAAAGGTTCGGTTCAGGTTCAATGATCTCAAATTTAAACGGTTCAGGTTTGGTTCGGGTTCACCGAAAAAAAAGCGGTTTTTACCGGTTCGAGGTTCAGGTTCGGGTTCGCTTCGACTCCCTGCTTTAAACTGTTCAAATGGAATTTAGGTTCGCGCGACTTGTCCAATCGGAGACACGTGATTTTTCGCATTCGATTGGTCAATGTACCATCACTTCGCAGAAGTTCGAAGCTGTTATTCATCAAGCACCGGACCTTTCGTCTCGTTATCACTTTGACGCGATTAACCAACGACGATTGCATCACGAAAAGCTTTTGGAACAAACAGCTTTTTGCAAAGCTACACAAAAGAATAATAACAGTGCGTTCTTGAAGCCTAGTGCAAAAACAGCTATTTTCAAAGCTAATGCTGAATTTTATACTACAATACGACGATATTGCAGAGATGCAAGGTTTGTTTGTTGTTGTTTAGCTTATACCTAAAGTATTAATTCTGTCATTCAGAATCACTAATATTTATGAAGAATGTTGCTACACTATTTCACTAGCTTTAATTAAATATGTAACGTCACCCAACAACAGCTTGTGGCTAGTGATTGATTCGTACCAGGCGTTGTGTTGATGTGAAACGTTTGGGATGTTCGTGGAAAATGCCGAGCGGACGATTCGTCCACTGAATCCACTGCCAACGGATCAAGATCTTTTTTGTAGCTGTGGATTTCCTACAAAAAGTGAATAAAAATTAAACACTCTCGAAAAGGGAAAGTCGAAAAGGAGATTGCTGCTACTTGAGATAGTGATATGTGGTTAATTGTTGGCCTTCTTTCGTCTAGAAAAATGATTGCTGCACCGAATGCTCATTGCGCTAATTCTTCCTGTGGCTGTGCAGACCGATGTGTGAGCAGCATCTCGACCACAGAGGCGGCAGGCAGCAATTGCCAGTTGATCGACATTGTTCCAGCGGGAAGTTCTTAATTTTTTTAAACTACAGTCCTGTTATAATTCCCTTTTTTATGCCCATAAGGCAGCACACCTGGCATTTCGAGTGTTAGCCGGGGTTTTTCTCGTCTGAGAGCTATTTTATTCTGTTATAATTCCCTTATAATTCCTGTTAGTTCTGTTATAATTCCCTTTTTTATGCCCATAAGGCAGCACACCTGGTATTTCGAGTGTTAGCCGGGGTTTTCCTCGTCTGAGAGCTATTTTATTCTGTTATAATGTTATAATTCCCTTATAATTCCTGTTGGTTCTGTTATAATTCCCTTTTTTTATGCCCATAAGGCAGCACACCTGGTATTTCGAGTGTTAGCCGGGGTTTTCCTCGCCTGAGAGCTATTTGCAGAGCGCCTCATGCTCCTCCTGTTCGTATCGCTGTATCGTAGGCTGGGGCGGCCCAAAGATGTCTTCTTAGTCGCAAGTTTTCCATACAGCAGGGGATCACTCATACATTGGACACTGCCAAGCTAGCAAAGAAGACAATGATTCAGTAAAGCAAACATAGAGGCAAGCACGCCCAAACTCATCAATGTTGAGTGCCATGTTCTTATCTTATGTTTAAAAATCGTGCCTCAACCAAGGAAGGTGGAAGCGTCTCTTCTACAAACTAGTATAACTTAATCAGGCTTCGCTGGAGTATAAGAGAATGCTCAGGATCACTCTACGCATCAGTACATTTTCGTGTTGGTGTCCACAGTAAGGTCGTTATTCGTCCCTCGTATGAAATTTGGATATCACAGCTGCACAATCCTGCTGTTAGTTTCCGGTTCCAGCGATAAATTGGAGCTGACGATGGATTCCAGGTATTTTAATTTATCCACCACGTTAAGTTCCTGACTTCTACCACGAGTGATCGGTAATGAGTCAGTTCCCTGTTTCGTCACTTCTGTTTTATGAATGCTGATGGTAAGGCCAAACACTCATCACAGGAATGAACGAAGCAAACGATAAGCGTCTGGAGGCCAGCTTGCGTGTGTGGCTAAGTCGGCGTCATCGGCAAAAGTGCCTCTCTGACAGTGACCTGTTCGACTTTGGTTTTGGCTGGAAGTCTGGCCAGGTTGAACAGTTTGCCATCGGATCGTGTATCCAAGTGGACTCCTTCCATGCTTCTTCTGAAGGCATGTGAGAAAAGCAGGAAGAAAAAGATTCCGAAAATGGTGGGGACGTGTGAACAACTCTGTTTTATTCAGCTGCTGATGGGAAATAAGGCAGATGTGTCTCCGTTATAACACTCATATTCATATGGAAAGACACGACTATGAATAGCAGTTTGGAGGGCAGCCACTTTTTTTCTTCAGAAAATGGGGAAGGGACCACTTCTGCTGACCAGGTTAAAGGTCTTCATCAAATCAATAAAGGCGACAAATAGTGGTTGGTTCTGGTCCCGACGTTTCTCTTTGTAGTTACCTCACGGAGAAAATCATGTCATTACTTGATCAGCCGGCTCTCAACCAGCTCTGAGGTTCAGGGTAGATTCGCTTTGCTGCCATCTGCAGACGAGTCAAGGTGACTATTGCGAACACTTTCCTCACTATACTCAGGAGAGGGATGCCCCTCTAGCTGTTGCAGTTGCTGCGGTCGTACTTCTAGTGAAGGGATACTATCTTCAGCGTTGCATTGGTACCGGAACGCAACGGAACGGCGTTCCGGTTCAAGATAAAGCTGCTAAAACGGCGTTCCGGTTTGCCAGCTATGCTGCTTGCTTTGTTTGTAAGATAATACATTGCGTTACGCCACGTGTTTTGTCCTGTTTTTACATTATTTCAGTGTTTCTTGCCTTTACGCTTTCGTTACGTAACGTTTATGCACTTACTGGCATTATGGCCGAGAGATTGTAGTGACGATTCGTATACCGACAGTAAATATGATAGACACTGTGACGTAACAATTTATTTACCTGTTCGAGCAGCCAAGTTGTGCAAACGTGAAAGTACATATAATCCCCACTGTTGCAAGCTAACATAGTCAAATCTTGTCACCATACCATCTCGCCACTATGCCACTCTCGATACTAGACCACTTTTAATCATCCCCAACAAAATTTAATACAAATTGAATAGGGAATAAATTTACTATGCCATCCCTTACACATGTTACTATGCCACGTGAAATTTATGGATACTGCACTGTACACAGTTTTGTGGATAAAAAACTGCCTTGTTACATGCGATGCACTGTACAAAAACAGAGCGTGGGATACTAGCATCCAAATTGATGCGGCAGGGAAACAAGAAATTGGTGTGATTCAATCAAGTGATCGTCTGGGAAATGAAATGCTTGTACTAGGTGAGAGGTAGGATTGCAGGTGAAGCTAGCCTGGTGACCTCTGCTCTTTCGTTTCATCCACAGTATACATCAAATTGTGGTTTCGTATTGTACATTGCAAGTATTATGCACCCTTTTTCGTGCATGCTGAAACAATAAACACTGAAATACTTAGAACATGCGAAAGCTGACGATTCTTCAGAGTTTTAGCCTGAGTTACATAACTTGGGGAATACATATGCGTGTACCGTACTGCACAAAGTGTGCGGTACGTATACTGTAGTCGTTTATCTTTTTGTTCGTTGTGTTTATTGTTTCGTCAATGCTGCAGCAAGCTCTTGTTACTATGCCATTTCACCTCAGTCCCATTAATGGGTGACATACTATCGAGATTTGACTGTATGCCCCAATAACAAGTGCACTCCGCATCGTTAATAACAACCAACATAGTGGGATGAGATTGGCTGTGACACATTATATTTTCAGAATTACAGACCTCGTTTTTTCCTGATTTAACGTGCAAAGTTTTTAGGTATATTTGGTAAAGTAGCTGAGAGATTCTTAATACTTTGACCAGTTTACGTATGCTAATTATAGCCTAATAGGCTATGCGATACACTGTATCTTAACAACTCGCCAGCTGCCTCGTCAATTCAATTTTATTGGCATAACTGAGTTCATTTTCTATATTGAACATGTTACTATGCTAACAACTGCTGATGATTATTTGATTCGAGTTTGCAGCAGTAGGATCGGTATCCACCAGACAATCATTTTGCTTTTTCACACCTCCTATCGCTTGATTGTAGGGGAATGTCACTCAGCTGAAGGACAGCATTTCATAATAGTAATAACTTAGAATTAAATGAGGACAAAAATATGATGACGTTACAAAACTTGGACATATTACGTTTTGAGCTAGCGTTCGGGCTGGAAAAAAATTGCCAATGCATCCTTGACTATTTTAGCACCCCGCATGTCATGTGAGACTGTGCCTTCCCTCCAGCACAGACGGAGAGCTTCAAGTCAATCGTGCATCACTACTTTTGTTCCCTGATTGACCAATGACTATCTCAAGATGTATTCCGCCTTCTTGCAAATTTTGCCGGTTGATACAAGAATTTTAATTCTAGCTCGTAGGCAACGAACAAACGCAATATCGTTATCCAAACGAAAAGCAGCTCAACTAATCCATCCTTACTTCCACTGGTCTTGCGCCTGGATTCACAGACGTAGCTAAAAGAAGTTGCGGTGAAATTTTTTCCTCCAATGCAGCAGTTTTGGGGGGTTGAGAGAGAGAAGGACTGCTTCCGGTTATTTGCTGCTGAATTGGGCGAGTGAGCCGGGTCTGAGGAGGGTACGACGGTTGAACTCTAAATTAAATTCAAACAAGCCAAGTCTATTCTGACATGAAGTTAGCAGTGACATACTAAAACAACTACAAACAAATGATTTTCAAAACTATTCATACTTATTTTCTAAATTACAAGCCCCCTAGTTTCAAGCTTTATTAGGACCCGTAGCGCTGCAGTCGTCCGCAACGACAATGACACAGTTTGGCAACGGATGAAATAAACAGAAAAAACATAGAAAATGCGATGAATTAAGACGGGATCGAAATAAGACAATAAAACAGCTCAAGCAAGTAAAGTAACGTGGTTGGAAAATATTCCGAGAATAGACGATGCGTTGGGAACGTTCTGAATGTTCTGGTAGCAGGAGAAAGAAAAACGGCCGAGAAAAAAAAACACAGGTGGAGAAAAAACATGGAGAGAACAGGAAGCATGTGAAAAGGTTATCCTAAGGCTCGTCACCATTGAACTAAATGGAGAAGAGTTTTGATACATCCGAATCAACATCATCGAAAGCAACAACGTCACAAGTAATCACTATGCAATCATAAAACCGGAATATAAAAAAATATCACAAAAACTTACGGCGCGAACACGTCGTCGTTCATTGGTTCTTTAGCACCTAAATATAATGTTAAAGTTTAAACCAGAATTCCAAGCGCGCCCAGACGATCAATGCCAGGTATTCCCAACGCAAATGCCAAGAATTCCAAGCGTGCCCACAAGGCCAACGCCGGGCACTTATGCAACTGTGCACCTATTCATTGTGCAACACGCAAAACAACATTACTGCTAGCCTTTGATCCGGTGCGACAACCAGGGCAGGGAAAAAGATAAACCTCAGCATCAGAATTGTTTGCATTTGATCCGGAGCCGATGATCGCCAAACACCCTAATTTGAAACAAAGCTTTTGCCAAAAATTTTAAGTTGAGCTGAATTTACTACCTTTTTCAATGGATTGTTGCCTCATAATTTGAGCGAGTTCAAATCCATGTGAAAGCCTTCGAGACACTGAGTTGTAACTGCTGCGCGAACGCGCCGGAGGTTTCGGTGGAGTCGCTTGTTGGCTGGAAGGTCTGAAACAATCATTGACGATGTGGTTTCGATCAACCAATCAGCCAAACATTGAATAAGCGAATGAACTATGATGTGATAATGATAAGGTTATTACGGTTCAAGTAGCAGAGGTATAATTCACCAAAACAACAGGGGTAAAGGTTATTTAACAGTTTTCCTCGATGTCTCGAGGAAATTTTCCCAACAACAAGCCCTATAAGTCGGACAGGGCGCGACCTTTGCCGCCGTGGACACAGTGTAGCCATTAAACATTTAAATGAGTCAATGTAGTCTCATTTGCAGACCTTGAGAAGTTGGATTGCTACCTTCTTATCTACTGTACCCCAGATACTTTCCGCTATGTCAATAATCCCGCAATGAACTGAAACAATTCTAATCCAATGTAAGTAGCATAGCACAAAGCGAGAAACATCTCCAGACCAAAAACATTTAATGCTTTGCTCTTATTCCATTGATTTAAGCAAAACCTAACCCAAAACAATGAGCCGGAAGTGACTCCTAATTCCACCGTTTGCCGGTGAAATAATATTTTTTTTTGCACCGAGATTCAAATTTGACAAATCACGCAGAAATAGTTAAGAACTTAAAATTTTTTGTGAAAAATAACAAAGATTTTCGTGAAAAGCTTTATAACTGAGATGGCCGAGTAATAAGAGCGTCCGGCTCGGCAGAGCTGCTGTTGGCTTGGGTTTGACTCCGAGTCGAGTCAAACCAGCGACTTTAGAATTGGAATTCACAGCTCCCTGCTTGATGCTCAGGATTAAAGGGACTATGTGGAGCACAAGCCAGCAAGTTTGCTTGTTGTGCCGTTGGGAAAGGCACCTAGCGGGATTCCCCCATCTTGGTGTGGTAAACAAATGGCCGGCAACACTTAAGCGAGCTCGTATAGCATTGATCGCTTTCTTGTGATAAGAGGATGAATATGCAACTAAATACAAAATACATTTAGTTCAAGTATTTTATGTAACTCGTCGGTTCATATGGTTTTAAATATTCCTAATATTTCTTGAGTGATTATATCATTGATATTCAAGAAAGAAAATTATCATAGCCATTGTTCCAATGCCCAAGAGCGATTAAAGATGCTGGTTATGAATTCAGCGATTTCGTTTTGTACCATGCATGATGCAGATGTAGGCATGTAAGAAGCTGTAGTCTGAACAGTAGTTAAGTAGATAGTACAAGCTCCAGAAGCAGAACTTAATTTTTTGCAGAGAATTTGCAATTACTGCTCAGCCAGCTCAAATTTTCACTTTAAAGTTTTTGTTTTGTGGAGATCGGTATTCAATTTTTACGATCAACAGACTTTTGTTTCATGCATTTAGACTAAAAGCAAACCTTGCTTTTAAAACAAGTTGTTCACGAAATTACTGTGAACTATGCAGTGACTCCGTGTGATTACTGGTCAGGATCGAGTCTGGTGACTTCGTGTGATCACTGGTCAGGCACAAGTCTGATGACTCTGTGTGACCACAGGTCAGGAACGAGTCTGGTGGAGTCTGGTGACTCTGTGCAATCGCTGGTCAGGAACGAGTCAGGTGACTCAGTGCGATCACTGGTAAGGAATGAGTCTGATAACTCCGTGTGACCACGGGTCAGGACTCACCTCACGACATCTCTGGGCGAGAGTGGAATGTTTGGATCCAGTTTGCGTTCAAGTTCGACCGAAAAAGTTCTTTTTCGCAAAACGACTTTGTTCAAATTTTTGACTGGATTCGTCAACGATTCATCAGCATTATCTAAACATAAACCACGCGTGAAGATGATTACGCGTTGTCAGAACACATCACGCAACACAATCACACCTGACGATGGCTACGCAATGTTAGAGCACATCTCCCAACACAATTACATGTGAAGATGGATGCGCAATGTTAGAGCATATCTCCCAACCTAATTACATGTGAAGATGGATTCGCAATGCGCATGGTTAGAACACATCTCCCAACACAATCACTCGTGATGATGGCTTTGCAATGTCAGAGCACATCTCCCAACACAAGTACATGTGAAGATGGCTACGCATTGTTAGAACACATCTCGCAACACTATTACTCGTGAAGATAGCTACGCATTGTTAGAACACATCTCGAAACACAACTATTGCGAAGATGGCTACGCATAATAGGAACACATCTCGAACATAGTTACGCACAATTATTGCGGGCCAAGTAATGAAGAACAACTCATCTTCTATAAAGTTTTCGCGGCACAAATCTCAAACACTGATCGCAATTTTGCATCGCTTCAAACGCGACAACGCGACGTAAGTCCTGGATGCTTTTCTTCCACAAACATCAATTGGCAATTAGATCGCAGGTTGAAAGGCATACACAGAAATGAAGAAAATAGCAATAGTGTAACCGTAGCCTCGATATAGATTTTAATCTATATCGTAACACTCGCCACACGACTAACACAACAAAATACTCGTAATGACACACCTTCAGAGACGAATTCTAGGTTTTGTGTTAACTGGGCGATGTATTGATCGAGTTCATCCAGCTGCAGTTGTAATTCATCGGATTTTACACTCGACGATATTTTGCTGTCATGGTTGCTCGGCAAGGTTAAACTGGAAACAGGAGAATTGATACTGAAAAAAATAACATCAGAGTTAGCCATGTAACACGTTAAAACATCAACGCAGCGACTCCGCTAACAAAGCAAATACTCGATTGCCAACAATGTGTAAGCGACATGTACCGCGCGCAGGTGGCAGATCCAAAGTGACGGGTTCGATTCACAGCTGAATCCGATCACATTTGACATATATATACCGGGTGGCTGCTGACTCGACGAGCGCAAGCTCAGTCTCCCTTCAATTTCTGTGGAATTTTTTGTTCAGTATTATTTGAAACGTTAAAAAAAAAAAATTATCACCTCGTAAGGCCACAGTCTCATGTAGTGATAGGACCAGTTGCCGATGATTTACGATCAGTGTTTCGCACGCATTCGGAGAGTGGTCAGGCTAATTGGTCGGCGATCGAAAAAACAATCGCCAACTTCAAAAATGATCGACAGCGGTAGCAAGTGGAGGGCACCTGTCGTAAGTGGTTTTACGAACGACTCGCAATACCACTTACAACTCATGCGGTCAGAGAACTGGCTTTAGTAGTCTACGAGCCGTTAATTGGCTGTGGATGGGAGAACAATAAGATCTTGTGGTGCTGAATGCGCAATCGCATACGCAGACATATCAGTTTGAAATGGGGAGCTGCAGCCAATGACTGATGCAAACACTAGGCTTGCTATAATCAATAAAATGCAGACCAAATTTGAATACCTTTTAGCATTGAGTGGCGGTTTGAGTCCGTGGAAGAACAGTCAACTAAATTGAGCGGTAGATCTATATCTGCGCGCGGTACCGCTAGGTCATGCCTCTGACAAGATTCGCAAGGCGTACTTCAACTTTTTTTTCTAGCAATATTGAATTTTCGGTTTGATTTTTCAGTAATAGCCTTGATTCAAACTTGTGCAGTAGAACCTGATCAACACATCGACTGACGCGGGGGTCCATTCCAGGTACAAAACTTTTTTTTCGTATCTGTGCAACATTTAAATTGAACCGATATAAGCACATCCCTCATACCTTCGTGTTTTCGACGAGTGCAGAATCGAAGGTTGATGAGTCTTCGCAATCAAACATGTAATTTTTTTGTAAGGCCATTCTTGTTCAGTTCGCAAGTTTTTGTCTTGTTGTTGCAGTTTTTTTTGTTCTTGTTCAAATTCTATTTCAAATTTTTGCTGCAGAGCTCTCTCATCTTCGCGTCTTTTTTCTTGCAAACCAATTTCTATTTTTTTCTGTTCTTTTATTTTTCTCTCTTCTGTTTGTAGTTTTCTTCTTTCTTCAAACCGATTTCTTCGAATTTCTTCTTGATTTTGTTGCTGGTGATTATGCTGGTTTTGATGCATGCGGTGAGCAATGGCTGGAGTAATTTGTGATTCAATAAATGACACAGGAAGTTCGCGAAGAAGGGGGGAAACAGTGGGAGTGGGGGTTGGCGTCACAACGTTTGAAAAATCCTGAAACAAAAACAACATTACTCTGTGTGTTTACAAAACGAAAGCAAGGTTAGATACAGTATTACTTTGTGTAACAACATTACTTTGTGAGTTAACTTTAAATGCAAAAATGTCAAAAAATGAACTTGTAGATAAGTTGACTACAGTAGATAAACGTTTTGCCACACTTGGCGGGTTCATCGGAGCCTATTCAAATAGAAACTTGCTAGATACTCGCTACCAAATCATTTCTTAGTTTTTGAGAAATTTGTCCAGCAAAAAAACATCATAAAAGCATTGCATATAAGAACGAAATACAATGGTAGGTTGAATCCACCAATTCCTCCCATCATACGCACAAATGGTGACCAAACCTGCGCATATGGTGACAAATCATACGCACACATGGTAACACATTATACGCACATATGCACCCTGTCCACATGTCCAAATTATGTGGGCTTTAAAACACATGCTGCTGTGGGCTTTCTGCATCGCAATTAAATTTTTGATGTCTTACTTAAAAAAGTGATTATGACATCAAGCCCACAGCAACAAGCCCATCATCAATGTGGGCTTTTGCTCACATTAATTGGAGATGTGGTCAGGGTAATGGTGCCTCGACAAACGCATACGATGACGCATCATATGCATATAGTGACACATCACACACACATATGGCAACACATCATATGCACATAGGGTGATTCAACACGCGCACACGGTGACCAAACATACTCCGCACACGGTAATCCAACATACGCACACGATGACCCAACATACGTACATATGGTGACACATTATATACACACGGTGACCAAGCATGCGCACAAGATGACCCAACATACACACATACGGTGACACATCATACGCACACGTAGTTATACTTGTTAGTATCAGGAAGTGGCAGGAAGTCAATATCAGATTGTGACAGAAAGTCAATATCAGGAAGTGAGAGGAAGTCAATATCGGGTTGTGACAGGAAGTCAATGTCAGGTTGTGACAGGAAGTTAATATCAGGAAGTGACAGGAAGTTGATATCAGGATGCGACTGGAAGTCACCATCAGAATGCGACGAGAAGTTAATGCAAGAAAGCGACAGGAAAAATGCGTTTTTTGCTGAAAATTTTCTGCTCGCAAGACGTACAAGTTTTCCATCAAGCAACCAGCCGATTCTTGCGCAGTTACCAAGTGCTCCAACGTTTTAAGCTGTTTCATTTCCGATGTGTCTAGCACGCGCTATCTTCGCGAAACATGGCCGACGCGTGTTGACGCCAACTCTTTTGTTCAATCTCTTGACATCACAAGACAAACAAGAAGACGTGGGTTCGATTCTCCACCACCACAGTCTAACACATCATGCAGATCAACGCTTTTCGATGGAATTGTTAAAACACTGTAAACGTGAGAGGCAGAGTAGAGCAAGACAATTCAACAGCAGTTGATTTCTTAACACAATTCATGTCTCACCTTCTATGGGTTTGACCGAACACAAACAGCAAAAGAAAATATATTATAAAAGATAAGTATAAATATTAAGGGAGATCCTCGTCAACAAACAAAACATATTAATTCGAACACACGCCAACAATATTTCCCGAAGAGGAAGCAAGTTTGAGAGCAGGAGCCAGGGTAAATGCATGGTTACATCACTCATCCAGTGTGAACACATTCTTGCATCACAGAACCTCATATATTCAAACGCCACTTGACATTATTTCAAAAATTGTCTCGCTAAACGTTAAAACTACATTCGGTCACAAGCCGATTCAAATGCTCGTGTGTAAGATGACGAAATCCTAGGTTTTAGAATGACTTCAACCAATTAAAAATCAATGCAAAAATCGAAAGCTTACGATTAATCACTTTTAAAACAATCAGCTGCTTAATTGTAATGGCTTCTTCCCTCGAAACAACGCGTGTCACTCCTTAAATGTTGAATGAGCGGAAGCTCGTACTCAAATTCATGTGTATAAAGTTGAATGAACCCGAACACACACTCAAAATTCATGTGTATAAAGTTAATTACCGGAACTCACATTCAAAATTCATTCGCATAAAGTTGAATGAGCCGGAACTCGCACTCAAATTCATGTGAATAAAGTTGTACTAACCGGAGCTCGTACTCAAATTCATTTGAATAAAGTTGAATTAACTGGAACTCGCACTCAAAATTCATGCATATAAAGTTGAATTAGCCGGAACTCGCCCTCAAAATTATGTGCATAAAGTTGAATTAGCCGGAAGTCGCACTCAAAGTTCATGTGTGTGCAGTTGAGTTAACCGGAACTCGCACCCAAATTCATGAGTACACTGTACTGTAAACTTGTTAATAGGCTTGAATCCACGCGCCTAGTAACTTACCTCCACCGACTGTTGTCGCTGCGATTTCACAGAATCATCTCCAGAATCCAGAAGATTCACTTGTTCTCGCAAAGTTGCTACATTTTCTTTGTTGTTTGAGGGTTGGTGGTAACGTCTTGGTAGAGTGGCGCTAACTCCAGCAACAACTGGAACAAAAATATATCTCACAAATCACAACAAGACATTAAAGCAGCACATGAAACACGAAAAAGTGCTTAAAAAAAAAACAAAAAAATGCGAGATACTTATTAAGAATAATCACCTGACAGCGCGTTTGAATTGCAGCTGCAAGTCTCAACTTGGTTTTGTTTTATCCACCTCGTTGTTGGGGTGGTGGTTAGGGACATCGTTACTGGTGCAGGAGATCTACACCAATCCCTGGCTTGGTCAACTTGGACACACTTACCCTGTCCACATGTCTAATTTTCGTGGGTTTCGGGCCGCGGTTCTTGGTTCCAGTTTCTGCATCATAATCGATTTTTTGATGTCATAGTTAAAAAATGATTGTGACATCAAGAAATTCATTATGATGCAGAAATTAGAACCGCGGGCCTACCGCCCACGAAAATTGGACATGTGGACATGGTAATTGTGATGTTTCTTTGGAGCTGTGTTGTCCAGACTTTAACCCGCGAAGATGGACCCCGCCACTCGCCGCACGCTTCGGCGCAATGCCGCATGTATAATGAAGAAATGATTTTTTTGTTTTCGACACACGTCTAAGCGAGATCGTTAGAACGAATAGAATGAAAATATTAACAAAAACAATGAATGAAAAAAAGAAAAAATAAAATGCTGTACAGCAATGAAAAAGCAAAATTTAACAATAAACACCGCTTGTACCTCGCTCGTGGGAAGCTTCCTTGAAATCTACACTATGACACTTCGCTTTCTCTTCCTTTTGTTTTTTAAATTTGTTCTGTAAAAACATTCCTTATTAGACGAAGTCTAAACAGCAGAGCGCTACAACAGGGGATGTCAAGCCGGGATTCGAACCAGCTTCACGTGTTTTGATGCGTTATGAGAGATCACGGCAGTAATATGCCAGGGAATTTACAGAAACGAAATTAAGTTTTGCTTGGAATCCCTATACACCAGAATGACGTCATCGAATTTATCGATGACGTAACACAAAAGCTAAATTTGCTCAAAATGCTGAGCACGAGCATTATGACTGACCTGTTGAGCTTGCAACCATGCAAGACGTTTCTGTGTTGTTTCTATTTCCTCGCGAACTCGCTTTTCTTCTTCGTCTTCCTCTTTGTTCGCTTCCAGAGCTTTAGAGGTCAAAGGTCGATTGTGATCCGCGATCAAAGCCCGATCTCGATTCTTGCTTTCGTTTGCGTATCGTTGAGCTTTCTGCCCAGATCTAAATGTGTTATCACTTCTAGCGGTCAATCTAGCACTTCCGTCGATGCCATTGTCTATGTCACTATTGAAAATCGCTTTCCGCGCAATTGAATCGTGTGCAGAGTCACAACTGGCATTATGTACTCCAGTCCGATGGGAATGGAGCCACGTCGGATTAACACGGACAGTTGGACTTTTTGATGCGACCATGTTGATTATGACATTATCCAAATATTTATCACGTGATGGCGCTAGAGCATTTTCCTGGACTAGGATTTTGGCGGTTCGAGTTGGAAGGATTTTGTGGATGACATCTTTCTCAGGAAGAGCATATTCCGCGCTTTTATCCGGATAAAGACGAGATATTTCGTCGGAAAAGTAATCCGGTTGAACGGGAGACGAATCCGGTTCAACTCCGGCAGGGATCAGATTTGGAATGGATGCAATTGCATGTTGGGAGTTAGCCGTAGTCAATGGTTTATTTCTTATGTCCTGGTCCGTGAGACATTCATTGATAAGCGCCACAGCGTCACGCACTTCATCATTGGTCAACTCAGATCGTGCGTCACTAGTTGCGTCATTCATTATATCATAAACAGAACTGTTCCCCGCATCAAACCTGCAAGACATCTGGGTTCAATGCACAAATCTCGGAGTTTTTTTTTTTAACCTAAAATTGAACGAACGTGCCAATAACCCTAGGATGGTGATTGGTGACCTCCTTAATGGTTACTTCGGAGGGTTAGACAAACTTCTCTTGCGCTCAAATTCATTTTGAGTTGAAATCATGCAATAAACATACAACTGCCGCTTCAGGGCAAACATAATTGAAATGGAATTACGCTTTGCATTGTAATCGTTTCTGAGTCACAAAAAAGAACTTTTTGAAAATTTCGGTAAATATTCACACAAAACAAAAACTTTTGATGGGATTGATTTATTTGTGGGCGTGTTCTTGGGTTGTTTGTGGGCGTGTTCTTGGGTTGTTTGTGGACGTGTTCTTGGGTTGTTTGTGGGCGTGTTCTTGAGTTGTTTGACTACACTCTGACCGCGACTCATCCCCGAATCATCTTTTTTTCCATATTTTTTGAAAAGCAAAGAAGAGCTAATGTTACTATTTCCTGTAATGTTAGCATCGGGGAAAATGCTCCCGAACTGCATCCCATGAACGAGCTACGTGAGAGAGCCGGATAGCACACCTTCCTTCTACTATGGGACTATACAGTACTGGCCAAATTGGACGGGACACCTTTGATATTTTTTTTTAGCAAACGGTGGACGTTAGGGATTGGAAAACGGTCTTGGTCAGACGAGTTGGGGTTGGTGGGGTTAAGATCGGAGGTTGGGGTTAGATGGGGTTGGGGTTAGAGATGGTTGGGGTCGGAGGGGGTTAGAACCGGAGGGGCTGGGATCGGGGGAGTTGCCGTCAATGAGGTTGGGGTTGGTGGGTTCAAGGTCGGGGTCAGAGGTTGCAGGGGTTGGGATCGGAGGTGATGGAGCTGGAGAAGGTTGGGGCCGTATGGGGTTTGAAGCCAGAGGGGTTGGTTGGAGATTAGCCTGGGGTCTAGGATTGAGGGTCGTAATTCCGAACCGTATGGTTTAAAATGAATTGTGTAGTTTAGACACAAGAAGTTTATTTACATTGTCTGGTTACATTAAATTAATTGTGTGGTTAATTAAATTCTTTGATTTAGACACAAGCAATGAAAAAATATCAAAGGTGTCCGGTCCATTCTGGCCAGTACTGTAAGTTCACTGAATGCCTATTATTTCTGGCCCCTTCAATGTACAACAACTACAGTGCTATAAGAAAACTACAGTAACTCTGCATACGTTGATATACACAAGTGTGAAATTTACGTTAACAAACAATGTTCAACACATGATGGCCTATGAACTCGGACAGAGACAGAGCGGTGTTGATGAGTTGGTCACTGCCACGTTGCCCTATTTTATTTTCATTACAAGGTAATGTAATCGATTTCTTCTGGCGCAGTGGTGAACAAAGCAACTAATTTTGTGCCCCCAAACTCTGAAGTTGTTACCTCCAGCCACTGATGTTGTACCCCCAGCCACTGATGTTGTGCCTCAGCCACTGATGTTTTGTCCCCAGCCCCTGATGCTGTACCCTCAGCCACTAATGTTGTGCCCCCCAGGCACTGATGCTGTGTCCCCCTGCCCCATCTCCAGTTACCGCAACAATTAACAAACAGTACATTACTTCACTCAGGGGCGTACCACAAAATTTCCTCAGAGGGGAAGCAATATCGCGGATCACAATCGACCTTTTGTTTTGGAATACTTTTAATTTAGGCCCAAGGAAACAGAAACGATAAATTTATTAAAGGAAGGGGCAATGAAGCTACTCCTCAGCCCTTACCTTTCAGCGCTCTTGACAACAAAACCCTTGTAGTTATTTCATTTCTACTAAACATCACGTCGGTTGTTTTCAATAACTTGCTGCTGGTGAGGGATTTTTGAGGAGAGTCTGGGGCTGCAGCCTCATCAGCCCTTGCCTGAATCTAACTCGGTTCTCCACCAATGACTTGCAAAAGCAGAACGTAACTTTTTCTCGCAACACTTCCAGTTCAAACATGATCGCGAGGTCCAGAGGCAAACATGTTTTGACTACGACTGAGTTCTGCAACCAAATCATGGCCAACAAAGCAAAACTCAAAAAATACTAAAACTCACATTAAGTACCGTCAGCCTTGCTACGCACAGCCAATACAGGCTGAACTCATTCCAGACTGTAAAGACTCTTTTTTGCATTGCTTTAGCTGGACATCTCGACTTCGTCTCTTTTCTCAGTTGTGCCCTATTTTTTGCAGACGACTGGCCCCAAACAACCATACCCAGTGAAAGAGCCTATCACTAATAGCCCGTAACTTAGTTACCGTTAATGTAATCTTAGTTACCGGTAACTTAGTTTACCGGTAATGTAATCTTAGTTACCGGTAACTTAGTTATGGGCTATTAGTTATAGGCTCTTTCACTGGGTATGGTTGTTTGGGGCCAGTCGTCTGCAAAAAATAGGGCACAACTGAGAAAAGAGACGAAGTCGAGATGTCCAGGTAAAGCAATGCAAAAAAGAGTCTTTACAGTCTGGAATGAGTTCAGCCTGGATTGGCTGTGCGTAGCGAGGCTGACGAGACTTTTGTTATAGTCGAAACATTAATTTGTCCCGTGCAAATTTTACATTAAGTTAAAAAACGTAGATAAGGAGAATCTCTGACAACCTCGTAAGTTTGCTCCCGTTGACACTTTTGTTTGATTCAACCAGAGCTGCGAACTTAAACTCGAAAAAAGTTGTTTGAGGTTTGAACTTATCCTAAACCCGATGAAAACTACTGAACTCCATCTCAAACTCGCAATATTGAAAATGAAAAGCTTAAACTCGGCTCGCAAATTTTTAATGAGTTTGATCAAAAATTTTCGAGTTTGCATACCTGCTATGCGAGTTCGCTGACCTGCTTGCAAGTTCCCTTTCCTGCTATGCGAGTTCGCTTCCCTGCTATGCGAGTTCCTTTCCCTGCTATGCGAGTTCGCATCTCTGCCATGCGAGTTCGCTAACCTGCTATGTGAGTTCGCAACCCTGCTATGCGAGTTCGCTTCCCTGGGTTCCTTTTCAATGCCGTGGAGATTTATTTTTTAGCTAAAGGTTTTACAATGAAATCAACTATTCGCTGGTTTTTACTTTCTTGGCTCGCTCAATGAACACGAAACAGAAAAATTGAGGGAAATGTTTCAAATCATTCCTTACGTTCTACGTCGTCACGGAAAACTTTTAAAACAAACCAATTGCATCACATTCGATTCGCGACTATCCGAATTCACAATTATTTACGCTCTACGTCATGACGTCGCAAGTCAACCGTGCTCATCCAACCTGTTGCCAACATTAATGCTAGAAGTGTGTCGAGCTGGTGAATTTTTGTTTCTAGCCTTTTAACAACTCTTTTAAAAAATTGGACTGAAAAATTCTGCCCACAAATTAATCCAAGGATACAAATGATAAAAATACAAGATGACGTTACTGTAATGCTACAACAACACAGAAGAACACGTTATTGCAATGCTATGACAACACACGATAACCCGCTATTGTACTGCTACAACAAATAAGAACACGTCACTGCAATGCTGCAACAAATTCCACGAGTCAGCCAACTTAAACTCATTTAATCTTTTGCCTTTCAGTTTATATCATATTCAGTAATTTTGCGTTTCTTGTTACAGTATATCGGGGCCTGTTGTTGTAGAGAAAACGTTTTCGAACTTGAACTGTTTTGACTTTTTGATCAATGCCTTGTTCTTAATACCAAACAGGTTGTAGGTTTATTCATTTATTCGATTTTCCAAATTCAAGACACTTAGTTACGCAGTTACTATGACGTAACCCAAGACGTAAGTGACATCATAACCAGGGCATTGAACCGAACCGGAACGTAAACCGAAAACCCATATTAACCGCTTCCTTTTATTGAACCCACATCGAACCGTTATCTGAGGTTATTTCTGCGGCATCGCTTATGACCTACAGAAGCTTCTTAAAAAGTGCAGTCAGCCTCAATACAATAATTAGTATTTTTGAAAAAAAATGCGCACGTAGCACTGTGTACCAGAAAATAAGTCAAATTGACGGTTTCAAATTCTTGAGCCTAAACCGAATTTGAACTCTTAAATTTTTGCTCTTGCGAACCTGAACCGAACCTAAAACCGATAATTTAAAGTATTTTTAATTTTAACCAAAACTAAACCTGCAAAATCAAACGACGAATTAGAACCTGTACCGTAGGCAAACCGCTAAAACTAAATTTTGTGGAACCTGAACCTAAACCGTTTCAAGCGGTTCAATATCCTGATCATAACAGCACTTTAACCCCCATATAACAAATTCATGATGTCATGCAACTTCGTACTCACATTTCGACAAAATTTTGCCTTTAAAATTTATTTTTAAAAACTTTTCGAATCGAAACAAGGAATTGTATGTTTCACCATATTAATCACAGAAATGACGCGAATGTTTATTGGGAAGATTCCTAATTTTTATGAAAGACAAATATGATGAGTAGAGTAGTGAAAAAAGCTACAAATTCCATCGTTCTTTGAAAAAAGAAACAAGATTCTACTTTGTGAAATAAGGAGATGATTTTGTTGACCAGTTAACTCTGTGCAATGATGAAGTCTGATGCAATTCTATCGAATTTTTATCGCTTTTCATCTATGACAATTTAAACCACCACAATTTAATATACTCAAAAATTTGTCAAAACTGCAACTATCTTAGTGCTACCGCTGCGATATCAATGAAAATTTTTACTGATCCGAGTTTGTTATGAGGAACTGGTCTCAATGAAGAATGCACAAGCATTAACTCGTCAGGTAAGCTGCACTTCCTCAAATGACTTTCAACTATCATATCGTTGTCTGCAATCAACTGAGTAGAAACTTGTTCATGTCGTCATTTATTCGCTGCGTTTACGACGTTTCTCCAAACGCGAATTTCGCATCGGTCGCAGAACTTCACCAAACATGTCTGCAACAAACATCTACAAACAAACATATAGTAAAATCAGGTGAAATACACTGAAACGAATGTGGATACATCTTAGACAACAACCAAGACTTCTTCATTTGACTTCAATAAAAAGATAATAGCCAGGATATTTGCAATCATACTCACAAACATTTCGGTAAAAACTTATACCATCATTAGTGTGAACCTACATAGGCACTAGGCTAGAATAACCAGCACAAGAAAGAAATTATTTTAAATACAGCATAACTATTACGTCATAAACAAAGTAGTTGGGATTTACGTAAAATATAACTAAAGGGGCAAATTAAACAATCACGTGCAACTGGAGAAACTAGGTTAGTAGAAGGATTATTAAGTACAAATACTGTAGGATTAATTAAATCATAACTAAAAAAAAGACGTTGAATATAAATGGAAATTAAACACGTTACTGATTGCGATTGTACCGGCGCTTGGTGTATCGGTTAAGAGCGTCCACTTGGTAGCCGGTAGACTGGGGTTTTATTCCCAGTCGGGTCATACTAAAGACTTTAAAAATGGTATTCGCAGCTTTCGCGCCGGCGCTCGGCACAAGCGGAAGTGCGAAGGGTTTTGTGTATGTGTTGTTCGTCATGTTATGTCCCTTAACAGCGTTCAATCATTCGTGATTGAAAATTGTAATGGGCCGACAATTGAAAATGGCCTAAACAATGTGTGCTTGCACCCGCTGTCCCGTACCTTTACCTTTACTGATTGCGATTTAGGCCTACACGAATATTGAGCGAAGTGAGCTAAATGTTAAATAGGTAGATGGGGTTGGAAGAATCATCAATGTTTAATTGTGGTTGAAGATTTTGGATGAGTAGAGTTTCTTTGATGCGTAGTTTTCGGATGTTATTGCTGTGAGCTAGTATTTCGGGGAAATAGAAGTTTATCGTATGGTCTGGGTTATTTTTCAAGTGTTGGGACACATCAGTTTCATTATTAGTTGAGTTTTTTGGCATATGGTCATTGACTCTAATTTTCAAATTTTTTTGGTTTGTCCAATGTATGATTGTCCGCATGAGCAATTGAGTTTATACACTACTCCTGAGCTGTGCAGCAGTGTTTGACGGTCCTTGTACCTGAATTTTTGGTCAATAGTTGTTGTTTCGTGTACCATAACAAATTTTGATTTTTGGGAAAGTTTTTTGAATAGATATTGCCGAATTTCTTTTTCAATTTGATGAGACATGTCTCCGATATACGGTAGTGTTAAAATCGAGAGTATGGGTCTTGTTTTGCTTTCAGTATCTTTCTCTAGCATGGTGGAAATATTTTTGAAATCTTCGTGGATAAGTGAATAGGAATAGAAATCCTATTCACTTTGTGGAAATAATTTTGAAATCTTCGTGGATAAGTGAATGTGGATTCGTGAATCTTCGTGGATTCGTGAATCACTTATCCACGAAGATTTCAAAATTATTTCCACCATGCTAGAGAAAAACGGCTATCTGACTGGATTTCTTAATCAACAAATTCGAATTTTTTTCAACAAAATGCATGAAAAAGTAAAAACTCCAGAAGTCGAAAAAAGCCAGATACTGAAAGCAAAACAAGACCCATACTCTCGATTTTAACACTACCGTATATCGGAGACATGTCTCATCAAATTGAAAAAGAAATTCGGCAATATCTATTCAAAAAACTTTCCCAAAAATCAAAATTTGTTATGGTACACGAAACAACAACTATTGACCAAAAATTCAGGTACAAGGACCGTCAAACACTGCTACACAGCTCAGGAGTAGTGTATAAACTCAATTGCTCATGCGGACAATCATACATTGGACAAACCAAAAAAATTTGAAAATTAGAGTCAATGACCATATGCCAAAAAACTCAACTAGTAATGAAACTGATGTGTCCCAACACTTGAAAAATAACCCAGACCATACGATAAACTTCTATTTCCCCGAAATACTAGCTCACAGCAATAACATCCGAAAACTACGCATCAAAGAAACTCTACTCATCCAAAATCTTCAACCACAATTAAACATTGATGATTCTTCCAACCCCATCTACCTATTTAACATTTAGCTCACTTCGCTCAATATTCGTGTAGGCCTAAATCGCAATCAATAACGCGTTTAATTTCCATTTATATTCAACGTCATTTTTTTAGTTATGATTTAATTAATCCTACAGTATTTGTACTTAATAATCCTTCTACTAACCTAGTCCCTCCAGTTGCACGTGATTGTTTAATTTGCCCCTTTAGTTATATTTTACGTAAATCCCAACTACTTTGTTTATGACGTAATAGTTATGCTGTATTTAAAATAATTTCTTTCTTGTGCTGGTTATTCTAGCCTAGTGCCTATGTAGGTTCACACTGATGATGATATAAGTTTTTACCGAAATGTTTGTGAGTATGATTGCAAATATCCTGGCTATTATCTTTTTATTGAAATTGAGTTCGAAAACCCATTTTAATGCTCCTGGTTCTTCATTTGAGTTTTTAGATTGTGAGACACAATGTTGCATCTGAAGAACAAGCGAAGCAGAGAGAGGAGAAGTTTGCAAATCTTCTTGTGACTTGGGGCCAGAGATGGGCATTTATCGTGATAATTTATCGGCGATAATTATCGACGATAACTTTTTATAGATTATCGTTATCGCTCAAAATGGTTTGGATTTGTCGATTACCGTTATCGCTTTTGTTATATATTTTGTTATCGCCGATAAACTATCGCGATAAACGATTTTTTATCCACGCAGTGTTTAAACTTCAAAGTTAGTGAGTTGGCGCTATGGAAAAAGACGGTGTCCATTAAGACTTGTTGTAACTTTTAAAAATTATTTCTTTGTTTGGCTTAATTTCACGGCAGAGTCCGTGAACTGCTCTCTTTTCTTGAAAAATGCAGAAAAAACATTTTGCAATTCGACTTACAAAGAAAAGCTTCGTCAAACACATTAAAAATTTACCGCAACATTTCTCGAAAAAATTTATCGGCGATATTTTATCGATTATCGATATCGCTTTAAGAAATTGAGATTTATCGATTACCGGTATCGCCCAGGGCTTTTTTGAAGTTATGGATTATCGTTATCGCTTTAGTGCAGAAAAGTTTATCGTGCCCATCACTGCTTGGGGCCAATTAATTATTCAAAACTTGTTGTTTAAACTTCCCTGTTTTCTGATATTTCTCATTGCAAGCTTTACGATCGCTTTTCAAATTAAACTTCTGTAATATTAAACTCAATTCGTTGTATTTTAATCAGACGAGTTCGACGTAGCAAACTCCAATTTAAGCACTCACACTGGACGTGCTCCAACCTCAGCACTCACACTGGACATGACTTGTCTTCAGCGATGCGATACCGAAGCGTACCGTTCCACTGAACTTCACACGGTTTGTCGCTCGCTCAAGCTTCTAAATAAATTGTTTCAAATCCCAGAGCTAAGCTTCACCTTAAAATGCTTAATCATGCTCTTCTGAATCCAATAAAAATGGGTTATTGTGGCTTCATTTTCTGCTGCGCATTTGCAATTTATTGCTTGCACCTATCTGAAAGTGCAAGTGACTTGAACCACCGAAATATCCTGCCAGTTCTTCTAAAGCCAGCACTATAGCGCTTACTATTAACTTTCCAATTCTATCAATTCAGACAAAACATGGTCAAAGCAAGGTTGTCCTTTGAAGGTGTTGGGTTACAATGATATCACCGATCGTAACTTAGTCACTGTAACGAAGTCAAAGAAATATTCTGTTTAATCATACAGGTACCTTGCTCTCAACATATACCGTAGCTGCTCAATATCAATTTCAAACTTCGAAACTTTTAAGCAGAGGTGGGCATTTTTTAAAAATTGGTTCAAGCGCAGCGCAACAAAGCGCAAAAGTTCTGTTAAGTCATGAAACGCAACGCAACTAGCGCAACCTAATTTTTAAATTGACTGAAGCGCAACGCAACTTTTGCAATCAATTATTTTTTCGCATTAAAGCGCAACGCAACTTCCGCAATCAATAATTTTTTTGCATTAAAGCGCAACGCAACTTCCACAATGAGGTTTATACAAAAGAAAAAGCGCAACGCAACTTTCGCAATGAAAAATTTAATAAAGCGCAACGAGTAGATGTATAAGCAATGCAATTTTTTCTTGAGTTATTTTTATAGGTGCTTTTAACAGCACGCAGTTGGCTACAACGCGACAACGATTTTAATGAAAGTGACTGCAACAGAATTTTGCGTGGTCAATGAACAGGAAAATTAAATAACAAGCCAAAAAAGATGTGTTGCTGATGATTGCTTTCTTCATCTTCATCCTCTTATCACGAGAAAGCGAAGGAGGCGCTGCTTAGGACGAATCCAGACTCGCTTAGGAGTTGCCTTTGTTTTCGAGTTTTCCGGTTGAATTTTGCTTCTGACTTATTTAATTTGCTGCTTGCCAGATTTCACCAAGCAGAGATAATCAACGTGAAGCATCTTATCCAAGGACGCAACAACGAGACTAGGTTGGGAGTTGAACCATCAACCTTGCGATCATGGTCGTCGTAAAAACGACGCTCCAAACCACTGCGCCACGTTGCATTGTCGCGTGCCGTTAAAAGCACCTCGTCGCGGTAAATCACAATTTGCATATGCGGCAAAGTTTTCCACAACAACAAGTAAATACAATTTATTCAACACTCAATGATCTCTTTAAGCACTTGCAATTATTTTAAAAAGCAAAAGACTTTAGTGTACCACATTTCTGATGAGCTGAAAATTTCTGCTACAATAAATTGACCTATAGGCCTATTGTAAGCATCAAGAAACAAACTGCTATTCTATTACAAACAGTTACAAAAAACTGCTTAATCCAGCGCATTGCGCTTCAATTAATCCGACAAAGCGCAACGCAGTATTTCAACTTCCGACAGTGCGCAACGCAACAAAGTGCAAGCAACCAGATTCTTTTCAGTTCGCAGCGCAATAATGCGCACACTATTATATATTTTTTCAGTTCGCAACGCGATAAAGCGCAAGAAGGATTTATTTTCCTTGAAGCGCAGCGCAACTTGCGCAATGGCTAAAAATAATTTGTTAAAGCGCTTCGCAACTTCCGCACGTGCGGAAGTTGCGCAACTAGCGCTTTGCGTTTCAAATTGCGGAATGCCCACCTCTGCTTTTAAGTATGTATTTTTGCGAAGTCATTGCTCATTTTGGAGCAAATACGTCTTTGCTCTCATGTCAATTTTACAATTTCACACGAACACTGGAAATTAAGGAAGTCAGAAGCAAAACTCTTTGGTGTGGATTCTTCTCATGTATAAGCGCTGCCCAGTGGCGTAACAAGGGGGGCGACGGGGCGCAGCCGCCCCCGGGCGCAGGCCCGGGGAAGCGCCCATGGCTACTTTTCAATTTTTTTTATTAAAAAAATGGATAGACCATATAGGCGCACGCAGGAGGAGCCACGGTGCTATGGCCCCACCTTTGACCCTGGCGTTGTTGTAGATACCGATACGTGTTGGTAAAATTTCAGACACCGGTGTTCCTTTTTCGACAAAAAATGTCGTTAAAATGAGTGTTTTTCTTGTAAAAATCCTAAAAATTCGTTGGAGGCTGAAGGCTCTGCCCCCAGACCCCCATAGCCTCCGGCGGCTGAGGGCTTCGCCCCCAGACCCTCGCTTGTGGCCTACCTTGCCAAATCCTGAATGCGTCTCACTGATCTCTCCACTCTTCTTGGTTTCTTGCTTTGTTAATCTTTCTCCTTCGTCGTTCTTTTCCAAACCGCGATTCATTAGCAACTCAAATGAAACACCAAATTTCACTGTCATTTTTATAATTTGTGCAAAATTCGGAGTGAAAGCAGGGGCGCAGAATTCCTTTTTGCGCCGGGGCACAGGGTACGCTAGTTACGCCACTGGCGCTTCCGTCGCTTTCTCGTGACAGGAGAATAAAAATCAAGATACCAATCAATCAAATTTCACACGAGCACTTCGACCTGCAGTAGACTAAGTATTCACCTTCACCTAAAAATCTAGAACTGAAACGCAGTCGTTTACAGCGAAGCTTTTATGAACACTATTGAACTGATTCCGAGCAAAAGTTTTAAATCAAAACCATTCTCAGACAAATTTCACAGAAATTTCCATGAATTGACCATAAGGAAACATCAAACATAAAAAATTCAAGAAATATTGCACTATTTCCTTCCTCTATGGCCACCTAGAAGAGAAACTTAAAATCCCAGATGGCCGAGAGGTAACAGTCTCTGCCTCTGAAGCTGTAGATTCGGATTGATTCCGAGTCATATCAAACCAATGACTTTAAAATTAGTATTCATAACTTCTGTGCTTAACGCTCAGCATTAAAAGAGCAGTGTATGGGGCGCCGTGTGTAAAGCTACGCAATATGTATTTTGCATCATTTTTTGGTTAATTTTGGTTAAATTACATGCAATATCACATATTGTTGCAATTTATCTGTATTGCTGCAATATGTGTTAAATTGTTGCAGTTTATCTATATTGCTGCAATTTGTGTGAAATTGTTGCAATTTATCTATATTGCAAAAAAACACTTAAATCGCCTTTTAATTGTCATGGTGATATGCTAACAAAAACAGTCAGTGTTGCCCTTTCCCTTTTTCCATGAACTCATGTAGTGTACTGGCCTGAGGCGCTGTTGTACTGACTGTGCAGTGTGCGCTTATTGGTTCGGCTGAAACATTTTGAAGTAAAGTGGCTTGGAGTTTGATTGATAAAATACTGTCATGATTGGTAGATACAATTGCGGACATATGCAAAAACATAGACGTATAGATATGGTATCCTTTGGAATACCAGCAGCTAGACTAGACTAGACTACCGGTATGGGGGTAACAACTAGTATCAGCTGCCAGGTCCAGTTGGGTTAGGTTAGGATTAGGTTCAGTTAGGGTTAAATTTAGTTAGGGTTCGTTCAGTTACAAAATATCGGTAGACTAGTTTGACATTTTTAATTTTACAGTTTACCGTATGTCACTGGCTACTGGTGTATCGGTGTGCTGATCTGCTGATGTCAGGATGTAGCCTACCTGATATAATACATTGAGTTTCGAACCCATGTTTTTACATCATTTACTGTGTTGTACATGTAACTACGAAGTTTCTTGTTAATGCTTCCGGCCCAAATGTATTTCTAAATTAGTTTGTTATTGTGAATTGTGCTCTGTTTCTCTGTGTTAGTTTGAAGTGTTCGGTTTGGTGTAAGTAGGTTACGAGCGTTAGTTTAAGAACCTTAGTAAGTCGTATTATGTTTTATATTTAGATTCCTTTATAATTATGTACTGTTCTTAAGTTAGATTAAGCTTGAATAAAGTGTATGATCATCACAATTAATCTAACTTAAAAACATAAAGAGAAATGGCAGCGTCATGGCGAGAAATGTTGAAACCAGCAAGATTCGATGCACAGCCCGATTCCCCAAAAGCAGCAAAGCAGCTGAAGCATTGGCTGAAAGTTTTCACAGGTTTTCTAGAGCGCTATGAAGAACATAACCGAGATGGGGAAAATGCAGCACAAGAACCGGATCAAAATCAGCGTTTGCAAGTCTTATTCACGTTCGTTAGCTCAGATGTTTACGAATACATTGAAGACTGCGATACGTATGATGCTGCCATAGCAAAGCTCAAGAGTATCTACATTAAATCACCTAATGTGATTTTTGCTAGACATCAATTAGCTACGAGAAAACAACGAGAAGGCGAAACCTTACGAGAATATTTTCAATCACTTCATCTGTTGAGTAAAGAATGCGGTTTACGAAATGTCACGGCAGATGAATACCGAAATGAGTTGGTTCGTGACGCTTTTATTAATGGGATTTCATCTCATACTATTCGTCAACGACTGTTAGAAAATGCCGAACTAACCGTGGATCAAGCATATGACATCGCTTGTTCTTTATGGACAGCTCAAGAACATTCTGAAGCTTACCTGTGCAGAAGAAACGTAACTGCGAGCGCTGCACCTTCGCTGAGCAAAGAATCCGAACAAGAATCAGATAACGATCAAGTCCTGGGATCATCAACACGCAATAAGACTTGCTTCTTTTGTGGTTTGTCTTTCCATAGTCGAGACCGATGTCCAGCTAGAGAATCAGAATGTTATTCCTGTGGAAAAATTGGACATTTTGCCAAAGTTTGCCGTTCCAAGTCATCTACCATACGTCGTGCAAAGCCTCGTTCAGTAAATGTTAAAGAAACCGCTAGTAGTTGTTCGAACTCTTGCCCTGGTTTGTGTACTATATCTGCTGCATGTCCTGCAAGTTTGCTTCCAGCATCGTTGCCTGTCTCAATCAGTGGAACCAGCTTAACTGCTCTAGTTGATTCAGGAAGTTCGGAAAGTTATATCAACTCTAATGTTTGTACAAAATTGAACATGGAAGTCTATCCTACGTCACAGCAGGTGCAAATGGCGGCCACAACCATGAAAGTCAAATCCGATGGGTTCTGTTTGGTCGACTTAGTCCATAACGGGATGAAATATCCCTCTACGAGGCTTAACGTGTTCCAGGATTTGTGCAGTGATATCATTTTGGGGCTAGATTTCCAAAGTCAGTATCAACGGTTGATATTCAATTTTAACGGCGACTCTCCAGATTTGATCGTCTCAAGGAACTCGAACTGTTCCTTGACCGCAGCAGACACAAATGAAGTGTTTTTGTTTGCAAATTTGTCCCCAGATGTGAAACCAATAGCTACTAGATCCCGTCGCTACAGCCAGGAAGATCGACGCTTCATCCAAGAGAACATCGATAAACTTCTTTCTGAGGAAATTATTCGACCGAGCTCATCGCCCTGGAGGGCCCAGGTAGTTGTTATTAGCGATGAATTTAACCGACACAAGAAACGCTTATGTGTGGATTACTCTCAAACGATTAATATTTATACAGAATTAGATGCATATCCATTGCCTAGAATTGACGATATGATAAATGAACTTGCAAAATACAGCGTTTTTTCAACTTTTGACCTTCGAAGTGCATACCATCAAATCAAAATAGTTGAATCTGAACGAAAATATACTGCTTTTGAGGCAAATGGCAAATTGTATGAGTTTAATCGCATTCCATTCGGTGTGAAAAATGGATTTGCCGTATTTCAGCGAGTCATTTCGCGTTTTATTGAAAACGAAAATTTAAACGATACGTTTCCTTATTTAGACAATGTAACAGTTGCTGGAAGAACTCAAGAGGAACATGATTTAAATGTGAAAGCTTTCCTTGAAGCAATTTCTCGCAACAATTTTACACTAAATGAATCGAAAACCATTAGTTCTGTTCCTGAAATTCAAATTTTGGGTTATGTTGTTGGTAACGGACTTATTAGACCTGATCCGGAACGATTACGTCCTTTACAAGATTTTCCGCCCCCAACAACTTTTAAATTACTTCAACGTGTTCTGGGAATGTTTGCCTACTACGCAAAGTGGATTGATTGCTTTGCTGATAAAATTCGACCATTAGCCGACGTAAAGAGTTTTCCGCTCAGTAAGGAGGCATTACAAGCTTTCCAGCGTCTGAAAAGTGAGCTTGAACATACTGCCTTAAAATCAGTTGATGAAAGTAAGCCTTTTGTTGTTGAATGCGACGCTTCTGATGTTGCCGTATCAGCTACTCTTAACCAAGGCGGAAGACCTGTGGCATTCATGTCACGAACCTTGCAAGGAGGAGAACGGCGCTACCCTGCGATCGAAAAAGAAGCAACAGCAATCATAGAAGCAATAAGAAAGTGGTCACATTTTTTGTCGAGAAGAACGTTTACTCTAGTCACAGATCAACGTTCAGTAGCATTTATGCTTGATAGTAGACGTCGTTCGAAAATCAAAAACAATAAAGTTCAACAGTGGAGATTGGAGCTGGCATCTTACTCTTATGAAATCAAATATAGACCAGGAAAACAAAATGTTGGACCAGACACCTTGTCAAGAGCTTTCTGTTCGTCTCTCTCTGCTTCATCTTCCCTGGAAGATATTCACCGACAACTTTGCCATCCGGGAGTAACACGAATGCTACATTTTGTGCGCACAAAGAACTTGCCATTCTCTACAACTGAAGTTAAAAGAGTTGTGTCTAATTGTAAAACATGTGCTGAAGTGAAACCTCAATACTATCGTCCTGACATGAAAGTTTTGGTGAAAGCTACACAACCTATGGAACGCCTAAGTATGGATTTTAAAGGACCTGTACAATCTAAAAGTGGTAACAATTATTTGCTGATAATAGTAGATGAATTTTCACGTTTTCCGTTTGCTTTCCCTTGTAAAAGTATGACGTCATCAACTGTGATACAATGTTTAGAGAAGCTTTTTACTCTGTGCGGAACCCCAAATTTTATCCATACTGATAATGGAGCTGCATTCATTTCGCGTGATTTCAAGCAGTACTTATTGCACAGAGGCATTGCATCCAGCAAGTCTAGCATTTACCATCCTTCAGGTAACGGACAAGCCGAAAGGACTGTGGGAACTGTTTGGAAGTCCATTCAATTGGCGTTAAAAAACGACGCATTACCGCAATCGAATTATGAAGCCGTTTTAGATAATGTTTTGCATTCGATGCGATCTCTTTTGTGTGTTGCTACTAATACGACCCCACACGAGCGATTTTTTAACTTTCAACGACGTTCTTGCTCGGGTACATCTCTTCCTACGTGGTTGACTAATAGTGACAAAGTTTTTGTACGACGTTTTGTCAGAAATAGTAAAAGTGAACCTCTTGTTGACGAAGTAGAAGTCGTTAATGTGAATCCGACATATGCTGATGTGCGTTACCCGAGTGGCCGTGAAGCTACTGTGTCAATTCGTGATCTTGCGCCTATTCCTCAACTTGTAAATAATGATACCTTTAATGTGTCGCAACAGAATGATGCACCCTGTGATTTTTCTCGTTCTAGTGATGAACCTGAAAGTAATGTGAGTTTTGATGGCAGTAGTGATTCTTCTTTCGAATCTCATGAAAATGTAAATCAGAACGTCAACAGCCCTGAATGTTCTGTGAGACGTTCCGCTCGTAGTAACAAAGGTGTTCCTCCTATGCGCTATGGCGTAAATTATTAAATCTTGTTTGCCAGGAGGGGTGAATGATATAATACATTGAGTTTCGAACCCATGTTTTTACATCATTTACTGTGTTGTACATGTAACTACGAAGTTTCTTGTTAATGCTTCCGGCCCAAATGTATTTCTAAATTAGTTTGTTATTGTGAATTGTGCTCTGTTTCTCTGTGTTAGTTTGAAGTGTTCGGTTTGGTGTAAGTAGGTTACGAGCGTTAGTTTAAGAACCTTAGTAAGTCGTATTATGTTTTATATTTAGATTCCTTTATAATTATGTACTGTTCTTAAGTTAGATTAAGCTTGAATAAAGTGTATGATCATCACACTACCTGCTTTCTGTGGACAGATCACAGAAGTCACTATAATCTGACATGTTTCAGCCATACAGCATAAGCCATTCTGCATTAGCAACGAGGTAGTAGTATGTCACAAAAACATAGGTTGAGGTAGCTAGACTAGGCCTAATGTCGGGTTACTGGTACTGTACTTTAAAACAAGATTTTTCAAATGCCGATATTTTGTAACTGAACGAACCCTAACTAAATTTAACCCTAACTGAACCTAATCCTAACCTAACCCAACTGGACCTGGCAGCTGATACTAGTTGTTACCCCCATACCGGTAGTCTAGTCTAGTCTAGCTGCTGGTATTCCAAAGGATACCATATCTATACGTCTATGTTTTTGCATATGTCCGCAATTGTATCTACCAATCATGACAGTATTTTATCAATCAAACTCCAAGCCACTTTACTTCAAAATGTTTCAGCCGAACCAATAAGTGCACACTGCACAGTCAGTACAACAGCGCCTCAGGCCAGTACACTACATGAGTTCATGGAAAAAGGGAAAGGGCAACACTGACTGTTTTTGTTAGCATATCACCATGACAATTAAAAGGCGATTTAAGTGTTTTTTTTGCAATATAGATAAATTGCAACAATTTCACACAAATTGCAGCAATATAGATAAACTGCAACAATTTAACACATATTGCAGCAATACAGATAAATTGCAACAATATATGATATTGCACGTAATTTAACCAAAATTAACCAAAAAAATGATGCAAAATATATATTGCGTTGTTTTACACACGGCGCCCCATAGCAGTTTAAAGAACAAGTTCACTTGTTATGCGGTTAGGAAGGACACTTAGCGGGATTACTCCATCTTGTTGTGATAGACAGGTGGCCGGCAACGCTTACATCGCTTTCTCGTGATAAGTCACGTGATCGGCATTACAAAACTCTTTTCAAAAAGGTAAAAACTAAACTGAGAGGGAAGACAGGGGTGTTGTGAATAATCGTAAATTATTTGATGTTTTTTTTGTTCTTTGTGAGTCACGTGATGTTGATTGTTCCTTATAATAGCTTACAGTTAATTCGCACTGCCTGATTAGTGATTGCCTCGTTTCCAAAGTCGAGCTGTCGCTCACCTTCAGCAGGCTGGGTTCTATTCTCAGTCGGGTCAAACCAAAGACAGTAAAACTAGTATCTGCCGTTACACTTGTTAAACGCGAAGCAATTAAGTGTAGCACGAAGGATGAAATAAACAGAGAATAAAAATACGTCAGTGAATTCTTGACAAAATTTAGTCCTGGCGCTAAAGGACCTTAGTAGTTGTTACGCTCACTTGTTTATGTTCTCTTGTTTTTTAATAATTTTCTTTGTTTCATCACGGTAGCTTTAAAGTATGACTAGGAATTTCTTATTATATGGTCATAATGCTTGCTCATTGTCGCCATTTTGTAATTTGTTGAAATTTGCTTGTTAGATTAGTTGAAAGCGTAGAGGAGGCGAGCGATTAATTCAACCAGTAGTTTATTTTGAGTAATTAGGCTTATTGCAGGAACAGCCGGCCCTGGGTGAATTTAATGTTTTTTGCGTTTTAGAGCTAGGCATAGATTCGTTTTACTGCGACTAAACTGCAACAATATATAAGCTCATTAAATTGGAGCGGGTCTTGCGAGCAGTAGAACACTAGCTAGCTTAATAGATTCATCGTGTTGGCTTGTGTGGCCACCATTTCGTAAAACGAATCTTGGAATTTTAGCCTATGTTAGATGCATTGGGATGGCTAGCAGTCAGAAGACATCTGCGGAAGAGATTAATGACGCGTGTGACCAGTCCATGCAGCCTACCAGTAATTTGGCCAGAGAGGATGCCCGAAAGCGCTTTGGCGGGTATCGATCCCATCTAACTAAATTGATGAGGGAAATAGACTGTGTTCTCAGTAATGAAAGCCCAGGCAACCCTACAGCATTAAGAGAGCTCATCGTCTTGAAGAAGAAAGCTGATTCTGCACTGGCGGTATATGTTGCTGCAGTCAAGGAGTCGGGTGCAGTTGGCGACGACTTAGAGGCTTCCAATTTGAAGCAGAAGAGCCAGTTGATGAGTGAGATCGGAGCTCGTTTTACCGCGTTTGTTGCAGCCGCCGCTGAACGTGGTTCAATTTATGGTTCATCAACTTCCAGCAAGCGCCGTAGCAAGTCCGGATCTACAAAACTTTCGGATGCCAAATCCTCGAGAGAAGCAGCTGAGGCTGAAATTAATTTTGTCCAGACTCAACGCATAGCCGCCCTTAAACGTGATGCACTGCTGAAGAAACAAGAAGCCGAGATGCGCCAACGCCAAGCCGAACAAGAAGTGGAGAAGCTTCGACTTGAGACTGAAACTGGTTTAGAGATGATACAAGCTGAGGCAGCCGTCCAGAGGGCTCGGGCCGCTGTGGCCGCAGAAGAGGACACTTCACCGATGCCGTCTGTGACTGAGGAGGTGGCGCCACCCATGTCTACCATGGAAAAGGTCAGTAAATTTATTGATTCGATTTCTTGTGACGATCGTGTTTCAAATGGGCGTCTTGCCGTTTCTGGGGCTGGCGTGGCGCGCTTTGCTGGGGGAATGGTGGACGATCAAGTTGAGTTCACTCACTCCCACAGAGAGGCGACGCTGGTGGCTTCGGGGATGCGAGACGATGACTGTATTTTGGTTGATCCTTCAGGCTGCGATAGACGGGAGATTTTTGTTAAGTCTGGCGTTTCGGGTTCTGCGAGCGGACTAAAGCTTGATGCAGTGGCTGAACCTTCTACCTTGAATAGGCGTAAGGGGGTAGGTCACTTGGGTTACTCTAGCAGACCGGACGACGGCATCGGAAGGGCTTTGCCAGGTGGCATTCCTTTACCTCGACCCATTTCAGCGATAAATTACTCATCTGGTCAAGTAAATCGGCCCCATTCTACGTTAGGCGCTAGTGGGCTAGACAACGCTAATATGCCGGATGGGACTAGGCAAAGCTGTGGGATATTGACCGGAGATACTGGTAATTCAGTTGACAGTTTGGCTGAAGCGTTTGCACGGGCGGGGCTTGGAGTCGTACCGAAGCTTGCGATTAAGTTTAATGGTGCCAGTGGAGACTATTACCGCTTCAAGGCGCAGGTGCAGACCCACCTTGAAGATAGTCATTTGGCTCTTAACCCCAGTAGGGCGCTGCAGTTCCTCTTGGATTCCACTGAAGGCGATGCTCTTGATTTGATAAAAAATTGCACTATGACTCTGAACAAAACTGTTGCCTTGCGCCAGGCCTTAGAGCTGTTGGAAAGGGCTTTTGGCTCAAAGGACGTTGAGTTTAGAGAGCTTTTGCGGCAAATCTGTGATGGACCATTGATCAAGAATGAGCACAAGGCTCTCTTAAAGTTCTATATTGGTCTGCAGGGATGCAAAGTTGCAGCCGAAAACTCAGATGCTCTTGAGGAGCTGAATGCCAACTCGACAATTGACGCTCTCTTTCAGCGCCTTCCGTGGGATCTTAGAAAGGATCTGCACTCTCGAGCAGTTAGGAATAATTTAAAGGATAGAGTACCCTTTGATTTTATCGTGGATTTTGTCTTGGAAAGGGCTGAGGCGGCGAACTCTCGCTGGGGCCGGCTCTTGAGCATGCCAAATCAGGCACGTTCTCAGCCTAAATCGCGTTCTGTTAGGTTGAATGCCTTTCAGACCTCCAATGTCGAACCAGCCACGAAGAATGATGCTAAGGGCGGAGTGAACGTTGCCAGTTTGCCCAGGTCCAAGAGTTGCTTATGCTGTGATTCTGAGAGTCACTTGTTGCACCAGTGCGATGCATTCAAGAAGAAGGATCTGCCTCGGCGCCGAGCATTTGTGCGAGAAAAGCAATTGTGTTTTAATTGCTTAGGCACAAATCATCAGGCTAGACAGTGTCCCAGTAAAGGGCGTTGTTCACATTGCCAGGAGGCGCATCACTCGCTCTTACATCTTCATAAGGCACCTACTAAGCCGGCGTCCCCAGCAGAAGTTCCTCAAACCATCTCTGAATCCTCAATTACAGCTTCACTTCACTGTGACAAGACACTCTCGGCTAATACCGACCAAAGACCGGGAAAGGTTCGTAAGCTGTTGCAGGTTTTACCTGTCTCTGTGAGTGACCAAGATCGCACTAGGTCTCGGCAAACTCTTTGTCTTTTGGATGTGGGCTCAGACACTCACGTCATTACAAGAAACTTTGCTAAGAAAATCGGTCTGGAAGGCGAGCCCATTGTCTCCAGAACCCAATATGCAGACGGCTCAAGCTCAGGAGAAAAAATGACCGAAAGGGTCTCATGTCAAGTACGTGGTCTTAACGAAGCTAATAGCTACCTACTTGATGATGTATTGGTTGTCGATACCATTGCGGATCTAAAGAGCCGCTCGCCTCAGGCCAGCGATATTGATGAAAGTGAACATTTGTGGGGAGTGGAAATTCCTTTTATTGAAGATTCAGCAGAAGTCGAACTTATTATAGGAGGAATAGACCCCCGATTTCATAAACAATACGAAGTTAGGGAAGGAGGTCTTTCGTCTCTGTGGGCTGTTAAGACTATTCTGGGGTGGACTCTATTGGGTCGTAGCTGCAATGCAGATTCACAGTCACATGCAGAGCTGGATGATGAGATTCATATTCAGCTCTTGGTGACCGATGAGCTAGAGACGGCTATGAAATCAATTTGCTCCTGCGGTCCAGAGTGGGCAGATCTTCACTCTGATCCGGACGCTCTTCTACCCTCTTTGGATGACGAGAGAGCGACTGAGATAATGAAGCGCACGTGCAAGTTGGTTGATGGCCACCAGCAAATCGGGTTACCATTTAAGCTTGGTTGTCCCAAACTTCCCAAGAGCAATGACATGGCTAAGTCTCGCCTTTGGAGCTTAAAACGCCGTTTCAATCGAAACCCTGAAGCGCATTCTCTGTACAGAGCGAAGATCGATGAAATGATAAACCTGGGTCACGCCAAGGAGGTAAAAGACACAACCCCCTTAAAGGAGGAAGAAAGATTTTGGTACATCCCTCATCATTACGTGGCCAACCCTAAATTTAGAATGGTATTTGATTGCGCCGCTTCGGTAGGTGGGGTATCACTAAATAATCAAATTTTACAAGGACCTGACAACACTAATTCATTGCTGGGCGTTTTGTTTCGCTTTCGCTTTCATAAGGTAGCGTTAGCAGGAGACATACGCAATATGTTCCATCAAGTAAAGGTCTCGCCGGTTGACCAGTCGGTGTTGCGATTCTATTGGTGGAAGAATGGGGATTTGAACTCCCCCATTTTGACCTATCAACTCACAGTCCACTGCTTTGGCCTTACTTCTTCTCCCAGCGTCAGTGGGTTTGCTCTGAGGCGTACTGCTGAGGAGAACCGTTCTAACGCGTCCGCACAAACGATTTCGGCCGTCTACCGGAATTTTTACGTCGACGATCTTTTGGTGTCTGCCCCAAGCACCAGTGAATGTGTGAAATTGGCAAGGGAGATGTGTTTTTTGTTACGCAGTGGAGGATTTGAAATGGCAAAGTTTAGCAGCAACGACTCGAAAGTACTGCAGGGCCTTCCGAAGGAGTGCTTGACGGCAGCCCTGCAAGAGGTTGATATTGAATCAGATGCTTTACCTTCTCACAAAGTTCTCGGATTGGCGTGGGATCCTAACCGAGATTCATTCCTTTTAAAGGTTTGTTTGCCCAATTCAATTAAGTGGACCAGACGCTCACTCTTGTCCATCTTGATGAGCGTCTACGATCCCTTGGGGATGGCGGCTCCATTCTTGCTACCAGCTAAGGTGATGATGCAACAGCTAACTCAACAAACCGTTGATTGGGATGCCGACGTTGGCGAAGAACATCGATCCTTGTGGAAGAAATTCCTTGACGCTTTGCCGTGTTTAAACGAGTTAGCCATGCCCAGGCTATATGGTGGACTGACGTACGCCGCAAGAACGGAGCTTCATGTCTTTGCTGACGCTAGCAAACTCGGATTTGGGGCAGTCTGCTACATGCGCACTTTTGATGAAGCTGGCTACGCAGTGACCTTTGTGATTGGCAAGAGCAGAGTTGCACCCACTCCTCGTCAGTCCATTCCAAGATTAGAGCTTTGTGGCGCAGTTGCCGCCGTTAAGCTTCTCAAACTCGTGAAGCGGGAGCACAATCTCAATGTTGATAAAACTGTTTTTTGGACAGATTCGACCACAGTGTTGAGTTATATCCACTCCACGTCAAAACGACGTCCTGTTTTTGAGACCAACCGCATCAAGCTTATTCGAAACCTCTCAGATCCCGAACAGTGGCGGTGGGTCGACACAGCTAGAAACCCTGCTGATTCGTTTTCTAGGGGCGTGCACCCCTCTCGTGTGCAAAGATCGGATCAGTGGTTGCTTGGACCAGCATTTTTACTGGAAGAAGAAATGGCTTGGCCTAAACAGCCTGCAGCAGGAAGCGCAGAACCCTGCTTGGAATCTGGACATTTGAATGCAGCTACCAACGAGGTAATTGATAATGCACGGGCCGGCCGTGAGACCTGGGAACATGACAATCCACTAAAGCGACTTACGACTCGTTACAGTTCTTTACACCGTACCGTAAAGGCCGCGGCATGGCTTCTCAGAGTTAAGTCGTGGTTGCGGGAGAAATCAAGAGCCCGTGCCAGGAACTGCCTTTCGTTGGTACTTCCTGTGAGTCGGGAGGACATCGATGGTAAAGAGTATGAAATTGCTTTCATGGAAATTTTGCGACTTGCGCAAGAAGAGGCTTACCCAGGCTTAGTCGAAGCCTTAAAAACTTATCCCGCTCATGAAGTGTTTTCCCGAAAGAGAGTTATGTTGCCTCATTGTTCTCCCCCTCCCATTGCGCATTATTGTCCATTTGTTGCGGATGGTGTGGTGCGCATTGGGGGAAGGTTGCAACGAGCTGATGCCCCAGTTGATTTTCGCCACCCTATTGTTTTGCCGCGTCGTCACCATTTGACTGGTCTGGTAATCGAGGATGCTCATCGCCGCAGTGGACATTTTGGCGTCCAGTATGTGGGAAATCTTCTACGCGAAAGGTTTCACGTGGTAGGAGGCGGCCGCACTGTCAAACATTACATCAGGACTTTATGTATGAGCTGCAGAAATCGTAGAGTACGTCCTGGGCAGCAGCAGATGGCTCCATTGCCTTTGGAGCGAGTCACCCCTAAGCGTCAAGTATTTCATAGTGTAGGCTTAGACTTTATGGGCCCGATTTTAGTTCGTGTTGGCAAACGCACTTCATCCAAACGCTATATCTGCGTTTTCACGTGTTTGGCCACACGTGCCACTCATTTAGAAGTTGCCTTTGATTTGAGTACTAGTTCCTTTATATCGGCACTGCGACGCTTTTTGGCCGTTCGTGGTAACGCGACTCGTGTGATTTTTTCTGATAATGCGACTAATTTTGTGGGTGCTGAAGCTGAGTTGATGCGTGGGTTGCGGGAGCTCGATCGTCGTAAGATAATTGATGACTTGGCTACTCGTGGTATTGTTTGGCGCCATTCTCCTCCGTTAGCCAGCCACCAAGGTGGTGTGTTTGAGTCGATTATCCGATTAGTTCGAAAAACAATGACCGGATTAATGGAAGATCGATATTGGCGGACATTGAGTGATGAACAATTGTTAACATTAGCAAAGGAGATCGAGCACATTTTGAACTGCCGTCCGCTTACTCGATCCAGCTTTGACCCAAATGATTTGTCCGCAATCTCACCGATGACGATTTTGTCCGGATGTCTTGATCCTGTATCGTCTCCCGATGTCTTCCATGATTCGGATTGTCTGCGTTCAAATTGGAGAGCCAGCCAGATGTGGGCAGAAAAATACTGGAAAAGATGGAAAGCGGAGTACCTCCCCACGCTGCAGAGACGACAAAAGTGGTTGACTCCCCATACCAATTTTGCGGTGAACGATCTTGTGTTGATGGTTGGGGAGGACTCGCCCAGAAACGACTGGCCGAAGGCTATTATTACGGAGGTTATGCCTCACGCAGACGGCAAGGTCCGGCGGGTGAAAATCCGCGCGGCCAATGGTAAAACTTACGTTCGTGACGTGAGAAAGCTCTGTCGCCTGGAAGGCGATCTTTGATTTAATGCTGAGCTCGGTGATTTATTGTAGGCCTGTATATAGTTTTTGAGTTAGCCTTTGTTTTTGTAAAATCGTTGCGTGTTGACACCCGATCGATTTTAGGGCCGGCTATGTTACGCTCACTTGTTTATGTTCTCTTGTTTTTTAATAATTTTCTTTGTTTCATCACGGTAGCTTTAAAGTATGACTAGGAATTTCTTATTATATGGTCATAATGCTTGCTCATTGTCGCCATTTTGTAATTTGTTGAAATTTGCTTGTTAGATTAGTTGAAAGCGTAGAGGAGGCGAGCGATTAATTCAACCAGTAGTTTATTTTGAGTAATTAGGCTTATTGCAGGAACAGCCGGCCCTGGGTGAATTTAATGTTTTTTGCGTTTTAGAGCTAGGCATAGATTCGTTTTACTGCGACTAAACTGCAACAATATATAAGCTCATTAAATTGGAGCGGGTCTTGCGAGCAGTAGAACACTAGCTAGCTTAATAGATTCATCGTGTTGGCTTGTGTGGCCACCAGTAGTTGTAAAGCTCATAAACTCCGTTGATTTCAGGGTATATGACTACAATTTACAATAGTTATGAAACGGCTATCACGATATTGGCCAATCTTTATGTTAAAACTCCTTGGAGCTGACGCGACGATTGGATTGAGACGTCTATATCTACCACAAATATGTCGGCCTAAACTATCTAGCAGTCTAAGCCCATCAAGCTTGGTCTTCAACAGTAGTTGACTTTGATAAACGCAAACGGTTTTGATAACAGCAACCATATATTGAAAGACAACAGGAAGTCTGCAGGCACTTCGAAAAGTCCTAACAGCATACACGCTTACCGATAGGTACAACGTTCAACCTTACCGGAAAGTTCAACTTACAAGCTTAATAATCAGTTTGAGCCCGACCCAGGTTAATTGTCAGGCGAAAAGGACTGATAAAATGAACAAGCATTGCCTACGCATAACGATTCTACAACTAAACAATGCGCATTATTTCGTCATAGCAACTTTGGAGAGACTTGTCATTTCACGGTAGTCTGGCTACGTAAGCACGTTAAAACTAAAAATTCAATGGCGTTCGGACCACTCCTAATGCGTTTTTTTCGAGGCATTTGTTGGCTACAGCTAAGCAGAAACCGGGGCAAACTATACGAGAATTTTTGCATTCGTTAAGTAAAGACTGCGATTTCCAAAATGTTACAGCTGAAGTGTATCGACAAGGAATGGTCCGTGATTCATTTATAAATGGTTTGCTGTCAAGTGCTATCCGACAACGGGTGCTAGAAAATCGACTTCTGAATTTAGATACAGCCTTTGCCCAAGCGATCTCATTGGATATGGCTCAACAACACTCGCAGGTATATGAGAGCAATAGCGGATCGCATTTGATTGCAACTTCAGCTGCAACAGACTCGGAAACATCTGGCAAAGAAGCCGTAGTGACTGCAGCAGTTGCGTCCGCACCTGATAAGCGTTGCTTTTTCTGTGGAAAGTTTCCATGTCACCCGCAAAAAGCATGCCGTGCCCTGAATGCCATCTGTTACAAATACGAGAAAAAGGGCCATTTCGCAAAATGTTGCCGAAGTATTTCCGCTGCAAAAATTTCTGCTTTTTCTACTCCTAAACTCTGCGCTATTAAGCCTGCACCTCCGTGTTGGTCATGTGTGACCATTACATCATTCATAAACGGTCGTAAATCATCAACCCTTATAGACTCTGGAAGTTTGCTTAGTTTCATCAATGTAAAAACTGCACGTTCACTCGGTCTTACGATAAAACCGAGTGATAAAGTTATCGCGATGGCGTCGTCGAACCTTACAAGTCACATACAAGGAAACTGCTCGGTCGATTTGAGGTCCTTTCGCAGCCTCCCTGTCGCGTGAGTACTTATTTATTCATTTTTTTGCGTGTATGTAATTTATGGTTTTTCTGTTATTTTTTTGTGTTATCCGTTTGTGCGACAAAATAATAAATTTGACTTTGACTTTGCACAATCAAAAATATTCTCAAGTTAATCTTGGTAGTCATGAAGGGTTAATGCACGAATGTCTTGCTTGGGGTAGATTTTCAAGCTCAGCACGAAAGAGTGGTTTTTCAACATAACGGCTCGAAAAGTGAACTAGTAGTGCCAAACAATTCCGCCGAACATGTAAGTACAGTATGTGCAGCTAATTTAAAACCTGTCTCGCTTTTTAACAATTTATTATCTGAATGTCGACCTATAGCGACGAAATCTAGACAAATTTATTGCCGCAGAAATAACCAAACTGCAGCCATCTGGCGTAATTCGTCCCAGTCATTCGCCCTGGCGGGGCAAAAGTGCTTGTGGTAACCAACAAAGAATTGGGAAAGCGAAGAGTGTGCATTGACTATTCGCAGACAATTAACTTGTTCACTGACTTGGACGCATATCCACTGCCAAATATAGAAAGTATCGTAAACAAACTGTCATTGCACAAAGTCTTTTCCACGTTTGATCTCAAGAGCGCATACCACCAACTTCCCATTCGAGATAGTGATAAGATTTACCCCGCTTTTGAAGCCTGTGGAAAATTATGGGAACTTAATGGAATTCTTTTGGAGTTACTAATGGGGCACCGCAATTTCAACGTGTAATTGATGACATCGTAATAAAAGAAGGATTAAAAGACACTTATCGCTATCTCGATAATGTAACAATCGGTGGTACAAATCAAGAAGAGCACGATAATAATGTTCAAAGGTTCCTCGATGCTATCGCACGATATGGAATGGAACTAAATCAGTCTAAAACTGTATCCTCTGTTTCAGAAATTTGCATTCTCGGATACTGCGTTTGAGGTAACGAAATCAGACCAGATCCCCGCACCAACAGATTCAAAATCGCTGAAACGCGCTCTCGGAATGTTTGCACATTACGCAAAATGGATCACCAACTATTCCGACAAAACTGTTCATTTGAAAAACTTGAAGACCTTCCCGCTTAATACCGAGAGGATATTGCCAAAGCGTCACTTCAAGCCATCGACGAATATTGTCCGTTTGTAGTGAAACCCGACGCTTCGAAAGTGGCAATCTAGGCTGCGCTGAACCAAGCAGGACGACCAGTGGCTTTTATGTCTCGGACTCTTCGGGGTGTATTTACTTGTGATAATCGACGAGTATTTACGATTTCCTTTTTGTTACCCATGCCCAAATATGCATACTGAAACAGTTATTAAGTGTTTGAATGATGTTTTTACGTTGTGAGGTACACCTGGCTTTGTGCATTCGGATAATGCTAGTTATTTTACTTCGCGTGAGCTCAAAAACTGCTTGTTTAGTAAGGGCATTGCTACAAGCCATAGCTGGATATACCATCCTCAAGGAAATTGTCAGGTCGAGAGATATAATGGTATTATATGGCGATCAATCCGTCTTGCTTTGAAGTCTCATGGTTTAGACATTACAAAATGGGAAAGCGTATTGCCTGATGTGTTACATTCGCTTAGGTCTTTGCTGTGTACTGCAACCAATGCTACACCTCACGAGCTATAACTTCCACAGAAAGTCTTGCGTTGGACATTCATTACCTACCTGGTTAACTGCAGCTGGGCCTGTTTACTTGCGTAATTTTAATCCTGCTGGTAAAAATGACGATTTGGTTCGCAAGGTCAAACTTACCGAAGCTAATCCTTGTTTTGCTCGTGTTAAGTTTGCTAATGGTCGAGAAGCCACGGTGCCGTTAAAACATTTGGCTCCTTTTCCCATGCCTGTAGAGCGTGTTTCAGAGTGTGATTGTTCCGTAAAAGAAAGTGCACCTAATGAATCTGTGGTGAATACCAAAAGCTGTAACGGTCTTGCTTTTAATAAATCAGTGGTGAGCCCGAAAGTTGTAACGATATTGGAAACTTGAATGAGTTGGATGACGAGCCTCAACCTAAAGTTCGTAGATCTGCTAGGACAAATAAAGGTGTACCACCTTGTCGTTATGGTGAACCTATAACTTTTTAGGGGGAAGTGTGTTGTGAAGAATAGTAAATTATTTGATGTTTTTTTGTTCTTTTTGAGTCACGTGATGTTGTTTGTTCCTTATACTAGCTTACAGTTAATTCGCACTGTCTGATTAGTGATTGCCTCATTTCCGAAGTCGAGCTGTCGCTCACCTTCAGCATAATTGCTCGCCAATGTGACTGTGTAGTTTTCTCAGCGTCTTGTGTCAGTTCGATGTGATCTACAGTGCAAACGCACGCAGTTGTGTACAGGTACCTTTGTCAAATAGTTTAACTTTTTGCGTTAACAGATTGAAGCTTAACTTTTAGTTTAATAAAGCCTATGTCATGCATTGATAAAAGGCAAATTCACCACAAGGGGTTCGATCCCATGGCACAAAAATTACGATGATTAGCAGAAGATAATTGCATCCCGATCTACGTATTAATTCCAACAAGCAATGCATTGGTACCGGAACGCACCGGAAAGGCGTTCCGGTTTAAGATAAAGCTGCCCAAACGGCGTTCCGGTTTGCCACCTATGCTACTCACTTTCTAATATAATGCGTTACGCTACGTGTTTTCTCTAGTTTTTAGATTATTTCATTGTTCCTTGCTATTACGCTTTCGTTACTACGTTACGTAACGTTTATGTACTTATTGGCAGGGCCGGTGCTACAAACTGCGGGGCCCAATTAGAAATCTGCTGGCGGGGCTCCTACTTTTCATATAGCGAAATGTAGGCCTATGGGTGTTTATATTTCATAAAAAAAAAAGTATCTATACAGTCCATACTAAAAAATAGCGATTTAATACTTGCCATAAAACAAATTTAAAATGAACCTAATGTAGGTTAGATGCTTTTTTGTGTTTCTTTTAACATCAAGAAAGGCAAATTGGGCAATTGCAAATTTAAGAAAAGCATTACGGTAATATCATAAAAGTTATGCCGAACAGCAATAATTAGCGAGTACATCTGTCCTAAATCTGTAACTTCTAATAAATCTAAGTAGCCTTATGTCTTAAGCATCGTAACTGCGTCAACGAAAATGCTTCATATTTGGTGAAGAACTCGGATCAAAGGCATGAAATAAACAAAAACTACCAATTTTTTTTAAAGCATTAAAATTGCAATGACTCTATCAAAATTTTAAAAAAATTCTGGGAAGCATGCCCCCTAACCCCTTAAAAATGTTTTTGTTCTTAAATTGCTTCACATTAACTCGATCTGCTGTTGGCACTGCTAGGCTTCTATTGACTTCGTTACTATAAATCAATATAAAAAAATAAATAAATAAATAAATAAACACAAGCCTCCCCAAAAAAGAAAACAAACTAAACTCTTGAACACCCAAAAAGACGACAGCATTTGACGAAGGTTTAGAGCAGGATTTCTTAACCAGGGGTGTGAGAAATGTTCCTAGGGGGTGCGGGGATGATAAATCATTTTACCGATATGTACGCCGGAATATTGTTATTGGAATATTGGACATCTGATGACGGGTAGACCTTTTTTGCTCTTCACCGACATATTCCAATTCTAAGCGGGGGTGAATTGGTTGGTGATTCAAAAGGGGTGCAGCAAGTAAAAAAGGTTAAGAACCACTGGCTTAAAGCTTGTAGTGTAAAATAGGTCCTATATGCTCTCTTAAATGGACGCTAGATAGCTACAACTGGAAATAAGATGAAACTTCCCTGAAACTATCTACAGATATTTTTTTGTGAACAGCAAACTCACGTGATCAAACAAATGCGTAAATTTTTTCCTTACCAATTTTAACAGCTACAATAACAAATTGCAGTGAATGATAAAGCTTGAGCCAGCAAGCAGTTGTACAGCAGGGAGTAGCAAAATCCCCACCAATTGCTCAACACTTAGTGGGATACCCCTTCTAGGTGTGGTAGACAGGTGGCCGGCAACTTCTAAGCTAGCTCGTTTTAGCGCTTTGATCGCTTTCTCACGATAGGAGGATAAACATGCAGTAAATACTAGGGTTGGATTGAATTTGAATCCGCTCACAAATTCTTCATGAATTTGAATTTGAATTTGGTTTTTTCAAAGTCAATGAATTTGAATTTCATTTTTTCAAAGTCTTTGAATTTCGTTTTTTCAAAGTCAATGAATTTGAATATTTTGATTAAACAATAGACGAACTTTGAGGTTTTCGATTTAAACCTTACAAAGCAAATGTGGCAATTTGTAACTGGTTTAAATCAGTTAATGTTGCAAACGTTCCATAAAATTTTATCAAGCCAACAGAAAGTTTATGATGGCAATTATGACGCTGCAAGGCGCTTTGAAGTTGTTTTTGGGCCACAGTAACCTCCCTAGTGCACCTGCTGGAGAATAGACTTCACACTCAATCGCTCGGATTTCATATCTTTAAAGGTTTTTATAGCATTTTAACTTGAAGTGAAGTTGCCGAGAATGAAATTCGTCTTCACGTCAGCAATTTTCCGCATGAGATCAGTAAAGCTTATGCATTTGACCAACAGGCGAGCGAAAGAAAAGATACGAAGTTTCAACTTCAAACTGTTTTCGTAAAATTAATTATAAGTGCAAAATAAGAACGATTTGAAGTAGCTTATTAATATAAAGGTCGGATGGCCGGACAATGCTTTCTCCTCTCATATAGAGTAGAATGCACATTTATGCGCAGCGATCTTGAATGTGAAATAGCTGCGTTTGATCTATGGTTTCAATACTAGTGGTTTCACTAGGCGCGGTCTATGGTTTCACTTGGCGCGGAGACGTTTCAGAGGCTGTTGCAATAAACATGTTTTGCAGTCGTTAAAAATTTGTTCGTGTGCTTGCTTTATCTCTTCGATTTCGTTATTTGTTCTTCGTGTTTTCTAATAAAGGTAATGATTTTTTGCATCTTAGTTAGTTAATTAGTAGCATATTTATCCTCCTATCACGAGAAAGCGATCAATGCGTTATACGAGCTCGCTTAGGAGTTGCCAGCCATCTGTCTACCACACCAAGATGGGGGAATCCCGCTAAGTGCCTTTCCCAACGGCACACAAGTAAACTTGCCGGCTTGTTCCTCACACTATCCCTTTAATGCTGAGCGTCAAGCTGTGAATACCAATTTTAAAGTCATTGGTTTGACCCGACTCGGAATCAAACCCGAGTATACAGCTCAAGAGACAGACGCTCCATACCACTCGGCCATCTGAGCTGTCAAAATTATAATTGCATTATAATCTTGTACTGTATATAATCTTGTACCGTCATTTTTGAAGTTAGCTACACTTTTACTTTATTTTACGCATTTCTTGAGTGAAAATATTTTGAACAATTTACTACTCGCTAAACCTACTGTACTTAAAAATATTTCTTGTTTTAAACGCATAATTATAATAATCTGGCTAACCAAGTATGGAATTAGCAGAGGTGGTTGATGAGTGGCGACACTGATGCGTATACTGGTGACTGGTAAGTTGGATTGAATTTGAACTTGCTCACAAAGTCTTCATGAATTTGAATTTGAATTTGGTTTTTTCAAAGTCAATGAATTTGAATTTCAAAATTAGAAAAAAAATGAATGGATCTAACCCTAGTAAATACCAATAGATGGTCCCCGCCACTCGTCAACGCCTCGTCGTAATTATCCAAAAGAGTGATTATTATGAGATAACTAGGGCAATTTTTTATGACCTAATTATTTCCAAAATATGACTTAATATTTCCTAAAATATGACTTTAAAATATGACATAATTTTTTTTGTGGTTCTTAAAAACTATGCAGCCAAGTCGCAGTATTGAACTCATCGTCATTTATTTCGAACAGTTGAACCGCATGACCAAGTAAGAATAGACATTGTCTTCGTCAAAATTGCGTCCAGGACATGGCAGTTTCTTTAACATAGAGAAAGAGCGTTCCACGGAAGCCGAAGTTGGTTGCGCTCATTGAAGCAGCACAACCTCATCAGGAGAATGGCATGGTAGATCTGCGCCACTACCGGCGGCAATTTTAAGAAAGTCGCTACCGGAAACTAAACGTCTTCCGATGTAATTTTTTATCTGACATGGGACGTCATCAAAACGGAGATTATGAATTGCTTCCGCAGCAGCAACAATTGTATTTGAAGAATTGGTAATTCCCTTGATTAGGATTGCAATATCTCGCTAGTTGCCATAGATTTGGCTCAATTTGATGAATACTGCAGGTTATGCTATGGCTTCCTTTATAGACGAGATCAAATTATCTGCAGCTTTGAAATGTGCGCGTATATGTGCTCAGCACAATTATGCAGCAAATGTGCGATGCAAGTAACGTGGATACATGATTTTTAATGTTTTAAACGCTTTGATCATATACCTTGCTGCATCACTGAGCAGCAGCAAAAACTTCTCTCGAGCAATATTCATTGTCTTGAGGCTGTCGTCAACAATTGTGCAAATGTTGGAATTATTGGGGTTGCCATTTAATGGTTTGCAGTTGACTAAGTATGTTTTTTCAGGTTCCTCCATCCAGTGGCGGCTCGTGACTATTTTAAACAGGTAGGCTACATGATTAGAAAAGCTGGCCAGAATAAATACTCGCTCTGAAATGAAAAAAAACTCTTTATTTCACTAGCAAGGCGGTAGGCTTTGGGCTATACACAACTGCAGGAACACTGGCAGGTTTCCCATGAATTATTATTACTCTACAATTTTTTTTTATCACGCCACTGTACCAATAGCTGATTCTGTGCTTACCTGTAGCCTAGGTAACCAGGTAACCTGCACCTGTAGTCTACATGAATAAACACAAGTTTGGCCTAAACAAATTTTTCTATTTAAGTACACTACCGGTACTCTGCTATTGTACCTAGTCGACTACATCTAGTGGGCTACAAAAAAGCTACCACTAGTCTGCAAACCTAGCTAAGCTGCGGTACCGGTCAATCAACAGCTTAAAAGTTTTTCTTTTTACGCAATCTATTAGTTCAAATAAGGTATAATTAAAGTCTACTAGCCTTTACCACTGTATTACAAGCTTAAGCTGTATGCAACCCGTAACATCCCATATCTTTCATTAAACCCAGTATCTCTATGTGATTGCAACTAGGATAGAGCCAATCTCTAAGCTTTACACCTCAATAACCACCAAAAAGGCTGCTTTGACACAGCCTTAACACGTCTCATTGAACGTAATTCAAACTTCCATAAAGCATTGATGACGTAACACTACAAGGGTTAGTTCTTGCTACGAAAGGCTGTGGCTGTCTTTACGTGTTGCCAGTTTTTGTACAAAAATTATTTTTTTCAAAAAAAATATTGTCGATAGTTGTATGAAAGACAAGAATAGGTAAAAAAATTTTGCTTCTTAAAAAAAAATAAGGAGGTGATAAACTGGGTAGGCTGCAGCCTTTGCAGCCTTCACTACGAGCCGCCCCTGCCTCTATCAGCCCTGCTAAAATATTTACATACTTTTGACCAGATACTTCAGCCTCATCTACGACCAAAATCACCGCTTTCCCGGCAAACAACTCCTTTAGGCGTTCAATTTTTTTAGCAGCCAATTCATTAACATGGCTTCGACATGTTGATTCAGAAGGGCAATGCTTCCCCAAATTTGAGTTAAAAAGCTTTTTAATACTGGCATGCTGGAGCTTATAAAGTGGAATGTCAGCCTCTAAAAATGCCGCTACAACATTTTTTGTAAAATCACGTAGGCAATTGGAGATAAAAGATTGCGTGTTTAAGGTCTCTTGTACCGGTACAATTTCTTTTGGTGTTTTGCCGATTTTCCATGTGGTTCCACGTGAAAGGATTTGTCCCATCTGATGATGGTGGCACAAAACTGACAATACAGATCATTCTGGGGATTGCAAGAAAACTCTTGGGGTTAGTGCTTTACATACCTTTTCGTTTTTACAACTTTTGATTCTGCAGTTTTTCTTATACTGTATGCTAAAAACTTTCTGTGTAGATTAAAGCAATAACTGTACTTAGACCGAAAATTATAACTTGCAAACTAGTCCAACTGATTCGTTTGTCAATGCGATAGTTTTGAGCAAGATATCTATGCCGTCACAGAATAGTAACAATAATCGAGATAGCCAGACTTCCCAACATTTGTTAAATCGAAGTTTCCGTCTTCGCACCATAAATATCCTACTGAATTTGGAAGCAATGTTTAAATTTATGACTTTTATGACCGAAAATACACTTTATGACTTATAGTATAAAATATGACTTTTTAATTCCCTTATCAAATATGGTACGAAAGTTTTGATTGATTTTTTGGGTGTTTCATAAAAAACAGACCTTCTAAAAAATATAACTTTAATGACAAAAAATTGCCCTGGTGATAACGCACTTTAAGCGCTGCCAAACACAACATGATTACTGAGTCAGGCTGCTGATAGAAAAAACAAAGCACGTGAAAAAGAGCCTCATGAAACTGGGCAAAGAGCTGCATGCGGCTCGGACAAGTAACGTGGATACATGCGGGTCGGCCACCCCTGGAATAGAAGGAGCGTTTCACGTCTGCCTCGCTCTACAACGGCAAATTCGGGTTTGAACTTTGGTTCCGAATCAAATCAAGCAACTGACTTTAAACTTAATATTCACAGTTCAGAAGGAAGAGTGAGCCAACAAGCTCACCAGTTGCATCGTTGGGAAAAACGCGTAAATGAGAGTCTCTCATCTTGGAGTGGCAAACGGATGGCCAACGGATCTCCACAAGCTTATGAGAGCGCCTCCACCGCTTTCTCGTGTCTGGAGCATAAAAATGCCAAAAAATACTTATACAAGCTAGGTTAAGCTTTCTATACATGTTATTGTATATATTTTGGGTTGTACATGCGTTTCTATTCATTACAACCTACCCATGACCCTTTAGTTTAAAACAAGATTTTGATGGGGTGAGGCAGGATCTCGTAGTCGTAGATAGGCCTTGTGACAGGCAATCTAACAGGTTCTTGGCAGCATCATGCGCGTTGAAAAATGAATTTTAATCGAACAGATTTTTGAAAATATTTTCACCGCCCCAAACAAAACCACTTGCATTTAACCAAATGAGAAAACGACAATGAGATGTCAGATAAGCGCATGTAATGCCTTTCATTTCAAGTTGGAAACAAATTTGATAGCAACCAGGTGAAGAAGAGGTTTCTTTTTCTGTGGTAGAAGAGAGTATGCGAGTAGCTCATTCTTCATGTCATTCAAAGTGAGTTGAGCTGACCAGTGAGCTGGTGACGCAGTAGGCTACTTTCACAAATCACAACATAGCAGTGACCACATTGCTTTTCCGCACCTCCTATCGCTTCTTGGGGAATGTCATTTAGCCGTAGGACAGCATTTCAAATAACTTATCATTAAATGAGATCAAAAACATGATGATGTCACAAAACTTGGCATATTACTTTTTGAGCTTGCGTTCCGGCTGAAAAAAAATTGCCAATGCATCTCTGATTCAAACTGAATTCAATCTCTATAAATCTGGTCGAAAATTTTCGTCGCCGTTAACAAAGAAAAACTGTGTCGCGCACAATTTAAAGAAAACTATAGTTTGTTCAGAAACGGACCCTTAGGAAGAAAAATAACGACTTTTCGCGTCTTGCCGTACAAAAAGACTAAAAATACTTTTAACGAAGAACCAGTACGTTCGGAGGCAACTATCTGATGGCGACAAAAAGCATTACAATTCTTAACTCTGTGTTAGGGAAGTTTTGAGAAATAATGTGACTCTATTTTTCCTCCTAAAGCTATTTTCGTTTCATATTTATTGTATTCCGAATTATAAAGCCACAAATGCTTACTCTGCATCCACCGGAAGTGACGTGTCACAAGTGCTTTCGGTCACACTTTCCTCGGATTGAGTAGTGGATGTGGATAACAAGGATGCATTGTCTTCTACGTCGCAATCCAAATTGCTTATGAGGTTGTCTTCAGATGAATCCTCCACATCAGACGCTGATGCATTAAGGGTTGGATCTGATCTTCGGGTTGTTTTTGCGCTAGCGGAGTTGCGCGCTTGATCAGTGCTCGAGTCTTTCACGAGTTGTGGATTTGAATGATTCGTCGGAATTAATTCGACGTTGTATTGCACAACTCGTGAATGTTGAGTTCCTACAACACATTCACGTATCCAATCACACAACACTCTTCATAACACACGAGTTTTGTGAGTATCTCAAACACACCAACTCAAAGTAGCAAGTGTTAGAACGTGAATCCAAATTTATCGCGCTGATACACGCACTAACACGAGTGCCAGGGATGGAAAGCACTGTGTAATTCATTAAAACATTAAAATCGAGTTCCTGCTTGTCTACCATTAACTGATTTTTGATTGGAACAAGTTCATGCATGCAGTTCGATTGTTTTTTTGCACCAGTTCGCGAACAAATTCTCATTCTCAGTGTGTTTCGACGCGAATGAGCCATTACGGAAAACAATCTCACTGATGCGTGTTTAGAAATGATTCAAGCAAAAACACGGGTCTTCTGTTGCAGCGAATCCGCTCGAATCAGCTCGCGGATTCGTGTTTTGTCATAAACACTTTGCAAAATAATCAAGCGACTCCATCTTACCTGGCTGGCCTGGAGATGATAATGTGACGTCACTTTCTGAACGAAATCCTCTGCAAACAAAATAACTCACACTATAGAACACAACCATGAAGACGAGCTTGGAATTCGAGGTCAAGTCCTATGTGCTGTTCAGAATCGTCAGCACACGAAACTGTAGTTTATGAACTAAAGAAGTCCAACGAATAATTGTAACAATTCGAAAAGCTCAGATGGCCGAGTGGTATGGAGCGTCTGTCTCTTGAGCTGTATACTCCGGTTTGATTCCGAGTCGGGTCAAACCAATGACTTTAAAATTGGTATTCACAGCTTCCCTGCTTGACGTTCAGCATTAAAGGGATAGTGTGAGGAACAAGCCGGCAAGTTTACTTGTGTGCCGTTGGGAAAGGCACTTAGCGGGATTCCCCCATCTTAGTGCGGTAGACAGATGGCTGGCAACTCCTAAGCGAGCTCGTATAACGCATTGATCGCTTTCTCGTGATAGGAGGATAAATATGCAACTAAATAACAAAATAAATTCGAAATAATATTTGCAAATATTTTTGTTTAGGAGAAATTTGCATTTGAAAAATTTGTTCAATAAATCGCAAACTCCGAGTTCACATGGCAATATCTCCGAGTTTACATGACAATTTCTCCGAGTTCACACGGCAATCTCTCCGAGTTCACATGGCAATATCTCCGAGTTCACATGGCAATTTCTCCGAGTTCACACGACAATTTCTCCGAGGTCACATGGCAATTTTCGCGCTTTTAAAGTCATTACGATTTTTGAGCTTTCATGATTATTACTCAACCCAAAGTTCGGGAAACGTTTTCGCATAGCGGACCGGTTTACTACTGATTCTTTTGCGGACCGGCCTCTAAAATTCAAAAATGTTTTAGCAATAAAGCGCTCGTATTTATTCAGAATTGAAAACCTCGATCTTGTTTGACTCTGACCAAAGTATTAAACTTTTAAAATCTTGCTGCAGCAGCATTGCGTTAATTTTTTTGTAGCAGCTTCTCAGACCTGATTGCGGACGTTATCCTCTTTTAATTAGCTTAATTAGTCACGATAGCGCTATTTCATTTACACAAGACTAACGATGAATGACACCATAAATAATGGTCACTATTAAATTAAAAGATTTGCTTTTGCAATTTGGTTACTTTTATGATTTTGAGTAAATTTGTCATACTCGGTCACCAGAATCGAGCTACAGTATAATCAAGGATTTTTTGGAACACTTTCGAAACTGCGTCTAACGTTATAAAAATGTTTCAAATTTAAAGCATTTATTCTGAAAACGCAAGCGAACCGCTAACAAACTGCACAGTGCACACGGACCAGCACCGGGTCGTGGTCCGGTGGTTGCCGACCACATCAACGTTTACGTAGAATTTTTAAAAACTGAAAGTTGAGCAAGTTGATTTGATTGTCGACAATTTTATTACAAAAAATTGAAAAAAATTCATTTTATAAACTTGTTACTTTTGATCAAGCGACAATTCATGGAATCGATAAGTTCGGGTCAAAAACTGGTTACGAACCTATTGGCACTCATCAATGACATATTATTGTTCGTCGTTTTCTTCCTTACTTGAGCGTATGGACTGCCATCTAGTGGCCCAGGTGATCGAGGGATATCTGAAACAAGTGACGACATAATTACTCTAATGATCAATTTGGTACGAAACAGACACAATTCGTGAAACTGTAAATTATATTTGCGGTTATATGTGAATCTGTATATCCTATGCTCCATGTTTCGGCTTTTATGGAACTCATCAAAACCTAATTCATGTTTTATTCAACAATCTCACTGTTTCGGCCTTGTTAGCTCTCATCAGAAAAGTAAGAAATATTTTTAGAGTGCGAATTGGAGCAGAAATAAGCCTTGAGTATTAGGTCGAATGCTTTTACCTGTATCACTTAGCGATGTTTCATGAAAGTCACACATTTACGAAATTAACCTGTACAACACCATGTCAATCTTGTACAAATAGTAAGAAGTTTCAATAAAAACGATCAATTCCGCGCTATGTTTGTGGGAAAACGATAACGTGCCTCCCCATGAGCGTATTTAGGGAGGGGAATTGTGCCATGACCCCCTTTTACTTTACCTTTCAGTAAAAAAAAGGAAATGTTGCTAAGCGAGTAAAACCTGACCGACTCTTCTCTATGACCGTTCCCTCCCCTTCGAAAATATCTCGCTACGCCACAGTGTACCCGCTCTGTAATACTATCCCAGATATGTGGTACCATCCCAGATATGTGGTACCATCCCAGATATGTGGTACCATCTCAGATATGTGGTACCATCCCAGATATGGGGTACCATCTCAGATATGGGGTACCATCGCAGATATGGGGTACCATCCTAGATATGGGGTACCATCCCAGATATGGAGTACTTGCATCTCATTGAGGCCTAAACCAAAAATCTTGGCAATCTCTCAACAAACGCTGGAACTTCCTCGCTTAGTTAAGTCACAAGCTGGATTGTTGAGATAAACAATGCAAGCTACACAACAGCATCCAACCACTGGCGTTTATTCCAGCGAATACTTGACTCACAGCTTCGCGCGAGAAATCGAGCCGATCGATGCGCTTTGTGATGCAATTAGACAAAAAGCACCGAGTGTGAAATATGATAACGTAATACTGAAATAAGCTTATATAAATACAGCAAAAACTTGAACCGAAAATTCGTAAAAATAAAAGCTATTTCAAGCAAAAAAAATTGTTAGCATTTTTTGTTTACGTATAATAATCATAAAAATAAATCTAACTTGCGTAAATCAAAACTGTTTATGTTTACAAAAACGAGGTTTGGGCACGATTACTCTGTCAACGCTGTTCTGAGTCTTTCAAAATAATGTGAGCAGTGGTAGTGCTTTGACTATAACGTGCTTTAACACCACATAATGCACAAACAACAGCTATTATTTTGTTTGTGTTTACATTGCATCAAACACAACATGATATAGGAGTAGTTATTTGCCAATTTCGGCGACGCGCGTCGTCATCAACTGATTGCTACTATCTCACTCATTCTACTCAAGTTCAAGTTCGAGAAACAACAACTGCGCAAAACTAAACACTTGCGGGCAAGTAGAGCAACTGCTTGGGGAGGGGGAGATAAACACCCGGTGGGGGGAAGATAAAGACACTCGCTAGGGTGGGGAAATAAAGACACGCGGTTGGGTGGGGAGATAAAAACACCCGGTGGTGGGGAGATAAAGACACCCGCTGGGATGGGGAAAGGAAATAAAGACACCCACTGGAGTGGGGAGATAAAGACACCCGCTGGGGTGGGGAGATAAAAACACCCGCTGGGGTGGGGATATAAAGACACCCGCTGGGGTAGGGAGATAAAAACTTCTGCGGAGGTGGGGAAATAAAGACACCCGGTGGTGGAGAGATAAAAAAACACTCGGTGAGCGTGGGGAGATGAGGGGTCGGAGTGTGATACAAAAATATTCAACCACATTGTTATCTCGAGGTAACACGCTGGTATCTAGCCACTGAGCAAAATTCGCCCAACCTGTTTATTCTGTGTAGGAAGCTTCGCAGGGTACCCCAGGATTAAGGTGTGTACAAGAATTAACAACTGTATAAAGCACATTTTTGCTAAAACTCAACTCAATGAAACCCCCACGACTTTCACTGATATCTTCCACCCCACAAACCTGCAAACTAAACCTCAATCGAAATAAAATTTTAGCCAGGGCGGCACATTCTTGTCACGCTTCACAGCAGCGAATCGAGCGTCTCAGAGCCCGCGGCGAAGCGTTACCGAAGTTTTACTAAACTTGTCAATAAATCAAAGCGATCACGTCATCACATTGGCACGCATATTTTGTTGTGTTGTAGTTATTGCAAACTCACTGGTTGATGAATGCAGTTGCGCTGAACTGAAATGAACGAAACTGAATTGAACGCAGCGCAAACCGGCCAGTCGGGGAGTGATGCATCGTTATCGGGGCGGAAGGTCTGGAGTTCGATTTCCAAGTCCGTCCAATTGAACACTGTGTCGCCAACAACTCGCCACCGCTGCGATGCTTCTTCGGAGCTGTGTTGTCCAGGCGCTAAACCGCGGAGATGGATCCCGCCACCTGTTACACGCTTTGGCGTAATATTGCCGGTATAATGGTGACTTGATATTTTCTGAACGCAGCTTTACGTAGTTAAAAGTGGTTCTCAGTATTTCAGAAACTTCAAAAAGTATTTCCAAAATCAAACCTAGTTAACGGCGATTTTTCCTTTACATATTATCAAAATTAAAATGAAATCCAAAAATTGTTGGTGTTTATCAACTTGGAGATCCAACTGCCAATTCAACTATTTGCATAAGCATTATTGCAATTGTTCGCATAGCTGGAGGCAATTGGCTCCCACAAATTGCCCGTCATTTAAAACGTAAGCGCTGTCCCAAACTTCCTCAAATACACGTCACAACGAATGGTCTTGAACAGTTAACTTCATAACGGTTAGCCTTGAACAGTTAGCCACTAAGCAGATTGTTACTGAAAAAGTCCCTAATCAGAAAAACTAGTGATTGCAAAATCGTTTGAAACAAAATTCTCAACCAAGTGCGCTAGGTTTCAAAGAATCAAATCTTTATACTCGTGGTATTACACCAAAACCGGTGACGACTGGTGGGATCCATCTCCGCGACTCAGTACTAGGACAACACAGTTTCGAAGAAACACATCGCAGCGGTGGTGAGCAGTTGGCGACGCTGTGTCCGACTTGACCGGACCGCAGGCGGGAATCTAACCCCAAAACTCCTTCTCCGACAAGGATCTGCTCATCAACCGGGGTAAGTGGCTAGTTATGCTAGGTTTTAATGCAGTAATATTTTTCGTGTTCCCGTATTTCAAGGTTTCAAACGCGGTCGCAAATGAAGGACACGAGTGATAGCATCGAGTGACAGCATAGTAGGACTGCTGCCATTTTGCAAAACCCAACAACTGCAATTTTTTCGCTTTTTTAGTTTTCGAGGAGAGGCACTTTTTGTATTTTATACTTTTAAAGGGCTTTAATCTTTCAAGAATCAAGCTTTTAGCAATGACATATCGTATCAGACTCTGGATTGAAGTTTCTTGTATTTCTTTTTGTGAAATACTCTTTGTTTTTTTTTTTTTTATACGCCCTTATTACGTTTTGCTCAATGAATCTGTGAATAAATTTTTAAGTTTCGAAATGCAAGAAATATGGAACGAAAATAAAAATTAAGGAGGAGAAGTAAAGCCACATCAAACCTCAAAACTGGACGTTTCGACAACATAAATTCAGCTGTCATCATCAGCAGTGTATGCAGGGCTTGCATGCACTGCTGATGATGACAGCTGAATAATAGTTTTTCTTACCGGTATTAGTTTTTATAACTTCGCTCGTTAGGTTTAGCATTATGAAGTCATCATTTTATTGTTAAGAGCATTTTTTCCCAACACTTTTTATGACGTCATCGTACTTGCCGACGACGTAATAATAATATTCTCATGTTAGGTTATGCAAAATATTTTCCAAGACTATCAACTTAAGTTATATTTTGCTAACCCTATTAACCCAAAAATGACCCAGTCAAAACTTTTGAAATTTTTACTAAAGATGGAGAATTATAAAAAAGTGCAAAATATGCAAACAAAATTTTTTGGCAAAAAAATCGACTTGCTAGGTTTTGCAAAATGACAGCAGAGGAGGGCTGTAGGAAAAGCAACTCCTGCTAATAACGGAACAGCAGCTCCTCGTACAAGAACTGTAAGAACAGCAGCTCCTGCTAATAACGACACACTTTTTAATGAAAATTCGAGCAAAAATGTTTCAAACAATTTTGCAAACGAGTTGTTTTCTTTTGAAATTGGGTAGTGATTGCCAGGGCCATATTAAAACTACGAAGAGCGGAGCTTAGCCCTCATAATCCAGCCCAGGTAACCGCTGAGTACAACAATTATGTGATTCAGGGACATTCGTGTAACTGGCCATTCAAATAACGATCTTTGTATTCCTAGAGCAATCAATCACTCAAGGTTAAAACAAACCACAATTAGTAAGTAACTACGTAATCAAGACCAATCGTGGCATGTAGGTTCGATACTAGGTCTAGTCATAGGTTCGATACTAGGTCTAGTCATAACAAAAACAATAAAAAAACGATGTTCATGTTGACTTACTACTGTTTTGTGCGTTCGAGTTGGGCTGTCTGGCTGCTTAGTTGCGGAGATGGGGATCGCTAACTTGCGACAAGCTTCGCGGAGGTGGGAAGGAGCGCTAACTTACGACAGCCTTTAGCGTTAGAATACAAAAATAATGAAGAAGAATGAATTGCCCCCGTTTTCAGAAAATAGTATTTTTATCCTGTGAAAATTCTTGACAATCCACGCGCAAATATCACTGGTGGACACGGGTTTGATTAAGTTAACTCATCGAGAAGCTAGGTTTTGCAAGTTTCAATGTTGAGATTGGTTAATAATAAAAACACAAATTAACAAACATAGACCTGAGCTGGGCTGGTGGCAGCACTCGCTGGTAAAAGTTCTGGTAAAGATTTGCTTTCGCAGATTTTTCGCTTCTGGAAGATGGGTTAATTTCTCGTCTTCAATCTTGGATTGCTGGAGGAATTTCCCATTATCACGAAACGTCTGATGCGTTGGCGTGATCGCGATTTCTTCATCGTCATAAAGCGTTTGCTGTGACGTCATAGTTCGAAACGATTGATTGGCAGCCGGTTTGACAAAAGTCCGAGATTTGCTGTCTATGTGTTCAGAACTGATCCCACGTTTACCGCTCGGAATTCTATCTTTGAACTGAGGCCATAACGATCTCGGGCGCCACCTCGAGTCTTGTTTTCTGTGAAATAAATCGTTTGCACTTTTCGATAAACAACTGCAGCATTTCGCATGCGGGGATGAGGGGCTAAAGAGGGGCAAGGACAGTTGTCTTTTAATCAAAGTTTCATCAATGTCATCCATTAACTTGCAAGTAAACAAACAAAATACATCTAAGCATAAACAATAACATTTTATTGCTAGGATTCTGAGAAATAATCAAACTCCAATGAAAACGTTGCAATGTTTGATTTAAATGTTGATGTTTACATCATACTACAATTATGTTGATATTTACATTATAGGCTACTATATGTTGATGCTTACTTATCAGGCTTGAAGCTGCAATAAAAACAATTTAATGCTGTTTCGCCTCCACAGACCTCGTAACTGTTTTCATATTTTCTTCGACTTTGACTTGAAGATGCGATGCACATTGATTGATCGATCTCCCTCATAACTTGCAACCTGAGTTTGCGACAACCGCCTAGTTCTACTTTGCAGCTGTTTTTCACTTCGAGCAAAAACTGACTAGATGAAAAAGTTGCAAGGGATAACTCAATGTTTCGGCTAGGCCTATAAGAAAAGTGTTGTCAGCCTAGCTACGCAGTCAATCTAGGCTAGACTCATTCCAGATTGTACGGACTTTTTATTACAAGAATGTTTAAGATGAGCAATGCTAGTCTTTACGAAGAGTCTTTACAGTCTGGAATGAGTCTAGTTTGAATTGGCTGTGGAAAGCAAAGCTGACGAGGCATTTCCTATAGCAAAAGCTATATCACTTTTTTTCTTCTAAATGAGCGGCAGCCTTGCCTGCATCTATTTTTCACATAGATGCTTGCTGAATCAGCACTCACAGGTCAGTTACACTTTTCCGTTCAAAGTCGATAAAAGTTAAAATTTTCAACCACACTCCTCAACTTAATAAATTCTTTGAAAGCTTTTCGTTTTCAGCTAAGCCTTAGACTAAAGTAAATACTCGTCACGCTTGAGTAAAACGCCCGCGACACAACACAAGAGATTGCTATGACGCAACGGACTCAGCGATTCGCGAGTAGCAAGTCAAGTCAAGTTTATTTTACTAGTAACTAGAGAGAGAGTTTACAGCGAAAGACCACAGGCCTTATTTCTGTCGGCCTAGTTGTTTACATTTCATATCACTGTGTCATTCAAAATGAATCTCGCTGATAGTTGGAAAAAACTTTCAATTTTTGAAGTGTTGAAATATCCATTCATATATGATGTGACAAAAGAAGCATACCGAAACAAATATATTCGTCAAAATGCTTGGAAAAGCATTTCCCCAGTATGTGGTTGTCCGATTAAAGGTATTGCAATGAACTTATACAGGCCTACATTTTTGATTTTGATCTGCATAGTACCTGTGATATTGGCGCATAATCCTATACCCTGTATACTTTGCTTTCTTTTGCTTTTTAAGTAGTGCCATCTGTTTTCGTTAAAGTATCAGTGCTTCTTACAATTTTTTTTGTAAAATAGTATACAACGTAATAAATTACGTTATACTGTTACACAAACTAAGGTGCTTCAATAAAATAAGCTGTGCTTGTTAGAGGTTTCAATTTCTGCAATGTATATGTGTGTTACCAACATTGTGTGAGTGTTTTGTTCATCCTGGTAAAAAGTTGTCAAACTGAGATTTTAGACGTTAAAAAATGCTCAATCAATCAATGGATAAAAAAACAATAAAATTTGACAGCTTGTAAAAACATTATTGTTTAAACGATGCTTGCTTCTAATACCATGCATCCAAACGTCTGCTTTGTAATGCCTAAATCATGCCAGAAGCATGGTTAATGAGTGTGCTTGCATAACTCCTCATTAACGTTGTAACCATGACTACTTCTGCAGAGTGCAGAAGTGTGTGGAAGAATTTGTGCACCAAATTCAACAAGGAGAAGGAGAGGTTAGAAAAAAGCTGATCTGGCGATAGTTTCACACCAAAGCGGAAATGGAATCTGTATGAAGTTATGTCTTTTATCCAGCCTCATATACACTACAGAAGGTAAGTTCAAAACAGTTACACAACAACATTTTTATCAATACATGTTACAAAAACTGTACCGATAAGTGGTAATAGTTTATTGCTTGTCTGAATACATGTTTACAGTAGTGGTACATGTATGTATTGAATTGAATAATAATTTTTGTCAGTGGTCCTGGAGAGTTTCGATCTTAGTTTGACATTTTTACTAGCCTGATTGCAACTTGCTTGTGTTTGATGTTAAGGGCGCCTCATGGTCTATGCTAACTGCTAAAGGTTTGTGTTTAGTTATGACTAATAGTGTTTTGATAGCAATCGACAAGAAAAGCAAGTTTTCTTGTTTTCACCGTATTTATTTAATGTTTGGATATTGCTGTCTCAGTATCTTGCAGTTGTTATGCGCATAGATGGATATGCTGTGACGTAACGGCTAACAATTAATTAGTTTCTTTATTTTAACCTCCTTTCACGAAAAATTGAATAGTCATCCGAGTTTTGCTAGTAATGTTTTGCTTTTCTGATTTGCAACATGTTAGGATTTCCTCCAGCAGTAATGATCAGTGGCGTATTTAGAATTTATAAAAGGGGGGGCCAACTTTTGACAAGTTAAAAAGTTGCAATAAAGCTGAATCACTAACTGAGATTTTAGTTGGAGTACGGATGATTTTTTAACGTGAAAGTCAGGATCTGGTGATTAATTATTGTCTGTCGATTGTCGTAAGTAACTTCATATAATTTATTTGAACAGAAGTGTTCACATTTAAGCATTTTAGGAACTCTCTTTTTCTTTTGTTTTGTATTATCTTACAATAGAGCGGTTCCCAACCATTTTCATAATAGAGCGGTTCCCAACCATTTTCATACTCCCAATTATTTTCATATAAAATTTTTGATATGTTCTTGCATCCCTCACAAAATATGTGACTGCAATCAGCCACGCAAACCAAATGTTCGTAATGGTAGGGGCTGAAATGAATTCATGTGTGTTATTGACCTTAAACATTTTCCTGTGATGACTTTACGTCAAAAACCCAGCAGGTATTCAGCTGGGGGGTGTGGGGCAACGCTGTAAGCTCCCCCAGCGGAGCAATCAATTTTAGAGTTTTTAGCCTTTTTGAAAGTATCGCTAATGCAAGGTATAGGATAGTTGAACCAGTCACTACTCTGTAGCTGAATCAAACGCATTTTGTTTTCAGAGCTTGATTTTAACCAACCACAAAGAGGCTAAGGGTTTTACGCCACTTAGACGTTTGCGAATTACATGTTACTAGAGCGTAACAGCGCTGAAAAATTGACACTGAGCAACCGAAAATAAAAACACTCTTAATACAAAATAAAAATCTATAAGCCGTTTTGAGCCCCCTGGAATGCTTCCTCGCGCCCCCAAGGGGTGCAAGCATCCCCAGTTGGGAAACCCTGTTCTTTATGGTGTGTTGAGATTTTGTGGACGTGCTTCTTTTGACTTATGAAACTACGATTTGGAACAATGCATTGAAAGCTTTCTGAAAAATCACTCTGAAATTTGGTTTGCGTACAATCCGTAAGCGACTTTTGGTTGCCCAAGTCCAGGGATCGGCAACCTGCGCTCTTTGAACCCCCAGTTGTGGCTCCTTTTGGAGGTAAATAAAGACCTTTTTTTAGGAGTCATTTTCGGAATAACTGAAGTTTTTGGACCTGACGATAGTTTTGCGGCTCCGGCTGGGTTTCGTATTGTAACAAACGGACTATTTGGCTCTTTAAGTGCAAAAGGTTGCCGACCCCTGCCCTAGTCATAACGATGCAACACCCAAATAAAGTGAACGTGACGCAGTGGGTGGAGCGTTGTTTCCACGTCTACCATCGTTAAAGGTGGTGACTGATTCAACTTTCACAATACGCTTTGTTGTTGAGTCCTTAGATAAGATGCTTCACGATGATTATCTCTGCTTGATGGTTTCTTTACAAGCAACAAATTAAAGCATCAACAAGCAAAATTCAACCAAGAAACTTGGAAACAAATGGCAACACCTTAAACCTAAAATCTGGATTCGTATTACGCGTAGCGTCTTCGTCGCTTTCTCGTCGATAAGTTTTTTTTCTACGAAGATAAAAAAAAATATAATAAGTTATGTGTAAACTGACAATCAATCTCACAATGAATTACTAAAAAATTGAACAGCTTGCAGAACAATGCATCCGTGATCCTCGTTATCTAACGTAAACCTGTAGGCTCTGAGCTGCTTCGCTTAGAGTAAATTTGATTTGATTTAAAGCTGCCAGACCGAACTACATGCTAGAGCACGTCTTGTCTCTCAGCCAGGCCACCACGTTATCATAAACAGACGCAAGAGCAAGATCACGTGCCCGTTCTGAACATTGGCAGCACCCCCTAGTTTTAGACTCACGAAATTGTGACGCAATAAATGGCACTCCGAAATTGAGCAACGCTTGTGGTTCTTGAGGGCTCACGCTGCGTAGTTACTACAGCGGCACAGCCGCAGATCAAGGACCAAGGTTAATCTATAAACCAAAAAATTTGACGAACCAATAGGGAAGGGGCTTTGAACTCACGAACCCCCCCCCCTTGTCTACGCACTTGGTTAACGTATTATTTCTATAGCTAGAACCAACCGTCGAAATTTTACCAAAACGGTCGTATATTTCTTGCATTGGAAAACTTGTTAACTCCAATTTTTTTCTTGTTTTACCCAGGAGGCTACTGGGTCTGTCTACTATACATTTTTTCTTGGCCTATTATAATCAATCAATCATTTCATTTCTAAACGCCAATACGCTGAAAAGTAACGATAGCTCAAGCACTCAAATTTCACACTAAAATTGATGAAGGCTTAGAAAAGGGCGCGGGCAACAAAACAAGGTGGCGCTGAAACATGCAAGTCAAGACTGACTTATAAACATAGTTGCATAGAGTCGTTATAAAATCCATATTTAGATCTAAATTTTGTCACTTTATGTCAGAGCAACAACAACTTGATTTGCGATTGAATCTTATCGTCTTTATCCCAAGCTAGCTGAGTTAGCAAGCCTGTTATGCAATAAAAATAGCCATTGACAAGAGGCCGGCCTTGAAATTGAAAAAAACACCAACTTCTACGTAAGGCACAATAGCCTTTTTTAAAGGCGAATTAGCAGCAGTGGGCTTCGCCATGACAAGCAAAATCAAATGAATGAAATAACTTTATCAAAATAATCATTTTCATTTTAGAAATAAACAAAACTCAAAACCAATGACAAATTTTTGCTTTGAAATTCGTGCCAGTTCGGATTTGGATGAGGTAAAGGTGCAAAAAAAGCACTCTAAACCGATTTGAATTAAATTTCGGCTCATGTCACGAACGCGTTATCTGTTTATATCCTCGCCCTATTTCATTTTGCTCATCTGAGGTAGGACATACAAATCGGTATCAAACACTTTTAAATTGCAATAAGTAACGAACAAAGCATAGCAAGCACATTATAGGCGCTTTATTAATTCTCGTTATTTCACGATACCCAACGCCGACCGCTTACATCTCTATAGCCTTTTAAAGTTAGTTTACGCTAAAAATGTCTGCATTTTCATTGTTATTTTCAACCGACCCCCCCCCCCACACTCCCTCTGATACTATATTGTAACACAGTTCCACAATAACTTCCAAATATATCTAAGTTACATTTATTTTTGCTCGTTTTTTATTTTTTGTAAGGTTGTTTGGGGGGGGCCATTGCCCCCTATCCACCCCCCTAAATACGCTAGTGGTAATGATCATTGGGAAGCATTTTATCCAAAATTGCCACAGCACGGATGTAGCTCAGTTTAACTAATTCAAACTTGCTATAATGTTTGTTATTTGAAGCGATGCTGCCTGCGAATTACTTCGCCACTTTGCTAATGGAATTGAAGCAAGCTATATGTCAGTTTAGTAAAGTTAGATTTGTGCAAAATTAGTTCTACTTTTACACATCGCTTTACCGTTTTGTTACTTTGTTTTGAAGTGGGATTCTATACCAATGACATGCAGCATTGACTGAAAGCAATATTATAGATGAGCATAGAATTTTAATACTGAATGCAAATTTTTCATTATCAGAAAATGTTTGAGGTAGTTGGTGAGTGAAATTTTTTTTTTTTTTTGCGCAGCATATCCTCCAACATGGTTGATGTAGACAATCGAAAAGTAGATTGGAGACAATTATTGGAAGAAGAAGATTCTATACCAAGTTCTTCTCAATGGATGTCACCCCAGTCCCTGAGCCATTCAGAATCAGTATGTACACTGTACAGCACCAGATGTTTCCAAACACAGTAGCCCAGATACAGTCCAGATTCAGGAATCCAGCAGATCAGAGTTACAAAGCAAAAAGTGGAGTCGAGTTAAATCTTTGGGTACCGGTATGTGTCGTTTGTATACAAGTTGAGTAGTGATATAGGATACCTGCGATATTATGCAATAGTGATATACCTGCGATATTGAAGTTTTCATTCTTAAAACTTTTGACTTTTTTGTTATTTTTGCTCTCCTATTTTCTAGGAGACAAAATACCTGCAATTTTAAATCAAAGCTCTCATTCTTAAAACTGTTGACTTTTTGATTATTTTTGCTCTCCTATTTGATTGGTCCATTGGTTGTCCAAACAATTCATTCGTGTTTTATGCAGGTCCAAAATTTTTAAGAAAGCAAAAGAAAGTTGATGAAAGCGAATGCGAAGAAGTCGTTAAATTTTTTTTTGGAAAGCAGCAGAACTAAGGTACAAATGTTCGAATATTGTTGATACTAAAACGTACAAGCAACTTCATTTATTTGGTTTGTGTTTTAAAATACCAAATTTGTATTTATTTAAAAATGCAAAAGGTTTGAAAATGTTATTTAAAAGTGGTGTTTGTGTTTATCGATATTTAAAAATGGAAAAGTTTGTAATTACCGTAACTTAATACAGTAGGCTATCAGCGCTTTGTATATCGGTGAAAAGCGTCCATTTGGTAGCAGAAAGACTGGATTTTATTTTCGGTGGGATCATACTAAATACTTCAAAAATTGTATTCGCAGCTTCCCGCTAGACGCTATACAATGTGTATTTAAAACACCCGCTGTCTCCAACTTTTACTTTTAATACAGCATGCTAAAATGAGATAGAAGGTTTAAAATTACACAGGATTTAATTTTCATGTCAAAACTGCAAAAGAAGCCTCACTTAACACTGATTTTTATTTGCTTATGCAGAAAATGTCAATGATCCAACTTTTCATTTTTTTTTAGTATGGCTCACGAGGCACAAAAATTGCTGGATTCAATAAGATTGCAATTACAAACGAAAGTTATGCAAGCAAGTATCGCTTCGGCTGAGGAAGCGCGGACGACATTGCAAAAATGAAGATGCAAGTTGTTATAGCAATCTTTTTTAGTTTGGTGTTTCAGTCGCGTGACTGCGAATATTTCTCCGACATTAAACTCAAGCCGTTCAGAGTTACTGGTCCTCCGATGATGATTAATTCAAGTATAGGCTACCAAAGCAGCAATTTGCGTTGTGTTCCTCAAAAATCAAACGAATCCTGCAATATTAGGCCTAAGTAGCAAAATTTACTGATTTTGCTATGAATGACGTTTTTCGTTTCTGGAAAGCAAACCGTCAAATTGTGTTGCATGGAACTGCTATCTTTAATTTCACTTATTGTGTTTATGTTTATTAATATCTGCCGAACAAGCTACCGGGCAAACATACTGCTGTTCTAATGTCCTTGTCTCAAAACATGCTGATTGCGGTCATCGGGAGAACTGCAGTTTTGCATACTCGTTAAGAGAGATTTCGGATAAGCTCATTTATTGCCGTTTATTTTCACATTATTTGCGTGCTCGCTTTGCCCACAACATTTATATCGGGACGAAAGCCGGTGAAGCGGCCATCTGCCGTGGCTAAGTATCTGCAGTAACAATGTATTTTTGATCATAAGTTTATGTGGTGTTCGCAAAAAGCTGCTCTTGTACAGCATACAGCTCAGATGGCCGAGTGGTATTAGCGTCCGCCTCGGGAGCTGTAGACTTGAGTTTGATTCCAAGTCGGGTCAAACCAATGACTTTAAAATTGTTATTCAATCACAGCTTCCCTGCTTGAAGCTCAGCATTAAAGGGACATTGTGAAGAACAAGCCGGCAAGTTGTTGTGCCGTTGGGAAAGGCACTTAGCGGGATTCCCCCATCTTAGTGTAATAGACAGATGGTTGGCAACTCCTAAGCGAGCCCTTAGCGCATTGATCGCTTTCTCGTAATAGGAAGATAAATATGTATACGAATATTTGTCGCTGCTTAGGGCGTATTTAAAAAGCTTTTGTGTTTTTAAAGGTAACTTATGGTAGAACATATGTAGTGCAATGTTATGGTTGGGGAAGGTGGAGAAAACATATGGTTTTTGGTAATATAGAACATGTTTTGGAGGATACATAATGTTATAGTTGAGTTGTGCTCTAATATGAAAGGTTTTCGTGGAAATGAAATAAAGGGACCTATTTGAAGTGGAAATTGAAAGGAGGCTGCAACCATTACTAATTTTGGCACTGTCAAGAAACTAACTTTACTCCCGAGTTGAAGCGATTGATTGAAGCAAAGCGAAAATGAAATTTGGATTAGAAGAGGGGGGTAAACGGTCTGTCTGAAGGATGAAAACGAATGGCGCGGGCTTCACTTTTTTAATTTTTTGAAGTAAATGAAGTAAGACAACTATTTCACTTTTTTTTCATCCTGTGTCACTCTGCACTGCGTTTCACAGATTAATAAAACAAAAAATCTTTACGGTCTCTTGTTGGAAACAGAAGGCTAATTTAGTAATCTTAATTGTAATTCCTTTTACGTAGAATGGGGTTAAATAACCCAACAGCTTCGCTGTTTTCGTGCTCTTCCTTCGAGGCTCCGCTTTGATTTTGGTTTATCTGTTTTTTTATAGTGCTGGTAGAGAAGAACAGATCTCTCAAGTCCAAGATCAAACTGAGCATTTATTTGCGGAAAACACATGCCAATACGTCATAAACTTGATTTGATTTCTTCATTTTTATCCTTCTATCACGAGAAAGCGGCGGAGGCGCTATGCTTAGGACGAATCCACATTCGCTTAGGAGTTGCCTTTGTTTCCGAGTTTTACGGTTAAATTTTGATACAACCGATCAGATGGCCGAATGGTATAAAGCGCCTGCTTCTGGATCGGTAGACTTGGGGTTCAATTATAAGTTTGGTCAACCAATGACTTTACAATTGGTATTCAAAGCTTCCCTGCTTGACGCTCAGCATCAAAGGGACAGTGTGAAGAACAAACCGGCAAGTTTACTTGTTGTGCTCTTAGGAAAGGCACTTCGCGGGATTCCCCCATCTTAGTATGGTAGACAGACGGCCGGCAACTCCTAAGCGAGCTCATACAGCGCCTCGTCGCTTTCTCGTGATAGGAGGATATTATGCCAATAATGAACGAATGCTTCTGACTTCTTTATTTTGCTGCTTGCCAGGTTCCACCCAGCAGAGACAATCATCGTGAAGCATCTTATCCAAGGACGCAACAATGAGACTAGGTTGGGAGTTGAACCATTAACCTTGCGATCATGGTCGTCGTGAAAACGACGCATCAAACCACTGCGCCACGCTGCCGGCAGAATTGATTAATTGTTGGTGGTTGCTACCAGCAACGAAACACAACCAAAATCAGCGCTTCACCAATCAGCGAAGCACTTCACTAATGCGTAAACAGTCACTTGCGCTGCGCGCTACTTAACTTCACTTCACTGCGCCTAGCTGAACTGATGTGTAAACGCGGCTTAACGTGTCATATGTCATAAAATTAAGATTTCTACAAATTTGTTTGGTATTCTCGTCTGTTTTACAACAGCTGTCAAAAGATTATTCAAAGTAGTCCAGGCCCAAAAAGGCTTCAAATCGAAAAAAGTGCAGGGATTACAGTTGCAGGAAATTTGATTACCGACATGGGAAGTGCTTCCGGATTTGAGCTAGCTCTTTTTATAAGAAAGTGATTAACCAGATAGATTTTCAAAAATGCATGGTGTCACAATGACTTTAAAATGTTTATGTTAATTAATTTATTATTTATTGAATATAAAGTATTTCGATTAAATTTCATAAACACTCTCGTGCTCAATACTTGATAAACTTGCTAAAAAATTGTTTTAATAGAGGATAGTGGGCTGCAACGCCGACATCCCTGGTCTAGACCAACATAACCTACCAATGACTTTTTGTTTAAAGTTTTCTTGACGTCTTTTTCGTTAGATTAAAAAAGAATATTGGGCCGTGTAATCGTCAGTGAGAGGTATTGCTTGCCTTGCAAGCTACAAGGGCTTAAATCTTCTGTGATAATAAGCTGTTTCGTTGTTATTATGGTGAACTCGTTAAATCATTAATTGTAATCGTTAAAAGGATATGACCAATAGCAAATTTATAATATGCTACATCAGTTCATAACCGCGACGGCTTCATTTGCTAGTATTGTGTTTGCTAATGTCACTTTGCTATAGTTATTTCAATAACTTGGCTTAGTAGAGCCCATACTTCAGTGTATTACTATCGTTTTTATATTTTCAAATTTTTGGCTTATGAAATCTCGTGTCTCGTAACTTTAAAGTCTCGTCTCGGTCTCGAAGCTATGATGTCTCGTCTCGGTAGGTTCGGTCCTCGCTCCAGCTCTGAATTAGGGCCTTATATCATTAAAATAACGAAATATAAATGGCATGCCCGAATCAATTAAGGTTAAATAAAAATGTAAAAATTTATTAAATTTTGAAAAGCAGAAAGAATGTTGCAAAGATTGGAATAGGTCAGTGCTTTATCGTTCTGATGATGCTGGTCGTCAGTACCAACGAAACGTCAACAAATAAAAAACCTGACTAGATTTAGTTGAGGTTATTGTAAAATTACCGGAAGAACGAGAAAAAACTCCAAGTAAGCAGAAAGAATGTTACGCATCGCAGCACATGTCTGGAGATTTTTATTAATATTTTTTAAGAATCAGCTTAGGTTCAAACATTGTTACTAAACAATTTCTGTTTAGGTTTATGTCCACAAAATATAATAGGTTCGGGTTCCGTTCGAATTCACTTGCATAAAATTTTAAAGGTTCGGGTTTGGTTCAGGTGTACAGATTTAAAATAATAAAGATTCGGGTTCGGTTCAGGTTCAATGATCTCAAATTTAACCGGTTAAGGTTCGGTTCGGGTTCACCGAAAAAAAGCGGTTTTTACAGTTAGGGTTAGGGTTCGGTTCGACTCCCTGTTTATTACATCACACAAAAGAAATTTTAAAAAATAAATAATAATTAAGCTAGCAAGGCTGTATTAAATATTTGTCAAAAGTAGCTTGAGGAAGAAAAAATAAAATCGTAGCTATCTGTGACATACACTAACCAGATTATAAATTACGATTTGACATTCAACACTTCTGCTAACAAAAAATGAAAAATGCATAATACAAGAGCTCAAATCGTAGATGGTTAAAATATTGTTTTTAAAGTATCTTTTAAATTTGCTCAACAAGTAGTGGCGATAATTTGGCGGAATATTTTTCCAAGAATTTAAGGAAATATGATGAAGAGTTTTTCTCCTTGCTACAGTGCCAATGAAGAGTTGAAAACATTCTTGACAATGTTTTTGTCTTATGTAGTAAGGCCTACTTATCTAAGTTAGTGTTTCAAATTAAGTTAAGTAATTATATGAATTCGGAAGCATGTGGTTATTGTTTTAAGCATAAATTTCGCGTATTCCATTGCAATCATGCCATCTAGCTTCAAGACTTTAAATCTAGAATAAAGTAAGTACGTTTTATAATTTTGTGGACAAAAAAGACATGGTCTGATGATTTTGTTTTGAAGAATTATCAGTTCGTGATAATGAGTTTTGGTTGCTCTTTCCCAATTAAGCAAAGAATATTGAAGGTGTGAGTTGAACATGCTGTAGTAAACCAATTTGAGAGTGGATAGAGGAACATAGTGCCTTAGTTTGTAAATCATGCCACAAACTTTGGAAAGTTTATTGTGAAGAAAATCAATGTGATTTTTCCATGACAGTTGATTACCTACCAACACACCTAGATACTTAACATGATTTTTCAGCTCAATGTGATTATGACTAATAAATAGTTTGAAATCGGTCGTGTTTATATGCGTTTTAGCGGCAACCATCAAGCAGCTTTTTTTGTAAGCGTTAGTTATTTAATTGTCATCCAGTTATTAATTATATTTATTTCTTACAAAACCTTAGATTGAAGGAAGTTAATATTTTGATGAGATAGCTGTACTGTAAGTTAGTGTCGTCTGCAAGTAGTGTAGTTGCAAATTGGGATGCGTTGAGAAGATCACTCACATATATCGAAAACAGAAAGGGGCCTAAGACAGAACTTTGTCGTAGACTCGTATGCCATATTCTACTACACATGGCTTAGATCAGGGCTTCCCAAACTGGGGTTCGCGACCCCGCGAGGGGTCGCGTAACAAACTTCAGGGGTCGCATAGAGTACACAAATTTTACGCAAAGTATTGCGTATTATGCAATTGCATAATATGCTGTTGCGCTTTTTAGACTTTTAAAACTGGTGCAATTGCGCAAACATCATTCTTAACCTAGCTAAAGATTCTGGCCTATTTCTAGGCTAGTACGAAATAGTGAGGCAGTGAATGAATACTGTAGTTCTATGTATAAACTGTTTTGTTTCGTCACTTCGGTATCACGTGACACAGCTGGAGGCATCTTTTTGTTTCATCGCTTCGGTTTGCGACGCCATGTAGAACTCCGCTCGCAAGAGGCTAGCACCGGTAGCTAAAAACGATTTTAAGCAATGGATGGCTAGTTAATCAATGGCTAGCCTTAAAGCCGAATATCCCAAAGATGGCACGGGCCGACTTTTTTGCAACCCGGACCGCCCACGGCCCAGAACCTCTTACCCAATAGCGGTAACCGACCCGGCAACTCATCTCAAAAATAAAGCCCGGCCCGCCCAAAGCCCATTCTTTTATGAACCTTTAACCACATTTAAAAGAAAAATGAGAGTTGAAAGAAATATTAAAAATTGGCAGCGGCTTGTTAGCGGCCCAATATTAAACTAAACATAGAACTGGGCCTTTAGCGGACCACCAAAAAGACCGGTTAACGGCTCGTTAGCGGGTCTCCGAGCGGCTTGTACCATCTCTAGAATATCCATCATTATCGGACTCGGCAGTAACTACACTCCGGCCGTTTGTTTCGACGTGTCAGTGCGAGTCAGCATGTTCAACGTTTACTTCAAACATTGTTTCTGCCTAAGCGACATTGAAATTGTCTTGAGACCGGCATTAACAAATATCGAGCCGCGACTGGATTTGGTTTGTAGGAGAAAGCAATCGCACCTATCACATTAATATAAATGTGCTTGCTTTTTTGCTTTTGTTTCTTAATAAGCTGCTTAAGAATATAAACTATAGACATTGCAGGCATCAACAGCTCAGATGGCCGAGTGGTAAGGCATCCGCCTCGGAAGCTGTAGACTTTGGTTTGATACCGAGTCGGGTCAAACCAATGACTTTACAGTTGATATTCACAGCTTCCCTACTTGACGCTCAGCATTAAAGGGACAGTGTGGAAAACAAGCTGGCAAGTTGACTTGTTGTCCCTTTAGGGAAAGACACTTAGCGGGATTCCCCCATCTTGGTGTGGTAGACAGATGGCAGGCAAATCCTAAGCGAGCTCGTATAGTGCATTAGTTAGTTGCATATTTATCCTCCTATCACGAGAAAGCGATCAATGCGCTATACGAGCTCGCTTAGGAGTTGCCAGCCGTCTGTCTACCACACCAAGATGGGGGAATCCCGCTAAGTGACTTTCCCAACGGCACAACAAGTAAACCTGCCGGCTGGTTCTCCACACTGTCCCTTTAATGCTGAGCGTCAAGCAGGGAAGCTGTGCATCCCAATTTTATAGTCATTGGTTTGACCCGACTCGAAATCAAACCCGAGTCTACAGCTCAAGAGACAGACGCTCCATACTACTCGGCAATCTGAGCTGTTACTCGGCCATTGATCGCTTTCTCGTGATAAGAGGATAAATATGCGACAAAAATAAATAATTGAGTAACGGTAACTTATTTTAGTTTTCGCCTTTCAGTAATTAGCCTATCACAAATGCATATTTCGCACTGTTTGTTATTTTAACCGTGAAGGGTCGCCAATAATTTTAGGAGATTAAAAGGGGTCGCGAGCAAAAAAGTTTGGGAAACGCTGGCTTAGATAATTTTTGTTCTCTTACGCAAATCATACGTCGCGCAAGATGCGATTGCAAAAAACATGGCTTAGATAATTTTTGTTCTCTTACGCAAATCATACGTCGCGCAAGATATGATTGCAAAAAATTAAAAATCGGACCGCGAAATCCGTAGTGGTAGAGTTTTTTTAGTAGAATTTCATGATTAATAAAGTCAAATGCTTTTTTAAATCAAGGAAAGTGGAGCATGTTATCTTATTATCGTTCAAGTTGTTCAGTAATTTGTCATAAAATGTGGTGATAGCTAATTCCGTAGAGCTGTTTTCTCAGAAGCCGAATTGAGGAGATGTTAGTATCTTGTGTTTGTTGATAAATTTAATCATTCTTGTTTCTATTATTTTTTCAAATAATTTCAAAAAAACTGAGAGAAGGAAATAGGACAAAAATCGCTAAATGTTTTAGGAGTCGAAACTTAAGGTATTGGGATGACATATGCTTTTTTAAAAGTGTCAGGAAAAGTTTCAAAATGTAGGCATTTGTTAAACAGTTTTGTTAAAAAAGGAGTTAATTTATTGTTTGCTTATTTTGCGAATTTGGAAGAAATTTCATCAGTACCAGGAGCAGAGTGAGGTTTTATGCATTTTATGCAAGAGTTTACTTCTTCCTTGATGATTTCTTGAAACACAAAGAATTCCATGCAATTTTTATTATGTATCTTAAACAAAGGATTGTTACCTAGGGAAGAGTTATTTGACATTGAGTTGCCAACTTTTGCAAAGTAATTACATAATTTATTAAGAAATGTCTGTGAGTTCGTGTTTAGAGTTTGAGTATCCACCTGCAACGAACAAGGCATTTTAAGTTTAGAAGAGAATTTTCTACAGTCAATAATTCATCAGATTTGAGAAGAATTGGTTTGATTATGTTTAATTAGTTGTTCATAGTAATTGCGTTTAAATGCATTTTTTACGTGAGTTAATCTATTGAGATATTTTTTGTAAAATGCTTTTTATATAAATCATCACTTTTAAAAAATTTTATGAAATGTTTATTTTTGGTTTTAATAGATTTAAGTAAACCCGAAGTAATCCACGGTTTGTCGCTTAATTAGCGAAGAGGAGCGCGTTCTTCAAGCACTGATTTAAAAGTATGGGTAATTTTGCAAGCATCTGTATTGACGTCTGTATCTTGAAAATCTATGATGGGGTTTGACAATTTTGCATTTAAATCTTCCAAAAAGTCTTAAAAAATAAATTGCCTCATGCATCTTTTGTATTTTGTTCTATATTTGATAGAAAGCTTACTATTTTGTTCTAGATAAAATATAGGCAAGTGATAAGATATTTCAAATAATATCACACCATGGCCAACTATACAGACGGCCTTTCAACTTACATTTGTCGCGTTTTTCTAAGAGGCCATTGCATCGCGAGAGCGACAAAAAGAGATTAAGTTGTGTTAGTTCGTCTCAATGCACGCCGCACACGCACTTGTCTTTTCTACATCACATACACTAAGCGTCAACTGAATTTTCTATCGTCTTTGTGCTAGTCTAGTCTATTGTAAACTTTTAACTAGAACACTGCCAGTGCGTTGCTATAGTAGTTAGTAAATTACAGCATAATACAGAATCTTGCATTTTGCTGAAGTTGGGTTATTCAGTTAATAGGGAAGTGATAGGCTATGTCAAATAAGTGATTCAGAGAGTTTAAAATTATATATATGTAGTCTGGGTGTATGTGCATTTTAATTGCTCAAAGATGAAGATATTCAGAAAACTAGACTACAGAGTTCCTACCAGCAGTAAAAAAACTAATTACATTTGAGCAATTGATCCTACCTGAAGCAGATTAGCTCGTCGTCGTGTGGTTGGGCATCCTCTTCCGACGGTCTAGATGTTGACGGCGTTGATTTTAAGCCAGCATCGGGTGTCATCATCCAGGACCAACAGACCTTGTATTCCTTTTGGTGCACGATGTAGGGGGCATGTAGAAATAACGTGGTCTGCAGTTTGCTCAGAGGCACCACACTCACAATTCGGTGATGGAACAGCACCCCATTTGTACATGGATGAATGGAATCGCCCTACGCCAGTCCGCAGACGATTCCGTTTTACCCAAGATGTTCTGGGCAAACCCATTCCAAGAGGCTTAGGACTGACCCTGGGAATAAAAGCATGAAGCCTTGATGCACTTTTCAAGTACTCCATGTTCCATACAAAATCCATCCATTGCGCTGCGCGAATGTCTAATTCGGTCAGACTATCCAGTAGTTTCTGTGCAGCGGGTACAAACGGGCGTCTTGATTTGAGCCTTCCCTGGTGCGCATTTTGTTTCCCGACCAGCTGCTCATGTAGAATATGATCAGGGTTAAGGGTGGCGCGGTTAGCCAGGGAGAGTGTCGCTCCTCGACGGCAAAGCTCAGCTGGCTGGATGCCTGCGAGGATTGGCAAGTAGTCCGTTGGAGTGGGTCGCAGACATCCAGTGACAATGCGCAAGGCGTCATTTAAAACACTGTCGATTAGCCGAGTGTGAGCACTACGACACCAAACAGGTGCGCAGTACTCAGCTGTGGAGTAAACCAGGGACAAGGCGGCTGTTCGCAATGTTTTGGCTCCTGCACCCCATTCCGAGCCTGCAAGTCGCCTCAACAGTGTGACGCGAGTGGAAAGTTTCTTGCACTATGCCTCTAGGTGATGACGAAAAGTGAGCGACCTGTCCAGCTTTACACCAAGGTAGGTTGAAGTTGGACAGTATGGCAATAGTTTGCCATTGTTGAAGATTTTGAGCTCACGTTTCGCCTCTCGGTTGTTTAAATGAAAGGCCGTCGTCACCGCCTTAGTGTGGCTGAGCTTCAGCCTCCAAGTCTGGAGATACGCTGAAAGTGTTGTCATGTCTTGGCTTAGAGTGCCCTCCAAAGTCTTCCAGTCTTTCGAGGTATGCATCAATGCCAGGTCGTCGGCATACGCATATTTCTGGGAAATTGTGGAAGGCAGATCGTATGTGTAGATGTTAAAAAGGAGGGGAGCCAAGACTGATCCTTGTGGGAGACCATTTCGCAAACATCGTAACCTGCTTCGCTTGCTGTCACCGATGGAAAGGGTGAAACTTCTATTTCGGATAAGTTCCATAATCATTTGGACCATGTGTTTATCCGGAAGGAGTCTCAGCAGCTTACAGGTGAGGCCACGATGCCAGACAGTGTCATAAGCAGCTGTCAGATCGACAAAAACAGCACCGGCCTTCATTTGGTCTCAAATGAGTCCTCGATGTGTTGGGTAAGTAGAACAGTTTGGTCTACAGTGGACTTCCCTTGTCAGAACCCAGCTTGCTCCCGAGGAAGAAGCGGGTCAATAATGGGCTCGATACGGGTGTAAATGAGCCTCTCGAGGATCTTGTAGGGGACACAGAGCAAAGAGATGGGGCGATAGCTCTTGGGGTCCTCTACAGGTTTCATTGGTTTGGGGATCGCGACAACCAACGCTCTTGTCCAGATTTTTGGAATTTTGAGGTGGTGCAAACAGGATGAAAGAAAGCCACACAGCCAGGATTTTAGGGCAGCTCCAGCATGGAGCAAAAGCTCAGGGCAGATAGAGTCTGGGCCTGGAGCTTTTCCTGGTTTCAGATGTTTGAGGGCGGCTGCGAATTCTGAGGGAGTAAAGCTTCCACAGACATTCACTGCACTTGTTGTAGAGGCCCTCCAAAAATCAGACACTTCTTAAGACACAAGCCGGGATGACTTGCGATCAATATCCTCGTATTTGCTGTTATTGACCAGTACTGATGCGATGGCATTGGCTGAAACTGCACAATGCCGAGGGGAGTGTCGTGATCTACCAGTTAAGTTGTTTAATATGCTCCATACTTTACGACTGGAGTGAGAAAAGTCGATGGTTTGGACTGCCTCAGACCATCGGTCCCTGCCTTTTCTGTCAATCCTGGACAGCAGGGCAGAAGCAGCCCTGCTAGAGTCTGATCCCTCAGGCGATTGCAGGAACATCTGATAAAGGTTCTCACACTCAACATCTCAACACGGAATGTGGTCGTTTCGTCGACCACGTGGGATATACTTTTTGGCTGCTGTGCTGATGGCATTACAGAAGTCCTGGTATGCCCGGTCCACGTCAGATGTATCAGGTGGCAACAAGCTCTTAGCGAGTTGGTTGGTCAGGGTATTGCAATGGTTCCATTTGGCCTTGCGGAAGTTCCATCGCTTAACAGGCATACTCGGAACTGCCAGAGTGAGCATTGGTGGAACAATGAGCGAGGGTCGATGTTGTGACCTTGGAAACTTTTCGAAAATACGCCTGTCAGGTAAGCGACTATCAGGACCAACACTAACAAACGCCAGGTCCGGGTTGGTGCCAGTGTTTCAGCGGCCTGAGTGGAAAGTGGTCATGTCCTTTGGGTCATGGAGAGGGACAAGGCCATTAAGGCTTGCCCAAGCAACAAGGCACTCTCCATCAGCGCTGTTGCTGCTGTAGCCCCAATTCACATGCGGGCAGTTGAAATCACCCGAGTACAGGACAGGGTGTGGAAACACTGGTAGGTCGGTAGTCTGCAATGGTGCAGGTGGAGGTTTGTAAACATTGACAATTTTATAGCCATCAACGTCTACGCATAACCACTCAGTCTCTGATGTAAATGGGGACTGATCTACTAGGGTCCATTTTAGTCGCTCATGGACAAATGTAGCAAGGCCGTGTATCCTGTTTAAACAGGACCCAGCTAGTGCAAAGCCTGGAATCACAAGCTTGTCGGTAGAAGCACAGTGGGTCTCCTGTAGTAGGATGACGAGTGCCTCAAACTGCACAGCGAGATGGTGAAGGACATTCATCTTGCTTGCAGTGAGGCCTTTAGTGTTCAGCTGCAGGATTGCTGGCCTTCGGAACTTGTTGACGATGTGCCCTGAGGCAGAGCAAACATCGCCCCGTCCTGAAAAGGACGTTTGCCGGTTAGTAGGCCTTGGCTGAGCATCGGGAAGAGTGGATACCGTTCCGGGTCGGCAGATTTGGTTTCGGTCTGTCATTGTAACTTTGCAAGAGAAAAGCTTTGTACAGACTTAATCACAGCCCGGGCTACATGGAAGCATCTGCCATCCGGGCCACAGATTAGCTATGGCAATACGGTACTGATTGCTAGCATAGCCTTTATGAGCAAGACAGTTTTAGCGGCATTATTTTGGTAGCTGCATTTTTTGTAAATTGCTGCTTTACCTTGCAGTCACATACATAGAACGGTAGAACAGCAGGAAGAAATTAATGGTGGGTCTACCGCTGGCTACTAAATTAATTAGAAAGAACAGTACTGGTAGCCTAATGCTTTTTTTCGGAATTTTTACGTCTGCAGAGTTATTATGGAAATAGGAAAAATGGTAAATAAATGCGTTGTATGTGGTTGTAATTCTGGATATGTATCTGCTAAAGAAACTGTCTCTTCATTTCACTTTCCATTTGGAAATTCTGACCTTACAAAGTGGTTGCTGCAATGTTTTGCATTACTTTCATCGAAAAAGTTTTATCTTTTGAAGTAATCATTATATCTTTTAGCGTAGTTTGCAGTATTCTCAACGTATTATTATCGAAACGCATCCATTGATGAAAGCAATCATTTGCATTATATTGTAATATGCTATTCCTATTTGGTCTCCTCATTTAATTAAGTTGAAAACATATTGGAAAATATCAAGCGTAAATTTACTAAGCTTACATGCTACCATTGTTTTTCTCATGATCTTGGTTATGCTAACAGGCTCACTCTTGCCAAGTTAGATTTATCAGAAAGTCGAAAAACTAAATTTGATATCGTGTTTATGTTTTAAATGATTTGTGGCGATGCTGATGTATGTTAGTTCAAATAAATTTTTACGAATCAACTGTAAACCTAAACGTAATCGTCACTGATTATACGGCAACTGAAAAGAAATTACCCTGCTAATGATTTTGGACATTTCGATTATTTTTATCGCACCCACAGAATTTGGAATAATCTTCATCGTGTTATTTTCAATGGTACAGTTAGTGTTAATAAGCTGAAGCATACTCTTTCTAATATTTAGTTGACGGTCTAGCTGGGTATTGATTTTACTTTCACTGTTTTGACTTTTTTGGCATTTGGATTAAGTGTTTTGTAATATGCAGACTTGGACAACTAGATAATTCTAGTTTTCTAATTACACTAATTAGAGCGAAATGCCGCTAATCTAATTCTAATCTAATTTGCGAAATGTTTCTATTCTCTAATTCTAATCTAATTTGGAAAAACTGTGTAGCTCTAATTCTAATCTAATTTCCGGTTTTGCCGAAAATGCTAGTTTGTCCAACGGCGTTTTTCAACAAGTTATGCAAGAATATCCCTTGTGCAAGGAAAACCAGTGCCAAGCCGCCATCGCATTGCTTAGTTATAGTAATTGTGACGAATAGTATCCATAGTGACATAATAACTATTTTATACTGTAGTAACTTGTAGTGTAGTAAGTTAGGATATAGAATCTAGATAGTGTAGAGTAGGCTGGCAAAGCGGCTATGCATGGAAAATTACTAGGCCTACGCCTTTTCGACACACACACACAGTGTTTCTGGAAGTTAGTTTTAGAACTAAATGTTTTGCATAGCCTAGCGGCGTACATTAGCAACAATCTTCATTATCATTGCATCATGACAAGAAACTGTTCAAGATTGCTGTAGTAACGATAGTGCTAGAATAAAAACTTTTGTTCGAAGATTGTTTCAGCACCACAAGTTGGAATAAACAATAGTAGGCCTGATAGTACTTGTATGTTGCTTTACATGCTATACTAGGCTGCTATATCAGCACTAAACTACATCACTTATAACCTAGAGTTAGAAAAATTACTGTCCTTTTACTTTTTAGCCATAGAGACAATCGCTGCATAGTGCATATCACATCACTGATTGTCTGCACAGATATCTGATGATGAGGCTCTTCTCGAACAAACGTGAAGGCCTCATTACTGTACCTACTCAATTACTATAAATAATGTACAGTATTGAGTGGCGTTAAAAAAACAGAAAACATTTCTAGTTTTCCGTGTTCTTATCCTTCAGTTTTCGAAAGAGTAGGCGTAAGCAGCGTTCATCAATACTGATGTGTACGAATAGGTGTCAAAAACTAAGCGTTCATGTACTGTAAACCTTTATCAGCCCAAAGGCGGCGAGAATTCTTTCGTGTAGTACCGCCACTTCGCGGTTTTTCACTTATCGCAGTGGTGTCTGGACCGCATTAACCGCGATAAACGAGGGTTTACTGTATGCCTATTTCTTATTCGTTCTAATTTTAATTCGGAAGTTGATTTCATTTCCAAGTTTTTGCGAATTCACTAATTCTAGTTCTAATCTAATTTGGAAAAACTGTGTAGCTCTAATTCTAATTTTAATCTAATTTGGAAAAACTGTGTAGCTCTAATTCTAATTTTAATCTAATTTGGAAAAGCCGAAATTTTTCTAGTTGTCCAAGGCTGGATATGTATGGGTCTTGATTTTCCCACTGTTTTGATTTATCTTTTTGCATTTGGCTTAGGTGTTTTACAATTCTTATTCCTATACCTGCATGGTTGTCGATCCGCTAATCCTCGTGGTGCCTTTGTCGCTGTATCATTGCGATTTGCGAAGTTTTTGTGTTTATTTTGCATTGTTTCTTATGTTACTTTGTTTCTGTAGTTGAGTAGGCCTATGCATCCCGACTTTGTCGGACTACTGAGTTGTCAGTAAGAAATAAATAACAAAAAAACTACTTAAGAGTCACCACCGTGCTTTTTTCTGTTAGCACGCCCGTGCGCAATGTGCATTTAGATAGTTTATATGGAGTGGGTGAGCGGCGTGCACACATAGTCTGCACATGCACTTTTTCGCTCTCGCGATGCAGTGGACTCTGAGAAAAAAGCGACAAATGTAAGTTGGAAGGCCGTCTGTATAGTTGGCCATGATCACACCGCTGTCATTGTTTTCTTTTTTAGTTACATTCGTGTAAATGTGATCTAGTAAAGATGGATTGCAATTACCAGCAGATCTAGTGTGATTGGTAATTGGCATGTTGCATCCTAAAGCTGTTTTGTAATTGGTTACGCGGGTGTTGTTTGTTGCCAAGAAATTGCTATTAATGTCACCAAATATCATTTAATTTTTTCGCTTCCAATTAAAATAATTTGTGACACAGCTTGTCCTGAAATGACGAAATTGCTAGGCTAGGATGTCGATAAATCACAGCAAGAATAGTGTTACATTTTTTGGACTCGATTTCAACCCATAAATCCTCGCAGACTTTTTCAATATTAAGGAACAAGTCATTTCGTAGGCGATATTGCAGATTATTCTTAATGTAAAGGCCAAGGCCACTAATGCATGTGGATGAGTTGTTTCGGAGAAAAGTACAACTGGGTAATCAAATACATTTTGTAAAATCATTACGAGTTTCAAGTCGAGTTGACTCTTTTCGAAGCAACTTGAGCAAATTTGACTTCAGTGTTCTCACAGATAATTTTTTGTTTTTTGTAATGCAGCTATATCGCAATGTAGAAAAATTACTTTTTACAATATATATACAATGGCTAGTATTACGCTCCCTTACCTTGTGCTCTTACGCCTTAAGTATTACGCTCCCTTGCCTTGTGCTCTTACGCCTTATGCTATTACGCCTTAAGTATTACGCTCCCTTGCCTTGTGCTTGGTTGAGCATTCTCCCCTGGGGCCCCCTGTCGTAGCATTGCGCAAAGCTCATCGCTAATGCGATTTGAGCACTTTGGCAGGGGTGGAAGTTTTTTGTTTTGTGAAACAAAAAATTTCTGAAGTTCCTTAAATTTGATTTTGAAGATCTTCACCCCCGACTACTCTGAGCTCCTCTGATGAACCTTACAAGGTCGAAACAGTGGCTGTCAGGAGATTGAGTATTACGCTCCCTTGCCTTGTGCTTGGTTGAGCATTCTCACCTGGGGCCCCCTGTCGTAACATTGCGCAAAGCTCATCGCTAATGCGATTTGAGCACTTTGGCAGGAGTGGAGGTTTTTTGTTTTGTGATATGACGAACAAAAAATTTCTGAAGTTCCTTAAGTTTGATTTTGAGGATCTTCACTCCAGATTACTCTGAGCTCTTCTGATGAGACCTAATAAGGTTGAAACAGTGGCTGTCAGGAGATTGAGTACAATGGCTAGTACATTTTTTCTGCGGAGCAAGTGGCAGAAAGCATATTTAGTGTCGAAGAAGTTTCCACAGAAGTTGTTGCTCCTATCTAACTTCCAAGACCAAATTCCACATGTAATGATGAAAATGAAACACCAGTAGGCCTCCATCAGTTTTCCGAGAGCGAAGATAGTGATGACAAAGCAGGTGGCGCAACCAACATTCATTCAGCCTTGTGTGCAAGCTACTATAAACTGCACACAATGGCTAATCACTGCAACGTACAGTTATTTTATACTGTACGTTGCAGTGATTAGCCATTGTGTGCAGTATGATATTTTTGTGTGCTGACGTAGATAGATGCATTTATGAGTGTAAACGTAGGCCTATATAACTATTCGCAACAGAGATTTTCTGTAGGTAGTCGGCAACGTGGCGCAATTGGTTGGCGCGTCGCTTCATGATCGTAATATTTGTGGTTCGACTCTCACTGAAGTCACGTTGCTGTGTCCTTGGATAAGACGCTTCACGACAATTGTCTCTGCTTGACAGTTTTTAACAAGCAGTGAATTAAAAAGCCAGAATCAAATTTCAAGCGGACGACTTGGAAATAACGGCAACTCCTAAGCGAGTCTGGATTCGTCCTATGCATAGCGCCTCTGTCACTTTCTCGTGACAGGAGGATAAATATGAACACATCAACCAATCAATCGCTACTAAGTTGCCTGAAAAAGAAAAATTTTACAATATTTTAAAACACCAACGAAAAAGCAAAGGTTCTTTTGTTACATCATTTTGTCCACACTATAGGTATAGCGTCTCTTCGTAAACACAGGAAAAAATTTTAGCGCAGAAAAATCAGCTACACAGCGCATTTTGAGCAATTTAGCTTATGCATAACGGTTTAATTATACTGTATAACGTACTGTTTGCAAATAAGCTTTTATGCAATAATCACATACCTCGAACTAACAGTGTTGGAATGGATTTGCATGCTGTTCTACGTCACTACTTTGCTGTAAGCCTAACATTCAATTGTCGACTTCACTTTTTTTGTAAAAATGCGTTGAAATATGCTTATGGAGTGTTTTTCGTGATTGTAAAGGTGGCAATATAAAAATCAGACTAAGCCGATTCACAAATTGAGCCTACACGTAGCGCTTATCTATTATATTCCAGTGGTGAATAATACGAAGTAACCATCTCAACACAAACACACAACATTACAGTCGTGTTACAGCCAAAAGTTTACATAACTTGCCTGCGTGTCATTGATCTTCTAGATTATTTTTTTCATTGAAATACTGTAGAATCGCAACTCATTGACCATAATAACGCCAAATGAGCTAGCAATTGAAACATCGAAACAAATGAAATAATACGAATTTCCTTGATAATAAATTGAAACTGAATTTTGTTTTTTAATTATCGTATTACAAATAAATAAAACAAGTTGGCTAAAAGGATGATATAGTTTGGAATTAACCGAAAAAATTTCTTAACCGGCTAACCGGATAATTTCTACACAATTAACCGCTTAATCTATTAACCGATTATATTGAGAGTTTGCACACTGGTGCCGGTTACTTCTATAGTTTTGCTGCGCGTATATTTCCACCGTCTGTGCGATATATTTCGCGTTCAATCTGACTTTTACGAACGATGAGATAGGCAATTCACAACTTTCACAGGTACCACATTTAATAGTTTTTATTTAAATTCTTATCATCCTATATAAACAAAAAAATAAACTTATCATCCTAAAATGATTTGTGTAAATGATAAGCAGAAAAGCTTTTCTCGTGGCAAAGCGGAACCTTACGCTTTTTGTAAAATAAAACACTCTTTTCATTTTTTCAAATGCCGTGTTAGAATCCAAATATAAAATCAGATCTGCATAATCGTTTGTTTCTAGTGTCTCTTCATTTTCGTCAAAAGCTTGATTTGTCTAAATAGGCAAGCTTACATTCGACAATCATATTCGCAGTACGACATGCACAGCTGCGCAATGCACACACATTAAGACATGCTTAGAGATTCGCGTTGTTGATGGATCTTTAAATGCAGCTTGTGCCACTGAGCTTTTGAAAGAGAAACTTTTGGAGTTCAAGGTTTCACTGGACAGTCATATTGTAGCCATGGTTTCAGATGGAGCTGCAATGATGCTAAAAATGGGACACGAAATTCTTGCTGAGCATCAAGTTTGTTTGGCTCATGGTATGCATCTTGCTGTCATTGAAGTATTGTATAAAACAAAGGCTTATATTGAAGCTCTTGGACCTGACGAGACCAATGATGATAGTTTTCAAGAACTTACCTGTGATGACGATCTGATTCCTGCTGAAGAAGAGGACTTTAATGTTCAAGAAGAGCTTCAACTTGAACTTGTGAGTGATTTGGCGGGTATAATTAAAAATGTACGTGAAGTTGTTCGATTCTTCAGAAAATCACCTGTACGAAATGATCCTTTGCAAAAGGAGATCAAGAAAGAAATTGGCAAGGAGCTGCAATTAAAACTGGGCTGCCGTGCTAGGTGGAACTCTCTTTACACCATGATTGAAACTATTCTAAAAGTTAAGAAATCAGTCATTCAAACGTTGGCTGATCTAAACAATGACTTCGTCATCACTGACCAAGACTTTGACATACTGGAAATGATCGGAAAGTCCTTGAAACCTGTTAAAATTGCAGCTGAAGCTCTTTGCAGAAGGGATGCTACTCTTTTGGTAGCGGAAGGCATTTTTCGCTTCCTTCTTGAGCAACTTCAACGACATAACCACAATTAGCTGTCTCAAGCACTCTACGTTGCGATTCTAAAACGCGTTCATGAGAGACGCCAAAGAAATGTAGTCAGCTTGATGCGCTTCTTGAGCTGTCCAAGTACTCTTACCCAGCATGATAATGAACCCATTACAATGCCTACCCGTTTGAATATTCAAAAATGTGCCAAATCTCTGAAGTGACGATTGTTCTCCTTGTATCGGCCTGATGACAGTGACCCTTACACTGATGGTGGCAGCAGAGAAACTGATGCAAATGACGATGCAATGCTCAGGAGAAGCTGGAAGATCAACTTGAACAGTCTATTCTTTTAGCAACAACGCAAAAAACTGTAAGTGATGGTGAATACAAGAGCATTGTTACCAAAAAGAAATTAGATAAACAACTCAAATTTGAAATCAAGACAGATAACCATGTCATATCTAAAAAAGAATGCATTAAATATCTAGGTGTATTAATAGGTAATAACCTGGACTGGACGCATCACATTAAACAGGTTTGCAAAAAAGTTAGTTCTGAAGCATAGGCGATTGCTAGTTTGAGGAACTATGTCAATATTTGTACGCTTAAGTCAGTTTATTATTCCCTGATACATTCGCATCTTTCGTATTGCATAAATACGTGGGGAAGTGCATCAAGTTGTAATTTAAAACCTCTTAAAATTTTACAAAAACACATTATTCGATTAATAGCCGGGAGTGAATATCGTGCACGTTCGAGTCCCTTGTTTAGTCAACTACAAATTTTAAAGTTGGGAGACTTATATGCTATCGAAGTTGCGAAACATATGAACAAACTCAACACGAATCAACGCTCAGGCCTTGAGTTGATTAATTATTGTCCGATCTCCCAAATTCATTCTTATGAAACCAGAAAAAGTGTACAAGATGATTATTATATAATAAGAACTAATACTAAATTTGCTCGAAGGTCACTGTCAGTTTGTGGTCCTCTTATATGGTCTGAAGTTCCACTTGAACTAAAAAATCTTAGTTTTCCCAAATTTAAGAAAAATTTCAAGAAGCATTTAATTCTTAAATATGACACATGATGAGTGATTTACAAAACAAAAAGAAATGAAACGGCAATTCTGAATTACCGTTTAAATTCTAATCATAATTGACAATTTGGCGTATTTTGAGTGTGCATTTCCGTGTTTATTATTATTGTCTTGTTTGTTTTTGGTTTTCTTTTGTATTTTATTCATTTTTCATGCTATAGCCAAAACACATTGCATGCTTGCATCCTAGGGTGGCAATCGACTAGAAGACCGTATCGTCATTTCGTTGTCTCCCTGTCATGGTGTATCATTTAATGTACGTGTTGTATTTTGTATACCTGGCAAATGAAAACTTGATTGATTGATTGAAGGACATGCTAGCATATGAAGCATCTGGAAAGAGGCCTAAAAACTTATATCTTCTTATGGATGCATGGGAATCCATCCCACCAACGAGTGTTGAAAGTGGAAGAATCTTTTCAATTACTGGCAAAATTTTGACCAAACAACGTGCCAGAATGAGTGACAAAATGCTTGATGCCTTATCTTTCTGAAGGCTTGGTACAAAATTCAGGAAAAAGTGTAAAATATTAAATAACTGCATTGGAATTTGAATAAATATTAATGAAAAATGGTGAATTTTGCAGTTTGAGATTTTGGTTAGTTGTTGCAATATTCCAAAATTAACCGGTTAATAGTTAAACTTTTTCAAACGGTTAATCGGTTAATTTTTCGGTTAATCCAAACACTAGTAATACGCAGTTATGCATATCGCACAGTTTTGATTAATCTCTTGCATTCATTCACTTCATACGATTTTCGGAATTTTTCATTTTTCCGAACACAATGATAGATACAGTTAGCTACTGTCGAGCTTTTCAGAAACGCCAAAATAGCCCGAGGAAATAGGGTCAGCCCCTCGGTAAACGTTCAACATCATCTTTAAAAGAATTAAACTTCAAAAAAAAAAAATCTTCTCTTCACAAAGGCGAAAGAACGCTAGAAAACCTCAAGAAACAACGGCGTTTGTCGCGTTTGTAGTTTTCGAGAAATTTAGCTTTGAAAACCTGTGTCGGTTCGACACTCCCCCCAGGCTGTAGACTTGCCTGAAAAGCTCAGTTAAAATATGGTTAAAAAAAATTCATTAAAAAATAAATTTATGCAAACAGCAGCTGCATCAATGAGATGGTTGCCAGGGGCGGGTTCAGGGGGGGGGGAGATGCTATGGGGATGCATAATTTCCAACCTCTTCGATAACAATAGGCCTTACGTCTCAAGCACGCCTAATCGAAAATAAGCGAACAAAATGGATTGTATTTGGTGAACCACTCAAAAGTAGGTGCAAACAATTTAAACAAACTTTGTCGGAAAGCTGTTGAAAAAGCGCTAAAATGGTTATTATAGTATATAATATTCAAAAAAATTCCGGGAAGCATGCGCCCGGTTCCCCCTATAAAGCTTTTTTTGTTCCTCAACTTGCTCCAAATTATTTCGGCCGGAAAAAAATGCACTGGAAAAAAGTCGAAATTCGGTGCCTTTTTCCTGAAAAAATTCTGAATACACCTCTGATATAAAATATTTTCAAAGGACGTATTTACGTCCTTTTTCGGATTTAAAGGTCTAACGTCTTTGTATTTAGTTAGGCCTAATATTCAACCTAATTCAAAACTACATCTTCCGCCAAAATTTTCTGGATTCGCTCCTGATGACTGGTGTTGCATTTTGGCAACAAACTTGTTGATGCGTGGCTCTGTTTGCTGCCAGAGCACATCTTACATCTTGCTCTTCTATTAGTTTATTCCTGGCCTTGTTCTTTATTCCCGCTAATGCTGAGAAGGTCGCCTCACACAACCTAAGGGATGGAAAAGCATCAAAAGTTAAATCGAAGTGTTTACCGCTTTGGGATGCGAAGCTGACGTATCTGACCAGTGTGCAGGCAAAGTCTTCTCTTTGAAGGCATCATCCGAAGCTGATCGTTTTTTAAGGGTTTTAATTCCGTTCATGTTGAAATCTAAAGGTAAAATCTAGCCACCCCAGAACAATTTGTTTCCAGCTACAAATACTTTATGAATTTCTCCCGCTGTTAACAAAAATAAGAAAGAACTCGATTTCGATGTAAACTTTGAACAAATTCAATTGTTTTGAAAACTAGAATATGACACTGTAAACCCCTTCCAACTATTCTCCAAAGCTCAACTACTTCCCGGTACCGTATTCAGACAATCTGATTTAAAAGCGCAGCACATCCATTATAGCTAAGTCATAATGTTATTCGTGCGTTGCCAAAATATTGTAATAATAATAATCTCACTTTATAGGGCTTCAACAGCCAATCCTATTTGAAACGATCTTAAATTCTTAACCGAAAGTTGGCTATGATATTTGCCGCAGGTCTTCATATTTTGGCCATGACAAAAGTAATTTCGACCTGAAATACACATTGTAACACCATCCGTAAATAATCATTTAAATTTTTCTGAAAATCAAAAGCTCTTGCCACCCCATGAAAAAAAGCTGCTGATCCCCAGAGGGGTCGCGATTCCCAAGGTGAAAACCACTGCCTCAGAGTGACCAAAACTTTTTCTGCGGGCGATATGCTCTTTCTTACGCATAGTTTTAGTTATATAGCTTATCATAAAATGAGATTTCAAGCTCTGGATAAGCTCATCAAATGAAGCCAAACTCATGCGCGCAAGTGCTAGAAACGTATCTATATCTGGGTTCGATCTCAGATCAGCGTAGGGAGTGATGAACAATCCTTTTTCAGATCGGTCTTGCAGTAACGGAAGAGTTCAGTGCTTCCTTTGTTTTTTGTTTTTTTTGCTAAGCTTTCCGCAATTTTGCAGGGAAGAATACAGTAGCAGATGCATCTTCAGCGTCTGTGATCATTAATTAATCCAATCAAGATTTAGTCTACCAAGAAAGTTTTAGGTTGCGCGACTACAGTCGCTCGTGTGAAACCGACTAATGAAGACGCACGTCTTCAAAAAAATGTTTAAATGCACGCACTACGGTACTATAAGCTATAATGTGAATTGTTTTAGAGTAGCCTACTTGTGTTTTGTAATTGATTAAAGCCTATTTTGCATTTAAAGCTAAAGTGTGAAAGCGTTAGGCGTGACAGAAAGTGAGGTTGATTAAATTTTTCAAGAAATCTTTACGAATTACTAGCGGTATTTTCACACGACATAGCTGGCGGTCCTACTAAACACCACAAAGGAGTGAAACACGCAAAGGGCGACAAAGGACCACAAATTGATGCACTAAACACCGCAAAGAACAACAAAGGACTTGGAATCATACCATAACAAAGAACGACAAAGATTTTTTGAATTAGGGTTAGGTTAAGATTAGGCTAGGGTTAGAGTTAGGTTAGGGCTAGGGTTAGATTAGGGTTAGGGTTTTACAGGGTCCTTTGTCGTGCTTTGCGGTGTTTAGTACTGTACATCAATTTGAAGTCCTTATTGTCGTCCTTTGCGGTGCTAAGTAGGACCCCATAGCTGGTGCATGTGACCGATGTTGGAAACGTCCGCAGCGATTTGCAACTTTAAAGTTGTAAGTTCGAAACCACGACCGATCTTATAATCACGAGCAATCATTTGCGTAGACGTGACTATCATGTGCTATAGATTTCTAATCCTTTTTCCTTTTTCACCCATCGTCCTTAAATGTCTTACCCTCGACCTCATCGCCCCCAGTTGTTCCACCCTCCTCCACTGCCCCATATGTTCCCGACCTCAGACAGGATAAAAATTTGCTGAGTTGATTCTGATGTTGTATTTTTGACAAAATTTGCTAAAAAGTGTTTCCGTGACAGCGTCCACAAGTTTTCAATGAACCTGATTCCGACATGCAAACTTAAAGACACGCAGCTAGAAACTTTTACAAAATCCTAACACAAGGTTCAGTCAAAAATGTTTTGAAATTCAAAGAGTTCAAAATCTTGTTTTTGTATCAATGACTTCGTTTAAACTTCTTGGGAGCTGCTGGGTTTCGCTGCATCGCTGTCAGCTTGCTCCATGTAGCGCAGAAACGGCCCTTTCTCCATCAAACGAAAAACGTCTTGTTGAGCTTTTTCAAAAATGTCTTCTTGAGGGGAATCCATTTTTCTTTTAATCTCATTTTTGATCGATCTTTCAGTGTTTATCTGCAAAAGCAATTGGGCTAAATAAAACTTGTAGCTGCAAATATAAAACCTAAGTTCAATTCTCTGCCTCAGTGTATTTACAATTCTTACAGTGGGCTCATTCATCAAGAAAGCATTCTTACGTAGGTCCATAAAAATGCTAATGTAATTTTGCTTTTTGCAAAAGTTCAACTATTCTGTTGCCGTTTCCAAAATTTGCTGTTTTTATTTTCTGTTATTTAAATTTGCAAGGAGCCATTGCAGACTGTTTAACTGCGTAGAACACTGGTTCTTAACTTGAGCGCTATCCAGTGGCGTTGGAAGTACTTTTTAGTAGGAGGGGGGGAGGTGAAATTTGTGATGTAATACCAACGTCTGAGGGGCATCGCTTCCCAGACCCCTTTCCTTGTCATTGCAACGTAGCCTACATTACGCGTAGCATGCACTTTACTTCAGCAAAAATCACTAGAAGACTGCTTGATGAACTCAAGCTTTCCTCTAGCATTACCACAGTAGTAAAATAGGCGTTTGCAAAAGTGTTAACCTCGTTTACATGAACTTATTATCCGTTCACAGGTCAATAAAAGGCATAGGCCATCTTATTGTACAAAAATAGCAAGTTTCAAAAATCTGCATCGCTAGATTACGTTCCGTGTGTGATAATTGCTGCTTTTAGGTTGGAAACGTAGGGGTAAGAATAATAAACGGGAAAAGCTACTGAAAAGTAAAAGCACCCTGAATATCGAATAAAATCTTTTTTTTATGTAATTAACTTGAATCTATCCCTCCAAGATCTTAGGCTAAATTAAGAGAGGGATTCGAACCCACGCCCGCACTAACCAGTGACGTATCACCAACCCAATGGTTGCGGCGAGTCTTTACCGGAGACACGGCCTAACTACTTGGCCATCGTAATCTGGGGGGTTAATACAGGATTTTACGAGTGAGCGAGCGATTTTTTTCGCTATTTCTTCTCGGAGGAGAAATTCTAGATTATTCGAGATAACGAGCTCGCAAAGTTGGGATTGCAGGTTGCGCTCGCAGAAAGAGCAGCTACCGGTACTCGGTAAAGCGGAATGTCTCGCTAACTGCTCGGTATATATAGGCTTGTTCAATCGATTCACAAAGCTGTTGTTAAATTGCAAAGCTGTTCTTTAAATGAATTTATCATCCGTTTTCACAGGTCAATAAAAGGCATAGGCCATCTTACTGTATAAAAATAGCAAGTTTCGAAAAATTTGCATGGCCAGATCTTGGAGGGTCAGATTCAATTTACAAAGCTGTTGTTAATTCGATTTACAATTTATAAATCGATTTACAAAGCTGCAAAACAAGCCAAAGCCGCATTGAATTTTAAATTTGCTTGGACCTCCCAGGTAAAAAATTTTCTAAGACAGGACACGGACACCAAGGTACATAAAATTTCGTCGTTTCATGACTTAGCCAAGCAGGGTTATTCTGGTGCTGGTGAAAAAATATCTAGGTTTTAGTGGTGCAGGCCTACTTTTATTTCGTGTACCGGTAATTCATTTTACCGTATTGCGATTTAATATACCGGAAAAAAGTTATATTATTCAACCGTAGAAATGGAGTATTGCAACCACGATATTAACTGTATTTATTGTGTCCAGATCCACTATCCTCACTATTTATTTTGATGTAATTTTTTTCAAGGCATATAATCTTAGTATCTGCAGCCAAAAATATAACGGTTATGATTCCAATTTGATTCTTCGTATTGTAGTAAACTTTTTTTTATTTTCTACTTTTTTTAGGACTAATCTACTGTTTTTTTCTCATTTTTCTAGATATTAATGATAATATCTACATTGTAAACGATGGAGCCTTAATTGTGCGAAGTCGAATATTTGTGTATGTTCCAAATGTTGTGCAGCTATATTTCCTTTTTTCTCTTTAGGTGGCCTTGAGCTAAAATCACTACTTCATATTGATTTTTCTTGCATAGTCAATAGAAGCGATGAATATTTTTCCCCTTCAAACTTATCAAGTTTAACTGCCAATCTATTAAAAAACGACCTTTTTCTCATTCACTTCAATGTCAGAAGTCTTTCTAAAAATAAAACCAAAATGCATGAACTTATTGATCTTATGGTAACAAAACCCAATGTTATTGCCGTTTCAGAAACCAAACTTAGTCCTAATAGCGTTTCAAATGTAAACCTTTCAAATTACAAATTCTTTCGAAATGACTCCCCATTTAATGCTGGCGGGGTCGGTCTCTGTATTAATGATGCAATTAAGTGTCATTTACGAAATGATTTATTTTTTAACTTAGATAAATGCCAAGATTTATGATTTGAAATTGAATGCAAAGATTCAACATTTATTCTAGCTGTTATTTACCGTCACCCTAACCAAGACTTCACTTCATTTCACAACAAATTCTATAACCAATTAAAGGATCTAGAAAACAAAAAAATAAATTATGTCGTTTCGGTTGCAGTTTTTTTTTATAGTGTCTTTTATTTCCGTACCGTCAACACAAGAATAATATGCATAAATAACATACAGTATAATTGGACAGCACGAGAAAAGGGAAGAAGCAACAAAACGATAAACGTTGTAACATGCAAGGGGAGAATAGAAGATCAAGAAAAGCAACGAGAAGCATGGTTGCAGCACCCGAAAGTTCAAGGATTAATGTCCCCAGTAGATTTGCTGACAACTGCAAATCTTCCCTGCTTGACCATATCTATTCAAATAATCTTAAAAAAGATACCGCAAGTGGTGTTTGCGTATTTGACATTTCCGATCATCTAACAACATTTTTTACTGCTAAAAACACTAAATGTTCGTACCTCTATAAAACTAAGTTTAAACGTTCTTTGAAAAATTTCAAAATTGAATATTATCTTCTTAATTTAGACTCGGCATTTTCATCTATGAATATAACTGATTTAAACAAATCAAACATTAGCCAAGGCGTCTCAAATTTTACTTCTGCATTCAATTTTGTGTTAGAGTTAGACAAACACGCCCCATTAACCGCTTTGACTAGAAAAGAAAAACGTCTACAAAAAAGCCATGGATAGCCTCTGGTATTCTCGCATCGATTAAGACAAAAAATAAGCTTTTTCAAAAGATTTTCAAAAAAAATTCCACTACTTCTAAAAAAGAGCACTATAAGAAATATTTGAACAAATTAACTCATTATTAAAAACGTTTCCAAGCAAAATTACAATCAAAATTTACTTAGCAACTGCAAAAGTTCTTCAAAAACATGGTCGACAATTAATGAAATCGTTGACTTTAAAAATTCTTCAAACAAATCTAAATTGCCACATTCAATAATGATTGAGGGCGAGAGTGTTAAAACGGACTCCCCTAAATTTCGCGAAAAATTATGCGAATACTTTGCAAACATCGGTACAATTATGTCCCAAAATCTGCCTTTTTCCAAAAGTTCTTCCTTTAAAATCCACCACTCGTCCTGTGTTCAATCTTTTTGCTTGAAGAAACATTATCAGAAGACGTGAGTGATTGTATAGACAAACTAAAACCCTACACTGCTCCTGGCCTTGACCAAATTTCTCCTAGCTTTCCAAGTGTGTTTTAGCTTCACTTCTAGCTAGATTATTCAATAGATGCATTGAATTAGAAACCTTTCAAAAAGATTTGAAAATAGCTAGTGTCATTCCTATTCCGAAAAAAGCATCTCCAACTTAACTTGATGAATTTTGACCAATCTCTCTGCTCGTCGTCGTCGTCGTTTGGCGGGGCATCTCTTCCAAGACAGATGAAAGGACCAAGGCCGAGGGTTTATCCTTTTACCACCCTGGCCACCAAACTGCTTGGGTCAGATGCTGACTGTAAGGGACTTCAGCCAGCATCTTGTTTCGTCATCCAAAACCATTAGACCAAACATACCTCGGGGTGCTCGATGTATGGGACACTGTGAGATGATGTGATCTGCGGTTTGTTCACTGGCACCACACTCACAATTCGCTAGAGGAGCGAGACCCCATTTGTACATGGACGAACAGAAACGTCCAACACCAGAACGCAGACGGTTGAGCTTGACCCAGGCTGCCCTGGGCAGATCCATACCCAAGGGTCTGGAGCTAGCCTTGGGAATGAAAGCGTGGAGTGACAATGCGTTGGCAGAGTACTCCATGTCCCATTTCGTGTTCGTCCACTCGGCTGCACGGACGTCCATCTCAGAAAGACTGTCTAGTAATTTCCGAGCAGCAGGTACAAATGAGCGTCTAGATTTCAATCTCTCCCTACATACGTCCTGTGACTCATGAAACTGGCCATGTAAAATGTGGTCAGGGTCCATGGAGCTGCGGTTGGCTAGGGAGAGTGTCGCTCCTTGGCGGCGAAGCTCAGCTGGCTGGATGCCTGAAAGAACCGGAACGTAGACCGATGGAGTGGGACGCAGGCACCCAGTGACAATGCGCAAGGCGTCATTTATTACACTGTCGATAAGCCGTATGTGCACGCTGCGGCACCAGACTGGTGCGCAGTACTCGGCAGTCGAGTTGACCAGAGACAGGGCAGCTGTGCGTAATGTCTTAGCGCTAGCACCCCAACCTGTTCCGGCAAGTCGCCTCAACAGTGAGACGCGAGCACTTAACTTCTTGCGCAATGCTTCCAGGTGAGGACGATATGTGAGCGATCTGTCCAGTTTGACCCCAAGATAAGTGGGAACTGGGCAGAAAGGTAAGGTCTTACCGATGTTACAGACCTTAAGCTCACGCTTAGCCTCTCGATTGTGTAGGTGAAAGGCCGCCGTCACCGTTTTAGTGTGGCTAAGCTTCAATCGCCAGGTCTGGAGATATTCCGAGACTGTAGTCATGTCCTGGCTTAGAGTCCTTTCCAACTCCTTCCATTCTCCAAATGTATGAAGTATCGCCAGGTCGTCGGCATAGGCGAACTTCTTGGAGGTTATGGAGGGGATATCATATGTATAGATGTTGAAAAGGAGGGGGGCCAGGACCGATCCCTGGGGGACGCCATTTCTCAGGCGTCGTAACCTGCTAGGCTTGCTGTCGCCAGTTGTAAGGGTGAAGCTTCTGTTGCGGATCAGCTCTATAATCATACGAACCATGTGCTTGTCCGGCAGAAGCCGCAACAGCTTGCAGGTGAGGCCACGGTGCCAGACAGTGTCATAGGCAGCTGTCAGGTCGATAAAGACGGCACCGGCCTTCTTTTTCGCTTCGAATGCATTCTCAATGTTTTGCGTGAGCAAAGTGACTTGATCCACGGTGGATCTTCCGCGTCGAAAACCCGCCTGTTCCCGTGGGAGCAGAGGGTCAACAAGAGGTTCGACGCGGGCGTAGATAAGTCGCTCGAGAATCTTGTAGGGAACACAGAGCAAGGAGATCGGACGATAGCTCTTTGGGTCCTCTACCGGTTTCGAAGGCTTTGGGACCGCTACTACTAGCGCTCTTCTCCAGATCTTAGGAATTTTGAGGTGGTGCAGGCAGGAAGATAGGAAGCCACGTAGCCAAGATTTTAAGCTGGCTGCAGCATGGATTATCAGCTCCGGACAAATGGAATCAGGTCCAGGAGCTTTGCCTGGTTTTAAATGTTGGAGGGCAGCAGCGAACTCCCGATGGGAGAAACTCCCGGAGACATTCGCAGGATGTAATGGATCAGCCCTCCAAAGGTCATACACTTCCTGTAAAACGAGCCGAGATGAGCGTCAATTCACACCTTCGTATTTCCCGTTTTTAACCAGCTGAGAAGCAATAGCATCAGCTGAAACGGGACATTGACGAGGGGATTGTCGTGACCTACCAGTCAAGTTGTTTATAGTATTCCATGCCAGCCGGCTGGAGTGCGAAAAGTCAATGTTGCGGACCGTCTCTGACCAGCGATTTCTCCGCTTCCCGTCGAGCCTTGTGAGTAGGGCTGTGGCAGCCCTATCCGAATCAGGGCCCCCAGGTGACTGCAGGAAATGCTGATAGAGGTCTTCACACTCCGCATCCCAGCAAGGTATGTGGTTTGATCGTCGACCACGAGGGATGCATTTCTTCGCCGCAGTGCTTATTACCTTGCAAAAGCACTGGTAAACCTGATCGATGTTTTGAGATTCAGGTGGCGGTATACTCTTGGCCAGTTTGTTGGTTAGGTTAGAATAGTGGTCCCAGTTGGCCTTGCGGAAGTTCCATCGCTTTACAGGCTTGCTCGGTTTTGGATGAGCAAGTTTGGGTGGACTTATAAGCGAGGGTCGGTGTTGTGACCTTGGGAACTTTCCTAAGAGACGTCTGTCAGGTAAGCGACTGTCCAAATCGACACTGGCAAATGCAAGATCTGGGTTGGTGTCTGTTTTCCAGCGGCCAGAGTGGAAACTGGCGGCCTCCTTGGGGCTATATAGCAGGGTGAAGTTGTTGGCACTGGCCCAGCCAACCAGGCATTCACCATCTGGATTGTTATTATTATAGCCCCAGTCAACATGGTGGCAGTTGAAGTCGCCAGCATAGAGGCAGGGATGGGGGAATGCTGGGAGATCAGATGCTTGCATCCGTGTTGGAGGGGGTTTGTAGACGTTGACTATTTTATAGTTATCAACGTCCACGCACACCCACTCGATCTCCGATGTTGGTGGGGACTGGTCGATTAGGATCCACTTCAGACGCTCATGGACAAACGTAGCAAGACCATGCTTCCTGCTCAAGGAAAACCCAGCTAGATGGTAGCTCGGAAGATCTAACCTTTCTACCGAGGTGCAATAGGTTTCCTGTAAGAGGATGACGAGTGCCTCACACTGTAACGCAAGATGATGCAACACGCTCATCTTGCTTGCAGTGAGGCCTTCGATGTTCAGTTGGAGAATGCTGGGCCTTTGGAACTTGTTGACGGTGCGCCGAAGATGCGCATCGCCCCGTCCTGAAAAGGACGTTTGCCGCTGCCCAGCTTGAACATCGTTAGGTGTCTCTCTCTGCCATCAGTATGTCGTATTACCAAAACTGTGGCTTTTATTCACTTACAACAAAACTACATCTAAACAAAATATACATACATAACTAAAAATACCCTGGGGTAATAACTTTAAAGACACATTCAAAACTGAACGAATACTAGGTCACTTACATTGCTATAAGCAAGAACTGCTCGAGTGCTCGACGTATGCACCTACCGCTGCAGTTAACCAACTGTGCGGTGTTGAAACAGAATGCAAAACAAATTACGAGGCTTTACACAGATTGACTTGCGGCGCACACATTGCATTAATCAGAATGAACTTTGTACAATCAGCTGACACTTCAAAAGTACTGGTTCGATACCAGACTAGTACGACACAGTATTTTCTAAATTACTTGAAAAAATTCTTAAAAGCAAAATGACTAAATTTATTACTAAAAACTGCATCCTCACTCCTTCACAATTTGGCTTTACAGAAAACAACTCCAGCGAATTAGCTATCGCCCCTTTCTATGACAAATTATTAAACAACTCAAACGGAAAATTGATAACATGTTCCATTTTTCTCGACTTGAGAAAAGCGTTTGATTCTGTAAGTCATGAAATTTTGCTCAAAAAACTTTATCATTACGGTTTTCGTGGTAAAATGTTCAATCTATTATCACCATACCTTTCTGGGCGCCAAATTTGTACAAAAATTGATGATAAATTATCTTCACTACGTCCAGTTAAATATGGGGTTGCTCAGGGTTCAGTTTTGGGGCCTTTACTTTTTCTTCTATACGTAAATGACCTTCCCAACGAGTCCAAATTCGAAACGACGCTTTTTGCCGATGATACAACTTTGCATTTAACACATCATGATTTCAACATACTTCAGCAACAAGACAGTGAAGGAGGAAATTGATAAAATTGAAAATTGGGTTACCAGCAACGAATTAACTATCAATTACAATAAAAGCTACTACATGATTATCTCGGGTAACAAATAGAAAATTGATATAAACGAATTTAACGTTAGTATTAGTGGCAATCTCATTGTAAAATCCGACTATGTCTAGTATCTTGGAGTATTTTTAGACGATCGTCTGTCATGGAAAATACATATTGATAAACTAACAAAAAACTTTCCAGAGCTTGCGGTATGGTTTACAAACTAAGACACTACGTTCCCCTATCCTCACTCAAGTTAGTCTATTACGGTTTTTTTCACTCTCATCTTCAATATTCCTTATTAAACTGGGGTGGAGCCGCCTCTTCTCACACACAGAAATTGATAATTCTCCAAAACAAGTTCATAAGAGCAAGTCTTTTTTGTGCGAAAGAAAAACCGATAAACTTCCTTTACTCTAAGTTTAATGCACTTATGCTTACTGACATGATTAAACTAGAGTTCACTAAATTTATGTTTAAATATAATAACCGCCTGTTACCACCCTCTTTCAACATTTATTTCACGAAACTTGATGTAATACATCGTTATAACACTAGACAAAAAGTAACTTCTGAAATTTTTCAACCTTTTATCACTTCGGAAACTGGCAAAAAATCTTTTCAACACATTGGCCTGAAAATATGGAAAAACATTCCCGAAGAATTTAAGCACTGCTCCTTTTCTTCTTTCAAAAAATACGTTAAATCTTCTGCCATCTCCAAATATGGATAAAATCACCTTCTCACACAGTATTTTATCTTACCTTCAGCAAATTAATTATTATCAATCTTATACAAATGTCACCACTCAAATTGATACTGTAACTAAATAGTTGATATCTGTATCCCTTTAAATGTATTTTTACCCTCTCCAAAACCAAAGTTTCTGTTTTCTTGAGCTTTGTGTACATGTTGTTTTCTGAAGTTGTAACTGATGTTTTTTGAAGTATTGTAGGGTGTTGGTAATTAAGTTATTATTTTTTTACCCTATTTCTTAAACACTGCTTTATATTAGCTTTGAACCCCCGGCTAAACTCCCGTTTCTGATTGTCGTAAAATTTTGCCGTAACTGACATCCTGCTCAACCTTTTATTAATATTTTGTATGTGTGTGTGTGTTAGCGTTTACTTTTTACTAACTAACGTCTGAGTAAGATATGGCAAAAAATGCAGTTGACCTAGAAGACCGAGTAATGGTCTTTTCACTGTTTCCTACCTGTGCCTTCGTGTGCGTTATGGTAAATCAAATTGAAATAAAATAAACAGAGAATAAAAATACGTCAGTGAATTCTTGACAAAATTAAATCCTGGCGCTAAGGACCTGAGCAGTCATAAAGCGCCATAAAACCACACAACATTTCATTTCATTTTAACTTCAAACTTGTTGTGAGGTGCTAGACTGGTAGCTGCTGTTTGCTGGCTGACGCTTATAGTTTAGTGCTAAAACTGTGCAGGTATTACAAAATTGAGATGGTTTTAAATTGGTTATAATTACAAGTAAGAGTGTATGCAGTAATGGTGTCTACAGATGCATAGCATTGTTGTGACTGTGAGGTGCTAGACTTGCAGTTGCTAGCCATGGCCTCACACACTTACAGGTTTCGATTTGAACTCACACACAGTTACAGATATACAGATTTTACACACAGTTATACACAGTTATGGCCTCACACAGTTACAGGATTCGGTTTGATTGAAAAACAAAAAACTCTAGGGGGATTTGAGGGTATGCTTCTCCAGAAAAACAACGCTCGCTCACTCCCAGGACCGATCGCTCGCTCACTGTCTGCCCCGATCGCTCGCTCACTGTCTGCCCGATCGCTCGCTCACTGTCTGCCCCGATCGCTCGCTCACTGTCTGGCCCGATCGCTCGCTCACTGTCTGCCCCGATCGCTCGCTCACTGTCTGCCCCGATCGCTCGCTCACTGTCTGCCCCGATCGCTGGCTCACTCCCTGGGCCGATCGCTCGCTCACTGTGTGGCCCGATCGCTGGCTCACTCCCTGGGCCGATCGCTCGCTCACTGTGTGGCCCGACCGCTCGCTCACACCCTGGGCCGATCGCTCGCTCACTGTCTGCCCCGATCGCTTGCTCACTGTTCGGCCCGATCGCTCGCTCACTGTCTGGCTCGATCGCTCGCTCACTCCCTGGACCGATCCCTCGCTCACTGTCTAGCTCGATCGCTCGCTCACTCCCAGGACCGATCGCTCGCTCACTGTTTGGCTCGATCGCTCGCTCACTGTCTAACCCTAACCCGATCGCTCCCTCACTCCCTGGCGCGATCGCTCGCTCACTGCCTGGCCTGATCGCTCGCTCACTGTCTGGCTCGATCGCGGGCTCACTCCCTGGCCCGATCGCTTGCTCACTGTCTGGCTCGATCGCTCGCTCACTGTCTGCCCGGATCGCTCGCTCACTGTTTGGCCCGATCGCTCGCTCACTGTCTGGCTCGATCGCTCGCTCACTGTCTGGGCCGATCGCTCGCTCACTGTCTGCCCCGATCGCTGGCTCACTCCCTGGGCCGATTGCTCGCTCACTGTCTGCCCCGATCGCTCGCTCACTGTCTAGCCCTAACCCAATCGCTCGCTCACTCCCTGGCGCGATCGTTCGCTCACTGTCTGGCGCGATCGCTCGCTCACTCCCTGGCCCGAACGCTCGCTCACTGTCTGGACCGATCGCGATCGCGGGCTCACTCCCTGGCCCGATCGCTCGCTCACTGTCTGCCCCGATCGCTCGCTCACTCCCTGGCACGATCACTCGCTCACTGCCTGGACCGATCGCTCGTTCACTGCCTGGACCGATTGCTCGCTCACTGTCTGGTTCGATCACTCGCTCACTTTCTGGCTCGATCGCTCGCTGAAAGTCTGGTCCAATCGCTCGCCATGACTCATCGCCAAAAACACATGGTTTTCGTGGCAGAAGCTGCGCTTTAGAGCAAATTATGGTTTCAGTTTTTCTGGTACCGGGGCACAAAAACGTATTTAGAGAAGGGGTCATTGTGCCATGCCCTCTCCTTTGGGACTCTGCCTTTTTAGTAAAAAAGAATAAAACTAATGGTGCCAAGCGACTAAAATATGCCAGACTCTTTTGATAAATTCTATAGCTTAGGGCCAGGAGCAGATCCAGTAGGTAGGATGAGGGATATGCAATAAATGCATCCTCCCAACAGCCATTTTCAATGATGGTTTTGACGTAAACAACTTTTCTTTAATTTAGAACCTCTTCGATAGCAATAAACCCTATGCCTTAAACAGGCATAATCAAAAATGTGCAAACAAACTGCAGCATAGGCTATCTGGCGAAGCACTCAGAATTAGGGTTAAAAAATTTACACAAAATTTGCCTCAAAGCTGCTCAAAAAGCACTCAAAATTTCTCAAAAAATGTACAGCACTGATGGCCGAGTGGTAAGAGCGTCCGCCTCGGGAACTGTAGACTTGAGTTTGATTCCAAGTCGGGTCAAAACAATCACTTTAAAATTGGTATTCATAAGCTTCCCTGCTTGACGCTCAGCAGAGTCAGACTGAAGGGACAGTGTGAAGAACAAGCCGGCAAGTTTACTAGCTGCGCCGTTGCTAAGGACATTTAGCGGGATTCCCCCGGCTTGGTGTGGTAGACAGGTGGCTGGCAACTACTAAGCGAGCTTGTATAGCGCATTGTTCGCTTTCTCGTGGTAGCACGATAAATACGGTATGCACCTAACTATGCAACGATCGAACCACACAGTGAGCGAGCGATCGGTCCAGACAGTGAGAGAGCGATCGGGCCAGACAGTGAGCGAGCGATCGGGCCAGACAGTGAGCGAGCAATCGAGCCAGACAGTGAGCGAGCGATTGGGCCGGACAGTGAGCGAGCGATCGGTCCGGACAGTGGGCGAGCGATCGGGCCAGACAGTGAGCGAGCGATTGGACCAGACAGTGAGCGAGCGTTCGGTTCAGACACTGAGCGAAGAACGGGACCAGGCAGTGAGCGAGCGATCGGACTTGATAGTGAGCGAGCGATCGGGCCAGACAGTGAGCAAGTAATCGGAAAATACAGTGACCAACAAGGTCAAGAACAAAATTAAAAAAAAACAGCTGAGATGGTTGAGTGGAAGAGCGTCTTCCCCGGGAGTCGTGAACTTGGGTTTGATTCGAAGTCGGGTCACCAATGACTCTGAAATTGGTATTTTCGGTTTCCTGCTTGACGCTCAGCATCGAAGGACAGTGTGAAGAACAAGTCGGCAAGTTAAGTTGTTGTGCCGTTGGCAAAAGCACTTAGCAGGATTCCCCCATCTTGTTGTGGTGGACAGATGCCTGGCAACTCCTAAGCGAACTCGTGTAACGCATTGATCGCTTTCTCGTGAAAGGAGGATAAATATGCAACTTAACACAAAAATAAATCATTTAAATGAAGCAAAGCACTTTAAAGAACCGGAATCCAGCAGAACCGGAGAAATCGCTCCAGTTCTGTGTTCCTTTTTAGCTGTGCGCGCGCACACGGCTTTCAGAGATTGCGCACACGCATAAATATACTGCACACAGCTATATCATGATGAAGCAATGTTCTCGGTTGGCAATTGAGAAAAATTGTTCGTTGATCTGCTAAAAGGACTTATTTCTTCGCAAGATGTACCGTGCAGTGGCGTCATGCCATTGGGGCCCGAGCGGCACCCAAGCCCCTGCTAATTTTCTGAGATATATCACAATTTAAATTTAAAAAATTGTTTTTTATAAAATTTAGCCAGTGCCATTTCGCTTTCATCCTTGACACTAACCCCATATCCCAATTCATGTTTTATATATTCCATCATTTTGGCTTTTTAATTTTTGCTTCAACCAATCGCTTCGACTCAGCAGGAGTAAAGTCAGTTTCTTGATCTGTAGTTGGAATTTAGAAAATATTTTGCATGCGATGTTAAAGATAATAGCCTAGAACAAACCTATACACGTCATCCCATCATATGCGTCAAAACTATAATAGATAATTAAACAAGCAATGTCCTTCCTGGCCTGCTGGACGGGAAGTCATGACGAGTCCCTCTTGTTGGGTCGGAGGCTAATATCAGCTCTCCATCGCCATCAGGACACAGCACTCCATTCAAACGTACCGTATAGCGGTACAGCGCTGTTTCAGGCTATTATTCCTCATCAGCCGCCTTCAGGTAAGTTATGCTTTTCTTCCAGAACAAATGATCTTGCCAGGATCACTCATCCCTTCGCATAAATGTATCCTAAAGAATTTAACCTTTGTGGTACGTATCCACTCGTGTGGTTACGTCACCGCGCTGATCAAATCCTTTTCTTGATTACCATAATAGATTGCAGCCTCGTTTCATATATTTTAGCACACTATAATAATAACTGCACTCACTGCAAGTATCGGTATGTCCTTTTTCGATAAGAAAGTGTGCTGAAACGAGTTTTTTCTCATGAAAACTGTAAAAATCCGTTGGTGGCTGGGGGCTCCGTCCCCAGACCCTCTTTGCCACCACTCCCAGCCCCCCAGCAATGTCCTACTCATTTGTTAAATCGTGGGGCCACACTGATTGCGCATAATGTCCATAATGAAGGAGCAGTTCGAGGTATCAATATAAATTTCGATTTAATTTATTATGATTCAAAATTTGGGAAATCACAACATATTTTGGTATCTTTTCCTAACTTCCTTATTTCGTAATGATACCCACTGCTGAATACCGCTTTTACGAAGGTTGTGATCAGTAGCCTATCTATTTTTTTTTTTTTAGTTGCATATTTATTCTCCTATCACGAGAAAGTTATTACTCTGTACTCAATCTATGTAAGTTATACTCTGTACTCTGACCCCCAAATTTTTTGGCTGCATAACACTTCTGGTACCGTGAGCGAAAAATGTACCAGCAGTAACCTACCAAAAGAAGTTGCGCTACTTGTTTTCAATAGCTGCCATATTCAATTTATTCATGGGTTGTTGCACAAACGTTAGTTATTTGTAAAAAAGTGCGCTCTCGCCTAAGTCTCTGCGCACACAGACTACAAAAAATTAGAGGGAACATTGCTTCAGTCGTACACAAACTGACAATGAGAAATTTCTAGCCGGCCTCATTTTGGCGGATTACAATCGCGCTCAAAAGTTAAAGACCACATAGATAAAAGTTAAATTTTTGTGAGAAAATGATAAAACTCCGATTAGCCTTTTATGTTCATGATAAAACTCCGATTAGCCTTTTATGTTCATGATAAAACTCCGATTAGCCTTTTATGTTCATGATAAAACTCCGATTAGCCTTTTATGTTCATGATAAAACTCCGATTAGCCTTTTATGTTCATGATAAAACTCCGATTAGCCTTTTATGTTCATGATAAAACTCCGATTAGCCTTTTATGTTCATGATAAAACTCCGATTAGCCTTTTATGTTCATGATAAAACTCCGATTAGCCTTTTATGTTCATGATAAAACTCCGATTAGCCTTTTATGCTCATGATAAAACTCCGATTAGCCTTTTATGTTCATGAACACTGTTTTTTAACGAATGACGCTAGCAAAGCCTAAACGATAAAATTTGTTGCACATTTCTGGTTTTTAGACGCAAAAATATTCGGTTTTACTCAATTTTTAGTGCTTGAAATGTGGGCAAAAAGAAAGAATTATCAGTTGCAGAAAGAGCAAAAATTGTTACTTTGAATGAAGAAGGATACTCAAAAAGACAGGTTTAAACAAAACTTAGCAAAACAGCGATATATCAGGCATTTGTAAAATTTCGAAATTTTGCGAGTTTCCAGGACTTGCACTGGTCTGGAGGTCATAGGGTTACCACCCAAAGAGAGGATCACCTGATAAAATGGTTGATATTGCGTTCAACTACTAGTTCAAGCAAGAAAATTGGGTTAGCCTGTTGCTCAAAGGTACAGTTGCTACAAGGCCGACCCAATTTTCTTGCTTGAACTGATTAGTAAACGCACTACCATCCATTTTATCAGGCGATCATCCATTTGGGAGGTAACCCTGGGATTTCCAGACCTGTGCATTGTATTACAGGGCCGTAATCACGGGGGGGGGGGGCTATTAGGAACTAAGGGCCCCCAGAATGTACTTTAGCCCCCCCTAAAAATATTTATGTCGGAGTGATGACGCCGAGTGTTATAGAGCGTCCGTCTCTTGAGCTGTAGATTCGGATTTGGTTCCGAGTCGGGTCAAACCAATGACTTTAAAATTGGTATTCACAGCTTCCCTGCTGGACGCTCAGCATTAAAGGGACAGTGTGGAGAACAAGCCGACAAGTTTACTTGTTGTGCCGTTGGGAAAGACACTTAGCGGGATTCCCCCGTCTTGGTGTGGTAGACAGATGGCTGGCAACTCCTAAGAGAGCTCGTATAGCGCATATTGATCGCTTTCTCGTGATAGGAGGATAAATATGCAACTAAATGAAATAAAAAATAAAATAAAAAATATAAACCCAATAATTCATATTTTTTTGAAGATAGCCGCTTCAATCGATGTTAAGTTTAAATGTCGGGAGTAATTTTTGATTCGCGTTTGGTACTAAAAGCTAAGAGGGTTTTAACTTTCACCATCAAGCAGACTGATATCTGAGCGTAGTGTTATTGCGCATAGATGCTGCAACGCACTTAGCGAAATTTGCATTTTGAAAACACAACCACTGGTTATAACCATCCGCAGTTAAAAAATTAAATACAACGCTATTTAACTTTGTTGTGAGTCACGTTATGTCTTCTTTGTTGTTTTTTCTAGCCTTGTTTGATTAACACATTGAATTTCCGCTTAGGCTTGTTGTAAGCTTTGATACCAGTGAGTCGGTGCAAAGTTATTTCTTGCGTTTCAGCGCACAAGTTCTTTCTTTCTGTGTAGCGTTTTACTTGACTGAAATTGATCTGTTCAGGCTTGGAAAGCAATAAAATAAAATTCAAAAAAAATTAAGTTGATTTTCTAGCCCCCCCCCCAAAATATATTCAGCCCCTCCAACACGTGAAGGCTGGCTGCTGTTTGTGTGCAAGTCCTGAAAACTCACAAAATTTCAAAATTTTTCAATTGTTTGATGAATCTCTGTTTTGCTAAGTGTTAGTTTTTTTGAAATTTGTCTTCCTAAGTACCCTCTTCATTTAAAGTAACAATTTTTGCTCTTTCTGCAACTGATGATTTCCTCGTTTTGCCCATACTTCCAGCACCAAAATTTGAGTAAAACCGAATATTTTTTGTTTCCAAAACCAGAAATGCGCAAAAAATTTAAATATGTAGTCTTCACAAGTATCATTAAATGCTTATGAAACATAAAAGGTTAATGTGACGCAACATCAGCCTGAGTTTTATTATCTTCCGACAAAAAAACAACTTTATCTATATGGTCTTAAACTTCATGAGCGCGATTGCAACATAAGAGCAGAAAAAAGTTCAACAAATTGAGTTCAGTAACTTGCGCTTAAACCTTGGTCAATTTGTACAATGAAATTTATTGAAACAAATGAAAGTTGTCGAATCAGCAATTTAAAGCGTCAATATGACGTCACCTCGCGCGGCGCTTCAGCAGCGATGTAATTGCTGTAGATTCTCTTCGCTATCCTCAGGGAGCATGGAGTTCCAATCAATGCTTTGTAATCTTCAACTTCAAGCCAAAAATCCAAAGTTTCGTCGCTAAATTCCAATCGGAGAAATTTTCGAAATCGATCAATGAGATCGGTGTCTGAAAAAAGTCCCTCATGAGTATAAACGGTGTGGAACAGAACGCATTTCTTTCACACGCTGGTGAGGTCTATGTGTAGCTTACCATGTGACGTTAGCAGTGCTTGTAGAGAGTATTTCTTGTCGGTTGGTGGCGCTAAAGTGGACATTCTGCAAAACATTACACGATTCATTTGTTACGTGATCATTTATGTTTCGCGCTTATACTGTTAAAAGTTAAATCGAATCCCACCACGAACCCGAACGCGTGAATACGCAGGAAATTAGCATCCCACGAAAGTTTTGCTTAGCTTCATTATCTCAGCTATTAGCGTCCCAGGAAAGTTTTGCTTAGCTTCATTATCTGAGCTACTAGCGTCCCAGGAAAGTTTTGCTTAGCTTCATTATCTCAGCTATTAGCGTCTCAGAAAGATCCTCTTCGCCATCCTTCAAGTAAAACTCTTCGCCAAGTTTTTGCTTTTAGCTCAGCAACAGCTTCATTATCTCATTTCAGGTTTGGTTATTTTTGCACTTGTGGGTTGCCTACTTTGATCTGATGATAATCCTCCTGAACTAACTCAATGAAATCGTGGTCAGCTAACATTTTCTACTCCCAAAATACTCAAGACAATCGCATACTAAAATTATTTTAACGTTCGCACTCGAGCTGTGTGGTCGGGAAATTATTGGTCCAAAAAATATGAGTCCCCTGTCCACTGTCGGTAAATGCAAAATCCAAAAATATGAACGGTCTATAAACTGTCGGTAAATGCAAAGCCCCAAAATATGAACGGCCTATTAACTGTCGATAAATGCAAATCCCAAAAGTATGAGCGTCCCAGGGACGTAGCCACGAGGGGAGGGGGAGGGTTTTGATATTTATTTCAAAGTGCTCGACACTTTTGTCATTGATAATCTGGTTTTGCAATTGTCATAATAGCAAGAATTACGTAGCGTTGTTTCCTGAATCTTGTTCTTTGCCGTTATGCTTAATGAAGCAATGACGCAATTTTATTAGCAGGACAGTGTCGCTTTAGTTCATGCAACTGCCCTCGGCCCCTCAGACCTTCCGTAGAAAAAGGCTAAACAATTTCAAGCAAAAATTATCTACGTACTGTAGCTCAAACTAAATCGCTAACATCTGAATTCCAGAAAGCATTTTTTTGACTTCCTTACAATAATCGTACCTTAAGTGCCTTCGGTAATTTTAGTTTAAAACATCTCTCTTAAATTTGAGAGCATTTTTTGTTATGATACAACTAGGGGCGGATCTAGGGGGGGGGGGGATGTGGGGTATGCTGCGTATGCATCCCCCCTCCAGCCATTTTCAACAATGTTTTAGATCAGTGGTTCTCAAACTTTTTTGCACGTTTACCCCTATTTTAAGTATAAAATTTTTATAGACCCCCTAGCCTAGCTTAACAATTACAAGGAAACAAAATACGTCAAAACAAAGTCGAGTTTTTAACTGAAATGCAAGCTAAAATAGTACACAACCCGAAAATAAGCTTAAGGCCACAGATAAAAAAGATAACGTAAAACGTAACTGTCAGTGCAGCACGCCCGTTTCTTTACTTTTAAACTATTTACTGCGGCTATCTCTTAGGTTTACAACGATTGTTCTCCGTCTTACTGCATAATGCCTAACTGCTGTATCCGCCAGTGTAACAACTGCGCCACATTCACTACAATGCTGTTTGTGATGTAACTAGCAAAAAGAACAGTCTTCATCATGCCATCACAATAGATGATTTAATAAGTAAAATTGTTAAAACGGATACACTTTTATTAGACTACTGTAGCTGAGATTCAATCAACCCTCTTAATTTCGTTTGATTTGTTCAAAAACGTTTTTTGCATTCCTTGGCGGATTAATGATAATTTTGAATTGGAGGCTTTATTGCTCCAGTCAGGAGCGTACTTAGGAGGGGGGCATTGGGCCATGACCCTCTCCTTTGACTCTGCCTTTTAGTAAAAAAAAGCAAAACTAATGATGCCAAGTGACTGAAATATGCCAGAGTCTTTTGATGTTTTCTGTAACTTATGGCCAGGGAGGTGGGATGAGGGGGTATGCATCCTCCCACCAGCCATTTTCAAAAATGTTTATAACATATCCGCTTTTTTCATAACTTCAAGCCTCTTTCGAGTCTTGATGGCAATAAGCCTTACGCCCTAAGTAACGCATAGTCGAAAATGTGCGAACAAATTGCATCATATTAGGCGAAGCACTCAGAATTAGGGTCAAAAAACTTTAAACAAAATTTACCTGAAAATTATTCAAAAAACACTAAAATAGCCATTACTGCATGTAAATTTTCAAATTTGTGCGGGGGAGCATGCCCCCGGACTCCCCTGAAGCTTTTTTTGTTTCTCAATCAGTTTCAAATTTGTTCTGTCGAAAACAAAATACACTTGAAAAAATGTGTAAACATTGGCCTCCCCTTTTTAAAATTTCTCGCTACGCTTCTGGGTCCAGCAGACCCCAGTAGTTATTCATTGACCCCCATTCGACCCCTTGGCTATTTTCGACCCCTTGGATGGTCCAATTGACCCCTGGGGGTCGATATCGACCACTTTGAGAACCACTATTTTAGATGAATAAAATTTTTCCAGAATTTTTAACCTCTTCATAACAATATGCCTTAGTCGCTTTAAGCAAGCAGAACAAAACGCATCACCGGGGAAGCACTCAAAGTTAAGGGCCAAAAATATGACAAACTTTCCTTACAAATTGTTTAAAAAGCACTAAAATGGTCATTGCAATATGCAATTTTTCAAAAATTTTCCGGAGGAGCATGCTATCGGACCCCCCTAGAGTCGTTTTTGGTACTTAAGGTGCTTAAAATTAACTCTGCCAAAAAACTACGCTTGAAAAAGTGACGAAAATTGGTGCCCCTCCCTGAAAAAATTCTGAATACGCCCTTGACATTAAGCATTTTCAAAAAGCTTATTTACGCCCATTTCCAAGTCTAAACGTCTTTGCATTTAGCTAACCTTCAACCTAATTCAAAATTACATTCCCCCACTAAAAATTTCTGGATCCGCTCCTGTATACAACGTATGGTCAAATGTGACGTCATTGCAACTCCCCCATAGCAAAATCCTGGCTACGTTAGTGGAGCGCCCTATCCACTGTCGGGAACTGCAAGGCTCAAAAATATGAGCGCTCTACCGACTTTAGTTCAATCGGAAACAATAATTATTCTTGATCAAATCTGCAAACCAGCATCTTCCAAAGGAATGTTTTTACTGGAAACTGAACTGAAATTCACGGAATTTCGTTCAACGTTTCATCAAGAAAACCAGCTTCAATCGATTTCACGCGATCAAGTCGGCGCGGATTATATCAATTTTGTTGAATGTTTGATCTTCGATGTCCATGACGTCCATGTGAATTTTGTGATTTCGCAATGCAACGAAGATTTCGTAGGAAGATTGCTTATTTTCCATCTAGACTCAACTGAGCTAATCTGACCACATCAACACTTTTACTTCACAAATATTTCGTATGTTTCGTCTTGTTATCATCCTCAGGACTTGCAAGGATTTTTGCATAAAATCACAATAACGAATTAAGGTCACAAGCTTGTCAGAATTTCGCGAGTTACTCGAAATACAATGACGTAAAAATTATATTAATTAATATTCCCTTTTCACGTGTCCATTTTTTGTGAGCCAAAACCGAAAGTTTTGATGTCATAATCACTTATTGAAAATTTGATTATGATGTCATAAATGCTTTGGCCCACAAACTCGTAAACAAGGGTTACCTGTTATTTTCTTTTGACTGATCCTGGCAAGGCATCGACCTTGTCTGACTTTGCAAATCATTGTGATCAATTTTTCTTTTCTGCTTATTTAATTATGCATGATAATTAGCGCAGCTGCTTCTAATGCTCCTGCTTCTCGCGAAATCTCTTCAAATCTTTGAATATGAAGCAAGGAAACCAGTAGAAATAAGTTTAAGCTTCTCTACTTTGTAAAATAATCTGTCATTTAGTTGAAACACCTGCAAAGTCAAGCGAATTACTTTGTTGGTTACGTCCATCCATGATGAAATCTGTCGCAAACTGTGGCTTAATTTGATTCAATCTCCGCTAAGCAATCATCTCCTACATTTGAGTATTATCATCTAATGCGCTTGCACAGCATTTCCGTACCACTAGTTCGCTTGCATGACCCTCCCGTCTTACTAGTTCGCATGCATGGCCTTCCCGTACCGAATTAGTTAGTTAGTTAGTTAGTTGCATATTTATCTTCCTATCACGAGAGAGCGATCAATGCGCTATACGAGCTCGCTTAGGAGTTGCCAGCCATCTGTCTACCACACCAAGATGGGGGAATCCTGCTAAGTGTCTTTCCCAACGGCACAAGTAAACTTGCCGGCTTGTTCTCCACACTGTCCCTTTAATGCTGAGCGTCAAGCAGGGAAGCTGTAAATAGCAATTTTAAAGTCATTGGTTTGACCCGACTCGGAACCAAATCCGAATCTACAGCTCAAGAGACGGACGCTCTATACCACTCGGCCATCTGAGCTGTAAAGTTCACTTGCGTGGCCTTCCCGTCCCGCTAGTTCACCTGCATAGCATTCCCTTACCACTAGTTTACTTGCATGGCTTACCGTCCCACTAATTTGCTTGCATGGCGTTTCCGTCCCGCTAGATAACTTGCATGGCGTTTCCATCCCAGTAGTTCGCTCGCAGAGCCCGTAGCACTAGTTCGCTTGCATGGCCTTCCCATCTCATTAGTTCGCTGGCACGGCCATCCCGTTCAACTAGTTCACTTGCATGACCTTCCCATCTCGCTAGTTCACTTGCATAGCGTCTTCGTTCCACTGGTTCAGCTGTATGGCGTTCCCGTTACACTAGTTTACTTGCATGGCGTTTCCATCCCAGTAGTTCGCTCGCATAGCCCGTAGCACTAGTTCGCTTGCATGGCCTTCCCATCTCATTAGTTCGCTTGCATGGCCTTCCCATCTCATTAGTTCACTTGCATGGCGTTTCCGACTAGTTTCCTTGCATGACCTTCCCATCTCGCTAGTTCACTTGCATGGATTTCCGGTCGCACTAGTTCGATTGTACGGTCTTCCCGTCCCACAACTTCGCTTGCATAGCAATCATGTCCGACTAGTTCGCTTGCATGGTCTTCCAGTCCCACTAATTATATTCAGTGATTGAGTCGAGTACTCAACTTCCGAGTACGAGTATCGCAAAAAACTTCAAGTACGAGTGCAAGTACTGATATTGAAAAATGTACTCGAGTACGAGTACCGTAAAAAAGTTCGAGTACGAGTACTTTTACAAATTTAACAAAAGAACAATTTTTAAGTAGTAACAACTCAAAGTTTGTCGCAAAAACATTAACGAATACGTTTTTTCAGTGTTTGGGATGTTGAGAAGGCGTTTAAAAAAATTAAAACAGCACCTTTTAAATAGCTACTAGCTCTTCCTTAACCCTGCCTGCATAGGTTAAATTGTTTCGAACAGAAAACTGCTTTCTGCTATTTTTTTTCAGGTAACCTACGTCGAGCCCTGTGACTTCACCTAACTTCAAACCCACCGTCGCCTTTGGACATTTGTATTTAGCTATTTTAGGCCTAGATATGGTGAGATGGCAGGATCTATTGCATGCCAAATTGTACTCGGTTCTTCTTGCTATGCCTTCGGCTCACTCTCAAACAGCATAACAATTTTCCTTTTTTTTTTTTTTTATTTATTTTAATTTTTTATTATTATTATTTTTTTTCGTTGTTTATTAGCTCTTGCCATCTTGAGAGACCACCAGTTTCCTATAACAGTCTTGCCCCCAGATTCGCAAACAACTTCATCTTGTCAATTTTATTACTCAATCTCTGTACACACTCCTGCATGGGATGCACAGTCATAGTGCATTGTTAAAATCCTAATAAAACTATTTCAATTACGAGATATAATCTTTTTTTTATTTTCATTTGTGATAGTTGTCGTAAATCTGCGGTCATGCTGGACAGGATTTCTTTAGGTAGGTTTCTTTGCCTGTCTGGCTTTTTGTGGTTACTCTACGGTCTCAACGGCGCTTGGTATGGGGTTAGATTCGGACTCTTTTTCTTTCTAGTTGCACTGTGACGACATTGAGTAACCTCGAAATGCCATACACTGTTATGGTTCCTACCATTGCACTATATCATAGCGGTGTTGGAGCTGTGGTCTCTCCAGTGTCTTTTTTATCTCGCCGTCATATGTTTGCTTTTTGTTCTTTTTTACCCTATTTTAAATTAATCGGGTGTTGCGACCATGCCTACTAATCCCCTCATCTTCAAGTTTCACTCTCGCTAGCATGTTACAACGTTGATCGTTTTGTCGCTTCTTCCCTTTTCTGTGTCCGTTTGTATTTGAAATCCTATATTGCTGTGTTAATTTATTTTGACGGTGCAGAAATAAAAGACACTACTACTACTACTACTACTACATTAATTTATTTACGGGTTTTATTGGCTGTAGTTTGCTATCGAAAGTTCATCTTGTTTGTTAATTTGTTACTTCTAGCGAAAGCCAAATGTACTCGTGTACTCGGCGCTTTTTTTGACCGAGTACCAAATTTATTGACCTTCGAGTACAAATACTAACCGAGTACCAGGGGTTGCGAGTACGAGTACCTCAAAAGTGGTATTCGAGTAGTGCTCGAGTACGAGTACAGTACTCGAGTACTCCATCACTGGTTATATTGCATTCCTTTTTTAGGGATAAAACAAATTTTAATTCAGAATCATATTGCGAAGATATGGCTGTATTGGTAAATGATTTTGCTTCAAATTTGGATGATTTAACTGAAGAGAATTTTAATGATGCATTTGAAGCTTATATACAGGTAATTCACAAAGTAATTGCTAAGCACGCTCCTCTCAAGCAGATGTCGCGAAAACTGAAAAAATTACTAAATAAACCGTGGATAACGAGAAGATACTGTATTTATGAATCCATTCGTCTGAAAAACATTATGTACAAAAATCATTATCTATCGAACGATGATACTAAGGAAAGAAAATATAAAATATTTGCCAATAAGCTAACCAAAACTAAAGCTCTTGCTAAAAAGATTCTATGCTGAAGAGCTCGAAAATAATAAACAAAGGTAATTCACGTAGGACATGGGAGCTGCTTCGCACACCACTCCCAGGAAAATCTTCAAAAAACAACCCACTTCCGTAAAATATAACTGTTCAAGGAAACAAGATAACTAACCAACAACAAATTCTAGAGGAGCTTAACAATTTTTTCTCAAAAATAGGTGAAAAATTAGGCAGCGAATTCCGCACTAACGACGAAGAATCCTATAAAAAATTTCTTTCCAGCTAGGGATTGTTTATTCCAGAATACAAAATTCATCGGATCCGATTCCAAAATTAAACCAATTCCAAATTATGGAATCGAAATAATTGAAGTTCTTCTAGATGCGCTGCTTCAGCGTCGTTTGCGTATGAACGTCAGTGCACGCGCATTTCTCTCGCAGTAAGAACAAACACGCACATGCAAGGGCCATTGCGCAGTGCACACACGCTACTGCATAAAGCAGGGAGTCGAACCGTTTAAAATATCGCTCCGGTTCCGGTTTAGGTTCAATAAATTTAATTTGTAACGGTTCAGTTACGGTTCAGGTTCAAGACTTTTCAAAAATTTGAGTTCAGGTTCGGTTCAGGTTCAGCCGCACCAAAATTTAAAGGTTCGGGTTCGGTTCAGGTTCACAGATTTGAAATATTGAAGGTTCGGGTTTGGTTCAGGTTCAATGATCTCAAATTTAAACGGTTCGGATTCGGTTCGGGTTCACCGTAAAAAAGCGGTTTTTACCGGTTCGCGGTTCAGGTTCGGGTTCGGTTCGACTCCCTGGTATAAAGACACATTGCAACCACGAGTGGTTGCTCGCGTGTGTGTGTGCACACGTGCGGCTGGTGCAAGCCACGCACGTGCGAGCAACGCTTGTCAATGTCATTGTGGCAACATTTTGTTTGCTTTGTGTTTTGCTTATTTATGCTCTTTGGTTTGTTCAGTGTTTTGTTTACGCTCTTTGGTTTTGTTTACATGTTATGGTAGTACTCATTTGTTTACAAGTTACGTTTTCAACAGTATTTTTTTTGTGTAGGCCTATGACATTTTTTCTACTGCTTTTACTTTTTTAACGGTTTCTGTGTAGTTTTGGTCTTCACCAGTGTTTCAATTTTGCAAAACAAGGCTGTGATTTGAAAAATACAAGAATTTGTGATTATTTTGCAATAGGATTCGATATTCTGGAAAGATTCTGGAATTCAAAAAAAAGATTCGAAATTATTTTAGAATAGGAAAATATTCTGAAATGAACATCCCTATTTCCAGCCGAGTGGCACCATCAATTTTCTTAGAACCTCCTCGCGTCAATGAAGTTATAGTCGCAATCAATTCTAGAGATGTACCGATATCAAAATTTCGCCCGATTCCGATACCGAGATCGATCCCGAAAAAAATTACCGATACCGATGCGATTCCTATCTAATGTAATACCGGTACTTAACGTAACACTGGATATATAAAAACTGTCACGCAATGTTGCTGCTTGTTAAAGTTCACCATGCAAAGATAGGTGTCATAAGAATATTTAGCTGAGGGTGGACTAATGCAACAAGGGTGTGACATGGATCAAAGATTTCATATTATATAGAAATAATACCCTTAACTCCTTGGCCATACTGCTTTCAAGTATGTTTACAACTTGAGCCTACCATACACAAAATCGTGTAGTCAATAAAATACAATTTTTAAAATCAAACCCTTTCTATTCGCTTTATTGATTTTTTGAATTAGCAAAAAATATACCAATATTATTACAAATTCCATAATTTTGAATTTCAGGTAGGTGATATGCTAAAGCAACCCATCTGAAAAAGTTAGTCTACTGTAAATACCACATGCTATTTGGGCTCACTTTTTCAGAATGTTTTTTTACATATCTGATAATCTTACTGCATTGCTGACGCAAAAACAACTTCAAGTTTTGCAATCCCAGTAGGCAAATATTGTTAATTTTAACCACTAAACTTCAACTAATAAATTTTGCAGATAGTCTTACAGCTCATGTTACTAATTTTTAAAATTATTTTTGAATGTTTGTTGCTGGTTACTACCATTTTCATTGTCAAATCGTTTTCAAAGAATCAGTAATTACAAGCATTTTCGACCGATCCGATACCGATAACCAAAAAAAACACCGATTATACCGATTCCCGTTACCAATTCCGATTAATCGGTACATCACTAATAAATTTTCATAAATCTTTTGCCATGTTGATATCCCTCCGTTTTTTTTTTCATACCGCTTGCTGTGTTTTAGTCCTAACGTTATGTTATTTTGTTGACAATGCTTTCCGAGTGGGAATATTCCCACGAAGTTGCAAAATTGCAAAAATTGTACCTGTATTTAAAACAGGAAAAACCGAAAAGCTAACTAATTATCGTCCAACATCGATCCTCACTTGTTTTTTTTAAATTTTTTGAAAAGTTAATTCACAGTCGGTTGATTTCTTTTTTTAAATAAAATTCCCTTCTGCACAACTCGCAGTATGGATTTTGAAATGGCATGTGAACAACTCATGCTGCATTAGATGTTCCAACCAGTACATGTTAACAAATTAATAATGAGCAATATAGGCCTACAGGCCTAATACTACTAAATTTAAAAAAAACGTTTGACACGGTTTGTCACAGGAAATTATTTCATAAGCTTGCACACTGTGGAATTCGTGGGGAAGCGCTCAAACTACTGCACTCGTTTTTCTCCAATAGACAACAATTTGTTTCTTTCCAAAACTTGAGTTCTAAAACCTTAACGAATAATTACGGAGTACCCCAAGGAAGTAACTTCGGACTTTTACTCTTCCTTATTTATATTAACGATATATCCAACACTTTAAATTCAATCCCCAGACTATTTGCCCATGATACGTGTTTAGTAATTCATTCGGCTAATCTTGATTTATTAAAATACAACATAACTAGTGAACTGCAAAAGGTACACATTTGGACAAATGCCAATACAATTACCGTTAATCCCAAAAAAACTTTGACTCTAATTATGCCTCCCAAGATTACCAACCCAATCCCAGATATTGAAATGCAATTCTTAAACACATCGATTTCAGTAAATGATCAAATTAAGTACTAGGGCATCACTATTGACACGAGACTAAATTTGGAAGAGCATATTGGCATAGTAGCGAAAAAAATATCTAGATCCTTAGGTGTAATGTGTAAACTCAGAAACATGCTACCCTCAAAAGCTGTGCCGGTCTTATATTATTCCATGATTCATCCACATCTGCTATATGGTATTTTTATTGAGGGGAATACATGCGAAAAGTATCTAAAAAGATTAATAACACTCCAAAGTAAAGCTGTTAAAGTATTAGGAGGTGGTAGATGGCAGGACCATGTCTCTGCTTATCATTCACAATTAAATATTTAAAAATTAGAAGATCTTTATACTTACGGAGTAGCTAAATTAATGCATAAATATTCGCAAAATAAACTACCAAAGAAACTTTCTTCCTTTTTTACCCCCGTAAATGCGATACACTCACGAACAACCCGGTTGGCTTCATCTGGACTTAATCTGAACTTACCGTTTTACAAAACAGAAAAAATGCAGAGATCTTATAAATTTCAAGGAGTCAGAATTTGGAACTTGGTACCACAAGAGATGAAAATACTGTCTTTCAATCAGTTTAAAATTAGATTTAAAAAGCATTTAATTTCAAAATATTAGACTAATAGCTTGTACTATCTAAATGTGATGGAAGTCAAATCACTTACGGTTAATAGAAATACAATGAAACGTAATATAGCGCAAAAATTAATCCAGGAAATAAATATAAACGTCCAGCAGCCTGAATTGACTACAAGGGAGCTGCTCGACTCGATGACCGAGAGGTCCCTTCGCAGCTTCCTGCTGCAATTCATGAAACCTTACCGTATTGTTTACGAGCACGTTTATTTTCCGTATCCGTCTATTACCGTTGTTTAATGTAATTTAGATTTGCTTGGTGTTGTTATTGTAGTTATTTATCTAAATGCGTTCGATTTGGTGTGGCGTATTGAGTTGTTCAAATATATCAGCATCATCATTTGAGGTTACACCAATTTTGCTCTGAGCTCTTCTTATAATCAGCTTTGATTTTGATTAATTAAACTTTTCCACACGCGAGCATTGCTGGCAATCCGGAAAGCCAACACAAGACGTAGCTGAATGATTGGGGAGAGTGCTCTCTCTGCCAGGGGTGCAAATATTGTTGCTGGGGGGAGGGGGAAAAGGGGGCAAAAATTTATCGAGGGTTTAAAAAGTTTTTTAGACATTATAAAAATCAGTAAGCTCAAATATAAAGTCAATCTTCATCATAAGATGCAACAAAAAGCATGCAAAGTGGTCTTCATTAATCCAGAGGCGAGATTTGAGTACAGGTCCATGCAGGCTCAGTTGAAATGACGACATTAAATGCCCAAGAAAGTAACTTTATTCGATTAGATGAATCGTAACGAAACTGAAACACAGCTGAGCTGCATCATCCCCAGACGCTATTCAAAAAACAACTTCAAAAATCACATCAAGGGTCAAGAGGTTTTTTGGCGATCAGAATTTATTGGATCTTTTGTAAGAAATCTGCACAAATCGACTTTAACTAATCGTCATACATAAGATGGAATCGAACGCGAGACCTTCTAACCACAAGCAGATCGACAGGCGGTGATGTCAGACTCAGATTGAAAAACAAATTTCAAAAACAGAAATCTCCGCAAAAATAAATTTAATTACACATGTCTTTTTCTGTATGTCTTTTTCTATATTTAAATCGAGGTTGGTTTGAAAACAAGTATTGAAATACGCTCGTGGCAATTCATAATAATAACTGTTAATGACGTCATATAGCGATTTGAGTGATCGCGATTCTCTGCAAATAATAACTTCTATGACATCACACTCCAACCATTGTTATAACAATACATAGTTCGAAATATAAATATCAAAAGCAGAAAAAATTTAACAAAAAATAATAGAATTGCAGTTTCTTGCTAACGTTTCATCTGTGATTGCTCAATTTTTAAGCTTACATTTTGTTCAAATAAAAAAAACAATGGAGAGCTTCTATTCTTTGGGAAGGGAAGTTACAAAGATCTTCTGGCTAGACTAAAGCAGTGTGGCTGGGTCCATGGTATCACTTGGAATCTAGATAGTATGATGAATTAGAAGTCAATTTAAAGGTTAAAAGATTGTCAAGTTGAAGATAAGAAAATATATGCGATGATCTCTTTTAGAACTTGAGAAGATTACGCTCTTTATTTCTTTTGAATAATTATGAAGAGCTTCTAATTATTAAACAATATGACGTCATAACTCTAAGTAGAAATGGTCCCTTAATTGATCACGTAATTTAGGAATATTTTCTGTGTTAAACTGTTGACAGTGCTGATCAGTTTGCAGCGAACGAAACAGAAATAATGTTGAAGTTCCAAGAAGCGTAAACTTGGTATCAATTTCTAAAATTAAAACCACGTCAAGTTAAATTGGGACTTCAGGTAAAATCCAGGAAAAATAACAAGTTGATAAAATAAGAAAACAAAATAAGAAGCTCTTGTGTTACGGAGTATTTCTCCTCATGAAATCTTGCTTAACTATAATATCATTTGCTAAAACGTGTGAGCATTCAATGATGCGCGTGAAAGTATAATGCTACCACTACACACAGCATGGTATGAAGTCATCCACACTTCACAATGCACAAAGTTGGATCGATGACGTCACTAGATGAGAGAAACTACCATTGTGAGTTGATGGTGTTTGTTCGGGAAGATGTTTGTGACGGAGATTCGGGAAATGTTATGCATTAAACAATCGCTAATTTAAGGCGTGGTATGTTCGCTAATAAGCGCAAAATTAATGTTTTGTACGGGGCGCCGTTGAGAAAAAAACGATTTAGCAAAGTTTCTACAAATTTTCAGCAACATTTACACTGTTTCACAGCTATTTGGTCAAAGTAAACTGCATCTAAAACGCTTCGAAAAATGCAATAACGGCCAAAGTGGAACGACATTTGATAAAAGATGCGATAATTATTAAATAGCGGCGATATTTTATAAATAGCAGCAACATTTAATAAATAGCAGTGACATTTAATAAACATCAGCGACATTTAATTAATAGCGTTGACATTTAATAAATAGCAGCAAAGTTTCGCTAATGTGCTGCCGTAATATGCTAATGAGAACGACTGTGTTTCCGTTTAGTTTAATATTTAAAATGATGTTAAAAAGTTTAATAAATTGTTTGTCCAAATTTAAATTACTATCGGCACAGTGTATTTGTATTACTAACAGTTGAACCACTCTTTGTGCTCGGTGTCCTTAACGAAAATCAGAGCTTAGATTGACATGTTGACATTGACATATATATTTTTGTTTGCAATTTTTTTTTTATGAAGTTTACGAGGAGCTTTTGTAGCTTCTATAGTGATTGCTAGACTAATTTGGCAATAAATAAGAAAAGTGAGAAATTTTGATTAGGGGTAAATGATAAAGTAAGTATGGGGGAGCATGGGGAAGTATTGGAGGAGAGTGAGGGTTGTGAGAACATGTGGGAGGAAATGTGGAGAGTCGTAAGTGTGGGAAAGTGTTGGAGCAGGTTTGGGGACAGAGGTGTGAGGAATTGTGGGGAAAGGTGTGTGAAGGGAAATGTAAAGGGGGAGGTGTCAGGTGAGTGTGGGGAGAGATGTCGGGTGAATGTCGGCGGTGTAGGGAAGTGTGGGAAGAGATGTTGGGGAGGTGTAGAAAAGTGTGTGGTCTCCCCCCGACACTTTTCCATACCTCCCCACACACCTCTCCACACCTTCCGACACTAACCCCATGACGTAAACTCTTTCACACCTCTCCCACACTTTTCCCCGCACATCCCCTCACATTTTCCACACCTCCACACCACTTCACTTTTTTACACCTCCCACACTCACCCGACATCTCTTCTCACGCCCCCAACACCTCTCTCCATACTTCTCACATCTTCCCTCCATACGCCTCTTCCAACACTCACCTGACACTTCCCCCACACTTCCCCCACACTTCCCCATACCTCCCCACAATCACTCTTCACATTTTCTCACAACCCCCACCTTCTCCAACACTTCCCATACTCCCCCATACTTACTTTATCATTTACCTCTTACCAAAACTATTCACTTTTCTCATTACAGTATTGCCAAATTAGCTTAGCAATTAAGTTCACTAGAAACTCCTTGTAAACTTCATAAAAAAAAAAAGAAAACAAAAATAAATAATAGCAACACAACATTTTAGCTCTGATTTTTGTTCCGAACACTGAGCACAGAGAGTGGTTTTACTGTTAGTAATATACATACATTGCGCCGATAGTAATTCAAGTTTGGATAAACACATATTAAACTTTTCAAAATCAATTTCAAGATTAAACTAAACGAAAACACTGTTGTTCTCAACATATTAATTTTTCGCAGCACTTTGCTAAACATCGCTGCTCTTTATTAAATGTCAGCGCTGTTTATTAAATGTCGTTGATGCTTATTAAATGTCACTGCTATTTATCAAATGATGCTGCTATTTATTAAATATCGCCGCTGTTTAATCAATGTCGCGATATTTACTAAATATCGCCGCTATTTAACAAATATCGCAGCTATTTATTAAATGCCGTAACACTGTAGGTGTTGTTGTATTTTTCGAAGCGCTTTGCAAATTTGTACAAAATTTGCTAAATCGTTTTTTTCACAACGGCTTCCTTTAGTTTTGGTGAAAAAGAGAAAGAACATTTTTTGCTACGTTAAGTAATTTTATGAGAAAAGGTAAAGTGAAGCGTTAAAAGCACACGAAATTCATTCGCGAAATTATTTTTGAAATAAGTTAGGGTTAGATGCGTGAAATAAGTTGCGCTTTGTTAAATAAAAACCGTAAATTTGTGATGGAGAATTTTGTAGCGCTCTTGCGCAACTGACGCCATATAAACAACTTCCTGCAAAGCACGCATTGACCAAAACGGGATTCGAACCTGGCTTTCTTGCTCTGGCAGCAGAAGAATTTACAAGGAGACACCTACATCATCTTCCCGTAAAATAACAAAATCGATTTATGGACTGAGCCGGAAGATTTCACGTGATGACGTCATAAATTGAAGCTGTCGCGTCAAAACAAGCAGTTTGGGAATCGAGCCAATAGCGAAGACGTTCTACGTCACACCATTGCGATCATGATATTTTGAGTAAATTTGTTTCTGAGCTTGTTACAGATCCGTGTTGTCACACCATGTCACGCTATTATGACGTAAACAATGGCATCCATCTGAACCCCAGCACTCCCGGTCACCAAACATTCTAAGCATGCCATTGGGCTATCCAAAACTATGACGTCATAGTGATAAACATTTCCATAATCTTGTTCTATTATTGGCGAAGACCGATTGACCATATACAGTAAGGTCAGGAGAGCAGAAATATGCCAACTCTTCAGATCGACTCAGCCAGGTTTTACACCCGAAAAATAATGTTAAAAAGATGATGTCAGATTTATGATTAAATTACAAACAACTTAGTTGTGACAAAGTTTGTGTGTTAGCTTATCATTTTGAAATCATTGTAAAAAAAATATAAGAAAATCCTTGGGTGATTCAATAACAACAATTCTTCCAAATCTCTCTTGGTTAATGAATCTCAAGATATTATCATGATTTTAAAACACAGAACTTTTTGCTGCTTGGTTTACACCATTTGCTATTGCGGGCCACTTAGTCACTTACCAATGAGCAAGCGGGCCGCATGACTTTTTAGTCATAGACCTATTATGAAACCTGTTAAAAACGAAAAACTTGGTTATCAGCAGTAACGAACCACCGAAAGTAGCCTACCCATGGGTGAGTACCGTTCGGACGTTTAAGTGACACTTTTCAGTCGCATATAAAATCAGTCTAAGCATTTCAAATCCTTTCGTTTTGGCGTGGAATAAGTTTATTACAAAGCAAAAAAAAAAGTAAAATTTGTCCGATAGGTCCCACACTTTCCCCATAAAAATCCATCCATCTACCATCTTTCGTTTTTTTGGTGAAGACATCGAAATAAACGGCTACTTAAAAATTGATTTGAATAAGGTGTACCGCATGGAGTAGGTATTTAAATTAAAAATTCTATTGACAAAATCACCCAGGAAATGAAAGCTTTTGGAGATAGATTGGCAAGGTATGAGGCTGAATATGCTAGCATTAGCACCAGGCCTGATGTTGAGGCTTCTAAAACTAGCAGCAGGCCTGATGCTGGTGCTGTTGCCAATCTTGTTGCAGATCAAAAGGAGCAAGGAAACAAGTTAACGGAGATGAGGACTGCATTCAACAACTTGCAGAAAATCATCCACTCGCTCCAAAAAAGAATGGAAGATCAAGAAAGGAATTTGGACGACCTAGAACAGTATGGGAGGTCCAACTGTCTGATTGTCCACAAATGTGAAGGAGTTCCGAAAAAGGGAGAGTATTTAGAGCATGAAAAATGCATATGTAATGTGTTAAATGACAACTTACAACTAAACCCTCCTTTGCAGTTAAACGATAATGATGTTGCCCATCCTTTGCCCTCAAACAACAACAACTACTGCCCTGTCATCGTTAAATTTTTACGGCGAAGCCAAAGAAATTACATATATTCAAGAAAAAGATTGCTAAAAGGGAAACGAATGGTCATCACTGAATCACTAACCAAACGAAGACTTCAACTATTAAACGAGGCACGGGAGGTATTAGACTGGAAGTCAGTATGGTCATTTCATGGTGACATATATGCACTTGCTGCAGGAAGAAAACAGGTGATTCGCTGTGTTAATGATATCGTTAAGATTAAACAATTGATTTTGGCATAAAAATTTGAAGTTCTTCACTTAGCAGCTAGTCTAATATTAAATTTGTAGCTGAAGCATAATAAAATCTAACTCAAGTAGGCCTATAGTCAATAAGTGATTAAGCATATTGTTATTATCATAATTTATTATAATGAGAAAAAAAAACAACATGCTATTATAATGCAAAAATGGCTAATTGCCCCTATCACTTGAAAGTACAGACAACTTTTTGTCTTTGTTGTCGCCAATAAGGCATAACTAATTTTAAGCTTTTTTGTTTTGTTTTTCTTCTATTTTAGTTTTTTAATTGAAAATTGTTTTGTTTTTCTTTTTTCCACAAGCAGCATGCTAAATAGCATTAAGTCAAAATGCAGCCAATGCAAAAAAACAATAACTGGTAAACAAAGATATACAGCTTGCAGCCTTTGCTCCTTAATTTTTCACCAGAAATGCCTTGTAAGTAATATGTCAATAAATGGGAATATTTGTGTCTCCAACAGCAACTACATATGCCATAACTGTGCTACTGCAATTTTTCCCTTTTTTTCCCTTACCAATGAAGAACTCCTGGAAGAATTTTCTTCTGCTTTTAGGATTAGTGCATCAATGCTTGATGATATGTTAGGTGACTCTGAGCATCCAAATAACTGTGATGCAAACCTTAATGAAGATGATATTAGTAATAACATACTAAAAGATGTGTACGTTACTGCAAATGAAGCAACTAGATTTTTATTAGATCCAGCAGAAAATATAAACAATAATTACCGATTCTCAACTCTATGTGTAAATGCACGGTCAATAGTAAACCCAGTCAATTTAACCAAAATAGAAGGATTGATCGCTTCGCTAGATTATAAGCCCGATGTAATAGGGATAACTGAAACATGGGAACAACCTAATTCATTTGGACAGTATAAGTGCTTACCAGGATACATTTTTGTATCTAATGGAAGAATGCGAAAAAAAGGAGGGGGAGTTGGATTATATATTAAAGATAGTTTGAACTTCCATGTGTGTAACGATTTGACTTTAATGAATGAACAGGTTTTTGAATCAATTTTTATAAATATTCAGTTCATGAACAAAGAGATAACTTGTGGGACAATTTATCGATCACCCCAGACTAATCAAGAAGCCTCTACCCAGTTTTTTAATCACCTTGAAAATACTTTGAAGATTTTGAATAAGTCAAAAAACAGAAGCTTCATCATGGGGGACTTTAATATTGACCTTCTAGATGTAAATAATAATAACTTAGAAACATATGTTGAGACAATGTTTGATTATAATTTCTACCCCTTGATTAACAAACCAACTCGTATAGTAAAAGATAAATTCTCTGCTATTGATCACATTTGGACAAATGTTACTGGAGCTCAAATAAAAAGTGCCATTCTTGCTCATGAAATAGCTGACCATCTTCCAGTAATTCAAGTTTTTAATATTGGCACACTTTTGTTAAAGTCTGAAAATCGAGAATGGAACTTTAGTCAACCTAACCTGCAAAATTTTGTCAAATGCTAGAAGCAACGGACTTTGGTGAAGTGTATAATATATCTGACCCGGATGATAGCTTCAAAGTGTTCTTGAGAGAAATTAACCCCTTGTTAGTTGACTGCTTTAAGAGGAAAAAAAGTCCAAAAAGAAATATTCAACGTTGTGTATGGCATAACCGTGAGCTGTTACTTCTCTCTCGAAAAAAAGGCAGACTGTACAAAATCTATCTTAACAAGAAAACTTCAAGCGCGAAAGAAAAATATCATAAATTTAGAAATTTTTATTTCCACGCGATAACTCAAAAAAAGAAAGAGCATGTACAAAATCAATTTAAAAAGCATCAAAATAATATTCGGAAAACTTGGCAACTGATGAAAAATCTTCTTGGTAAAGTTCGCGATAAGTCTAGTTCTACATCTATCAGCTATGAGGGTGCTCACGTCAATAAACCTGTCGAAATAGCTAACTGTTTTAACCATCATTTTTCTACAATAGCTAAAAAACTAATTGATAAACTACCTTTGTCTGCCTCTAAATTTAATGATTATTTACCACCACCAAATCCCTCTTCCATGTTCATGACCCCTACAAATATAGTTGAAATCAAGAGATTTATAAGTGAACTTAAACCTAAGCTGAGTGCTGGTGTTGATCAAATCCCTCCAATCGTTTTGAGATATCTTCCTGATAATGTACTACACGCCCTAACTTACATATTCAATCAGTCTTTATGCGAAGGAAAATTTGGATCTGTGTTCAAGCTAGCTAAAATTATAGCAGTATACAAAAAAGGAAATCCAAAGAATGTTTTGAATTATAGACCTATTAGCTTGCTCTCTTCTGTGTCAAAAATTCTGGAAAAAATTGTTTACGCTAGATTGCATTCGTTTATTAACATGGATAATAATCTCTCGCATCAGCAGTTTGGATTCAGGAATAAACATTCGACCAATCATGCAACAACTCTGCTTATTAGTAACATTGTAGATGCTTTTGAAAAAAAACAATTGGTAATGGGAATTTTTCTTGATATCTCAAAGGCATTTGACACAATTGACCACGCAATTTTACTGCATAAATTGAATAACTACGGTGTAAGAGGTATATCGTTGAATTGGTTCAAAAGTTACCTCTCCAATCGTTCTCAAATTGTGGAATATGCTGGTGTTACTTCTTCTAACCAAATGAATACCTTTTGTTCGGTGCCACAAGGCTCTATCCTCGCACCTTTATTATTTATCATCTATGTAAACGACTTTAAAAATTGCCTGCAGTATAGCACAAATATATCTTTCGCTGATGACACGAATGTTTTTATTGTTGATAAAAATCTTCAAGCACTTCATGAAAAAGGAAACATCGAACTTGAAAACATTGATAACTGGATGATAGCAAATAAACTATCTGTAAACACCAATAAAACAAATTATATTTTGGTCCAAACACCAAAATCCCGATTAACAAAAACCGTGAAAAATTTTCAGCTGAAACTAAGAAATAATGCGATAGATAGAGTGTCTTCAACTCGATTTCTTGGAGTGTTAATAGATGAAAACTTATCATGGAAGAACCACGTAGATATGATCAAGAAAAAAATGAGAGCTGCTCTTGGTGCTGTTATGCGCATTCGTGTGTATTTATCTTCTAAAGCCATACTTTGTCTTTACCACTCATTGCTACTTAGCCATCTTCGCTATTGTATAACCAACTGGTGTTTTGGCAATGAAACCAGAATTCATCAATTACAACGCATCTGTAATAAATTTATCAGATTAGTTTTTGGCGTAAAGAAACGTGACAGTGTAAAAAATGTCATGAAACAAAATGGATTATTGACTATTAAACAAGTATATCATGTTGAGCTAGCTATTTTCATGTATAAAACCGTTAAAAAACTTTACCCAGTCGCAATACTAAACTTATTTCAATTAAAATCAAGTCTTGTATCAACTAGAAGTAATAGTCTTTATATCTCCCCATCATATAGATTAACTATGTGCCAACAGTTTATAAAATTTTCAGGACCTAAAATATTGAGTAAATTGCCAACTGCGATTAAGGAAAGCAAGAGTTTAAAATCTTTTTCAGACAAAGTTAAAGCACATTTTTTGAGCACAGACTAATTATTATGTCGTTAGCAAGTTCTGTCGATTACCGCTACCTCTGTTGGGTCATTGTATATTTACAGTAATTGATTTATGAATTGATCTGTTCTGGTGCTGCTGTTGATCTTTATTTGCAGATGCTCAAAGAACGAATGGAATCATGAAGTTGGAAATCCAAAAAGATGTCGACTAGCAACTCCATCTAATACTAAATCAAGAACCACAACCACAATGCAGAAGCAATATTTCACTTTAATTTGATTGATGAACAGTGCCTATTTCTGAAAAGATGGTTAATTATTATTATCAAAACTCAGTTTTTAAAAAATACCTTTTCGTGATTACATATATAAATTATACACAAAACTGCAGTCATTCGTAGGCTACTGTTAAATACCCTATCAAAAAACTGGCATAGTATTTCTAATCTATCGTTAATCTGATACCAATACACTCCTGGATATGAGTAAAAACTGTACCCGGTTGTGAACTTGTATTTTAAACTAGTGCGGATGAATGAGGGTACCCATTCACAACTCCCTCCAGGTAACCCTTGGGCAAGGTTTAGAACCTGTTAGCCCCCCAATAGCTAGAGTCACAGGCTGAAATCTTTGTGCTAATACAGTTTATTTGCAAAATTGATCTTGTTTGCTATGGCATGTTGCTTAATTAACTAATTAATTAATTTTGTTTCTGCGTTGGTTCGTTTTGTGCGTGTGTTTTTGTTGTTAAATCCATTTGTTTTTTTTGTTGTTTTTATTTATTTATTTTGTTAGGGTCACGCAGCCATGCCTAGTCTTTTTGACGGGCATGCTTCAACGATTACCCGTTTTGCTGCGTGTGCCCTTTTCCGCGCTTGGCCAATACTTATTATGAACGTGTGTTTATAACGTAATGGAGTGCGGAAATAAAAACGAATTGATTGATTGATTGAAACACCGAATAACAAATACCTTAAAAAGCTGTAAAATTGGTGGTACAAGCTCAACAATTCATTTCTGCAACTTTATATAATTCGCCTTACAGTAGTAGATCTTACATAATCCGTAGTACTGTAAGGCAAGCTAAGCTCTCAGCCTCTCGCTCATAGTTACTCGTATGCTGCACTATGCTGAAGCTGCACCGAGTTATGCTGTTATGTAATAATAATAACATTACCACAATTAAGCCTATGTTGTTACTATTACATAACAATGGATGAACTGCTGAATCCTGAAACAGATGAAAGGCTTGTACTGTACGTTTGCATGATTCCTTTGTGACACGCGCGTGGTCCAGTCGGGGGGTTCAACTTTTTTTTTGAAATCGCGTCGCAAAGATTAGACGGGCAAAGAAAGTTCAAGGTACTGCTGGTCTCTCTAAAATGTTCGCAGGCCGCATGTTCTTCACCTCTAGTTTACACTAAAAGAAATACTCGCTTTGCTACTACGCCACATCCGTTTTCACGTCACATCCGCTTTATTTATCTTCGGAGATAGGATTATCTGAATCCAAGATCAATACTTATATTCTAAATTAAGGTCTGTTTCGTCTTTACAAAACTCATCAAAATGTGATTCCAGTTGATAAAGTGATTTTACCTCAGCAAAAAATAGACAAACTCTTTACAGATATTTTCATCAAATCGAAACTACTTTGAATTTTCAATGGATCTTTGCAAAATTGAAATATATTTTGCAGCCACATTAATAATACTGTAATTTGTCAATTCCCAATTATAGAAAATTTATTATCTTAGTTTTTCCATTGATCGAAAGTTTCAATTCTCAATCGCCTCGATATTCGTAACTTATCGCTTCGTCGGTGGTTTCACCTCGGCTGCGACTAAAATACTGCGTCATTTTTGTCCCTCGCTGTTAATTATGAAAGGTTTGAACAAAAATCAAATAAATCGAGGAATCTTCTAAAACAAATTGTAAGAATGAGAATTTCGAAATTGTTTAAAAAAAAACAACATTGGAAAAACAACATTAAAAACCAAGATCCAAATATTTCCACTTCAACTGCCACTGCCCTCATCAGTACTATACTGCTTACCAGAAAAATTGAAATTGAAAAAAACGTTCCAGTGCTAATTACGAAAGCTAAAAAAATCTGACAAATTTTGAAACATCTCGTAAAACAAACAGTAGGCCATAGAAAAAAACATGTTTTTATATCAGATTTGAAACGCGGTTCACTCGATGACAGTGCAAAGCGCTGCGGCGCTTGACTCATCGCTAATTGTGACTCACTGTATCGTTCATAAACAAAAACGCTCTCGGAAAAACTTTGAACAATTTTTATCATCTTTCGCAACTTAAGTGTTCATTGTTTACTTCAGGAATGCAAGAATCAGCAGTATTTCAAAACGGGGGGAGTATCTAGAACGTGAAAAATATGTATGCGGATTACTAAACCATAATCTAAAGCTAAATCCTCCATTGCAATTTGCAGGTGAATGATATAGACCAGGCAGGTGAATGCAGGGTTGGGAAAAATCGATTGTAATCGATATTCGATATCGATATTCTTTACTTTTTGTTTGTCGAATGCATTATAGAGCCTTTATTTTTTTGAATGAGTATGGAATATGGCCTTATCTTTACTTTTTTTCGGCTTAAATCGATATTCGATAATCGATTCTTTTCGTGGAGATTATTTTATCATGCTTTAGTAAAATTAAAATGCTTGTCAGATTGTCATTCCTTTTTGCTGGCATAATTTTTTTGGGCCAAAACCCCGACTGAAAATAAAACAGAGTTGCTAGAACAAAGCTATTTCGCATGCATGGTCGCACCCGCATGCAATGTCGGTAAACTACTGCGTGACCGTGAGCAAATTCCAGAAAAGGCTTGGCGCATACGGCTAAATGTGCAATCGGTTAGGCGGTAGGTAGCTAGGCCTTATAATGCGCTATGGAAGCAAAGTTAGCAGTTTCGTGGTAGTGTAGGTATATAGGTACCGGTAATTTTACTGCTTTATTGGTGGCCTACTGAATTAGTGATCAGCTGGTAGCGTGCTGTAATTTGGTTTCCTGAAAATCAATCATAGGCCTACCCAGTACCGGTACCAGAAGTAACGTAGACGGGAACTCAAGGTTGACATGAGTTGCTACTAGGGCATAAAGCTCAGCAGTAAGACCGCTTGACTATTGAATTTATCAGTAAAATTGCTTAACAAATTCCAGCTTTTGTTCGATCTGTCATTGTACCGGAAGGCCTGCGCTCTGTAACTACTCAGTACTTGAAGTTAGCAAAAAGTAATAGCCAAAGCTGGTCTTGCAGGCATGTCCGGAGTGTAGGAGGGGGGCTACAAAAAAGTTGTTATGGGAAGTCTTCCTAAAACGTTGTTAAAAGATATCATCTAAAATACAGTCATACACACTCGGCGTGTACTGTTAACAATAGACACCTACAGTCAAGTGCTCAATGTATGGAAACAAGTTAGTCCAACAATTTTGGGGAGCAAAATATTTTTGGGGCTTGTAGCCCTTAGGGACAGGTATGCGGTGTGCAAGGGTTATGGTATCACTACGAGCTTTGCGCCAGCTTATAGAGCTCATAACTTTTTCATTTGCAGCAAAGTCCAAAAATTGGTGTTAAAAAAAAATAAAGCAGCATGAAAGAGCAAAATAGCATATAACGTCGTGTTCTGTACACCTTTCTCGTTTGAATAAATGTTTTTTCTCGCCTGGTTTCTACTTGTATAAAACACAAGCTTATTTACCCTTTTAAAGATTTTAACGATCTCTATATAGCCTCAGAACTTCTAAGTCAATTTTATAAGCAGATCAATCAGCAGATAGATACCCGAACGTATAGTTGCTGATATTGATTAATGTTGAAGACAATCAAGACTGTGCGCAAAGCGCTAACCCAGTTCCAAACTAAAGCAACATTTAATGCGAAATTGACAAATTGTAAGTAAGTTACTCGTATAGTAGAAACATGTTTATACAGCATGCAAGGCTTGCAAGCCCGGTAAACTACTGAGACCATAAGCAATGATTAGAAAGAACATGGCCCAGAAGAGCAGTGCACTCATAGGGCATGGGGCGAAGACCCGAAAAATTTTATCACTTAGCGTACCCAATTGCATTTAAATTACTATCCGGGTCCATTTTCCACCAGCGAATGCGCCATCCGTAGAAAGAAAACACTATCCGGGTCCATCATGTTCGATTCTGATCAAAGGCCAAAATGCTACTGCTGTGATTTAAATGTTTAACCATCCGTTTGCTCAAAATGTTTTATCAGCATCATTGCTTTTGTCATTTCAAATATTTGGCGCTAATGTTCGCAATAATATATTCATTCCATAAACCTGTACCAGCAAAACTATCGTATTTCTCTTTTAATCTTAACTACGGACAAAAGCAAATTGCAAAGCCAAAATGGAAGAGTTGCCAGAGAGTTGACAGGTTGAGAAACTAGCATCTGACAAAATTTGTGATTCTTGGTGAGTATCAATAACTTTGCTTGCAAAAGTGCATTTGGTGGTAGCACTAGGTTTGCAGTATTTCGAAAAAGCTAAAATCACTCAGTATAATATCGAATATCGATTACAACATTCTTTATTCTTTACTTTTTTAAACTACCATCGAAATCGATTATTTCTTTACTTTTTGGTGAACTATCGAATATTTCTTTACTCCTTTGAGTATCGATTCCCAACCCTGGGTGAATGGTATAGATATTGCCCATCCTCTTCCAGCTTAAAGCAACAATTGCCCGGTAATTGTGAAATTTCTTGGAAAAAGCCAAAGGAATTATATTTTTTTGCAAAAGAAGTTGCTGAAGGGAAAGAGATGATCATTACCGAATCCCTCACCAAACGCCGACTGCAGCTCTTAGAAGCTGCAAGGGATGTTTTTGGCTGGAGTCCGTGTGGTCATTTAATGGCAATGTCTGCACATTCGCTGGTGGAAAAAAACAGGTTACTCGTAATGTTAATGACATTATTGAAATTAAAAATTCAATGTAATCTTAAAATCTTTTTTCACCAACAGCCTTGAGTTATGATTTGTAGACTCTAGTTGATGTATGAAAAATGTAATTACTGGTAACCAATCAACAACTAATGGGTAGTTTTTGGCCAGATTATTGACATTATTATGATTTTACCCATACGAATGTGGCAAAGTCATTATGGCTAATACTAATTTTACAGACACCCTTATTAATTAGAAGTATATATCAGTAACTGTTAAATCGTGTAGATCTTCCTCCGCAAAGGCTTGTATACACATACCCTTAAATTTTTTTGTGGTTTTTGTTATCTTCTGTTTATTGTTTGTTCTAAACTTTTTAAATATTTTTAAGTAGCATGCCTATTAGCTTAAATTGCAGTCATTGCAAAAAAAATGTAACTAGCAAGCAAAAATATGTAGCTTGTGGCCTTTGCTCTCTAACTTATCATGTAAAATGCCTCAAAAGTAATCTATCATTAAAGAAAAATGATTTAATTTCTGTGGTTAACTATACCTGCCAAACATGTATGCAAGTGGTTTTTCCTTTCATTTTCTTTCAAATAAGGAATTTAAAGAATAGTTCACTACTAATTTTGAAATAAATTCGTTACGGTTGAATGAAATGTTTGCTGACCCTGAGCATGTAAACAACTATGATATAGAGTCTGGTAGTGATGGTGAAATTAATATAAACTTACTAAAAGATGTGTATATTAGTACTGAAGAAGTGAACAGTTTTTTTGTAAATGATAATCTCCAAGAAACTATGAGTAATAATTACCAATTCTCAACCCAGTGTATTAATGCCCGTTCCATTGTGAATCCTGTCAATTTTACCGAAATAGAAGGATTGATACCTTTGCTAGATTATAAGTCTGATGTAATAGGGGTAACTGAAACCTGGTAACAACCTAATTCATTTTGACAGTGTAAATGCCTTCCAGGATATACGTTTGTGTCTAATGGAAGAATAAATCATAGAGGTGGTGGAGTGGGTATGTATGTTAAAAATAGTTTGAACTTCTATGTATGTAATGATCTAAGTGTAATGGATCCAAAAATCTTTGAATCAAATTTTTATAAATATTCAGTTTTTGAATAAGGAAATAACCTGTGACACCATTTATAGACCACCTCAGCATAATAAAGAGGCTTTTTCACAGTTTTTTGTCATTTTGAAAATACTTTGACCAGCTTGCATAAATCTAAAAACAAGTGTTTCATCATGGGTGATTTCAATATTGATTTGCTAGATGTTAGGAATGAAAACACTGAAACATATGTGGAATCCATGTTTGATTTCAATTTGTACCCTTTAGTAAACAAACCAACCCGCATAACAAAAGATAGATGCTCTTGCATAGACCACATTTTGACAAATATGATTGGATCTCAAATAAAAAGTGCTATCGTTGCTATGAAATATCTGACCATCTTCCTGTAATTCAAGTATCTAATGTCGGTATACCCCTCTTAAAATATGAAAATAATGAATGGTGTTTTAGTCAACCTTAACTTCGAAAATTTTACCAATTACTGGAAACAAAAACCTTTGAAGATGTATACGATATGTCTGACCCTGATGATAGCTTTAAAGTATTCATGAAAGAAATCAACCCTTTATTTGTACAATGCTTTAAGTACAAAAAGAAACAGATAAAAAGTGATATACGTTGTGTGTGGTATGATCGTGAGCTGTTGTGTGTGGTATGATCGTGAGCTGTTGTGTGTGGTATGATCGTGAGCTGTTGTGTGTGGTATGATCGTGAGCTGTTGTGTGTGGTATGATCGTGAGCTGTTGTGTGTGGTATGATCGTGAGCTGTTGTGTGTGGTATGATCGTGAGCTGTTGTGTGTGGTATGATCGTGAGCTGTTGTGTGTGGTATGATCGTGAGCTGTTGTGTGTGGTATGATCGTGAGCTGTTGTGTGTGGTATGATCGTGAGCTGTCGTGTGTGGTATGATCGTGAGCTGTTGTGTGTGGTATGATCATGAGCTGTTGTGTGTGGTATGATCCTGAGCTGTTGTGTGTGGTATGATCGTGAGCTGTTGTGTGTGGTATGATCATGAGCTGTTGTGTGTGGTATGATCATGAGCTGTTGTGTGTGGTATGATCGTGAGCTGTTGTGTGTGGTATGATCGTGAGCTGTTGTGTGTGGTATGATCATGAGCTGTTGTGTGTGGTATGATCGTGAGCTGTTGTGTGTGGTATGATCGTGAGCTGTTGTGTGTGGTATGATCGTGAGCTGTTGTGTGTGGTATGATCGTGAGCTGTTGTGTGTGGTATGATCGTGAGCTGTTGTGTGTGGTATGATCGTGAGCTGTTGTGTGTGGTATGATCGTGAGCTGTTGTGTGTGGTATGATCGTGAGCTGTTGTGTGTGGTATGATCGTGAGCTGTTGTGTGTGGTATGATCGTGAGCTGTTGTGTGTGGTATGATCGTGAGCTGCTGCTTCTCTCTCGCAAAAAAAAACAGGCTTTATAAAGTTTATCTCCGAAAGAAAACTTTGAAGATCAAAGAAAAATATAATAAGGTTCGAAATTTTTATTTTCACTGATAGCTCAGAAAAAGAAAGAACATATGCAAAAACAATTTCAAAAATATCAAAACACCATTCGAAAAACTTGGCAGTTAATGAAAAGTCTTATTGGCAAAACTCGCAATAAATTCAGTTCAACAATCATCCAGTATAACGTCATCTTCGTGAATATACTTGTTGAAATTGTTAATTGTTGCAATAATCACTTCTTAACCATAGCAAAAAAGTTGACCAATAAGCTGCCTTCTTCTCCCACCAAATTCACGGATTATTTGCCTCCATCTAATCCCTCTTCAATGTTCATGACTCCTGCAAATATAGGTGAAATCAAGAGATTAAAATACGAACTTAAACCTAAGCTGAGCGCTAGAATAGACCCAATACCTCCGCTGGATCTAAGATACTTTCCTGACAATGCCCTTCATGCCCTCAGCTACATATTCAACCAGTCATTGTGTCAAGGCAAATTTGTTTCAATGTATAAACAGGCCAAAATCATACCAGTATTCAAAAAAGGAAATCCAAAAAATGGGTTGAATTATAGGCCAATAAGCCTACTTCCTTCTCTATCGAAAATTCTTGAAAAAGTTGTTTACACTAGACTGCATTTATTTATCAATATGAACGACAATCTCTCTCATCAACAATTTGGGTTTAGACGTGAGCACTCGACTATCCAGGCAACAACTTTGCTTATCAGTAATATTGTACATGCTTACAAAAAAAAAAAAAACGGTCAGTACTCGTAATTTTTCTTGACATCTCAAAGGCATTTGACACGATTTACCACACAATTTTATTGCGTAAATTAAATAATTATGGTGTAAGAGGTGTATCGTTAAACTGGTTTGCAAGCTACGTCTCCAACCGTTCTCAAATTGTAGAATATACTGGGTTTACTTCTTCTAATCAAGTGAATATCTCTAGCTCTGTGCCACAAGGCTCTTTCCTCGCCCCTCTATTTTTTATGATTTATGTGAACGATTTTAATAATTGCCTGGAGTTCAGCTCTAATATATCTTTTGCTGATGACACAAATGTCTTTATTGTAGATAACCAATTGCAAACCCTTTATGAAAAAGGAAACCAAGAACTTAAAAACATTGATAACTGGATGATTGCTAATAAACTATCTATAAACACTAACAAAAGTTCAAAACAAATTGTATTCTGTTCCAAACACCAAATTTCCAGTTGATTAAAACCACGAATAACTTGCATTTAAAATTAAGAAATGATATCGTTGAGAAAGTGCCTTCAACTCGATTTTTGGAAGTGATAAGAAATGAAAATTTGTCTTGGAAGAATCACATGGAAATGATAAAGCAAAAAATGAGAGCTGCATTTTGCGCTGTTATGCGAGTTCAATCCTTTCTTTCTTCTAAAGCCGTGCTTAGTCTTCACCACTCGTTATTAATTAGTCACGTCCAATACTGTATTACCAATTGGTGTTTTGGCAACGAATCCAAAATTCAACTATTACAGCGTATTTGTAATAAGTTTATCCGATTAGCCTTTAATTTGAAGAGACGTGAAAGTGTAAGAACTGTCATGAAAGAAAACGGTCTTAAACAAAAGTATCCGGTTGAACCAGTCATTTTTATGTGTAGAACTGTCAAAAAAAAATCATCCAAGTGTATTGCAAAACCTGTTTCAGTCAAACTTAAGTCGTATTTCAACCAGAAGAAATAGTCACTATATCTCCCCAGCGTATAGGTTAACTGTCTGCCAACAATTCATCAAATTTTCTGGACCTAAAATATGGAGTAATTTACCAAATGAGATTAAAGAGTGCAAGAATTTGAAATCTTTCGCGATCAAAGTTGAAGCACATTTTTTGAATATCTAAGTTTTACTGCGAATAATAAAATCAGTCCCTTAATTATGAACAAAGCTATCGACATTCGCGGTTTTTTTTGTTTTTGTTTTGATTTGTTATGTTGCTGCTGCTGTGTTATTTTTTTTTCAGATGTCTTCAATATGATGATAAAAGAATGAAAAGGAAAAAATCTTCTAAAAAGAACAGCTAAGAAGTCCACCCTTCCCAACACTGCCAAAAACAAAAAAAAAACCAAAGAATTACCAGCGCTAATCTTAAAGATAATACGCACTTTGTAAAGAGACGAACATTCAACGACAAGACTTGCTGAAATCACAGTATTATTAATAAATGTCCCGCGAAACTGTTTGGATCCGTATAGTTGTGATGATGCCTTTTACTATCGTTTAAGTACCGGTACTAATTTCAAAAATAAGCCCTCCGTGGTTAGTTGGTCAGTTGGGTCACAAGTTGCTATTTCGAGTTGGAAATTAATGCGTCTGCTTTTGTTACAGAATGCTTTTGCTACTTAAATATGTTAGGCCTACGATGTTGGTTCGTTCTTGTTGATATTTGTTATTTTGTGTGTGTTAATGTGATGCTACCGGTCATGCAGCCATGTCCAGTCAGTTTCGACTGGCATGCCTCAACGCTAATCCGTTTTGCTGCATGTTCCGTGTTCCATACCAATATTTATTCATTTTAGTATTCAAGTGTATTTTTAATGCTTTTAGCGAACGGTTATAAAAGTTGAATTTATTGATTGATTGATTGAGTATTACGAACTGCGCAAGCGTACGCGCATGCTCAACAGCATGACCCAGTCAATAGTTTCATTACGCAGCGTTTGTAGCGAGTCAAGAGACACTTTTAACGCTGCTTCGTGCAAAGAAGATAGTTACATCAATTCAAAATAAAAGAAAGCTCAAAATTCCATGCGTTTGTGGAATAAAGTAAGAAATACGGCGATCAGGTTGGTCGTTGGTACAGTTTCTTGTTCAAAAACAACTGCATCGGAGTGTATGCAGTATCTACAGTATGTTCGGGGGCACTGTAGCTCAACAATCCTGCATACGATTCAGTAACTTACTTAATGTAAACAAAGTTTCAGTGACAACGAAACCTACTACAAAATTGCTTTGAGGGACTAATTTCTTGGTCACAAGGTTTCGAGATGAAATTACTGATTTTCGATTGACTTAAAACAAATAATGCAGCACAAACGCCGGTTGCATGTAACTTGTGATGAATACTACAGTAACAAACACCGGCAATGTATGTGTCTTGTGATGAATACATTAATAACAAGCGCTGGTGCTGTATGCGCCTTGTGATAAACACATTATAGGCTAACAAACACCGGCACTGTATGTGCCTTGTGATGAACACTGTAGTAAATTCTCGACCAAAATTCGTGTTCTGACGCATTGTGAAGCAAAAATGAAAATAAATTTAAAACATCGTCGCTTTGTATATTTGGTGCAATGCACTCATCAGCGCAGTGCCCAAACTGCACACCTCACGTAACTATATACTCCCTCCCTATTAATCTTCCACCTCACACATCCCCGCCTTGTTAATCCCCCTTCCCACTAACCTCCCACCTCACATATCCCCCTCCTTATTAAATTTCCTCTTCATTAATTTCTTACCTCACATATCCCCCACCTTATCAATCCCCCTTTTCATTAATCTCTCACCTCAAATTTATCCTCCACTTTATTAATCCCCCTTTCCATTAATCTCCCACCTCACATATCCCCCACCTTATTAATCCCCCTTCCCATTAACCTCCCACCTCACATATGCCCCACCTTATTAATCCCCCTCCTCGGCTCCTCCCACCTCACCAATCCTAACGATATGTGGTTGGTGAAACCTATAATTTAACCTCCATGAATTTCAAAGATTCTACGACACTTTGCGTGACATGTTCTAACAAGCCGATACTTGACGTATTTGCGACGACATAACTGTGATTTATCGCCTGAAACGGAACAACTACGAGAGCTTTGGTTCACGAGATGCTTAATAACCGGGTTAGTACGGAGAGAGAGAGAGAGCGAGACATCAGAGCACCAATCATCAGTACGGAAGTTATGTAAGAAAAACTTTTCTCCACAGATAAAGATCATGACGTGTACAACTGACAACATAAAATATTTGGCAATAAATAAAACCAAGTTTAAAGTTGGTTGGAAAAACATTTTAACTTCAAAAACAACCAATTAGTGGGGTGTCCAAGTTATAAAAGTGTGCAAGTTTTACTTAAGTAACAAAAAGTGCGCGTGTGATAGTGGTTTGTGTGTGGACTAGTATTTTTCAAATCAGACGATGTTCATTGTTGCGCTTATAGTGAAGTTTTTGCTTACCGCTGAATTCGTCTCTAGCGTATCACTGGTTGCATTCAGAAGCGTATTTAGGAAAGGGGGCATTGTGCCATGCTCCCCCCTTTTGACTCTGCCTTGTAGTAAAAACAACAAAATTAATGGTGCCAAGTGACTGAAATATACCGGACTCTTTTGATTGTTTTCGTAGCTTGTGGCCAGGGGCGGATCCTGGGGGATACAATAAGAGGTATGCATTTTCCCACCAGTCATTTTCAAAAATGTTGTTGATGTGTACAACTTTTTTATAATTTTGAACCTCTTTGATAGCAATAAGCTTTACGCCTTAGCCTATGCACGCATAAAAATCGAAAATGTGCGAATAAAATGCATCATATTTGACAGATGGCGAAGCAATCAGAATTAGGGTTAAAAAATTTACCCAAAATTTGCCTGAAAATCATTCAAAAAGCACTAGAATAGCCATCAGAGCATGCAAATTTTCACAAAATTTTTTAGGGGAGCATGCCCCCGGACACCCCCAGAGCTTTTCTTGTTACTCAATCAGCTTCAAATTTGTTTTGCGGAAATAAAAACTACGCTTGCAAAAAATGTGGAAATTATGGCCCCCGTTTTAAAAGTTTTCGCTGCGCAAGGTTGCCTTCACTCGATCTGCAAGAGATTCTATCGAGCAGTTATGACTAGTGGCCAACCAGGCAGTGATGACCGTTAGCCAGCCAGTTCAGTTCAGTATAGTTTATTCACAACGCACCATATTAATCAAATGACATTGTTGAAGGATTCATTCTAGTTACTTGGTTACATGGTGAGGTGACAGGGAAAAACCAAATGGTCATCAAGCCAGCTGTCACCTCATTTAATCACTACATTTAACTTTTTTATCAAAACGAAAGCATATCTACAGATAAACAAACTAAGGCAAAGCAAAAATACAACAAATCAATATGTCCACACTACACAGTAGACCATGCGATAGCAGTTAATAAGTTCATGTCAGTTTTTCCATTAATGCAATCTGATTGCTTCATATGCCATTTAAAAATTTTGGATTAAGCTTAATAAGAGACAATTAGATGTGATTTTAATTGTTTTTTAAATTTCAAGTAAGAAAAGAATTTAAACTCGTTTGGTACATCTTGCCAAATTTTTGGTCCCAGATATCCCAGAGATTTTTTACCGATTTCAGTTCGTTTTCTTGTAATGAAATAATTATGTTTCATAGCATGACGGGTGCTATAATGATGGACTAGTGCAGTCTTAGTGATGAACCATCCGCCAGGTAGTGATGACCCGTGGACATGCAGGCAGTGATGACCGTTGGCCTTCCAGGCAGTGATAGCTGGTCATTTACCAAGCAAGTACCACAAAGCTTCCCAAATCCTGAACAAATGACACGATTTTTGTGAATGTTTTTCGTTTCAATTTGTTTACTTTTACCAGACGCTGTCAAATGTCCACTCTTTTCCATGATTGCGAGAAAACTTTGAGTCAGATGAAGATTACAAACAATTTTGATAACAAACATAAACAAGATAACAAACATTAACAAAAAATTCGATTAATATTCGTGACAATCCAAAATTTATTTTCTTGTTATCATCTGATAACATCTCGTCGTTTAATACCATCAAAACAAAATCATGATTTATTTTTGACTTATAATTTGCGGCACGTTGAAACACAAACAAAAATACCGAGTAAATAAACTTTATCATCATAAATGAGTTATGTTTACATAAATATCTTCATACAACTTTGTGTATGATGAAGAAATAAAACTATCATCAATAAGCGTTTCGACATAATTATGCTCTTGTCATCATCAGATTTAGGTTGATTCCATAAAACAATGTAAACCAGAAATCACTAGGTTCTTGTTTTTTTTATATCAATTGGTTTCAATGCAGCAGCACAAATTTTAATGCAGATTTCGAAACGTCACTTTGACCGTAACAAACAAGCAAGCTGGCGCTTTATCCACGCTGAGTATGTTGAACTGGCGACGAGTTGTCAAGCAGTTTACTGATAACGTGACGTCGACGCGCTGTTTTCGCTCAGAATCGCGTCAATATAAAACAAGGCTGTACGAAGCTGAGACGATAGTTCGAAGCAGGAGCGTTCCGCAGTGAAGATTCCTGTTGCAGGGTCAATGACGGACTTCGTGTGGCAAAAATGAAAGTCGTTCGGTTTATTGTCTTGTCAGTTCACCTTGTTTTGTTTTGACAGACTTCTTGGTGAAAGGTTAAAAATTATCATGAGTATGATTTGCGTTCAGCCCACTAGGATTTCAACGGAACAAAACCAGGTAAGGAATGAGCAAAAAATATAGAGTACTTTGCAAGTTACTGTAAATCAAGTAATTTAATGAAGAAAATTTTTCAGAACAAAATTTCCAAGACGATGTCAAAAACGTCCTTGCCAATTTTGGAAACAAGCGCCAAAAACGAATCCGTTTTGAAATGGATTGCTTCACAATCCACAAGTGAAAAAGCGGATTTAAAATTTGTTGATGAAGAAAAATTTCAAGAACATGAAAACAGAGAAAGAGACGAAGTAAATTGGTCGTCGGACGAAATTTTCTCTTGCGATTTTTCGATTTCTTCGAGTAATTTGGACGAAGGTGGCGATGTTTTCAAATCAAGTTCAAGGAAAAGCAGCATTGATTCTAGCGCTTCAAAGAAATCGCATAAACTGTAAGTTTTTCAAACAAAAACAAAATATTTTGTGATGAATAAAAAACGCTATGAAAGAATAGTTTCGAGCCTTACTGCCCTCAGCAGGGTGATGTTGAAATTGTTTGAAAGGAAAAGTGTCTAAGGCTACCTTCGCAGACTACGCAGAGTCTATTAGTTGGCTTCAACCAGCGACGTAGCGAGCGATTTTGAAGGCAGGGGGAGGGATAACTACAAAAACCGTCAAAAGAGTTTGGCGCATGTCAGTCACTCAGAAACATTTGTTCTTTTTACTAAAAACGAAGTCAAAAAAGGGGCACCCCATGCCCTTTCCCTTAAATAAAATGCTGGCTTCAAAGTTTTCCTGTTTATTTTTTACAGGAAGACCATCATCAACTGGGTCCATCGAAGGGCAAGTGTGAAAAGCAAGAACTTGAAACGGAAAGCGAGTAATTCTGACAACGATTCAAACAAATTTCATTGTTCAGAAGCGGAAAGGATAAGCTTTAGTGACGTCATACATGATAAAGGTAGGACATTCTCTGGATTCTGACAGCGGCTTCGATTCCAAAAAAGTAAACATCTGCCATAACGAGTGTTTAGCTTCTCTACCCTTTGATTTTACTTCCTTATTTTTTCCTACCGTGTTTAGTTGGGGAGCTTCGCGGATCAAGCACGGATTTCATATTTCGAGCTCATTGTTACAAAATGATTGCGAAAAATCTGCAGCATTCCTCGCAACTTCGGCATTGCATTGCATTGCCTCGTCAATGATTACGTAATCACTGCACACTTATTGAGGAGGTTCGGGTAATGTGTCCCCCAATTCCCCCATCTTTGTCGTGCTTGGAGAAACTTTTTCATTGGAATTTCCCGTTTTTATGCGGTCGCGTTGTAGCGAGTTGCGCCTTATTTAATTCGTTTTTGTCACAATAGCTTCTCTTCAACGCGCGTTTAATTGTCAGCTTACCTGCCAGTAATAATAGGGTGCGGCTGGAAAGCACAAGCGAAATGCGAACAATAACAGCGTAGTTCAAAATTTCTGTTTATCTTCTTGAGTTAACAAACCCAACCCAGTCTATGGGCGGCTCCACATTCACGTAATTGGCTGATTGCTGAACTATTCATAACACTCTCTGGTTCAATTCCTGGACCGGCCAGCTGCCATTGTTTAGTAACATTTGCGGAAGCGTGAGTTGGCGATATCGACGCTCACATCAACGCAGTAAACGTTTCGCTTCTTTTTTCAGATAATCTACGAAGTTTTCGTGAATTTTTGGTTCGAGAAATGAGCGTTGAAAATCTTGAGTTCTGGCTCGAAGTCGAAGCGTTCAGAAAATTAAAATTGTCGAAAAGAAGAAAAATTTCTCGGAAAATATTTGAAACCTACATTGCGTCATCATCTGCCCGTGAGGTAAGTTCCTTACGTGACTTGTTCCAATCACCGAACTTCCGTTAATATTTACATTGTGACGTCAGTATGGTAGCCTCATGGTAATGTCCTACGATTCTTCCCCCAAAGTTCTCCGCACTGCCATCTACGAGGCCTTGGTTGAGGTCTCCATTGCACACGAGTTTGGGGTAATCGTATATCATTACTCAGACGAGATCAAAACGATTGAAAAAGATGTAATGCCTGAAACGGTTTCAAACTCGCATACCTCAGCAGAGTTGATAAATTTGCAGCCAGGGATATAACAAATCATTTTATTTCAGATAAACATTGATTGCAAGACAAGAAGAGAAATCGAGGAGAGTCTGCACAGCCCGGGAGCGTCGATGTTCGATTGCGCTCAAGCGCAGATCTATGAACTCATGAAAAGAGACTCGTTTCATCGATTCTCAATTATGACCAAACAAATGACTCGAGCTTGACTCGCTCACAGCACTGTTTCAGTTTTTACGTTGGTGTTTTTTTTTATTTAGCGGTTATTTTTAAATTTATTCTGTTGCATTTACTTTTTTATATTTTTTCTATGCAAGCTTTTTATTCACAATTTAAGGCAAATACAAAATCAAACATTATTGCATACATTTAAATGTGAAAAAAACAAGTAGAGAAATAAAATGAAAGGTCAGGAAGATGTCAGTCCGAGACGTTAAGAGAATAGCAATTTTTTTCACGCCACATAATTGCAACACAAGGTTTTATATTAGTGACGTATACGCATCAAGGAAGATGACGTAGTTGAGCGTCGAGCCGGCGAAACCAGTTCCGGAGCCCAATGCAGCAACCACTCGGGCAAATCCATGTGCACGTCACACTACAACTCCATCCAAAAACCTAGCCCACGGTTTCTGATTCAAATATCAAACTCACAGTCCAAATAATGAAGCGCGAATGTGTTCAATTTAAAATAAAACTGCAGTTTGTATGTAAACAAACTCATGTTTACATGAGCTTTCACTCGTTTCCAAAATGCTGAGGAGATTTTAATGGCTTGGAACAGTGACTTATTGCTCAGAAACTTTGAATTTCTCAACTTGCATTAAATTATGCTGAAAAGTAAACAAATGGATTAATTTAATCGAGAGGTCACCAGCCGGCTCGAGTAACAACAAACTTGGCCTGAATATAAACAAAAAATCTTGAGTTGACAAAACGTTTATCTTTAAACGCAATCTATCAACATGTTCACAGATTAAAGACCTGAAGGGAGGTGGAATTACCCAAGGCAAACCTGCGCACTACGATTTCCGACATACGGAAGCTTAGATAAAAATGTATCATTCGCAGCAGGGCCGTATCTAGAAAGATAATTCGGGGGGGAGGGGGGGTCGATATGAATATTCACTACCGGTATAGCAAAGTTTTAAAAGTAAGTTTTGCGAAGTTGTAAACGCTTTATTAATGCTTTTTGATATAAATATTACAATGCTTGTTAATTTTTTTTCTTAGTCACTGCTACCACTGTTTAGTGGCGCACCAAGGATTTGACAAAGTGGCGCAAAACCGGGTGTCTGGGGGCTGAGCCCCCAGCCGCCAACAAATTTTTACGGTTTTCACATAAAAACACTCATTTAAGCACACTTTTTATCAAAAAAAGAACCGACCTGCAGTTGGTGCAGTCTCTTATAGACAATACAAAAATATTTTAGTAAACTTACCTAAAAGCCTCAGTAAGTCTAAAAGCAGAAGCTTGTCTAAAATAAATAAAAGGAGGATGCAACTTTATTAGCTTTGGCGCCATTGACTGAATGACGTGCAGGTGTGTTCTATAATCTACAACAACGACAGGGCCAGCTGAGGGCATAGCACCGTGGCTCTCCTTGAATGCGCCTATGCCGCTGGTTCTGGTGCTGGGCTTAAACTTACATAGTTCAGTGTGCAAATTATATTGAACTGAAAATTTAACAGTAATTGAGGGAAACTGCGAAGTGAGCTTGCGCTCTTCGAGTCAGCAGCCACCCGTTATGCATGTCAAATGCAATCGGCTCCAGCCGCGAATCGAACCCGCCACGTAGGATCTGTCACCTGCGCGAGGTACCGCTATGCCATGTCGCTGACATAAAAACCAATTGTGCAAGACCCGAAATAAAAACCGAAATAAAAAGTGCAAGAACCGAAATAAAAACCAATTGAAAGCACCCACGGTATTTTGCATCAAAGGCGTGATAAATGCGTGAGCTATGTTGCTCACAATGAAGATCTGGTTTGCTGTGAGGGTACCTTAATTCACGATGCACTACAGTCACTGCTGTACTAGCATAAATGATAGTTTGTTGTTATTTTGTATTAGGGCTGTAAACTCAAGCAAATTTTTAGCCAAGTTACGGACCCAAAATTCTGCGGTTTTCCGAACCTTGAGGCACAAATTCTGCCAAAATTACGTTTATTGCTTGTAAAAATATTTTCCTGGGACCAAAACTTCTTGAGAACAATGCAAATACAACTGCACAGATGCTTGATGCTTACATAGAGCGAATATATAGTTTCTGTGCAGAGCATGATTAGAGGTACTTCGCAGGAAGTGGCAGACATTTACTAAGCTGACGATTATAATTTTCATTTACCGGTAGGCTAAAATCAAATTGGAACAAATTCTCACCTTGTTGCATTCATGCAGGCGGCAGGGCAGGAACCCTTGATTGAAGATCACCGTATTTTTAATTGATTATATGTAATGCGATAATTTCCTTAGAAAATAGAAAAGCAAATTATTTGTAACGTTTGCACCTTTAATGCGTTTCCATTTGCACTAGCCCACTATAATAATTGTAAATATCAAGCTTTGTTCAGCATAATTTGCAGAATGCGACTTCTTTTTCAAGCAAGCAGTAAGTTATCATCCGACACATAATCAAAGCTATCTATTAGTTGAACATGACGTTGTAGTAAAATTGGCAGTAAACTGGTAGTGCACATATGGCGACAGTTTTACAAGCCAGGCGCCCGCTGTTTTTACTCCTCTGACGGGCGACCACTAATAAGAGCAATTAATTTAACAAACTACAGTTCGTTTTTAAATCAGTCTTCATGATTCAATGCAATTTATTTGTGTAAGTACCGTAGTACACAAAGGCTTCAGCTTTTTTATGGGTTCATGTCTTATATACTCCAGTATGGTTATAGCTGGATTAATAATAGGGCAAATGTACGAAATGTTGCAGCACCCTATGCCTGAAGCGCTAAACATTAGGCTATTATGAAGAAACGCACTATTGCAACAATGACTCGAGGGACAAAATGTTGCATTCTACTGCAGTATACTTGCATACTAGCCTACATTTTTGATGATTACCGGATTTGTAGTGTCTTAGTTAAAATTTACAAAAATATTTTGGGGAGATTGACCCCCCATATCTCCCCCTTAATACGGATTGATTAGCCATATGGCAGATGAACCAAGTGCTACGGCACCCCACGCCTGAAGCGCTGACCTTTATGATTTTTCAAGAAACGCATACTGCAACAATGGCCTGCGGGTCAAAATGATACATCGTACTACTGCGCACTATGCTATATTTTGATGACTGCAGGGGTTGAACTGACTTGAACCGTCTTAGTTCAAACTTAAAAAAATATTCGGGGGGGGGGTTGAACCCTACTCATCTCCCCTAAATACGGCCTTGATTCACAGTTATTTGCTGCACATTCCAACAGAACACTGAGGAGTGACAGAGACTGCGAGACTTTTGGAAATTGCTAGTTGTGTTTAAGCATAGTGACGTGCTTCCGTAGCGGATTTCTACACCAGAATCGAACCCAGTTTTCGATATCAATGACCACGCGATGAAGAAACATTTGACATAATCAAATTTCATCACAATGTCGGATTTGTGCCAAATACGCCAGATGTAATCGTGTCAAAACCCTCAAGTTATCCGTGTTAAATTTCAATTTACGGAAGTTGACAAAATATAATTCTTGACGCCCCCTTACGGTATTTTATTACGTTGAATCTCAGCGCAAGATGAATCTGAAAAAAAAAACAAATAGTTTTTCTCAATTTTTTTGGTTTTGATTGCTTTTAAATCTTCATTAATTTTGATACAAGTTTGCGCGAATGGAAACAACTAAAAAGTCGAAATATCACTTGAACAAAGCATTAGATGAATCACGCTGTTTAAGTTATTTCAACTATTAAATGGCCGAGTGGTAAGAGCGTCCGCCTCTGGAGCTGAAGACTCGGATTTGATCCTAAGTTGGGCGAAACCATTGACTTTAAAATTGCTATTCACAGCTTCCCTGCTTGACACTCAGCATTGAAGAACAAGCCAGCAAGTTTACTTGTGTCGTTGGGAAAGGCACTTAGCGGGATTCAAATATAAAATATAAATTTAATATGAGTTGAATTCTCAGCCTAGTCATGAAATATTGTAATCTTGCTTTGCCCACATATTAGTTCTAAGAAAATGTATTTGATTCAATATTAGTTCGAAGAAGTAAGCATGTAGTTAGTTAGTAATATGCTTTACTCTAACGCAAAAATTCTTAAAATTGAAGACATTTTTTTCCTTGAAAAAGCAAAGTTTATGTACTTGTATCACCATGATAAGCAACCAAAATTGTTCTCTCCCTATTTTAATTCTACCAAAAACATACATCCACACGTAACTAGAAGCACAACTCGAAAGAATTATTTCGTGCCCCATGTAAACTCAAACAGTGCAAAGAAATCTTTACTTTTTGTGGGAACCAGAATTTGGAACAACCTTAGGTTTGAACGGAAGGACTATTCTTACAACAAATTCAAAAAAGTTGCAAAGAGTAATCCGCTTTTGAACAATTCGTGACTATTTAACTCTAATTAATGGTTGGTACTTTAGTTTATTGGTTACGTACAAAACAGATATATGTACCCTGTCCCTGTGTAATATACTGTATGTGCTTCTGTTTCTGTACATTACGTGTTGAAGTAATAGACCTACCTGCAATTTACTTTTATTACCGTATCATTTTCTGAAAGCATTTTGCTAGTGAGCTGTAAACTAAAAAGACTAACGTTTTGTTTTATGTGTGTGTTTTATTGGTCATTTCTTGTTTTTATCGAACTAACTTGACTACTTCATTTGATAATGTTTAATTGTATTTCATTGCGAGGGTGTAAGTGACATGACGAGCATAGGCTCTTTCACTTTCTCCTGTGTATGTGCTGTGCATGTGCAGTATGCTAATAAATGTTGCACATCGAAGTTGCCTGACTCTCTTATAGCCGAGTTCACATGCACGAGGCCGTTGTATCTCGGTGGAAACTTATCAAAATTCTCGCAGCAAGTCTTCAACAAGATTCGAACCAATAAACTGGATTTAAGTTTCATGACGTGACGCCCAGCTTGAACCAATGTTTCATTCTTTATCTGATCCAGGTTTTAAAATACTTCACTTGAAAAGATAAATCACTGAAAGAGGAGGAATCTTCCTTGAGAATGGTACAGAGCAATTACGACGTAATTAGGTTGCGCATGTCAAAATCCTCAACTGTGACATCTCTGCAGAGTCGACATAACCATTTCGACTTTCTTCGTGATTTTGATCACTCGCTGCTTTCCAACGTGGTGAATTGCACAAAGGAGGGTGCAGCAAATTTTGAAAAGATCTACTACTATAATAAAGTATGACTTATCATAATAATACCATGCCGTGAATTTACACCAGGTGTTACTGCATAAACGAAAGGAATTATGATTTTCGCCTGATTGTATGCGAAGATAATATCAGTGTATTTTGTGTCGTGAGAATTGATCTTTTTGGAGAAGAGGTCTTCACGGCATTTTTATTTGAGAATTTCCGCATTGGCTTTACAGCAGTTGCATCAGTATATCAGTCTGTTTCGAAAAGCCAAAATAGAAAGTTGAAAACCCTACGGGAAGCTACTGTGTCAAGCTATTAAGCAAAAGTTGAAAGTGCGAACGATTTCAAATAAGCTTGACAAGTTTATGACTGCATGACCAAGAACCTCTGTCTATTTTGAGTTGTGATTGCTGCAGCATCTTGATCATTGTGAGCACCGTCGTTTCAACTTCGCTGCTTTCCTATATAAGACAAAAAATTTTCCCACTTCGAATGACAGTGGAGGTTATTGAAGGTAGTCTTTGTCGTCTACACTTCCTGCATGTTGTAGCTTGACTGTCAAGTTTATCTCGACGCTGTAACCTGCCCTCCGGCGTAACACATCGATATCGCGTGAATCGCTGGAGGGGGAAGTCACGTCGAAGTCGACAACTTTATTCTGCTTTTAGACGAAGAACACAAATTTATTCAAGAAACGACAAATCAATAATTTGCCACACTACAGAACATGCAGGTCTGCTGGCATTGAAATTGATGGAATCACAAGCTTTTGTAACAAAGAATAATTATGAAGTCATCAACATCGACAACATAGAATCGGCTGTCATCGTCAGCAGTGTAAGCAAGGCAGTTGAAAACTTTCATATTGCCTCGCTCATATCAACATTATTTCAACTTCAAAATCAAAACACTTCGAAAAATGTTTGGTTTCATTTTATGCTACGCTGAAGCAGTACAAAGATCTAGATCCACAAGAACAAAGCAGTGTTACAATATAGACACACCAATTTGTTTGCTTGAATATATTTTTACCACGATCAATTTCACTGAACTGCACGCGGCTAAAACGTTTGCTACGTTGACGAAATATGATTAGTTACCCCATAACGCACGAGCAACTTGGTTGGCTAATTTGTAAGTTGGCGAAGAACTTCAACAGCAAAACTTCTTTGATTTTCCACATCTGGATGTGGAGAAAAATTTGAGGCAACATTCATTGGCATCCGCAATACTTCAAGACTTAGAAAACATCAAGGCTGATTATTAAAACAATTGATAAAAATTTCAACTAAAAACTCTTAAGGAGTAAAACTTGAAAATCCTAAAATGGTAAGGTGACACTTTTGCAGTTAGTTCAAAAATAAAAAAAAATTAAAACCTTTAAATAATAGTTTGACGAAACATATCAAACATGATTGTTCAAGCATATGCTTTGTTTGTCACCCCGTCCCCCAAATCGATCCCCCCGCTCCTAGAACCTCTATACCGCGCTGCAACAAATGCAGCGACCACAAAACACAGAAGAATCACTGCCCCAAGAGACGCAATAATCCCGATCGCGGCCGGAGTCAGGTCCAAGGATTCGTTTTCTGAAATAAAAATTTTTAATGAAATTCGATTCTGCAACGAAGCTCGACTGACATGAATTAAAACTGCGTGGGTTGATTGAAAGAAAGCACTTTCGCGCGATTACACCTTCTGCTTATTCATAATTCCGAATAATGAGAAGAGGGCGCCGCCACGTCTTTATACAATCATGTGCTTTAAGATCGAAAGGTTTCGGGATTGAGACGCGATGAAGTTTTGTCCAATGTCCACGCTTTTATTTCACTGCCGTGGTTTCTCTTCTAACTTGTTCTTCTCAATAACCCTTCTCATTTCTTAATCCTTTGCTCCTTTTCCCAAATCTCGCATCAGCTCAAACTCACCGAAGATCAGGCTCCGCTCCACATTGTGACGATTTCACTTCTGAAACACCTACCACCTGCAATTCTTCAACAAATTCGAAATGTTGAAGCGCTACAAATGGTGGCGCTAAAAAGCACATGTTGAAGCGCTGCAAATGGTGTCGCTAAAAAGTATATGTTGAAGCGCTACAAATGGTGGCGCTAAAAAGCACATGTTGAGGCGCTGCAAATGGTGGCGCTAGAAAGTATATGTTGAAGCGCTACTAATGGTGTCGCTAAAAAGTACATGTTGAAGCGCTGCAATGGTGGCGCAGAAAAGTAAAATTTCAACTAATCGCCGGCGAATGAATACTAGGTTGAATTTTCGCGACAAAATCTTTTTCCTGTCGATTGTTATGACTGGAGTGATTCGCATTATTTTGCGAATCAAAGAAGTCAAATTCAATTCCAGGGCCGCTCAATATTGTCTGTAACTTGTGACGGTTTTGGTAGCTTCTATAACGCGCAGCTCCTGCGTCAATTTTAGCCAAGGTGCGGTTTCGCAAATTCAACACTCATCAATGAGCAATTAAGGTTCGTCCATGTGATGTCACAAATCTTCGATTGAAGACATACAATTCACACCACCATATCATGCAAACTCACTCGAAGATGGTTTCCGGCCCGCATCCAACATTTCTTCAAATTTAATGTTGGAGATTTGAGTGTTGCTACTCGAAATCTGCGACACTTTGATCCGGGTTATTGGCCCCAGAGTGATCAGAAATGGGGTGGTGAAGTCCTCTGGGCCGAACACGCTTCCATCGCCCAATGATCGACGCTTACGTTGCGCAGCAGGACAAGTCTGAAAAAGAATTGTTTGGCACATAATGTCGGGTTTGCTTGATTATGTGACGACACAAATTGAGGAAAATCGATCGATAAAGTTAAAACGCAGATAATCAGGTCAAAATGTTCCACGAGTTTGTTGCAAAGCAAATTCACCGCATCAAACGTACTAACGTGACTATGCAGTCTTCCGCCGTGGTGACCCAGTCTAACAAGTACTTGCATTAGAGCGTGTAGCTCATGCGAAAGACAAAGTACAAGACCCACCGGTTGATCCTTATATAACAGCTCAGATGGCCGAGTGGATAGAGCGTTTGCCTCTAGAGCTGCAGACTCGCGTTGATTTCTAAGTCAGGTCAAACGAATAACTACAAAATTGGTATGCACATATTTTCTTTTTGACGCTTAGCATTAAGGGTACATCGTGGACTGTGGGGAACAAGCTGGCAAGTCTACTTGTTGTACCGTTGGGAAAGACTTTTAGCGGGATTCCCTCATCTTGGTGTGGTAAACAGGTGGTTAGAAACTCCTAAGCGCGCTCGTTTTAACGCATTGATCGCTTTCTCGTGATAGCAGGATAAAGGATTTATCTTTAGTTTTTACAGCTTACCGGAGGACACGCTTGATTGATGCAGATCTGGAGATCACAATGGAGCCAAACGTCATCAAAAGTTTCTCCATCCCCCACAAACTTGAACACCGGACTGTTCCACAAACCTCGGTGACCTTCCCCATTCTGCGTCACTTCCACTAACCCATCCGCTGATGACGTCACAGGGCATCTGAAACCATGACGTCATAATGACAATATTACATAGTTTAGTTATATTTTGTCTTTCACTTACTTGGGTTCAATTTAACTAGACTCCGTTTCTAACTTTCACTTCTCGTTTTCTCAACTTCTGTCGATTGTAGTGATGTGGCACTTTATGCGCGCGGATAGCCCCCGGGCCTCTTTCACTAATCTCTTTTTAAGAAGAATCTTTTGGTTTCTTTTTTTAATTCTTATTACTAATTATAAATTATCAACCAATCACTTGCCTCTCATGTTTGAAATATGCCTGGAAGCGCAACCCGATTTCAGCGCGAATAACAAACTTTTAAATGCGCGTCATCATTCGCTGAAGCCGCAAGCGATTGTTCGCTAGCAATTTCCACGCGCTCATGAACAAGCGAAGTTAGTTTGCGAGTTTTCGTGACAATTATTTTACATAAAGCTGTTTGGAAACGCAGTAGTTTGCCTTGGTGTCATTTGTTGGATGATTCGTCACTTAATGGATATTTATTCGTGGAGGATTCGCAATAAGTGTCACTTGGTGGATGATTCGCAATCAGTGTTACTCGGTGGATGACTCGCAGTAAGTGTCACTTGGGAGATGATTCGCAATAAGTGTCGCTTGGTGAATGATTCGCAATAAGTGTCACTTGGTGGATGATTCGCAATAAGTGTCACTTGGTGGATGATTCGCAATAAGTGTCACTAGGGAGATGATTCGCAATAACGCAACCACAAGAAAACGTCTCCGCACACTTGATAGTTAGAATTTTCACTGCAAAAGATGATCTACAGAACGTTACTTTTATCTACTGTAAAGGTAAAGGTACGGGACAGCGGGTGCAAGCACACATTGTTTAGGTCATTTTCAATTGTCGGCCCATTACAATTTTTAATCACGAATGATTGAACGCTGTTAAGGGACACAACATGACGAACAACACATACACAAAATCCTTCGCACTTCCGCTTGTGCCGAGCGCCTGGCGCGAAAGCTGCGAATACTATTTTTAAAGTCTTTAGTATGACCCGACTGGGAATAAAACCCCAGTCTACCGGCTACTAAGTGGACGCTCTTAACCGATACACCAAACAATGAAATCGACAATTACATAACTTTGATGTGGACTTGCGTGAGAATCGAATTACTAAACCTGGTTATTGCATTAATTGAAACCGGAGGCTCTAGTAGCCACTTTTGTAAGTGATTCTTTACTAACAATATCTTTGTAGACATTTATCTGTAAGCTACAAAACGATCTTATTTTTTGAACACAGTTTTTTTCATCTTTGCAAAAATGACAACTGAAGAGTGTTGGAAAACAGCTCATACTGCTATCAAAGTCACTCGCTCATAAATACAGTATGTCAGTTTATTGCCGAGTAGGATCAGTTTCAAATCAAAAATCTACTTTAGTGTCAAAAAACAACTACGAGATAAATTTTCAGTGACGCTTGAGGCACTGACAGGAGTGTCTTTGTCAAGTCACATAATTGCAGCTTAAGTTTTTATGTTAGTTAAGTATATGCAGCGTGGAAGATGACCTAGTTACGCATCGAACCCGCGAAACCAGGTTCACGTCCCAATGCAATAACCACTTGGCCCACTCCTTGCGCTGACTCGAGTTTCTTTTTTTTTTCAAGCCACATAACTGAAGCCTGAGGTTTTATCAATTGAAGCCTAGGTTTTTATATTAGTGAAGCATATGTACGTCATGGAAGATGACCTAGCTGGGCAGCGAACCAGCGAAACTAGTTTCGCAGTTCGATGCACCAACCACTCGGCCAACTCCATGTGCTGACTCGAGTTTCTACCGCACTTCTTATTGCGACACCGTGTGGGAAAAAATTAAACGCGTTTCGACACTTGCGTCGCTAAAGCATTTCTTAAATAATAAAATTGTTTTCCATTGTTTTTTTTCCAAACACGTCATCGTTGTTGTGGTTCAAAATCTTGTCAGATTATAGCCACGTTATGGAAATTTACAACGTCAAAGTTTAAATTAGCGTTAAAAAAACCAAACATAATAAAGAAACCGATTTCAAACTTTAGGACTTTCAAAAATTTAATCCCGAGTCAGGCAAAGTCAGAGTTGCTGATGGTGGAAACATGATAAGTGCTTGAAATTTTTGACCTGTTTACGTTATAGTGAAAATTTCACATTAACGTTTTTGCCAATCCCTTCATTCCAAGTGTATCAATATCGCTTGGCCTGAGTAGTTCAACGTCAATCATTCAGCAGACAAAATTAAAACAATTTACTCACCCGTCTTCAATCAAGGGATATTGGGGAAGTCCCTCAGGGTCGGCTGATACTGTACCCCAACAATCTTCCATCAAGAGATGAATATCTTCGCTCACATTTCCAAGAAGATGAGTACCTGGAACAGGTAGGTTGAAAGTTTGGGAATATCATTACACTCGCTGTATTACACCGAATCGTGTAACGAGTGCCGGGTTTTGTCTCCGCGCCTCACCGCCTGGGCAACACGGCTCCGAAGAAACGTAGCAGCAGTGGTGAGCCGCTGGCGTAACTATGTCCCGATTAGACCGGCCGGGAATCGAACAACACACCTTCCGCTGGCGTCACTATGTCCCAATCAGACTGGCCGGGAATCGAACCACATACCTTCCGCGCCACTAGCGATATTTTTAATCCCTGGCGCCAATAATCAGGTTACGTCACAAGTGACTCAGAGCTGATCTGAGGTGGCATGCTATGCTCTTCGCACGAACAAAAATCTTCGTAAAAAAATCGAAAAAAATCTTCGCGTCATTTGGTATGTCATGCTTTCTTCGCACGAACAAATTTGAAAAATGTTCGATCGAATGTTCGTGTTCGTCAAAATATTCGTCAATTTTGCTACAATTTTCGTGAAAATCTACTAGGGCTTTAGACCACTCGTAGCTTTTCACGAAGATTTTTTGAAAGGCCAAAGCTTTACTGTAAGTAGCCTATATTCTAGCATAATCACTTTTAGCAGAGCATGGCTGCAAGACTTATACTTTTAAAAGATAATTTTCGTAATAAATCGACAAAACATCCCGACCGACACAGCATAATGGACTGTAATATAAGGGATATGACAAACACCGAACTAATTAAAAGAGTTTAGAATGAATCAAGAAGAGATGGAAGAAGTATGCAGATTAGTTCGGAGTACAATGCAGCCAGTTGGACACAGATCAACGGATGTAAGCCTGGAAGATAAAGTACTTTTATGCTTGAAAACTCTTGGAAGTGGCAGTTTTCAGAGCGGCAGCAAAGATTTTCTTGGTGTGAGCCAGTCTACTGTTAGCAAACAGCTGCCACGATTCATAAACGTCATGACTGCAAATGCTTCCAAGTACATCTATGTGCCACGAAACAGGGAGGAAGTCGCCAGATGTAAAAAAGACTTTTACCAACTTGCAGGATTTCCAGGAATTGTAGGATGTGGAAATATACCAATACTTGCGCCACGAGAAGATAAGTTTGTCTATGTAAACCGCAAAGCTTCCATTCTATTAATATTCAGGAAGTATGTGACGCACATTTAATTTTTCAAGATGTTATAGCAAGATGGCCTGGCTCTCATCACGACTCTTTTAGCATGGAAATGTCAACACTAAGTAATCGCTTCGAAAACGATGAATTTGGGGAAAGCTGGATGCTTGGAGATAGTGGATATAGCTTAAAAAATGGCTAATGACTCCTATGCCAACCCAATATCTGCCGTTGAACGAAAGTTCAACTTCTTGCACCGAAACACTCGGCGAGTGATTGAACAATCATTTGGAGTGCTTAAGAGCCGATTTCGCATCTCACACCATACTGGTGGTACTCTTTGCTATTCTTACACCATACTGGTGATACTCTTTGCTATTCTCCGGAAAAGGTGGTCAAGGCAACGATCACTTGTTGCATGCTTCACAATATTTGCCGACGTAATGGCACTCCAATTGTGGGTTCAGACGACCTAATTCCTTCAGTTGTAATGGATGATGATTCAATGGCTTTGCAAGATTCAGCAACAGGAATGGATCAAAGACGAAAAATTGCAGAAACGTTATGTTAGTTTTGTACTGGTATTATGCTGATGATGGGGCAAAATTTTGTTCATGAACCGTGCTTATTTCAAATGTTTTTGCAAGTAGCCTGACTCGTTTGTTAGTAATAAGCTTAGCGTTGCATTTGTAAGCCTCGCAGTTGCCAGCGTACTGTAGTAGATGTGCATTGTAACAATTAGCATTCACGCGTTTCGCGAAGTGTTTGTTAAACGATTATTTTATTCAAGAAGCATTAGACACACACAATGTTTCCACATGTTCACACACATTACGCAAAAGCCGTAATAAATCTGCACTATATAGCATCGTGAGCGAGTTACGCTAATTACACGCGTTAAAAGTTGTGGTATTGATTCTGTGACGATCCTTCTTCCTTTGTGATGGGAGTTTAAGATACTGGTGCGAAAACTGCAGCAAAAATCTTGTTGGTTCTTTGTATTTCCTTCACCAAATTGCCTAGAATGTTGTTGGTTGCTTCTATGTGGTGAGATATCTCAACTACTGCATTTTCAATGTCTTTTTCCACTTTTAACAGTTCATCTGCTTGCGCGTCGCGTTTTTCAGTTATTGCAGCCGCACGGTGTTGTTTGTTCGGAGGTGTGATCTTGTCATCTTTCTCATCACAAACAATTATGGAAGGGCTCAAGCTTTTTGAAGTACTAGGTGTAGAAAGTTCAGATACTGGGATCAAAGACATGGTGCTTGAATTATCTCTAGTGTCACAGCAGCTAGTGCCAGGAATACCTTCAGTACATATTGCACCAATGATACTCGCTATTTTGAATTGCAAATCTGTAGGTTGACTTAATGGATTTTGTCTCCCTCCAGTGCGACTTGATTCTTTGTTGTAAGCAGCGACATCTTGTTTTGCTTTACTTGTCATGTTGATCCATTTTCTCTTAATTTTGTCGAGAGAAAACGGTGCTCCGTGCCCTAAGCTATTAATAGTTAACGCAATTGATCTCCATTTGGCGTCAACCATTGGCTTCATTTTGGCATTTGATAAAGCTCCGGTTAAAAAGTTGTAATTTGCCCCCACCAGTTCCACTAACATTTTCACCTCCTCTTCATCCCGTCTTCTGCTTAGTTCTTTACGGGTTGCCATTTTTCTTGCAAATAATATTGTCAATATTCTGAGGAATATTTTGCTATATTGTTTTATATTGATTTTAACAACAAAATTTTCTTCTAAAGCTTATTTCTCCTCGCTTTCTATGATATAAGAATTTTACGATTAAATGCGCTTAAAGATAGGTTTTGTACTCTCACTCGTGGCTTGACAAATTGTAGTTTTGGCAGTGAAAGTCTTTGTTTTCGTGTTAATGTGAAGCTTCGCTTATGAGTAATAGATTTAGTTACTGTAAAGTATAATGTTTTGCTGACTGAAATTTGTTTCTACTTGTTAATGTAATGCTTTTGATTTGCACTAATTCTGCTAATTGTATTATAGCTTCGTTGAAAACAGTCTATTCTACACAAATGTATCAAGCTGTTGTATTTTACTTCTCGCCGGCAAATTTCATGAGAGTAAAGATTATCATTTTATGTATTACAATTACGTCACAAAATAACTTCCTTTGGCGTAGTGACGTAGTCCAAATATGCGAAAGGCAAACACGAACAAACCATGGCATACCAATTACGAACGTTCGCATTCGCGTTCGTCTTCGAGTTTGTTCGCACATTTTTGATACGAGTTTGTACGAATACGAACGAAGTAAACGCGAAGATTTTTGTTTGTGCGAAGAGCATAGCATGCCGCCCCTGATCACAGTGCGAAGAGCATAGCATGCCGCCCCTGATCACAGTGCGAAGAGCATGGCATGCCGCCCCTGATCACAGTGCGAAGAGCATAGCATGCCGCCCCTGATCACAGATTCGAATCTAATTTCACGAATCTAATTTTACAAAAAACTTTTTAAAACCACTTTTCATTTTGTTGCAAAAATTTCAAGTTTTTTGGAATTACGTGAAAATTGTTTACAAACAAACAATGCGTTCGTACCCACATAAAGCACGGAATCAGCGTCCATTATCGGGGGTCTTTCATACGACCTCTGGTAGGACTGGTCCGTGTAAATTGCCATCCCAGCTTGGAATTCACCATCACCATAAGCATCCGGTACTTGAATGACACTAAAAAGTAAAATGATTGATTCAATAACTTCCTCTGCGAGCTTGAAGCAGCATCAGCATTATCCTCCTCTGCAAGCTTGAAGCAGCATCAGCATTATCCTCCTCTGCGAGCTTGAAGCAGCATCAGCAGTTTCCTTTCCTGCGAGCTTGAAGCAGCATCAACAGTTTCCTCCTCTGCGAGCTTGAAGCAGCATCAGCAGCTTCCTCCGAGGCATCTCATCCAGAATACTGCCAGATATGTTTATTGAAATAGCTTTTCTGTCCCAAAATATTTCGAACTTTCTTTTCAGCTCCTGCAATAGTCTCGATCATTTCACTGGCCGGCCTGATGAGGGAAGTGAGGTGAAAACATCTTCAAGAGAGAGTCATTTTCGTAACTGAACGTTTCGACAACAACGACTCAGTTGTTATCATCAGCATCTGCAATCAGGTGAGAAATCTGATTGCCAAAATTGGTTTTCCTTTTTCATTTTAAAATAATCAGTCAACGTGATGATAACACTCACTAATATTGGAAGACGTTATAGTTTGCTCCCATGGCAAAGTATGGCAAAGTGACGTATCACCCAATCAGAAAAGACCACCTCATCGCAACTGACCAAAATCCAGCCTTTAACCAAGAATTTTGAGTTCGATTCCCGGTAATTCCCTACAGCGAGAGCTTCTCTTAGGGCAGCACGAGTCTATTCGCAAACAAAGAATCGCGAAGTCGCAACACAGCGAATTGATCGCGACTTACGTGACAGTGATGTTCGGGGTGAAGAGGGCACTGACGTTGAGGTCGATTCGAAATGTGCACGAAATGACTGCACTCAAGACTCGGCTGTTTGGACGATTCCCGAACACGACGCCGTACGGATATGTCGATCCGGTTTCAACTGTCGATATCGAGTTTGTAAATGTAACGTGAGTGTCGTTGGCCTGAAAATAAAATACATTATTAATGCAAATGAGTGGGTTGCCTGGAGACCTGTAGTGATGTAGTTCGGCCACCCGTAACTTAGTTGTGGGTTAGCAGTTACAGCCCTTTTTACTAGGCATCGTTGGTTGTGGCTGGTCGCCTGCTAAAGGAAGGAAACAACCTAGAAAAAAAAATGAAAGTGAAATGCTTAAGACGAGCGCTCTGCAGTTGAAGGCAGATGAGTAGCACCTTTGTGTTTTGACCACCGCCCAATTTCTGTGGTATAGGCACTCTGGTCTCACTGCTTTCACCAATTACTAGCATAGTGGTTCCTCGTACCGCAGAGCGGAAACGATCTCGGTGGATCGGCTAAACTATGCTAGTGAACCCTTACTACCTTGTTGGGGTTCTTGTATTTTCAGACAAAGGCATGGGCTAACGCTTACAACTCGTGGTTGGTGTGAGCAAGGGCATGCGGCTGTAAAGCATAATGCTCCAATAACAATATACAGCCAAAACAGAACAATGAAACGTTTTAATTTTCCTCAGTGTTGGCCCCTAGAGTGCTGAGAGCGAATAGAGCTACTAGGAAGAAGCTGAACTTGAAGATGAGTAAGGTTAAACCTATGACAACTGCAGCTGGTAAAGCCCCACAGGAGTCCAGTGGTATTGAAGAAAAGTTAACACGAAAGTCTCAAGCAAAGTTTAGAATGGCAACAGTCAATGTTGGATCAATGGTTGGTAGAAGTGCCGAATTGACGGAAACCTTAGGAAGAAGAAATGTAGATATTGCAGCTCCGCAAGAGGTACGGTACAAAAATGAAGGGACAGAAATATCGAGAGGAGACAACTTCGTGTATAAACTGTTTCGGAAAGGTGAAAAAAATGGACAAGGAGGTGTTGGCATAATGGTAAAACAAGAAGTGATGGAACCCGTAACGGAAGTGAGAAGAGTGAGTCCAAGAATTTTATCAGTTCACTTGGTATTATCGGGAAAAGTGGTTACAATTATCTCTATGTACTGTCCCCAAAGTGGAAGGAGCGTAGAACAGAAAGAAAAGTTTTATGACGACCTTACTGTGAAGTTTGATCAAAAGAAAGAATTTGTGTTGTGTTGGGAGATTTCAATGATCACGTAAGAAGATCTGTGCGGGGCTATGCTGGAGTGCATCGTGGTTTTGGAAGAAGGGAGCGCAATAGAGACGGTGAACGAATTTTGGAGTTTGCAGATAGCGTTGGCATGATGATTGGAAATACCCTTTTCAAGAAAGATAATGAAAAGCTCATTCATTAGTCAGGAGATGCTGCTACTGTGATTGATTACGTGATGGTGAAGAAAGAAATATGGAAGGATGTCAAAGATGTGAAGGTTATTCCTGGAGAAGAACGTTTTTCACAACACAGATTGCTCACCTTAGATTTAACCACAAAGCATCGAGCAGCTAAAGAGATGAGAAAACCAGAAAGAATAAGATTATGGAGATTGAAGACGAAAACGTCAAAAAAGAAGTTGACAGAGCAAATCAAGGAAACACATAAGAAAGCCGATAGTTGGCAAAATTTTGGTAACAGTTTGTTGGTGGCAGCCAGAAAAGTATGTGGAATAACAAAAAATGGGCAGAAACGAAAAATCACATGGTGGTGGAACGCAGAGGTGAAGGAGGCAATTAGAAAGAAGAAAATTTCATACAAATTGTGGTAGAAAAGGAGAGACCAGCAATCAAGAGATAAATATTTGGTCATGAAAAGAAAATGTAAAGAAGTATGTAAAGAAAATGTAAAGAAGACAATAACTCAACAGCTCGAAAGAAACAAATCTGATGGTTTGCAATCCATTTTCAGATTGTGCTAAGAGAAGGAAGACATAATAGGAATGCCATGTGTTCGTGGAGCCGATATAAGGTTGATGGTGACCTCAAAAGAAAAATTAAAGGTGTGGAAAGAGTATGCAGAGAAATTGTTAAATGAAAAAAATGTGTGGAGTCAAGAACTGGTGGCAGAAAAAATGGAAGGCTCATGTGAACATGTTGTACCAGAAGATGTAATGGAAGCCCTAGCTTTATTCAATAAGAAAAAAGCGCCTGGACCCAGAGGAGTTACATATGATCTATTAAAAGTATGTGAAAAAGAAAGTGTGACGCGGCAAGTGGAAATAGCCAACAGATGGTTAGATGGACAGAAAATGCCGGAATGCTGGAGAAATAGTAATTTATTTCCTATTTTCAAAGGAAAAGGTGATGTAAGATCCTGTGGTAGTTATAGAAGCATCAAACTGCTTGAGCATGGTATGAAAGGAGTTGAAAAATTTTTTGAGAGAAGGCTGAGGAAAGTTGTCAAATTGGATGAAATGCAAAATGGATTTATGCCAGGAAGAGGCACCATTGATGCAGTCTTTACAGTAAGACAACTGATGGGAAAGTACGAGACGGCAGGAAGAAATCTTTTCATGGTTTTTGTCGATTTAGAAAAAGCTTTTGATCGTGTACCAAGAAAGGTTATTTGGTGGTCATTGAGAAGAAAAGGTGTGTTGGAAAGAGAAGTGAAGGCAATCATGGAAATGTATGATAACATCAAGACGTCGGTGAACATGGACTGCATGAGATCGGATTCTTTTGAGGTGAAGGTGGGAGTCCATTGAGGATCAATTTTAAGTCGCCTTCTGTACGCGATTGTAATGAATAAAGTGAGCACAGATATTCGAGAGGGAGTAGTGAAGGAATTACTATATGTGGACGATTTGATTTTCCTTAGCAATAGTTGGGAAGAAGTGGAGTCTTGTTATGCTCGTTCGAAGAAAGCACTGAAAACCATGGCTTAAAAATAATTGTTAACAAAACAAAGGGATTCTATACAGGCGGAAAAGTTGTGAAAATGCAAACCCTAAAGTTCCCCTGTTCGGTGTGTAAAAATGGAGTGGAAATGAATTCTTTACAATGTACAAAATGTCGATATTGAGCAGATAAAAAGTGGTCTGGAATTCAAGGAAAAGTTGCAAGCATGAATAGTTTTGTCTGTAAAAGATACCTAGGTTTGGTGTCTACAAGTATGGTAGAAAATATTATGCTGGATGAAGACAAGATAAAGAGATTATGGATAAGTTTGCCAATCTAGGCCATGTGATTAGCACGGAGGGAGGAGCTCAAGAAGCTGTGCGTACAAGGATGAGATCTGGTTAGATGCAATTGAAAGAAGTCTCAAGTGTTTTGTGCAACAAATACATGTCGCCAAAGATTAGGGGGTCTTATACAAAAACTATGTGAGAAGCGCTCTTACCTATGGTGGTGAATGCTGTGCTTTGAAAATAGAGGATGAAAGAAGATTGATAACAACAGAAATGAGGATGCTGCGCTAAATACGTGGGAAGACCTTGAAGGATAAAATAACCAATGTGAAAGTTCGCGAAATAAGTGGAATGGATGAAATGAAACAATTTCTGCGAGGGCAAAGGTTGCGTTGGCTGGGACATGTGGAGAGAATGGATGAGAACAGAAAACCAAGAAAGGCTTTGCATTTTCAAATAGATGGCTCAAAAAAGGGAAGATCTAAAAAGAGGTGGATAGAGGTACTGGAGAGAGATATGCGTGAAAGGGGGTTGAAAAAAATAGATGCACAAGACCTTGATTTCTGGAAACTTGGCTGCAAAAACCGGCTGACCTTTGCGTGCAGAGATGACTTACCGGGCTCCAGAACAAGAAAAAACCCTACCACTCTGGAGCCAAACGATGATGATGATGATGATAATGCTTAAGACGAGCAATGCAACAAAAAGTCTTCACAGTCTGGAATGATTTTGGCCTGGATAAACACTGCATAGGAAGGCTGATGAGAATTAACTTTGCATAGCAAGGCTGACGAAAATTAACACTGTATAGCAAGGCTGACGAAAATTAACACTGCATAGCAAGGCTGACGAGGATTAACTGTGCATAGCAAGGCTGACGACGATTAACTGTGCGCATAGCAAGGCTGACGAGGATTAACTGTGTAGCAAGGCTGACGACGATTAACTGAGCGTAGCAAGCTGGGATGTGGAAGCGGAAACGGTGGAAGCGGTCATATTTAAATGGAAGCGGAAGCGCGAAAAATATGCAGCTTTCGCTTTTACATCATTCAAAAAAGCATACCGTAAATAACTTATTAGGTATTATACTGTATTCTATTCAATAATTTATCAGACGTTGTTTTACAACGCTACATTCATATGGATGCCAGATCTCACCATAGGTCATTAGGCCTATTCTTCGCTTGATTTTCAGATAGTACCGGTACTAACGTAGAATCGCTTTTTCTTTCAGCTATCTCTAAGTTTTAAAATGAAGCAACTAGTTTATCAATAGCGCTGAAACCAAAAGATGACTCTTTTCCAATTACAACCATATCACGAAATAGATGGAATGCTGTCAGGAGCGTATTTAGATAGGGGCATTGTGCCATTTCCCTTCCCCTGGTCCTCTACTGGATTAACTGCGCGCGATGTTGTCTTTCAGTAAGTAAAAAATAACAAAATTAATCATGCCAAATAACTGAAATACGCCAGACTTATTTGAAGGTTTTTGTAGCTTACGGCCAGGGGCAAATCCAAGGGGTAGGATAAGGGGGTAAACATTCTCCCATCAGCCATTTTGGAAAATGCTTTTGATGCATACAATCTTTTCATAATTTCGAGCCTCTTCGATAGCAATAAGCCTTACGCCATAAGCACGTTTAATCAAAAATGTGCGAAAAAATGCATCATACGCAATTTAGCGCAGCGCTTAGAACTAAGGTCAAAAAATTTAAACAAAATCAGACTGAAAATTATTTAAAAAGAACAAAAACAACCATTGGAGCCTGTGCATTTTCAAAAACTTTCCGGGGGAGTATGCCCCCGGACCTCTCCAGAGCCTTTCTTGTTTCTCAATCAGCTTCAAATTAGTTCTGCTAAAAAATACGCTTGAAAAAAATGTGAAAATTATGCAACCCCTTCTTTTAAAAATTCTTGTCACGCCACTGAGTGCTGTGAACCCACATTTTTCTTATGAAGGGAGTAAGTTTCGTAGGAAAAATGCAGTAAAAAACTCTCAGGATTGTGACGCAATATTGTGACTCAATCATTCTTTTACATTTTTGTTTGCTTTTTGCAAATTATTATCCTTAAAAAAACGCTTGCTAAAGTTTGACCAAGAGCTTTCAGCCTGCTGGAAAAAAAGCTACGGTTTACTCTATCGGCTACCAACGCACTGCTCGGATTTTACTAGCAAAATTTTGCTAATTTTTTGGAAGCGGAAGCGCTGATAGCAAAAGCGATAGGTATGGAAGCGGAACCTGTTTGCAAATATACCGCTCCCATATCCCTAGTAGCAAAGCCGACGAAGATTAACAATGCATACCAAGACTGACGAGGATTAACACTGCATAGGAAGGCTGACGAGGATTAACTGTTTGTAGCAAGGCTGACGACGATTAAAAATGCATAGGAAGGCTGACGACGATTAACACTGCATAGGAAGGCTGACGACGATTAACACTGCATAGGAAGGTTGACGACGATTACCTGTGCGTAACAACGCTGACGAGGATTAACAATGCATAGCAAGACTGACCAGGATTAACACTGCATAGGAAGACTGACGACTAATAACACTGCATAGCAAAGTTGACGACGATTAACTGTGCGTAGCAAGACTGACGACGATTAACACTGCATAGCAAGGCTGACGACGATTAACACTGCATAGGAAGGCTGATGACGATTAACTGCGTAGCAAGGCTGACGACGATTAACTGTGCGTAGCAAGGCTGACGACGATTAACACTGCATAGCAAGGCTGACAACGATTAACACTGCATAGGAAGGCTGATGACGATTAACTGTGCGTAGCAAGGCTGACGACGATTAACACTGCATAGCAAGGCTGACAACGATTAACACTGCATAGGAAGGCTGACGACGATTAACACTGCATAGCAAGGCTGACGACGATTGACTGTGCGTAGCAAGGCTGACGACGATTAACACTACATAGCAAGGCTGACGACGATTAACTGTGCGTAGCAAGACTGACGGCGATTAACATTGCATAGGAAGGCTGACAACGATTAACACTACATAGGAAGGCTGACTAGGACTGACTGTGCGTAGCAAGACTGACGGCGATTAACATTGCATAGAAGGGCTGACGACGATTAACACTACATAGGAAGGCTGACTAGGACTGACTGTGCGTAGCAAGGCTGACGACGATTAACTGTGCGTAGCAAGGTTAACGAAGATTGACACTGCATAGGAAGGCCAACGACGACTAACACTGCATAGGAAGGCTGACGACGATTAACACTACATAGGAAGGCTGACGAGGACTGACTGTGCGTAGCAAGGCTGACGACGATTAACTGTGCGTAGCAAGGTTAACGAAGATTGACACTGCATAGGAAGGCCAACGACGACTAACACTGCATAGGAAGGCTGACGACGATTAACACTACATAGGAAGGCTGACGAGGACTGACTGTGCGTAGCAAGGCTGACGAGGACTAACTGTGCGTAGCAAGGCTGAGACGATTAACACTGCACAGAAAGGCTGACGACGATTGACACTGCATAGCAAGGCTGACGACGATTAATTGTGCGCAGCAAGGATGACGACGATTAACTGTGCGTAGCAAGGCTGAGACGATTAACACTGCACAGAAAGGCTGACGACGATTGACACTGCATAGCAAGGCTGACGACGATTAATTGTGCGCAGCAAGGATGACGACGATTAACTGTGCGTAGCAAGGCTGACGACGATTAACACTGCAAAGCAAGGCTGACGACGATTAACTGTGCGTAGCAAGGCTGACGACGATTAACACTGCATAGCAAGGCTGACGACGATTACCACCGCAAAGCAAGGCTGACGACAATTAATACTGCATAACAAGGCTGACGAGAATTAACACTGCATAGGAAGGCTGACGACGATTAACCCTTTAGTGCCAAGTGTCTACAAAAAGGGACAAATTTGAAATTGCATTCACTAAGCATTTTTTGCTTTGTTTTAAATAAATTTTGCTTCCGAGTACCAAAAATGCATTATTGAAAACGAAAAAAATAAAACGTGTGTGGCAACTGTGTCTGCCTTTTTCGTGAAAAGAGAATGGCTTCAAATTCAAGGATTACGTCCCAGTAAAGGGTTAGTCTAATTTAAAAATTTCTATAGTAAAACTATTAATTCTTCGAAACTTTTTGATGTAAAAATATAATTTCATCCTTTTGATTGCGGTAGAGAACAAATATTTTGACAATAAGTGCATAAAAGTTACTTAGTAGGTGAAATGACATATGTCCTCAAAAGTGGACTTTGGGCTATTAGGGAAACTTCGTCAATAAATTTTGATAACCTAAAGTACTGATACCAAAGTTGAATATTGCTTTGTTTGCTGCTGTTTTAATATTTCTTCTGTAAAATTGATTATTATATCTTGATTGACAGCAAGAAAATGTGTAAATTTTGCAAAAAATTAAGTGCTGCTAAAACCTGGAGGATCACAAGGACCGCCCCTCGCAAAAACACAAGAACATCTAGGAGCGCAAGTGAGTTATTACTAGGGGTTAGGGCTTCTCGCAAGAGCAAAAGGATCGCTAGGGGCGCAAGTGAGTTAATACTAGGAGTTAGGATTTACCCTAGCCTGACTAATCCCTAGTAATAACTCACTTGCGCTTCTAGCGGTCGTTGTGCTCTTGCGAGGAGCGGCCCTTGTGATTTATGCGCCCCTTGTGCTCCTGCAGGTTTTGGCGATACCGAAAAACTTTGAGAAAATTGAAATGAGTTTATATATTTTTCTTGTCGCAAACGACCAATGTCCCCAAATGTGGATATATTTTCACCCCCAAAACTATAAGATCATTAATAGAAACTTTGCGCAAAATCTGCTATTTGATAGTTATATGACAACTTGACCGCATTATTATCATTGTGAAAGAAGTGCAGTATACCACAGGCATTAAAGGGTTAACACTGCATAGCAAGGCTGACGACGATTAACACTGCATAGCAAGGCTGACGACGATTAACTGTGCGTAGCAAGGCTGACGATGATTAACACTGCATAGCAAGGCTGACGACGATTAACACTGCGTAGCAACGCTGAGGACGATTAACTGTGCATAGCAAGGCTGACGACGATTAATACTGCACAGCAAGGCTGACGACGATTAACACTGCATAGGAAGGCTGACGACGATTAACTGTGCGTAGCAGGTTGACGAGACTTTTTTTGTAGCCGAAACAATTAAGTCATCCCTTGCAACTTTTTTATTTAAAATAATCTTGTTTCAAAAATTTCGAGTATTTCGATCTCACGTGTTGCTGGGAGCAATAAAATTTCAAGGAAACCTCCTGGTAAAGAGGGGGAAGTCAAACTGCCCCCCCATCTGCCGTATCCTTTGCTTTTAGACCGAGAATCGATATCAAGGTTTCCAGTGTGGTGCTGGTACTTTGTCAAAAGTGCAACACTTTCAGAAACATAAATCTATTTTTTTGTGAAGAATGATTTTGCGTACGCGTGACACATGCACGACAAGCAGAGAAGCTCCACCACAATACGTCATCAAATGAATGTCTGCAGCATCAATCAAAGGGATGACGTCATCAATCGCAGACGTCGAGAAATATAAGATTATGACAAAGGCTGGTGTGATGACACTGGTGCTAACGTCGACTGACAAGTTAGCTTCACGCCACTGCTTTATTTACAGTATATAAACTTATGAGACAATTTAATAACATAACTGATTATGACGTCGTTTCAAGACGAAGTGACGTCACCATGCAGATACTTACAGTGTAAAGAGTCCCGCAGGAAGTAAGGGGGTTAACCTCTTTTTCGTAGAAGTCCTCCCCGTTCACATCAAACGTGCAGTCCTGGTCATTGAGATGGACGTCCCCCATTGAGTAACCAGCGTTGTCCACGATCGCCTTCTCTATCCGTGCAGTCATTCCTTGCTGGCTGCAGATTACTTGAACCACATCTGAAATATAGCGATTGTTCTGTGATAGACCAAACAGCTCCCCATGGTAGGGCCCCTCGTTAAAGGGCGTGTCACAAAAAAGGGTTAAATCGCACCCTCTAAAAAAGGTGGGCTGCTAAAATCAAACAAAGGTCCGCAAAAAGCACGAGGCTCCCCGAAAAACAACCCTGGCCCCCAAAGGTCTTGATACGGCCCAGAGCAACCCTGGCTCTCCCAAATGTCTTAATACGGCCCAGAGCAACCCTAGCTCTCCCAAAGGTCTTGATGCGGCCCAGAACAACTCTTGCTCTTCTCCAAGGTCTTGATGCGGCCCAGAACAACTCTGGCTCCCCTCCAAGGTCTTGATGCGGCCCAGAACAACTCTGGCTCCCCTCCAAGGTCTTGATGCGGCCCAGAACAACTCTGGCTCCCCTCCAAGGTCTTGATGCGGCCCAGAACAACTCTGGCTCCCCTCCCTGGTCTTGATAGGATCCAGAACAACCCTGGCTCCCCCCTAAAAGTCTTGATAGGACCCAGAACAACCCCGAATCTTACCCAGGTTTTGATGCGGCCCAAAACAACCCTGACTTCGCCAAGGTCTTGATGCGGCCCAGCTCGGAACCAGATTTATGTGGGAATTCGACAACTTTGTAATTGAAAATTTGATATAGAAACTCTAGAGTTAACCAAAATTATCCGAAAATCGTAAAAATAAAATTTTGACTCGAACTGAATTATTTACAAAGAGCGTTGATGCTGGCGCAACAATGCATTGCATTGTTTCTTCACAAAGAGATAGGTTACCCACCTTGAGCTGAGGCTGTCGCCAAAAAGAAAACAAAGAAAAACAACTTCATTCTGAAAACAAAACAAACGTGTAAAGTGACGTCACAGTGATTTCGCTACGCGCGCTTTCCATAAAGGCAATAGAAAATTTGCCGAAGCGCCTGTCATTTCTTTGCTTACGTAATTATTTCTTATCTCAAAAAGGTGCAAACTGATTTGGAAGGTGGTGTGGGAAGGGAAACAGCGTCACTCATCAACTGTGTAATGTGTATGGTCATGAAAAAAACGTCATGTATTTCACATGATGCTGGCGCTCATTAAGCCGTGTTAAGTATTCTTGACGAACAAAATCGAGTTGGGTCGCGTCAGCACCCGACAGACACATGAAGATCGGAGAATCCCTAACCTCAGGATCATGGAGTGAAATAGTCTAAAACTTGATAAAATTTTTTAACACGATGAGGAAAAAGTGGTTGAATCGGCATCCACAACCGCAAATAGACGAGGTGTTAACTGAGTTCACGTTGGTGAAACTCTGCTACCAGGACAAAGTTTTGAATGAAAACAATGAAATCTCGTGACGATGACGTAATCACCAGGGTTGGCGCGTTGATTTGATCGAAACAAGATTTAACCAAATCGAGATTTTAAAAGAAAACTTTCTACCCTTCGAAACAAGTAAAATGGAAATTGAAAACGCTGACGTAATAACTTGAGAATGACGTATAACACGTCATTGTCATCAAACCTTGGCCTTCATCGCAAAACTTTGAATTTCACGTTATAACATACATATTGTGACGTCAGCTCGCGTTCAGCGTGACGTTATATTCTGCGTAACACGCAAGAAAAGAAATCAAAAATAAACTAGCCCGAAATTGTAATCCATCAAGCAAGAGTACGGTACTGAGGGCATTAATTGGAAGGGAAGAGAGGCAAAATAAAATTAAAAAAAAGCGAACCCAGCTGCTCGTCAGCAAGTCTATAAATTGGAAGGCCGGAATTTCTTTCCGGGCTCGTCAGCGTAAAAGGTAAAGGTGCGGGAAAGCGGGTGCAAGCACACATTGTTTTAGCCATTCTCAATTAACGGCCCATTACGATTATCAATCACGAATGATTGAATGCTGTTAAGGGACATACATGACAAACAACACATACACAAAACCCTTCGCACTTCCGCTTGTGCCGAACGCCTGGCGCGAAAGTTGCGAATACTATTTTTAAAGTCTTTAGTATGACCCGACCGGCAATAAAACTCCAGTCTCACGGCTACCAAGCGGACGCTCTTAACCGATACACCAAGCGCCGGTGCTCGTCAGCGTAATATCGCGGACAATCAAAATCGCGGAGAGGCAAAATCGCAAATGCAAGAATTTAAGCGACAACAAAAATTGCATTTAAATTTGTTTCATGTCTAACCTCAGGGTTGCGTTTATACCAGTTCGTGATGTTTGATACGATCAGAAAAATAATAGGAAAGCAGTAAATTGCAGGTGGATGGGCACTTATAGTAATTTCCGTGTGGAGATAATTGGAATGAGAAAAGTAATTTGAAAATGCCGAACTGATAATGCTGCTCTGAAAGTTTATCGAAAACTCAAACGTGTCATTATCGAAGAAAAGTGCAGCTCCTCTGCGTCTGAAACGAATTAAGTAAATTGTTTGAGAAATTCCAGTGTTTGCTTGTAAGAGGAGCAAGATATATCTGGATACATACATAAAATTTCGTTTTTATTCGCAAAAATATCTTGTAAGCCAAACATACTAAAAGGTTTGTAATTTCCTTTAATTTATTTCGCAAATATTTATTCTATTTTGTTATCGTCGGCGTTTCATCACGAGGAATTCACTGCTAAAAACAGTGTTTTAAAAAACTCTTCTTTTAAACAATAACTTGGTAAAACTTTAGTTAAGGTAAAAAATGTCAAAAAAGTTTGGCTTACCTGAACTTGGTAGTAGCGGGGTGTGGATGTGTTCCAATGCAAATAGGATGATGAAATCAAGTTAATGTCACTTACAAACACTTGCAAAACGCTTACAAAAATACTAGATCTACCAAGAATACAAGGTGGTGAATCATGAAGTATTTAGATCAATATAAGAAACTACCACTAGTTGATTACGGGCCCTTATATGCGGGCCCTTCCCAGGAATCATATGCAAGGAGCGATGAACAACCTAGGAGTCGAATTGAGGTCAGCCAACCTTTCGATCAGCGACATTGGAAACATGAATAGCCATAGTTAAGCTTCTCAATACTTTGTCATATCACTCATCAAGTCAACATCGCTACACAGTAAGGACACGAGGCTAGCACTCGCATTCGCACTCATAGAATACTCAATATTTCGTTCCATCTTTTCTGATTCTTCTCCGACTTGCACTGGAATTGAACTTGTAAACTTTTCTCGTAAATAGTTAAAAATTTCGAGCAGAAAGTATCACGTCGCGAGGCGGGAATACGCTCATAAATTATTTCCGGTTGAAAACAGCGAGTTCTCGAAGTTGAGTGAATTCGTCCGCTCTTGATTCTTGATCCTCAATTAAAGAATGTTCAAATAGAAGTTATTTATTTCGTCATAGCCTTATGACGTTTTCAACAGAAAATTTAGTCAAGCAAGGTCAGCACCTTCTTACGTAAACATCAACATAAACAACACTAAACAAACAAGAAAGCCTCAATATTACTACCCAGATGTTTTCCTTCAATTAATATCATGAAACATCTCGTGCTGTTAAATGATGTCATAATTAAACCGAATTTGGTTCAATAAACATCCAAATTCAAAAACACGAAGCAAATCTCCGGCTTGATGGCTGCGAGTTTTGTTGCACAACAAAATTTTCATCGCAAAAATTTCTATTCCTTCACTGTCGTTAATTCGAGTTGTCGCGCGTCTCTCATTCTGTTAATTCATTGTTTCAACTTGAAAATCTCAACGTTTGCGAGATAACGTCATATTTTGACCTATCTAAGCGGCCAAAAATTACTTCATTGATGACGTGGCTTATGCAATAAACATTACACTTTTATGACATCATAGAATGCAGCCATCTGCGCGAGCTTCGACGTGAAAGGTCAAAGTTAATCTGCGACAATGAACTTCAAAGTGTGCTCAAGTAAACTCTTGAAATTAACTGGATTGTTTCGGCTCAACATGAAAGTGCAATTAGGTAGGGCTAGATTGAAGAATGGTATAGATTGAAGGAGGGGGACAGATTGAAGAAGGGGGGTAGATTGAAAAAGGGGTAGATTGAAGAATGGAATAGATTGAAGGAGGGGGTAGATTGAAGAAGGGGGTAGATTGAAGAATGGAATAGATTGAAGGAGGGGGTAGATTAAAAAAGAGTGACAGATTGAAGGGGGGGATAAAATAAAGTAGGGGCTAGATTGAAGAAGGGGAATTGAAGGAGGGGGATAGGTTGAGGAAGGAGGCTAGATTGAAGAAGGGGCTAGGCTGCAGGAGAGAATAGATTGAAGGAGGGGGCTAGGGCCCGGGGCCTCCTATAAATTGTATTCTCTAAATGATTTGCGGCTAACGGCAAAATCAGGCTAGCAAAAAGACATGGGGCACCCAATAGTTAGCCCCCCCCTTCCCAAGTCTCAATACGAACCTGCAATTAGTTGATTGAAAAGTTTTCTAGACTTTATGTTTATTACAAGATTTTTCGTTTAACTATTGAGGCTGCTTTGAAGCATGAGTTCATTTTTATTACCCTGGGAAATTTTGTTGAATTTGATAATTTTATTGGAATATTGTCGATGCAAATTTTTTACCCAACTTAAATTTTGAATCCTGGCTCATACTAATTCTGTTTCTTGATCTTGAACTTTCGTTTCAATTCAAACTATCAGCACTTGTGTTTTTTCTGAACCTCAACTCTGCAAAATAATGCATCTGCAGCTTGAACCTTGTAATTTGAGTAAACTGCTGCGTCTAATAACAATCTTCGTGTAAAATTTTCAGTGAAGCGGTGATTGCGAAATGATAAGTTCTAGTTTATGAGACTAGGTAGGTATATGGAGAGAATCTTCTAATCAAACGTCAGCATCAATTTTTTGCTTTATTTGGCTGCTTTTTATCTTAGTTTTTTACTTTATTTGACCACTTTTTCCAAAAATTCACTTCTCCCATTTAATAGTTTTCTGTTTATTCCCTATGTTGACGTTTGCTTAGAAGACTCTCCCCATATAACTAGTTTCATAAAGTAGGACTTATCATTTAATGAATTTTGTTGATCAGTATAGGTGATCCCAAATATATTGGAGATCTCTTGCTCAATCATACATCCATTCGGTGATTGCGAAAACGTCAATTTGTTCAAATCATTTTCTTACTTTTCTTCACGAATCAACTTTTGGCCCAGTTCAAATGAAACAGACACCGATGCTGTTCGAACAATGGAACCAAACAACATTGACTTATAAAACAACTTCCTTTTTGGTAACCCAGTGTTTTTTCTTGCTTTTTTGAACCAAGTAATTATGCTAACAGTGACGGTGCAAAAAATGGGCAAACCAATTGGCATTTACACGATTATTTCTGACGCGGGTGGCAAACGGATGGGCATACCTATAAACACCGATCAATTAAAGCAGTGTTTCTCAATCACCGGTCCGCGGACCGGCACCGGTCCGCGTGTACTTTCTGCCGGTCCACCTAATAAATTCCATCATTACACCACAATTCAAAGTTGTGCTTTTTATTATAACTCACTTGACTACGCGCGCTCAATAACTTTTTCGTCAGCCAACAGACAAATCCACGCAGTATGCGCTGCCAATTCATTGAGCTTTGCCTTTCTTGCAAAAAAAAAAAACGTTGGAGGTGAAATGAACCTATCGTACGTAACCACTCATTCACCATGAGTATTGTATAGTAATATATGAAATCTATAAGAACATATTCAACTGAAATTCAGTAGTATGATAACAGGAATTTGATTATGAAACGGAAAAGCACAGCTTCAAATAACATAGCCAAAGCACAGCTTCGTATCTTATTCGAATTAACCATCCTATTAGTCAAATTAACCATCCTAACACAACATTACGCAACCAATACGAAGGTATTCAAGCAAAATCAACCAATAACAAAATTTCGATTGCTCACGCCACAAACGTAGCGCGAGAAATTTGCTCGGATTTATGGAGTCGACAGTATATCAACAACACAACCAGTGCTCACTATAAACAGTTTTTCCCAACAATCAACAATGAAATTCCAATAAATGATAATAACTTTGGAGCTACAGTATATTTCGACTACAAACTGGTCAATGTAAATTGAATTCTCATTTACATTGACTCGGACAACATTCAACTGGACTTTGCGAAAATTGTCACCAACCTCAAACTGACGCCATATTTTGGAATGTGCAAAACACTGTGAAGCTCGAAAGAAGTTAAAGTCAGCCTTCAACAAAAAAAAATATCCCATGTGAACTGGTCAATCTCTCAACGAACAATTTGGCAACGGTGCGTTTACTGCAATATATATCGGACATGAAATTACGACCATAAAATTTCTACATTGTCTTGATTATTTAGTTCGAAGATTAAATTGTCAAATCAAAAAAAAAAAAAAAAACAATTAATTTAAAAGAAAGATCTTTTTTTTTAGATAGGCTATACATACAATCCATTAATGCAATGTAACACCAAATATGTTAATTTGTTTTTTTTTTTCCTTTTGTATGTTTGCTAGTTAATACAAATAGTCCTTATTCGAAAATGCTTTCGCGAACTCTGCAGTTTGTCCCTGTCGGATGCCAAGGCGCCTGGTTCTCACAGGAAGTAACAATATTTTTTCAGTTGATTTGATCATTTGCTTTCTGTCGGACATTTTCGTACTGACCTTGCAATTTTTGTTGAATCTTTTTTTGCGATGGTCTTGTGCTAAAAAACCTTGTAGTTGCAAAGCACCACTAAAACATTCCTCTACTGCACTAGCTATTTAGCCATGTGCCTGTTGCTCGAACCAGCATTTCAATCTCGTCATCATAGTCACTGGCAGTTGCTTTATTTTCAAAGAGTTTTCGAATGACACAATTTCCCAGTGCAATGCACCTTGCCTAGTTTTATGCAATCGGCCACAAATTCGTTTGAAACCGCCATCGCGCAAGCGATTCTGCGCCGATTAATCGAAACCGCTAAGCTCTTTCGTCGCAAAAATTTTTTTACGAAGTTATTTATATGGACTACGCAATAAGCGTAGATCAATATCAGCGATTGAGCCACGTTGGCATGATCAGTCTGAAGTGAGTTGAGCTTCGAATTGGCATGATCTGAAGCAAGTTGAGCTGCGTTTGCATGATTTAAAGAAGGTTAAGCCGCGTGTGCATAATCTGTAATAAGTTAAGCCGCGTTGGCATAATCTGAACCGAGTTGAGCTACGCAATGGCATGATCTGAAGCAAGTTCAGTCGGCAGCGTGGCTGAGTGGTTCGGAGCGTCGTTTTTACGACGGCCATGATTGCCAGGTTGAGGGTTCAACTCCCGCCCAAGCCTCGTTATTGCGTCCCTGGATAAGATGCTTCGCTAGGTGGAATCTAACTCTGCTTGGTGGAATCTAACAAGCAGCAAATTGAAGAAGTCAGAAGCAAAACTCCAGCGAAAAACTTGGAAACAAAGGCAACTTCTATGGATTCGTCCTATGCGTTGCGCTTCCATCACTTTCTCGTGACAGGAGGATGAAAATGAAGAAATCAAATCAAATCAAGTTGAGCTGGGTTGGCATGATTTGAAGTAAGCTGAGCTGCGTTAAAGATTGTTGTAGCAAACTAGATTTTGCGCCACTTCAATGTTGCCTGTTCGTTATGCGTGAGGCTGCTCTCTAAGAATTTGAAAATAATAACATCTTAAAGTTTTGTTTGCTTTGCATTATGTCGCCACATTCAATTGTCGCTTATTGCTCTAGTATTCGCAACATGATCTTCGCTGTACAAGTCTCATAATGAAATGCATCAATTATTCATAACAAAATTTAATGAAATATTAAACTCCGCGCAAAGTTGCTTTTAATCATTTTCTTGGAGTCTGCAAACGTGAGGAAATAAACAGAGTTAACATCTATCGAAACATAGACCGGGAATGAGCGATTTCGGCCTATTTGCCCTCATCAACCGCACTTGTTGTTAAAGTACATTCATTCTTCAGCATTGAGAAGCATAATTATTGCTGTCTCGAAAAGCCGTGCCATCTTACTTTGATAATTACTGCTAGTATACCAACTACAACCATTTTGTAACCGCCTCGAGATGTCTTAAGTACTGTAGGGCGCTGTTGTACGCGTTGGTTGTGTTCGAACTTGTGTCAGACTTGATTCAAGCCGTTCGAGTAAGCAGCGCAGTTCTCTTAAGTTACATTTGTGTTTATTTTCATAACTTCTTAGTTTCTTAAAATGTTTAATAAAGCCTGAATTTAGTTGCATATTTCTCCAAGGTTTCGTCAATTCATTAAACATTTTATGCAACTAAGAAGTTCTGAAAATAAACACAAAAATAACTTAAGAGAACTGCACTGCTTACTCGAACAGCTTGCATCACGTCTGACACAAGTTCGAACACAATCAACGCATACAACACTGCACTACTTTAGACATCTTGAGGCAGTTGCAGAATGCCTGTAGTTGGTACTAGCAGTAATTATTATCAAAGTAAGATGGCACGGCTTTTCGAGACAGCAATTATGCCACACATTCAGGGGCTTAGCCAGGGGGGAGGGGGACAAAGGGGGAAATTGCCCCCCCTTGAAATATTTTCAGTTAACACCAGCCTACAAACAAAGATCATTATTGTATAACGTAAGTCGTCTTCTAACAACGCAAGTTGCCGACACTCAATGTTTTTTGCAATTTTCAGTAACGTGTATTTGTGACAGCGAATAAAATTGATAAATGATTGGTATGCGCTTACATAAAGCCTATGCACCGATTACGTTCCAAATGTAAAAATACGTTGATCCGAACATGACTAAATCAAAACTGATCGCTCCAGTCTCAACTAACGATACGAATTGCAAAGTCGGCGATCGTCGTCACTATTTAGTCTGCGAGCGTTTTTTACCGATTTGCCCCGAGTGATCGCCCAAAAAAGTTGTTGCAGTCAGATCTGCAGTAGCGTAGCTAGGGAAGGAGTCTCAAGGCTACAGCCCTCCCCCATTGGTATGCCAAATATCTGCTGTAAACTTGAATAGTGATTGCAAACTGCTGCACCATCGCTTTCGTCAGTAGCATAGCTGGGGGGGGGGGGGTGCTAATTTTTCTCCACTCGTTATATTAGGATGCTAAACTATCTGCTGTAAACTTGGATGGTGCTTGCAAAAGAAAGGTATAGTTTTAATAAAAAGTGCGAAAAATTGCATGTTTTTTGTTGAAAAAACGCAAATATTCGTCAGCGGCTGGGAGCTTCGCTTCCAGACTTTCACCACTGGGACAAACAAGCTTTTGAAGTTTTGCCCCCCCTACTCGAAATTTTTGGCAGACTACGCCACTGTTCACATTAATGTAGCAGAAACATATTCTTAGCGTTGCTGTGGCGAATGCACTGAAAGCCTCCTCAGTTGTTTGAATTTCTCTCCAGTGACTGCAAACCTATAGCTTGTCAGTCGAGGCAATACTCTAATCAAGAGCTAAAATACATTGAAGAAGAATTTGAGCGCTAACTGAAAGCTGATATCATTGAGCCGTTTCGGTCACCCTGGCACGCGTTAAGGTTTTGGTCGTCAAACGCAAGGATAAGAAGCGCTTAGTGATCGACTATACGACCACAATCAACCGATTTGTGAACTTGGACGCATATCCGTCACCTCGAATCGAAGCGCTTGTGAACAAAATTGCTTCCAATAAATACTACAGCTCAATAGATTTGCCTTCTGTATCACCAAGTTCCGCGAGAAGAAAAAGAACGTATTTACACCAATTTTGAAGATTGCGGACATTTATACCAATACAAACGTTTACCTTTTGGCGTCAAAAACGGCGTATCCGCTTTCCAGGGGGTGATTGACGCATTTATTAAACGGCATAAACTCCAAAACGTGTACGCGTATCTTGATGACATAACTGTAACGAGGACCACTGAGGAAGGACGTGACGCCAATCTCCAACGTCTGCCTAATGCTGCGAAAAGCAACAATTTAACCTTGAACAAAGAGAAATCAAAATTTAAAGTGACGAAACTGAACTTACTGAGTTACAGCATTTCCCATCAGGAAGACAGGCCTGTTCAAGAACGATTACAAGCGTTGCTGGATATGAAACCTCCTGACACTAATCAGAAGCTTAAGCGTGCCTTAGGCCTATGCAGCTACTACGCGCGATCAATAGAAAGCTTTTCCGACAAGGCTGCACCATTGCTGACTCGCGAAACCTTACCGCTGCAAGGAGACGCTTTAAAATCGTTTACTCAGTTAAAATCGTATTTGAGGCGAGCTAGCTTGGGAATTTTTAAAGATGAATTACTCTTCGCAGTGGAAACCAACGCCTCTGATATTGTCTCAAAATGGGAGGCCGATGGCTTATTTTTCAAGAACCTTGAATAAAACCACAAAATGTTACCCCGCTACTGAAAAAGAAGCGACTACTGTAATAGAGGCCCTCAGAAAATGGTCACATTTTCCACCATGAAAACACTTCACTCTTTACACAGATCAACGTTCTGTAACCTTGATGTTTGATGGTAAAAACAAGGAAAAATAAAAAAACAAAATTTCATCTTGGAAAATTGAGTTAAACCAATTTTCTTATGACATAAGCATACACACGATAAACGCAATGTCACACCTGGTGCTCTGTCAAGAATAGTTAGCTCTGCTATTGCTATATCGAAACGAATTCTAAATTTGCATAACCACCTCGGCCATGCGGGCTTTGCTGGTTTTTGCCGCTTCATCAAAAGTAGAAATCTACGTTTCACCGGTGAAGAAACTAAAAAAGCTTGCCAGGCATGTAAAATCTGTGCTGAAGTTAAACCTCGCTATTTTAAACCACCTCGTGGACAACTAATTCAAGCTATGATACCGTTTGAGAGAATAAGCATGGACTTCAAAAGCCCACTAAAAGGAAGGTACCCGTATTTGTTAATTTTGATTGATGAATATAGTCGTCATCCGTTTACTTTTCCTTGCAGCAACTTGTCTACAAAAACTCTAACAGACTGCTGGAGTAAACTATTTTGTCTGTTTGGCTTCCCGTCATACGTGCATAGCAATCGAGGGACCTCGTTTATGAGCAAAGAATTGACAGCCTTCTTGGTATCTCGAGGAATTGCATCCAGTCACTCCATTCCGTACTACCCGCACGGCAACGGCCAATGCGAAAGCAGTATTCAAACAGTGTGGCGTACGATTAAACTGATGTTACACAAACGTTCACTGCCTGAGGAAAGATGGATAGATGAGCTTGCGAAATCACTCCACTCGATTCGTTCGCCTCTTTGCTTAACGACCAATGACACCTCATACGACCGTATGTTCAATTTCTCTAGAAGAGCAATGACCTGGTTTTGGGTAAACCAATGCCTTCTGGATTGATGAACCAAGGGCCCGTTTTGTGGCGTAGGTTTATCAGAAACAAGGATGACTCACTGTGTGAGCGAGTTTTGCTGCTTGATGCGAATCCATCTCATGCTCACATCAGATTACCAAATTGACGAGAAAGTACAGTTTCTACTTCCGACTTGGCACTTTATCCTGAGAAACTGAACTCTGAAAGTGATACTGCCGTATTCAATGAAACTGGGCACAGCGAAGATGGTGAACGTGGTATTCTGTCAAATGAGAACAATGCTGATTTACATCCACCCTTAGAGGATTGCGAGATTTCAGATGCATCTCTCCTTAATAATGAGGTGACTAACGAGAACAATGAACTGCTGTTGCAACGATCGTCTGGAGCCAGACGCATGCCTGATTTTTACGGAGAAAACGTTACACACTAACATCATTGCTAACAATATCACAACGTTTTCTGTTTCACATGATTATTATTTTTACCATATCGTAGGCCTATACTTTTGATTTTTCCGGAGAATATGTTGCGCACTCATATCATAACGTTTGCTGTTTCAAACATTATTTTCATCGTATCGTAGGCCTAAATTTTTCTTTGTTCGTTATCCCCAAATTAGTTGATCCCGTTTTACAAATCATAAAATTGATGGAGGGGAGAATGTGAAGCATAATTGCTGTCTCGAAAAGCCGTGTCATCTTGCTTCCATAATTACTGCAAATACCAACCACAGGCTTTTTTTAGGTCTTTATGTAAAAATGTACCAACCACCACAGTTTTTTTTTTACACAACCACAGAGTTTTTTTTTTAATTTTATTTTTTTCCTCTTTTTACCTAGTGTACTCTAAACATTATGCATGACGATTTATATCTGTCGCCTTAAATGTGGCGACTGACACATTCTCTGGGTGGCTGCTTGACTTGAAAACCTTTATCGGTCACTTCGCAGTCTCCCTCGAGATGCGTTATCTTTTTTTTGATATGTTTGTGAAAGTGTATTTTGTGTTGCTTGTTTGTTTTTCGCACGTTTTTTTTTTGCACCTCGTGAATTAATTTGAACTACTACTACAGGCATTCTGCAACTGCCTCAAGATGTCTGAAGTAGTGCATGTTGTAAGCGTTGTGTTCGAACCTGTGTCACACGTGATGCAAACCAGCGCCATGGCCTAGTAGTTGAGCGTTTGCCTTGGAAGCGGGTAGGCTGGGTTCTACTCTCAGTCGGGTCAAACCAAAGAGGATGAAATGAACGGAGATAAAAAATACGTCAGTGAATTCTTGACAAAATTTAGTCCTGGCGCTGAAGGACCTTAGTAGTTACAAAGTGCCATAAAACCACACAACATTTCATTTCAGACGAGATGCAAGCTGTTCGTGTAAGCAGCGCAGTTCTCTTTTTTATGTTTATTTTCGATATTTCTTAGTTGCATCAGATTTTTAATAACGCCTGAAGGTATTTGCAAATTCTCACAGGTTTTGTCAAACAGTAGTTGTCATCACGACAATCACCCCTCAAGATTTATCCACCCAAGAAAATTTAACTTTTGTGGTACGTAGATAACTACGTCACACTTACATCTCTTCCATGGCCAAGATACTGACAGGAAAAATCTTATGACGCAACAACCAACACATTGTTTTCATTAAGCACTTCATGGTGGCATTTCTGCTGTGCTGTGACGATACAGCTCCATGGAGATCAATGAGCTTGAAACAAACCAGAGAGGTCAAAGTTCACTGCGAGGATCTTGACAATTTAGGAATTGAACCAGTAAAGCGGAAAAAACTTTGCATCACTGTTTACCTTCATGAGAGAGAGTTGCCAAGGGGGGGGGGGGAGGATGGGGTAGAGATCCTGCCGTTCCCTCTAAGAACTTGCTTAGTGTGCGCGGAATGGAAGGCCATGTGAGCTCCAAAAAAAGGTCTGCGCAGAAAATTTGAAAAATAGAAAAGAACACAACATTTTCAACGAATACAGTCTTAGTGGTAACTGGGTAGGTGCGTAGCTCTGCCTGCCGAGGTCACGGTTTCATCAACCTCTTACCTTCCATTTCTTCATTCTCTACTTTAACCTCATATGTTTTGTGTATTTTTCATTTAAGCACACAATTAGTGGCGTAGCGAGAAACTTTAAAAGGAGGGGCCATAGTTTCTACATTTTTTCAAGCTGATTTTTTGTGCAGATCTAATTTGAAGCTAATTGAGAAACCAGAAGGACTCTAGAGGGGTGCGGGGGCATGCTCCCCCGGAAAATTTTTGAAAATTTACATGCTGTAATGATTATTTTGGTGCTTTTTGAATAATTTTTAGGCGAATTTTGTTTAAATTTTTTGACCCCAATTTCGAGCGCTTCGCCAAATACAATGCATTTTGTTCGCGCATTTTCGATTATGCGTGCTTATAGCGTAAAGCTTATTGCTATCAAAAAAGTTCGAAATTATGGAAAAATTGTATGAATCAAAAACATTTTTGAAAACGGCTGGTGGGAAGATGCATACCCCTCATCCTACCCCCCGGATCCGCCTTCGCCATAACTACAGAAACCATCAAAAGAATCTGGCATATTTCAGACACTAGGCACCATTAATTTTGCTCTTTTTTACTACAAAGCAGAGTCAAAAGGGAGGAGGGGTATGGCACAATGCCTCCCCTTAAATACGCTCCTGCACGCAACTAACTACCACATGCCTTGTGCTGGTTAGCTTAACCTTTCCCTTGTCAGAACAGTACTTCCACAAAACATCTCCATTTTGTCAACAACATGCCGTTTCTTATCACGAGTTTTTAACGACATTGCGTTCTATTGCCATTGAGATTGTCAAAACGATTATGACATCATTTTTAGTTAATATGCTCCATCGATTGCTGGCATAGTAGAATTTCATGGTTCACTGCACAATTAACTGATTGCACCTTGAATTTGTAAAACAATATTGTCAAATCTCTAATGTGGGGCTTGCTTCCGATTGAAAGGAAATAGCCTATTTATCGCTCGTCTTGCTGTCAATACTTATGCAGTGTGCGGCAGCACGAATATTCTGCGCGGGGTCTCTCGGCTAACTGCGCGGCCGCGCAGCCGCGCAGCTTAGAGGGAACGCTCACTTTGCCTGAAGTTTATTTCTCCAAAATGAGATAATCGCAACTTTGCCTCCATTTTGCAAGAGCTAACAAGTCGATTTTTTTGCAAATTTTTTTTCGCATATCTTGTGCTTTCATCTCGATCTCTGGTAAAAATTTCAAAAGTTTTGACCGTTTTGACCGGGCCGTTTCTGAATTAACAAGGTTTGCAAAACTTAACTAGTTGATAAAGTTTTGGAAAACATTTTGCATAACCTAACATGAAATTATTACTATTACGTCATAAGTATGCATTATTAGCTTCGTATGCAATTTCCAAGATTATAAACAATATTGTTAAGAAAATGCTCTTCAAACTAACAATAAAATGTGTGACTTCATAATGCATAACCTAACACGCGAAGTTTTGGGATAAAAACAAAAGTTTTTTTCAGCTCGAAATTTGTTCACTTGGACGACATCACCGTACAGCCTCGAGAAAATGTTTGAAAAAATTCCGTTAAAAAATGATGAATGAAACACAAAAAATTATTTAGAGATTCATTGAGCAAAACTTAATAAGAGCGTATAAAAAACAAAAAGTGTTTCACTGAAACTATTACAAAAAACTTCAGAATAGAGTCTGAAGCTGTTTCATAGCTAAAAAACTCACTCTTGAAAGCTTAAAGGTCCTTTAAAATTGTAGAGCACAAAAGTGCTTTTTCTTGAAAACCATAAAAGCGGCAAAATTACAGTTGTAGGACCGTTCTAACTTCCCATTCAGCAGGCCAGGTAGGACGACGTTCGTTTTATAATTACAGTTGTTAGGTTTTGTTTCGCAAAACTGACGGCAAAACTTAGGGTTTTATATTAGTGAAATGCATGCACCATCGAAGAGAACTGACGTAGTTGAGCATCAGCTCGCGAAACCAGTTCCGGAACCCTACGCACCCACCGCTCAGTTAACCCCATGTGCAACCCCGCCTAGCTGATAATGGTGTTAACTTGTGAAGTTCGCAGAACTTTGTTAGTGATCAATAGGGCCATTTTTTTTGATCTAAAAAAATATATTTTTGACTTTATTTTAGTAAAATTTTGACTTTATTTTGACTTAACCGTTTCCGCGTATTATTTATGTCTTGTTGCACTTTATTAATTAAACATGTTTTATAATCTGCAATTTACATAAGTTTTTTAAGAAAAAGGTAGCCTACTTCGAACATTTTCTCAATTACTCAGTGTTGAAGCTAATGCAACAAAGCGACGCATGACGTTAAAACCTAGGATAACGAGCCATTGTGTGTACCGGTATCAATTAGTGTGTAATACAAAAATTGCGTTGTTATCGCAGCTGTACTGCACACTAACAGTATGTCTATGATTTTTTTAACGAAAGCCACGCAGTATAATTACAAGGACGTTTTATTGTAATACAGCATCATATATTTTCTTACGTTCTTAATATCAAAATTTCTGTCTTTTCTCAGTAATTTATTGAGCATAGAAAACGACCTCTCAACAGCAGCAGAGGTTGACTGGGCTTTTTGCAATAGTGCGTAGCTTGTTGAGTCAATTGTCAAGTTGGTACAGTTTATTATTGTTTCTAAATCAGAGTTGGATAGTCGTTTGTTAATGTAGTCTTTAATTGCGCAAGGATCATCATCGAATTGCATATTCTTCAGCAGTCCGTATGCTTTGGTGTGAACTCTACGTTGGCTGCTAGAGTCCGGTATTGATTTATTTTAACCAAGTCCGACACCAAACCTTCCACATTGATAGCGTCTTTTGCTCTGCTGACTAAGAGGCCTGCACTTGTCCAATTGTTGACAATGGTACGAACAGCTGTTGGTTGGGGTAGCGCAACAAAAAGTGCGATTAGACCTCTACAAGCTCTTCAAAATAAAGTTCTCAAAATAGAGTTCTAAAAATAATAAATAAGTCTACATGGAAGGACCATATTTTTAACAACAAGTTATTTCATAAGTTTCAGATATTAAAAATTTCAGATATATATAAATTTGAATTAAGCAAATTTATGTACAGCTATCATGTAAAAGCCCTCCCTGCAATTTTTGATTTATACTTTTTACCAATTGCAGAAGCTCATAGCTATAATACAAGAAGCAAATCAAACCCAAAATTACTTTCTCAATTTCGTAAATTCAAATAGCGGTAAGAACTCCATAAAATTTTATGGCGTTCAGTTATGGAATTTGATTCCTCCAGAAATAAGTCGTAATCGTTCTATCGTTTTAAAAAGGAGTATAAAAAGATTTTACTTAACAATTACAAGTAAATGAAAGCAATTAATTTTTAGTTTTGTGTATGCCTAAGGTATTTTATGATTATAAAAAGAATATTCTCTCCGCGATTGTTGATATTGTATTCTTGGCGATGTGTTTGCGTGTATGCGTACATTTCAATTTTCAAGTAAAGGCTAGCAAAATTGAATTGTCTTGAGGTCATGTGGGTTCAGCTTTTGTTACGATGAGCTCTGCTGCTTTGCTGCACCCCACGGCCAAAGAAGAATGTGTAGTGCTTTTTAATCCGTGAATTGATTTCGAAGTTTGTTGTTTTGCAGTCTCTTAGCTGAATAAAAAACTTATTTGCTCCGAATATAGTAACCGGCTGGACCACAGTATGGTTAGAAAAGATAGAAAAGAGTGTGTATAACTGTGTATAATTTGTACAAAGTGTGTTTCCTTTCACCAACTTTTTCTTTGCTTTTTTTGTGTCAGTGTGCAGTTATCTATGGAAACGCCAATTTTATTTGTCACTATTGTGGTAGCAGTAGACTTGGTGAGCTCTGCTCTTTCGCTGTTATCCCCAGTGTGCCTTTTTTTCGAGCGCTGAAATAATAAACTGAGCTGAACTTCTCACTCTATCATAAGGCAGCTCTAAGCCTAGTTGCCCATCTTGTAATTAAAGGGTCAGGAGAGATGGCAAACCAGCATCATGAAAATCTTTCTTGCGATCTTTGTTTTTGATTGTTGCTGCCTTGATCGTTGCTATTACTTCATCAATATTTTTAAAATGAGCACGCACACGCATAGCGCAGTTATGTAGTAAGTGCGCAACGCAGGTGACATGCATCAAAGAAGGGTATAATTCCTTTAATGTCTTTCCAGCCGAAGACATGTACCGAGCAGCATCAGTCAAGAACAATGAAAAATTCTCGCGTTTTATTTCAACTTGTCGCAATATGTCACCCACAGTGTGCAGAATAATACTGCTACATTGCGACCGCTGTCAAGTGTATGGCAATTAACGAGGAATGTCTGGTTTGGAGCATCTAAGCTGCCCACAAGCACACTAATACACTTTTGTTTAGCAACCTCTGCTTCATCCACAATCAAAAAAAGTTTTTTGTCACGAAGTAATTCTTGAATTTGGTTCTCTTTTTGGGATGCCAATTTAGCAACACATGCCCGGGTTGCAGTCTCCGAAGGCAATACTTTTCCCATTCTAGCAAACAGACACTTTAAAGAAGGATGGTTCAGTTTATGAAGTGGGGTATCTGCAGCTGAGAATGAAGAAACAACCTGTTTCTTGAAGTTTACTTGATCGAAATGTAAAAAGGCTTGCTTACTTTGAGATTTGCTCTTCGTCTCCAATTTTCCTTGGTGTTGCTTACTTTTTCGGTGGCTTTCCACAAAAAACTTTTTGTCGCATTTGACTAACACGTCGCAAAGGTTGCATCGCAAGTCGCCGGCAGGAGTTGCCGAAAACTCATCCGGATATTCCTGGCAAGTTTGCCTAACTTTCGCTATATAAGACCACGTGTAAAGAGCGCTAGACTTTTATAGGATTACATTAATTGTCTAACAATTTTGTATTTATGCATCAACAATGACGTTTTATGCATAATGAGTGCTATTTCCTTCTCAATTACCGCACGCATTATTGTGACGATAGTGCAAATATTGCAACTATTTCAAAAGTTTAAAATCAAATAAAACTGCGCATAAAATTTTAATAGCAGCTCAAAAAGTCAAAAAAAATGTTTAAGAAATATAAATTTGTTCGTTTTTGTAAAGAAATTTTTGATAAAGACAATTTTGACAAATTTCGACTTTATGCAAAATTTTGACTTTATTTTGACTTATAAAATCTACCAAAACAGACTCCTGAACACCTGAAACAAACGTTAGTACACATTTGATCATGTAACAAGGTCCTGAAAAAATTTTGACTTTATTGACTTTAGCGGGCCCTAGTGATCAATAATAATATTCCTTGCTTCCGTCAGATGGCAGTAATGGAAGCCACTTGATCAAAATTGCTCCATGCGTTATCATCGCGGTGAAATCAGATACGTCGTCATGACTTTGATATTTCAATGTCATAATCGCTTTACGTACTCGTCATGATGTGACGTCATAGAGTGGCAGCATAATTTCGGCGAATGATTCTGTGCCGCGGGTTCGATTCATGGCTGGATCGCTTTTGACTGGCTTCATAAAAACCGTAGTAACTTTTCTTAAATTACTCAATGATCTCATCAAATGCTGATTGCCAACAGCGAGCGATAAGCCAAATACGAAACCCTTATTGTCTTCTCACTGTGAAGTTGTTAGCCTATATGCCTTGTATTTGCAGCAAAGAAGATCAATAATTCTGTGATTTTTAAGGATTAATTGCGGTTTGAAATTATTATTGTGCGCGCTCTATTGAACCGAAGTGCTTTGTATTGTAACCGTACGTGACATTTGCATTTGCTGGTACTAAGTACGAAAATCACGTTGAGTTGCACTAACTGCGCTGTGGACGAAGGGAAACTTGATATCGCGTTAGCCCCCTTCCTCTTCCCAACACACTAGCACGAACACGCAATAGTGCCGCCATTGCTCTAAAACAATAACGTTAAGTAAACAAAATTTTATGTCAAAAATTCACAAAATAAAACACCCGACGTCTTCAGTAAACAATACAGTAACACATTGCGTATTGGTGGAAAAATAGTGTAAACACAAACAAACATAATGGAATTTCCGGAAAAAATTTTTAAACTTTTTTTTGTTTTTTTGGTCGTCTGTATTATTATATTATCATTGTAACTGAGTTTATTTTCAAATCACAGTATATTGAACTGAAAATTCAATAGTAATTGAGGGAGACTGCGAAGTGAACTTGCGTTCTTCAAGTCAGCAGCCACCCGTTATTATGTCAAATGCGATTGGCTTCAGCCGCGAATCGAACCCGTCATGTAGGATCTGTCACCTGCGCGCGGAATCGCCAAGCCATGTCGCTGACAAATATAATACCATGACAGGCAACAATATGAACCATGACAGACAACAATATGAACCATGACAGACAACAATATGAACCATGACAGGCAACAATATGAACCATGACAGGCAACAATATGAACCATGACAGACAACAATATGAACCATGACAGGCAACAATATGAACCATGACAGGCAACAATATGAACCATGACAGACAACAATATGAACCATGACAGGCAACAATATGAACCATGACAGGCAACAATATGAACCATGACAGGCAACAATATGAACCATGACAGACAACAATATGAACCATGACAGGCAACAATATGAACCATGACAGACAACAATATGAACCATGACAGGCAACAATATGAACCATGACAGGCAACAATATGAACCATGACAGGCAACAATATGAACCATGACAGGCAACAATATGAACCATGACAGGCAACAATATGAACCATGACAGGCAACAATATGAACCATGACAGGCAACAATATGAACCATGACAGACAACAATATGAACCATGACAGGCAACAATATGAACCATGACAGGCAACAATATGAACCATGACAGACAACAATATGAACCATGACAGGCAACAATATGAACCATGACAGGCAACAATATGAACCATGACAGGCAACAATATGAACCATGACAGACAACAATATGAACCATGACAGGCAGCAATATGAACCATGACAGACAACAATATGAACCATGACAGGCAACAATATGAACCATGACAGGCAACAATATGAACCATGACAGGCAACAATATGAACCATGACAGGCAACACTATGAACCATGACAGACAACACTATGAACCATGACAGACAACAATATGAACCATGACAGGCAACAATATGAACCATGACAGACAACACTATGAACCATGACAGACAACAATATGAACCATGACAGACAACACTATGAACCATGACAGGCAACAATATGAACCATGACAGACAACACTATGAACCATGACAGACAACAATATGAACCATGACAGGCAACAATATAAACCATGACAGACAACAATATGAACCATGACAGGCAACACTATGAACCATGACAGGCAACAATATAAACCATGACAGACAACAATATGAACCATGACAGACAACAATATGAACCATGACAGGCAGCAATATGAACCATGACAGGCAGCAATATGAACCATGACAGGCAACAATACGAACCATGACAGACAACAATATAAACCATGACAGACAACAATATAAACCATGACAGACAACAATATGAACCATGACAGACAACAATATGAACCATGACAGGCAACAATATAAACCATGACAGACAACAATATGAACCATGACAGACAACAATATGAACCATGACAGACAACAATATGAACCATGACAGGCAGCAATATGAACCATGACAGGCAACAATATAAACCATGACAGACAACAATATAAACCATGACAGACAACAATATGAACCATGACAGACAACAATATGAACCATGACAGGCAGCAATATGAACCATGACAGGCAACAATACGAACCATGACAGGCAACACTATGAACCATGACAGACAACAATATGAACCATGACAGGCAACACTATGAACCATGACAGGCAACAATATGAACCATGACAGACAACAATATAAACCATGACAGACAACAATATGAACCATGACAGACAACAATATGAACCATGACAGGCAGCAATATGAACCATGACAGGCAACAATACGAACCATGACAGGCAACACTATGAACCATGACAGACAACAATATGAACCATGACAGACAACAATATGAACCATGACAGACAACAATATGAACCATGACAGGCAGCACTATGAACCATGACAGACAACAATATGAACCATGACAGGCAACAATATGAACCATGACAGGCAACAATATAAACCATGACAGACAACAATATGAACCGTGACAGACAACAATATGAACCGTGACAGACAACAATATGAACCATGACAGGCAACAATATGAACCACGACAGGCAACACTATGAACCATGACAGGCAACAATATAAAACACAGAAAGACGAATTTTCAAATTTAGTTCAGCAATTCGAAATATAAGCCTGGACCAGTGGGGCAGTTTCTACACCACGTATATGAGGACAAGAATGCATAAACAATCATTTTGCAATAAAACTACAATAATTTGATGAAGCTAGCACAACCGTGACGTCGCCGGTTACAAATTTGGAGAATTTTTTAGTGGAAGAATCTGCATCAGTTTCTGACAAAGCTTGTTTGGATTTATAGCGAAGGCATTTTAAAAAATCGTCTAATTTTCAACTAACGGTGGCGGTGATCAAACTGCTCGTGATGAAAAAGTTAATTAGCATTCGACGGTTTGGGGGCTGGCTCCGCAGCGCCCATTAGTTGTTGAAGAACTGGCAGAATAGTAGCGAGGACAGGAAAGGGTAACCACGTGAAGGGCAAGAAAAACTTTGCGTTCCAACCTACAAGGTACCGGTTATGGGGGTAGCGGGCAAATAAGGCGTGCATGTGCGCTTCGATCACCGGAGAGAGATCGACGAGCGTTTGTTGCTTGAATAAAGTCCGAATTGAAGTGATCCTTTGATTTAAATAATTGTGGCCATATTCCGACTTGATCTTTGGGCTCAAAACTTCCCATTTATCTTCAACCACCTTACAATGCATGTCAGGATTTGCCATGTTTGTTTTGAACATTCCAGGTTGCAAGGTATGCACAGTGATGTTAAATGGTTTCAATTCGAAGGTAAGTCCGTCTGAAAAAGCTTCTAGAGCGTATTTAGATAAGCCATAAGCATTTGACATGATGTTGAAACGACCGTTTATGCTTGAGATATTTACAATTCGTCCTTCCCTGCCACGTTTGATCAACGGAAGAAATGCCAAGCAAGCTCGGACGACTCCGAGAAGGTTGACATCCAAGACTGTTTTATAATCTTCGATTTGGGACCAATCAAAAGGGATCAAAGGGGCGGGGATCGCTGCGTTGTTGACGATGGCCCAGAGTGGTTCACCATCAAGGTCATAGGAAACGAAATCAAACATTTGATCGATGCTCGCTTGGTCAGTGACATCCAGGACAAAAGTTTTAACTCTCGAACTGGTTTCACCTCTTAGAAGATCAGCATAAGACTGGTTGACACAACCTGCGTAAACTCTCACGCCGAGTTGATCCAGATGCTTGGCGAGCATGTTTCCGAATCCAGTCGCGGAACCAGTAATCAAAACTCGTTTTCTACTCATATTTAAGAACTGGGTTTGCCGCCAGTAATAAAACACAACTGCACCCACAATAAATAATGCCAATAATAGAAACATGCTGATCGCAGAAATGATTTGTTGTCTGAAATAAAAACTGACTATTTTGAGATGTTTCGTAATGATCGAGCTGCTATTACGCGCTGCGCCAGCTACAGCTCTCGAAATTGGAGATGAAATATCAGTGCAATGACACAGCACTTTACTTAAGCATTGGTTCAAAACTCGTTGCGGTGGATCTGATGTTGCGCGTTATGGTAGGTTTGATGCTATAAAGTTCAAAACTCGTTACGGTGGATCTGATGTTGCGCGTTATGGTAGGTTTGATGCTATATAACACAATAGTAACCAGGGTACGTATATATCATGGTTCTTCAACAGGAGCGATTCCGGCCTTCAGAGGGGCGATTGTAACAATTCATGAAATTGGAGGGCGATTTTAGAATTGCCTATATTGTTAACAATTCATTTCTGAATAAATTCAGATTTAGTAGCAGCATATTCAATGATCTTCCGAAAGTAGAGCTGCGGAGGTAAACACCTTTTTTTGCTCTTTCCCTGTTTTCAGTGGAAAATATAGTAGCTCTGCGGACGTTTAGACCTTTTTTCGTTCACCAACGCTTTGCGGGGCAATTTGAACCCACTCTTTCCAAAAAGGGGCGATGGTGTAAAAAAATCTTGAAGACCCCTGATTTATATCAAATGGTAATTTTATTTTAGTTCCGAAAATTAGTTTTGATAACCGCTGAACATTGCAGTAGAACACTTATGTTTGTACCATCATGTGAAGTATTATTGCCCTGTAAATTCTACATCGGGACATTTTTCTGTCATTCTATGGCTTACTTTACAAGTTCTTTCAGAGGAATAGAGGGTAGTTCTCGGCTCGACGTAGCTGAGCGCTTTGCTTGATCTTGTGTAAAATTTTTTGAATACCACAAAGGCTCAGTTACAATCTAAAAGAAACTTCACGGTCAAGTGGCAATGAATTGGACCAACTATGAGCACCACTTAACGGACGACACGCCCTACTTGTCATGGGTGACAGCCTGCTACTTGGTCATCAAAGGTTTATCCTGAAAAGAGCGTTCGAGATGAAAGGGGGGGGGGGTTCAAGAGAGCAATAAATGTAGTAGGCCTAGATGAAACAACATGAGAAGAATGTACAATGGTATGAACAACAAGCACCATCATTGCGAACTTGTTTCACAAATAGTTGCATCGTTACATCTCGGATGGCCGAGTGGATCAAGCGTTTGTTCTGCCATTGTCGACTCGGGTTTGATTCAAAGTCATATCAAACCCATGGCTTTAAAATTGGTATTCACAACCCCCCTGTTTGACGCTCACCATTAAAGGGACAGTGTGGAGAAAAAGCTGGCAAGTTCGCTTATTGAGCAGTTTGGAAAGGTACTTAGCGGGATTCCCCATCTTGGCGTGGTAGACAGGTGGCCAGCAACTCCTAAGCTATCTCGTTATAGCGCTTTAATTGCTTTCTTTTGATAAGAGGATGAATAATAAATCTAGCTCAAGCACTCACTGCTTTTGATTTATCGTTCTATTTCGCATTTTGCATTACTTTTTGTAACAGAGCACTGTGCAATATTGTTTCTCTGTGCAATACTCTTTCATTGCGTTACACCCTCTCTGTGACATCCTCGCATCAAATATACTCAATATTTTTAGTGACACGACTAATTACGGTAAAGTCGTGCGAGGCCACCACTGCGTCATGCAATACATGCAACAGAAGTTTGCATTAAATATGCTGAATTGACGAGAGCGCTACGCACGATTAAGCGCGGTCGTGATGCCATCTAAGCGTTGTCATGTTTCGCAATAATCACTAAAACCTCATTGAGAACTGCCAAGTAATCGTGAACACGGATGGACTGAGTTAGTGGGTTGCGGTGTGACTTCGAACTCAAAAACTAAAATATTGTTGAAATTTTTGCAAGGTTACAAGTTCTCAAACAAACTCTGATCATAAATTAATGCGCGAAATATGAAGTGATGAGAACTGATGCTAATTGCTGGAGAAAAAATTAATTCAAATGCAAGTGATTTGATCATGTGAAGTTTTTGTAAAAATTAGAAAGAAATGTGGTGAGTTCCTCCGCCTAGGTCGTAGTTGGTCCTGGATTGAAACTGAAAGATGGGTTTTGTCCACAAAACCTGTGACAGCCCACTCTCACCGCACAACAGAGATCACGTGCACAAACAATTAGTATTTTGTGACATCACAAAAGTTAATGCGATTCATTCACAAAATGCTTCTTGTTCGAAACAAAATTTCAGTAATCAGCTGCAGTGTCACCACATAAATTCCACCATAAACTGTGCTATAAAATGTGTATAATCGATGCAGCAGTCGCTTCAACTGCATAGGAATACAATCTCGACATTTCCATGACGACTGATGACGTAGGGTTCACGCCCAACATAAAGCACCACAAAAAAATCGAAAATTATTGGGAATTACAGTATTCTAAAACGAGGTAAATGCAGCATCGCCGTCTTCTGTACATTCACGGTCAGGGTCTGGAATCAAGCATAAATGCCCTCGACTACAGTGAATCTTAAAAATTCGGTCGCGTCACAAGCGACGACACTTCCAATCATATCTCAAGAAGCAACTCAACAAGAAACTTTCGAAAACAGCGTCTATTATGACTTTACAAACAACTGGTTCGAATTTCTTTGGATCAACATCTCGCTGATAACCGAGATATTTCACCTCGCAACGGGATGATGACGCAAAAATCGAGGTGATGTCATAATCGAGATGACGTCACAACAAATTCTAAAAAATCACAAAGCCAGACTGCACACCATCAAGTAAACACCAAAATTATTTTATTCTGAATCTACTAACTGGCGGTGTACCCCGTCAGCAGCAAAGCGCTTTGGTGCATCCATTTGTTTTGAATCAAAACTTGAACCAGCTATGAGCTGATCTGTTCACGATTGATCGCCTCCAAAATTTTAAAGCGAAAAATTTTTTAATCGCGCTCTTTACGTCAGAGACAACGTAATCTTGCCGAGTCAACTTCTCATCATAGGGAAAGTTCTTATGTTCTTGGTCAACTTCGCACAGATCCGGGTCATGAACTGATTCATTGTCCTTCAATAATCTGGAATTGAAACTAGTGGCTTGTTGCTGGTTTACACGACGGGGCTGGTTGTATGATTATTAAGTTCTGCACACGCAATACCACTCATCGACTCTTCAGCCAATCATTACATTTTTTCCATTTTATTTTTGTTTATTTAGTTTTTTGCTGTTTTTTGTGTTCTGCTTGGTTGCTTTATGCTGTTTGGCTTTATAGCTGTTGTCCTATGCTACCATGGTTTCTTTTTAAACTGATTGAATGTCAATAACTTAGGTTCGTCAGGTATAATTTGCCAAACCTTAGGTTCCAGGAAAGAAAAGGATTTTTTACAAGCTGGTTCAACTTTTCAAAATTCATCGGGAAACTCTCCAGGTTCAAGGATTGCCCACTGTCACCCCAAAATAAACAAGTTGAAACCGAGCAATGTCCACAGCGTCATCATTAGCTACACTATTTCGTATTAGCGGGTTAACACACAAATGTGCAAACCAGCCGGAAAGATCATGGTGTACACAATGTTCCAAATACTTTTAATAAAAACCAAGGGCCCACGTAAGACCAGTCCACATTCATGTTCGAATTGTTCAAGGTTTAATGCTCGGCCTAGTCCTTTACAATGTAACCTACCCAATTAGTAAAACCTGGGCAGAAATATTTCCACCTTGGACTAGCTGCTTCGGTCATCCATTGCAAATCCATATTCGATGCCAGAACAGGCAACTGCCTTAATCTATAATCGAGGACTTCCATCATCGAGAACTTGGTTCGGTTTTCCGTTGGGAAGCAAGACATCGGTTAGGATTTGAAGATTTGTTTCCCATCCGAAAGTAATGAATGCTAATCTCGTATCATTCTAACAAAATCCTGACGGAAACTAGATGAATTTAAGAAAAATTTATGTTTGTCCCCATGTCTGCTAGGAAAATGAAGCTTGGGTGTTGTCGAGGAGGCGCTAGTCTTGGAAACTTTGCGAAAAATTTTGATCAATGATCCGCAGTCAGTTTTGGTTGCGCTCACAAGGGTTGTTAATGGATCCTGGAGATAAAAATTCAGCTCAGCGCTTTCTTAGTTAAAAGCCGAAGAAAAATACGCAGACCTGCTTAATGTTTTCGCTGCTTCTTTACCAATTAAGTAAACATCCGATTTATAGCTGATAGAATGTTGCTTTCGTGACACCGCGGTCAGTGCGACAGCTGGGTGGGTGCCGCGAAACTCCATGCGCTCGCTGCAGGCTTCTTCCGTCATGTATTCCATCATAAACAACCGGATTGCCAACGTCCAATCAAAATCGTTTACAATTATTTTACCATTTATCTGATTGGTTTCCCAAGTAAAAGGATCGCTTCGACGGCGGGAAAAGATGGGTCATCATCAACTTCATGAAGAGGTCACATGGACCGGTCAACCCAGTTCAGCCGGACATGGTCCATGGTCAATAGTTGGTTAAATTCTAAACCGTGAAAAATTTGAAAATAATTTGGAACGCAATAAATATGAAACGGAAATAGCTCAAGGAGGAAAAATAAAGCCACGGTAAAGCAGGAAGTTTCGACAACATAAATTCAGCTGTCGTCATCAGCAGTTTTGTACTGCCTTGTTCGCGCTGCTGATGATGACAGCTGAATCTATGTCAAAAGGTCAAAATGACTGGTTGCAAGTTCGTTAATGTAACAAACTGCTTCTTGATGAGAATTTAGATTGAAAGTTTTCAGTGATTCAAAAGTCAACCTCATTCCTATTAAATCGCTGGCAATTTCAAACCATTTCAAAAACACCAACGTTTGCAGCTTAGCTCCATAACACACGTATGAGTGGAAGCTCATTTAAATCTATCCGCGGTTCCTGATAATATTTTCAAATAAATTCTCAAAGTTCTCGTCGAAATTTCCAAAGAAAAAATCGTCACAAGGTGGTGCCGCAGAACATTTTTTCCTAGCTTTTGCTTCAGAAAAAAATCTTGCAGAACTTTTTACTCGATCTGGTCATATTTTGCAGGTTACAATTAGTTTGCAAAATTGCTGGTTAAAATTTCATCTGAATCGCACTTCTTGGATAACGTGAAAATTAATTTCTTGATTTTCGAAGTGGCAGCGGCTAAACCAAGGTACGATAGCCAGGCGTGTAGGGTCAGTGCTGCTAGTGACTACTTGTTATGTTACCAGCCCGGCTACATTTTTATGATATGAAACGGGTTGAACCACATCAGGGGGCATAAATAATCGGGAAATTCCACAACAGGGGCTTAATAATCAGGAAATTCCACATCAGGGGGCATAAATAATCGGGGAATTCCACATTAGGGAACATAAATCATAGGGAAATCAACACACATTGCAGATGCTACGCAACTACCTTTATTTGCTGGTTGCAAGCCGCCACTGCTCTGAAGGCCTGAGACTGCTGTACATCTAAACCACAAAAGCAATTAGCGCAACACATGAAAAGTTTGCATACCTTTGGGCAACTTTTTGCACTCCCCCGTCGTGTTCGGGGCCTAATATCAGACACCACCGCTCATGATAATGGAAATGCCGCTTCAACGGGTTTGTGACATATCGATTTGTTAAGCATGAATCTGCAAATCAATCTTCAATACATCCGCGGTGCCACGTCGAAGCGTGTAATAAGTCGCGCAATCCATCTCCGCTACTTAGCGCCTGAACAACACAGCTTCAAAGAAACGTCGCAGTTGTGGTGACACTGTGTTTAATTTAACCAGCCCAGTAGTGGAACGCCAGACCTTCAGCACCTATAGCGATGTCTTCAATCACTACGCCACCGCAGCGAACATAAACACTTGGGGTTTAATTTCATTGAAATTGAAAATCATACGAATTCACCATAGATCTGCTTTAAAAGTAAACTGAAAGAAGAAATCAACCGGATAAAAGAAATCTTGCTTGACAATGGATATCCCGAAATGTTTGTCTTAAAAGAAGTGTCCAAGAAAATCACGCAGTTTTCCACCCCCAGGTGGTTTGGCCCTGACAAGTGTCCAGTTTACCTCCGTGTCTCCTACACAGGAAAGGCGTCGCTGACATTAGAAAAGAACGTCAGAACCGCCGTTGAAAATTGCTACGGATCCGTGACCGTACGGACTGTATTTGTTTCAAGACAGATGCTACCTGCAAGTCGGAAAGATGTTCTACTTGCCCATCAGAAGAGTTCTGTCATCTACGAGTACAAGTGCCACTGCGATAGTCGGTACCAACGACTTCAAGATCGCATTAAACAGCATGTTCCGAAATGGCTTCGACAGCACACAGGCTCCCAACGAATACAACCGGACCGAGCGTGCAAGAAAAAACAATCCACTCCAGAATGCGATTCAGCCATTAAAGGGGCAATAAAGTCAGAATCGTTGTTTATTTTATAAAACAAATCGTTAGGGAACAATTTTTGAAATTTTTTCGCGTTGACCCGGTGCATTTTAATCGCGTAATTCCGAAGATATTGAATTTTAAAAATTTGAGAGGCCTCTGAGAATATGACGTCATTCATTTCCGCAACATACTAAAAGTCACGTGATATCAACTAAGAGCAGATTGCAAGAAGCAGCTGCTCATGGCCGATAATGAATGAATAACGTAGGCAGATAAAACGCTAGCGTTAGCCTTTGGGCTGACCCGTAGCAGCGTTTGAGCTGGAGCCTATTTATCTGGAATCTGCCAACGTAGCCACACAATTTTTGGAGACCTAGGCTGCCAACATATTCCGCGAATGGAACGTTAATGAATCCGCGATACAAACTTTCATGAAGCGTTCGAGTTTGGGTTTATTTTATTCCACGACCAAAAACACAAAACTAAATCAAGAAAGAACCATAGCCTAACTGAAAGCAAAGATTTTATTTGGAGAAGTCTTCAACGAATATGAATATTGTAAATGCCGTTGCTTTCCACACCCTGTTCCAAATCACCAAGCGTGCATTCCTTCCTGTGAGCCAGCTGCAAATGTACACAACATCCCTGAATGATGCAATCATTGTTTCCACATCCTATAGCCGCATGCTTTGCGATGGGTTACCTCAGACTCTTGACACAAGCATCACAGACTGCAGTTCTGTCCTCTTTTTTATAAAGTGGTTTTAATAAAGTGTTGTTTGGAACAAATATCTAATTTTTGCATGGTGGTATCATTTTGTCCAGCAAAGACTCCTTGGGTTTCAGAGTTTGAAAATGGAAGTTTCAAATAAAAGTGAAATTTATAGAAAAATTTTATTAGCAAACCTGCATGAAAGCTGAAAAATAATATATGAATAAATGCATACCGTAATCAGGGCCGTATTTACACAATGAGAGGCCCTAGGCTATTTGATCAATGAGGCCCTATTGTGCGCAACGATCAGACTCATCTCTACGCAGTGACGTAACGAGAAATTTTGAAAGGGAGGAGAGGGGCCATAATTTTCACACTTTTTTCAAGCGTATTTTTTTCGGCGGAACTAATTTAAAGCTGATTGAGACGCAGAAAAGGCTCTAGGGGGATCCGAGGGCATGCTCCCCCTGAAAAATTTTGAAAATTTGCATGCTGTAATGGCTATTCTAGTGCTTTTTGTATAATCTTCACGCAAATTCTGTTTAAATTTTTTGACCCTACTTCTGAGTGCTTCGCCAAATATGATGCATTTGGTTTGCACGTTTTCGATGTACATGCTGAAGGCGTAAGGTTTATTACTGTGGAAGAGATTCGAAATTATGGAAAAATTGTATACATCACAAACATTTTTGAAAATGGCTGGTGGGAAAGACGCATACCCCTCATCCTACGCCCCTGGCCATAAGCTACAGAAACCATCAAAAGAGTCAGGCACATTTTAGTCACTTGGCACCATTAATTTTGTTCTTTTTTACTAAAAGGCCGAGTTAAAAGGAGGGGTGGGGCATGGCACAATGCCCCCCTAAATACGCTCTTGTCTCTGCGTGTAGGCCTATAAAGGTCTTGATAAAAAGATCTTTGTTGTTCGTGACGAGGCCCCTTATTTCTCCGAGGCCCTAGGCTTCAGCCTGCCTAGCTTATTGGTAAATCCGGCCCTGACCGTAATTAATAAGAAATCATCATGAATATTGCTTACCGGTACACCAGTATAGGAAACAGTAGGCTATGATGTCTCTGTGATAAACTAATAAATTAAAAAACAACATTTTACAAATTTAGCCAGGACTTAAAACTGCATAAGCTTAGGCTTATCGATAATAGCAACAAAAAATCAACCATAACAAAATGTAGACTAGGCTAGCCCATTTATCTGTTTATGCCTAACATATCCAACTCAAACAGAAATAAATTCCCTCCTAAAAATATGCTTTTCTGGCTAAATGGATAAAGTTTTGTTTAGTCTTAAGGTCCAATCAAAATTTAGCATTCAAAATAAATTATCTGCAAACCCAGTCACTGTATGAGAAAACTCCCCTTAGGCAGGGTGTACCAGTGCACTTTGATCAGGGTAGAAAAGAAGGACGGTGCTATTGTCCAAAATATGTAACTATGGACCAAAATTTTTTTTTAAACTTTGCAGTTTGGAAGTTTCAGTCTTATTAGTCTATCAACCAAGAGGTATTGGTTGAGAGAGCCTACACCAGTCAGGGTGTGCTGGAAGTACAGTAATAGTCTGTCCTGTAGTACCTCAGTGCTTTGCTTGATAAGGCTAGCTAGACCAAACGACCATGGTTACCATAGTGATGAAAAACAAAATGGCCGCCGAAACTAACTCCTCAGAGGACTATCCATTCCATGGAGGTTGGAAAGCTGCAATAACTTTTGAAAGAAGGCGTTTCTGGATGTAAATCAAACACCATTCAAAAACATAATTTTTTTAAGCCAAAGTGAAAATTTGGGGTTTATTGCCCCTTTAAACAGCATCTATTAGAGAGCGACCAATGCGCTGCCAACTACAATGAAGACCAATTGTTTTTGAATACTACAAACCAAGACCAATCTGGACACTGCGCGAAGTCGTTTTAATCTTACTTTGCTCGAAGCCAGCTTCATCAGAGTACGGCGACCTAATGTACACAAACAAAAAGAGTTTGTTTACACTCTCAATTTGTTCAAGTAGACTTCAGGCGGTCGCGACGTGTCCAATCAAAAATCGCGTAACCATCTCGCATTTGATTGGCCAGCGCTCTATCACTTCGCGGACGTCCGAAATTGCAGACAATACCACAGCTTGCTCTAGAGTTCTCTCTTTGACGCGATTACCCACTGATAAGCGCGTCACGAAAAGTTATGGGATAAACAACTTTTTTCAAAGCTACCTCAAACTCAAAAGAGTTATGATCAGGGCATCGAACCGCTTGAAATATCGCTCTGGGTTTAGGTTCAGGTTATGAAAATCTTTTTGAGCGGTTTCGCTCCGGTTCAAGTTTTTGTGTTTGATTTTGCAGGTTTAGTTCCAGTTAAAACTAAAAATACTTTGAATTATCGGGTTCAGGTTCGCAGAAGCAAAAATTTAAAGGTTCAAATTCGGTTTGGGTTCAAGAATTTGAAACCGTCAATTATTCGACTTATGTTCTGGTACACAGCTACGGGCGCATTCAAAAAAAACTATTTATAGTATTTAGGCTAATTGCTTTTTAGGATGCTGCTGTAGCTTATAAAGGATGTCCTTAGCGGCAGAAATAACCTAGATCAACTTCAGAATTATTAGACTTTTTTCCGCCATATGTAAAATTTGAGTCTGGTCTAAATCACGAAATAGGCAATAGCATATATCATTGGTTAAAAAAATTCCATCTGCGCATTCACGCTAAGATAATCGATTTTACAAAGAAATGAAGCGCTAATTGCATGCATCACCGTTGCTAGTTGAAGTGTTGCTCTCGCCCTTCAACAAGAACAACAGCATTGCAACGCAAACGCGCCGAGATACATATTATAGCATTGATAGCGCAGTAGCAAAAATGCACTCCGGTCTGGGTTTAGGTTAGACAAAAATTATATTAACAGTTCAAATCCGGTTCAGGTTCAAGATTTTTCATGACCTTGGGTTCACGTTTAGGTCTAGTAATTATAAAGGTTACGGTTCGGGTTCAATGAAAGGAAGCGGTTAATACGGGTTTTCGGTTTACGTTCCGGTTCGGTTCGACGCCCTGGTAATGATAGAGTATCTCCTCCAGCCAAATGTGAAAACAGCTTTTTTCAAAGCTATTGTGAAATTCTGCACCACCAATCAATTATTCAAATTCTCTCCTGTAATACTCGCCTCATGGACTAGGCTACTAGCAGCAAATTTCGAAATAGTTGCTCAGAATTTTTGTTTTTTTACCATTTCAAGAAAGGGGTCACTATGCCCCTCCTCCCCCGTTTGTCTTTACTTTTTTTAGTAAGAAAAGAACAAACGTGGCAGAAATATGCCAAACTTGATGTTTTTATAGCTTATGCTTCTACTTTCAAATTTTTCGCTACGCCACTGTCGTTGCGCTACAGCGATGCCAGATTGCTTTCAGCAAGAGGTTCCAGATTGGACCTCAAAAAGGTTCTAAATTGTTCCAAATATTAAAATTGCAATTTCGTAAGTTAAGCATAGCAAATACAAACTTGGCACTGCTTCAATATATCACACAGTTTGCATATTTCAATTAACATATAACGTTAACAGTCTATTACCAACATTTTTTTCTTCAATGAAAGCGTTATAGTATTAGTATTTTGTTGTACATTCATCCTCCTATCACGAGAAAGCGATCAATGCGCTATACGAGCTCGCTTAGGAGTTGCCAGCCAACTGTCTACCACACCAAGATGGGGGAATCCCGCTAAGTGCCTTTCCCAATGACACAACAAGTAAATTTGCCGACTTGTTCTCCACACTGTCCCTTTAACGTTGAGCGTCAAGCAGGGAAGCTGTGAATACCAATTTTAAAGTTATTGGTTTGACCCGACTCGGAATCAAAACCTAGTTTACAGCTCCCGAGGTGGACGCTCTTACCACTCGGCCATCTGAGCTGGGTATATTCCCTTTTTTTGCTACGGCACAGTTAAGTAAACACCACCGACAGATGCCCCTTATAATTGCTTACCTTTTAAAAAAAAGATGTCATAATACAAAAATGGAGCATAAAATCTAAAAAAACTTCAAAAATGGGGGTAAGTTGGGTCTGAAATACTCGTTGGTGGGTGAGATTTTTTCAAAATTTTCACCAATTGTTGTCAATACCATGATACATAATTATTAAAAAGTTCATCTTTTGCCATAGCAGGTCAGAACAATTTGATTTTTGTCGTAACCCTAATGATCACATCATATCACTGTAACTAAAAAAGCATTTACTTTTAGCAAGAAAAACCTGTCTAGCAGTCTAGTGCTGACGAGTATACGGGTAGCTCTGTTGTTAGTAAACCCATTTGGCTACCTGGGTATACAGCAACTAGTCTAAACATTCATCTTTAATTTAGGCAGCCTTCCTAGTTGGCCTGTTTCAGTAAGCTGACTATGTGGGTATCAGAATACCACCATCACCAGTCACTACTGTTCTGACGTCTGAGTTACCAGTATTATAGTCCGTATAGTTCTACTAGGCTATCTGATTTAATCTAGTCTCTCACAGAGCCAGCGGCAGAGCAGTCGGCTTAGGGAGCCAAGCGTTTATCAGGGAGGCCAAAGTTTGAAATTAAGCACAAAAGCAGTTGTCTTCAAAGGAGTAAGCTTGTTAATTGGGGGGGCCAAGCATGTCGATTAGGGGGGCCACCCAATCAAAAAAATTGCATGGTAACCACCGGGCATATTGCCATGCAATTCTTATGATTGGGCAGGACCCCTGGCCAGGCCCACAAACCAAAATAAAAGTGTTTTTTTTTATTTAACACAAGATAAGTTTGGAACATTCTTTCCTTTTTGTAGGCGCGCGCCCGCTGCTGATCAAAATTCCTATGTTGCCGCCGTGCACTTCTCACAGTTTCATCAGAAGAGAGGGCGCTCTTTTTGGAAAACATTTTATGCTTGAAATTTTGAATGCCGATTTCTCGACTAAAATAGTGTGATGCGCCAAAAAAGGTTTTCTTCTACAAAAGTTGGAAGAAGAACTGAAGAAGTAGATTTTATCCTGTGCATGCCAGAAACTGTAGGTTTCGCATGTGCGCTGTCCAAAATTCTGGAACGTTCCAAAAGCATCACTTTGGTTCTAAATATAATACCAGGTTCCAAATCGAAAATTTTGGTTCTAAACGCTTGATTTTAGTTATAGATCTAGAACAAATAGTTCCAATCTGACAACACTGTAGCGCTACCAAGTACGGGCAAGGTGATAGAATTGTTACGTAATAATTGGTCGTCAAAACAACGCGTTGCAAAGTTGGACACAGAAATGTCAAATAAACCTATTGCGTAATGCGTTCGTCATTGCTTTTTGCAGCAAACTAATCGTGTCAAAAGCGGCGTCACGGAAAGCTTTGCTTCGGTTGTAAGATCAGAAAAAGTCACGTTTAAATCCATCAAGTTTGACAGGGAGGTCGCTTTAACTTCGGGCAAACCAAATCCATTGGTGAGAAACACACAGGGCATCTTGTTCTCTTCAACCTACCAGTAAAGTGCTTCGTTTGCTGATTCTATCACAGTTTCTCCTCGAAGTAAAACTCCATCAATATCAAACACAATTCCATAACAAGCCATGCTACGCTATCTATTTGTGACGTAGCTCAAATTCACAATAGAAAGCCACTTATTGAAGCTGCGCTCTGCACTGAACCTGATCAACTTTTGCAAAACATTCATGAACATTCAGCACCGGCTAGATTCTCGAAGGTCGAAGCAAGTTACAATAAGTTCAAACGTCGCCCGAATGATACGTCACAATCGATTCACGCGGTTGCAACGACAAAAACGTGCGTTTCCAAAGTGCTTTTCTCCCAATCAAGCTGCACTGGCCAACAAGTTTCCAGCAGATTGATGAAGTTTTATCCAAGCAACCAACTAAGCCTACTGCCAGTTGCCACAATTTCTGTTCTTAAAAACTTTCAGTTAAATTCACAAAGTCCTCTGCAAGCGAACGCATCTTTTCGATAGAAATACCAGTGAATAATGCATCTGCCTCTGGAGTGGTTGACTCCGGCTTCTATTACAATATGAGTTGAATTCCAATCATTCACAAATTGGTATTTAGAGTAATACCCATAGTAAATTGATATGTTACCTACATTTCCGCAAGTTTGCTCGATGTGCCTTAGGAAACCTACCCATCTTAGAGTGGTGAACCGCAAATTGAAAAGCTAGGTCAGTTCTTTGGACCGTCCAAGAAGCGTCAATCATATTTGTTCAGTATTATCAAAGTGCTAAGACGTGCATCCAGAATCGCGCTCGCGAAAAAGCGCAAATGCTTTGTGACGTGACGACATATTTTTGGCTTGTGACATCCTTCCACCTGACATTCCACGTCACATCCTTCCTCCAGATCATGAGGTCACTTAAGTGTGATCATGATCGTTGCAAGTTGCAGTTTCGAATTGATACCGGATCAACGTTTCAATTTGTTGCTGCCTACTGTTAAGCCACATAATTGAAGCTCGAGTTTTTACAATAGTGAAGAATAGTGATCATGGAAGATGACCTAGCTGGTAGGGATGTGCCTCAAGGAAAATTGCTCGGACTCGCCGAGTAACCAGTGTTCACGACATTACTCGGCGAGTCCGACGTAACCCGTAAGTACCTTATCAAACAAAAAAAAAACGGTAATGTTCATGAATTAACAGTCGTGTTTTGTGCTGTACAGTAAATTACTACCGTTGAGTTCGTAAGTTGGGTTTAAGTATAAAAAACGTTAATTGTTTACAAATCAGTACTCGGTCGAGCATCAACTAATACTCGCCCGAGTAATGAAAATGCCTAAATACTCGGCCGAGTACTCGGACTCGACTCGGCACATCCCTACTAGCTGGGCAACGAACCCGCGAAACCAGTTTCGCATCCTCATGCACCCACCACTTGGCCAACTCCATGTGCTTTGAGAGCAGGTTTTAGATGGAAGAGCTACAAGTTTTTGATTGAGCTCCTCTAGCGGTTACTCAGTGTCAATAAACGAACTCGAAGTTGAGTTTCAAATGTGTCCGAATCGCGGAGTACAAGATTAAGGAAGGTCACGTTAACTAGGTTGCACGTCACTACATTGCAAAACACCGGCACAGGGTACACTATGACATCATCATTGAGTTATGACATCATCATTGAGTTATGACATCATCATTAGGCCGGAGCAAAAATAGGAAAATTTTTTTTGCTTTGTAATAGCTATAAAAAGTTGCCACTTAACCTAAAAACATCTCACGCAAAAAATCAGCTTTATTGAATAAAGTTTAAAATCCTCGCAAGCCAATTAAAATTTTCAGTTTTTGCCAAAAAATAGCTCAAAAGTACGCAAAAGGGCCAAATCTGACGTTTAGTTAACAAGTTTAAAAATTGTTTATCAGAAACGTAAGAGTGAAATTAAAATGGGGTTTAGTTTGAAATCATCTCCTGTAAAATGTAAACTCCTTAGGCTCATTATGTAATAGTGAAATTACAGAAACGTAATAGTGAAATTAAACTGGGGTTTAGTCTGAAATCATCTCCTGTAAAATGTAACTCATTAGTCTAAAATCATCTCCTGTAAAATGTAACTCATTAGTCTAAAATCATCTCCTGTAAAAAGCTCATTAGAATAACGTTATAAATCGCCGCAACCCAGTTGAGATTCCTTAAAAAATCAGAAATATTGCCTACTTTTGATGCAATAAAACTAATAATGAGAAGAACATGTTCCGCTATTTAAAATAAGTGTAAACCTCAAATTCAGCTTCTTACAGTATGTAAATACGCATGACATTTATATTAAATAGTAATATGTCTACAGTAACACAAACTATCTCTGCTCAAAATACCACTCAAGCAATCCTTTACCTAATAAACCACATTTACGGGCCCCATGGGCGTCCGCAGAAAAAAATGCAGGGGGGCAAAAACATTCTCGAGATGGCCATCTTAGTGAAAGCTATGGTCAGGTAAGTGTCAGTGCTAGGGTGACCAACTGACCATACGTCCGGCATCGGCCGATGCCGTACCTGCAGAACTCTTCTTTCATGTTATTGTGCATTATGCGGACGTAAATCAATTTATGTGCCACTAGGCTTGACAGTCTGTTAAAACAACTTTCTTTTTGCATTGTTTTCTTAGGTCTTGTTATATGTGGTTGGTTTGATGCTTACATTTCAAAACAATCAAATCTTCACAATACTTGCGCTATTACGTCAAAGTGTGTAACGAGTGCGGGCCCGTCTCCGCTGCTTAACCTTCGAGGAAACGTCGCAACGGTGGTGAGCCGTTAGCGATAGTGTGTCCGATTTGACCAATCCGAAAATCGAACCCCAGACTTCCCGCACCGATAGCGACATTCTGATCCAAAATGTCAAAATAAAAAGTAGTTTGAGCTCTGAAAATCAAACTTATAGCTACGGCCTATAAATCAGTGCTGCTCAATATTTTTATTGCAATGTACCGGCAGCGTAGTTTCTGCCATCAAGGCGTACCAGTAGCACATTAGCAACAAGTACAAATTTGTTTTACAAGATACGATACTCGGTATGTAGGCAAAAACCAGAATTTTTCTATACAAGATGCAAAAAGTAAAATTGGACATGCTGCCGTTGCCGTGTGAATTTGCTAGTATACGTACGTCCACATGACGGATTGGTAATCGGCTAATTGGTGTAGCAGTAACGATATTGCTTTCAAAGTCAGAGATCTGGGGTTCGATATACGACCTGTCAAATCGAATACAGTGCTGTTCACGGCCACCGCCAATGGCTCGCCACGTTTCTTTGGAGTTCGAAGCTAAGTTGCTCACGCGCTAAGTTGCGGAGATGGTCTTCGCCACTCGTTGCACGCAGCTTCTGGGTAATACCACGAGTATAACCGAGATTTGAGATTGAAGATCAATAAAAAAGACGCACAAAAACTTTTAACCGAATTCTTCATCTTATGCGAAGTGTGCGCCTGCTTATCTTCCACCAGTCTATCCGATTGTGGTTTGACTGAAGAGTAGCATTTGACACAAAGACACTTTTCTAGTTTTTGCGTCATGACAAAAGATAAATCGCCATGTCTGTTGACCCGAATAGAATGCGATAGTATGTACTATTGCATACGGCCTTGAAAGACAAGAAAGTAACCTAAACGAATGGAATCATGCAGAGAACAAAAAATGAATTAAGTATCAAGAAATAACTCGTACTAATCAAAGTAAAATGATGCTCAGGACCTGTACCAATATTTTCTAACGTGCTTAGCACTGGCCTTGGTAACAGCATGCCTAAACGTAAAACCAGTTTCAATGATGAGTGAAGGGTGTGTTTCTTTATGCCTTGCTCTACTTGGCTTCTGTATTTCCTAGTTCCAGCAGAACGCAGCTAACTCTAGCCATGCGTTTATTAGAATGACAACAACCGAGCGAGAAAGACGAAGCATCATAATCACATATAATAATGAACGCAGTTGGTGATCATTAAGCAACAGGTCAGGCGGGTCAACCCTGCTGCGTATAGAAAGCTGTCTCACAAACATAATTACATTAAGTAGCTTCCCATAACATCCCTTTCACTTTAAATTCGAATAATCTCATGAATTGATAAAACGGCCACGCAAACATATTTCACAAATCCTCATGCATGATAATAATACTGGCCATAACGTTTAGGTGGGCCACACTCTCTGGGCGTTCGTTTAAGAGAAATCGGAGGTTTAACATCTCTATGGTGAGGTAGCGGATTTACATCAGCATTATTATTATTATTAACATCACCATCACACGAATCAAATGAAAAATCAAACGGTACATATGGTTCATGCGTAATTTTCAAAAACCTACGATTCCTGCGAATAACTCGGCCATTGCTCTCAATTAAATATGAACGTGGAGCAACTTGCTTAATGCATTTTCCCATTTCCCAAGTACCATTACGATTTAAAGGTTGTACACGTACTACATCTCCCTTTCTTAACACAGGTAAGGACATACAGTTACGATCGTAAGACTTTTTGGATTTAGCACGTTTACACAACACATCATTTTGCACATTATCAACAACTTTGGGATACAACAGTTTCGAATCGATCGGTATCAGTGACTTTGTTCGCTTAGACATCAAACGCTGCACAGGGGACGTTTTCACTACTGGGGTCGGAGAGTTTCTCCAATCAAGCAAAGCAAGCATAAAATCACTCTTATCAGCGTGTGATTTCTTCAAAAGCGACTTAGCAATTTTAACGGCAGATTCTACTTTTCCGTTCGATTGACTGTAATAAGGTGACGATGTACAATGGTTAAAACACCAAGCTTTTGCAAATTCAGAAAACTCAGCACATGAAAATTGCGGACCATTGTCGCTCATAAGCACGTCAACTATGCCATATCTCGCAAATTGCTCTTTACAAAATTTCACAATAGAAGCACAAGTCGTGGTAGACAACTCTTTCAGTTCCCAAAAATCAGAATAATAATCAACAATAATTACGTAGTCTCGAGAATTAAAATTGAATAAATCAATACCGACTTTACTCCACGGCTTATCAGGGATATCATGAATTATCATAGGCTCTTTCTTTTGTTTCGACAAAAATTGATTACAAATAGAACATTGCGAAATAAAATCTTTCACTTGCGCAGACATACCGGGCCAAAACAAAACTTCTTTTGCTTTATGTAAGCAAGTATCTGCGCCTAAATGACTATAATGAATCGCATGCAACATTTCTTTATACATAGCACTCGGTATAATAACTTTGGTTCCCTTAAACAACACATCGCCTTGACATACTATTTCATCTCTGTACGGCCAAAATTGCCGAATTTCAACCGGACACTCTGCTCTGGTTTTCGGCCAACCATTTAAAACAATGCGCTTCAAAACAATCAAAGCATCATCACAACGGGTTGCTTCACATACTCGCGCTAAACGTTGGTCAGTAAGTCTCAAATTTTCACACAAATTAACGGTTTCGAATGAATTATACACATCCATTTCCTCAGCCAAAGAAAAAATACAATAATCAGTCTCACATTGCGAACTGCTACGAACAGGTAATGAAGCTCGCGATAAAAAATCAGCAATATGCAAAGTTATTCCTTGCTTATACACAACTTTCATATCAAACTTTTGCAATCTCAATAACATTCTCTGTAAGCGTTTCGGGGCATTGAGCAAAGGTTTTTTAAAAATTACTTCCAGGGGCTTGTGGTCACTATTCACCAACACCTCTTTGCCCAAAATATAATGCTCAAATTTTTCACAAGCAAACACAATCGCCAAACATTCTTTTTCGATTTGCGCATATCGCTGTTCAGTCAAGGTTAGTGAACGTGAAGCATACGCTACTGGCTGATCATTTTGTAGCAAAGTTGCACCTAGGCCAACTTGGCTTGCGTCACACTGTATCACAACACTTTCATTAACATTAAAATACTTCAGCACTGGAGCACAGGTTACTGCTTTACAAATGCTATCAAAAGCTCGTTGGTGGGTATCAGTCCACTTCCAGTCTACGTTTTTATCAGTAAGGCGTCTCAGTGGTTCGCACAATTCGGACAATTTCGGTAAAAAACGCGCTAAATAATTTACAAATCCTACAAATCGCTGCACACTGGGCACATCAGTCGGAATAGGCATGTTTTTAACTGCGTCAATTTTATTCGGGTCAGCTCTAAGACCTTCCGACGTTAGCAAGTGTCCCATATACGGAACGGACGTTAGTTTGTACCTGAGTTTGTCTTTGTTAAAAACCAAGTTCGTTTGTCTTGCTCTCAGAAGTAGAGCCTTCAGGTTCTCATCATGGTCTTTCACAGCTTCTTCATAGTTGTCTCCGCTCCCATACACAAGTAGATCATCTGCTATGCACTCGACTCCGTTGAGTCCTTCTATCACTTCGTGTTGTCTTCTCTGGTATTCTTCTGGGGCTGAAGATATTCCGAACGGCATTCTCAACCATCGGTATCGGCCAAACGGTGTCCAAAAGCACGTCAAATAGCTGCTTGGGTCGTCTAGCTCAATTTGCCAAAAACCATTCTTAGCATCTAAAACCGAAAATACTTTTGCTTTTGCAAGCTTCGGCAAAATATCCTCAATGTTTGGTATTGGGTACTTCGGTCGTCGAATCGCAGTATTTAAATCTTTCGGATCTAAACAAATTCTCAGTTTGTTGTTTCGACGTACAGCTACCATGCTGCTGATCCAATCGGTCGGTTCATCAACTCGCGTTATCACCTTCGCGGCAACTAACTCTTCGAGCTTTTTCTTCAAGTCGGCTTTCAAAGCTACCGGCACATTTCTCGGGCCGTGTTGAACCGGACGAACTTCTGGATCTATCTCGATGTGGTACTTTCCTGGCAATCTTCCCAATCCTTCAAATACATCAGGAAAACTTTCAAAAATATTCTCTATCGTCTCCACCTTGCACGTTTCTTCGATGTTCAATGTGAGAAGTCCTAATTTTAAACATGTTTCGGCTGACAGCAAAGGGGTCAAATTTTGATCTAAAACTTGAAAATTTAGTTCACAACTTTTTTCTTCATATTGGCACTGCAATTTCACTTCACCTTTTGGAGTAATAAGTGATCCATCATATGTTTTCAATTTAGCTCCACTCTCGTTAAGATAATTGTCACTTGCGCCGATCAATTTGCGGTAATCTTCGTAACTTACTGTGTTACATGTTGATCCGCTATCCAGTTGGCATCGCAACGGGACTGTTTCTTGGCCTGGTAGGCCCACATTCAATGAAACATACCATTTCTGCTTGTTACTAATGGTATAAACTTGTTCGATCTTGTAAGTTGACTCTTGTTCACTCCCAGATTCCCTCTCTTCGATTGCATGCACGCGTCTGTTCTTTGGCCTATTTTTGCACATTCTTGCGAAATGATTTCTTTTATGACAGATGTGGCACTCTGCTTCATACGCTGGGCATTTTCTCTTATCTCTTTCGTGATTTTTCCCACAAAAATTGCATTGTTCATCGCTGGACTTCCACCGCGGGGCTTGGTATCGCGTTTCGCGGGGTTTCCTCTGAATTCTATATGCTTCTTCTGGCTCATTGTTGTCGATTGCTTTCAATTGCTTCTGTGCCTGCTCGTAGCTGCGGCCAATCGCAATGCTTTTCTCCAGCGTCAAATTCTCTTCGGTCAGAAATCTACTTCGGATGGAACTATGCTTTGTTCCTAGGACGACTCTGTCCCTGATCAAACTGTCAGTCAGGTCGCCAAATTCGCATGTTGCGCTCAAGCCTCGCAATCTATTCACGTATGCATCGATACTCTCTCCGTTCTGTTGTTGGCAAGTATTAAATATGAATCTTTCATATGTCACACTTCTTTTCGGCACAAAGTATGTATTCAGCGCTTCAACAATAGCATTCAGATCTTTCTGAGCTTCTTCTGTAAGGGCCAATTTTCTATAGACCTGGTAGCACTCTTTTCCTATTAACACGAGGAAAGTTGCGATCTGCACTTTGCCAGCCTTTTCGTTCAAGCCGGACGCTACCAAATAATTCTGCCACTGTTCCTTGAAGTAGCTCCAATTCTCCTGGACATTGCCACTTAAGTTCATCGACTCCGGAACAGGTAGATGACTCGCCATTATCTCTTATTTCTTCAGATTCTAATACTGGTTTACTTCTGACACCATGTTTCTTTATGCCTTGCTCTACTTGGCTTCTGTATTTCCTAGTTCCAGCAGAACGCAGCTAACTCTAGCCATGCGTTTATTAGAATGACAACAACCGAGCGAGAAAGACGAAGCACCATAATCACATATAATAATGAACGCAGTTGGTGATCATTAAGCAACAGGTCAGGCGGGTCAACCCTGCTGCGTATAGAAAGCTGTCTCACAAACATAATTACATTAAGTAGCTTCCCATAACAGGTGGAGTTTCCACTCATTGAACGGCCGGACTAATTTAGACAGCAGCATTTAGATAACTAGACAAACTCTTTTATGCTTTAATTCAGAGGTGGGCAACCTGCGGCCTGCCAAAGCATGTGCTAATAGCCAATTGGTTCCGATACCTGTTTTTTTGCGATCAAGTTCAAACCCAATCAACACACGAACTGCTTTGAATGCTATTTTCCAGGCTGAAGATCTTGTTTTACTAGTCATCTTTTATTTCAGAGACCTCTTTTTCACGGAACAGACCCTTTTTTAGTATTACTCCTGCCAAGAAGTGTTTTTTTTTCTAAAAACTGCGGCCCGCTGGAAGCCTATATTTATAATTTTTGGCCCAGTATCACCAGAAAGTTGACCACCCCTGCTTTAATTAAACAGATTATTGCGAAATGTTTTGTTATTTTATTCGTTTTGTAGTAAACTCATCTGCATTTTTTAACTTTTTGCGTAGTTTCTTAACTTGCATTTTTTCATGCGTATTTTTTCAACTTTTTTGGTTTTCAGGGTATGGGGAGACAAGTGCCCCCTCTTGCCCCCCCCCCTGCGGACGCCCATGACGGGCCCATATGGTTTATTAGGTCAAAGTTGGCTGGAGTGGTGTGTTAAGTGTTTAATGCGTTAATTTTGATGTCGTTCTAATAGTAAGCCAGTTAACCTGTGAATATTAAAAGGCAGACTAAGTTGTTGAACACCTCAGGCGAGTCACGTAGCATATACCATAAGAGTTACTAGCAAGCGATAACAATGCAAAGTTGGCTGTTACATCAGCGGAGGCAAAGCAAGAGCTTGGTGTGCCCAAGAGGTTCAGCTCACAAGTCTAATAAGAATTGAGAGTTGCGGAGTATCGTTATAGCATTCCATTCACCACACCAAGCGGTATTTGGTTTTAAGTTTATTTCTGTGTTTATTGGCAAAACAAAAGTTTTCGTCTACCTTTTGGAATTGTTCATCAAGAGACAGGTGTGTCGCAGCAACATCAGGGTTGAAATACCGTCACAGTAACATAGTACAGCACATTCATTACTTTGTCTAACCTTTTCTGATTTAAAATCCGAGTAATCACTGCCAGGTTTAGATTTACTGACATACTGGCTGTAGCGCAAAGAGTCAGTCAAAAATCAAAATCAAATTCTTATTATACTCGCGGTATTACGCCGAAGCGCGAATCGAGTGGCGAGGCCCATCGCCACGGCTTAGCGTCTAGACAGCACAGCTTAGAAAAAACGTTGTAGCGGTGGTTAGCCGTTGGTAACACTGAGTCCAATTTGATCGTCGCGGGGAGTGCACCCAAGACCTCAAGCACCATGATGAACGGAATAATTCGAAAGTTGTGTGGATGAGAAGGATTCTTCACAGAACCCCCCTCTCTCACACGCACACACACTTCCTCTGATTGGTAGTCTGAGACTTGCAGTAGCCTACATGTTTACCCTGGGAAGTGTCGCAGATTGCTCTTGCGATCAGAGGAAGTGTGTGAGAAAGGAGGGTCCTGTAAAGAATTCTTCGCCTCATCCACACAACTTTGAAATTATTTCGTTCATCATGGTGCTTGAGGTCTTGGGTGCTACCCGGGACGATCAAATTAGACTCAGTGTCATCCCGTGCCGTAGCAGCTCAACTTTGGGCCCCCCAAAAATTCCTTTCTAGGGCCCCTATACTAAGCTGTCGATATAAATAATATTGTTTTAGGTTTTTCAGGAGTAATAGCTTAGAATCTCACCACAATGCAAATACTGTAGTAAAACATATGCGTGGTCACTGTGAAAAATAAATAGTGTAATTTTGAGACAAGTTTGTTACACCCATTTTATCCATTATACCACTAAAACCGTTTAGTTAGAGCGCACTTTTTCGTTGGCAAATGCTTTTATAACAACATCATCATCTGGAGATCGGACGCATTAACTTTCAATTGACAACATGGCTAGCGAAAAACCAATCGAATGGCCGAGTGGATCGAGCGTCTGTTTCTGTATCTGTAGACTCAGAATTTGATTTCGAGTCGAATCAAACCTATAACTTAAAAATTGGTATTTACACCTTTCCACTGGGCATTCAGCATTACAGAGACAGTGTTAAAAGGAAGCCGTCAAGTCCGCTTGTTGTGCCTTGGGGAAAGACACTTAACGAGATTCCCCCATCTTGGTGTGGTAGACAGATGGCCGGCAATTCCAAAGTGAACTCGTGTAGCTCCCCATCGCTTTCTGCGACAGGTGGTTAAAATGCCAATAAATCCCGGTAAAAAGTAATAAGATAGTCTGGTGTCTGCCATATTAGTTCTATTAAATGTTTTCAAAAGTTTCAATTTTCTGAAGCTTTGTTCAGCACTAATAACAACGCATTTTCTAAATTCGGGGAGCAAGGTAAGCGAGCACTTATCAGCCTACTATTGAATTAAAAGTTCAACGGCATTGAAGGGAGACTACAGTCAAATGAGCTTGTGCCGTTCTAATCAGCTGCCAACCAGTATATATATCAAATGCAATAGGCTCCAGTCGTGAATCGAACCCATCGCAAAGGATCTGAACCTGCGTGCGGTACCGCCAGACCATGCCGCTGAGAATCACTGTTTATGCACGAAGCTGCTGGGTGTAAACAGCAATGAAAAGACAGAAGTGGCATCACACGGCAGCTTAAAACTTTCTAGTATCGACATAATAGTCTGGTCCACCAATTGTTTAAAAAAGTTTGCTTTGAATCTCTTCCTCAGAAGCTATACAATATACATTTGCATCGTAACTAAATATTCTCTTTTTCTTTTTTACTTCTTGATTGAGGAAGATAGGATCAATGTCCATTTCCTGCGCTATTTCAAAACCAAACGTTGTCGAACTAGCAAAATCTCTTTTAATGGACTTTTGTAGCCTATTCAGCGTCACGTTATGGTCACTTACACAAATACACAGAACTGACGTAGAATTGAATTTCACTTACCGATAGAATATGGCCGAGTGGATAGAGTGTTTGTTTCTCAATTGGTAGACTCCGGGGTTCGATTTCGAGTCCGGTCAAACCACTGACTTCAAAATTGGCATTCACAGCTTCTCTGCTTGACTTTCAGCTGTGAAGGAATAGTGCGAAGCAAGCCGGCAAGTTTGCTTGTTGTGCCGTTGGGAAGGGAACTAAGCGGGATTTCCCCATTTAAGTGTGGTAAGCAGAGCTCGTGCTCGTGGTAAACAACTCCTAAGCGAGCTCGTGCAGCGCTCCGTCGCTTTCTCGTGTTAGGATAAAAATGCGTTTAAAAAAAATCAATAAATAATATATTAAATCCTCTCACAAGGTATTAATGAATTTGAATTTAATTTTGCAAAATTAATGAATTTGAATTTAAAAATTAAAAAACGATTGGATCCAACTCTGCACTCGACTTCCTTTTTCAAGTCCAACCGCGCAATCTTACACACAGTATACTCTTTATGAAATCACTACGCAGTTTATGAACGTATATAAAAGGAAACGATAGGAAAGAATTTCAAAACTAAAATATAGAATCTGAGAGCAAAAAATCCCATTCAACACGATTCGCAAAGCAAAAATTCGTTCTTGAATTGATGTAACTTTGGGTCCTTTAAAGCAATTTGGGGCCCCTTTTGAGCAGTATGGGTCCCCCCAATTGGGGGATTTGCGAGGCGGCTGCTACGGCTCTGGTGTCGCCAACGATTTGCCACCGCGGCGACGTTTCTTTGAAGCCGTGCTGTCCAGACGCCAAGCCGTGGAGATGGGCCCAGCCAATCGTTATTGTTACACGCTTCGGCGTAGTACCGTGAGTATGATAAGATTTTGATTTTTGACTGCCTCTGTGCGCTACAGCCAGTATGTCAGTAAATCTAAACCTGGCAGTGATTACTCGGACATTAAATCAGAAAAGGTTAGACAAAGTAATGAATGTGCTGTACTGTGTTATTTTGACTGTATTTCAACCCTGATGTTGCTGCGACACACCAGTCTCTTAATGCAGTGGTCGGCAAACACCGGTCCGCGGCTCGGTGCCGGTCCGCAAGGGTTCGGTACCGGGCCGCGTACTTTTTCAGATTGATTGTTTTAAAACATTTTTGTTAAGTTAGAGTTTAAGACCCAATTGCTTTCGGACGTTTTGTTGGATTTGATTGCTTGATTTTTACAATTTGAGTGCGTTGGGACTTAATTCGGCCCCTAAAGTGTTTTCTAATGTCGGATTTGAATGGTGTTAATTCAGGCGTTATTGTATATTATGACATAACAAGACAAAATGGCAATAAATCTAATTAATATCTTTGAAAATAGAAGATAAGTTTGCGTTCATCGGGTCTGACATATTGATTTCCAATAACGTTTAGAGTGTGCGCTTGTCTTTCTGAAGAAGCCTTCTAAATGGAAGGCGAAACGTCAAAAACAACGAAACTTGCATCGGTAGAACGTTTGAATCTGAATATGAATATTAATATCTTTGTTGTGTGTGTGATGTAGCAAACAGTATATGTTTGTGGCGTTGTTGTGTTAGCTGATGTGTTTCGTTGATCAGGGAGATAAGTAAGAAAATTAGGTCAGAACTGTTACAGCAAAATAAAGTCAGAATTAAAATAATTTATTCCTACTGAAACTTGTAATCTAAAATCTTACAGGTTTGAAGTCCGTAGATATTTTTAGTATAAGAATATTGAGTGAAAAACAAACATCTTTGCTGAGATTTTCTGGAAATAGGTCAGCACCATCTCAAGAGTCTGACGTCGATGACGAGGGGCCTACAACGTCAAAAAACGTCAAGAGACACGTTGCAGGTATAGTTCACTTCCATCATTCCAAAATGGGAAAGTCTGATTGCTGCGAAACAAGCTCAAGTTCACATTGAGTCACTTTTGTAATATGAACTGAAATAAAATTTAATCGCTGAATATTTAGGCTTATTTTTAGGGCCAGTCTGATGTAGATGAAGACTTTCGTTTTGCCAATAAACACAGAAATAAACTTGCAGCCAAATACCGTTTGGTGTGGTGAAAAATAACTTCCGAAAAATACTTTTTCATTTGTGGGTTTCGTGTTTGTTTCGTTTGGGAAGAAAACAACATAAAGGGAGGGGGATCGACAGTACACCCCTCTACTCATAAAATCAGTTGAAGAAAGGCGTGGTCAGTTGATCAGAAATCGAGTTCATTTGGTGGCAATTTTGTTGGTCGTGCCTCGCGTCACGATACAACTAGAATTGTTGCCTGTTATGACTCACAATAAGAGCGTCGCTATTTAAATCGTGTTCTCTTCGATCGTGCGAAACAACAGTAGCAAAACGCAAACGATGTTACGCTAAATAAAGTGAAATTAAATATCACTGCAACAAGGAAACAGTATCAACACGGTTTTAATTCTTACGATTCGAGTAGTTTGGGTAAGCGATGAAGCAAGCAGCACTTAAAAAACAAATAAAATATAGAAAAATCATGGCAGATTATCGTGCTGACGATGAGTCATATCATTCAAATCAGGGTTTGGCATAAAAGATATTCTGTAAATTAAAATCGAAGTTTACGAATTCACCCAGTCTTAAGTAGTCACAGCGATACCTTTCTCTCTAATCGATTTATCAGAATTAGCAAACGCTTCTCATTAGCTACCCTAAGGCACTGCTTTTCAACGGGGAATGTTATTGTACACCCTACGCGAGGGTGAATCAATTTTTTTGATGGGTGTACCAATTGGCCTATGATAGGCTGCGGTAGGAGTGTCAAACTTACCATACAATAGCGAATTCATACCAGGAGTCGCTGTGTCAGAGCAGAATTTCTTAGCCAAAGCTGAACATCATACCGCATTCACTGGCCACAAAAACAAAATAATGTTCTTTTCCACATTTTCTACATGTTCTTTCTACATCTTTTGCACATGTTCTTTTCCACATTCCAGACAAATTTTTACACTCTTGTAAAATTGCGAAGATTGTTTTGCAGCTAGTCAACAGCAGATGTCCGCGAGCTTGCCAATGAATAAATGAGGCAATATTTAAACGTAATTTAAGGCTTTATAAATGACGGTATTTGTTCATTTCACACGTTTGAGCATTACTTCATTCATAATGCATATCGCCAAGGTTTGGCAACTCTATAAATAGAGATCTCGATTTGTCAATGACAGGCTGAAATTTGCCAAACATTTCGTGCTGGTTTCGTGTTGCCAATAAAAAGAAGGAAAAAAGTTTATGAATTAATTATTGCGTTTACAGATGGGCGCGCTGATAGGAGTTTGTGATTGTGCCAAGGGATGAAAACAACTTTTCGCAAACTTCTCTAGGTTGATTCTTTCAATATTTGTTGAGCAAAAGTCAAACGAATTCATTTGCACAAAAATGAAGAAACTTGGAGAGCAGCTGCCAGCGTGAGTGAAGCCTGCTGCTTTCGAAACCGGTAAAGCAGGGAGTTGATCAGCAACAAATATTACAGCCAAGAAACAGCTGAAACACTTAAGTGGACGTTTCGGCTTACTGATGGTCCATTGTCATCGCTATAAACCATAGCAGAAGATCCAGCTCAGCGTAGCGTAGCCGTATAGCGTTTATAATGGCATCAGCATTCAGCAGTGAGCATTCACTCAAAGTGTTTGTAGCTGTTTCGTTGACAATGGCATCAGCACTGAGCGTCCACTCAGCGGTGGTTTTAGACAAAGGGGGGGGGGGGGGGCCTGTGCAACAAATATAGGGGGGCTTTTTGGGATCCAAATTCCAAGACTGCTGTAGTGAGTACTAATGCACGTTGTAATAGGCGTTTCATAGGAAGTTACTTGAGAAGCACCAATCAATCAAGCAAGATCATTTGATGCATGTATTATAAAAACATCATATACTGCCAGTAATTGGTAGGCTATAACAAGGCTAGAGTTCATTAAAAATCTCCCAGAACTTAAATTAGAGACCTGGAATGATTTGCTTATTCTACTGTATATATACATTATTGGTTGCTTAAGTAAACCAAGAACTGCAGTAGTTGGCTATGACCTGCTAACGGTAAATCAGGTTTGGTATAGCCTACTCGCAATGATCAATTATAACATCAACTTATACGCAATATTGCTGCATCTGCTAGTGACAGCTTGCAATACTCTTTGCAGCTAATGGTAATTCATAACGATAATAAACAAAATATACTATGCAATAAATTTGCCCATGATCAAAATGTCTGTTATTTCACTTTGACAGTTTAAGGTGGTTCAGCTTCGATCAGAGATTTAAAAAAAAGTGGTTCAGACAAATCGTTTACTGTGTTTCAATGCAAAAAGTTCTATTGAAGTGAAGATTTTTGTAGGGGAGCTTAAATTTAAGATAACTAAAATCAATTTTACGTTTGGTTCAAGTTAACATGAAGAGAAGTGTTTTTGGAGTTTCCGCATTGATTCTTTGTGAGGGGGGCCTTATTATTTTCAAAGGGGATTCTTTTTGAGGGGGGATTATTTTCAACGGTGGCAGAGAAATAGTTCCTATTCAGGAGAACTGAAACTAATTCTGATGATGTATATGGTTCAAGTTTACAAAAAAGTGTTGCTTTGGAAATTTATGTGTCGATTCTTCTTTTTTTTTGGGGGGAGCGTGTTTACATTGGAGGTAGCTTCCTTTAATTTAGGACAACTGAAAGGAAGTGTCTAGATCCACGGTAAACCTTTTATGAAAACAAACAAGCAGTCCGGTGCAGCAGCGTTTTGATAATGGAAACCGGTCGAGTGTGACAGCGACGTCATATATAAAAACAAACAAAGCAGACCGTGGATATAGCGTTTAGGAAACAATCCATGGTCCGTGGATCTTGACACTGTCTAACTAAAAATAATTTTAGCATGCTTTTATTTCACCGCAAATTTCAGGTCACGGAACTTTGAAAACCCTGGTTGCGTAACCGTCAACTTCCCCTATGGTTCCCTGCGGGGACAATGGCATTACAGGAACCAAAAAGACGGTTACGCAACCACGATTTTCAAAGTTTGGTAGCCGGAATTTCCGATAAAATAGACACTTCCATAATTTTATTGATATGGTTCAAGTTTATAAAAAAAAATTTTTTTTTCACAGTTAACGCGATGATTCTTTTTTAGGGGGGGCCTGTGCGACCGCACAGTTCGCACATTCCTACGACCACCACTACGTCTACTTAAAGTGTTTGTAGCTGTTTCGTTGACAATGGCATCAGCAGTGAGCGTCTACTCAAGTGTTTGTAGCTGTTTCTCCTTTACTATCAATCAACCAACTCGGCGGGCCTCACAAGGATGGGCAATCATTTGTAAATTTAGATTTGTACTGCGAAATGATTTTGTCCACTCCTTAGTCCTTAGTAAAGATTTTGTATTGCGAAATGATTAGAAGTGAAGTTGTCGAAATCTTAGGCCTGGGTTCAAAACCTAGGCCAGTCTTCAACTGACCTCGCAGAGCTCATAATCCGGTGTCAGAATGGTAGACAATGACAGGAAACTAGGCTTTAATTTTTCATCCACTCAGCAATATTCGGCAATCAGCGCGAACTTACGCTTTATTAGCGCTTTTATAAATTAATTTATGACGTCATTTCCTGGTAACAGTAATCTATTGTTAAAATATAATGAGTGAATTGTTTTGCTGCAAACCGGCAGGTTGGCGTAATGGCATCGCTATTGACGCGGGTGGTGTGGGGTTTGATTCCCGGGCCGGTAAAAACGGCCACAGTGTCGCCAATGGCTTGCCACCGTTGGGATGCTTTCTTGGAGATATGTTGCCCAGGCGCTAAGACGGAGAGATGGACCCCGCCATTTGTTACGCGCTTGGGGTAACACCGCAAGTATAATGAAGATTTGATACAGTTTTGAAAAATCTCGGAAAACAGCTGTTCGGAAGTTTCAAGAAAGTTCTACTAGCTTTTGCGGAAGTGCTTCGTCAACGCTGGCACCAACGCTACCAGCTGATTATCAGAGCTGCCTGGCAGAAATGTTTAGAAGTTGTTTAGCATTTTTGAATTTTTGCAATGAGTTGGCTGAACACTATTATGAATGAAATACCGCAAAAATAATTCCGTTGGCTGTAAGTAACAAAAAATGTGAAGGAAAATGTGTAAATGAAACTGCTTACAAGTCTGATGACTTTGCACAATTTACTAGTAAATACAATTATATAACGCACGAGTGAGCTTTGCGTCCATTAGACAAGCACACACAGGCTAGCTGGTTAATCTGCGCATTTTTTCATGTCGCGGTACTTTTACGCGCGCAAGAGTCTTTAGCGACGAGAAGAGACAGTTATGCCCCGGAGATGTGTCAGCCGTGCTTGACCGCGCGTAGTTGGTTTATTAAGGCGTCAGTTAGACAAGTCTTTAGTACATGTTTTCGTAGCAAATATAAACAAGTTCTTAGATTGAACAACAGCAAGTTAACAGCGCAGAATACATTGCGAGTAGAAGCTCGTAGTTTGATCAGGAATTTTAGAAAAGTTTGTCTTTGCGAAATTGAGATTGTGATCAGCTGCCCTTGCGTTTGTTACGATCGGGGGAGAAAGTTTGATTTAATGAACGTCAGAGCTGGAGTTGAGAGCGATGACAAACCGCTTCTAACGCAGCGTTTGTCCCAAGAAATGTGTATAGTGCAGGAACTTGTATACTTCATACCATATGTTCGTGTTCATAGCGTCGTGAATGGTGAATCGTGTCCACACTTACAAGTTCCAAAAACTTTGAGTTGATCTTCCATCACTTCATGAATTTGTATCAAATATTTTCGAACCCAAATGTTTACTAGGAGCAAAAGAATTATATCGTTTTACAAACCCCAATTTAGCCGGATTTACATCGGAGTAATTTCTGAGAACATCGGAGGATATTGTTTTTGTTTCTGGGCAAACGCCCGTCGAGCGATTCGATCCAGAAAAAGATTGAGAATAGCGGCCTCGCTCACGCTTCCAGTTTCACAAACAACGCTGCTTATAACAATTGCAATAACGTCAGATTGCATGACATAATGTGAACGCATTATGACGCTGAAATTACGTACGCAAATGGCAGTGACGAAGCGAAGAGAGGTGGCCTTGTCCCATTGATTTTTTTCTAGATAACCTCCTGGTGCAGGGGTTAATGCATGCACATGTAGGCTACGTTGATCGCGCTATGCAAAGATGGGTTTTATTATGACGGCATGTCGAATAAGTGACGTAATTTGAAGAATCCCAAGTATTTATCAGGATCATGATGTCACAATCACTTTAATCATAAAAAATCGTACTGTTTTGACTTTTCGAAGGATTTTCGTGAACAACATAGCACCCCGATGAGAAAGCAGTGTGCGAAACCTACACCGCTACTTCAAGAACAATTTTAAAATCATTTCTTTCGCGTATATTTTTTTTCTGTTTGTTCATTTCTTGCAGTAAATTTTACAGGGCTTTCTTAAATAAAAATGGATGCTAGCTATATTTATGCTTTGCTGATGTTCGTCTTGTTTTGTGGTATCCACGCAAATCCCAACGGCGCCCCCCAGGCAGCCTGCCCTACAATGACCCCGGCCCACGGCCAAACGCCCCAGCCACTCGAGGAAAGTCCCTTCACAGTCACGACCACAGTGTCAGGTCCAACAGTCACAGGTGAGCATTTCTTCATTGGTTGAGCTTCTCAGTTCTAACTTTCCTGATCGTTTCATTGTTTATTTAGTCTGGACTCGATTATGGTGGTATTAACACTCCATCTTTGAGCACTTTGAACTCGAAATAAATTAACACTTTGTGTTTAGTGACCGTGGCCGGGGACCCACAATACCGTGGAATTTTGCTTCAAGCGCGTCCGAATGCAGACGGAGAGGCCATGGGCATGTGGAGTGTACCAGCAGGAGCGGACTTTAAGAATCTAGACTGCGGGCAAGCAATGAATGCCTTGACACATACCGATCGTAGCGACAAAACCCTCCCCCAAGTGTTCACGTGGACCGCACCTGATGTGGAACAAACAACTAACTTCATGATTTTGTGAGTGTTAAGAGTCAGAAACAAGATTTTATTCCAACTCATTACTACAGAGTCATTACTACAGAGTCATTACTACAGAGTCATTACTACAGAGTCATTACTACAGAGTCATTGCTACAAAGTCATTACTACAGAGTCATTGCTACAGAGTCATTGCTACAGAGTCATTGCTACACAGTCATTGCTACAGAGTCATTGCTACAGAGTCATTACTACAGAGTCATTACTACAGAGTCATTACTACAGAGTCATTGCTACAGAGTCATTGCTACAGAGTCATTGCTGCAGAGTCATTGCCACAGAGTCATTACTACAGAGTGATTACTACAGAGTCATTACTACAGAGTGATTACTACAGAGTCATTGCTGCAGAGTCATTGCTACAGAGTCATTACTACAGAGTCATTACTAAAGAGTCATTACTACAGAGTCATTACTACAGAGTCATTACTACAGAGTCATTACTAAAGAGTCATTGCTACAGAGTCATTGCTACACAGTCATTGCTACAGAGTCATTACTACAGAGTCATTGCTTCAGAGTCATTACTACAGAGTCATTGCTACAGAGTCATTGCTACAGAGTCATTACTGCAGAGTCATTGCTACAGAGTCATTACTACAGAGTCATTACTACAGAGTCATTGCTACAGAGTCATTGCTACAGAGTCATTGCTACAGAGTCATTACTGCAGAGTCATTGCTACAGAGACATTACTACAGAGTCATTACTATCTACCCAGTCACGGGACATTTTATATAAACGCTGAGGAAAAAGTCGTGACTCTTAAAATAATAGTCATGACTCTTGCGATACAAGTCATGACTCTTGAGGAAACATGAGGTTTGCCAAAATTTAGGCACATCTGTAATTTATGATTGTTCGGTTGGTTTTTGAAAAGATTTCGCAACCAAACACCAACCATAAGAAGATCGCGAAGCCCACGCGGTTAGACGATCATTTCATCGGCGCCACAATGCAAGGTCATAAGCCGTCCCAGGGCAGTTCGATTGACCACGACCAAGCAGCCCGAATTTTGACCTGACAATCAAGGCGGCCAGGGCAAGACTCTGTTCGGGTTTCAAATAAAAAACTCGGTCATATTTGTCAATTCTGAACTCGATCAAAAATGCCTCGAGTTTCCATACGTGATTCTGTCACTACACACGTGATTCTGTCACTACTCACGTGATTCCGTCACAACACACGTGATTCTGTCACGACAGAGGATAATTATTGATTTTTCACTTGGGTTATCTTCAGTGTTTGGGTGTCATATTCCGCACATTACACATCATGGTAAGTAGCACAAGAGTTCGAATCTCTTCGGTCCCGTGTTTCGAGTGTGAGAGTTTTAGTATCAACAAAACCGTCTATTTGGCGTAATGGTAGACATCGCTATTGGTGCGGGAGGTCAGGGGTTTGGTTCTCAGACCGGTGAAATCGGCACAGTGTCGTTAAAGGCTCGCCACTGCTGCGATGTTTCTTCGGAGCTGTGTTGCCCAACTTGCCCAAGCGCTAAGCGGCCGAGATGAACCCCGCCACTCGTTACACGCTTTGGTATAATATCGCGAGTATAACGAAGAATTGATTTTTGTTTTTTGCAGCGCCACTGTGGTCCAGAGCTACCAAGTATACCACGTCATGATTCCATCTGCCCAATTCAGCATCCAACCAGCTGGGTAAGTTGAAGGGTTTGCAGTTCAACGCACGTTGGAGGCTCCATGAACCCTCGGCAACCAATTTGGTGGACACCAGTGTTCCCTGTAGGATTTTGACTAGTGCGAATTTCCCAAATGATAAATTTATTGAAATTTTTGCCCAAAGATTTCACTACTTAGAGGACCCCTTTTACAATTTTTTTTGCATTAAATTTGCTTTTTCAAGATACAAGGTACAGTCTTGCATTAAAATATTCAAGTTTTTTGTTTAAATTTTTCAGTTTTGCACTTTATAATATTAATTTCTGGTTCAAAATCAGTAAAATTTGCCCAAAAATTTCGCATTTTTCTCAAATTTTTCACTCTGGAGGGAACACTGGTGGACACGATTGTGAAAGCGGCGATTCGTGAATTTCGCGAGTCTCTTCGCAGCGTTTCAATGTTTCAACCGCGAATAGTAACGAAGCTTTTGTTGACTCACAATTGTCAGTTTGTTTGAAAGTGGGCTGAATAGTTGGGCCGCAATCTTCATTTATTTAGTTTTCATAATTGTCTTCCCGATTGGGATCCTGTTCTGAGGCGTAACCAGGATAGGGAGAACCACCGCGGCACTGGCCCCGTTTCTTGACGAGACCTAAACAACCTTTTATGAATATCGCAATCTTTGGCCTGTTTCCCCTCCTTCCTTAGCTATGGTGCGGCCTTGAATGCGTTGAATCGCCACAAATTCAACTCGGCCTTGATCAGGTTGCCAACGTGTATCTGCTGACACCTAGCGACTAGCTTTTTACATTTCTATGATCATTTTTTACAGCCCTGACCCTACGATGCCTGCCACGACAAACGCCACCACATCAACGGTAATGCCAGACACTACGACCAGCACATCAACGGTGGAAACTACATCAAGTGCAAACAGAACAAAGAACAGTTTCATTGTGTTGTTGCTCGGTTTGTTGGTCAAATATTATTTCTTTTAAAATTCTGTTTCTGTATTCTCGAATCCATTATTTACTCAGTAATTTGATCCAAGTCTTGTTTCCGCCATTTCAACATCACTGATTCACAGGGCCGAATTTGGAGTTATAACCCAGGGGCTCCCGTGATATGCCCCCACGGCGAACCGCATTCTCTACCCGGGGCTCCCGTGATATGACCCCCCATCTCCCCCGGTGAATCGCATTCTCTACAAAAATAAAAAAGATCGGTTGCTTACGTCAAAATCGGGTTTGCAAACAGCGGGGAGCCCCGAAAAATCAGCCCCAGTCCCGCAAAATCTTGATGCGGCCCTGATAAGACATTGATTGTAGCGTCATAAATATGCTTATGTACTCCATGTTCTTCAAAAAATTCCAGAATTTAATAAAGTATTGTTTGTTGACAAAACACGGAGTGTGACGAGTACAGGTAGAGTTTGATGATGAGGGGAATCAAATCTTCAATTATATTCGCGGTTTTGCGCTGAAGCGTGAAAAAAAGGGCGTCAGTGACGAGAAATTTGAGTGCGAATTTGCTAAGCAAGATTTTGAGTGCGAATTTGCTGAGTCACAACGTAAGTTTTTGATTTTATGGTGGTCCACGCTTAGAGCTAGGCCAACTTGCTGAAGTTTGTTCCACAGTGTCGTTCTAAGATAAGATAATCTAGAATATCGACAAAAAATATCTAAAATACAGTAATCCTAGCTGCGCATAGTTGCCTTAATTGCATCCAAAATACCATCGGTTGCTATTGTAGCCATCTGATATACTATCACCTATTCCTTTTTGTCTTTTCTCACTATGTTTTTGTATCTTTTTGCTCAGCTTTCTATTAGCTATATTCACCTGACAAGCTCATCATGAGATCGAAACCAGTCGTGGATAGCTATTTCTATCCGCAGCAACATTATTTATGCGGTAATGTTGTCTTCGTTTATCTAGCAAACTCCATTTGTCTGTTCTTTCCTTTTTCTTTTTTGCAACTGCTATCCTTTTCACTGTATTTAATGCCAAACGCCAGATGGAGTAATTTTGTTTGTGGTTTTCCATAATTATGGTCTGCCCTTATTGCTATCACGTAATCCCGAAACAGGATAGCTCAGGTCTTATCTTGTGTAAAATACGGTAATCTAAATTTAAAAAATAACAGTCCATTTAATAATCCAAACATACCAAAGTTACATTTTTAAGAAAAAACAAAACTTGTAATAACAAAAATAAAAAAGCCTAATTGCTTATACCATTGTACTTTTGGGACATAAGTAGGGTAACTGTGTTTATCATGAGAGAAATACAGAAAGCTTGCTCCCTCCTGACTAGTGTTGTTAAAAAACCGTTTTTTTTTGCTTCGTGTTTTTTGTTGTTGTTATTGTTTTTTTTTACCTTGTTGATCATTTCATAGCTAATTGAGTAGTCCACCTCGTTTTGGCTTGTTATCAGCTCAAGATTGAGGCAAAACAAGGCTGTTTTTAATGGCACCGATATGTTATTTGCAATGTCAAGTTACCATTATTCCATTAAGAACAGAAATATAGCCTGCATTCATTGCTCGGTGTTAAAGATGGCATAACCATGAACCGATTCGTGTGCCTTAAGGGCTGGTTTGACTAGCCTAGCTAGTGTTTCCTCCCAAGAAGTCGGGACAAAAAAATTGGGGTTAGAAAAGTTTATGTCGGGATCCCGAAAATGTTTTTACATTGGGAAGGATTTCAGTGGTACTGATATCTATCATTCCGACATAAATTAACGTGAGTTTTGCGTTACTGCTAATTAAGTTTTTTTTTTGCTTACTAAAAATTATTTTTCAAAATTCTCAAAATTTTTTAGGACAAAATGCTTCTGAGATATTTTCTTCAATTTGTCAAAAAAATGGAAAAACTCAAGCTAAGTTTGTCAAAACAACATGACAAAATGCTAAAAATTTTAAGGAAGTGTCTATTTCACCGGAAATTCCGGTTACCGAAATTTAAAAATCGTAATTGCGTAACCGTTTTTTGGTTTCCGTAGTGCGATTTTCACAGTAGGGAATTACAGGGAAAGTTTCCGGTTGTGCAACCACGATTTCGAACTTCGGTAACCGGAAATTTTTGGCGAAATAGAAGCTTCCAAAAATAAACCTGAAACGCTGAAAATTAGAAAAAATGTCAAAATGATCAAGCTCGAAAAAATTTCCCGCGAAATTTTTTGGGAATTTCCCGAATCCTAGAAATCCCAAAGATTTTTGGGTTTCCGAGAATTTCCCGGAGTTCTCGAGAAATTTTTTGAAAATTTACCGTTTCTTGAGCAGTTGAAAATCCGAGAAAAACGGAAACCCTAAGCCTAGCCGTTAGCAGGAGTTTTTGTCGGTCCGCTAACAGTCCAATTTTGTTGCTTTTTTCCAGCATTGGGCCGCTAGCGAGCCGCAAGGCCATTATTGAAAACCATTTAAATTTTATTAATTTTTGATGATACGCTCAAGTGATTTAATTTTGCAAAGTAAAGCTTTCTTTGTTGTGTAACTTGTGTTTAATTTTTGCTCTACAACTCGAGGTTAGGTGCAGCGAATGCAAGTCGTTTGACTGCCTTAATGTAGATTTGGGTTTGATCCTTGACCGTATCAATTTGTGCAAGGTTTCTGTGGCTCGATATCATGTTGACATTTCGTAGTAAAAAATTAAAAATCTTTTGTGTGTACCGCTGCTGACACAATGAATGAATCACCTTCGTTGTTCATCTTATATTGCAATAACTGGTGAAGTTGTAGCTCTATAGGTTAAAATATCTGTTAAAAACAAAGCAAACTGTTTCTCCCACTTTGATATTAAAAACAGCAAAGAATGGGTCCTTTATTGGAAGGCTACCTAGTATTTTCCGATAGTACCAAGCGTACTCATGTTGTTGGCACAGTAAATAAACAGAGTATCAAAATGTAACCCTGATTCGCATTAACTTACAATTTTAAAAAGTGTGTGACTGAAATACTCTCCGCATAAACGTGTTTTTCAGCATTTTACTCAACTCCAAATGTTCGAAATAGGCCTAGCAATACGCAGCAAAATTACGCAGCACTTCATAAAAATATATGCTGTTTAAGGGCTGTATTTTACTTTTATAGGGCTGTTTAAGGGCGTAATACGAGTATAAGGGGTGTTTTTGCTTAATTGATAAACCCACTAAAATAACAACCCATTCTGCCACATCAATTGGTCATTTTTATACGAATATTACCAATAAACCACTGACTTCTAGTATACTACTGTTTGGTATTTCTGATCACTTGCCTATTAGTTGTTCTATTGAAATAAAACTTATTATTGCTTCTCACAGCAATAATCAAATGTTTAGAAGCACCACCAAGTTTAACAAGGATGCATTTGCAGAAGATGTTTGTAACCTGACCAACATTCTGACGCAGAAGCTAAAAAATGGAAAAACTCCAGCTGATCATAACACTGATACACAAATAGTGTTGTAAGTGAAAAAAAAAACGAAAAGTTGTTTTTTTTTACTTACGCATATGGTGAACTTTTGACTTATTAAAAAAACGACTTATGCATGTGGGTACATGTGGGTATAAGGTAACGCATGGAACATGCATGTGGGTATAAGGTGGGACATGCATAAGTCACATTCACAACTGAAATATTTCTATGATGCTGTGATAGCCTATAAGGGTTGTGGGGGAAGGTGGGGCAATGCGGGACACTTTAGAATAATCGCGCATAACTCGGGATATAAATAAATATTTTTAAAAACTAAACTATCCTCGGATAGGCGTTGACTAGTAGCATAATATTAGACTGCATTTTTTTATTTTGCTGCCTGCGTCAATGTATAATTATAAAAATAAAAACATAAAAAATTGTCCCGTTTTGCCCCTCAGCTGGGGCCCCACTCCTTATTTTGCCCAATAAGACTACCAGTTTTATGGTAAAAGCAAGCTGTGGGTGAAATGAAACAGGTTTCTACGGTGATATAAGCTAATATTGATCGTAGCAGTTAAAAATTGGCCAACTTGTACTCGGTTGAACCCCTAGCTCAGCCCAAACTGGTAGGGTCAGGTTGCCGCAAGCTCAATTCTGGGTGGCGTTTTATAAAATCAAACAGCCAATCCTTTACCGCTTTGTTTGAACTTTTGTTAAAAGGGACATTTAAGCCATTGGCCTCAGCAAGCTGAAAAGCCAACTCTCTCAAGGAGTCTGCGGTTAATCCAAAAAACATACCGGTACATTGCATTTTTTTCGCATGCTCCAGAAGTTCATTTTCGAAGCTGCTATCAAGGGCAGGAACAAAGTGGCCAAGTTTGGCTTTCCCTGGTTGGCTTACTTTGCTGATGACATGCCTCTCAACTGTGCTCTTTGGGATATTGTAAACAATTGCAGCTTTTCTTAAAGAATGTTTCTTCTCTTTAACATCTTTTATGGCTTGATCACGATCAGCTTCTGACCACTTTGAACGTTCGCTTTTCCTTTCATAATTTCTGACCATTATTATTTACGACATATACCGGTATATATATATTGTATTTACTAGAATAGAGAAAACTATAAAAAAGAATAGTTTATATTAGGCTATACCGGTACCATACCAGTACTGCAGTACATTGGTATCATACCGGTAATGAAAAGGAGAATATAATTATGAAACTAAGTTACCGGTAGTTAAAAAGTCTAGGCTACCAAAAGTTAGTCTTAGGATACTGTGTACAGGTATACTGTTCATTTAGCATCCAAAATCTAATCAACCGTGCCGGACTGCAGTAGCAGGTACCAGTAGCTTACTGGGACTTCTTCAGTGTATAGAGAACAATATATCATATCAAGATTATTACTAGTAGGACTATGCTAAAGCAAAATATTTTTGATAAATCTTTGGCATTTCAGCACCAGCAGCTACCACTGTACAGGTACCGGTAGTTTTGTGGGTTTTTACTAAGCTATTATCCTGGTACTGTTTCAAACTTTATATCTTTTAAGATTAATCTTAAAGTCTGACTAGATTAATTAGCATATGGGACGTAAATGAAAAACAGTTAAGAGAGAGAGGATGTCCCATTATGACCCAATAGGGTAGGTACGACTAAAAAACAAGTAACTCAGACAGTTTTTCACAAAAACTGCAAAACTTTTTTTTTATTAAACACAAAGAGGCTATTGATTTTACAGAATAATTTTCTAACTAATTTGTCAACATCTTCACTTTAAATTCACTCAACTAATCAGCAACTACCTTACATGAAACTACAGCAAAACACCTTTTCTCCCCTTACACCACGATTTTACAAAAAAGTAAAAAGTTTTTCATGCGCGAAGTTTGAAAATGTGGTAACCCAACATACAAATGCCACAAGAGTTCGCTAAACTATTTACAAGCAAAATAAAAGCTATGTCCCGTTTTGCCCCGTGTCCCGTTTTGCCCCACCTTCCCCTGTATGTTGAAAAGTTCTTGAAATTTTGTATTTTATTAATGAATTCTTAAATATTGTTAATTCGCACGCCCCTATGAAAAAGATAAGCAAGAAAATGTGCTAACAAAAAACAAAACCTTGGTTAACTAAAGGTATCATGAAATCAATCACCACAAAAAATAAACTGCTTACAAAGTGCCATAAAAAAATAACGCTGACTTAATTGCTAAATATAAAAAAAATCTCAATACGCTAACTACGATAAAACGGTTGGCAAAAAAACAATATTACACCTCTCAGTTATATGAACGTAAACAAAGGATTTTAAAGCAAAAGTCAATAATCAATGAACTACTTAAAAAGGGGCACAGAAAACAAAACTTCATTAACATACTAATGAACTAGAATAATAAAATCATTGAAAAGAGTTCTGAAATTAGTTACGCATTGAATGATTGTTTCATAAATGTCTGACCCAACATGCCAAGATTGATAATTGCCAAAAATCTCAAAACTACCACATGACTTCTAAAACAAATTCTTTTTTCTTCCAATCTATTGTGCAATGGAATTTTTCAAAGAAATCTCTTGTCTGAATGCAAAAAAAATCCCCAGGTCCTAAAAACATACCAACCACATTCTATAAAACTGCAAATAAAGAAATCTCCTACTTTCTTAGCATATTGTACAACAAACGTATTGAGATTGGATATTTACCCCACTTAATGAAGTTGGTTAAAGTGATCCCTGTGCATAAATCCGCTAAGCAAAGCTTATAAAACAATGCTAAACCAAGCAAAATCTTTGAGAGCTTAATATCCAAAAGGCTGACTAATTATTTGGAGGATAGTAGTATTATAAGTGATCATCCATTTGGTGTTAAAAAGTCACATTCTACTGTGCATGCAATTACTGATATATACTCGCAAATAAGTAGTAAAAAGGCCATGATTATTACACATGTGTAATTTTGTTTGATCTACGTAAAGCATTTGACACAGTGAACCATAACATGTTACTAAAAAATCTTGAAATATGGCATAAGAGGCAACATCTTACATTTTTTTTACCATTATTCGTCAAACAGATCGCAATTCGTTTATGTTAATAACACAGCATCTAATAAATTAAAAATCAAGTGCGGTGTGCCACGAGAGTCGAATTTGGGCCCAATCTTATTCTCCTAATATATCAATGATCTACTTGAAGTTTACGAGTTTGATATAAAACTTTTTGCTGATGACACACTGCTACTAATGAGGGATAAAGATTTGCAAAAACTTGCTGTAATGAAAATGTTAGCAAAGAAATTGAAAAAATTAAGGCATGGCTATTAACTAATGAATTAACTCTAATTTTTTCAAAAACTGATTACTTGTTCTCTCCAAAAGCAAATGAGCAAATAAATTTTAGTGTGAACGTACAAGGAAATCAGATAAAAAGAACTCAAGTTGCTAGGTACTTGGGCATTTTCATTGACGACAAACTGAAATGGGAGTATCACATCCAACATAATCATCTGCAAAAAAATTGCACAATACTGAGGGTTATTCTGCAAACTTTGTCACTTTCTTCGTTGGAAAACTTTACAGGCTTGCATCATAGTTTAATTTACCCATGGGCACCCGCAGAATTTTTTGTAGGGGGGCAATTTTTTGGTTAGTCAAGTTAACGTTTGACGGTGTCAGTCAATCTACTTGATTTGATTTTAATCAACACCATAAGCAGTGCCGGATTAACCACGTAGCAGAAGTAGTATTTGCTACCGACTCCGCGCTTTTTAGGGCCCCGCGCTTTTCAAAATCATGATTCAAATTACAGAAAAAATTACACTTTTGTAAAAAAGTTTCGGCTAGGACTGGCTTATAAAATTTTTGCGGATTGTTAGCCTCACTTTTTCTTTAATGTTTATAAATCATAAGCTTTCTCAAAGTAAAACTTACAATATTTCTGAGTCTGGCCGCAAACTGATTTCTGACCGCACTTAGCGTTCGTTGCAAGAAAATAAGGGGCCTTTCACACGGGCGACCAGTGTCGCACGTCTTCACTTTTTTGCAGACATTTTTGAAGACGTGCGTCTTTATTAGCAGGTTTCACACGAGCAACTGTAGTCGCGCAACTTAAACTTTTCTAAGTAGACAAATCGCGATGTAGAAAAAAAGAAGCACTGAATTCATTCGTTACCGCAAGACTGATCTGAAACAAATTGTTCATCATTCTCTACGCCAGGGGTTCTTAACCGGGGCTAAATTTATCTCTTGGGGGTAAATTTTACCTATCAAAGGGGCTAATTTTCTGAGTTAAAGACTAAAAAAAATTTTAATTTTCAGTAATGAAAAAGCAGTAGTGATACAATGGGGTAAATTACTCTTTGTTCTTTCGGCAAGGGGTAAACAAGACAAAATAGGTTAAGAACCCCTGCTCTCGATCCCAGAGAAGGTTTTAGCATTTGCACACATGAGTTTGGCTTCATTTAATCAGCTTATTTAAAGCTTGAAACTCCATTTAATGAGAAACAATACAACTGTGCGTAAGACTATACTATATATAGAGTCTTACCGGTACTACAGAGTCTTACCGATTGTTTTATAGACCATAGATTCTATAGTCAAAAAAAGTTGCTACATGGACTATGCGTAAGACTCTACAGAGTATAGACTCTATAGATAGACAAAAGGTTGTTACATAGACTATGCGTAAGACTCTATAGAGTATAGAAAAAAGGTTGTTACATATAGACTAAGACTCTATAGAGTCTTACGCATAGTCTATGTAACAACCTTTTTTGACTATAGAATCTATGGTCTATAACAGTGGTCGGCAACCACCGGGCCGCGGCCCGGTGTCGGTCCGTGTGAGGTTTGTTACCGGTCCGTATGCGTTTTCAGAATAAATGCTTTGAGTTTAAAACATTTTTGTAACGTGAGACGCAATTTTGGGACGTTTTTGTAAAAATGGTAAATAACTCAATTGTGGTGACCCAGTATGGCAAAGTTACTCAATATCAAAAAACTAACCAAATTGAAAAGTCAAATCTTTTAATTGAACAGCGAACATTTGATTATGCTGTCATTTTATCGTAAATCTTTTGTAAATCAAACAGCGCTTGGTTAAGAGAAAGAATAACGTTAAGAATCAGGTTTGAGAAGCTACTATAAAAAAATTGAGCAATGCTGCTGCAGCAAGATTGAAAAAGTTTAATACTCTGGTCAGAGTAATACAAGATCGAGATTTTCAGTTCTGAATAAATATGAGTGTTTTATTGCTTAAACATTTTTGATTTTTTAAGGGCCGGTACGCAAAAACAATTCAGTTTCAAACCGGTCCGTTGTGCGAAAAAGGTTGCCGACCACTGGTCTTTAAAACAACCGGTAGTCTAAACTGCAGTCGCTTTAAAACCTGCGTCTCGTGTGAAACGTTCCATTTATTCACATTCAATTTCATGGTCGCGCGTGCAAACTAGTCGCTCATAAGTCGCGTGATCACGCGACCAAGATTTCTGTCGCGGACCAAACGCGCGACCGCGACCACGTGTGAAAAGCTTCATTTAAAGCAATGCAATGGTCTGGTCGCGCGTCTTCACTTTTTTGCGTTCGCGCGACAGTGCTCGCTCGTGTGAAAAGGCCCTAAAAAGCCAACATCCAGTCGCGCATATAATTGCCGAACGTTTATGACATTTTTGTGTATACAGTAGGTCGATACGATAGAAGTACGTCACGGTAAAAATGCAAGTGGCTAAGCAACCAACGGAACAGGGAACAAGCATGAAGAAGCTATTCCCTATTAGGGTTCTGTTGCGTCTGGGATTTTGATATGAACGGTAAAGACCTTTACTATTAGTGCCTACAACAAAACGTTTGATCTTAATTTCGTTTTGCTGCGCCAATGCTTGCTTTGTTTTTCCCTAATTTTCACAAAAATTGAGTCTCAAGTCTTTAAAATATCGTTTTCGTTAAAAAAAAAACAAACAGCGAATTTAAGCCATCTAAGCATCTTCAGTGATTCCAGTAAGAGCCTTTGGCGTAAAACGATGAGACTAAAAATGAAATCAGGTTTGATTGCCCTCCGGCCGGGTATCCAAAAACTAGGGCTCCGCAAAAATTTTGCTACAGGCCCCGCACTAGCTTAATCCGGCCGTGACCATAAGATCAAAAGGCAGTATCATAGGCCCAGTGGCGTAGCGAAAAATTTTGAGAGGAGGGGCCCATAATTTCCACATATATTTCAGCGTATTTTTTTTTGGCAGAACTGATTTGAAGCTGATTGAGAAACAAGAAAAGCTTTAGGGGGTCCGGGGACATGCTACCCCGAAAAAAATTTGAAAATTTACATGTTTTAATGGCTATTTCAGCGTTTTTTGAATAATTTTCACGCAAATTTCGTTTCAATTTTTTGACCCTAATTCTGAGCACTTCGCCCAAATATGCTGCATTTTGCCCGCACATTTTCGATTACGCGTGCTTAAGGCGTAAGGCTTATCGCTATTGAAGAGGCTCGAAATACAGTATATAGACAAATTGTATACATCAAAAACATTTCTGAAAATGGCTGGTGGAGATTCCTCATCCTACCCCCTAGATCCGTCCCTGACCATATGCTACGGAAACCATCAAAAGAGTCTGACATATTTTAGTCACTTGGCACCATTAATTTTGTTCTTTTTTACTAAAAGGCAGAGTCAAAGGGAGGGGGGGCATGGCACAATGCCTTCCCTAAATACGCTCCGGCATAGGCCTCATCAGTTATTACTATATTCTCAATTTTACTGGTATGCGAGAAAATGCTCAACAGCGCACCTGTTGAGCATTTTCTCGCATACCAGTAAATCAACAGCCGACCTGTATTCACAATTTTATAGAGATGTATCGGAATGCAATAAATATGGAACGAAAATAACTTAAAGAGGATAAATAAGACCACAGGAAATCTCAAAGGTGGACGTTTCGACAACATAGATTCAGTTGTCATCATCAGCAGTGTATGCAAAGCAGTACAAAACTGAATACATTTTTTTAGCAATTGCTGATGTATGCTTAATGTAGGCCTACCGTAGGCTAAAATAACAAGCTCAAAATGAACTCAGTCTGCCAGCTCTCCCGTATCTAACTTCTATTTCTTAAAATTTTTGTTGGCTGCAAGCCAGCAGTGCAGCGTGGTCGAGTGGTTCGGAGCGTTGTTTGTACGACAGCCGTGATCGCAAGGTTAATGGTTCAACTTCCACCCAAGCCTCGTTCTTGCGTTCTCACTCTCACCCAAGCCTCGTTCTTGCGTCCTTGGAGAAGATGCTTCACGACAATTATCTCTGCTTGATGCATGAAATCTAACAAGCAGTAAATCAAGAGGTCGGAAGCACAGTTGTAGCGAAAACTCGGAAATAAGACAACTCCTAAGCGAGTCTGGATTCGTCCTATGCATAGCGCCTTCGTCGCTTTCTCTTGACAGAATAAAGATGAAGAAATCAATCAATCAAAAAGTAAATGACGTAACAGAAGGAGTTGAACTGGTCGTTCCATGATAATAATAATATCGTGTGATAGCTCATGTCCAGTTTTACTGCGTGTATAGCGCTGATATCACCATAATTTATTATAGGAATTACTTGTGAGCATCAACCAAACTACTACTACTATTCTATTGATAAAGATATTTGAAAATTCACACACAATACAGTTTAATTTTGGTGTGTGATTATCATAATGTTTATGGTGAGTCGTGACGGTACTTTTTTATCGGCTTTTGTGTGAACCATCTAAAAACTTTACAAAAAAATACTTGGCGTAAATTTTTTCCAGGGGTAAGACCAACGCCTATTTCTCTTGACTTCTTATAATTTGCAACAAGCTTACTTTGAATTAAAAAGATGCAGGCAATGCGGTTGCTGGACAGACTGCAGCCCTCTTGATCAATCTCTCAGTTGATATTGCGTCCAAAAAAAACGAAAAATAATTCAAAGTAAGCTTGTAAATTAAATGAAGCGAAGAGAAGAAGGCTCTGGGTTTAGTCCTTGAAAAAATTCACCCTTGGCATTTTTCAAAGCTTTCAAAACGTTAACAGTAAAATTTCCCCAGCCCAAACTCTTTCACCATAGGCGTATCGTCTATTTTGGATTTTTAAAGTTCACTTAATTTCACCAAAAGTTTTTGCAATTATTTTTATTAATCTAATGGTAGCATATTCTAGGTTAGCTCCTTCAGCTTTGACGTCAAAATTTGTTGCGTATTTTTACGACCAAGATAAAACCCATTGAAGCTATGGAGCAATATACTGTGCACTTCTCATTCAAAATCAGAGGAGCAAGTGCCGAATTGCCCCTACTACAGATGCCTATTTGTCAGAGGTGGGCACAATTTCGTTAATCGTTCATTCGTTAATAACGAAGCTAACTTTTTCATTAACTAGTTAATTCGTTAAACTTCTTTTTGAAATTAACGGACTAAATTAACTTCCGTTAGTGCTTGATAACTTCCGTTAAATATTTTGTAAACGCTTATAAAAAATGAAGCTAAATTCCAAAACTACTAGGAATGATGAACCAAAAAAATCTCTAATAATCTTGATTGAATGTAACAGTTTCATGAGCAGGTATATGACGTCAAAAAGTACAGATTATGACGTTATATGTCCGTTAGCTCAGTTGCTAAGCGCACGCTAACGGTGCGGGAGGTCTGGGATTCGATTCCCGGGCCGGTCAAATCGACACAGTGTCGCCAACGACTCGCCACCGTTGCGACGTTTCTTCGGAGCTGTGTTGCCCAGGCGCTAAGCCGCGGAGATGGGCCCCGCAACTCGTTACACGCTTCGGCGTAATACGGCGAGTATAATGAAGATTTGATTTGATTTGATGTTTATTTCAACAAATTTCAAATTTTCCAAAAACTGGACTTTCCAAGATTTGATCTGATACAGAACAATAGGCCTTATGAACAGAACAGAGCACGTAACACGTTAATCACTATTTAAATTTATAGTCAGGGTGTGGGAAAGTTTGACCTTAAAAAAAATATAGATGAGCCAGTTTTTTGATATTTGTTAGATATTTGTATGCATAATTACCAAAAAAAGTCTCACGCATAATTTCCTTGGGCTACGTCACTACGACGTCATCATTATTCGTAAATGTGAAAATTGATAAGCGTAAATATAATCCTTTATAAATTTTGTTCTAAAAGATGCAGATGCTTCAAACCAACTCCACTCAAACAAGTGAGGATTAGTAGGTCTTCGCATAACTTTTTGACGTCATCACACCCAAGGAAAAAAATCTATAAAAAGTTGATTTTTTATAGTTTTGAATTGAAGTCAGTTGCGAAAACTTTCGTTTTGCTTTCCATAAATGCGACAAGTTACCTTTATGAGCAATTCTACGCTATAATTAGTCTTTACTACAAAATTGAACATGTTTTGTTCAAGTATTCATGCAAAAAATTTTGGTTGGAGTTACATGAGTAAAACGTAAAAATACTAATTCGTCACAGGCAGGCCATGCTCAACCGGTTGAAGAAAGACAATGAACAACGAACAAATGCTGAGCAATGCAACGTGAAAAATAACATTTCATTTTTGATGACGGCGCTATTAATGACGTCATCATTCTACAAAATCTCGACACGATTTCGTTGAAACATAATCACTTTAAAACACGTTAACAAAAATCTCAACATCAAAAATCTCTTAAAATTTCGTTCAGTTCACATTTATTTTCGATTTCAAATTAACTGACTCAGTAAAATCGCTTGCAGCTCCTCTGCAATCACCGCATGCATAGATGCAGCGGCGTATCTAGAACATACATGGGCCCTAACGCAAGTTTAATTGAGGTTCCCAAATCTTTATCAGAGAAAACATGTCAGCAATTTAGTATTTATTCTGAACTTAACTTGTTAAGCAGTAATTGACCCAGTATTGCTGCTATTTGCGCAATAGAATATGTATATAGAACAAATTATTGTGGTGTTGCATGCGGCAATACAAAAAAATCAAATCTCATTGTACTCGCTGTGTTCCCCCGAAGCATTCAACCAGTGGCGAGGGCCATCTTCGCATCTTAACGCCCGAGCAACACAGCTATTAACCTTTTTACAATCTTATGTCCAATTTGACCGCCCTTGGGAACAAACCTCAGAACTCTCGATAGGATAGCGATTTCGTTACAAATGAGGAGCCAAAATTTAAATTATTTGGCCGGAGCCAAAATTCAAATTATAACAGATAATTTCTCCATGCAGTTTACAGCTTTTGCTAAAGACATTAAATTAAAGAGACCATACATTGCAAAAAAATCATGTCATTAAGTCACAATACGCCTATACATCTTTTAAAAATATTATTTGTTGAAAATAACGATGATGTCATGCCCTGGTTTGTTGTGGAAAACCGCTCGGTTCAACTCCTTGGCAGCTTAGCAAAGCATACGTTGTATTAACATCACAGTTGAGGCATATTTCTTAGAAAATAGCTGCCAGCGTGGCTTCTCTAAATAAGAAAAAGGTCTTCCTCTCGATTCACAGTGGGAGATAAAGTTTCTGTAAATACGGATTGGCCCGGATTTGGCCTGCGAGCCGTAGTTTGCCCATGTCTGCTCCACATCAAGGACTAACAACTCTAAAACCGTGAGCCTATCCTTTTGTAACTCCAAATAGTTGCGCAGTCTGGATTCCAAGCTATAGCAATGGTACAGCTTAGCGAGCTTTAAGTATCGTCAATCGTCATCCACGAGCAACGGACCACATATTTCTCTTCGTGCACGACGAATTAGGCGGATGAAAACAACATGATCTGCGCTACACTCGCAAATCGCAATCCGGTGAAGGAACGAGATTCCACTTATGCAAGAACAAGCAAAATCGACCTACGCCAGTTTGTAAGAGATTCAGCTTTACTTAAGCGAAACTAGGCAAGCTTATTCCCAAAAAGAAGAGGCCAGTTCTTGGTATAATATCACGGAACCTGGGTAAACTATCGAGCAAATACTCCATGGTCCATTTGTAGCTTGCCCACTGCGCTCTGCCAATATACAATGTAAATAAATCGTGTAATACTGTAGTTTCCGCACAGCAGTCACAAATAGGCGTCAACCTTTCCTCGCAGGGATCCGGAGATCTGACCATTTGACTATGAAGTATATGGCCCGGGTTCTAGATGCCACCATTGGCAAAGGAGAGTGCAGCTCGTCAGCGGCGAATCTTAGCTGGCTAGATACCCTCAAGAATAAGTAACTTGTCCGTTGGAGTTGCACGAATGTACGTAAGCATTCCTTCGCAATGCGCAGGGCATCGTTTAGAACATTATAGATGAGACGAGTGTGCGACATGCGTGCTACGACACCAGACCAGTGTGCAGTGCTTAGCAGTTGAGTAAATTAAGGAGAGGACACCCGAAAGCAATGTTTAGCACCATGCAGTACTCAACCAAAAGCTGCTAGTCGTCTCAATGATGTCACATGTGCAGATAGTTTCATGAGCAGTGTCTCGCGTTGGTGACAGTACGTGAGCGTACTATTCAAGTTTGTACAGAGATACGTAGCGTCAGAACAGAACGGTAAAAGCTTGCCGTTGGTTTAACCTTGTGTTCACGTTTGGCCTTTCTGATTTGTTCAAGTGAAGGGCTGCGGTCACCGTTTTAGTCTAGCTGAGCTTCAGCTTTCAAGTTTGGAGATATGCCAATGAGAGGGTCAATTGGTCATATCTTGGCTCAATTTTCTCTCCAATGTCTTCGCGTCTCCAGTAAAGTGCATTAATGCCAAGTGATTAGAAAATGCCGTTTTATATAACTCCGATTGTCAGACCTCGGTTCACTTCTCCAAAATCACATTGTTGCGTTCTTGAATAACATGATTCACACCTTGAGGTGCTTTACACCATTAGGCCAACAAGTTATGGCACTATGAAGCATCACTAACAATTGATCTTAAAAAGACGCAATAACTTGAAACAACTAACCATTAATGGTTAGAGTTTAAAAAGACATAAGTTTTTATTATATTTTTCTTATTTATTTTATCACGAGAAAGCGACCAACACGCTTCAACGTGATCGGTTAGGAATTACCCGCCATTTGTCTTCCACACTGAAATAAGGGAATCTTATTAAGTGCCTTCCCCAATGGTACAAGTAAACTGCGACTTGCTCCACACTACCTATTTAATGCTAAACAGTGAATACCAAATTTTATGAAGTTATTGATTTAATTAAACTTCGGATCGAACCCCATTCTACCGTCTCAAAACGAGTCACTCTATCTATCTACTCGGCCATCAGACTGGTTAAAAAATCAGTCAAAATGAAATTAAAATGAAACATAAAGCAATTTATTGCTGTGTAACTTCTGACGTAAGCAGCTTCAAACAATATTAGTTTGTAAAAAGTGTGCATCTTGGCAACCGGCCATAGGGGCAATTGTTGTACTGGGGTAGACGAAACTGACTTCACAGATTCACCTATGACAAAGAACGCTTCTCCTGATCCAACTATAATAGAAGCGGCTGGATGTATTTTTAAAAAGATATCCATGTGTCACAGCGGCACAGCAGCAGCACAGGATTCGTGAACGCGCCCCTTTCCTCTTCTGCGCATATTGCGGGGTGGTTAAGTCCAACAGTATGTCAGAGATAACAAGAATACTCGTGGAGTGTTAAGCATTGATTTAGCTAAAACTGCTGTTAAGACATTCCATTTGCTTTTATGTTTGCCGCTTTTAAAATAAATTAATTTAGCTGATCTAAACTAGCTGACGTCAGTAGGCTGTGCTGCGATGAGTGGTTTGGAAACTTGGCTTTTACAACATCACGAGGCATTTTTGTGACAAAAAGCTCTCGCACCTGAAAAATAAGTTTGGTTGATCTTAATTGTTTCTTTTTTTTCAAACAACACTCACTAGCTAAGGGCACGCAAATCTAAAGTTTTAGTAAAATTGATAATTTGTGAGATGGAATGCCAGAGCCGGCGGCAGAGCAGTCGACTTAAAAATAGGGTTGGATCCATTCATTTTTTTCTAATTTTGAAATTCAAATTCAAATTCATTGACTTTGAAAAAACAAAATTCAAATTTAAATTCATTGACTTTGAAAAAATGAAATTCAAATTCATGAAGAATTTGCGAGCGGATTCAAATTCAAAATTCAAGTTCAATCCAACTTACCAGTCACCAGTATATTCACCAATGTCGCCACTCATCAGCCACCTCTACTAATTCCATACTTGGTCAGCCAGATTATTATAATTATGCGTTTAAAACAAGAAATATTTTTAAGTACTGTAGGTTTAGCGAGTAGCAACTTGTTCAAAATATTTTCACTCTCAAGAAATGCGTAAAATAAAGTAAAAGTGTAGCTAACTTCAAAAATGACAGTACAAGATGCAAAAAAACATAACTTTTATTAGAAAACACGAAAAACAATTAACGAAATCGAAAAGATAAAGCAAGCACGCGAACAAATTTTTAACGACTACAAAACATTTTTATTCCACTTTATAAGCAACAGCCTCTGAAACGTCTCCGCGCCTAGTGAAACCATAGATCAAACGCAGCTATTTCACATTCAAGATCGCTGCGCATAAATGTGCATTCTACTCTATATGAGAGGAGAAAGCATTGTCCGGCCATCCGAACTTTATATTAATAAGCTAATGTAAATAGTTCTTATCTTGCACTTAAAATTAATTTTACAAAAACAGTTTGAAGTTGAAACTTCGTATCTTTTCTTACGCTCGCCTGTTGGTGAAATAAATAAGCTTTGCTGATCTCATGTGGAAAATTGCTGACGTAAAGACGAATTTCATTCTCGGCAACTTCACTTCAAGTTAAAATGCCATAAAAACCTTTAAAGATATGAAATCCGAGCGATTGAGTGTAAAGTCTATTCTCCAGCAGGTGCACTAGGGAGGTTACTGTGGCCCAAAAACAACTTCACGCCTTGCAGCGTCATAATTGCCATCATAAACTTTCTGTTGGCTTGATAAAATTTTATGGAACGTTTGCAACATTAACTAGTATAAACCAGTTACAAATAATTGCTGTATTTGCTTTGTAAGGTTTAAATAAAAAAACTCAAAGTTCGTCGATTGTTTAATCAAAATATTCAAATTCATTGACGTGGAAAAAACGGCATTCAAATTCAAATTCAAAGACTTTGAAAAAATGAAATTCAAATTCAAATATTCAAATTCTTTGACTTTGAAAAAACGAAATTCAAATTCAAATTCATCAGGAACTCGTGAGCGGATTCAAATTCAAATTCAATCCAACTCTACTTGGGAAGGCCAGCGTTTATTAGGGGGGGGAGGGGGGGCAAAGTTTAAAATTAAGCGCAAAAACTAGTTGATTGGGGAGGCCAAGCATGTTGAAAGAGTAAGCTTGTTATTTGAGGGGCCAAGCATGTCGACTGGGGGGGCCAGATCCCCCCTGGCCCCACCTCGACGCCGGCCCTGTGGAATGCGAAAATATGAAGCGAGTGATAAACCAGTGGTTTAGAAGCGTTTTAGATAACACTAAATCGTCAGGTTTGAGATTTTTTCTACATGATGACGTCATCAATGGATGACGTAGTTGACTGCAAAATGATTTGTGATTTTTGTATTTTATCAAAAACTACTCGCACTTTGAAATTCATTTGGTTTTAACCAAGAAAATATAATAGGTAGGGTCGAAATAGTGCGTATAGCCTTTACTTTCAGCTTTATACCCATGCAAATATAAACACAATTTTTTGAGCAAAACTTTCATAAAATGAATTCAGTTTTTTACCAAATACATGGTATTGCGTAAAATTGCTGAAAAAAGTAATTTGTTGCTTTTATGTGAAGTAAAACGAAAGTTATAAAAGTTGACAGCGACTCAAAATACAAATAAAATGCATTTTTTCGACATTGTTAACTGAGGATTGTGACATCATCAACGTATAACGTCATAAAATTATGTGAAGACCTCTGCTTTTTCACTTGTTTTGTTGAAGTTGGTTCGAAGCAGCTACCGTTTGTAGAACAAAAGTTATAGGCAAGTAAATGGAACTAATTACAGTACGATGAAAAAAAATTGCAGCGCTCACGTAAAGATGACGTCGTAGTGACTTAACCCAAAGACATTATGCGTAAGACTGTTTTTGGTGACTGTACCTACGAGCTTATCTATATTTTTTTTGAGGTTTGACTCTTTTTAGAGCTTCCACGCCCCGACTAAGTAATTAGTAAATACATCCAGTGATTCAGTTAATTTGCACAAGGGTGAAAATATTGTATAGATAGTTTGTTGTTGGGTCTTTTTTATTGCTGATTTATTTTTTACTCATTTGTGCATTTTCTTTTCTTCGTTTTGCTGAGCTGAAAAAATTCGAGGAAGATAGGTCTATGGTTTCTTCGCTAGGTCAAGGTCATGTGGCAAAGACTCTATAGATTTTAAAAAATGAAAAAGCAAGAGTGGCTAACTGGCTATGACTGGTCTCCCAACGGGCCAAAGTGCCAATTGCGAAAGACTTGAAATTTTTACTATTTTTTTTACAATAGCGATACTGTTCTACTTTAGTGCGTGAATAAACAAGAATGAATGATAAATAAAGAAGATTTGGTTTGAATGTTATGATCTTGTTGACCTTGGTATTGTATCGTCACAATGTTTTTTCCATTGTCGCCATCTTGTGATTTGTTGAACTGGCTTGCTCAAATCAGTTGAAAGCGTGAAAGGAGGCGAGTTATTAGTTACAAATACTGCAGTTGTTTGCTAGATTTTTACATTAGATTTAGAGTAGGCCTATTGTAGGAACAGCTGGCCCTGGGTGAATTACAAGCTTTTGCTTTTTTAAGCTAAGCATAGGGTTCAGTTGCGTAGTCAGCACGAATTTCAAGGGGTCGTTACCGGTACTTTGAACTTTAGAATTTGTAGATAGTGTACTGTTGCATAGAGCCTACCAGGGGCGTAGCTAGGGGGGCAATTGCCCCCCCCCGCAATATTTTCAGTTACTACTAGCCTACAAAGATGCTAATGCTATAACGTACGTCTACTAACAACGCCTAGCAGAGGTGGATAAGACCACTCGGGGGTATCCGTGTGTCCATAGGCGCACGCAGGCGGGAGCCCGGTGCCATGCCCCCCTCCTTTTGCCTGCAATAAGGTGATATAAAACCTAACTTTTATTCTGTAATTTCTTAAACTAATAATGGTTGCAGCCTCCTTTCACTTATTTTAGCCAAGTATTTGCTTTTAGGCATAAACTGCAAAATTATTTTTGCATTGTCTGTAGCCTAGTGACTGCACTCACTACATGCCCTTTTTCCATAAAAAAGTGCGCTAAAATAAGTGTTTTTTTATGTGAAAACCGCAAAAATTTGTTGTCGGCTGGGGTTACGCTCCCAGACCCCCGTAGCCACCGGCGGATGAAGTTGTACCACCCTTCTTTTGCCAAATCCTGGGTGCGGCACTGCGTGTGTCCTTTTACGACCAAAAAAACGCGCTAAAAATGAGTGTTTTGTAAAAACCCTAACAAATCTGTGTCGGCTAGGGGCTCTGCCCCCAAACCTCTGGTTGTGCCCTCTCCCTTTACCGAATCCTGGGTGCGCCACTGGATAAGCCTACGAAGTTTTGCTCCCCCGAAATTTTGGGCTGGCTACGCCACTGGAGCCTACTCTCTTGTTTTTTTAGGACGGCAGTCTTGCTTAACGATATAGTAATGTGGGAAGAGTAAGCTAGCGATAGGCCTGACCTACCACTGGGTTTAGTCTACAGTGTGCCTAATAATGCGCACCTACGCTAAAAACGAATCTAACTACCGGTATAAGCAGAAGTTACGGTAGGCCAAAAGTCTCACTAATTACCGCTATAAAAGCCAATTCCACGACTAGTTTCACGGTTTGGCCGCTCATCAGGAAGCCTCAGGTTTCTACCCAAGACCTTGTGACTGACAGTTTACCTAGAGCTTTTGTATGCCAACTGCTCAATGCTAAAGCCTGCATGTACAAGGACTTGAGTAGGGGAAAGTCGGGTTATATGGGACGCTTAAGCTCTCAGGAAAATTGGCTTGTTGTAAAGCGTCAACTATTTGCTGCGATGATGCGCCCTACCACCCACATTATACATAATAAAAGCGACGATCCCAACTTCAGTACTTTAGTCACAAGAAAAGGTTTTGTGCGGCCCATATCCCCCGATAAATTTTCGCTGAGACGGGTGATAAGGACCACCCATATGGGTGCTATGATATGGGTATATTAAATGTTGGTTTGCCACCCAGGGGCAGCTTTCCAACTAGAGAACTTGATAAGCGGCGACTTAGAGTTGTCCATGGTACTTTAAATTGTTCGGCTGATGCTTTTCTCAATGAATTTCCGTTTTGAACATTATCAATTGCCTTACATAGGAACTCTTCACTCCAATTGCTCCGAATGTTCTTCGATGTGTACCTGGGCATCTGCAAAGTGGTATGATCCTGCTACAAAGTACCACGCAATGTAATAATTCGATCGGGTGATATGGACCGCCGGTCCATATCACCCAAGCATAGGTGGTCCATATCACTCCACGCACATGGTCTTCAACATTTTTTCAGTAATTTTTTAATGAAAAGCTGAAGAAACCTGAACCTACAACAAAAGTATGCCTACAGAATGTAAACTAAACTAATAACGACAACTTAACGTTTAGTCAATTTCTTTGGTCCAAACAGTTAGATAAATAATGTTATTTTTTATAAGAAAAAGCTGAAAAACAAAAAAACTGCTGTCAGCGCAAATCGCACGTACTTTCACTGTACGCCATGTTGAAAAACAGCCATTAGGCAACCTATGACTTTCCCACGCAATGAACGATTTTATTTAATTCTTATAATGGAAGTTATGAAGTGGTCCATATCACCCTGGTGGTTCATATCACCCAACTTTACCCTATCTACAGCTAAAATTGGATTTAACACGCTGCTAGCCCGATGGCCTAGCCGCCTAGTGGTTATAGAGGTAAACTGTCAATCACATGGTTCTGGATTTGGACCTGAGTCCACTTAATAAGCGGTGAAAGTGCGAAACCAGTCGGAGAATTAGTTTTTACAAGTTTCTCGCCTACCATAATATCTGTTTGAAAAAGCTAAGTTACTAACTCACTTCAGGTCAGGACTCACTTCAGACTCGTCGTTGTATGCTGGACTTGACCGAGGTGTTCAAAATTCTGCATAGCCTGCTCCAGCATATCATAATTTGCTGAACTTAGATCCCTCATCGCGTACAAAAGGGCATACTTTTAAGTTGAAAAAGGCTCAGTGTTGACTTGATTACCGCAAATACTTTTTTTCGCATCGAGTTGTAGGCTTATGAATTATGGAACAGCCTACCCGAGGAAGTGGTTAACTCGACAATATATTACATATTATATTATACTGCAATATACGCTTTTTGGAAAAGAGTTTTAAGGTTCTTATGTGCCGACGATGTTTCGTATTTTAAAGATGTGACTGTATTGGTATCTGTCCTTGTTCGATTAATTTGAGTAAGATTGCTTGACTAGCCGACATCCTCTGCAGAAATGTGTAGGCTACATGTCTCGGTCTCGAGACAGTCTTGAGACACGATTTTTCAAAGTCTTGGTCTCGAAGTTGTGAAGTTTCGGTCTCGTCTGGAAACCTCGAAGTCTCGGAAATTGAGGGTGTTTCGGAGGTGTTTTTAAATGTTAGCGTCAAAATTGAATGAAGCAACTTAAATTGAACAAAAACCAACTACCACTGGTATTTCCCACATTTGCTATAGGCCTACCTACAGTAGAATAAAAACCAACATCATCTGCTCCGATTGAGAGAGTGTCTTGCCAAAGAGGTATAAGTTAATTATTCGGCCTCATCGGTCAAGCATGACTTACAATACATTCATTAACTAGTCTACAGAAATTGTAATGTTACACTGAAGAATAGCTTGTGTTTTTCTTATCTATTAGGGCTAGTGGATGATGTTGCTTTTTTGTTTTTATTTATTTATTCTTTATTTTTTCTCAATATCTGTGACGTTTTTCACATAGGCGCGGAAAGCAAGGGGCCGGGAAAACTTTTCAGCCCCTTTGAATAGGGTGTGACATTTTTTTACAAACCATCTTACAAACTTTTGTAGTAGCAATTTTCCAATGCCATATCGAATAATTAGATCGGTGATAACAAATTTTTTGACCAATTTTTGCATTTTAGTTGCCCACACTCCCCGTTTCTATGGAGATGTAGCCCCAAATCAAGATATTGCTCTATCTTCGAGTAGGATTGTCGTATTGAGCTGCAATTAGTGTCAAAAGAATTGGAATACTCAAGTTTATATACCCCTTCAAGAAAAACAATGGGCCAAAACTCTTTATTTTTTAAGTTATTAGCAAAATTGTCAATTTTTGAAATTTTTATTCTTGTCGAACTAAATTAAACTGGTTTTTGCGCAAAATTATTGTATTTAATCACAACAAATGCGAAAATGCACTTCAGTAGCGCACCAAGAAGGGGGTTTGGGGGTCGACCCCCCTTTTAAAACCGAATCCTCGTTTTTAAAGTGAAGTGTCCAAACTGTGCAAGTGCAGTACGGGCTGTTATGTCAAAACAGCTTTGACAGAATTTGTCCCACATCATACGGAAGCCAAATCGGCTGGTTGGTGTAGTGGTAAAAGTCATTGTTATCGGTGCGAGCAGGGGCGGATCCAGGGAGGGATGTGGGGATGCATCCCCCCCACCAGCCACTTTCAAACATGTTTTTGATGAATACCATTTTCCCATAATTCCTAACCTTTTCCATTGCAATAAGTCTTACGCCCTAAGCACGCATAATCGGAAATGTACGAACAAAAGGCATTATTTGGTGAAACACTCAGATTTAGGGGTAAATAATCTAAACACAATTTGCCTAAAAATTGTTCAAAAAGTACTAAAATAGCAACTACAGTACATAGTTCAAAATTTTATCCCCCCCACCAAAATTTTCTGGATCCCTCCCAAGTGCAAGATCAAGGTTTTACTAAAACCTTTAAGGTTTTATTCTTTAAGGTTAAGGTAAAACCTTTAAGGTTTTACTAAAGTGCAAGATCAAGGTTTTACTAAAACCTCCCACCCCTTTGAAATATGCTGGGTGCATCCCTGATGCACTTCCTAGCAAACAACAACCCAAATTACAGTATAGTAAAGGAAAAGTTTTTCAGTTACCTTCGTAAAAAGCATGATTGATGAAGCCTTTCATCTTATGATCTACTTCAGCAGAATCTTGCATATACATTTTTCTTCGTTAGCAGATCCTTTATTCGGCCAATTAGCCTATCACAGCAAACATTATTATTGCAAAAGCCTCCCAGTCTTTCAGTGTGCCCCTTGTTAAACAAGGTGATGTTGATGCTTCGTTTGCAAAAGCTAGAAGGAGTCGACTTGACCACAACAAAGCTTTTGTTTTTGGAGTGCAAACTGCCTATCGGAATACGTCAATATTTTTGTCCGAAACCCCAAGTTAATGTAAACTCATGGCACACTTATCTCGCAAAAAAATCAAATGACGCACAGCTTCGCAAAACGTTCACACATTGTTATTCAGTAGAACTTAATCTGACGTATTTGCTCTTTTGTTTCTGCAAAGCACCTCAAATCGTAGTGCGATGTTTGAAACCGCGACTAGCTTTTAAAACTGCCTCAGCAAAAAAAACAGCCTCGCACATTAAGAAGTAGCAATAGGAATTAATACACGGAGAGCTGCTTTCGAAATAACGACATCTGCGTGAGCTTCCATCCATTTTGTAAGAGAGTGAATGAATTCCTCTTTTGGGGATCCGCTGAACATTGAAGGAACGATGCTCACGAAAATGGGTTTCTGATCCAGGCGTACGAAAAAAATCACTGGTAAAATACTGCTTTAAATTTGTCTTGAGTCATGTTTAGAAGCTGCGTTTGAAATCACTAATGGTAGAGAACAATGGAAAATCAGCCAGCATCCATCGTGCAAAAAGGAAAGTATAAATGGCCACAATTATCGGATACGTCAAAACGTCACAAGCAAATTTTTTTTTACAAAGGCTTCTATTTTATCAAACTTTTTGAAAACGTTTGCATTCTTCCATGTCAAGGATGTCATGGTACTAGGTTTAATTCGTAACAATGCCAGTGCTTTTAGAACTAAATTGCATAAACTAAATTTTGTTGTTTTCGATTTTACTTAATAAGAGTGAACGCTAATGAAAACACGTTTGCGACGTCTTTGGAATTTCAAAATAACGCACCCGTTGGAAGCCACTGCATTTATATTCAAAATCATATTGTGATGTAATTATGACACTAATTTGCTTATACTGCAATATAATCTTTCAGAATTCACGAAATAATGTAGCTATATGCTTGGAACTATTGTTTAGTGGAATGAATTTAGTGCTATGGAAACATTCTAACAGCTAGTGATTGCTGAAACGTTGTTAACGACTGAAAACACACCATTTTTTGTTGAAAACAGACATATTTGCTGATATCTCATAAATTGAAGGGTTTAGACCAATAGTTCCTCTTTAAGTGGTATATAAACTTCTTCCGCTTGCTCGCTGAGAATCGCCGCCTCGCTCACGTTTCTCGTTTCACGAACAACGCTGCTAATAACAAATTGCAATTACGTCAGATTGCACGACATGTGAACGCTTTATGACGTTGAAATTACGTATGCAGATGACAGTGACGAAATGAAGAGAGGTGGCCTTGTTCCCCTTGCCATTTTTTTTCTAGATAATTTTTGCAGTATTATGACGGCTTGTCAAATAAGTGACGTGATTGGGGAATCCTGAGTATTTGTCCGGATAGTGATGCCACAATCACTTTAATCATAATAAAGCATACTGTTAGACTTTTTGAAGGCTTTTCGTAAACAACATAGCACCCTGATGAGAAAGTAGTGTGCTAAATCTACACCGCTACTTCAAGAGCAAGTGTGAAATCATGTTCGTTTCTTTCTTTCATGATTTTTTTCTGTTTATTTCTTGCAGTAAACTTTACCGGAATTCCTTTAAATGAAAATGGATGCTAGCAATATTTACATGTCGTTAATGTTCATCTTGTTTTGTGGTATCCGCGCACATCCTACCGGCGCCCCCAAATCAGCTTGCTCTACAATGACCCCGGGCCATGGCGAAACGCCCCAGCCACTCGAGGAAAGTCCCTTCAACGTCACGACCACAGTGTCAGGTCGAACAGTCACAGGTGAGCATTTTTTCATTGGTTGGTTGAGCTTCTCAGTTCCAACTTTCCTGATCGTTTCATTGTAGGTCTGGACTCCACTGTGGTGGTGTCAACACTCCATCTCCGAACACTTTGAACTCGAAACAAATTAACACTTTATGTTTAGTGACCGTGGACGGGGATCCACAATACCGAGGAATTTTGCTTCAAGCGCGTCCGAATGCAGACGGAGAGGCCATGGGCATGTGGAGTGTCCCAGAGGGAGGGGATTTTAAGAATCTAGACTGCGGGCAAGCAATGAATGCCTTGACGCACACCAATCGTACCGACAAAACCCTCCCCGAAATATTCACGTGGACTTCCCCTGATGTGGAACAAGCAACTGACTTTATGATTTTGTAAGTGTTAAGAGTCAGAAACAAGATTTTATTTCAACTCATTACCACCGAGTCATTATCACAGAGTGACTAGACATTCTATATAAATGCTGAGGTAAAAGTGACTCATGACTCTTAAGCAGCTCAGATAGCCAAGTAATAAAAGCGTCCGCCTTCAGAGCTGTAGACTCGGGTTTGATTCCGAGTCGGGTTAAACCAATGACATTGAAATTGGTATTCACAGTTTCCCTGCTTGACGCTCAGCATTAAAGGACAGTGTGGAGAACAAGCTGGCAAGTTCGCTGGTTGTGCAGATGCGAAAAGCACTTAGCGGAATTCCCCCATCTTGGTGTGGTAGACAGGTGGCTGGCAACTCCTAAGCTTGCTCGTTATAGCGCTTTGATCGCTTTCTCGCGACAGGATAAATATGCAATAAAATACTTAAAAAAATATGTCACGACTTCTGAGGTTATAACTCCTGAGGTAAAAGTTGTGACTTTTAAGATGAAACTCATGATCCTTGCGGTAAAAGTCATGACTCTTGTGGTAAAAGTCCTGATTCTTGTTGTAAAAGTCATGAATCTTGAGGTGAAGGTCAAGACTCTTGAGATAAAAGGCATGACTCTTGAGGAAACATGAGTTTTGCCCAAACTTAGGAACGTCTCTTGTAATTCGTCATCGTTCGGTTGATTTTTGAAAAGATTTTGCAACCATACATCATTAATAAAAAGAACGCGAAGCTCACGCGGTTAGACGATCAGTTTACCACCGGTTTGAGTTTGCCACCGCTGATTTTTTCAGCAGCGGTTTGCCATCGTTGCGACGTTTCTTCGGAGCTGTGTTGGCCAAGCGCTAAGCCGCAGAGAGGAACTCCGCCACTTGTTACACGCTTCAGTGGCTTCGGTGTGCTACCGCGAGAATGATGAAAATTTGATTTTTGTTTTTTGCAGTGCCACTGTGGTCCAGAACTACACAGTATATCACGTTATGATTCCATCTGCCCAATTCAGCATCGAGCCAGCTGGGTAAGTTGAAGGGTTCAGCGCACGTTAGAGGTTCTTCGAACCCTCAGCAACCAACTTCGTGGACATGATTGTGAAAGCGGCGATTCGTGAATTTCACGAGTTTCTTCACAGCGCTTCCAGCGTTTCAATCGCGAATAGTAACGAATCTTTTATTGAATCACATTCGTTAGTTTATTTGAAAGAGGAACAAATAATTGGGACGCAATCTTCATTTATTTCATCATCATCCATTCAGTTTCAATCCGTTTTTTCCCTCGTCACCGAAGGTGACCATATACACCTCATCCCCTCCGCGATCGCTCTCACAACTTCCCTCCATCTCGTTCGATCTGCAGCTTCCTCGATCTTCAACCCGACTTCTTTCACACACTCTTCCACCTGCCTTCTCCATGTCATTTTTAGCCGTCCTCGCTTTCGCTCCCCATTCACTTCCATCATCTTTGCCTTCTTCAGTATATTATTATCATCTTTTCTAATCACATGTCCATACCATCTTACTCCATTCACCTTTTCCATTCTATCCAGCTTTTCCTTCAACCCCAACATCTCCATCAGCTCCTCCATTTTCTTTCTACCCACTAATTTCACTCCACACATTGATTTCACCGTGGGTTTTGCCAGGGATCGACCGGGGCCCCGGCCGTGGATGCCACTTTTTGCTTCGGTCCGGCTTCGACCAGGAAGGTCATAAAAATTGACCGGTACCGGGGTTGAATTTCAAAGACCGACCTTTAACCTCCCTAATATGACCAATTGCTTGTATGTGACATGTTGCTAACCTTAACAATGATGAAAACGACTATGATTCTTTTTCAGTGAATTTTTCTGATACTGTTTCTTGCTGTCAATGTTATGATGAAATACCTTAATTTGAGTATGGTTCTAAAACTAATCCCCCTTTTTTCATATTACACGTTAACATTAGATCACTCCATAAAAACTTTGACAATTTTTGTGAAACTATTTGTAATTTTTCACCCAAACTCTATATCATAAGTGTTTCTGAAACTCTCGTTCAAACTTGCTCCTTGATAAATATTGATTTACCAGGATATGAATTTGTCTTCACGAGTTCCCAGAAAAAACAATCTGGTGGTATGGGCATCTACGTCACCACCAACTTACGTTTTCGTATTTTAAAACAAAATTGGTGAGAACTTGTAGATTGCGAAGATCTTTGGCTATACGTATCTCATCAAAATTTAAATTGTAATTACAATTTACCACCATGGCTCTTTACCGTCACCCCAATACTAATGCAGATATGTTTCTCAGCAAACTGGATGATCCTTTGTCTGACCCTGGAAATATTAAAAATCGAACATGTGTACTATGTAGTTGGGGATATTAACGTTGATATTACGGCATCCAGGCAATTTGTAACGGCGCAAAGGCGCATAAATTTATTCTCCAGTAACTTTTTTATTCCAATCATTACTAAATCTACCCGAGTCACAAACACCTCTTCAACAATAACTGACCGCATCATCACAAATAACATGTCTCACCGCATATCTCCCATAATAATCAAGACCGATCTTAGCGATCACTACTTGATCGCTACAAGGGTTCTCCACAATCAGTTTCTAAATAAAATTAAGTCTACAAAAACATTTCGACGAGATTTAACCAACTTCTCTTCCGATATTTATCTCTGACATTGAGCATTTTGTTGGTCGATATTTGGATGATTTACCCGAAATACCTAAATCAAATTTCAATCGCTTGTTTAATTACTTTACTGATACTTTCAAACGAATAATTGATAAACTTGCACCTCTTTCACCAATCTCGCGTAAAAATAAGAAACTTTGCAGCAAACCGTGGATTACAAAACGATTGTTAATTTTTATACTTAATAAACAGAAAGTGTAAACCCACTTTTTAAATGGTAACATTCTAGAAACCAACAGCAACTATATGTAAAGTTAAGTGGGTCGCCATAAGTTGTGGTTAATTGTGGGTCCCAACTCTAAAAAGTTTGGAAATCACTGGACTGCGCTAATAAGCTGACAAGAATCAAAACCACTGCCAAAAAACTACAATATGGTCACGAATTTCAAAATTGTAAGGGCGATGCTTATAAAACGTGGAGCTTAATTAGCACTTTCAGGGGCGGGCCCAGAAATTTGAAAAGAAGGGGGCCGCAATTTTCTGTTTCCGTTTCCACTAAAAATATCGATAAAGACCAAAAAAAAGGTCTTTACGTCTTTCGACGTCCAATTTACCCCCCAAAATCAAATGAAGACCTGACGGTGCGGAAATAAAAGACACTACTACTACTACTACAAAATATTAATCAAAAAACTTGAATATCATAAAATCAGGGGAACGGCTTTCATAGAATCAGGGGAACAGCTGATCAGGGGAACGGCACTTCAAATCATACCTAAGTGGCAGAAAGCAATTTGTAATCTTGGATCATACCTTTCTTTCTAAAATCTATTCTATTAATTCGGGGGTTCCTCAAGGTTCGACGCTTGGTCCATTGCTTTTCCTGCTATACATCAACGATTTAATTAATTGCTTATCTGTTACACCTCGTTTATTTGCAGATGACACTTGTTTAATCTTTATAGATGATGCTCCAGAAAAACTAATTGGTAAATTTATCAGGGTTTGCTTCTTGATGGCAGCAAATAAACTATGCTAAAATAAAATTCTCTGCACTTTTTATACCACCCAAACCTATCGCCCAAATTAATTATCAACCTGTTTTTTACGACAGCACAATAATTAATTCAGATAAATCAGTGAAATACCTCGGCATTCAAATTAATAATGATCTCACCTTTAAATCACATATTCAAAACCTACACATGAAACTCTCACGCTTTGTGGAAATAATGTTTAAAGTGAAAAGATTTTTCCCTACAAATGTTTTATTACAATTGTATTATGCCATGGTCAACTCACACTTTTTATACTGCATTACGGTATGGTCTTCTACCTACTCAACTTATATACCTTCATCCACTTCGCATACTTCAAAATAAAGCGGTTAGACTAACACCTGGCTCTGACGCTGAACATCCAACTTCTTGTACTTACAAAATATATAATAAAATTAAATTAAATGATATGGTCAAAATGCAATTGGGCATGCTTGTACGTCGACATTTTAACAATGACTTACCATCTAATCTGATCGGCTATTTCACCAACGCCAATAAATCTCACTCTATCGCCACCAGAAGACATACTATTGGATATAATTATCACATACCGAGGTACAGATCATCCAAATTACAACGCTCAATTAAATATCTTGGGGTATCGGTTTGGAACTCAATTCCTCTTGACATCAGAAAATGCTATTCACGTAGTTTTAAAAAAAGATTTAAAAAGCTTCTGACTGAGGGTTTCTAAAATCAATTCTTTTAACCAACAGTTAACAGTATCAATCTATTTTGTTTTTTTGTTTTGCAAAAACGAACACGATTTAGATTACTTGTTTGAATTAGCGTCTCCTCTTCTTTATATTTTTTATTTTAAGCAAATTCATTTTCAGTGATATTAAGATAATAACTATTCTGTACATTCTTGGGTGGCTGCTTGACTCGAAGACCCTATGGCCACTTCACAGTCTCCCTGTCCTTTATGCAGTGGCGCAACTAGGCCTTTTTGGGGGGGGAAATGCCCAGGGTCTTTTTCGATTTTTCCAAGTGTTCGTATTGCCTTCAAGCTAAGGTATAGTTAAAGCTATTTTGCGGTAATTTGCACAAAATTCCTTTGTTTTTGATGAAGTTCAATATCGGCCTACGTAAATAATTTTGCCATTAAATACATAAAAATTAGTAATATATGTGAAGTTTTGGTATTTTCTTGGTTTTTCAGTTTCTTTGGAACTCACTTTAGGAGACTATTGGGAGTGAGGACGAAAGTAACCTACTTAGCTATGTAGCCTATTGTAGACGGAATATAAAACATTGTATAAACCCCGGCCTTGGATGTTCTGTCACAACATTAACCACAATAGCAAATATCAATGGTGATTGCACAAACTTTTGATGCACTCCAACCCGTACCCCAAATTCTTCCGATGTCCCTGATCCAACTCTGACTTTTGTCCTTGAACTCTCACATAAACTCATCACTGCTTGCACCAACACTTCTACCAATTCTTTTTTCTTAATGCCCATTCCATCACTTTTCTCGGTACCCTATCAAATGCCTTTTCGAAATCCACAAAACACGTGTACAGCTTTTTCTCTCTTCCACCAAACTCCTCTTGCATCGTCCTAAGAATAAACAATGCATGAGTCGTGCCCTTCTTAATCACAAAGCCAAATTGCATATCATCTATCGTTATCAATCATCTTATTCTGTTCTCCAACACTCTTTCCACTATCTTTATTGCATGCTCCAGCAGCTATACTCCTCTGTATGCCCCACAACCCATCGTGTCCCCTTTTCCATTGAAGATTGGAACAAACTTATCTTCCATTCTTTTGGCATACCTTTCCCATTCTCTAAATTTTCCCATCAAGTACTTTCTGACAAAGTTTCGTTATTAATACAACATCAAACTTTCCCTCACTATTATCATACCCATATTTACTTCTGAGGGTCCAGCTACCTTTCCCAACTTCATCTTATTCATAGCTTCCACCACCTCCTCACCAGTTACTCCTTCCACTGGTCCTTCAACCATATCTACTTCTACCATCTGATCCCATTCATTTTCCACATTCATGATCTTTTCCATGTGTTCTTTCCATAATTTCCCGCGATCTTTCTCGCTGACTACAAGTCTCCCATCTTTATGCTTCATGCAACCTCCACCATCTATGTCCCTTCCCTCCTTTCTCATGAATTTCACAAATTTGAAAACGTTGTTTGGATTGGTGCAAAGCACACTCATCTCCTCTTCCGCCTCTTTGTAATTACTTTCTTCGTTTCATTTCTGGCCTGCGTATAATTATTTTTCTTTCCATTGATCGATTCGTGCACCACAATTTAAATGCTTTCTTTTTCCGATCTATTGCATCCCTTACTTGCTCGTTCCACCACCATATATTTCTCCGATCTTCCCACCCTTTCGTTTCTCCACACAATTCATCACAAGCCTGTAAAACTCCATTCTTATAAGATCCCCTCAAATCCATTGAAGCAATTTCCACAAATTCTACTACTCTTTCTTTAAACTTCTCTTTGATCTTTTTTTCCTTTAGCTTCCGCACCCTCCGTCTCACTGCCTTACTCTTCTTCACTGACTTCTTCAATTTCTGCTCCTCAACATCAACAACCACTCGCCTGTGTTGCAATTCCCCGCGGATAAATCTTTTGAACCCGAACAAAGTCTATTTCTGTATCATTTCCGCACGAACTCTAAGTCACCTTCCTTTTATCCTCATTCTTGTACCACGTGTTTGCCACACACAACTTTTTCTGATGACAGAAATCTAGTAACATTTTTCCTTCAACATTCTTCCTAGTAATATTCTTATTTTCCCTATTCCAAACCCTCCATGCATACCTTCAAATCCTTCCACACATTTTCCAACATGACCATTGAAATCTCCCAATCCCAACACCAATTCATCTGCGTTTGGCATACTTCACTCATGGGCCATTTCCTCATAAAATCTCTCTTTAGCATCTGGCTTTCCTTTTTGTGGTGCATAAGCACATATTACTCTCACCAGTCACCACCTCTTCTTCAAACACTAATCCAATAGCCATGATTTTGTAACACGTTCTTTGGACCTCTATCGCGTTCTCGCACAGTCTTTTTTTTTTTAACATACCCACACCTCCAGTCTTATCATCATTTCCACACCACCATAGTTTGTATCTTCTTACCTTGACACCAAAAAAGAGAGCTCCTTCATGTCTTCATCTCACTTCCTGCAAACAACATATATCCACCTTGTGCTTTCTCAGTTCTTCGCACACCTCCGTTCCTCTGCCAGATATACTGCCCACATTCCAACTTCCAAATCTAACTCTAATCCGTTTTTCAACTTTCTCATCATGAATTTTTAACCCGGGGATTCTTAGCACTCCCTACCCACTTAAAGGACTGCCGGGGACTGGGGACCGAAACTTTTCTTTACATCTTCATGAGGCTTTATTGGAGCATGTATTTTATGGCCGCATGTCCTTGCTGACGTCAACCACATTTCTAAGCAGTGGGTCTAGCTTTTGCCTAAAAAGGCATGCCCTGTACGGCTACAGGATTGCCGAGTAGTTTAGCCAACCAGTCGAGACCGTTGCTCGTATGGTGCCCCGAGGAGCCACTACCCAGCAAAGCGTAACTTAAGACTAGTATGCCATGTGTACTCCAGATTCCTGGTCGACGGTACAAAGTATAAACGTACTACCCACATGTCTACTCTAACCGCACCAGTTTTGATAATTGTTTAGTTTTGATAGTTGTTTATGTAGTTATGATAATTGTCTGCTCGATTGAGTTCCTGCTCTGAGCCGTAACCAGGGTTGGGTAAACCACCTCGGCACTGGCCCCTTTTGTGATGAAACCGAAAAAACATTTTATGAATATCGCAATTTTTGACCTGTTCCCCCTTCCCCCTTAGGTATTCCGCTGGGTGCGGCCCTTATTGCGTTGAATCGCTACAAATTCAACTCTTTTTTTTTTAATTTTTTTTCCAAGCCGCATAGTGGCAGCTTAGGTTTTCATGTTCGTGAATTATGCGCATGATTGCACATGGTGTTGGCCGAGTGGTTGGTGCGTTGAACTGCGAAACTGGTTTTGCGGGTTTGATGCTTAACAAAGTCATTTTCCTTGGTGCACGTGCTTCACTAATACAAAACGTGGTTTGACGAAAAAAAATCATGGAAGATGACCTGGTTGCGCATCGAACTCACGAAGCCAGCTCCGGAGCCCAATGCACCAACGCTCTGCCAAATCCAACTCTTGTTTAAATTCAGCTCGGACATGATTGATCACGTTGCCAGCGTACATCTACGGACACCTAGCGACTATTTTTTTTTTATTGTTGCAGCTCTGACGCAAACAGAATGAAGAACAGTTCCATTGTGTTGTTGCTCGGTTGGTTGGTCAAATATTATTTCTTCTAGAATTCCATTTCTGTGTTCTTGAATCCATTATTTACTCAGTAATTTGATCCAAGTCTTGTCTGCGAACAGCGTGGAGCCCCGAAAAATCAGCACCGGCCCCCTGTCGCGATGCGGTCCTGACACGTCATCAATCGTAGCGTCATAAATATGCTTACGTACTCTGCGTTCTTCAAAAAATTCCAGAATGTAATAAACGATTGTTCGTTAACAAAACAAGGAGTATGCCGAGTGCGGGTAGTTTGATGATGAGGGGGAATTACGAAACTAAATTTTCATTATACTCGCGATATCACGCTGTAGCGTGTAACGAGTGGTGGGTCCACCTGCGCGGCTTAACGCTTGAACAACACGGCACTCCGAAGAAACATCGCACCGGTTGACACTGTGCCGGGTATCATCGGCTCGGATTGAACCCCAGACCTCTCGCATCGACAGCGATGTTTCTAACAGTTCCAACCGATCAGACTCGGTGGGTTTAATGCCTCTATGACGCCACCAGAGTTAGACCGACGTCAGCGCATACGCTTCCTGTATCACAATTAATATTTTGATGCCATAACCACTTCTTTTGATTATGACATCAACAATTGATAATGATGTAGAAAACTTGTTACGTTTGGAAGTTGAACCACTTCACAGGAAATGTGTACAGGGTTAGAGGTTCCTCCACATGTATGTTGTATTTATATAGCGAGAGAGAAAGAGAGTTTATTTTTCTTTGGCAATTACGACACATACACAGTCTAGTACACTATAGTACAGGGGTTCTTGAAGAGCCTGTGAAGGCAATTTTTCATTTTTGCACGTTTCAGTGGTGGGATTCAAAATTTTAAGAACAGGTTCTCTTTTGTATCGTACTTACCAACAACAGGTTCCCTCATAAAGGTCTAATGTCTGTAAAAAAAGCAAGAACGGGTTCGCTGATTGTCCTGACATTTCAAGAACGGGTTCGCGCGAACCCCCTGAATCCCATCACTGGCACGTTTAGTGGTTTTGCACCCCGTAGTTGCTATGAAGAAGAAATATCCATCTTATTTTTACCTAACTGGTTCTCCATTTTTCGAAAATTATTATCTTTTTGATCCTTTTCTGCGAAGGTGACAGCTTAAACATTGAAATCATTGTAGCGACAGTGACGTCATCTCAGTGACAAAGTTTCAGTTGTGGCATCTCGGTGGCTGGGTCAAGCCTAGCAATATTGAATGTTGACGCAGACACTGTCATAGACTGGGAGGGTTTTGGAAAGGCGCTGCAGGTGCAATATCGTAATTGTTTTGGTAATTTTAAAAATCAGAGATGATAGCATTATTCCAAGTTGTTGTTAGATTCTTACGCTAAGCCTAGCTACAACAAAAAGTGGTTGTTGTAAAATTGCAGACTATCAGGTCTCATCAGTGCAGTTGGTGTGACCGAAATTTATTCAAGGCAATCAATACCTGAGAAGGAATTTTTTGCTTGTGGTTTGTACAGGGCCGGATTTACCAATGGGCAGGAGCGCAGCCAGGTTGGGTAAAGGGGGCAATTGCTAAGTTCTAGTTCTAGACCCTTCGCTCAGTTGACAATTTCGGCTGTCTTCCTGTCAGCAGTCTGGTGGGCTTTCCAGTAAAAAACAATGTATTGACGGAAAAAATAAAAATAAACAGCAAAGCGGCGTCAACTGAACAAAAATTAACTGAAGATTTGGTAACCTCAAATAATAAAAAGAAAAGATTCCTCTTTGCGATCATGCAAAATTCATCTGACCACACGTTGTAAAAACTTAGTTGCCTTCGCGCTTTTTTTTATTATTATTAGGAAATTTTACGGCGCTTTGTAACTGAGGATGTTTTTTAGCGCCAGGACTAATAAAAAAAAAAAAACAAATATAAATGAATGAGTGACACAACGTAAATATCAAACAATTAAACAAATATAGGCCTACCCCCCCAAAAAAAAATACATATCATAATCGTGAAAACCCAAATTTTATAGCTTTTAGGCGAAGGCCTGCACCAATACACAAAAAAAAAGAAAGAAAACCCTTAATTATACACCCACATAGACACAAACAAATTGATATCGTAATGTAAACATTAATACAAAACACAAGAATTAAGCATACACCAAAAACACAGCAAAACAATTCACGCATTGATCTGAACATTAGAAGACGCAAAAATTAAGCATAGGTAAAATGATTGGAGAATCATCATGACACATTAACTAATTTTATGCATTGAAATTTTGCCAATTGAGAAAGAAAAGAGAAAAACACAGTTGCCTCATTAAATAACTACACCAGATGTCTTGAGAAAAGTGGAAAGACTTAAAGTCGCTTTTGGATCGAACAAAATTTAGAGTGTGAATTTGACATTTAATTTCTTTAATTCTTTTATCAAAATTAATCTTTGGTGATTGTACTTTGGGCACACAAAAAGATAATGGATCACATCTTCTGGAACGTTGCACCTTGAGCATAGGCCGGTGTCATGTAAACCAATTCGTTGCATGTGACTGTTGAGCAGGCAGTGGCCAGTTTGAAGGCGAAATATTTGAGGACAACTGGAAAGATTTCGATTGTAAATGGAAGGAAAACATTTTTTGAAAAATGCACCGGTAGAATTTGAAATATATTGCTGTTGCCAAATCTTGAGACAATGGCGTTTGATGATGGATTTTATTTCCGATAGAGAAAGATTCAAATTGACGGTTGGAATTCCGGGGCCACAGTTTTTTCTTGCAGCATTTTTAGCCAAATCATCAGCAATTTCATTACCTTGAATTCCATTATGTGATGGAACCCACAAATACGTTACATTAACATCGATCGAATCTAAAAAATAATGCAATAATTTAATTTTGTCAACCAAAAAATGTCTGCCGTTAGCTCGTTAGCTCAGCTGCTAAGCGCACGCTATCGGTGCGGGAGGTCTGGGGTTCGATTCCCGGGCCGGTCAAATCGGCACAGAGAGAGAGAGAGAGAGAGATTTATTTCGCCATTCATTCACTACACAATATAACAAAATATAAAAAAAAGGAAAAAATTCTAGTAAACAAATGGCCAGGAAGCATCGACTAACCGCAAGGTTTTCGAATCAAGATGCTCCCTGACAGTCGCAGAAAGTACATCACACACAGAAAAAGAAAATCACAGAGTAAAAAAACGATTACCAATATTTTTAGGTGCCAATAATCAAATTTTCAGTGAGTAATCAATTAACTAAATTCAAAACATTTAAAGAAGATTATACAAAGAAAAGCATATTCAATAAACATCAATACGATTGCAATAAAAAATGTTTGTAAGCCTTTTTAAAGGAAACCCAGTGTGTGCTTTTTATATCATTGTCAATCTCTTTCCAGAGTTTGGTTCCTCTGAACGAAAGAGTTTTTTGAGAAAAACTTTTGTTCATACGCGGCAAAAAGTAAATTGCTTTTTCAGTGGATCTTGTATTGTGATGATGAATTTGATTAATCTTCGTGAATGAATCATGAAATATTTTCGTCACATTTCCTTTACACAATTGAAACATGAATTTGCCAAGTTCAAAATTGTATACGTCATGAAGTTTTAAAAATTTAAGTTTTTTATGCAGCGAAGTCATTGACGTATAACGGTTGCTACGGGTAATAGTCCGAATTATATAATTCAATCTGACACTGATTTCACTTAGATAATTTTTGGTAGCCGTGCCCCATACAATTATGCCATATTGTAATCTGCTGTAGATAAAGCTGTAGTATAGCATGCACAAAGTTTCCATGTTAACAAAATCACGAAGCCTGTAAAAAATTCCGGAGTATCTTGCCAATTGATTTGAGAGATGTTTCAAATGAACAGACCAGTTTAAATGTTCATCAATGTGCAAGCCGAGGTACTTAACCGACGAAGCTCTGATCAGCGCAGAATTATTTATGATCAGCTTAAAGTTATCATCAATAGTTTTCTTTGGATTGCCATTGACTATCATGTAGTTTGATTTAGAGTAATTCAAAGACAGTTTGTTTTTCCGTAGCCATAGATCAATTTTTGAAATTTCTTTATTGGCGCGAATTTCTAAAGAATCTAAATCTTTGTCAGACATAGCTAGATATGTGTCGTCAGCATATAAGGTCGTTTCAAATTTTGTAGCTAAAGATAGGTCGTTAATATACATCAGAAATAAGAGTGGGCCTAAGCAAGAACCTTGGGGGACACCGCAAGAAACAGACATTAGTTCAGACTGGGTCTGTAGAATTTTAGTATATTGATATCGGTTAGTTAAGTAGCTTTTAAATAGATCAAGTGGCTTACCACGAATCCCGAAGTATTTTTGCAATTTAGCTAGTAAGATTTGGTGATAAACAGTATCGAACGCTTTTGAAAAATCTAAGAACATGCAACAGGTATGCAGTCCTAAATCAACATTTCTTAGAATGTTATCATGGATGTGGGCAATCGCAAAGTTCGTAGAAGAATTTTCACGAAATCCAAATTGATTTTTACTCAATAAATCGTACTTTTCAAGGTAAGAGGAGATTCTGATGTAGATCAACTTTTCAAAGATTTTATCAAATTGAGATAAAATAGATATTGGACGGTAGTTTGTGGCTAAATTGTGATCCCCTTTTTTAAAGATTGGAATCACTTCCGCTATTTTCAAGCAGTCAGGAAATACGCCTTGTGCAATGCACACGTTAAATAAATCACTTAATCAATATATTTTTACTTAACTTTATAAATTTGGTCTCTACATCCATGATTCTAATAGCCTTATTATTCTTAAGTGCATTGATAACTGTTTCTACTTCATCAGAAGTAGTTGGCTGCAGAAATATCGAGTTTTTCATGCTGATAACTGGTGGTGGTGTGAGAACAGAAGAGTGTACATCAGAAATAGCGTCAGTCATTTTCCTACCAATACTTACAAAAAAATCGTTCATTGCATTTGAGATAGCTTTAGGTTCAGTTAGGATAATTTCTTCAGTTATTACTAGCTTAGTAGGGGTTTTCTTACATTTATTCTTAACGTTTACCATTTCGTCAATCATTTTCCAGATTTTATCAAAAGAATTTTTATTCAGTTCTATATAATTTTTGTAATAATTTTGCTTGGCGCATTTAATGGCGCGATTCAAAGTATTGCGGTATGTTTTGAATTCAGCTTCCAAATGTCCGTCGTACGTTTTATGCAAGCGACTAAAAATTTTGTTTTTTGATTTGATAGACTTTAACAAACCTTTGGTCAGCCATGGTTTCGATATCAGCCTTTTTTCTCGTCTGGTTGCTCGTTTTAACGGCGCGTGCGTGTTAACAATCTCGGTAAAGTCGTTGACAAATTTATCAAATTGTTGATGCATAGAAACAGTATCGGTTATTTGTAGATCTGTAAAATTAGAGTTCAACTCTTGGAGAAACGCTTCTACATTGAAGTTTTTCAGATCGCGTGTGAAAATTTGATCAGTTTGTTTTTTTTGACCTGCTTTAATTTCAATTACCGCAAAGGTAGGAAAATGATCGGAAATATCAGAAACAGCTATTCCCCCGCTCACATTTTGTTGACGACTGTTAACATAGATATGATCCAATAACGTTTTTGAGTGAGCAGTGACACGAGTCGGTTGATCAATAACACGTTTCACTGAGCAACTAAGTAAATTATCTGCGTATTTTCTAGTATTGTTATAGTCACGAATTCTTGATAGATCAATGTTAAAATCACCTAAAATGCAGAAATTAGTTTTTTTAAGATTTAGGTTATGAAGGGTGTCATAAACTGATTTGCTAAAGGTGTCAAGTTCGGCCATCGAGCATGCCGGATGGCGATATATTACTCCCACAACGTAGGGCTTACTATTTACAGTAATTTCAATCCATAAGTCTTCGACTCGATCAAGGTTCAGACGCAGATCGTTTCTGCTACTGTACACCAATAACTTGTTAATATACAGTCCCACACCACCAGCAGATGTTTTACTATCGTTATGTATGAAATTGTACCCTTGCAGATTTATATTGTTAGCAATTTTGCTTTCTTTCAGTTTAGTTTCTGAAATAGCAATAACCGCAGGACGGGTTTTTAAATCAGTGAGAAACTCATGAAGCTTGTCAACGTTTTTTGACAAACTTCTCATGTTAAAATGCATAAATAAAAGTTTTTTCTGGGGATTAGAAGTGTTAAACTTCTTGTTAATGAAATCAGTATCATAGTACTCACTATTTAGAAAAAGCTCGTCGTAGTCATTTACCTCGGTTGCACACTGATTTTTGTCATTGCTTGCGTCATCAGATTTATAGTCGAAGTTCTTGTAAATCGTTGTTTCTGTGTTAAATTTATAATCGAACATTGCAGAATTTTAACCGTAGGCTTCACATATAGACAGTTACAGTGACCAAGTATCTCGTTCACGGCGAATTTCGATTGGGTTGGAATCATCGTCTTTTCGAATAAAGATTCTTCCATTTTTCGTCCAGATGTATTTGTAATTGTTTTCTTTCATTTTTTGCTTGGTCTGCCAGAGCAGTTTTTTGCGGTACGAGGTAAGATTTTCGTTTATAAACAAACGCGTTATGCCTGGCACTGGAAACTCGGTGGTCGGGATTTTCCTCGCTGCAGATCGCTTGCTGTAGATTAAATTACGAATTCTTCGGTTCGCAAATCGTGCAATGATTGCAGGCGTTGGTAGATTGGTACTGTTGTTATTGCTTTTGCCAGGTCTTTTCGTGGGTAGACGATGCGCAATGGAAATGTCGTTTTCATTTAAATTAATATTTAATTTTTCAGCTATTTTAATTACAACTTCAGTTGTATCTTCATTTTGAACTAGTGGAACTCCTTCAAATTCCAAGTTCTCCCTTCTGCCATATTGCTCAAGGTTATCCAAATGCTCAAATTGATCGGTCTGCACATCATGCAGCATTTCCACTTCATCTCTTAATTTTTGATTGTGTTTCTCCAGGTTTTTATTGCATTTGATCAATTTAACATTTTCGGCTTTCAGTTCTTCAAATTGCAGAGAAATAAATTGCTGACTTTCTTTGATTTGCGCTAGTTCAGTTTTTAGAACCATAATTTCTTCTGCTTGTGCGTTTCGATTGATCTCTAATTCCTTTACAACTACGCTTTTAATTTTAGGTTTTAGCATTGCCAAACATTTCTCGATTAATTCTTCTTCATTCTGTGATGATCTGGTTGGCATATTGACTTGCAGTTTTTTTTTTTTTCAGAGAGAAAAAATAGCGTCTACTCCGCGTGACAACTACTAACAACTCGGGATTTGAAGTGTTAAAATCGCCAACGACTCGCCACCGTTGCGACGTTTCTTCGGAGCTGTGTTGCCCAGGCGCTAAGCCGCGGAGATGGGCCCCGCAACTCGTTACACGCTTCGGCGTAATGCGGCGAGTATAATGAAGATTTGATTTTTGATTTGAAAAATGTCTGCAGTCATTTTCGTGGCAACTTATGGCTTTTAGTGAACTTAAGCTATCAGAAATAATCAAATTTTTTGCATACCAGTTTTGAGAGATCCAATACAGAGCTGTCACGATGGCATATAATTCTGCTGTAAATACAGAGGCATTATCATTAATTTTTATCACACGTTTAACCTGAAACCTGTGAACATAAAGAGCGCTGCTGGTGCCGAATTCTCACTTCGAGCCATCTGTGTATAAATGTAAATAGTCATTATAATTTGTGTAAATAAGTTCTAAAAAATTTTGCCGGACTGCCTCTTCGTTAAACTTGTTTTCGCCACATAAAGTGAGATCCACATTGCAAGGTGCAACGCTCCAGAGAGGGTTGCATGGGGGACTTAATTTGTGAATAGCGAAGTTATCTGCGAAAAAATCTTTTGTTAGCAAATTGAATGAGCAGTAATTTGGGAAGTCCGGAAACCAATCAAACCAACTGTCCTGTATGACTGATAGAGTCGGATGAGCATAAAAAGATTGCAAATGGGCCCTGTAAAGTAAACTGAGCTGCAAGTAACGTACGCGCGGTGGCAATTCATTGCACGCATGCTGTAAAGAGCATATCGGGGTGCTTTTCAAGGCACCGGTGCACAGCCGTAATGCTTCATTTTGTATTTTTTCAATTTTATGGTTATTTTCATTGTTAGAGTTGTAAAAGATTTGCATTCCATAGTCTGTTACAGAACGGATTAATGACCTATAGAGAGTCAGCACTGGGGCTTTCGCTGCTCCCCATGAAGAGCCTTTAACAGCTTTTAAAAGATTCAAACGTTTTTTGCATTTATCTACCACGTAGTTGGTGTGTTGGGTGTATGTGCCATTGGCCTGAAAAACTATGCCAAGGTATTTAAATTCGGATTTGATCGGTATGATGGTATTATCAAGGCTGAAACTTGTATTCGGCACGCTACGCTTTCGAGTAAAAGGGACAGCTGCTGATTTTGATTTTGAAACTTTAAAACCCCATTTGCTGCACCATTCGTTCACTCTGTTCAGATTTTCTTGAACAATATTGTTAAGTTGGTTGATGTTTGTGCCAACCTCCCAAAAACAGCAGTTATCTGCGTACAATGCAGCAGGACAGGTCAAAACGTTCGGCAAATCATTAATCATTATAGAGAACAATATTGGGCTCAAAATGCTTCCTTGCGGCAAACCATTTTCCAACTTTTTGGTACGAGAGTATGACGAGTCTATTCTAACCTGAAAAGTACGGTTTGTTAAAAAAGATTTTATGAAGTTAAACATTTCTCCGGAAATCCCAAGTCGCAGAAGTTTCAGCAACAGAGCATCTCGACAGACCATATCGTACGCTTTCTCAATATCTAGAAAAACAGCAAGAACAGAACGTTTGTTAGCTAAAGCTTTGTATATTGCATCATGTAACCGTAAAAGATGATCCGTCGTTCGTCGTCGAGACCTAAAACCTGACTGTAAATTATTTAAAAGATTATTTTTTTCTAAGAACCATTTTAATCTTGTTGCAACTATTTTTTCCATTAGTTTGCATAAGTTGCTAGTCAACGAAATGGGGCGATATGACACCGAAAGGTTAACGGGTTTATTCGCTTTATGAATTGGTATCACAATGGAATGCAACCAATTCTTTGGTATGTAACCAGAAGTTCAAATAGCGTTAAAAAGTTGCAAAAAAATATCGATGGAAGAATCTGGTAAGTGTTTAAACATTTCGTAGCACAGTCGGTCCCCTCCGGGTGAAGTTATTTTTGAAGAAAGATTAGACTTAATAAATTCGGTTTTAGATATGGGCCGATTAATTCGTTGATCTTTGCAACGAACTGCAGCAGAATGACCACGAAGTTGGTGTATTAAGGCTGAGCGGAGGTTATCCCTGTTGCACAAAAAATCTTGTGAATAGTTTGAGATTGAACTTACCGAATGAAATTGATCGGCCAACATATTTGCTTTTTGATGTTCGGTTTCTGCAATGACACCATTTTGCTTTAATACAGGCATGTAAAAGCTGTAGTTGCAGCCCGAAAACTTTTTCAATGCTTGCCAAAGTAAGGTAAGCTTGGTGTTGTTGGTTATTGAATCGCAAAAGCGTCGCCAGCCATAACGTTTAGCAAGCAATATAGTTTTTCTTGCTAGTGCTCTCAATCGCTTAAACGCGACAATATCTGATGGTCGTCTTGTTCGTTTCATTCGGCTAAAAGCATGTTTTTTATTTCGAATTGCAACTGCACATTCGTTGTTCCACCATGGTGCCGATTTCTTTTTTCTACCCGTTTGTGTTTGTGGGATGGTCGCTGTTGCAACGGCCAGGAGAGATTCAGTTAACTGATCAAAAAATTTTTCGATATTTGTTGACACTAATTTGTTATTTATTTGCCGTAAGCACTCATTTGAAAAAGTAAGCCAATCAGCCCTTCGAAAATTCCACTTTGGAAAGTGAAGTTTAGTTGGTATAGTAAAATCATTAACACTGGTTAGGAACACACTGTGACCACTACCTAAAAAATCATGCGTGATGTTCGATGTGCAATTACGAGCAATATGCGAAGAAACAATGGTTAGATCTAAAAGTGACCATTGCAGATGATCACTCGCTCGGAAACGCGTCGGTACAGACACATTAAGTAGCACGTGATCGCCATTATGTAAAAAGTTGATTAGGTTTTTGCCACTGGTGTTAGCAAGTGAGCAGCCCCATGTCGGATGATGTGCGTTGAAATCACTGCAAATCACGACATTATCAAATGTGCATAACGAGGCAAGTAAGCTGTTGGATAAATTATCGCTTGGTTTATTGTAAACGTTAAATATACTCGTACCTTTCACTTTAATACCCATAACTTCTTCACCTCCTTGACATTCCGTGTCAAAAACTCTTAATTCTGTAAAATAAATATCATTTCTGACAAACATTGCTACGCCGCCACCTGCACCTCCAGAACAGCGATCCTTTCGCAGGGTGATATAACCTGTAAGTGTAGGGTTGTGTTTAGAAGTTAGAAAAGTTTCCTGCAAACAAATAACATCTGGGTTAATTTTCAAATTAATCAGATAATTTTTAAATTCCGGAAGTTTACGAATTATTGATCTACAATTCCATTGCAATATATTAAGTGATCTGGTTTGTTGATTATGATTAAAATTGTTCATCAGTTGATGATATTTTTGAGCTGGTTTATATCTACAGGCAATCCCATACGACGGCCTGCAGCATCTGAAATAATTTGGAAGATATCAATTGTCTTATTTTGATCTTTACAGGCTATGGTTTGGTTAATGACCTCTGTAAGAAAAGCAGTAAAATAAAAGGGATTGCCAAACATGAAGTTACTTGTAAAGTCAACTTCATCCATTTGTACTGAGTCAATTTGAGTGCCATGAGGCTCAGCGTTTTCGGATCCTTGCTGTGGTACAGTGGTGCTTGACATTGGCTTGGTACCGGTACCGCTTTTACAAGGCAAAGGGGGAAAATTATCTATATCTGCACCTGCACGTGGTCTTTGCAGGCTCGAACTCTGTGACTGATTTAACGCAGGTTTAGTCACGTTTGCTTTGTTCACCTGCTTGCATGCTTCAGCGTAAGAAATTTTGTTTGTCACTTTGATCTTTATGATCTCTGCTTCTTTAGCGTATTTAGGGCAAATTTTGCTGGCGGCAGAGTGATTTCCACCGCAATTGACACATTTCTGATTATTTTCACAAGTTTTCCAAGTGTGCTCGCCACCACATCGTGAGCATCTGTCTTTATTTTTGCATTTCGACGCTACATGGCCGAAACGATTGCATTTGAAGCACCGTAGTGGCTTCAGTATATAAATTTGAGTTTTAAAAGACATGCAGCCAATAACAACTTTTTCTGGTAAATCAGAACAGGTGAAATGCAAAAGTACGGTAGTAGAACTTTGCATTTCATTAGTTTTTTCATAATCCTTTGGTTTAAACTGAAAACGTTTGACATATTTTACTTTTTGAGGTTTTAAAATTTCAAGAATTTCATTTTCACACAAGGTTATGGGTACATTTCGTATTATACCTTTAGCACCCGGTGGGGCCATAACTGATGTTATAATGGAAATTTTGTTACCTGCCGCATCAAAAATTTCCGTGAGATTGACCAAGGTTTTAATTTGGCTCACATTATTGCATTTTACCATCAAGTTTCCATTTCGGAATGGTTTGCAAAACTCATACGAGCCGATAGCTTTGCGTAGGCCATAATCAACCGAAATAGGGTTGTAGGAAACCATTTTTTTGCTAAATTCACTTTGAATAATAACGGGCTGAAGTTCAGATACTGCAGCCTTCTTACTGCTTTCATTGTTTTCAACTCCTTGGTCTCCATCGAAGTCATAATTTTTGGGGGATTTTCTTTTTAAAATTTTTTCAGTCACAACGGTAAAGCCTTCATCTTCTGTTTCAGAAGGCTGCATTGATTCCATTATTTTAACCTCTTGGGGTAGCTACCCTAGAGTTTAGCCAAAAATATATTTACTTTAGATAATAGGTTTTTTTTTTTTTTAAGAGAGAAAAATATAGATAAAAAACTTACGCTTAGCGATTCGTACAGATCGCCTTAAATTTTTCCTTCAAAAACTTCTCAAACCTGTGCAATCTCCAATACTCTGCGTTGTAACAACACAAAAGAAAAAAGGTGCGTAGTTATTGCAAAAACACTGCCTGCAAGCGTGCAAAGCCAGGATGTAGCTTGACAAATTAAATCGTGGGTTCGTGAAACAAATTATTAAAGAGGCACAACACTGAACAAATGAAGGAAATAATATTTGTCTACGTGTTCGATACGCGGGACCATCGCGGCAATTTTCCTAAAAACGAAGTGAAATTAAAATAAAGGTGACGTGATGTAACACTAGCCTACAAACAAAGATACTAATGCTCTAACGTAAATCTACTAACCGCGTAAGCAGGGGCGTATTAAGACCACTCGGGGGTACCCGTGTGTCCTTTTTCGAAAAAAAAAACTACGCCAAAATGAGTATTTTAAACCCTAAAAATCCGTGGCGGCTGGGGGCTTTGCTCCAAGATCCCCTTAGCTTACGGCGGCCGTTGACCTTCTTTGCCGAATTCTGGGTGCGCCACTGGACAAACCTATGAAGTTTTGCCCCCCCGAAATTTGAGGCTGGCTACGCCACTGCCAACAGGCTAGGCTGGCTGAAGCTTATGGCCTCGGAGAAATAAGGGATCTCGTCACGAACAACGAAGACCTTCTTTTTATCAAGACATTTTTTGGAAATCGACCATCAAGTCCTTTATAGGCCTAAACGTAGAGACAAGACCGTTTTTCGAGAAGAGGAGCATTGTGCCGTGCCCTTTCCCCTTTTGACTCCTTCTTTTAGTAAAAAAGAACAAAATTAATGGTGCCAAGTAACTAAAATAAGCCAGACTCTTTTGATGGTTTCTGTAGCTTATGGCCAGGGGGTAGGATGAGGGGTATGCATCCTCCCACAAGTCATTTCGAAAATGTTTTTGATGTAGGCCTATACAATTTTTCCATAACTTCAAACATCTTCAATAGCAATAAGCTTTACGCCTTCAGCACGTACATCGAAAACGTACTAACAAAATGCATCATATTTGGCGTAGCACTCAGAATTAGGTTCACAAAATTTATACAAAATTTGCGTGAAAATTATTCAAAAAGCACTAAAATAACCATTACACCCAGTGTTTCCTCTAAGCTGTGCGCGTGTGCGCGCGCACACAGCTTTCAGAGACTGTGCAAGCGCATGAATATTTTGCACACAGACATATCATCATGAAGCAATATTCTCGGTTGGCAAGTTGAGGAAAATTGTTCTAGGTTCTGCTGAAAGGACGCGTTTCTTCGCAAAATGTACCATCCACCGTGAGCGAAAAATGTACCAGCAGTAACATAAACAAGGGAAGTTGCGCTCCTTGTTGTGAATAGCTGGGTTGTCGCACAAACGTTAGTTATTTCTGAAAACGTGCGCAGGTTGTTGCACAAACGTTAGTTATTTCTAAAAACGTGCGCACACGCCAAAGTGTCTGCGCACACAGACTACAAAAAATTAGAGGGAACATTGATTACAGCATGTAAATTTTCAAACTTTTTCCGGGGGGGCATGCCCCCGGGCTCCCCTAGAGTCTTTTTTGTGTCTCAATCAGCTTCAAATTAGTTCTGCCGAAAAAAATACGCTTGAAAAAGTGTGGAAATCATTGCCCCTCTTTCAAAAATTCTCGCTTCGCCGCTGCGTAGAGATGAGTCTGATCGTTGCTCACTAGGACCTCATTGATCAAATAGCCTAGAGTCTCTCATTGTCTAAACCCGGCCCTGGGTTTGTAACTATACCTGTTATAGCTGTTACCAAAACCTGCAAAAAAACTCTCTGCCCGACCCGTTCGCCCGTGAAAAAGCGGGGGACAAGGCAGGCACTGCGTCTGTGCATGCAGCCTAGAAAACACAGTGAATAAGCCAATTTACATACACAATTTAAGTGGGTTAACCCGCTAAATCCAACCCGCTTCCGTCAGACGCAAACTTACGTTGTTCTACTTCTGTCAGCTATGCGGGTTGGACTCACTTGCAAGAGGTTTGTTCAGTCATTGGTTCAACCCGCTAAAAAGCGCGTAGAAAAAACTGCGGGTTAAACTAAAAAATCACCTTGATTGAAACTGAAGCGTGTAATCCGCATAATCAGACCCGCTAATGTAAATAGGCCTAATATGAGCGCTTTGGTCACAATTTGTAACACAAATGCAAATGCGCGAGTATGTATACAAAACTGCTGACAGTGAACACTGTTTCGACCTACTAACTAAGTGTGGGTCACACCAACTGCACTGATGAGATCTAATAGGTCGAAACAGTGTTCACTGTCAGCAGTTCTGTATACATACTCGCGCATTTGCATTTGTCCTAAAACATATTTTTTGCTAAAATGTTACATCATACAAAAAAAAATAAATAGACTATTCTATGTTACAGATATACTAGGATAAGCTAGCTAATTCTAATTTGATATTTTGTTGTTTCGTTGTTATTTGCCCAAAAGTTTCTTTTCATATTGGAGAAAATTTAGCTGTGGCATCACAATAGAGCTCCAAGAGTTCGGTACGCGACGTTTTCACCCGAGCTTTGTACACGAAACTTTTACCCGAGCTTTGTACACTAAGTTTTATCCGAGCTTTGTACCCGGAAATCCAGCAGTTTTGCGATTTTGTTCACCTTTGTCACAAACTTGCAAAAGTTAGTACTTTGGTTTGAAGGTATCAATGAAGAAAAGAAACAAATAACAAGTAACGCCATAAGCATCGTTGAAGTGCAAGATGTACTGTAGATACAAATTTTTAAAAAGGGGAGCTGAAGGGGGGCTCAAAATTTCTAGGGGTGGAGGTTGAAAAAATAAGGGGGGCTTCAGCCCCTCTCAGCCTCCACCTTCAAATGCCCTTGATTACTACAGTAATTTTTAGCGGTAATTTTATTCCGTATATTTACCGGTTTACAGGACTATTTTTTAATTTCAGCTTTAAGATTCATTTTTATAAAATAATCCTAATTAGTGCTTAGTCGCATTAATATTTCAAACGCATTTTACATACGTTGTCAAAGGACTCGACTTATCAATTTCTTGCAAAAAAAAAGTAAAATTTTGCCTACAACTACAACTCGGCAACAGAACAACTATGCAACTAAGCTATCTCTACATGACCTAAATTTAACACTCAAAATATTGCCTTCAAATGTAACTCGTGTTCTTTTTCGGATACTCGTACCACCAAGGGCGTTGGAAGGTGGGAGCTGAGGGGGGCTGAAGCCCCTTCTGCATTTTTTTAGTACCCCCCTAGAAATGTTGAGCCCCTCTTCAGCCCCCCCGTTCAAGAAGTTATAACAACAGTACACCCTATGGCACTTCAACAATGGCTATGGGGTCACTTGTTATTTGTTTCTTTTCTTCAATGATACCATCAAACTAACGAACTAACTTTTGCAACTTTGTGACAAAAGTGAACAAAATCGCAAAAACTATTAGATTTCCTGGTACCTTTGTGTATAAGCTCTTAGAGCTTTAATGTGATGTTACAAGGAAACTTCCTTCAATTAAAAAAAAAACTTTTGGGCAAATAACAGCGAAACAACAAAATATCAAATTTGAATTAGCTATTTTACCCTAGGAGCAGTGGCATAGCGATAAATTTTGAAAAGGGGGGGGAGGAGGCGTAATTTCCACATATTTTTCAAGTGTATTTTTTGGGGGGCAGGAACAAATTGGAAGCTGAATGAGAAACAAAAAAAAGCTTTAGGGGGGTCCGGAGGCATGCTTCCCCGGAAAATTTTGAAAATTTACATGCTGTAATGGCTATTTTGGTGCTTTTAGAATAACTCTTACGCAAATTTTGTTGCAATGCGCTAAGAAGATGCTGTAATGGCTATTTCGATGCTTTTTCAATAATTTTTAGGCAAATTTTGTTTCAACTTTTTGACCCTAATTCTGAGTGCTTCACCTAATATGATGCATTTTGTTCGCACATTTTTAATTATGCGTGCTTAAAGCGTATTGCTATTGAAAAGGTTCGAACTTATGGAAAAATTGTAGGCCTATACATCAAAAATATTTTTGAAAATGGCTTGGTGGATGGATGAATCCTTCAACCTACCTACCCAGCTCCGCTCCTGGAATAAGCTACGAAAACCATCAAAAGAGTCTGGAATATTTGTCCCCATTAATCTTGCTCTTTTTTACTAAAAGGCAGAAATAAAAAGGGGGATCTCATGGCACAATGTCCCCCTAAATACGCTCCTGCCTAGGAGCTTGTGAACGGATAATAAGTTATTTTAAAGGAGGTAAACACCTTTATACACGCCGATCTGGCTACTGCGTTCATGCTAGAGAAAAGCTTGAGTTCATGAAGCAGTTTCTAAATGACTTTTACTGAAGTAAAGTGCATGATACGTTGACGTATGTTGCGACAACAAGGAGGGGGGTCTGGGGGGCTTCGCGCTTTAGACGTTGGTATGATAACACCAATGGCAGCCCCCCTACTTGAAAGTACTTCCAACTCCCTTGCCTACCATGCAATACCATAGCAAAACTAATTTGGCATTGGCAGATCACAGTAATACATGCACTCTAGAAAATGTTCTATCAACATCTGAGGTGAAATCGTAAAACCGCTAGCCCAACTGTTGCAGTCTTGGTAACACACGTGGCTTGATTTCTGTAGTACGTCACTTTAACTACAAAATAAATTAAAAGTCGCTACAACTTTCACACGTTTTCTGCAGCAGAAGAGCGTTTGTTGTCAAACAATACTATTTGCTGTTGACCCAAAACTGTGCTGTATCGCTTTCAAACGTTTGATTTCGCTCGTTCTCACCATTAAATAGCTGTTTGTTCTGCTGCAGTCTGCACGGATTAAAGCAAAAGCAACTCAATAAAATCAATTTATTTACGAGTTTTATTGGCTGTAGTTTGCTATCAAAAGTTCATCTTGTTTGTTACTTCTAGCGAAAGCCAAATGTACTCATGTACTCGGCGCTTGTTTGACCGAGTACCGAGAACATTGACCTTCAAGTACGAGTACTAACCGAGTACCTGGGGTTCCGAATGTGGTAACCTAATGTAACCTTTAGTAACCTCTTCTCAGTTCATGTCGCCTCGACTGCTAAATTGCGAATACTCGTAGCAATAATCTTAAGTTAAATTATTTGTGTTACCATACCAACGTCTGGGGGCTCCGCCCCCCAGACCCCTCCTTGTTAACGCAACATGTCGTACGTCGAGCGTATCATGCATTTTAGCCTACTTCAATATGGGTCGCTTGGAGCCTGCTTGGTGAACTCAAGCTTTTCTATAGCTAGCATAGCACACAGTAGCCAGACCGACGTTTGTAAACGTGTTAACCTCCTTTAAATGAACTTATCATCCGTTCACAAACTCCTAGTCTCAGGCTCCTAAGCCGGAGCGCATTGAGGGGGGCATTGTGCCAAGCCCCCCTCCCTTTTTGGCTCTGCCATTAAATAAAATAGAACAAAACTAACTGTGTCAAGTGACTGAAATATGCCAGACTCTTTCAATGGTTTCTGTAGCTCATGGTCAGGGCTGATCCATGGGGTAGAATAAGAGGTATGCATCCTTTCACCAGTCATTTTCAAAAAATTTTTTGATGCAGGCTATACAATTTTTCATAATTTCGAACTTCTTGGATAGCAATAATTAAGCCTTATGCCTACACCCTTAAGCACGCATAATCGAAAATGTGCGAACAAAATGCAACATATTTGGTGAAGCATTCGGAATTAGGGTCAAAAAATTTAAACAAAATTTGCCAGAAAATTATTCAAAAAACACTAAAGAAGCCATTACAGCATCAAAATTTTTAAAGTTTTTTCGGAGGAGCGTGCCCAACGCTGCAAATTTGGTGAACTGGTAGCTTACTGTTGTAGTGACTATGGACAAATAGGGCAGTTTGAAATTTAATCATGTCGCCGAGTTTGAGAATACCCAACGATTTATAAGCACTAGCGCTAGAGTATCTCCAATCAATACTCGCTAGAAGTTTAACTACTTTGTTCTGGAGGATACGAATTGAGTTGAGATAGGTTGAGTATGTTGAGGACCAGGTTGTGATGCAGTAAAGGAGGTGGGAGTTAAACATGGCATGATATCGTTGAAACAAAACGTTTTTCAGAAGGAAGGTTTTAACTTTAGTGAAGATTCCTACCGTCCGAGAGAGTTTATTGTGTAGAAGTAGTATGTGGTGTTTGAAGTTGAGATCACGATCAATGTGTACGCTCAGGTATTTCTCTGATTTACAGACACCAATTTTTGCGCCATTGTACATAATATCATTATTATGAATTTTCAGGTTGATTTACCCGGTATCACCAAGGCTGTCGATTTTTGAGCATTAATACAAAGTTTATTAGCTTTCATCCATTGATAAACTTTGTTTAGTTCAGCATTTATATCGTCGATTAATTTAGTTGCACAATTAGCACTAAAACTAAGGCAAGTGTCATCTGCAAACAGAAAAGGTATAACCGATGTACAATGAACCAAGTCATTAATGCAGACTTGGGGTACCCCCCATTTAATTTGGAAAAGATCTGAATGTTCTAAATCATTTAGCGTGACGAATTGTTTTCTATATCGCAAATATGATTTAAGCAGATCATTGGCAATTCCTCTTATGCCGTAGTGTTCGAGTTTTTGAATTAATATATCATGGTTAACTGCATCGAAGGTCTTTTTAATATCAAGAAAAATTAAACCAGTATGTAGGTTAGCGTTAATGTTTTCATATGCAGTTTTAATTACATCAGTGACAGCGTGCATAGTAGACCGCCCTCGACTAAAACCATACTGAGTCGAAGCTATACTTGAATGTTTGCAGATGAAGGAGTCTATCTAGTAAATATCAATATCTCAAATATTTCAATAAAACACGTTAGTAGGGAAGTAGGTCGGGAATTTCATAGGTTGTGCTTATCTCCAGATTTGTAACTTGGGACTACTTTCGCAATTTTCAAACTGTCTGGAAATATTCCTAAGGAAATAACCTTGTTTGCCATTACTGCTTAAGGTTCGGATATGAAAGAGGCAGATAGCCTGACTATTCTCGTCGGAATGCGGTCAACGCCACAACTTTTATTAGAGTTTAAAGACATGATGGAGCTAAAAACTTTAGCCGAGTCAGTGTGCTGCATGAAAATTGATTCAGGAACTCCATTCGGTAAAAATCGTTTGTAGTCAGTTGCAGAATAAAGTCTTATGCCGTTGATGGTAGAGGGAGTAATGTTACTAAAGTGTTTACCAAATTTGTCGGCAATAAGTTTTGGATTCTAAATAATTAAGCCGTTAATTTCTAGTTCGCTGGGAGTTAATTTGGACTTTTTAGTTGATTTTGAAGGAATAAGAGTTCCGATGGCTTCCCACATTTTACGTCCATCATCCATGCAATTTGTCATTTCTTGTGCAAAGTACAATTTTGTAGACAAGCTTTTCACTTTATTAAGTTTGTTTGCGTAAGTTTTATATATCACTTTAGAAACTTCGCTACCTCGCAAAAAATGCGACTTGTGCAACTTTTGTTTATTTCGAATAGAAATTAAAATACCTTTAGTAACCCAGGGTTTGTTGTACAGACGTTGTTTTTTGCGCGACAAAGTTTGTAGAGGGGCATGCTGGTCTACAATGCTTTTGTAAGTTTTAGTAAAGTAGTCAAAGACGGTGTTGAAATTATCAGAAGTAGTTTCAGTTAGTTCATCAAAAAAGTGAATATCAAACTGTTCAACATCGGCGTTAAAGTTCAGTCAAGAAACGGCTCATTTCTCTGCGCAGAATTTTTCTGGTCTTACGCAACCCAGAGAGCAATGAGCCATTATGACGTGGTTAATATCTGATTGTGATGAATCGAATGTTAACCACGCCGCGCTTCAAACGACCAAATCTGCGAAAACAAAAAAAACGAGAGCAAGAACAAGGCCCTGCCCACACTAATATGGTCAAGATTAATTTCCGTGACACAAAGTTTCGACAAAGCCCCGAACGTCGAGACTCAAGTTTGCACATTTCATGACGGTGCCTGTCACTGCACGAATAATTGCGCACATCGCAGTTTGAAAGGACTTAAAAGAAAATTAGTGACTTAAAAAAAATACAATGCTACAACGCTTTTTTTTTGAATATCGAGTCAAAACCACAATTTTTTCGAACTTACAGTATTAATACCTCTTAAGTGTGATTATTTGTGTCGTTGGACGACAGATAGAAGTTCGTATTATCTTGTTGCGTCACATTCGCAGTTGTTGTTTCTGCCTTTTATAACTGGTAAGCTGACAAAGTCGACCATCGGCACATAAAACACAGCTTAGATTGAAATCAAACGCACATCTGATGATTCAATGTAACCCTCCTTGAGCTATATCACCGCGTACGAGGCCAGGGGGGTAATTACAGGATGCTCGTTAAGCGGTTTGCGAGCTCGCAAACAGCTCGGTAAATAATTTTTCCTCGCTAAGGCGTTTTTCGGGATTACAGGATTTTCCGAGCTGGCGAACTCGCTCGGCAAGTAGCACGTTACGTCACCGAGCGACTAGTGTATTTCATACACAGCTAGCCATGGCAGAGCGCGGTTTTTTAGGCCATAGTTTATGCACAATAGCTAGTGCCTAGTTTATGTCACAACTAGAGCTTTATGCTACTCCCAGGCTTGTTGTGAAATGGTGGATTCAAGTTCAAGTTTATTCATGCATGCGAATTAAGAGCCAAAGGCTCATCAAGTCGCTACTCTCTATCTCAAAAATGACATATGTCAACAGAAAAAAACGGACTTTCAAAAATATAAAAAAACAGAACAAAAAAGAAAAATGCAAAGCACAGTCAATATACAAATACATACACATCAAACCAAGACTAGTAGGCTAGCAGCTGTTTACTGGCTAGCATCTAGTCTAGTGCTAAAAACTGTGCCAGTATTACCAAGTTGGGATGGTTTTGACTTGGTTACAGGTGAGAGTGTAGGCTATGTATAGGTGTCTACAGATGAACAGGTATAGGCTTGTTGTGAGGTGCTAGACCCGCAACTGCTGTTTGCTGGCTAGCGCCTAGTCTAGTGCTAAAACTGTGCTAGTAAGCCTATTGCAAGCATGCGTTGGCTGCAGACTTAGTCTGAGCATTGGTCGGAGAGTATGAAGTAATGGTATCTTCCACCAGAAACTGTGTGAGGCCATGGCCAGCAACTGCTAGTCTAGCACCTCACAACAAGCCTATGCATCTGTAGACACCATTACTGCATACACTCTTACCTATAACTAAGTTAAAACCATCCCAACTTTGTAATACTAGCACAGTTTTGGCACTAAACTAGGCGCTAGCCAGCAAACAGCAGCTGCCAGTCTAGCACCTCACAACAAGCCTATACACACCGAGCAGTTAGCGAGACACTCGGCTTCACCGAGTAGCTGCTCTTTCTGCGAACGCAACCTGTCATCTCAACTTTGCGAGCACGTTATCTCGGCTGCCGCTCGGAGAACTTCTCCTCCGAGGAGAATTAGTGAGAGAAATCGCTCGCTTACGCATAAAATCCTGTAACAACCCCCCAGTTCTCATGTCATATGGAAAAACCTAGTAAGTCGCTTTTTCAACTTTTCGAGAAAAATGCAAAAAAACATTTTACCAAGCTAGAGAAGACTAAAATGCAGAAATTTTGGTACCACAATAGAGCGCAGGGAAGGCATTGTTTATGACATAGGTAAGATTAAAAGTTTTTGTTTATTTTATCTTGTTTTTGTGACTTGCTAGGTTTTTCCTGATTAGAAATGCCTTTCTTACATCTAATAAAACACGCATAAACCTAGTACGGTCTAATCGAGAAACAATGTTTATTGTACTGATGACAAAGGTGTTCGAATAATGATTCTATTACGTCAAAAACGTAATTGTTTCACGACAATAAAACAATCAAGTAAGCAAAAAGAAATAGATGTTAATCTAGAACAGGGGTGACGAACCTATTTGCTGTCGCGGGCCACTTTGTTACTTACCAATAAGCAAGCGGGCCGCATAACTTTTAAGTCATAAACAGTGGCGTAGCGAGAAATTTTAAAAGGGAGAAGCCATAATTTCCATATTTCTTTAAAGCGTTTTTTTTTTTTCGGCAGAACAAATTTGAAAATGATTCAGAAACAAGAAAAGCTCTTGTAAGGTCCGGTGGCATGCTCTCTCGGAAAATTTTTGAAAATTTACATGCTGTAATGGCTATTTGTAGTGCTTTTTGAATAATCCTCAGGCAAATTTTGTTTAAATTTTTTGACCCTGATTCTGAGTGCTTTGTCAAATATGATGCATTTGGCGCGCACATTTTCGATTATGCGTGCTTAAGGCGTAAGGCTTATCGCTCTCGAAGAGGTTCGAAGTTATGGAAAAATTGTATACATCAAAAACTATTTTGAAAATGGCTGGTGGGAGGATGCATACCTCTCATCCTAACCCTTGGATTAGCCACTGGCCATAAGCTACAGCAACCATCAAAGGAGTCTGGCATGTTTCAGTCACTTGGCACCATTAGTTTTGTTCTTTTTTTACTAAAAGGCAGAGTCAAAAAGGGGGAAGGATGGCACAATGGCCCCCCTCTGAATACGCTCCTAGTCATAAACATATCGGATATCGGTCCAATCTTTTTGAAATAGCCTACTCTTTTTTCATCTACAATATTTCGTTTTTTCGCTGAAGACAAGCGGCTAATTAAATATTGATTAAAAAACAGAATAACAAATACCTTAGGAAAGCAGGAAAATTTGCGTATGACAAATGGTACTGCCACCTCACCAATTCATTTCCGCAAACTCACATAATTCCTACTACTGTAAGGCAAGCTAAGCTCTCACTCGAATATCAATCAATCAATCAATCAATTTTCTGGACCCGCTTATCCTTGGGGGGTCGCGGGGGCAGCAGCTCAAGTTGGAGCCTCCAAGCATCTCGATCCTCTGCAACAAAGGATAGATGCTCTGCTGGGATGCCAAGGCGAGACCAACTAAGATCTTCTACGTAATCTCGCCATCGAGTTCTGGGACGGCCTCTAGGCCTTCGACCAATCGGTGTTGAACAGAGCAGTTTTTTGGCTGTTCTTTCCTGGGGCATTCGTGCCACATGTCCATACCAACGCAGTTGCGATCTTTCTAGTCGGAGAAGCAGCGATTCGATGTTTAGAGATTCACGAATATCTGCACTTTTAACCTTGTCCAACAAGATCAAACCGCTAATTCTTTGCAAGAATCCCATTTCGGCTGCTTGAACTCTCGACCTCACTTTCTCATTCATGATCCAACACTCATGGCCATAAGTCAAAATAGGAACATAGACCGATCTGAAAATGGATAGCTTTGCCTTGGTGCAAAGCTCCCGTTTCAGTACCACAGATCGGTGGAGCTGGCGCATTACTGCACTTGCTTTTCCGATGCGGATATCCAATTCGCTATTTTGTCTGCCGTCACTTGTGAATGAGACGCCGAGGTACTTGAATTTCTCTGACTGTTTTAGTGGTACTCCATCAATTTGGAGAGAGCACTGCTTTGGTTGTCTGGACAGGCACATGGTTTCTGTTTTTGTTGTACTGATTTTCATTCCGGCAACAGAGCATGCATCCGAAAACCTGTCAAGAGCTTGCTGGAGACCATTTTGGGTAGAGTCGAGTAGCACGAGATCATCTGCAAATAACAGACGTTGTACAGTGCATTCACCGATCTTTACTCCGCCACAAGACTCACTGTTCTTGACTATTCTATCCATATAAATAAGGAACAGAATAGGTGAAAGAGAGCAGCCTTGCCGTAGTCCCACACTTACTCTGAAAGGTTTCGTCGTTGCACTGTTAACACGAACACAGATCTCGGAATGTATGTACAGCGACTTAATGGCAGTTAGTAACTGGCCATCAATGCCATACTGCAACAGCACCGCCCAAAGCTTGTCTCTAGGAATGCGATCATATGCTTTTTCAAGATCAACAAAACATGCATTGACCTCTTTTGCATATTCCCACGACTTCTCAAAGATTTGCTGCAAGGCAAAGATCTGATCCATTGTGCTTCGGCCAGGACGAAAGCCACACTGAGCATCTGTTAGCTTAGGCTCGACTATTTCACGGCATTTCTTTTCAAGGCATTTGGCATAGACCTTACCCGGGACACTGATGAGAGATATGCCCCTATAATTGGTGCATTTTCTCTTGTCTCCTTTCTTGTGGATAGGTATTATCACACTAGTTTGCCATTGCTTTGGTGCTTGCCCAGTACTACACGCCACCTTACAAACACGAGTCAGCCAACGAACACCATGTATGTTCATTGCTTTTAACATTTCAGGTCTGATATCATCCTCACCAGGTGCTTTTCCAGTTTTCAATGATTTGATTACTGCATTCACATCTGCTTCGGTTATCTGAATATCTTCCCCAACCTGTTCTTCGTGAATTTGTATCGGTGTAGCATCAACTGGGTTTAAAAGATCACTAAAGTACTCTCTCCACCGATTCAAAATAGCATCTTGATCTTTCAGAGTCACACCATTTGAATCTTCGATAAAGAGAGCGGCTCGAGATCTTTTTCCACGCAAACGGCGAATGGTCTGCCAGAACACTTTGTTTGCCGTTTTGAAATCATCGTCTAACCTTTCTCCAAATTCCTTCCAGGCCCTTTCCTTAGACAGTTTAACTTTTGTGGCTGCCGTCTTACGTGCTTCAGAGTACTGCGAACGAAGTTCAAGTGATGACTTATTTGCAAGCCAGGCCTTATAGGCCACTTTTTTCGCACGAATAGCTTCTTTAACTTCTTGGTTCCACCAAGGAGTATAGTTACTCGTAAACTGCTGCACTATGATGAAGCTGCAACGGACTCGAGTTATGTTATTATTATTTCATAACAATGGATGAACTGCTGAATCCTGAAACAGATGACTTGTATTGAGCGTTTATATAATCACTGCGTGATACGCGCTTGATCAAATCAGGGCCTCAGCTTTTGGTATCGCATCGCAAAGATTAGACGGGGGAAAAAAATGTTTAAAAGTGCTGGTCTCGCCAAAATGTTCGCGGGCCGCAGGAAATTCTTTCGCGGGCCGCATGCGGCCCGCGGGCCGCATGTTCGTCACCTCTAATCTAGAAAAACCTAGTGTGGGGTTTCAGTAATGGGTCCCACTAGCGAAAGCGCAATCTTCGGCCGTAGTCGCGCGTTAACACTCTCGATGGAAATGGATGGAAGGCCCAATAGGTAGCTGTAATCCTTTTGTAGACAAGCAGCTTCGCAGTAGCCTACCAAACTCTTTTATGGTTGCTGGGAAAAATAGATTGCCAAATGGATTGCTCGGAAACTTCCGGATCTTCTTTTCTTCAATTTTCAAGCAGTGGTTCAGCAGCAACTTTTAATTAAACTTTAACCAAAAAGACAATAATTCACAACACATAGAGTGCCCCTACAAGCTAGACTTTTTAAATGCCGCCAGCTACCTCTATTTATACTTTTTCTGAACATCGAAATGGACAATGACGTCACACACAAAACTGGCCAATTGCAGCGAAGCGGGAAATATTAATATTTTCATAAAGGTGTAATATGAAGGAAGTTGCAAGATGAGCATGGTCACACTGCGGCGCCAGCGAGCCGCTGCGAGACATAAAGTTAAAAACTTAGGCGAAACTTTCTATTATGCAAATGAGACATCGAAATTGACGTGTTTGTGACATCATCATCGAAAATGACTTGAAACTCATAGTTTAAGCATTTGTATGATCAGACGTAAAATATAGTGAATAAAATTACAGAGACGGCAAATGCTTTATTTTGATAAATTCGCCACACTAGTAAGTTGAAATTTGAAACTTACTAGGTTTTTCCTAAAAAAAAGCACAATTTCATGCACTTATTAGGTTTTTCCAGTTCATTCGAGCTCAATATCTCGTCAAGTTGAGCATATTTTCGGCTCAAAATGGTCCCAACAGACACAGAACAGTGCAAAACCACCCACTATGACAGTTTTTCAATTTTCGAAAAATTGTGACTTACTAGGTTTTTCCAAATGACATGAGAGTTACGACCGAATATCACAAATTTCATAAAATCGTTACCAAAGTTTTGATCAAAGTCAGAAAATGACGATATGATGAAACGTCATAAAAAAACAAACTAAAATCATTTTTCAGGCAATTAGTCAAAAAAGTCATGACATGACGTCATAATCCGGTAGCAACTGCATTGAAACGTGCGCGGTTCTGTTGAAATTGGTTGAAAATGATCTTGTAGCAAAAGCAGGCGGTGATTTCATTTTTTTCTATCATTGGACGCTTGGAACAACCAACCAGCGCCATGGCCTAGTGGTTAAGAGCGTTCGCCTTGGAAGCTGGTAGACTGGGTTCTATTCTCAGTCGGGTCAAACCAAAGACTTTAAAACTGGTATCTGCTGTTACACTCGCTAAACGCTCAGCAATTAAGTGTAGCGCGGAGGATAAAATAAACAGAGAATAAAAATACGTCAGTGAATTCTTGACAAAATTTAGTCCTGGCGCTAAAGGATCTTAGTAGTTATGAAGCGCCATAAAACCACACAACACAACATTTGCTTGGAACAACGGGTGGGCGCATGCCGGTTTGATTTATCCGTGTAGGAGGCATTTCCTACCGCTTCTGAAGATTTAACTATAGAAAAGAAATTAGCTTCACTTGAAGGAGACGCCTGAGCAGTAGAGCGGAGATGTCAGTCCACAGGCCGCGAGTTCGAACATCATTGAAGTAATTTATAAATTTTGCTATGAACATGACAGCGACTGCTTACAAGTGTCAGTGCAGAAGTTTCAGTTTTTGGTGAATAAATTGTGCAGATAGATGGGATTGTGTTAAAGAATTAGCGGTTTAGCCTTGTTGGACAAAGTCAAAAGTGTAGATATTCGTGAATCTCTACACATTGAAACACTGCTTCACCAACCAGAAAGATCACAACTGTGCTGGTATGGGCATATGACACAAATGTCCCAGAAAAAAACAGCCAAAATACTGCTGTAGTCAACATCGATTGGTCGAAGGACTAGAGGCAGTCCTAGAACTTGATGGCGAAATACGCTGAAGATCCTAGTTGGTCTCGCCTTGGCATTCAATCAGTGCATTTACTCTTCGCAGAGAATCGAGATGCTTGAAGGCTCCAATTCGAGCAGCTCTTTCCGCGACCCCCCAAGGATAAGCGAGTCTAGAAAGGACTACATCAGAAGTTTGAAACAAAATTTTTGCTGCAGATTTTTGAAAATTTGAATACTGTAATTTTAACTATAACTTGGCAAACATGATCTTGTCCATAGCTTTTATCTTTTACCTGATGATTCCTTTCTCTTGCTCCCGGAACGTCACAAATCAAACGACGAGGTAATTTTTTCTTGGCCAGAAAACTTTTGAAAAGATCGAAGATGAAATTCGCGGTCATTGTCTCAACGCGATGATTCGCGATATTTCGGAAGAACTTTCAATGTTTCGGACACCCTTTTTACTTCGCATTTCTGCCTAAAAGTGCCGCTTCGTCAGACCGGCATAAAACTGGCACGTGCCGCTGCCGCAGGCTGCATCAAACTGGTACCTGATTTTAACTGGGAAATCTGTTTCGGAATGTATGAAATTAAGCCAGCATCAGAAATTTAAGGTTCAAACGTTTAACTATTTCATAATCGTAAGTTTGCTAATTTGTATTCACATCCTCACACTGCGTGTGTGGTGTGTGTTCGGGTGCGAGTTCATATTTCGTGTTGTAGACATTGAATTAAATTCAAATCCAGGATAAATTTTGAAAAAGTTTTACAAATTTCCGAAAATACAAAACAAGCAAGCTGGTAATGAAATGTTGTAAACAATCATTGATCAAAAAACAAAACCCGAAATTAAATAAGCAATTATACGAGAATGGAGCATCATTTTTGTTAAATATTCATTTAAAAAAATTTTGAAAAAAACACCAAAAGTGCCCCCCTCCCCACATAGTAGGCCTATGTGACAAGCAAAACTCTTCCTTCTCCCAAAGCTGCCCTTTCCACATAATCTTCCTCCTCCTAACACTTCACGTTCGGTATTTTTGAATGAATCCGAAAATGAAATGTTAAAAATTTTTTCTCAATGTTTTTTTAATTTTCAGTGGAAACACCCCAATTGACTCCGCTCCTACAATAATGTACGTCACCACACCAGAAAAATCTAACATGCTGACGTCATCGATTACATCAGAAGGATCAGGCTTTCCTGTTACGTCATCAACAGATGATACGTCACAATCAGGTGAAGCGTCAGGTTTCCCTGCTACGTCATCATCAGTTAGAACAATGACCGTTGTTCCATCGAATTCGTCAGAAGAAACCAACGCACCGACTCGAAGCTCAGGAACACACACACCGACACTCGTCTCACGAATGTAAGTATTCTCGAACATTTCATGGAACTTACAGCGAAGTCGAGAAACTCCTTGTTGCGTGGAAACTCTTACACGCTAGATGTCGCAATGTGCATGTGGAAGGAAAATAATTTGTGGGTTGGGGGGTTACCCTAAGTTCCTAACCCTAACAATAAACAAAATGGTCGACAACGTGTTGAATTTCCTAAAACTTTATAGGGGTACAAATTACAAATCGTCCTTGTCTTGTTTGTGTTGAATCATTTCGATCCAGCAATCAAATCCTCGCCAAACAATTCGATAAGAAACTATTGTGCCAGAAACCATAAATCATCATTACGTAAAAAACATCATGATGACGTCATGAAAACACTTTATTTTCTTGTTTAGGGTTCATTCTACCGTTACCATGCCAATCATGACTACATCTGGTGCAGAAATACGATTGGCCAATTGCAATTTGCTGATTGTGTTTTCAATTTGTTTACTTTACTTTGTTTTGTAATCTTGCTCTTAAATATTTTATATTTATAATAAACAATTTAATCTCAAACAAAAAAATTTTGCTAACGGAATCGGAAACGACATGGAACGATTTCAACTTCACCCAGAACAAAAAAATGTGACAAAAAAACGAAGTGAATTTGAAACAAAAAAAGGTCGTCGCGGTTCACCGTAACGTCGGATCGTACAGGGGTCTGTTCAAGGGGCGGGATGATACAGGGGTCTGTTCAAGGGGCGGTATGGTACAGGGGTTTGTTCAAGGGGCGGGATGGTGATTGCGGTGTTTGCTGTGGTTGCCTTGGTACAGGGGTCTGTTCAAGGGGCGGGGTGCATGCCAAGGGCTGCTACGCGCAAATTCCTCCCTTGGGCCTCGCTCGAGGCATGTAAGCTGTAATTTTTGAGGTTATCCTAAAAAATTACTCTCTGAAAAAAATTACTCTCTGGGGGAATTATTCTCTGAAAAAAAAACAACAAAAAAACGTGTAAATCATTTTTTCAGGAAGGGTGTGTCAGGAGATCCCCAAAAAGTAAAATTTTGGGAGTAAACTTCCTAAAAACCAAAACTTTATTCCCCAAAGAAGACTAGCCCTACGTGAAAAAATACTCACGTGACGTAGTAGGTTGATGACGTATAATGCAAAGTTCCTCAAAATTTTTCAATGAAACGGAACCACTGAAGCATGACGAATCAGTTTTGTGAGTATCTTCCTCCAACTACGCACAGAAATGCAACAGTTCGCTAAAGTTTGTGGAAGACAAACAAAAAGCGGAATGTTTGTAAACAAAAAATGGAAGACAAACAAAAGTTAGTTCGTTGGTTAGTTAGTTAGTTAGTTGCATATTTATCCTCCTATCACGAGAAAGCGATCAATGCGCTATACGAGCTCGCTTAGGAGTTGCCGGCCATCTGTCTACCACACCAAGATGGGGGATTCCCGCCAAGTGCCTTTCCCAACGGCACAACAAGTAAACTTGCCGGCTTGTTCTCCTCACTGTCCGTTTAATGCTGAGCGTTAAGCAGGGAAGCTGTGAATACCAATTTTAAAGTCATTGGTTTGACCCGACTCGGAATCAAACTCAAGTGTCTACAGCTCAAGAGACAGACGCTCTAAAAGCAGAATGTTTGTATACAAAATCGACAAGAAATTTATTTCTACGCCTCAAAGCGGCATAGAAAAGCGTTTGAATATATTGTTTTAAGAAAAAAGGCTCATAGTGGAGCAGAGATGGAACCGGTCAAAATTTTCTCGACCCAAGCGGACCGACCGGTAAAATTCACAATCTACGCCGGTAGACCGTTTTTTTTTCACTGAAAGTATGTTAAATGTTCAATAAACCTAACGACAAATTGTAGCAACCACTAACCTTGAGTAGATGTTTTGAACACGCAAAATATTTCATCTAATAAAAAGAGTATTTGAATGAAAGTAAACAGACTACAAACTTTTGTTTTCAGAAGGCGCGATTTGTTAATGCAGTTTTTCATAAACTATCCACATATCGATATGTATATTTCGGTTGGTGTTAAGGTATGTTTTAGTAGCAAAAAAGAATTTGGCCGGTTTTTTTATCGGTTTAACCGGCCGGTTGAAGAACTCGACCCGACCGGTGACCCGACCGGTTTGCATTTCTGAAGTAGAATCGACATTATTTAAATTCTTTCGCATTTCGTTCAGCCGTCGCTGATTCACATCGTGCCTGCGATAATAACTATGAGTTATACAGTGTTTATCTCGAGCGCCACGTGGTGATTGTGACGTTTAATTTAAGACAAAAATTTTCACAGCACGACTTTCGATGAGGGTTACACGACCAGAACAGTGAAGCACGGAAATTGAACCGTAGTGACACGATCGCGAGATTGACTGCGCTTATAAAAAGACATCGAAATTAGAAATGTCTTGTCAAAGCAAAAATTTACACTGAAACCAGCTGCGCAAGATTCATAAAAACAAAAAAGTTCTTTTTGAGAAAATTCGAGGTTTTGTTAATTGAGAAGCTTTTGATTGACAGTTGAGGATTATTTAATTGACAGTTGAGGATCGTTTAATTGACAGATGAAAGCAATTTACTTTCTCAAAGTTGCAAAACTTGAAGTTGAAAACTTTTTGAAGTTCAAACATCTGAAAACTTTTTAACGCGTTTCAACTTTTTGGTAAAAAAATTGCGCTGATTGAATCAAGATTAGAAACATAAAGCGCAGGACAAACTAGTTTTACCAAACTGAAGTTGTTTTGTGGTTTCTACTCCCGAGCCCTCGTTAGGATTACCGTTACGTTGATTTAAAAAAGTTGTTTTCAAATTTTTGGATTCATTTAGCAGAAACGCATTGAACGCAGGCAAAGAAGAAAAAGGAACAAAAAAAAAGATTTTTTGAAGCACTACGGCAAAACAAAAAGAGTGCGAACCACAACTCACTTCAATCAAAGTTTGGGAAAATTCTTAAAACTTGCAAAAGATTGAAAAACTTTCCGGCTATAGATAAGCTGCTCCAACTTGATTCTGTATTCATGCGCTCAATCTGGGTGCAGCTGGTCTTTAGAGATATGTGACCGTGTGAGTTGGGGGGAGGGGGGGCGATCACGGGACTCGGGAGAATTGTGGTGCATGGAAGGGTGTTTGACGTAAAACCAATCTTTACTGTGCCCCGACTTCACTGAACTTGAAACGCTTGGCTGAGAGTCGAATTCGAGGTCCGTCTGTTTTTAGCTTATTTCTCAGCAGTGACTCATCGCGCACCACGACGCGATCTCCCCACATCGTGCACATCATCATCTTCGAAGCGGAAGTACGCGCGGACACCCGCCTGTGTGAAAAAACAAACGTTTCGAAGCGGTGGTTTGGAAGAGATGCTAGTTCCACTAGCAGAGTGGAATTTCATCAAGTCTAGATTTTCTGCTGCATCAACTTCCAAGATCTCGTTACGCCAAGAATTTATTTTCAGTTTTAATTGCACAAAAAATTAAATTATAGGTTGGTAATGACGTATTGAACTTATTTAATTTATGTTAGCATGAAGTTACATGCATCATGACCTAGCTGAGCATCGCACCCGTGCTGCCAACTCTGGGGCTCAAAGCACCAAGCACAAGATCTGCTCGACTTGCCTCGTCAATACCTCACACGCAGATTCTGAATAACTTTAGATCGTATCAGCAGTTTTAGGTTTTAAAACTGTACGTTTCGACGGCATGGATTCAGCTGACATCATCAAGAGTTATATTATTTTTCTGTTTCAACTTGTTCAAACTCATCAAGCATAGCAAATCATCGCGATGCGTCACGATTGTTGAGCGCGAAGCGTTGTTATGACGACAATCACGCGCAAGCTGCATTGTTGAATCTTGAGCTTATTTTTTGTGGATTTTGTGGAAGGTTTGCAGCTGATTGAAAAATTAATCAACTCCGAGATGAATTTAAGTTGAAATCTCGCGCAGAGATCGTTTCCTTACGGTTGCAATGTTTCATCAAGCGATTTGCAAAACTTCATAATGACAACTTTTATGCAGCGGCAGAGCGAGAAAATTTGAAAAGGGAAAGCATGAACCACAGGAGTCGGGCATGCTGGGGGAGACATAAACCACAGGAGTCGGGCATTTGGGGGGGAGGCATGAACCACAGGAGTCGGGCATGCTGGGGGAGACATAAACCACAGGAGTCGGGCATTTGGGGGGGAGGCATGAACCACAGGAGTCGGGCATGCGGGGGGGGAGGCATGAACCACAGGAGTCGGGCATTTGGAGGGGAGGCATGAACCACAGGAGTCGGGCATGCGGGGGGGGAGGCATGAACCACAGGAGTCGGGCATTTGGAGGGGAGGTATGAACCACAGGAGTCGAGCATACTTCACTCACTTAGCAACATTTTATTTTTTTACTAAAAAGCAATGTCAAAAAGGAAAAGGGGGGCATAGCACAATGGTCCCCTCAATTGAGTACGCTACTGACCTTATAGTTGCTCCTCCGTCTGACTCTCTAATAAAAAACCGTCAGAAATTTGCGAAAAGTAAAAGGAGGAAAAAACGGACGCTGATTGGCTGCTCGTAATCAATGCTGATTGGCTGATTTTAATCATTTGACATGTTTTTCAGAAAACTTTTTGCGTAAAATTGCCATGGCGACGAATTATGTTTACGTTTTGTTTACGTGTTTGTTATTTTGCATTGTTCGAGCGTTTCCCAGTGGCGCACCTCCCAACGCTTGCAGCTCAATGACCCCAGGTCACCGTGATACGACCACAAACATCCTCATCATGGCCAGGAACACCCCCAGTCCGTTCAACGTTACAACAGTGGTAAACGGTCGAATGGTCACAGGTAAAAATGTGGCAAACTTTATTTCTTCGTACGGACCGATGAGCCCACATTATTATCATTGTTGGCATATTTATCCTCCTATTACGAGAAAGTGACGAAGCGCTGTACGAGCTCGCTTAGGAGCTGCCGGCCATCAGTCTACTACACTAAGATGGGGGAATTCCGTTAAGTGCCTTTTCAACGGCACAACAAGTGAACTTGCCGGCTTTCTTCGTACTGTTCCTTAAATACTGAACGTCAAGCAGGGAAGCTGTGAATACCAATTTTTAATTCATTGGTTTGACCCGACTCGGAATCGAACCCCAAGTCTACCGATCCAGTAGCAGACGCTCTATACCACTCGGCTATCTGAATGGCAGTTTGTCATACAGGGGGGGGGGGCAAGTTACCCCCAAACAATCCGACATCAATGCAAATATAAAAGTAGAAAACCCAGATAATGTGAGGAAATGGGTTCAACTGAGCTCGCGAATAATCAGCAACTTAGTAGTAGTAGTAGTAGTATAGTTTATTTTTCGACGATGCATATGATATAAACAGTAAACAATTCACGCACAAATTGAAAAGATAATTGCAAGGTCGAAGGGGGACCCGAAAGAACCTTGCGGTTTTCAGAGTCAAGGTCCCCCATCTCCATTATAAACGATATACTCATAGCAGAAGAAGAAAAAAAATAAATAAATAAAAAAAAAAATAAGAAAAAATAAATAGATAAAAATGAAAAAGGAAAGAGAAAGATTAACAGACAAAAATGAGCAGTGATAAGCACCGTTAGAAGCATAGAACGTAAAAATTTGATGAATTAGGCTATTCAGAACAACGATGAACAAAAGTGCTGCAAGAGACGTTAAATAATACCATAAATAACACAAACATCATGTAAATAGGCACGCTATGTTAAGTTGCACTAAGAAAACTGTAATCGATTTTAGTACTGTTCTAACAATTTTAGTTTGAAGTGTTTTTAAAAACACGAAAATTTTGATTTTTTAAGTCATTGTCAATTTCGTTCCACATTTTGGCGCCACAAAAGGCAATTGAATTTTGGCAAATGGATTTGTTAACACGCGGTAAAAAATAATTACTCTGTTTGACGCTTCTAGTTTCATGCGGGTGAATCATATCAGTTTTTACAAAACGACTTTTTAGGATTGGAGGTAACTTATTATTAAAAAGCTTATGCATTATTTTAGCAATTTGGCCAATTTCTAATTTATACAAATCATGTAATTTCAGCAGTTCTAATTTTTTATATAGAGTTCTAATTTTTTATATAGATTACTTAGTAATACTCGACTGCACCGAAAAAGATGAGAGTTTAAATATCCAGTGCCACTGGTGGCGTAGAGAGAAAATGTAAAAGGGAGGGGGGGCATGAACTACCAAAGCCGTTAAAAGTTTCTGGCATATTTCACTCACTTAGGAACAAGTCTGTTCTCTTTTACTAAGAGGCGAAGTAAAACGGGAGCACATGGCGTAATGACCTCCTCTCTTCCAAATGCGCTTCAGAGTGGTACATTGTTCTCATTTTTTGTCTTGCAGCCAAGGAATTAGTATATACACATTACCCATGCAAACGCTATGGCATCTTGTATTTACAGATAAACCTGGGTTTCTTGCTATGACGTCACAACTACTTGTTATATTTTCAAGCAACCATGGTTAAGACGTCATCACTGAAAAGATAAAATCTCGATGTTTATGCAATCGCGTAACTGCGGACATCGCGTTCGCGCTCCTGTATTATTCGATCATGCAAATGCCAATCTTCGAATCTGTTTCGGCGATTCGATAAGTTGAAACTTCCAAGTATTCGGTAAAATAACTTTAAAGCTTTAAAACTTCGTTTGCACAAAATTTATTATTCAATTCAATTCATTTTCCAGCACTTTACAGCAGATGGAATAATAAAAAGTAGCACAGCACTAAGCAAAATTGATAAGGAAAAATAAACCAAGAATACTTTAAATTAAAATTGCATCTGTGTCTAAAGTGTTGGGGAGACAGCGAAAGACCATAAAGGTCATCAAAGTCTGCTGTCGTCCAAATTAAAATTAAAGAGTTACTGTCTTTGTTTTATAAACTTGAAAGAATAGCATGCAAAGCAAAACTTTTTTAACGAACAAAACAAAAAAAAGGCGAAAGCACCTGTATATGAAATTCAAAAGATGTTAGCAATCTGCAGCCACTAAAGAACAACCGTTTTATTGACAAGTGAATTGTTTGATTATTGAAGTTATTGTTGTTATGATATAACTATCAGTGAATTAAAGCAATAAAAATGAAGTCAATCAGTAGCAACAAATGTTCGGAGATATTGCTAATTCAGGAGAGTGTTAATATACTTCTAATTTTTATCGAATTACAAATAAAACCCACAACTGATAAAAGTGCGCTTATGGGCTATAGCGGTAGACTAGGCCAATTCAAATAATGCAAATGGAAACTGAAATAAAGCAAGTTGAGCATAATTAGGCGCAAATCGCTGAATGAACGCAAAGTTTTTACATGTTATGTTTAGTGACCGTGGACGGGGATCCACAATACCGAGGAATTTTGCTTCAAGCGCGTCCGGATGCAGACGGAGAACCCATGGGCATGTGGAGTGTCCCAGAGGGAGGGGATTTTAAGAATCTAGACTGCGGGCAAGAAATGAATGCCTTGACGCACACCAGTCGAAACGACAAAACCCTTCCCCAAGCATTCACGTGGAACGCTCCTGTTGTGGAACAAGCAACTGAGTTCATCATATTGTAAGTGAATCACAAGCAATTGTGACGTAAACAATTTAGATCTGGAAACAACCGGGGCAGTTTAGCTTGTTGCAAGAATTTCATAAAGGTTTGAGTTCGTCTAGCGATCAGTCTCAAACTAGTTTCAATTTTTGCAGAGTGACGGTGGTCCAGCAATACGATAACTTCCACGTCCGAATTCCATCCGCTCCATTCACTATTCAACCAGAAAATGCACCGTAAGTGGTATTTGCGCAACCATGCGTATCAAAGGTAGTGGCTGTTGATGCGCTTCAGTCAAGCCTTAAAACTTTGTATATTTTAGTGAAACTGCAACAATCAAAATCATCGACATCACCGCACCAACTTTAAAAGCAAACGCGACTTACTCGCCTGGTACCATGAAGCCGGAACAAGAATCGTCCGGAAACGAACCGGACTCGCAAAATGCAACAATCCCCGGTCCGCAAATGTAAGTGCCTGTCATCCCCGGCCCGCAAATGTAAGTGTCTGCCATCCCCGGTCCGCAAATGTAAGTGCCTGCCATCCCCGACCCGCAAATGTAAGTGCCTACCATCCCCGGTCCGCAAATGTAAGTGCCTGCCATCCCCGGTCCGCAAATGTAGATGCCTGCCATCCCCGGTCCGCAAATGTAAGTGTCTGCCATCCCCGGTCCGCAAATGTAAGTGTCTGCCATCCCCGGTCCGCAAATGTAAGTGCCTACCATCCTCGGCCCGCAAATGTAAGTGCCTACCATCCCCGGTCCGCAAATGTAAGTGTCTGCCATCCCCGGTCCGCAAATGTAAGTGCCTGCCATCCCCGGTCCGCAAATGTAAGTGTCTGCCATCCCCGGTCCGCAAATGTAAGTGTCTGCCATCCCCGACCCGCAAATGTAAGTGTCTGCCATCCCCGGTCCGCAAATGTAGGTGCTTGCCATCTCCGGTCCGCAAATGTAAGTGCCTACCATCCCCGGTCCGCAAATGTAAGTGTCTGCCATCCCCGGTCCGCAAATGTAAGTGTCTGCCATCCCCGATCCGCAAATGTGAGTGCCTGCCATCCCCGGCCCGCAAATGTAGGTCAAATCAAATCTTCATTATACTCGCCGTATAACGTCGAAGCGTGTAACGAGTTGCGGGGCCCATCTCCGCGGCTTAGCGCCTGGGCTACACAACTCGGAAGAAACGTCGCAACGGTGGCGAGTCGTTGGCAACACTGTGTAAATTTGACCGGCCCGGGAATCGAACCCCAGACCCCCGCGATGATAGCGTGCGCTTGGCAACTGAGCTAACGGCCGGTCCGCAAATGTAGGTGCCTGCATAAAATCATGATTATACTCGGCGATATTACGCCCAAGCGTGTAACAAGTGGCGGGATCCTGGCGTGTTGGCGGCACAGGTCCGAAGAAACAATCGCAGACCGGGCCGGGAATCGAAGGCCAAACCTTCCGCGCTGATAACGATGTCTTCAAGCACCAGATTCCATGCTACGGAGCAAAGATTAATGCTTTGCTCCCACATTCAGGGGGTAACCGAAAGTTTTTATACAATGCAGGAGAGACCGAGGTTTGTCGTTTCAATCGCAAATTATCATTCCTATTAAATAGTTCAAATGACCACGAACTTTACATAACTTTGGCATCGCAGTGTGCTTCTTTGAGGAATATTGTGTTAGACTTACAAGTTACAACTCCGTGTAGCTCTTTACCAAACTATCTAAGTTTAATAAGTTTGTCAAGAAGCTCAATGTTCTTGCAGTGACTAAACTTTTCAATTTCAGGTCCGAATCCACAACATCAACAATCTCACCCACTTCTGGGGAATCCCAGCGAGCCGCAACTGTGATGGTTTATTGCCTTCTTCCCGTCTTATCTATCATTGTTCACTACCTGACTTTGTGAAGACCCCAGCCGCAACCAAGGGCGGCTGGATGAGTTGTACCATGTGTGAGTCCACGAATATATTTTATCGGCCGCAAACAGAGGAGAATCTTCGAACGTTCAAAATTTATTTGCGAATTGAAGTCGATTAAATGTGATAAAACAGCGAGTTGAAATGGCGAGCGTCGATTGTTCGTCACAACTGTCACCATTTGACCAATCACATGTTTCATTTTCTCCTCAGTAATACTAGCATGAATCTGCGGCCGACTACACACTTTTGCACTCGAGCGTTGTATCATGTAAATCGTTGTTATGTAGGAAGGAAATCGGATTGTGACTTACTCCCTTCTCCGCGAATAAATTCCTGATTATTTTCACGATTCTGCGTTTTTTTGTCAAAAACGAGTGACGTCATGAGAGCGACAAAACACGTTTCCATGACTACAAACTCACTCAGAACCGAAACTCATTCGAACAGTTTCCAACCAAAACGCGTCGTTGTTGCGCATTAGTTGCTCGCTCGGTACGCGGATTTTCAGCGTATTGAAAAGAAGCTGAAAACTGTTACAATAAACCTGGTTTAGATTAATATCTCAAAACAATTAGTACATTGTCTTTTGTTGATAAAGCTGCTTCTAGAGTTCAAACATTTTTATTTTTCGAGTTCAAGTTCGAGTTCTGCAAAAATGATCAAGTTCGAGTTCACAGCCCTGTTCAAAATATTCCTTCAACAAACAAACCCTAACCAGGAGCGGATCCACAAAATTTTGGTGGGGGAATGCAGTTTTGATTTAACTATAACAAAAGTCTCGTCAGCCTTGCTACGCACAGCCAATCCAGGCTAAACTCATTCCAGACTGTAAAGACTCTTTTTTGCATTGCTTTACCTGGAGGACATCTCGACTTCATCTCTTTCCTAGGCTGTGCCCTATTTTTAGCAGGCGACTGGCCCCAAACAACGATACCCAAAATAGGTAGCAAAATAGGTAGCAAAATAGGTATAAAAAATTGGGGTTTGAACTGCTAAAAATAGGGCACAGCCTAGGAAAGAGATGAAGTCGAGATGTCCTCCAGGTAAAGCAACGCAAAAAAGAGTCTTTACAGTCTGGAATGAGTTTAGCCTGGATTGGCTGTGCGTAGCAAGGCTGACGAGACTTTTGTTATAGTCGAAACATTAATTTGTCCCTTGCAGTTTTGATTTAGTTTGAATGTTAGCTAATTACAAAGACGTTTGGATCCGAGAAAGGGCGTTTAAGCTATTTAAAATTAATGCTTTCATGCCAGGAACGTAACCCGAATTTTTTTAGGGGGAGGGCACCAAAGTTTGACATTTTTGAGCGTAGATTTTCCAGCTGAGTTAGTTTGAAGCAAAATGAAGGCAGCATCGGTTTTAGAGGGGTCCGGGGGCATGCTCTTCCGGAAAGTTTTTGAAAATTTGCATTCTATGATGGCCATTTTAGTTATTTTTGAACAAGTTTTAAGGCAAATTGTATTTGAATTTTTTGCCCTTAGTTTTGAGGTCTTCACCAAATACCGGTGTGATGGAATTTTTTCGCACGTTTTCGATTTCTGTGTACCGGTATAAAGCGTAGAAATTATTGTTGTCGAAGAGATTCGAAATTATGGGAAAATTATATTCATCAAAAGCATTGTTGAAAAAGGTCCCCCACCCCTGACCCACTTAGTAGCCTATCTGTTGGAACGGAGATTGCAGCACCGCACAAACAACAGGTAACTGTTGCTGCCAGTGCAGCTGCGTTTTCATTAAACTCTCGGAACACCGTTTATGATGCAATAAATAAGTTTCAATGAGACAACGCAAAATGAAATGCAATTGTAGTATCGGTAGTGTACCAAAATTGCAAATTTGCATTCATTCAATCTACAGCAGGGTTTCCCAAACTTTCTAGTGCCACGGACCCATTTTCGCTAATCAAATTTACTGCGGTCCCCACTTTTAAGTTGCGTTAATTTTTCACCCAACTGCTATAAAAGCATGAAATGCAACAGAAAAATAAATTGTGCTTAATTGTAGTTTCATTTTTACCGACACATATGAATCACATGAATGAGACGGATGTATTGCTTCTCACAACTTTTGTTTCAAATGTTTGTCCGTAAATTGTACATTTAGACAGAGCGATTGGCGGTATGCGGTCGGTAACCTGCAATTCTTTGATCCTCAGGTTGCTTCTTTTTGTGGGGATAAACGAAGACCTCTTTCGGGAGAGGGAGAAACAAAGATCTTTTCAAATTTTTTGAATGCCGTAGTGTTTTTGCTGCTCACAGTGTGTTCAATATTTTGGAATATTGGTTAAGATGGTTCTTTTAGTGCAGAAGGTTGCCGACCACTGGCGTACTGGTAAAACACATCATTTTCGGGGCGCAAGGTCTGGGGTCCGATCCCCAGGCCGGTTAAATCAGACGCAGCGTCGCCAACAGCAGCTTGAAATGACATTAAAAAGGTTGCCTAATTCCTTTAGTTAATGATATCTACTCCAAATTGACTTGAATAAGATCAAATATGCCAACTTCCAGGTTACTCAGTCTGCTAAGAGGCTTACCACTAAAGTTACTCAGGTTGACGTGATTAGGCAAACGACAAACGACTAGGAGAAAAGCCACTTGAGGTTTTTCTCCAAGTCGTTTGCCCAAATCACGTCAACCTGAGTAACTTTAGTTGTAAGCCTCTTAGCAGACTGAGTAACCTGGAAGTTGGCATATTTGATTCTACCTTCAAGTCAATTTGGAGTAGATACCATTAACTAAAGGAATTAGGCAATCTTTTCAGTGTTATTTCAAGCATTTGACATTCTTTGAGTAATCGATCCTATTGATTTCTTGATCTTCAATGAGGTAGTGTCATTATTTAATTGATCAACAGCAGTTTGCTATCATTTCGAGGGTTTTTGGGAGTCGAAACTGTATTGCACGATCGCTAATAAAGTCACCGTCGCGGAGATGGGTCCCGCCACTCGTTACACGCTTCTCCGTATCACCGCAAGTGTGATAAAGGTTTGATTTGATTTTACATTTAGGCAATTGTATTGCTTTTAGTTATTATTTAGCTCCATTAACAGGATGTAAAAAAAAGTAGGCCGTTAAAGCTTTCATATTATATCTTAAAAACTTGTATCTTAATAAGCTCGCATCGGGGTCTCTCTGATATGGTCTATCATCTCTGCTCGGGCGTTCAACTTGTCATTGTAATTAAGCTATTACAGCTCTATAATTCGTAAACAATAAAGGCAAGAGTAGGCCTACCATAATCCATGACTAACTTTAATAATTACTCAACAATCAAGATGTAGTAGAAGAAAAAACATTCTTTAAGATTTTTAATCACTACAGTAATTAACTGGGTCTGTGCATGCTCTGTAAAAATCATTTGAAAGTTCTAGTTTTTTATATTTTTGGCAACATTGTCACGGACCCCTTGTGCGATTGCCGCGGACCCTAGTTTGGGAAACTCTGATCTACAGGATAACAAAAAATCAAAAGTAGGCTAAACTTCGTTTCGAGAGATTTGAATCAATAAAATTATAGCACTCCTTTAGTGAACTCGATTGTTTGTTTCGATTTCAAGTTCAAAAAATTTTATTTTTCGAGTTCGGCAAAAACAATAGAGTTCGCAATCCTGGTATGAATTAAGAAAAATGCAATAGCTTCCGCCCCGTACCCGCTTGGGTAGCTTGCTGCTTTCCCCCTAGCTTCATTTATGATACAAAAACCTGCCTAAAACAAAGCTAATTAAGCATAGGCTCACACAGGGGAGGGCACGCTACCTTGCCCCCCCTTTGGCCCTGTTGTGTGTTAAAACCGAGCTTTCAGTCTATAATTTCTCAAACTTATGACGGTTGCAGCGCCTCCTTTCACTCATTTTGGCAAAGCTTTGATGCTTTTAGACATAAGCTGCGAAAACATTTTTGCATTGCCCGTAGTGATTGCACTCACTACATGCCCTTTTTCGATAAAAAAATGTGGTATAACGAGCGTTTTTTATGAAAAAACCGAAAAAATTCGTTGGCGGCTATGCCCCCAGACCCCTTAGCCTCTTTCGGCTGGGGGTTTCACCCACAGACCCCCAATTGTGCTACCCTTTTCGTCCAAACCTGGGTGCGCCACCGTAAAAAAGTTTTCGAAAATTTTTGTTCATCATGCTGGTGGTGTGCAAACACTCAGTACGTCCTCCGCCACTGTTTTAATTTGGCCATTGACCAATGACGACGCCCCACGAACAATAAGTACCATTTTTGCAATATTGTCTTGTTATTTGAGTTCAGAATTGAGGCAAAATTGTAGACAAAAACATACTTCCCACACTGGCTGCCACTTCATTATGTTCATTTTCCTCATCACTGGAAACCTCAGCTTCACCTACTTCGACTTTGATCGGCCACTGGACAACCATCCTGCGAGCAAGGTGCGACTCGCAGGCAGGATCCCGACCCGACCCATGGTCAAACCATCACGACGTCAAGATCCCGACCCGACCCATGGTCAAACCATCACGACGTCAGGATCCCGACCAGACCCATGGTAACGATCAAACCATCACGACGTCCGAGCTGGGAATTATTTTCCAAAAAAATTTATTTTAAAAATATTTGGACAAAAATCACAGGCAACATCAATCGAACAACGTCAGAGATGCGCAATCATTACGAAGTGTTGACGTAATAGGTTGACAAAAACACAAACGTTACAACGAAGTACACAACTCGCGAGGTGGACGTGAGTTGAGGCAGCGCCAAAATTCCAGCGCGAGATGGCAGAGTGCAACTTGAACGATACAAAATCAATGACGTGTAGTTCTACAAACCATGGCTTCATGGGGACGGCACAGTTGAGCGTATAGTGAAGAGCTGCTAAGCTTGGCTAACATAAGAGCGGGACAGTGTTGTTTCGAACTACTGTACTCCTTATCAGCCGCTTTTGACAAGGTACATCTACCCTTAAGAATGATTAGGTTCATAATGCGCAATTATCCCTCAACATTTAGGTCTATGTAAAATAAAGGTTTGTGGTATGCAGATACGTACAATACATCACACTCCAATCAAAGCTCTGCTGGGTCAAGAATCACGTGATTTCGGTGCTTTAAATCATCGACGCCGAGCATCTACTGCATTGTTTCATTGCACAACGAAAATACTGCTACATAAATCTCAATCTACTTGATATAGAAATATCTTTGTAAAAAATGTTGCGCACGCGCATGCGCAGTAGCATAACCCCAAGTGCATTTCACGTGGCTCACTATTACATCACCGCTACAAGGTTGTGACGTAACAACGTCGTTCCTGCCACAAAACTATAAAAATATCGAAAATCGTTCTCGCTGATGAGGTTTGAGAGCAAAACAGCTCACTCATCTGCCAGTGTTCGCTTTGTTAATCACAGCTGCGCCGGCGTGGCTGGACGTAGGCGAGTGAAGACTAAGAGTCGGATTTCTTGGTGAAAGGTGAAATTTTTTGAATCCAAGAATTTTTGGAAGCTTGTAGTTCCTTGGTGGCCGCTGATAATAAATGTTCAACATCCTGCGATAATATCGTGGGTCAATATATGCCGCTCACTGTATTGCAGTGTTTAAGGTACAAGAACCGCGCTTCTACCTATTCACCATAATTAATTTAACATTCAAACAAAGGCGTCTCTAAAAATAACAAAAAATGCTCCGCGCCAGCAACAAATGCGGCTAAAACACCCGGTGCTCAAGAAAGCCTGGGTCTCTACCGTTGCGAAAGAAATTCCGAGAGATTCCTGTAAGCGGGACGCCTGGACACAGTGGATAAGCTCCGGGAAGCAGGGTCACTGTGGTGAATCGCGCTCACTACAAATACATCGCCGGGGGCCCTTGCTCGAAATGATATAGAAGGTAAGGAATTGCCCACAGTTGCGTTCTCAGACTCGTGGTTCCGCACATTTATGATGCAACTTCACTGTGACGCACCTTCCTCAAGTGATAGAGCTTCTACGACCCTCTAATAATTTTAGTACACGGTCGGCCACAGCCGGTTGAAAACTCGTGTAACATGGAACACACCTGAACCTTGCATTCGGCTTCGACGAGTTTCAACTTGGTCTGAGCGAGTTCAAGTTCCAAGCCTCGAGTTTGTTTTCGCAATTTCTCAAACTTTTCATTCTGAATCGAATCAGCAAGGGTTCGGTCCCCGTCTGGATCAGATGAGCCGTTGGTTTGCGTCTGCAAAAAAATCTCGCTGGATGTTCGCAAGCAGAGAGTACGTGATGAAACAATCGACGACCACATCGTCGAATCAACACATCAGTTGCGCTACTGCGCTATGAGTTCTGCTTTAGTGCACTGTGGCGTGACACATCAGTTGCGCGTTGTTCGGATCAGAAACGGATAAGGTGGGAGATGAAGCCCCAAGCTCACCGAAAAAATAGGTCCTTCGATTTATACGTATTATGAAGCACCAAGTAATTTTTGCATCAATCAATTATTATATTTTAAAGTTGAATACGAATCACCAACCATTGCTAGATAGACCTAGGCCTTATCTACCCAGTTCAGGTTAGGGCTAAGAGAGTGATTCAAGATTGTATCAAAGCCAAAAATTTCAACGAATTCACTCTTGAATTTATATCACAAGATCTGCGTCAATTAAACGAAATCAAAAAAGACCGATTACACGTGTTTGTGAGGACCAGTGCAGCGTCACCAGTCCAATGACTGAGGCATTCATTGGAGCAGGAAACAGGGTCCAGGAAACTAGCTTTAAAATTTTTCGAGCCTCTCTTAACCAATCAAATCTCCCTGTGCAATGGGTCAAAATTTCAGAAAGCGAAAAAATGCCAAAGATTTGGATGAAAACATTATGACGCAATGCGAATGATTATTGATATAAATGTTCATTGCCGTGCAAGTTTTGCCATAAATCAGTAAATCACAATCAGATATTGCCAATACTCTAGCATCGATTACAGTGTGTTATGTAACGTTCAACCCTACAACTAAAAGATCTTCATCAACTCAAGAATACGCTGAAGCGTGGGGTGTCCCGTTTTTACACTTTTTTTCGCTAACTCTTAGTTTATACGATTTACAGAATGCAAATCGGCACAGAAACCCATTGCCAAAAAAAAAAAAATTTTGAAAAATTTCTTCATGCCCGGGGGAAACTTTTGAAATATTTTTGAGGGTAAATGACGTATATCGAAAAGTACGCATGCTACACGGCTGAATTTGATGTCAAACGATTCGGAAGACATGGTTTCCTATCTGTCTGTAATACATTTTGATGCTCTATCTTGATCAGAAAACGACTTATGATTCAAGGATGTGCACTAGAATTTTTTGTTCTTTTGCTATCCACAAATCATTAATTTTTTAAATAAGTCGTTTTCTGTTCGAGATAAAGCATCAAAATGTATTACAGACAGATAGAAAACCATGTCTTCCGAATCGTTTGACATCAAATTCAGCCGTGTAGCATATGTTCTTTTCGAGTTACGTCATTTACCCCCAAAATATTTTAAAGTCTCCCCCGGTCATGAAGAACTCAATATTTTTCAAAATTTTTTTTGGGAATGGGTTTCTGCGCCGATTTGCACCCTGTGAATCGAGTAAGAGTTTGCGAAAAAAAGTGTAAAAACGGGACACCCAGTGGCAGGGGGTCCACCTCGGTGGAACAACGCCTGCTGGGCAGCACAGCTCCGCAGAAATGCCGGAGTTGTAGCGAGGCATTGAAATTTACGATTATTTTGTTAGGATACGAAATAGAGACTATGAAGAAGGTTAACGTAAACTTTGCATGGCTCGGGGGAACTAATCGTACAATCATTCACAAAACAACAAAAAGCGTATTTGCAGGAATTGGGGCTCTGTGATATGACATTTTCTGAAACTGTGTACGTGCAAAATAGGGAAAATGTTTAAATTTAGAAAATACGTTTTTTTGAATGTGTTTAATACTGATACGTAGGCTGCATACTTCAGCAAGTCTTCAACTGACGAGACAAAATAGGCTCCTGACTATTCGATAGCCCCAGGTCTCAGAAACCATTAACCCGGCCCTGCTTCCGATACAATTTATGTAGTTTGGATAAGATGTGTGTAGTTGGATAAGATGTGTGTAGTTGGATACGATCTGTGTAGTTAGGATGCAATGTGCGTAGTTTGGATACGACCTGTGTAGTTGGGATAAGAGTAGTTTAATTTGGGCTACGACGTGTGTTGCTGGGATGCGACGTGCGTAGCACTTACGCTTGAGAGAGTTTCGATCTCTCGTTTATGATTTTCGATCAAACCCTCGATCCTCCTGCTTTGCTGCGAACAAATTGTCTTGTAATCATCGATGATCTTTGATTTGCCCAGCAACTCGTGTTCCTGGCGCGCCATCTCGCGGCGATACATTTCCTTCACCTGAAATTTACCACGAGATGTCAGGTACATCATCGACACTTGGGAACAATGCAAGAAAGAGCTATCTTGTCGCGGTCACGTGATTTCTCTTCTTCACAAGAATGTCCCTCTACGCCAGTTGAAAATGAGAACCCTGGGCGTTCAGTGTGACGTCAACAATGCACCGCCTCACTGGCAAAAGTTTGGGATATTCCCAGAACGACTAAGGCATCCCCAGGATCTTACCCTGGTTGTCTCTTCTTGCAGTCTCTCATTGTCATCCCGCAGCTCAGCAGATTGTTGTCTTGTGTTCCGGAGTTCGTCCACAGCACACTGCAATTCTCGTTGTAAATCAGCGGCGTGCTCGGTCGTCTGCAAAATCTTCATGATACTCGCGATATTACACCGAAGTGTGGACCAACTAACCAAGTGGCGGGATTAATCTCCGTGGTTTAGCGTCTGGGCCACACAGCTCCGAAGAAATATCGCTGCAAGAGTGAGCCGTTGGCGACACTGTGGCGATATAACCGGCCTGGGAATCGAACCCCAGACCTCCCGCATTGATATGCTTCGACAGTTGGTGAAAGACTTCATCATAAACCTGAAAACTGCAACAAAGTTGAAACACAAACGCAACAAAGCCACCCCCAACTCCCACCACATAAAGTTGACCCTAACTAACCCGTTCTAGCTGCGTGTTCAAGGTCAATCGATTGGTGACAAGTTCACGAGCAATGTCGTCATTTTCCAACTCCAACCTCATGTTAGACTCCATCAACTTCTTGTTCTCTTTCTGCGAAACAAGTTCAAAAGTTCAAGTGCATCCGAATATTCACCGCGTTGAAAAATTCACGTTGACTTCAAGCAGCGCCGCACAAGCAACCTTGACCGAAAAGAGAATCGGACCCACGACAAATGTTTACTCACCTCAATCCTTACCAGTGGATCTTCCTCCAGAGCCAACTTCTCCTGAACAACTTTATAATCTTTTTCGTATCGAGTCAGTTTCTTCTGAGTTACCTGTCAAAAGAACCGAGTAGTAAAACGCTACCAGCTACAACTTCATCGAAAACTTGTCAATTTATTGCTTGCCACATTTTTAGACCGAGATAAGCAGAAGACAACGCTGGAATTCCTGAAGACTTGTGCAACTGCAACAAGCCTGTCTCCTATTACCCCTCATGTTTGGGGTGCTCCAGTGGGAAGGCCTACCCATTCACCACTCCCTAATCCCGTGGAAGTAGTGGGGGGAAAAGAACCCCCCATTTCTCACCTTCATCTTGACAGCAGTCTTGATGAGTAACTTCACTTGGTCTTCATCTCTGTATTTCTTGGGAAGCTGAACCCTGAAGAACTTGAGCACACCTTCAAAATCGAGCGTGAGAAGTTCCCGGCGGCAACATTCGAGCAGAGCCAACGCCACTTGGAAGACGACAAGTTGTCCCTGGAAATATAGCGGTTTTTAACACGTCGATGTTCGTACAGGGCTGATCCTTACCTCGCAGAGGAAGACATCGAGGACGTGATAGACCATATTCAATGGGAACTTGGCAGTGAAGAGGGTGAGGAACCACTGACTGGAGAACATGTGACATTCGATCCCCAGTTGCTTGAAATGATCTGATAAATTCGCCATCCAATCCTGGAAAAAACAATCAGTCTTGCACCAATTCAGCAAGTAGGAGGGGAATGCCCGTCCACAGCTGCGCGGTAACTATGGCAACAGCACTACGCATGATCGATTCAGAATCGAACTCAAACATATCGATTCCTAAAACCAAGATTAATAATACAGGATCACTAACGGCAATATGTCGGAAACTCCCCCCAGTCGTTAAAAAACAACAAAGCGAAACCTTGTCTATGACGTAACCATTACCTCGATCAATCTTTCAAGTTGATAGAATTTTCGATGCAAATCTTCGAATCCATTCTTGAACAAGTTCCTGATGTTGTAAGCAAACATTATCTGGACGAGAACACAAAACGCTTGCTCCTCTGGCATCTGGAATATCAAGACATGGCTGGTGGAAATATTTTCGTCACAATCGCGGTATTACGCCGAAACGTGTGACGAGTCCCGGGATCCATCTACGCGGTTTAGCGCCTGGGCAACACAGAAACATCGCAGCGGTGGCGAGCCATTGGCGAAGCTGTGTACGATTTAACAGGCCCGGGAATCGAACCTCAGACCTCTGCTCCAATCGCCAGGTGGCAGCAAACAATACTGCTTCCTGGCTATAGAAATAGTCTATCATACAAACAATACTGACATGCGGAAATAAACTTCTATGGTTTAAAAGTCACCAAGCGATTTGATCAACTCACATGAAGCAACAAAGCTGCTTCCAGGAAGGACAAACCCTGGCAGTACCCAACTTCCTGGTCGTATACAGAATACGCCTTCGCAATCCGGTACAATGATTCCTGTCCTTCCCCCCCTACTTCCTTGAAGTAATCGTGGGCAGGGAATGTTCGGTGGATATCTCGCTGGATCACGCTTTCCTGAGGAGAATCCTAGAAAGAGAAACAGAGTCAAACTGGTCAACAGTGGTGCGTGGATCCCAAGTTCGGCAAAATACATTAATGTTCTGGAAAAATAACCTCGAAAAATTCGCAGATATTCTCAGAGGTAAAACTGTTTCATAAAAATTATAAAAACTGTTTTTATAAAAAAGCTGTATCAACCAACCTTCGCTATTAGAAGTCTGTATTTTTCCAGCATGGCCCCGTTGTCATGGCAACCGGCCAGCAGTTGCCAAACCTCCCCTCGCAGTGCTTCCGGCACACCAGAACCAGATCGAACCAGGCTTCGAACCCCGGGTGGACGGCGTGAGAGATCAGCTCTCCACTGGGCAAGCACCTCTCCCCAATCAGTGAGAATCTCCTCCGAGCAATCCATGCTAACCTCGCCTGAACCACTGAGGAGCGGTTCGTCGTTGTCTGAACAAAACACCCACAAATTGTTTCTCCTAGTTTTGGAACCACAAGCAAAAAATAATTTTCCCGCTTTTTAAACCGGTGGAAGCGTTAGTCGGAAAACTGCAGTGATAAAAACTTGATAAAACGAATAAAACTTGATAATACTATCTGCAGATAAGCACATGAACCAACACAACTTCCACAAATGCAAGAAATTGAACTGTTATCTCATCCAATTTCCGTGGGCGCATGGTCTGCGACTCTTGGTCTTAGTCACAGAATCATGATTAACTGGTTGATTTTAAAATGGCACTCTTAAACTATGTTGCCACACGTAGGGATTTATGGAGCTCAGTAGAGAATAGGGAATCCCTACGGGATTTTGCATGATTTGTAGGGATTTTTGTCTCTCTGTAAGAAATAGAAAATTCCTACTGGATTTTGTATGCGTTCGAGAAATTATTGCTAATTCCGCTAGTTTAAAATTCCCGAAGCGAGTAAAAAGTCGACATTCCGTTCTATTTCATCGACTCCATCCAATAAAGATTAAGCTGGTAAGGGCGGCGCGACGCGCGTTGGTGGGAAGTTGATATTATTAAAATCTTTTTGGATAAAATGGAAACCGAGTGAAGGCTGGCTGTGCCGCTGCTTCACTGCCTTAGCCTAACTGGTAGTGGTAGCTGGGAAGGGTGCGTTGTTAAAATGAGATTCTGTAGTACAGTACCGTAGGCTACGTTAGCAGGGTTAGTTTGTATTCCATTAGGCTGTGAACCTAGTTTATTGACACTTGGATGAGAGTTTGTACCAGTATGACCTGCCGTACCCTTTAGCTTTAGCTGCTAGCAGGGCAAGAACACTAAAATAGTAAATAGCAATATGATACCCAGTACTGGCCTGGTGGCACCAGTGTTGTAAACTCTTGTTACGGGTTATATACAGCTTTGGGCATGACCTAATTTCCTGTGCCGTACAGCATAAGCAGATAGGTGATCCCAAACCTGCTAACTGCATTCATACATTTTCAGCTCAGAGATGAGATTTATTCAATAGTTTAATCATTATAAGCTACCATATATGCTGTGTCTGTACTGTGTAGATCTTCGATGGTTAGACCTGACCGTTTTTGTTGAATCTCTTTCCAACTTACATTGAGCGGAAAAAACAATAGCAAATTCCATAGTTTGTCTTGAATCGATATTGTGGTCATGCCATAGAAAAGGGCAAGTTATCGTGCACAACAATACAGGGAAGAATGGGAAAGAGAAAATTGGGCAAAAAGTTGGTTAATAAAGTCAAGTAAAGGTTCTTCAATGGCATTTTGTAAAGTGTCACAAGCATTTGAAGGCAGGAAAATCAGAGCTAATGAAGCATTGTAAAAGTTCTGTGCACATTGCAAATATGGGCCAAGTTCAAACAAACAATAGATTGGATGAGATGATTGGAAGTAACTTATCCTGTATCAAAGCTGAGTTGAATCTTTTTGCTTTAATTGCAAGAAAAAATATTTCATTTAATGTTATGTCTAGCTTAGTTCCTGTTTTGCAACATATTGGAAACGATTCTAAAGCGATAAAAGAAATGACATGTGGACGAACAAAAGCTACTTACTTAATGACAGAGTGTCTTACTGTTAATGCACATGAAATGCTAATTCGACAACTTGAAAAAGCTTCTGGATTTTCTATTCTTTGTGACAAAGCGACAGATATTACTATGAAGAAGATTTTTTGCATCAATGTGCGCTACTTTTTCCATGGAAAAGCCACAACTCATCTTTATAGGCTTGTTTCTTTAACCAGTGGCAATGCTGAAGCTCTGTTTAATGTATTACTGGAACTTTTTGATGGCGACAAACTGCCTTGGAACTAGCTATTGGGCTATGCATCTGATGGTGAAAACCTGATGCAAGGAAGCACTAATTCTGTTTTGACACGCATGCAACAAAAAGCTCCAGGAATTTTTGTGTTAAAATGCTTTTGCCATAGCTTCCACCTAATTTCAAACTCTGCTAGTGCGAAACTGTCAAGAAGAGCTGAGGAACTTATGCACGACATATATAATTACTTTAAAAGTTCACCCAACCGGCAAGACTCATTTACTGAATTTCAGCATTTTTGCAACACTGAGCCCCACAAAATCTTGAAGCCATGCCAGACAAGGTGGCTTTCCTTGTCCATGTGTGTTGCACGAATGTTAGAACAGTGGCAGCCACTTGAATTATTCTTCACAAGTGAAGTTGCTGATGGTAGTTCAGTGACTGCTGAAAGAATACTAGCTGCTCTTGAAAAGTCCATATGTCAAAGCCACGTTTGAGTTTATGAGTTTTGTTCTTAATGAAGTGAGCGGACTGAACGTTCTTTTTCAGTCTGAAGGCTTTAAATTGCACAAACTGTATCCAGAACTGCTTAGAGTTACTAAAATGTTTGCTTTAAATTTTATGAAAAATTCTCACGTTAGAGACTGTCAGTTGTGTGCTCTTCCTATTGATGACTCTTCCACCTGGAACTCACCAGAACAGATATATCCTGGCCTAGAGGCAAATGACACAATGAAGCTGCTTTTACCTCATCAGAAAGAAAGTTTTTTAATCAGATGTCGAGACTGGTATCGCGAAGCAATCAAGCAATTGTATTTGCGGTTAAATTTTAATGATCCTGTGTTGAAAGCCGTTCAGTTCTTGCATCCTACTGTCATTGTGGAAGCAAAAGCATCTATATCTGCTGTAGCTTCAATCGCCACTGGACTTCCCCGTCTTACAAGTTGTCTTGGTGTTGCTCAACAACTTGATCGTCAGTGGAGATCTCTCTTGGTTGACACAAATGTTATAACAGGTGGATGGGAACGTGCATCACTGGAGCAATTTTGGCTTGCTATGAGCAACATTGATTTTTATGCATCTTTGGCTAAGTTAGTATTGAATATAACAGCTCTGCCCCAAAGTACTGCTGTTGTTGAGCGCACATTCTCGAAGATTAATTTGAATAAAACTAAACTTCGAAACGGACTTGAAATTAGTACTCTTGAAGCTATCTGCAAGGTCAGTGAGTGGTTTTCGGAAAACTTTAATGTAACTACAAAATTGGCACATCTTCATGGAAAAGCTCGAAATTCCTATATGGAAAAGTACTCTTCAGTGGATCGAGATGTTGTTGAAAATGAACATGATATAATATTTGAGTGAGGAAGAACAAGTTACCATTTCTTAAAAGCTCAGTGTTGAAATATATGACTCATGCATAAGAGTGTATGCTTAAACATCCCATTTTATAGGGCGTCTACCTACTGAGCATTCATTCATTGCTATGCTTTAGGCTGTAAGCCTACTGCTTTGGTGTTTTTTACTTGCTACGACTTTGTAGTTACTTCAGTAAGCTGTAAAGTCTTTTGCTTTACTGGTGACTTAGCTCAGTTGGTTGGAGCACCCGCTTTGTTGCCGGGAGACAGGGGTTCGATTCCTCGTCAGGTCAAACCAATGACTTAAAAATTGGTATTTACAGCTTCCCTGCTTGGCGTTCAGCATTAAAGGGATAGTGGCGAGTTTACTTGTTGTGTCGCAGAGAAACGGCACTTAGCGGGATCTCCCCATTTTTATGTGGTTGGCAGGTGGCAGCTTAACTCGAAGACCGCAAGGTCCCTTCGCTGTCTGCTGGCCGAGGTTTCCTAGCAAAATTAAATAAACTAAACTAGCTTTAAATGATATGTTCGCTTAAAATCTGTGTGTTATTTTGTTGTGTTATTATTGAGCTTTAAAGAGGAATATCTGGTCTTAGAAGAAAGCAGCAAATGAGGAATCTTTATTACTAGATATGTTTTTAGAATTCTTACTTTTGATTGAAATACTCTAGATGCTTTTTTCTTTGACTCCAAGTTATTCTTCTCGCTTTTATCTTTAAAAAAAGGGAAGTATGCTACTTATAGACTACGCCACAGGTGTTGTTACTTCTGAGTCTTTTCTATGCTTTTAGCTATGCTGTTTTCAGCATTTTTGTTCGCATGATTTTTTGTTATTACAGTAAACTGTAAAGTTTTATGCTTTCACGTTTTACCACACTTATAGCTGCATTAGGTAAAGTTCGTTTCTTTTCTATGCTTTTGAGCTGTGCTGTTTTCAATGTTTTTGTTCACATGACTTTTTTGTTATTACAGTAAGCTGTGAAGTTTTATGCTTTCACGTTTTACCTCACTTAGAGCTGCATTAGGTAAAGTTTGTTTCTTTTCTATGCTTTTAGCTGTGCTGTTTTCAGCGTTTTGGTTCACATGAATTCTTGCTTTTAGTAAACTGTAAAGCTTTTTGCTTTTTCTAAGGCAACACAAAAAGGCAGAAAGTAGGAAAAAGAGGAATTGTAATAAATCAAGCAAGTGAAAGGTGGAAATTTAGATCAGGGGTTGAATTTATTATTTCTCTTCCTGTCTATTATTTTTAACTTGCCTGTCAAGTTAGTCGTCTTTTAACATTAATTGCAGCCAGCCCATTTTGTATTTCCGCCTTTTAGTTTACATGTTTTCCAGCCTTTTTTATTTTCTAGTGTTTCCTTTTCTAGCTATGTTACAATTTTTTGAGTGCTGTTTTTTATGAAGTTTTGGAATTTTGCGTTGATAAATGATTGGTTTGATTTGTAAAGGTGGCGACTAGCCTTTTTTTTGGTGTCACTTATTTGTAAGAACGTTGGTAGCTAGACTTACCACAAATCATGATACCTGTTACTTAATAGTTTAGTCTGTATAACTTCACATTTGTGTTTAAAATAAGCTGTTGTGTGACAAAAATGCTTTGATCTCTCTTCGTTTGACATTTTTATTGCAGCCAATACGAATAGTGTGATAATTATTTTGCTGTGTAATTTTATTGTCTTCACGGTAGTTCACTGTTATTCTTTTTTTTTTTTTTTTTTTTCAGGCAGGAAGTTTGATATTTATACTCTTAATAGGCTATTAGTCTTCAAAATGTGTAGATACGTAACTCAGTATTCTTTTAAGCTTAATGATACCAATGACGAAGGAACACATAAGGAACCGGTGACATATCTCAGTTGGTTAGAGCGCCCGCTTGGTTGCCGGGAGACAGGGGTTCGACTGCCCTTCGGGTCAAACCAATGACTAAAAAATTGGTATTCACAGCTTCCCTGCTTGGCGTTCAGTATTAAAGGGACAGTGTGGAGCAAGCCGGCAAGTTCGCTTGTTGTGCCGTTGGGAAAAGCACTTAGCGGGATTCCCCCATCTTAGTGTGGTAGACAGATGGCCGGCAACTCCTAAGCGAGCTCGTTATAGCGCCTCTGTCGCTTTCTCGTGATAGAAGGATAAATTTGCAAACAAATAAAAAAAATAATAACCTGTGAAGTACAGATTGCATCTTTCAAGGATGCAAGTTTCTCCCATGTTTAGTCTATAAAATTTAAGAAAAAATGTATTAACTCTGTATGGAATGACACATTCTGATTGAACTGCTTGAAATGTAAAGAACCACTATGAAAATTAATGATATTAGTGTTGATAACAACAATCATGTATGAAAACCTATATTTATATGGATTGAAATTTGGTAGGGATTTTTGAAGTTTGGTTGTAGGGAAAACCTTAAATTTTCAGAGGCAGCTCGGCTCTTAAATCACAAAAAAATTGATTATGATGCAGAAACTAATACCGCGGGTCTAAACTAACGAAAGTTGGGCATGTAGGCAAGATATATGCCAGCCAAGCAGGGCATTAGACTTGTCCTTGCCCCACGTGCCTCACCTTCGTCTGATTCGTCGTGGTCTGGGGCAGATGGTGGCGAGCAAACAATTTTCGATTTTGCACTTTCCCTCTCAATTCCATGGACAACATACTGAGGGGCACTCAAACTCTTCCGATCAACCTAAACCAATGACTCGCGTTTAATTCCAGCCCTAGACTTGTCAGCGACATGGCCAAGCGGTACCGGGCGCATGTGACAGATCCTACGTGACGGGTTCGATTCGCGGCTGGAGCCGATCGCATTTGACATATATAACGGGTGGCTACTGACTCGAAGAACGCAAGCTCACTTTGCGGTCTCCCTCAATTACCGTTGAATTTTCTGTTCAATATAATTTGAAAATAACCTCAGTTATTTATTTATTTATTTTATATTTGTCACTAGAGTCTGATGAATTCCAACACAACTCACCTCCCGGAGCCGGACGTGGAAGATTTCGTGCAGAATTTTTTTGCCGAACGACCAGAATTTCTCATTTTGCGAATAAACACACGCCTGCGTCTCGACCAAGAACCGAACCGGTTCCCGGATTTCTTGTATCACTAAATCGACTGCCACGCTCAAGAACACGTAACTTCCTGAAAGTAACGACTCCAACAATGTAGGGGTAAGAAAGTCACAAAAAGTCATTTTATATACGAAACAACCGCCAAGCCCTGTATCCATCACCAGGCGCAAAAGTGTTTCTTCCCTGATGAGTTGCGCGTGTTTGAGCACTCGGCGAACACCACTAACGAGTTTCATCGAACAAGTTGTTTAGTGATATAATTAACAACATGACGTCGGAAACGCAATTATCGTGCAAGGCACAGCGGATGACGTAAGGCAATATCTTGCTACATGCAAGGCTTAATGCGAAGCCTGGAGTTTTTCATTTTACAGATCGTACGCGACGGGTTCGATTTGCGGCTGATGCCGATCGCATTTGACATATATGCTGGCTGGCTGCTGATTTGAAAAACGCAAGTTCAATTCCCAATCTCTCTCAATTACTCTTTAATTTTCAATATAGTGTAAAAATAACCAGAGTTATTGAGCACCTTTAGGGGTTTCTGTGTTGAGAAGAACAAACTGAGGCAGGGATGGATCCCAAACCCCGGACACAATGTGTGTTGCTCCAGCAAGTGGATCCTCATCAGTGAGGGACTTTTCCATGTCGAGCAGATGCATGTCGCTGTGTTTGACGTTTCGACCAGGACTTATGAGCAAGCCAAAACATCTGCAGGGACAAACATCAATGAGCTTGTGCTTGTATACATCTTCTTTGTGACAACATTGCGTTTTCTGTGAATTTTTTTCACTGTATTAAAACGCCAGATTGAGCAAAGTTGTTGCGCGATATGTTTCTTCCTGATTGTTATCACTGACGAGGGACATAATCCCGAAACAAAATAGCTCAGCTCTTATCGTGCATAAATTGAATTGCATTACCATTTTAGCAAAAATTACAATTTTGATCATATGACGTCATCAAATTACTTGCCTACCTTTCAATAGTCAACTCCACATTGCTTGTTTGTTCTATCGTGATGTGAAATCGTTTCATCAAATTCTGTCTAAACTTAAAACATGCAGAGGTTCGATCCCAGGGCAGGTTGACGAACGTTCCCTTCCCATCTTCTTCTCTGCAACACATCGCTTCGTTTACAAAAAAATCACCTATCCTATGACCACGAAGTTGTTGACCATGTGCTTCAATCGGCCCGGTACTAGGTCGGCTGGTGCAGTGATGGAAACATCGACACGGCAGGTCGTGGGTTCGATTCCCAGGCCGGTCAAATCAGACTCAGTGTCGCCACCGCTGCGCTGTTTCTTCGGAGCTGTGTTGTCCAGGTGCTCATCCGCGGACATGGATCCCGCTACACGCTTGGGCGGAATACAGTGAGTATAATGACGATTTGATCTGTTGGTATCTGGAACATAAATTCGAATAATTCGTTGCATTGATAGTTTTCATATCAATTGCACTTGTTCCTGTTTCGCTGCATAATTTCCTTTGTGACGTCACCACACGTAACAATATCACATAACAAGTTCATGGATGTGCTTGCGACGTAGATTAGCTAAGCTCATACTGAATAATTACTTTATCTCCAACGACATATTGAAGCTGTACTCGGCAAGGTCGTGTTGATCTGAACTCGCATCCACACTCGACGACGGAGGGATGGGCGAGTTCGCGGAATCTACTTCACGATTCCTGAAACAAGTTCAACACCATAATAAAATAATTACAATGAAAAGTACCATGTTCGATCCCGGGGTCGCAAACGCCCAGCATTTGTGACGTCACAATCTCAGTATCGAGTCGAACTCTGGATCCTCACTCACGTGACTGAGGACAAGGAAGCGTACAATCGATTCTATGACATCATTTAAAACTTGAACACGTACACAAGTTAGTGTGTAGTTGTGTACGACATCGAAAGCGCACAAGTTAGTATGTAGTTGCGAACATCGGATGCAGAGTGGGACAACTAAAAAACTTTCAGCTTTTTGAATTTAGATCAGAAGTACTGAATTCGCATAAACTCAGAAATAGAATCAAACTCCGAATTAGAAAGAAATGTGACGAAGATCAAGTTCAGTTCATATCAAATCCGAGTTCATTCTCATCAGCATGAGAATGGCAAATGTTTGTACACCAAGATTGGTTCATTTGACACTGCACAGTTCGACTGCATAACTGAAATCTCCTTACGAAAAAGGAAGCCATGTTCCAGTCATGCTTAAGAGTTTTTGAGAATTAAAATTAGATTAGAATCAGAGCATGGAAATATTTCACAAATTAGATTATCGGCAATTCGCTTTAATTGGACCAGAATTATCTAGCTGTCCAAGTTTGATCGGGTGCGAATGCCATGAACACGATCAACACGATCGTGGACTCGAAGTTTGCAGCAACTTCTTTTAACGACGACGATTGACGGAACGATGATGAAACTTACTTGTTGAGAAGCAGCAAACCAGCGGACGGAAGAGGTGGGTTGGATTCTTCTGTCGGACTTTTAGGAATACTTCGAAATGCAAGATCAAAACTGTACAAGATTTTGCGAACCTGTAAGTTGGAGATTAACATCAACAGCGTCACCAGCCTAGCTATGAACAGCATTCCAGACTGTAGGGACTATCTATCACATTGCTCAATGCTCATCCTTCACTTCATTTATGTAAGCTATAGGAAGAATACAGCATAAAGGCGCAGTAATATGGACGTTCTGATGATGACAGCTGAATCTATGCTGTCGAAACGTCTAGTTTTAAAAACTATTGTCGCTTTATATTTCTTCATTTACGTAAGCAAGATAGTAGAGAGTCCTTACAGAGTGGAACGAGTGTAGCCTGGATTGGCTGCGCATAATAAGGCTGACGTGAAGTTGCAACTTGATCAAATTGCAGCACGGCAATGCGCTCACGATTCCATGATTCGTCACACCACGACGCACCGCACATGCAACCAACTGTAACTAGTGGAAGCTCTAATTATTGCACGTTTGCATCAAGGTCACAACTAATCAATCATAAAACAGAGCAGCCTTTCATGCTCAATTTCTTCTATATACCAGCTGGTGAGCGTGGTGGCAAACATCACTATCGGTGTGGGAGGTCTGGGGTTTAATTCCGGAGTCGGTCAAATCGGACCCAGCATTACCACCGCTGCCATGTTTCCTGGGAGCTGTGTCGCCCAGGCGCTACACATCGCAGAGATGGATCCCGCCACTCGTTACACGCCTCAGTGTTTAGCGAGGATAAAACGAAGGTTTTTCGTATATTCAATGACGGCTGGGGCTTCCTTTTTCCCGGATTTTCAACTTTCTGGGAAACGGAAAATATTCAAAAATATTACCGGGATCCCGAAAATCCTCGGTATTCGGAAAATTTTCCCGAGCCTAATTGTTTTGACATTCTTTTGATTTTCAGCATTTCAGATTTAATTTTTAGCATTACGTTATGTTGTTTTGACTAACTTATTTTGAGTTTTTCAATTTTTTCGACAAATTGAGCAAAAAATTGATATCACCAGCATTTCGTCTTAAAAAAATTCTGCAAATTTTGAAAAATGATAATATTTGGTAAGCACAAACGCACTTTAATTTGCAATAACGCATTTTTATGTCGAAATGGTAGATATCAGTACCACTGAAACCCTTACTAATGCAAAAAATTTTCCGGGACCCCCACATAATTTTCCCAGAAAACAGAAAATATCATAAGCCCAAATTTCCCGGAAATTTTTCCGTCTCGACTTTTCGGAAGGAAACACTAATAACAGCGATGCAGTTGGGCCGCCTCCCACGACTTTGCAGTTGGGCCGCATTCCCAAGACTTTGATGGAAATTGATAAAAGCGTGTGACACTCACCGCTTCAGGGATGTCACATCTGAATACATGACATTGGAAGATTCCAGAACTCTGATGAGACTCTGTGAATGCGAAACAGTCACGTTCGTCCGAATTTTCCGATCCCCGAATGCAGAACAAGATCGTGTATAATTTGAAACTTGCAATCACGCTCTGCCGGCCCGGTTCCAACAGTCTGAACAATAATCGACGAATCATGCGCACGGCTGGCGAATCATGCGCAGAGTTGGCGAATCATGCGCAGAGTTGGCGAATCATGCGCACAGTTGGCTAATTATGCGCACGGCTGGCGAATCATGGGCACGGCTGGCGAATCATGCACACAATTGGCGAATCATGCGCACAGTTGGCTAATTATGCGCACAGTTGGCGAATCATGCGCACAGTTGGCAAAGACATTGCTATCTACGCGCTGGTCTGGGGTTCCATTACGGGGCCGGTCAAATCGGTCTCAGTGTCGCCAACGGCTTGCCACCGCTGCGACGTTTCGTTTGTAATTGTATTGCCCAGGCGCTAAGCCGCGGAGATGGACCCCGCCACTCGTTCCACGCTTCGGCGTAACACCGCGAGTATCATGAAGATTTTTGATTTGAAAGCTACACAACCACAGTCTGCTGGAAAGCATAGATTCAACGAGATTGGGAAGAATCAAACCCGGGATTTTTAACTCAGTGAGTTATCTCAGCAGTTGTGACGCAAGGTATGTGAAGCATGACGTCAAAACGTCATTAGACAACAGGAAACTATAGTATACAAACAGCAAATATTTCCGGTAACCAAAGCACTGCATCACCGTCCTGACCAGTCATTACTTCTATGAAGCAATTAACAAAGTCATCAGAAAATGTTACAATCATTATGAAACAGTTCAAAACAACACCAAAACTGCAGCAAAATGCTTAACATTAAAATTGGAACTGGGCGGAATAAACCAAGTCATGCAGACACGGACGCGTATCGAACGCACAACCACAGGTTTCCACATTAAAACTAATGGAACGCTGCTGCAGCACCAAATCAATAAGACATTAAAACTGCGATCGTCTATCAAATTGTTCGAAATTACTGCGATGAAAATCGGTCAAGGCAATTTCGTGCAATCGCTGAATTGTGTGGTTGCTTATTATGTAATTCACATAAAAACGGAAATTCAAAACTCTAATAACCTACCATCTGAAGTTTTGTAACATGCATGCATACTCTGGCGAAGTTCAAATCGGTAATCTTCACAAGCAAATATATATTAAATTGTGAGTTAAACTCACAATATGACTGATGGACCCTCTGTCTTTGTCGTACGGTACAAAATAATCATCATATAACTAGTTTCTTTGAAACGGATTAATTGATAGTTTTATACGAAAAACGAACAACAAAGCAAGTCTACATGATATTGGTACCGTGTAAGTCAATCACCTAGTCAGTCAGTGAAGAGGACAAAATTCATGAGCGTAAGGCCTTCAATAGTGCAAGAACTGCATCTGTTTCATTATATTGATCATCGGCGGGTTAAGCAGCGATTCAATATCTCAATCATATGCTTGTCATTAACCATTACAAAGAAATGCAGATGTTGAATATTCAATTTAAATAAATTCTAGTCGAAACTATTCGAAGAAATCGAAATCTTATTCCTTCTAACAACTGCAAGTTGATTTAATGGATCGTTAATTTGGGTTTCATGCAAAAAACAATAAGTGTTTCGGAACGATAAAAAATTTAAACAAGGATTGCGGCATGTTTAATGTATCTCACGCACCACGTTAAAACCATTTGTCTAGCAAACTAAAGATGACATAAGAACATGAGGCGCAGCACTATACGTTTGTCGCCGAACTGCATTATGTCGTTAAATTGTTCTCAGCCAATCTCACGCCTCACTCTCACGTGATCCAACCCACACACTTCCATTAAACATTTCACTTATAACCTTCCACAGATGATTCAGATTCGTAGCGACTGTTATTAGTAGAACAGATTTTGCGTAGAATCAATTAAAACCTTTACTCGATTTCGTGATGCACTTGATGAACTTACATATTGTCAACCAATGAGAGGCAACTGCTTGAGTTCACAAACTTAATGCATGAAAAGAAATGGTTTCAACCAACTTAACTAAATTATTTCGCCTGAACATTATATCATGCAGCAACTGATCATCAAATTACCACAAATTAAAAATTTCAATTTTGTCAGTGAAATACCTGCGCAAAGCTTATAACAAAAATTCATTGCTCAGATTCGTAGCAATAGAATGCTGTGGCAGCTAAAAACAAACACCTGATCATCAGTTTCACGAACTCACCGGACTACTCCGTCCGCTCTACTTGGTACGCTGAGTACAATCTCGATCAGTGTCTGCTGATTTTCCTCGCTCCGCACACAGTTGGCATCCCGGGATGTGACAAGTTGCTGCGACCTCAGTATTGAAATTGTCTTCAATGCTTCATCTTCCTTCCGTGGTGAACTAACAGACGAGCACCCGAGATAAAATACACCGTTGAACAGGATACAACTATCGTCATGTTGCTGTGTTGAACTCGAATTGTTGTCGTCGATTTTTGAATCTGAAACAGCGTGTAATCAGCGCGATGACTCAAACACTCTGTCAAAAACTAAAATCATGTTTTCAACAAACATCAATCTGCTAGTTACCACTCTCAGTGTTTATATCCAAACTCTGAAGTGTATTTTGTGAACTCGCTCCTCTCTCGATACTCGATAGCGATTGTTTCGCCAAAATTATCTATAATAGACGAGCATGATTATACGCAGGTTACTAACATGCATGTGGCAATATTTCAACTCTCAAGCAATTAATTCAACGTTACGCAGGGAAATACAGCATTATCATTAGCATGCTAATGCTACCATAAGTTGGCAGTTTACATCAAACTAACAAAAATATGTGAAAGAAGGCGATGAAATGTGATAGAAGAGTTGATAAAATAAGAACCATTAAATTTGCATAACTACTGTTTTGTTTTACTTTTATCATTTTAATTTACGAGAGTCAGACAAATACGGTAGAAAAACAATGGGTGGCCATGACTCGGTGAGCTTTTGCTCTTTCATGGTCTCCTAGCGTGCCTTTGCATCAAATCTCATGCTATAATATATTGATTTGTTTGGCATAGTTGAAAATTTGTGCTGACTTGATACTGATACGTCAATAAATGAATGAATGAATACCGACAAAAATAAAACATTAAAACACAATGCACAAACATGAAATTAAAGATGAAATTTTCAGACTAAAATTCCCAAGCACAAACGCAATGAACATCTTCAACAGATGTTAAAAAAACAAATTACCAGATAAAGATTGGCTGAGTGTCGACGCATCGCTGCTGACCAAAACTTCGGCCAAATTTTTTTTTAAATCGCCCTCGTCCCCTCCTCCTGCTATCTGCCAACAAAATATATCATCACCACTTTATGATCAGAGTTGCTAAATAATATTTTTGCAAAAGATTATTGGGATACAACAAATCACCAGTTTATCATGAGCTCACAAATATATTTATGTATACTAGCTAAAAATATAGTTTTTTATTGCACCATTGCAATAAATATTATGTGTCCGAGAATCAACACATGTACCAGTATATGGAAAAATTTGCCTCACGTGATGCTATTTAGAAAGAAAACTGCTTTTGCAAAACTATGATGATTCAAAGCCAAGGTAGTACGAGAGCCAGTCCATAATCGTACATCCAAAACAAAGAGAGCGTCAGTCAATAATACGCCCTGTAACAAGGTCTTGTAGCAATCTGTCAATCGTTTCTAATACAGTGCACATGAATCTAAATTCAATGATTCTGTAACCTGCAAAACTTTATAACCAGTCAACATATATCAAGCAACCACCTATTCACTTGATCTATTCAACATATTCTTACACCAAACAGTCATGACAACGCATTGCTACTCACTTTTAATCCACTCTCTGCTTCAACAACAGGAACAACAACAAACTCCGACGAAGAATTATCCGCTGACATACTGTTTAAGGAAAGGTGATCCATTTCGTTGTGAATTAATCTACCAGTATGATGCAGAAATCAAGATCATAATAATCCAACATTTTCAGAAATTTCTTATTGTTTTTTCACACCCAACAATTTGAACATACATTTATCACTAAAGCCTTCAATTTTTGATTGAACATTAAACAAATTGAAAATATTGCGACATGAACACTGAACACAACTGATAAAGATCAGTCCACATGGGTGCTACTAAAACCTGCAGGAGCACAAGGATTGCTAGCGATGCAATTGAGCTATTACTAAAAGCTGCAGGAACGCAAGGAGTGCAAGGAACTCAACCTAACTGAACCAAACCCTACTCGACCTAACCTTAACTAAACCTAACCAAACCTGACCCTCATCAAACCAAATCCTAATGTGCTCCTAGTATTTCCAATTGCGCCGCTAGTGGTCCTTGTGCTCCAGCAGGTTTTAACAATATCGGTCCTCACACAACTCATACAAATCAGTCCTCATAATTTCAGTAGCCAAGCAAAATATTTGTTGAATTCCATAAAACTTGATGAACCACACTTACTGGTAGTCTAATTAACCTAAAGCTGGAAACATGTAAAACTGATTGAGCAAGATTTCATGAAGTACCAGTCACCTGTGCTGTGTGGCTGTGATTAACAAGAATTTCTGAATCTAATGCTCTTTCATTATCAAAATTATACGTTATAACATGCTAGTATACAGTACTGGAAAATATTAACTTACTGTGTATGCAAAGAAAAACGCTGACAGCAATTAATGCAGGCTAGACCTGCACCTGCACACTACTGGTACTATTTCAGTTTATTTAATATACCAATATATATATATAGATATATATACAAGCAATAAATACCCTTGGCGAGGAGGTAGAAAATGGCTCGGTGATCATGGAGTCTGTCATCACCTTGTCAAGAAATGCAAAGCAATTCATAGTACCGGTACAACAATAAAAAGGCAGTGTCTAGAGCACTAGCAGCCTTTTTCTTTTGAAATTGCTTTTTGTACATAATACACAAACCCCTGCCGATAAGTTCCATTACCTTTGAGGAGTAGTGAGTCTAGCGACCAATATGCCTCATGCCACATAATATAGGGCACGTGCCCAAAATGCTGGGCATATGCCACAGAACATGGGGCACGTCATTTTTGCAGCATTATACATCATTTGCCCCATATTTTTGTGACAGGTGCTGCACTTTTTTGTGGCATGTGTCACAGCTTTTTGTGGCACGTGCCTTATATTTTGTGACATGTTGATCACTAAACATGTTGTTAAATTTAGGTCTGCAACCCTATTCCCATTCACAATCCACCCCCAACCATAATCTAATGCATACCGGTACCCTTCATTCAATGTTTGAAGTTACTGCTCATGACATCATACTGGTACCGGTGTGACACCAACGCCATGTAAAAAAACAAACAAGCAGTCCAGTGCAGCAGTGTTTTGAGAAACGGAAACCGGGCTGGTGTTCTAAGCATTACCGGGTACTTAATTAAAACCATAAAGAATTGAAAGTGTCTATTTTGTTGTTAATGGCAAGATCCTGATTGGCTTGCATCTACATGCAGGACTCAGATTAACAGCTCAGATGGTCGAGTGCAAGTGGTATAGAGTGTCTGTCTCTTGAGCTGTAGTCTCGGGGTTTGATTCCGAGCCGGGTCAAACCAATGACTTGAAAATTGGTATTCACAGCTTCCCTGCTTGACGCTTAGCATTAAAGGGACAGTGTGGAGAACAAGCCAGCAAGTTTACTTGTTGTGTCGTAGGGAAAGGCACTTAACGGGATTGCCCCATCTTGGAGTGGTAGACAGAGGGCTGGCAACTCCTAAGCAAGCTTGTATAGCTCTTTGATCGCTTTCTCGTGATAGGAGGATGAATATGCAACTAAAAAGCAACTATTGATAAATGGATTGGTTCTGAGTGAATCAGGCTATAAAGATACAGTCAGTGAAATAATAAGGCAAAATTATCACTATCACCACTAGTATCTTTAATCAATTACAATTCTTAAACTGGCTCATTTTACGAACCGACATTTGCCGCTTGGGTTTATTTTGTTATTTTCCCATACTTTTGTACAACTGCGGAAAATGTGAAGGGATACAGAATGGTAAAACAAAGTGTCTAATTTTTGTACAAACTTCTGTTTCTAAAAATACTGTACAGTACAAATTTCTAATAGCCACTGGCTAAGAACACAGCTAACAGACTAAGTTAGCTTCAACACCACTCCACACTAACCACAATATTCCTACAAGCAATTATTGCATACCAATACAGTCTAGCCCAGAGGTGGGCAATAACTTTCCTGAGTGGGTTGGTAACAGGTAATAAACTTAGTCTGTTAGTTACTGAGCCAGAGGCTCAAAATTCAATATTGAAACAAAATTTAAAAAAATTCATTTACAAATAGCTAACAAAACAGCTAGTGCACAACAATGCAGCTAGTGTAGCAAATGGCATTTATTTCGAAACTATGTTGCACTATCAGACTATGTCTAGAAATGATATAGACTATTGATAGTTCATGCAGTGGCGTAGAGCGAATTTTACGATAAGGGGAGGTCATAATTTCCACATTTCTTTTCATGTGCATTTCTTAGGCAGAACAAATTTGAAGCTGATTGAGATACAAGAAAAACTTTAGAGGGGTCTGGGGGCATACTCTCCCAAAAAATTTTGAAAATTCACTTGCTGTAATGCAGTACCGTACATTTCGCTTTTTTATAGAGAAGTACCGATATGGTATCTGCATCAGGTACCAGTACGAAGTAGTCCAGTACAGTACCATGCCTATTGCACACAGCAGTAGACTAGGCCTATGCACTTACCCGTATGTTATGCATCTTCACTTGGCTTTTTAGCATACCTGAGTATGCTGCTCATTGACCTCACTTTCGAGTCAAGACACCGGAGAGCAGGGCCAGATTAAGCAATGGGCAAACTGGGCAGTTGCCCAGAGCCCGCGCTTGGACGTGATGACCTCTTCTTTGGTCTTCACTTAATTTTGGGCCAGAAATCGACCATCTGACAGTCTGAGGGCAAGTGACCTTTTTTTTGGTAGTGTCCAGAGCATCGACCTGGTTTCCACAACCAAATGGCTGCACAGTACTGCAGCACCAGCAGCTTGGTATTTTTCCATAATGACGTTGCTGTTACGTGGTGTCTGGTTTTCCCACGCAGCAGCAAACAGGCAAACTGCTCAGTGCTTGTTTGTTTCTATAGGCTAAAAGTCTATCGATATCTACTTTAAAAACTTTCTTTTTTGCTCTTCACTTGATTTTGGGCAAAAATTGTGGACTTCACGCTAATCTGCCCCAGGCCCCACAATCTCTTAATTCACCCTTGACCAAGAGCGACAATAAAGAAAAAATCGCAACTGAGGTATTGTGAAAATGCTACAAAATTTAGCCAAGCCTATTGCAAAAATTAGATTTTTTTAACTAGTTTAATTTAGAGTTAGCCGCTAGTATAGCAGGGCTGCGAACTCAAACTTGATCATTTTGCCAAACTCAAACTCGAAATTATATTTTTTCTGAACTCCAACAAAACTGTTTGAAATTATTAGAAACATACCGGTAGGCCTATTTAAATTGTTGAAAAGAAATAAAAGATCACTACAAAATATAGTTTGCTCTTCAATTGTGACCACAACACTGACACTTTCAATGGTAGACTACCCGTACTAAACTGCTAAACAGCTGAGGTATGCAAAATATGTTTGTCTTTGTAATTACATGAGCACCAGCGATAAAAAAAGTTGTCTTGATTTTGGATCTTTCTCTGCCTGAATTCGTAAAAGCTTACTTTTGTCACACTCAAAAATAATTAGAGAACTCAACTTGAACAGTTGAACTCGAACTCAAATAAAATTCGATTGATAACTAACTAACGATCGAGTTAGCAGCCCTCAGGTCTGGCCCTGATAGCTACTGTAGTTAGCAGCCAAACTGCTTAACATCAGATTCATCAGCAAAAACATCAAATGATGGGTCGAAAACATCAAGTACAAAGCATCACTGATACAACCCTTTCACTTCTTTCAGTGATTCTGCTAGGCCACGGTCAACCTACCAGCAGCTCAATCCCACCATGTGCCACTAAAACGCCGGCGTCGGTTTTTTATTCACTGATTTTCGATGAGCGCATTTAGCCTACATCGCGGTAACATTGTGCATCCGGAACATCTTCACTCTGTTTCGCGGTAACGCTCACAAACAGAGCGAAAATGTTCCGTATGCACAACGCAAACCATAGTCACGACTCTCACGAGTAGGGTAATCAAGAAGGCACACTTCCCTCACTTTTTGACGAATAAAGACCTTTTTTTCAAAGGTCAGACAGACAGACAGAAATATTTTATTTTTCAAGCTCCAAGAAAACAAAAAAACAAAATGAATAATAAACACTCAGTAAAATTGTTATTACTGATATGTACAATACTTTGGTTGGTTTCCTGAATCACCCTCAACTTAGAACTCCAAAGTAAAGAGGTGATGATAAAACAGAAGCGGTTTCTCAGCATTCGTATCATGAATAAATCTACATCAAGTAAAACTAAGAAACCAGCCTCAGATAAAATTTGGTAAAAAGTATATTAAAAACAAGTAAAAGATAAAATCGATTTTGACCTCAAAGGTCATCGTCAGTCATCTTGTTCAAATAGAATCATAATACTGATATGTATAATAACATATGATAAGAGTATAGTGCAGTTTAATGGCGGCCTGAAGGGAGACTGCGAATGGACCGATTAGGGTCTTCGAGTCAAGCAGCCACCCACAGACTAAACCCATCGTTAAAAACGATCAGTTAAACCCGCTTATTAAGCATTAAGTAGAAGCAAGTGCTTATTTATAATATGTATTTAAAATTTGCTTTTTTAAACTTGTCTTAAATCTATTAAATGATAGATTTCTAATGTCAGCGGAAATAGCCTTCCAAATTTTGACACCTTGAAACTTGATAGATTTTTGACAGCGAACAGTTGAGTATTTCGGAGGGTAGAGGTTATTTTGTGCTTGGGATCTTGTTGCTCGACTATGAATTGTTGAGGTGGGAATAAATAGGTCAAAGAAGCAGTGTGGAAGAGATTTTTTTGAGTGTAGGTACATTAGTTTACTAATTTCAAATTGATATAGATCGGTAATTTTTAATATTTCTAATTTGTGGAAAAGAGGTGTAGCAGAGGTAAGTTGGTTGCTGTTGGAGATAATACGCAAAGCCTTATTTTGGAGTCGCTGCAATTTTGATAAGTATGCAGGAAAAGTAGGCTACTACCCCAGAGAGGCAAAGCATATAGGAGATGGGGATGTATTAGAGAATAGTAAAGAAGGATCAGAGCAGATTTGGGGAAAAGGAATCGTAGTTTACTTAATATACCAACAGCTTTGGCGACTTTTATTTCAATTTGGTTGATATGAGGTTGGAAGTGCAATTTAGAATCAAGGGAGACGCCTAAATATTTACAAGAGTTTTGGCATGCAATCAAACAATCATTATAACATATGTTTAGGTCTAAACTAGGTGAATTTGACTTAAAAGGAATAGTTAGGACCGAAGATTTTTGAGGGTTAATTTGTAATTTATTGGCATTGCACCAAATGTTGAGATTTTGCATTTCCTGGTTACAATCTTTTTCTAGATGGGTAGAAGAATGACTTAGAACTAGGCAGGTATCGTCTGCAAAAAGGCGCGGTTTGATAGAGGTGGCGTTAGGGAGATCATTGATGTAAACAAGGAATGGGAGGGGGCCGAGTATTGACCCTTGAGGCACCCCAATTTGAATAGGTTTGCATGAAGAATTACAGTTGTTTATAGACACAAATTGTTGCCTTGTATTAAGATAACTCTCTATAAGTCTATATGCCGGTCCGCGTATGCCATAGTGATACAATTTTTGAAGCAAAATTTTGTTAGAAACTGTGTCGAAAGCTTTTCGAAGATCCATGAAAAGAAATGCTGAATGTTTTTTATTCTGAATAGCATCATATCCCAGGGACGTTACATCTAACAATGCATGCAAAACACTGTGTTTTTCTTTAAAACCGTATTGATAGTTATACAGTATATTGTGTTTACCAAAAAACTTTATCAAGCGATTTTTTATAAGCTTTTCCAAAACCTTAGATAGACTTGGGAGTAGGGAGATAATTACTTGTGAAACTTTTATTACCAGATTTAAAGATTGGGATGACTTTGGCCTTTTTAAATATTTGTGGAAAAACACCTTGTTGGAATACATATGCAAAATACACATAAAGTATTGGCGCTAATACGTCATTACCCGTCCTTAGAAATAGTGATGAAATATTGTCATAGCCGCAGGCTTTATGGGGATTAAGGGAATTAATAGCATTATAAATCTCTAATGGTTCTGGAGCCTCTAGTACTATAGTTGAGGGAATTGCATTGTCAAGGAATTGTTTAAAGTCAAAATCACCTGATGTGTTAGCACTTTTTGCGATTGATTGGCCAATTTCAACAAAGTAATTGTTAAATTGTTCCGAAATATCGACTGGATCATCAAAAATCGTTTCGTCTACAATTAATTTTGTGGGATAAGGGCTGTTTGGACGTTTATTGGGAAGAACAGAATTTAAGAATTTCCACAGTTCTTTTGGATTGTTTTTCCTACCATTTATTGCATCCTCACAATACATTTTTTTTGAAAGTTTTTTTACCCGAGTGAGTTTATTTGCATACTTCTTGTAAAATAATTTTTTTGAATTAGTGCCACATAAAAGATGAATTCGATGTAATTTTGGTTATTCTTGATCGAAATTAGCAGACCTTTTGTTAGCCAGGGCTTTTGCAAAAATCGTCTTTGTTTTCTGGAAGCTTTTTGTATAGGGGCATGCTTGTTGATAATTTTAGATAAGGCATTCATCAGTTCGTTAAAATGTTCATCAAAAACACTTTCAGAGATATTAGTGGCTTCTGTGGACTTCTTAAAGTTATTGCATATTGTTAATAAGCTGGACATTAAATCATTACGAAAATCATCACTGTTGACCGAATCTATCTTGCGATATGTCTACAAATTTTGATTCTTTTTAGGAGTTTTGAACAGCGGATTAGAAATGGTACAAAAGATGGGATAGTGGTCAGATATACTATAGGTTAAAACACCTGAAGATATGGATGAATCACTGTCATTTATCATAATATGATCAATTACTGTACTTGAAGTGTTTGTTACTCGAGTAGGTTTGGTTATAAGAGAAGCAAAAGCATTACTTTGTAGTAAGAGGAAATAGTCTGATAAAGGTGATCGTTTAGGATCAGAACTTAAATCAATATTGACATCCCCTAGAATCATAACTTTGCTCCCTTTACGATTTAAAGATTGCATGTTTTGATCTAAGGCTTCAAAAAAGGCATTGTAGTTATTACAGGGATGACGGTATATCACAGCGAAAACATAACTAATTTTGCGGCTAGGAAATTCTACGTTTATCCAAAGATCTTCACAGCCCGTAACATTTAAGGAGAGATTATCTTTAATTGCAAAGTTTAAAATGTTTGAAATATAAGCACCAACGCCGCCAGCTTTTGTGGGCGAGGGAGAGTGGATAAAGGTGTAACCAGGGATGTCAGTATTAATATAAGGATTGATATTGATGCGGGTTTCAGATAAGAAAATAATAGTAGGATGACTAGAGAAATTACATAGAAGTTCATTAAGTTCTTCAAAATGGGATTGCAGTGAGGAAATGTTTAAGTGTAGGAAGAAGTGAGAGGTACGGTTGTCGATATCAAAGGCTTTAGTATCAAGTTTAAAAACTTCACAGGGTTTAACGTTGTCACTAAAGGATTGAAACAAGATATCAGGCAAGTTGCTTTGATCTAATTCAGAGGCAGTTTCTGAAGTGGCTGCTTGACAAACGTCATCGAAAACATTCAAATTTACAGCCATATTGAGTAAAATAAAGTAAACAACACGACACAAAATAATTAAACAAAAGCGAGGCGTAAAGAGTAGACAAAAAACTGTTTGTAGATCTAGTTAAAGAGATACGTATAGCATTATTGTTAAAAGAGCGAAGGTTCTATTCTCAGCAAACATGTATTGAAAGACAGTACCTTAACATAAGTATATAACAAGTACATAGATAGATAACAAAGAGCTATGAGACACCAACGTTAAAATCGCTATAAACCAAAATTTTTGCCATCAATATATAAGTCATAATGGCCTTTTTCGGCTCTCCAGTAGTTTTTTTGTTTTGAGATCTAGCTTCTTTAAATGCAGGTAACAATGATTTGCCCTCTTCTTGGAATAATTTGGGTAAATGTTCAGTAACATACTGTGAGCGCAGAAATTGAAGTCGCCTTCTATCATTGTGCGCCTTCAGATTTTCAAGATTTGAAAAAATTAAGTTTTTGTCAGAGGCATTTGTAACTTTAATAATAATTGGTCGATTGATCTTTACCTTGTTTTTGTACGTTGGTTGTCGAGGGAGCCTGTGATAATCAGCTAACGTAATTTGGGATGGATTTGCGATGTTCAGGCCTTCTTTCATAAAATTTTGCAGTATTTTCAGTGTTTCATCACGTGTTTCCCACGCAGAGTTGCTGTTTTCTTCTAGACCATGGAATAGAATATTGAATCGTTTTTCATATGATTCTTGCATGATAGCATTAGTTTCGCGATGTTTTTCAGCGTCTTCTAGGGTGTATAATCGTTGGAATACTGTGTTCAGATCACTATCAAAAGCCGTTTTGTTCAAAACGCATTCTATTTTTTTAAACCGATCTTCGAACTGTTTTTTCGCTTTATCAGAGGCCTTATCCTTCTTTTCCAAGTTGTTCACTATTATTTCCATATCTTCTAAATCGCTGCTCTTTGCTGTTTCATTTAGGATATTTTCAATTTGTTTGAATCGATCTTCAAATTTTGTTTCTAGTAAATCCAAACGTTTGTTGTACTTTTCTTCTAAACTGTCCAATCTCGATGTTAAAGTGTTAACTTCTATCAGAAGTTTATCCAGCTTATCGCCAATAATTTCAGACATGCTGTATCAGTGCTAGAATCGAGACCTTTTCAAATTGCTGCTTTGATTAGCTGTAGTTTGTTTACTCGTGCCGAGTGTCACAGCTGCTGTCTACAAGCGACCTGCTACTAGCATTGCAAAAAGGTCTATCATTTTTAAGTAAAATCAAAACGGGGCCTCTCGTTGTTTAAATCTGGGCTTGACCTCCCTCATTTTCTGGCTGGCTACGCCCTGCATCTCATCTCTTGTAAAAGTAAAACATGATCTCGAGTCGCCTATAAAAGGTTCTTGGGTTACAATTTTTTGGTCTTCATGTTTTTGTGCAGCGGTAACCAATCAGCGGACCTGATTCTTTTAAATCTGCCAAATAAAATAATACATCTGGTAAAAAGCATTTTTCCAAGGTTGCGCATCGATACAAACTAACGTTCTTCTATGATTATCTATCGCTATCAGAGATAGATCTATTTGCAAAGCTGCAAACTTGCACTCGAACTCATTTTCGAAAAAAGTTGATTGAGTAGCCTACTGGGGTCGAAATTATCCTAAACTTGGCAAAAACTAGCTTACATAACATAAACTCGGTCAAAATTACTCCCGTAACTCGAACTTGGAAAATCAATCACGAATAACTTGAACTTGTCTTGCAAGCTGTCTCGACTACAACACATGCGAGCTTGCTGCTCTCCAATTTCCTGACCTAGAGTTTGCTGGCCTCCTATCTGCAAATTCACCTCCAAGTGCTCGGCTAACATATATATAAGAGCAGCAGCAGGGTTGGACTAAGGGAGAGGGGTTACAACCTTGTGCCCCCCCAAAACAAGCTTCCCCGGCAAACAAAAGTCTTCCTTAAAATGTCGGCTGCTAAAGTTAAAATCAGGCATTGCCCTGCTCTTCTGCAAAGAACAGCTCCCCCATATGCAAAAAATAGTCCCCGCCCCCTTTTTAACACGTATAGGCCTAAGAGTAGTCTATCACAAAAATCACAATCCAAGAAACCGCATGGAGATCAATCACAACCCAAGGATCATAATCGTTGTATGAACAAGGCTGGACGAGACCGTAGCGTAGGTGTGGACTAGCAAAAAGTTTGGAATATATTAAGGTTGGCAAAACTTCTGTACTGGTCGGACAACTAAACGAATTGTTTAAGGAAAGCCATAGCAAAAGGCTTTATTTTTCTCTTATTGGGCAACTATTTTCGTCACATATTTACCGTTCATCTTATGAGCTCAGGGTGATTTGGGCAAAAAAAGCCAGAAAGTCAGGCGAAGGGTCAGCAACCGAATCGACCTGCCTGGACAACACGGCGACTTTGATTGTTCTAGTAATGCATTTTGGCATCCATTATGTCAACTCATAGGACACATGCAGTTTTCAACATCTTCGGCAGCAATTCGCACAGTTTCAAAAGCCACTAGAACAAGATAGCTGTAGCAAGCGCTTCCCTTGTGGAAGCCTCTTTAATACTAGCCCCTACATAGCCAAAAAATTGCGGTTTTAAGCTTCTGCTTCATGTGAAAAATAGCGGGTTAGCGAAAATATGCAAGGTACAGACATAGCCTTCGTGTTATTACACGAGCAGATCATAATTCTAACATCTTGGTTGCAAAACTTTGTATCGGTGAAATATAGATTCTTAAGAAGAGTTTAACAAGTATTTTCAAATTAAGTAATTTGCAAGTGGCCCAGTTGAGTGGAGAAACTGCAATGAAACACAAATAAAATAACCAAAAATAAAAATTTAAATAAAAGGGCTAAAACAAAAATTTGCCACGTATAAAGCCATTTCACTTGCGGCTCATCTCATTATCACAGCGATTGCTTTTAAAAATTGTTTTTCAAAATCTTCTTCGCTGAAACGTTTACAAGATTGTCTCGCATTCACTGCGATTTCAGTTCGTTCATCATCGGAAAGATCGAAGATTGTTCGTAAAGCTTCGGAATAAGTTAGGATCGAGTCGGCAAGAAATCCAGTTCTACCGTCTTGATCATCCTGGAAACACGAAATAAGCAGAGTTAAAACACAACAACCGATGATCGCATAAAGTAAACTAAATCAGTGACCGGTGAACGTGTAGGTAGAGACGCCACTATCGACGATGAAGATCTGGGGTTCGATTCCCGGGCCGGTCAAATCGGACACAGGCCAGTGATGATCGGAGTCAACAATTTTTGACTCCTACTGCGCTCCTGCCCCGAAAAATTTGACTCCTACTCCAATTGTTTTAAAAATGTTAAATTCCGACTCCTGTTGATAATGCAGTTTCAGTAGATTAGCAAAACACATCTGAACTAAAAAATGAGGAAAAACTGTAAAAAAAAAGCCAACTCCTGCTCCGCTCCGGCTCCGATTGTTTTAAAAGTGGCTCCTACTCCTACTCCGGTCAAAACTGCGATACTCCGGCTCCTGCTCCGGTTGTTGATCATCTCTGACACAGGCTCGCCACCGTTGCCATGTTTCTTCGGAGCTGTGTCGTCCAGGCGCTAATCCGCAGGGATGGACCCACCACTTTCGCTGTGATACCACGAGAAGAGTTTTCGTTTCATCAATGGCAAGATTAAGTTTCGTTTTCTCAACACCTTATCTTGTAAGTGAAATGGTCAACAGCTTGACATTTAAAGTAGATAAAATGTTCCATAACGCAGAGTAGCCTACATTCGTCATTTTCTAGACACAAATGAAAAAAGAACTAATAGAATAGAGGTAAACTCCCTAGTCTTTTGGTTCGAATTCTCATTGACACTGGCTTGGTCAGTAATGGTCACCCCTTGTCGTTGATACATTTTGATATAACTTCAGAGGACCCCAAAATTTTGTATTTAGGATAAGTTAAGAACAGCTGTAATAGAAATCAGGACAAAAAAATTTAAGCTCATGTGAAAGCAAAGTAATCTCACTCTGATAATGTCCATCTTTGGGCCTCCGGAGTCGTGAGCAAGAGCAATAACACCGGCAGCTTGAAATTCCACCACACCTGCAAATAAGTCATAGTTAATTCGACAGAAAGTTGATGAAGATGTTTGTGATCTGGCAAGTTGACCAGTGGCGTATGTAGGGGGAGGGGGAATGAAGGGCGATGCCCCCCCAAAACAACCTTACAAAAAAATTAAAAACGAGCGAAATTTGATAGTTACTGTGTTACAATAGGGTGTCAGAAGGGGTGGGGGTAAGTTGAAAATAATCCAAATCCAAACTGGCACGAATTTCAAAGCAAAAATTTGTCATTGGTTTTGAGTTTTGTTTCAATTCTAAAGTGAGAATGGTTTTGTTAGTAATGGCGAAGCCCACTGCTGCTAATTTGCAATTTAAAAACTATTATGCTATTGCATTGGAAAAATAAAAATGCTACTACTACTATGCCCAACGTATAAGTTGATGTTTTTTTTTAACTTCACGGTCAGCCACCTGTCAATGGCTATTTTTATTGCATAACAGACTTGCTAACTCAACCAGCTTTGGTTAAAGACGATAAGATCCAAACGTAAATCAAGTTCTTATTGCTCTGACCTGAAGTAACAAAAATTTAGATCTAAATAAGGATTTTATAACGACTATATATGCAACCAAGTCAGCCTTGACTTGCATGATTCAACGCCTACCTGTTGTGTTGCTCGCGCTCTTTTCTACGCCTTCATCAATTTTAGTGAGAAACTTGTGTGTTTGTGCTATCGTTACATTTTAGCGTATTGACGGTCAGAAATGTTTGGACAGATTGATTGATTATAGGCTCAGAAAAAATGCACTGCAGCTAGTTAATAGCTCAGATGGCTGAGTGGTATAGAGCGTCCGTCTCTTCAGCTGTAGACTCGGGTTTGATTCCGAGTCGGGTCAAATCAATGACTTTAAAATTGATATCCACAGCTTCCCTGCTTGATGCTCAGCATTAAAGGGACAGTGTGTGGAGAACAAGCCGGCAAGTTTACTTGTTGTGCCGTTGGGAAAGGTACTTAGCGGGATTCCCCCTTCTTGATGTGGTAGACAGATGGTTGGCAACTCCAAAGTGAGCTCGTCAGAGCGCATTGATCGCTTTCTCGTGATAAGATAAATATGCAACTAAAAAAAATAGCCCATTGAGTAAAACAAGAAGAATATTCGAGTTAACAGGTTTTCAAGAAATATGCGATCGTTTTGGTAATATTTCGATGGGTGATTCTAGCTGTAGAAACAATATGATAACCAAGCGCGTAGGTAAGGGAGGTTCGCGGATTCAATTATGTGAAATCATTCATTTACTTGTTTATTTATTTTTGACAAGACGTGCAACGGTGCAAAACATGTGAGCGTTTTCCAAACTGGGAGACGTGGACATTGGACAAGTCCACCCTGTATAATCATTTAAAACTATAGGTTTACGTAGGCTATTATTGGAGCGTCGTGATTGATATTATGCGAGGGAAGCGTAGTAACAAGTTTGAAAACCACTGCTCTAATGTGTACGCTTATGGGCGATATTGCAAAGCTTGTAATCTTAAAACATGCTAGAATCGTGATACAGAAAATACTGTAGTTTAATGAAAGACTTCAGTACGTCCACTAAATCTCAACACACTATAAAGAACAAGGTTTTAGAGATGGGCGAATAGTAATCATTCGTTAAAAAGTAACGGTTAACAAGAAGTAACAGATGCGTTTTATCAAAATAACGATTCCAAATTGTATTCGTTTATTATCTAATTCCCTCTTTTCACTCTTGCCTGAAAACAGTAATAGAAAAAGTTTTTCCTTAAAACCAGTCAAGAAAACGACCCCTATTATTTGCCTGCCATCATTTCATACTGCTTCTGACAAGTCAACAAAATTAACTGAAATCGTTTGATTCTAACTTTGTGAAATGATTTCTAGGTAGCAGTAACAAGCAGCAGATATTTCCTCTCTGCATGTGAGCGACGGCATGCGCATTGCGTAGACAAAAAAGAAAAATATTGGCCATCGCGGCAAGTGTGATGGTTTTATATTTTACTGCTCTTTTTTCAGCTGGAATCGGAAATCGTTCGATTCGAATTCGTATAATGATTACTAAGTAACAGTGGTGTAAAGTAAGGAAGTAGTTTTACTTAAACTTAAGTAGACTACTTAAGTAGTATTACTTGGTAACTGGTACTTACTTAAGTGATTTGAATTTCGACTGCTTATTCTTCTACAGCGTAGTGTAATAAAAAGTAATACTACTTATGAAGTTTTGAAAATGATAAGTAGTTACAATTGTGCAAATGATGAAACCATGGTTGAAAATATAATTGGCAACACTACTATTTGGCAGTGTTTTTTTTTTTTTTACAGAAAAGTTTTTTTAGCTTAGTGATTTCATTAGTTGTTTCTTGTTTATTTGTTTTCTAGACATTGGACTTGCGTTTTTCAGAATAAAACACACTTCACTTCTTTTAATGTGCTAGATTATCTTGATTATGCTTTTGCATCAGCAAATCGTTAAAATTTCAATTGTAGAAATTATGTTTTGTCAAAGCTTAGGTTCGTAGCCTTGCTTTCGCAAATGCTACTTTTTACTTAAGTATAGCTTCGATTTGACGGTACTTCTTACTTTTACTTGATTAGTCTTAACACCCACTACTTTCTACTTTACTTCAAGTAGTTTTGGCCATTGGTAACTATACTTTTACTAAATTAGATTTGTTGACTACTTTTTACACCACTGCCAAGTATCCTAAGCATCAGATAAAAAGTAAGAGATATCTTCTCTCTGCTATTGAGTGTCATGCGCAGACAAATAAGAAAAAATATTCGTCGTCGCATGGTGTTTAATTGTTTTGATTCTGCTGCTCTCTTTAGATTCGAATAGATTTTAATTCGTGATTACCTAAACGAATACTAGTAACGGACAAAAAGTATCGAATATCTTTTCTAAAGTAATCACTCGGAACCGTTACTCAAAAGTAACGGTTAAGCACTGTAAGCACATCTCTACAAGGTTTCCCAGCTGGGGATGCTTGCACCCCTTGAGGGCGCAAGGAAGCATTCCAGGGGGTTCAAAACGGCTTATAGATTTTTATCTTGTATTAAGAGTGCTTCTACTTTCGGTTGTTCAGTGTCAATTTTTCAGCGATGTTACGCTTTAGTAATATGTAATTCCCAAACGTCTGAGTGGCGTAAAACCGTTAGCCTCTTTGTGATTGACTACAATCAAGCTCTGATAACAAAATGCGTCTGACTCAGCAAAGGAGTAGAGACTGTATTGACTATCCTATACCTTGCATCAGCGACGCTTTCAAAAAGGCTAAAAACTCTAAAATTGATAGCTCCGCTGGGGGAGCTTACAGCGTTCTCCCAGATCCCCCATACAGCTGAACACCTGCTGGGTTTTTGACGCAAAGTCGTTACAAAAAAATATTTGAGATCAACAACACGCATGAATTCATTTCAGCTCTAACCATTACGAACATTTGGTGGCTGATCACTCGCATAGTTTGTGAGGTGCAAGAACATATTAAAAAATTTGAAGGAGCGCGGAGAATGAAAATGGTTGGGAACTGTTTTACTGTAAGATAATACAAAACAAAAAAGTTCCTAAAATGCTTAAATGTGAACACTTACGTTTAAGTATATGAAGTTACTTACGACAGTCGACAGACAATGATTATTAACCAAAACCTGACTTTCACGTTAAAAAATCATTTTAAAATCTCAGTTTGTGATTCAGCTTTATTACAGCTTTTCAACTTGTCAAATGTGGCCACCCTTTATAAATAATAATAATGCCTCTGAAGTTGACTTCTTACGTTCAAGAACAAAGCAGTAGAAGCCACAATTATTTCTCCAGCAAGTTTACTTGTTGTGACGCTGGAAAAGGCATTTAACGGGATCTTGGTGTGGTAGAAAGATGGCCGGCAACTCCTAAGCAAGCTCATTATAGTAATTTGATTGCTTTCTCGTGATAAAAGGAAAAAGATGCAACTAAATGCAAAGACTAGTTGAAAAATTAAACCCAGTTTTTCTTGTTGAAACATTGATTGACATGACGTTTCAGTGAAACCTTACCTTAATTTTTAGTTTCTTTTTTTTATCTCAGAAGTAAACAAAAATGAGGATAAAACCTCACCAATTCCAAAATGCTCATTCGCCATTGTATGAATACCAACTGTTGATCGCTGAAGAAGATCTTTCAATTCATCGTACGAAATGTTGGTTTTTATTGACACGTGATCAGTGATTTGTAATTTCTCAGCTAATAACGCCAACTCAGCAACTCGAACTGAAACAAAAATTACAAACTCAAGAACACAGCTTTATCCCGCCCAATCGACTCTGAATCAAGAAATCGCCTGTTTGAAACAAGAAAATCTCTTCTTTTTCGGTAAAAAAAAAATCAAATCTTCATTACACTCGCGGTATTGCGCGGAAGCGTGTAACGAATGGCGGGGCCCATCTCCGCGACTTAACGCCTGAGCAACACAACTGAGTAGAAACATCGCAGCGATGGCGGTATTGTGTCGGACCGGCCTGGGAATTGAACCAAAAACCTCTCGCACTTTCCTTTTTTTGCTTCTCAGTCAATTTTCCTTAAGAGTCGTAGCGAGAGAAGCACACCGACATTGAACAGCGAGAATTTTCATCTCATTATTTACTTTCAAATCAAATCTTCATTATACTCGCGGTATTACGCCGAAGCGTGTGACGTATGGAGGGCCCATCTCCGCGGCTTAGCGGCTGGGCAACACAGCTTCGAAGAAGCGTCGCAGCGGTGGCGAGCCGTTGGCGACACTGCGCTGATTTGACCGGACCGGGGTTCGAACCCCAGACCTCCCGCACTGAAAGTGTGCGCTTGGCAACTGAGCTAACGACCGGTTTTTATTTACTTTCATCTCCTTTATTCCTGCACCCCCCAGCCAGAACAAGATGAAAATTGGTTCTTTCCGATTCCTTCAGATGAGAATGAAAATCGTGGAATGCTTGGACCTAGAAGTTGACGTCACGTAAGCACAATTCAACTAAATATAACTAAAAACTTGTATACGAAAGCGATATGGAAAAAAGGACAAGCAAGGTTTTGGACTCGCAAATACTTTTTCGAGAGTTCAAGCTCACCAACAATTTCCATGCGAATTCTTCATTTCCAACTTTTGAGAATTTGAGCTCAATAATTTCTACCGATTTTGTGCCAAGTCAAGCAGTTTTTGCCAAGTTTCAGATATGTTCAAAACTCCAGCAACTTATTTTGACTTCAATTTCGCAGCCCTGGACCACAACTCCCTACTTGTAAAGCGTGGTTCTTCTCGCAGACCAAAACTCAATACCTGTGAAGCGTGGTTCTTCTCGCTGACCAAAACTCAATACCTGTAAAGCGCGGTTCTTCTCGCTGACCAAAACTCCTTACCTGTAAAGCGTGGTTCTTCTCGGGGCGAAATTGGCCGATCGAGAGGATCAGCTTTGGTGATGACGAATCGCTGTTCCGACCTTCTAACGGCAGCATCAGAAATCCGCGAATATCGCACGGAGGAAATATTTTGTGAATAGTTTCTTGTTTCCACAACGAAGCAACGTGCCCTAGTGTCCAGGACGAATTCACCATGACAGAACTAGCGCACGCACCGCACACGCCGTACACGTACGCAAACGCCCTGAAACAATTCGCAATTTTTAAACCAAAAATTGTAATTCATTAGCACCTATAAATTTACAAAAAAAAAAAAACTATAAACAGATTCACAATTTATTAACAAAATTCATAAACCAGAAATTGCAAATGTGGCAAAATTCAACAGAGCATTGAGGTCAGACGAGATTTATCCAATCCAAGACGAGAATCAATCTCTTCTCGTCCAATCAGACACGCTCATTCTTCATATCTACGTTGTTGAAGCGTTTCGTCATTCTGGCAATTTTCCGCCCTAATGCAGCGGGAAAGCTTTCTCCGAGATACTCGTCATGATTTGCAACCTGTCCCTTCACTTTTCTATGAACCTAACGTCAAATTCTGATGATATCCAAACAACAAATATTTTTTATTAGTTGCATATTTACCCTCCCATCACAAGAAAGTGATCAATGCGCTATACGAGTTCGCTTAGGAGTTGCCAGCCATCTGTCTACCACATCAAGAAGGGGCAATCCGCCAAGTGCCTTTCCCAACGGCACAACAAGTAAACTTGCCGGCTTGTTCTCCACTAATGCTGAGCGTCAAGCAGGGAAGCTGTGAATACCAAGTTTAAAGTCATTGGTTTGACCCGACTCGGAATCAAACCCGAGTCTACAGCTAAAGAGACAGACGCTCCATACCACTCGGCCATCTGAGCTGTTAAATACCACATCGCTATCAGTGCAAGAGATATTGGGTTCGGTTCACGAACAAATCGAAACAGTGTCGCTAACAGCTCGCCACCGCTGTTATGTTTCTTCGGAGCCGTGTTGCTTCGCCACGCAGATGAACTCGCCAATCGCTACACACTTCGGTGCAACACCACGAGTATCTGCCATCTCATTCGGTGCAATACCACGAGTATCTGCCATCTCATTCGGTGCAATACCACGAGTATCTGCCATCTCATTCGGTGCAATACCACGAGTATCTGCCATCTCATTCGGTGCAATACCACGAATATCTGCCATCTCATTCGGTGCAATACCACGAGTATCTGCCATCTCATTCGGTGCAACACCACGAGTATCTGCCATCTCACCTGTAATAAGCGAGCTTTGCGCTCGTTAGTGACTTGCTCCTTGCAATCACGGGGCGGTTATTGAAAGATTGATTTTGGTTTCCAACCACTGCCAGCATGTCCGTGCTGATGGTTGGATAGTGTACGTAACAACCCGTAGCACAACCACCCAAATATTTAAAGACAGGAAGAGTGAAAGCGTATCTAAAACAAAAATTATACAAGTTCCTGCAATATTCATTGCATTATACCAGGGGTTCTTAAGCATTTTTGTATTCTTTACCCCTTGCCGATTGAAAAAGTATGATTTACGTAACGTATGAATTTTTATGTAACGTTGAATGAATTTTGAAAAAGTATGAAAAAGTATGAATTTTTATGTAACGTTGAAATTTTACTAGAAATCTATTAAGTTAACTGTGCAAGAACTGCAGCAAGTTCTTTTGCAGCGCGAGCTCGATAATGTTTTTGTTCATGAAATCTCTCACCCCATCGTGTCAATGTAAACATCAGGAGGATGACGTAACAATGCTTCCACGCCCAACACAATAGAGCCTAGACTTTGACCGAGAAGTGTGAGCAGAGGGTACTGGTTCGCTTCCACCCAAGCTCGGTTTTGAAGAAAAATAAATTGAACTTCTCGTGGGAGCGAAATTCCAAAAGTTGATTGAGCTTTTTTGGAAATTGTTTGAGCAGAAACCTCAACATCACCGGTGTAAATAACGCAATGAACTGATGGATACCTGGAATATTAACCTCGATTAAACAGGAACTATACGTCACTCAGATGCATCAGAAATAAAATACTCTCATAACTGGACGTTTCGACAACATAGATACAGCTGTCATCATCAGCAGTAGGTGCAAAACTGCACATACAAATATTCAAAATTGTTTTCAATCGAAGAAAGTTTTACGTTACAAAGAAAGGAGTTTGATGCAAAATAATCAGTATTTTCAAAACACGAACAATGTAACCAGTAAAAAATTCAAAATGCATATACAATTTCAAAGCGCTTACACAATGAAGAGCTTACTGTTTTTGAATCGATCGAACAGCGCACCACAAGACCCGTTCCCCGCCGCCACCTGCATTGCAGTAAGGATGGAAAAATCCAACCGTTATGGAATCTAGATCAACTTTCCTGTGTTTGTAGATAATTGAAGTTGCAAGTTTGAGAAGAAGCAGACATATGATGAGCGCAGCAATTCCACCCAGACATAATGAAAGAAATATTCGAAAAATATTATCCATTTCAATTTAATGTTAAAGTCACTTTTAATTTTTGAATCCTTTGGCCCTACTCCAAATACCTTCAGGTCAGACGATTCTTGTTTGTTGCTGTCTAATTTCATAGTTAAGATTGGTGAAAAACAGAATCAGTCTGCCACTTATAAAAATCTATTAAAGGAGATATATTTCGCTATAACAGCATCATCAGTCTTTATTCAAATAGAATCTTAATAGATTTTTATAAGTGGCAGACTGATTCTGTTTTTCAATATAATGTTGATTAATCAATGTGTTTCGTAAACATAACCTAAAAATCAACAATAATCAAAAACAAAACAATAAAACACAATACAAGCAATGCCAAACAATAAAAAGTTACTTGATGACGAGTTCACAAATTTATGCAGTAATTACAAGTGTGTTTCGATAACCACATTCAAAAAATAGTCTCACATATTTGGTTTGTAAGCTTGGCATGGCTGGTAATTCTGTGAAATCTCATTCATACTAAGAAGCGTAAATCCAAAATAACATTCACAAAGATGAAAAATCGTTTCTTGTGGGAACAAGTGATTGTAGCACATCTCTACGAGGTGAACATTATTTTCCCAAGCGTTGCAGTGAGTCAGTGACGTAGTGAATGCTCTAACAATTTGCTTATTGCAAGTGCTTGAGCTTGCCCGACCAGAGTATCTGACACCAACCTATGTTTTGTTATTATCCTTGCCAGATAACTAGTTCCCAACTTGAAAAAAGGAACAGAAAAAATAGAGGAAGGTGTTTGATCCATCAGTGTAGGGTTACACGTAAGTTTGGAATTCAAGCAACTCTAATGCATTTTCAAAAAAATCCAAATTGTTCAAAGAATTATATCAAATCTAGGAGATATCTGTAATAACACCAAAATTAGCTGGACGCCTTGTTTCCACTTTCATCATCTTCTTCATTATTTTTCTCTTCAATTAATTTTTCAATTTCTCTTCGTCGTTTCAATCCTTTCGCAAAAATAAACAGCGTTGGATCAAGTGGAAGGTATCCACTCAGTCCTAAAAGTCTTCGAACCGGACGAACAGGATGAGCTCCCATTGCAAGATGATATTTTATTCGATCGTAATTTAGCGCACAAACTTTTTCATTGAACATGTTTGGCATCGGATCAAAAACTCCAAGTTGTTCAATCTGAAAAAACAAGAAAAATATATGATACAAGACAAGAAAGCAGTAAAATCACCCGCACCCCCTCCCCCCAACCATAACAGTAATAACATAAATTAAACAAGTAGTCCCTTCACAATCGTTGCTCAATGACAACAACGACTGTTCCCTCTAAAGTTTTAGCAATTGTGAATTTGCCCAAACATAAACTATAATATTTGCCCAAAGATTTGGGAGCTTAAAGAAAGTCTGATGCACTTTTTGGCTCAAAGTCGAGTTTCCAGAGTATGAAGCTTCTGTTTTGCACCAAAACATTGAACACTTTAATGCAAATTTGAACAAAAATCACTATTTCAGTTAGCAAGCTCACGAGAAAATTGAAAATATTCGCCAAAATTTCTCAGTTTTCTAAAATTTTGTACTTTAGAGGAGCAGTAATGAAAACATTAAGAAACTAGAAATTATGCTGAAATATTTTCAATTCATCACGACATCATGAACATAAAGTATACCTCTGAATCTCTTCCATCCAATCTTTTAGCGAGAACAATACGGAAACTTGGTCGATTTGTGCAACCATCCAGAGCAAGACGAATAATATTATTACTTTTTAATCGCAAAGTTCCATCAAATTGTTCTGTAACTTTTACATTATCATAATCTTTGAAAAGATAATCCGCACCTTTTGCAATATAACGAGTTCTTGTTACTCGAAACGGTGTGTCAAATCCTGTTTTGGAAATTAACTGAACTAAATTTAACCGAACCATTCTAGAAACAAACATAATAAAAATATAATTTAAGTGATTCGTTTCCGCTCTCAACTGTGAACAGAGAGTCACTCAAGGATATCAGCAGATCAAAGCGGTTCAACAGAAAGCAACACAGATATACTTGACAACATGGAATAAAACCACAGAGACGAATACTATGACATTCAAAAAACAAAGCAAGCATAAACATGCAAGTTGGACCGTCAACAGCATTGTTTCAAAAGGTACATATGCCGATTTGACGCGAACAAACTTGATGCAAAATGTGTGAAGGTGGAGAGGGCATTAAAACCGGGTTTTCACCTCCCAATCTTCACCGTTTTCCAATCATTCCAACTCCCTGACCCCTACCGCTATCCATCTCCCCACCCGCACATATTTTGCGTCAAATAGTCCTCGCGTCAAGTCGGCCACGTCAAATTTGTTAGCGTCAAATTGTATGGGTCAAATTGTCTTGGACCGTGTTTCAAATTCATTCAACAAACAGCATCTTTCATTTAGCAATAAACTAGTTGTCTATAGCGGTAATCCTATTTTTAGGATTATCAGACTTTTGCGGACGCAGCCGCAAATTCTTTAGCATCCTAAAAAAAGAATTTTAATCCTATTTTTAGGATCCTGTAAATGGTTTGCTTTTCCAAACATTTTTTAGCTTTATTAACTTTATTATAACGAGTAATAGCCAATAAACACGTGATACATTTTCCAACTGCAATGTACGTAACAAAAATCAATTTTAAATACGTAAAGTGAAGTGCGTCTTAAAAAAAAAGGACTACCAGGAGGGTAATTCTATTTTTGGGATCCTGTAAACGGCTTGCTTTTTTGAATATTTTTTGGTATTTGTACTGTACCTCTATTGTAACCAGCAAAAGCCAATGAAAACCAAAAATGTTGCATTTTCAAACCGCAACATCACAAAAATTAATGCCAAACACGTAAAGAGAAGTATGTCCTAAAAAAAGGACTACCAGGTACAGGTAGGATAATCCTATTTTTAGGATCCTGTAAACAACTTTTTTTGGCATTGGTAGCTCTCTATTGTATAATAACGAGTAAAAACCAATAAACACCAGAAACGTTGCATTTTCAAACTGCAACGTAACAAATATCAATTTCAAATGCGTACCGGAAAAGAAGCGCGCCCTAAAAAGGACTACCAGGACGGAACAGGACTATTCGGCGTGACCGATTCAACGTGAGACGATAAGGGTTAGGGTGTAAGGTTAAGTAATGACGATATTAGGGTTAGGGTCCCAACGTGGAGTAGTCTCACGTCGCATTGGGCACGCCGAATAGCCGCCACGTCGAAATGGGCACGCCGAATAGCCGCGTACTGCTACGAGGAGGGGAAACATTTTTGGAATTGTTAACTCTATTATAACAATAACCAATAAACATCAAAAATGTTGCATTTTCAAACCGCAACGTTGGCAGGATCCTAAAAACAGGATTATATACCGCTCCTGGCATTCCTATTTTAAGGATGCACTTCGTTTTTCGTATTTAAACTTGATATTTTGTTACATTGGGTGTCTAGGGTTTAAATCCTGGGTCGGTCAAATCGGCACAGTGTCGCCAACGGCTCTTCACCGTTGCGACGGTCCTTTGGAGCTGTGTAGTCCAGGCGCTAAGCCGCGGATATGGGCTCCGCCACTCGTTACACGCTTCGGAGTATTGCCGAGAGTATAATGAAGATTTGATTTTGATTTGACGAAAAGCTGTTTGAAAGAATTCTTTATACTTGAAAGTAAAGCTGCTGCTTGCATCTTGTGTTCTGAAGTACCTAAAGCACACTGGAGAGCGTCGACAACAACAATCGAGCTAGAGAAAGATGTGTCGCGAAACTAAAATGTGTCGTTCAGAATAAATTCGTGATTCCTTGTCGCACCCATCCGAGACTGATATTCGTTTCCGAGCATTTTTATGCAATATGGTTAACTGGAAATTTTGTTTTTCAAACCCTATAGATGTGCTTGGAACTTCGTTTTTTATCCTACAATGCGTGACATCAGCTAAATATTCTATTTAGTGACGTGACATTAACTATAGAAAGTAATGCGAATTAAAAAATTGTCAGTACACGAAAAATTACAGCTAAAAAAGAAAACTGAATTAATTTCAATTCCATTGCCCCCCTCCACACACACGCTGAGATACACGTTCAAGCTGCTTTAAAATGTCCGAAATCGTTTTTCAATGCTGCATGAGGAATTATTTGTGTTGGTTACGAAAATATCAAAATTACTTGCGTAATGGAGTATGCTATTGTTGGGTAGCTGTGAGTGCAAAAACAACGTTTTTTTGGATTTAATCTTTTTCTGAAGAAGATACGACTACATAATGCACTGAAGACAGGTAGGAAATCATAAATTCTGCATCGTTTGGTGTAACACCCACAGTTCCAACGCAAGTGGTTCTCGAGATTATGAAAAATAGCAAAAAATGACGTCATAAGTGCGTCGTCTTCAAACCTCAAAATGACGTCATGGCCAAAAAATAATATCAAATTCGCAATCAGCGTCCAAAATCCCATCAGAAAAATGGGTACACATCACAAAAATCGAAAGTGGTGACATTATGGAACACCGTAATATACGTAATACTGTAATACCGGTACTATAAATTAAAAAGAGATGCAATAGAAGAAAGGTTCAAGTTTTTCAAACGCTTTCTGAATATAATAATATTGGGTGCAGAAACTAGGTCATGAGGTAGATTATTCCAAACTTTAATAATGCGGATGAAAAAATTGCCATATTGATCAGTATTGGCACAAAATGTGGATTTAATTTTTAAAGTCATGAGAACGAAGGTTGTACATTTTATCACAGTGTTCAAAATAATTGTCAAAAGGCAAATTACAAATCAGAAAGTTTACGATAAATTTTAAACATAAGAATAATATCAAATTCTAATCTACAGTATTCCAGTGACTTAATCATTAATTTATTCAAACGATCGGCATAGGAGTCGAAAGGTGTATTGCAGAGCAAAAATATATCATGGCTACACTTTTTTGTGCTGATTCCATCAGAAGTATGTCTTGTTTTAAATACGGATTTCATACTGAAAAATTATATTCTAATTTGGGACGAATGTAAGTGATAAAAGCTTTAAGTGGAGTCCAAACATTTTTAGAAAAAGCTCGAAAGATCTGATAAGAACATACAGAGGCTGTAGCAAAGATGAAAACTACAGTCTGACTATCTCCATTATTGTTATTACTCTATGATGCCATAGATATCTTGCTCAAAAATCTCAAACTGATTCAGTCATATCATTATGAATTGGATATGGATGAAAAATTTCGAACTATCCAAAGGCGTCTCACTCCAAACAGCCACTTTCTTAGCATCCTTCCTGGAAGTGGTGGAAATCTTTCAAACCACTACCCTGCCAAGGTAATGCTGCTTTGAAAAATCTAACTCACTTTGGCTTCCGTAAAATGCTCTTTTTCATTCTGAAAAAAATGCTACCGGTATGTTCTGGATGGAGTTTTGACAAGAACAATTGCCGTTCTTGTTAGATCATGCAGTTAAACTGTTCAAAATGAATAACAACAAGTTCAATACTCTGACTCGGTTGCATAATTTTCAAGAACCAGCAGAAAAAATTAGGTCATATTTTAGGAAATATTAAGTCATATTTTGGAAATAATTAGATCATAAAAAATTGCCCTAGTCATGAGAGAACGATTACAATGGAAAGGGCAACAAAGACTAGAAAGCTTTGGTATATATCGCCTCGTTGACAAAGAAAGTGATTCAAGAAAAAGATCTTGTGAAGACACTCCGGACCAGGAAACTGCTAACGAAGTGTTAGACGTCAGCTAAAGTAATCCAGGGAATAACAATGAAGTTTCAAATGTAAATTTGGTAACTAATCCAAGTGATGATCTAAGCAAAGTCAATGGGCCTATTGTACGGTAAGTGATGAGGCAAGTGTAAGTCACCTTAATCTATGTGCTCACTGCTCATAACCATGGAGTTACTAGCCTACTGTACACAGCAATAGTGGCGAGACTCAGAGACTACAAAACCGCACTATGCCTTTGATGTTGCAGGGTTGGCTTTGTCCTCACAGGATCTCCATCTCAAATACCTTGTAAATACATAGCACAATTCATCATGGTCGACAAAAAATATTCTCAAATTTTTCCTAAGGATGAAAGAAGCAAGCTTGTTACCAGTATATCACCTTAATGAGCTCCGTAGCATTTATCATATCAGTGTTTTTACCCTGTTAGACTATGGATATCTTTTCCCAATTAGGAAAAAAATGAAGTTTCGAACAAGTAAAAACTTCCTGAATTGGAAAATTTGATGATGTACCAGTAATCTGGTAATCGCATTTACGCCTGCAAAGATGTCATTTCCACTCAGAAATGATGACATCAAATTTTAATTGAATTGTTTTTTAGCCTACAACTTTACTCAGAGAATTTAAATTTCACCATGGTTTATTTTTTTATTAAAAAAAATGTTGTATTCCAATGTATTTACATTGTAATTGCAAGCTTAAGCTATGCCTATTTCTTTCTCAGTTAAAATACAATTACATCATCAAAATTTTCAATTTAGGAAGTTTTTCCCCTTCTAAAAATTTTTTTTTCTCCTGATTTGGAAAAGATATCCATAACAGGGCAAAGATTCCAATCTGATAAATTACTGGTACTGGTACCGTATACCTAACTGTTAATTGCTTTTTCGCTATATACCGCTGCACTGCTACAACTGTATAAAGGGGATAAATACCAGTTACAATCAAAGATGGGCAATTATCGTGACAATTTATCGGCGATAATTTTTTATCGATTATCGTTATCGCTCAAAACAGTTTGGATTTATTGATTACCGTTATCGCTTTTGTTATCGCCGATAAATTATTGCGATAAACAATCTTTTATGCAGGGCGTGCACACAGTGTTTAAACTTCAAAGTTAGTGAGTTGGTACTAGCTTATGGGAAAAACACAGTGTCCATTAAAACTTGTTGTAATTTTTAAAAATTATTTTTTTGCTTGGCTTAATTTCATGGCAGAGTCAGTGAACTGCTCTCTTTTCTTGAAAAATCTAGAAAAAACATTTTTGCAACTTTACTTACAAAAAAAAAAAAAATTCGTCAATCACATCGAAAATTACATCAATTAAAATTACATCAATCACATCAACATTTATAGCCTATATATTGGAAAAAATTATCGGCAATAATTGATCGATATCACTTTAAGAAATTGAGATTTATCAATTATTGATAACGCCCAGGACTTTTTTAAAGTATTGATTATCATTATCACTTTAGTACAGAAAGATTCATCATGCCCACCACTGGTTACGAAACCATATGTCTGTTAGACAGTTGCAGACTGCAGATGGTAGGGGGCCCACCAAAAAAAGTTTAACTCGGGCACATTGGCGGCTCTCGTAGCGCGTGCATTTCAGATCTGACCACAACTTGCTCAGTGCTGACTTGGGCAGTAGGCTGGCAAGATATTGGCACAGGATAAAGTACTGGTAGACTAAGGCCTATTCTAATTACACTTACCGTAACAGCTCAGATGGCCGAGTGGTAAGAGCGTCTACCTTGGGAGCTGTAGACTTGGGTTTGATTTCCAGTCGGTTCAGACCAATGACCTCAAAATTGGTATTCACAGCTTCCCTGCTTGACACTTAGCATTAACAGTTAAAGAGACAAGAAGAACAAGGCAAGCCAGCAAGCTTAGTTGTTGTACATTGGTCTACTGCTCTGTGCTGGGAAAGGCATTTAGCAGGATTCCCCATCCTGGTCAGGTAGACACTGAGATAGATGGCTGGTACCGGTAACTCTTATCAATCAATCAGTTTTTATTTACCGGTACCTGTTTGCCGGGTCTCGTCTGGGGTAAGCCGTCTGTGTCTAGAATAACCAGTCTGCATAATGCAACAGAAGACGCAGACGGCTTACTCTAGATGACATCTCTGTTTACCAAGTAACTTGAAATTAACAATGCAGAACAATGCATAAGCAAGCTCGTATGGCGCATTAATCGCTTTCTCGTGATAGGAAGGAAGATAACAAATATGCAACTGAAAGATAAGAAATTCCGCAGTTCGGTACCATACCAGTTTCAACAGCTACCCAGTAGGTCTACCGGTACAGATAAACTAATAGTAATCGATGCCAGTAACTAAGCAATGATGCTGCTACTGACTGATCGAGGCACAACCACGTCAGACCTTTCAGTTCTTGATGCCCAGTGTTAGGATGGTGGTGCGTCGCTTCTTTTCTTAGGACAATACTGCTACTAGTACCATACTGGTACCGGTAGGTAGGCCTACCTAGGCTTGTCTATCTCAGATCTACGCGTACAGCAGCTGTCTAGTCTATCATGCAGCTCATTATTTTTATGGAATGTCAACAATCGGCTAACAATATCAGCAACCGATAGTCAGTAGGTTTACTGCTCCATCAGGTGACCGGCTCGGTTACAACACCCCTTGGTCACCGGTTTCTCTAATTATGGAATAGTATGGCATAGTATGGAATAGTACCGTAAGTAAAGCACTGTGGTATAGTATAGCAGACATGGGTGATAGGACGTTTGGGGCACTAGAGTAAAGGAGCCCATATAAAGAGTCAAATTAAGGGTGAATGGCCCTCAGGGTTAAATGTGCCTTAGGCCTAAATTAGGGCAAAAGGAGTCAAAGATCCTCAGGACAGGATGGTTGAAGCAATAAATGAGCCCTAGGAATAAGATGTTAATTTAGAGCACTGGGGCATATCCTATGCATAACTAGGGCTCTAGGACCAATGGGCCTCAGGGCATTTGGGGCAATAGGGGATATGGGTCTCAGCATGTTTTGATCCCTGGCATAGCCGTAGGAGGCAGGGGTGTATACTATTCCATACTATGCCATACTATTCCATACTATACCATACTATACCATACTTTTCCATACTATGCCATGCTATTCCATAAATAGAGACACCCCTCGGTCTCTTACTCGCGATGAGAATCGAGGTCGCTCTGCTTCAACCAAACACGACTTCCCATCTGTGACGTCACAGATGCACACGTTTCGCTTGCTTGGTTGTCAGGTCGTTGATGCGTAAATTAGCTTATTTATTTTTTAGAAATTTGGTGGGTAAACAGTGTCCTTTCGTTTTGACCGCTGCTAATTTCTGTGATTCTGTTGTTGGTATTTATTTATATTTAATCATTATTTCTCCACGGAATGCAGCGTTATCAATACAGAGTTGAATATTTTTCCTCGAAATCATTGTCGAGACACAAAAAGTACGAAACGAAAATAGTTTGAAATATTTCGTATTTTCGGAACGGGACGAAAATGGCTGAAGGAGGAAAATAAAGACACAGTAATTCTTAAAACTGGACCTTTCAGCAGCATAAATTCAGCCGTAGTGTAGAGATATGATAATAGTATGCATTGTGAGTTTGTGACCTCATATTGCCGGTTATGGGACGACTGACTTTCGTTATTGAGTGTATTCATACTACCAGTTTTTGAGTACAATACACAGAAGCTAGTCTAATACTACATCTTAAATTGCAATCGCTACATTATTGGCGAGCACGCCAAAACCGGAAAAATGTCTGAACAGAGTTTTGTTATAGTGAAAAGGGAAGAAAAATTCCCACTGAGATAGGCCAGAAAGCTGTTCATGTCAAGTACCGGTATCTTACAGCTATCTTTGGCGAAGTAGGCCTACGAGGACTGCAGTTTGAGACAGGTCGGGGAACGACGCAACTGCTGAAGTGCTCAGGCGATTATGTGTATTTTCCCAAGAACGAAGATATTCAGAACAAAGTGCTGTCACCCGTTACCGTGGCAGACCAAGTAAGTGATTGATTGATTGATTTCTTCATCTTTATCCTCCTATCACGAGAAAGCGACGGAGGCGCTATGCGTAGGACGAATCCGGACTCGCTTAGGAGTTGCCTTTGTTTCCAAGTTTTCCGGTTGAATTTTGCTTCTGACTTCTTTAATTTGCTGCTTGCCAGATTCCACCAAGCACAGATAATCATCGTGAAGCATCTTATCCAAGGACGCAACAAAGAGACTAGGTTGGGAGTTGAATTATCAACCTTACGACCGTGGTCGTTACCTTGTAACGCTCCGAACCACTACGCCACGCTGCCGACCAAAATGTGCTGCATGTTCACATATGTTGTCGTCAACTAGGCTACCCGAAGGCGATTCAATATGTCTTGTTAATCTTTCCCTCTCGGGTATGCCTATCTGTGAAATATTTGATGGTTCTGACTGGAAGCAGTTCTATCAGTATTTTTCTAACATTTCTATAGCAAATAATTGGGATGAGGTTACGAAAGGACGTAAGCTTGCGGCACCGTTACGAGGCCATGCCCTGGAAATACAACAGAGTTTGCCGCATGAACAACGATGGGAGTTTGAGAACTTGGTCAAAGTGTGTATTTGCCCAAGAACGAAGATAGGGGCACTCAAGTCAACATTTTCACTTTAGCTCAAAAAACTTCAAAAAATCATGTCTTTATTATGTGTTAATATTATGTCGTAAAACTCCTTACTTTAAAAGTTATTGCATCTTGAAAGTACCCCGATTACATTTGGAAACCCTAGGTGTATGCTTGGAAATCTATGTTTCGAGTATTCTGACCTCTTGCGGATTTGGAAAGTCCAGATGAGTCAGAGGACTTGTAGGACTGGTCTATCTGCCTGACTACGGTAAGGCGAAGGGAGGTCACTGTACTCACATGCTAAAGTTGAATACCGTAGAATATTTACCAAATTGCAAATTTGAATCAGAAATGTCTTAGGCTTGTTGATAGTTGACAGTACATGTTGCCAGTCTGCTAAAATATCAAGAATGAATGATAGGGATATCCAGTTACAGAGTTATCAGTGCATACCGGTAGTTATTAGTTAGTACCGGCTGACCAGTACGTACTGGTACCTCTGTACCACAGTCTGACAGTACCAGCAAGCTGTCAGACTAGCCTAGACTAGCAAGCTGTCAGACTAGACTAGCCCAACACTCTGTACCACAGTCTGACAGTACCAGCAAGCTGTCAGACTAGCCTAGAATCAGACTAGCCTAGACTAGCAAGCTGTCAGACTAGACTAGCCCAACACAAAAACTAGCCATTACGGGTAGCTATTTTTCCCGCAATTTATTTTTGTTTGAAATTACGTCACATATCGCAGGGGAATCTATGATCAAATGACGTCAGAGATAGTGGACAAGCCGATTTTAAAGCTCGATATCTTCTAAACTACACAATAAAAACACACTGGATCAACGCGAAAAAATTTTTTTGATTTTTATTTATCGATGCCTTTCATAAAATCAACAAATATTTTGACTTGAATGCCCCTTTAAGCAATCGGTTTGAATCTTACTCTACAAGTGCAGCCAGAGCGCAGTTTCATTCGGCCAAACGCGGGAAAAATGAACATGTCATCGACTTTGCAAATCGGTTGCGAAGGCTAGTAGCCAACGCTCATCCGTCGCTACCATCTGAGAATATAAACGAACTTATGATACAGCAATTTATAGACGGCACATCTGATATCACTATTCGTCAGCATCTGGTTGTCAGAATCCCACCTACACTGGATGCCGATGTGAACTTAGTGAGCTCTTTGGAGAATTGCGAGCTAGCGGAACTATTCAAGCCTACTGCATCTGGAGGAAATGAGTGAAGACGAAGTGGTGAAGATCACAGACAAGAAATAAAGGACATGATTGCTGGTTTATGTAATGAGGTATCACAATCTTTTGCGGCTCCTAAAACGCATAAAACTCCATCTTCAAAAAGACTAAGTTTTAACTGTGGCCAAGCTGATCATTTTGCTAGATCATGCCCGTATCAGAACAACTGGAAGTCTGCTCCAAGGAACACTGGCCAGGGAGAACAGTCAAGCGCCATTCCTTTAAACACGAATGGGCTGACCGAGTGACCGACGCGTTAGTCCAATGTGGGCAAATGGTCCATGAATCAGAATTTCGTTGATTGTGTTGTTTTTGGTGTTTCCGTTAAATTTTTAGTAGATAGTGGGGCTAGTATAAGTATGCTGACAATAGAAGTGTTTAATAACTTACCAGCAAATTTACGTCCTGTTTTACGAAAAGAGTGTATTTTGGCTAAAGCTGTAAATGGGCATGACATTAATTGTTACGGATGTTGTGATGCGCCGTTGAAATTTGATAATGTAACTGTATGTCAATCGTTGGTTGTGGGACAACTCCATGGATGTGAAGGCATTCTGGGAATAGACGCTCTTTATGCTCATAAGGGGGTCCTGAACGTGGGTGGTGGATACTTAGAGTTGCAGGGAAAAATTATTCCCATGCATCATGGGATAAATGAAGTCCCACCGTTGTTAGAGACCCTAGGAAGTTTACCCTGGCACTAGCAATCGATGGTGGATTACATTGAAGGAATTTCCAGTAGGCAACGAGATCAGATAACTGGGCTTTTGTTTGAGTTTCAAGATGTGTTTGCTGATGAGCAGGGGTCTTGTTTAGAGCGCACCTCCCTTATTAAACATAAAATCAACACAGGGTCAGCATCTCCTATTAAGCAAGCTCCACGTCGTATGCCATTAGCAAAAAGAGAAATTGCTGAGCCTGAAATCGATAAAATGCTGAAAGAGGATATTATTGAACCCAGCAACTGCCCCTGGTCTTCACCAGTTGTGCTTGTTAATAAAAAAGATGGGTCTCCTCGGTTTTGCGTAGATTTTCGGAAGCTTAATGGAGTCACTGAAAAGGATGCTTATCGTCTTCCTAACGCTGAAGAATTAATCGATTTGTTGAGTGGTTCCCAGTGGTTTAGCACTTTAGATTTGGCAAGTGGGTATTGGCAAGTTGAATTAGACCCAGAAAATAGGCAAAAGACTGCTTTTACTTTTCACGGGAAGGGACTGTTTCAGTTTAAAGTCATGTGTTTTGACCTTACTAATGCTCCTGCTACTTTCGAGAGACCTATGGAAACGGTGTTAAAGGGGCTTTTGTGGAAAATTTGTGTGGTGTATATGGATGATGTGATTTGCTATTCTTCGGAGTTTCAGTCTGCGTATGATAATTTAAAAGTCGTTTTTAGGCGTTTGCGAAAGGCTGGGTGGCGTTTAAAGCCCAAGAAGTGTTTGTTATTTGGCCGTTCTACCTCTTTTTTGGGTCACATTGTATCTAACGAAGGCATTACGCCAGATCCTGAAAAGATTGAAGCTGTTAAGTGTTGGCCGGTACCCCAAACTTTATCGGAAGATCAACGTTTTTTAGGATTTGCTTCTTATTATCGCAAATTTGTTCCTAACTTTTCAAGAATAGCCCATCCTTTAATTGAGCTTACCAAAAAAGGGAAAAAATTTGAATTTACACCGGCGTGCCAAAAAGTCTTTGACGAATTACGAGTTTATGTGACTATTCCCCCGGTTTTAGGATACCCAGTGCCTGAGGCCCAATTTATTCTCGACACGGATGCTAGTTCTTTTAGTCTCCGGGCTATTTTATCGCAAGTTCAAGATGGCCAAGAGCGAGTTATTGCTTATGCTAGTAAGGCTTTAAGTAAATCACAAAAGCGTTACTGCACCACCTATAGGGAACTTTTGGCTTTGGTATTGTTTGTCAAGCATTTCAGACATTACCTTTGGGGTCGACGTTTTATAATTAGAACTGATCATGCTGCTTTAACTTGGCTATTGTCTTTTCATGAACCGGAAGGTATGCTTTCCCGTTGGATTTCTGTGCTGAATACGTTGGATTTTGAAGTTGTTCATCGCTAGGGATCCAATCACGGAAATGCTAATGGGTTATGACGTCATAGATGCACAAATCTAAACTGCAGTAATTGCACCGCGTGTGAAGTGGCCGATGTCAGTTCCTCAACATCTCTGCCAACACATCAAGTAGCATCTGCTTTCTGATGCACATGATGCTGTGAATTGGATGGATATCTGGTATCGAGATAGAATTCGTCTGTGGCAGACTGATGATATTGCCGTGAACAGCATATTGCATTTGAAGAGCGTAAGTCAACATCCTCCAACGGATCTCGAATACTTGCCGAATGTGCCAGCATTACGTTCTTATTTAAAGCAATGGGATTTGCTAGAAGTGGAAGATGGCATTTTATACAGACGATGGTTCGATGAAAGCACCGACGGATGGAATTTGGTGATGGTCGCTCCAACCCATTTACGGCGCGAAATCTTTCATCACCTACATGAGCTTCGTACAGGTGGTCATCTTGGCATTACCAGGACCACCAAGGAATTACGGCGCCGGTTTTATTGGCCGGGATTGCAGAATGATGTCCGAACCTGGTGCAGACGGTGCATCTCTTGCGCTAAGCGAAAACCTTCTCACGGACGTCATCGTGCTACACTAAAGCAAGAAACTGCCACAGCACCTATGGAAAGAATAGCGATTGACATGTTAGGGCCTTTACCAAAAACTGTGTCTGGCAATGAGTATGTCATGGTCGTGTGCGATTATTTTACTAAGTGGGTAGAATGTTACGCTTTGCCTGACCAACAGGCTTACACTGTAGCTGATGCTCTTGTTACTAATTTTTTCTCTCGTTTTGGTGTACCTTAATTATGTCTTACACACCGATCAGGGACGGGATTTTGAGTCGCACCTTTTTCAACACATTTGTGAATTGCTGGGAGTGCACAAGACACGGACATCCCCATATAAACCCCAATCTGATGGACTAGTAGAGCGATTTAACCGCACTTTGCAACAAATGCTGGCCTCTTATGTCAATGGACATCGTAATGATTGGGATGACCATCTACCTTACATGTGCACGGCCTACAGATCGACTGTGCATGAAAGCACCAAATTTTCCCCTAATAGGCTCATGTTAGGGCGTGAAGTGAACCTTCCGTTGGATGTCATGGTAGGAGCCCCTCCCTCTTCAAATACTTCGACATGCTACGTCCAGTACGTGGAATGGGTGAAGAATGCTGTGTGGAAATCGTTTGCTGCGGCGCATGAACACTCGAAAAAAGCGGCTGAGCGACAAAACAAAATTATGATAAGTCCGTTTCACCCAATGATGATTTTCAAGTACATGATTGGGTGTGGTACTTTTACCCTCCCAGGGCAAGGCAAAAGCTTGGACAGGGATGGACTGAACCTTTTCTAATTGTTGAAAAGCTCTCAAATGTTCTTTTTCAAATTCAGGCATCCGAATTGGGTCCAGTCAAAGTGGTGCATATAGACAATTTACTCCGGTATGAAGCAGACGTTATGCCACAAAATTGGTTTCATTCTAGGGATCATTATGGTGATAATGAGGTGCACGGGGAGGATGCAGCCACGGGGGGAGGTCAACTAGATAGCACTTTTGAGGGATCGGAAGATAACCATCCGGGTTTAAGGGTTTCAAGATTTGGAAGCGTACGTCGAAAGCCCCAATATTTAAAGGATTGTCATATTTGATTGCTTTTTCTGATGTAGGCCTATGACAATTTTTCAGTGAACGCTTTGTGTTGATTTGATTTTTATCGATTATCATTTTTTGGAGGGGGTAGTGTAGAGATATAATAACAGTATGCATTGTGACGTCATATTGCCGGTTATGGGACGACTGACTTTCGTTATTGAGTGTATTCATTCTACCAGTTTTCGAGTACAATAAACAGAAACTAGTCTAATACTACATCTTAAATTGTAATCGCTACAGTAATAATCAGCAGTGTAAGCAAGGCACTGATGATGACAGCTAATTTTATTAATGACGCTACCGCAGAGTGGGACAGCGTTGTCTCGGGCTATTAGCCCTCATCATCTGAGCTAATTAAATCTATTGTTAAATCTAACTGCAATACAGCAAATTTATTCTCTGTTACTGACTCGTAGCCTACACAATAGAAATGGGAAAATTAATGCATAATTTTAATCAGAATCAATTACCGACTATCGTTAAAAACCTTTTTTCAACACGCAATAGAAATGCTTATCATCTCCCTTTTTACTCCACATCTGTTTCCCAACAATCCATTCATTATAGTAGCGCCATGGTTTGGAATGCTTTATTATCTGACATAAGAGCTCTGCAATCATAGTCGATATGCATTTTTTTACATAGCGATAAACGCGACCGGAAAAAAAAAACACGGGAGTGTTTACCGATGTAGCGATGAGGATGGCGATTTTTCAGAGCTCGAAAAGCATAAGGTATGATCAAACACTTTTAAACTGCCGAGTTGTTTCGACCAGCAGACAGCAAAAGAAGCAAACAACCATCAGAGAGACCAATGGCGTACTTCCAAAAGTTTTTAGTTGTTCTACGGCTATAAAGCTGAAATACGGCACGAATAGCGTTGCATTTTGCGAGTGATAACAAACAGCAGTATGAAGGATTAGAGCTGCATCTTTCGTACTGAACTGTTTGCGTTGGTTAGAGCGCCGGGCTGGTAATCGAAAGATTTTCCTGGCTGGTTTCCAGAATACGTAGTTGTGTCCTTGGTAAACACACGGAAAAATCTGTTTCCCATTAACACTAGAACGGCGGGAAAAAATGTATACCTACAACGGCGGCGGTGTCGAAATCGACACTAATTTTTTTATCTTTAATCTGACACTTGAAATAATTAGGAAATATTAGAAATTGCAAAAAATGATTATATTTAGTTTCGCGTAAGCCCACACCAACCCAATGTTGACATCAGTTTATCAATTTACGCAATTTAAGCCAACGTTTCTGAACAGTCATGGTGAATGAGAAAATGATAATGTAAATTGAAATAATAATAATGATGAAGCACAAACAGCAGAAAAAAAAGTAACTACTGTAATAACCTATTGCTGTTACAAAATGAACGAGAAATAATTGGGCTAAAAATATTATGCTACACAGAGTTGTAAAAGAACGATATGACATGTCATTATAGTTTGTTTATTGTTCAGTTTAGATTGCTACACCACATGGACACATGCATTGCATTCGGTAACTTTATATGATCCATTTCCACAGTTACCGCACGTTGGCTTTAGGCAGTGTCGGCACACTGTAACCGTGACATTATTACAATTTTGAGCAGAACATTTTCGACGTTTGCCCAAGAGCCTGTTGGTGCTCAATGAAATGTCACCATGAACGATTGCTGGTTCCTTCTATGCAACATCACTCTCTCTTAGGCCCTCTACAAGCTCCAATATGTAGTCATGACGGCTTATGACACTTCCAGTAGTTTTCCTAAAAATGATCCATGAGTTCAAGGTTGCAATGTCTAATAAATTGGTCCACACAGCCAATGGCCATCTCCTACTTGCAGCATGTGTCGTATATTGCCGCGCCATCTGATCAAGTACATCCACTCCTACTTTATTTTGATTGTAAAAATTAATTACCAAGTGCTTCTTTTTCTCTGAGTCATCAGTACACGGAGCGTTGTGCATGGTAGATAGCAAGCTTACATCCTTCTTTTTTTTGCACTGATAGTTAACAAATAAACATTTGGTTTCGTCGTTGTAATAAAACTTGCTATTGTAAAGATCATCTCCACTTCTCGTCATTTCTTTTGTAATTCCTTTACTGTTGTTCCGCAATGTCCCGGCGATTGAAATTTTTTTCTGGGTGAGTAATTTAGCCACATGGACTCTGGTAAAAAAATTGTCGGTGGTTACATTGTAGCCACCTTTGTTGTGGATGCACTCGGTAAGTCTCATTACAACATCTACAGCTAAGGACCTACCGTTGCGTTGCTCTTTTTCAAAAGCGCCAAGATAAGGTAGAAGATTGTATACATACTTGGATTCAACTTCCGCCAACACCTAAAACTTTATGCCAAATTTATCAGGCTTATTGGGCATGATAAAAGGGCATCTGTTTTTCATCGGAAATAGTTGCTCGTCAATTGTGAGACTCCAATCTGGGGTATAATTAGACATGCAGTTTGCTACAAATTTTTCTAACGGTTTAACGGTTCTCGAATACGAACAAACTTATCATCAATTAGCCTCTGACGGCGACGATCCTTATTGTCAAATCTAATAAAACGTTTTATCTCTCGAAAACAGTCTCTGGACATAGTATCACTAAAAAGTTTAAGTCCATAAGTTTTGTTCCACAAAAAGTCTATAGAGTGATGTTTACCATAAATTCCTCTCGCGTATTGCAGTCCTATGAACGCTTCTAGCTTGTCTCTTGAAAGAGTAAAATCTGGATTAGTTTGTATTGCCTCTCTGACTGTGTGATCTTGAATAGATTTCAGCAGAGCATTATCCGCAAATAACTTCCAACTGTCATATGACTGGCACCAGCTCTGTTTCGTATTGCAGGGTAAACACTAGTTTTTACGCGAAAGATATTAGAAGCATTCGCTTGCCCTGCTCTGGCTCGAAGTAACGGATTCCAGACAACCCCATTTTTAGCTTGCTGCTTGCTACTGAAGTTTCCAAGCAGTTCTTCCTCCTCATCACCACTGGAAGAACTTCATTATCGGACTGCTGTACATTGCTAGATTGACTCTGACTCTGCTTCTTATTCTGCTCTGCAGATTGAGACCACAGAGGAGGCGCAAGTGCATCATCATTGTCGTCAGATGAATCTGAATTCTCAAGCAAATCTAATCCTTGTGCAGCATTATATATGAACTTGCTGTTATTTACAGACATGGAGACTAACTGTTTACCGGTATATTATTATTCTATATTAGTTGGTTTATAGACAAAGTATTTGCAAATGGTGGAAAGCTATCACCTTACAGAAATTTTCACCTGTCAGACACAAAAAAATGACACAATATGGACAACTCGTTATGCCACAAAGAGAGATGGAGGATGAAGCGGCAGAATTATAATTGATGCAGCCTAACTGTTTCAAATGCGATGAAATAAATGAATTGAATTGAAATGACAAAAACAATGAGTAGGTTATTACAAACAATGCAATAAAAACACCGGTAGTTTTGAACAATGTTCCAAAATTTCTGATAACTGAATTGAACTTTGCTTTCTTCCTGCTTCTCCAACCAAAACACGGCCATTATCGTGAGGTAATTCATTAGTGTCGAAATCGACACCGTCGCCGTTAAAGGTATACCTTCAAATATTTCTTAAAAACAAAAAAGGAAATGAAATTGTTATTAGCTACATAAACTTTAGTCGGTTTTGCTAATTCTCAAAAAGTTTCGAAGCATAATTTTAAACACGGCAACTACGGTCAGACATTTCCATAACAAAAGTGTCGATTTCGACACCGCCGCCGTCCTAGTGTTAAGGTCAAACCCCCTTGTGTTGGCCTAGTCTGACTGAAGAGTGAAGACAGCAAATTAAACCTGAAAAGTTTGCATTGTGTTGGCGTGGTAGACAATACACAGCGCTGGTTTATACGAAAAGAAGAACCTTTGCGCCGCTTTCACTTCTTTAGTCTACATCACTCAATATTGTTTGCAAATCCCTGATTGTTTGTCGTCATTTGGTAAAAAAACGAAATCAGCTGTTTCTACAGCAGTATGGGGCGCCGTGTGTAAAGCTACGCAATATAAAATTTTGCATCATTTTTGGCTTAAATTACGTGCAATATCATATATTGTTGCAATTTATGTATATTGCTGCAACATGAGTTAAAATGTTGCAATTTATGTATATTGCTGCAATTTGTGTAAATTGTTGCAATTTATGTATATTGCAAAAAAACCTTTAAATCGGCTTTTAATTGCCATGGTGATATGCTAAGTAAAACAGTCAGTGTTGCCCTTTCCCTTTTTCCATGAACTCATGTAGTGTACTGGCCTGAGGCTTTTCCATAATTTCGAAAATCTTCATAATATATTATGCCTTAGTCGCCTTTAGCACGCATTCGAAACTGTGCGAACGAAATGCATCTTGGTGAAGCACTCAAAGTTAGGGGTGACAAACTTTCCTTAGAAGTTGTTCAAAAAGCACTAGCACGGCCATTGCAGTAAGCAAGTTTTCAAAAAGTTTCCGGGGAAGCATGCCCCCGGACCCCCCTAGAGTCGTTTTTGTTACTTAAAAATTAAATCTGTCGAAAAAATACGCTTGAAAAGCAGGGTTGCAAACTCAATCGAATTTTATTCGAGTTCAGACTCAGACTATTTTAGCAAGTCCGAGTTCTCTAATTTAATGTTACGAGTTCGACAAAAATAAGCTTTTTCGAGTTCAGGCAGATAAATATCCAAAATCGCGACAACTTTTTCACCGCCGGTGCTCATGCAATTAAGAAGATAAAAATATAGGTCGCAATGACATGAACAAATAAACGACATGCAGCTTTTTTTTTGGTAAAATCGTAACTTCAATTTACACGGATTGTGACTGCTTGAAAAACAAACTATATTTCGTAGTGATCTTTTATTTCTTTTCAACAATTTAAATATCTTTCTAATGAACTCGAACAGTTTTATGCGAGTTCAGAAAAAATATTTTTTCGAGTTCAAGTTTAAGTTCGACAAAATGGTCGAGTTTTTTCGAGTTCGAAGCCCTGTTTAAGTTTGGCAAAATGGTCGAGTTTTTTCGAGAAACATGGCACAAAAATGCGATCAAAGCGCTGAAACGAGATTGCCTAGGAGTTGCCGGCCATCTGTCTACCGCACCATAATAAGGGAATCCCGCGAAGTGCCTTTCCGGACAGCACGAGTAAACTCGCCGGCTTGCTCTCCACACTGCTCCTTTAATGCTGAGCGTCAAGCAGAGAAGCTGTGAATAGCAATTTTACCGTCATTGGTTTAACTAGACTCGGAAACCAGAGTCTACAGCTCCAGAGGCGGACCTACCATTCCGCCATCTGAGCTGCCAATGACAGAAACATGATAGGCTACGTCTATCTGATACGAAGGCCCAGAGTCCACTTTCTTAAGTGGCCCTGGGATTTCGCTACCACATGGCAAAAGCCATTAAGTTACACAGAATTGTGGGACTGTTGTTCAGCTTGGTATTGGCAACATGCATAGCGTGCTTGATTCAAAATAAATGAGAACAAGACTTATAGCAATTCATTGGAATTCTTCGATACAACGCGCTGCTTGCTGCTCAGTAGAGGCTTCTACCGCGTTGCAAGTCATATTGAGTAAACACCGACGCAGGTAGAACTGCGAAGACAGGAAGCAATCAAATAACCGAAGATAACGCTTGAAGGAAACAGATTAATAAGTCAATCTCTTTATTGAAAACCACAAAATGGAAAACAAAACAGAATCGTTTTGTTTGGGAAGACTCAAGAAAAAGAATGTTTTTATTTTTTCCAAGACTGCGTAAGCTAATATCACACTTGAACATACTAAAACTTAAGCATCGAAATGAAGCAAAAATCCGAGCAACTAGCAAATATCCAAAAGCAATGAGCTAATGCAGACGCATTACCTCGAGAACAAGTTGATCTGTGTGAGGCTCGTTGTTGAATGTGAAAATTATAGAACTTAAAAACTTCGAAAAACAATGTTTTCAATAAGCGACGACTACAAGTCTGCCATTGCAGCGAACTTCAAGTCCAATTCACTCAAACAGGCGAACTTTCATGATCTGCAAATTATCCTTTGCTTTAGATTTGTGCGACCTCACGTTTGTGTCAACTGTGAGGTCTATGAAAATTCACAGACACAGTGGGCCAGTGGTTGTAGCATCATCTGCGTAGACAGACAGACAGACAATTCAACGCCGTGAAACTCTTAGAGTCTGACCTCACAGAAGATCGGTTATTCTTGGATTCAAACTTGGTACAATCTGCTTGTAATCATGGTTGAAAGCAGCTACGGGTTAGAACGGGGTAACCAGACTTGGTGTTGACTCAAGCTCTGTTTTGTTCACCTTATTGATTTCTTCATCTTTATCCTCCTATCACGAGAAAGCGGCAGAGGAGCTATGCGTAAGACGAATCCAGACTCGTTTAAGAGTTGCCTTAAGCTTCCAAGTTTTCCGGTTGAATTTTCTTCCGACTTCTTTGATTTGCTGCTTGCCAGATTTCACCGAGCAGAGATAATCATCGTAAAGCATTTTATTCAAAGACGCAACAACGGGACTAGGTTGGGAGTTGAACCATTAACCTTGCGATCATGGTAGTCGTAAAAACGACGCTCCGAACCACTGCGCCACGCTGACGACACTTGAATCAGTCCGGACGCTTGAATGGGAGAAAAAACAAGAAAAATTTGGTCCGGGCATAAACAATTAACTCATCACCAAGGACGCGTCAAAATATCATAAGCTGGCAGAATGTTTCTGTCTATTACAAATACTGTGTAACAAAAATACAGAGGTCTAATAATTACAAAAATATATAGAAGCACTTCAAAGCAAATGCTTGAACTAATTCTTGTAAACAATCAAATACACTTGAAACTAACTGTAGCGTAGCAACTTGGCAACAGAGGCTGCAAATTGTGCTTCAAGGTCCCGAAAAATAAACCGAACGAAATTTTCCCTCTCAAAATGAAAATCTTCCAAAGTTTTCGCACAAAAAATTGCAGTTTTAGTATGAAGTTGAAAATTAAAAGAACCGTAAGTTGAAATTGACTATGGTTTGGTGATTTGGCAAGCACTAAACGTTTCGAGTCGTTCAATAGTAAGCATTTTGTATGCCCGTCCAGTGCAAAAATTTTGATGAGGTTCGATATTATTAATCTGTAATGCGACGTCGAGAATCGAAACTTCGACCTTTGAAACACAGCAGAGATTGGAGGTAGGTTTTGTCTGACATTATGACATCAGCTTGTCGTCATTCACTACGTCAGTGAAACAGCCACCCAATCAAATCACACTTGTAACCGCGCAAATACAGTAGATAAATCATGACGTCACAATGCTCCGATAATATTAGCAATGTTTTTTTGACACTTGAACACTGGACGGCAGCAGAGCTCTTGGCAGGGCAGTGAATGCTTAGACAACCGGAAGACGGTTATGTATGTGCTTTGTCTGTATTAATATCGTCACAGATCGAAGCTTGCGTGTCGCCAGTAGCGTGGTCCGTCATAGACAGTTCAGTTGATCTCGAAAGTAGACGAGAACCGAGATGTCCGTTTGTTATCAACAGCAAATCTCGCAATCCTTGATTCTCAGTTTCAAGTTTCGACACATGTTCCTGCTGTGCATGACTCGCATCCTCATCAACATCAATTGCTCGCCGCATCACAGCCGCCATCTCAGAAATCTAAAAAGTAACAAGCATTAGATCACGTCAAAACTATCTATCGGTGCGGGAGGTCTGGGTTCAATCCCCGGGCCGGGAAACCGGACACGGTGTCGTCACTGCTGCCATCTTTCTTGGGAACTGAGTTGTCAAGACGTTAAGCCGCGGAGATGGGCTCGTCCCTCGTATGATGAGATTCACGGAGATGGGCCCGTCACTCGTATGATGAGATTCACATGCAACTCCCACCTTATCCATGAGCATCTGCGTCCGAACCAGATCTGTCTTTTCTTCCGGAGTAAAAGTTCCGTTTTTGGGAAAAACCTGCAAAAGACTGAAGAATACGGCGTTAGACGCTGGTTCACGACGCGGGAATCGAACACAAGGGTTCAAACTCATTTCAGGAGTTTATCGAAAGTCAAAACCAATAAAACAGAGGCGAAACAATAACGTAACGATTTGGTACTAAAAATCCAATTTCATATCTTATTTTGACCTGTTGCCTGGGTTATGCTACAATTTGTAGGTAGAATTTTAAACTCTAGTTCTTACAGTTTTGTACTGCTTTGCATACACTGCTGATGATGAGAGCTGAATCTATGTTGTCGAAATGTCCAGTAGTAATACTTATTGTGACTCCATTTTTCTTCTTAGCTATTTTCGTCCCTTGTGTATTGTATTAAGTAATGAAATTCAATTGATGTGTTCGTAAAACATTGGAGAAACTGGGCGAAAGTTCGGGCTGGAAGTTTTACTGGCAGAAATATTTGTGGAATGTTTGAGTAAATGAATGCAAAGAGAAAAGTAAACAGAAAATGTACGGCCACTCACTTCTTTTTGTTCATAAACTGCACCATCTGGTGGCGATACTTGGTCATTATAAGTTCCAACGCGCTTTGATGGTCCGTCAAACTTTGACGTAATTCATCGTTTTCGTGTTGAAGACTTCGAATCGCGCTGTTTTCTTGCTGAATTCCTACAAACAGCATGAGTAATAAATCCTGAGGGAGGCGCATTAAACTCGGCCTATTTCCAGAGACATTGTCAACAATAATTGTCATGTTAAGCCAGAGCGAGAATATTAAACATCAACCAAAATTTCACAAAAAATATCTCTCACTAAAGTTTGATTGAACACATTCCACAAATTCACTCTACGATCTGCGGAAGAGCGCAGCAATCCAGACACCAAACACACAACTTCTGTATTTTTCGTGCGTCATATACTCACTTCAATTTTTGCTTTGAACAAAAAGGTGCTTCCAGTGAAAAAAAGCAAAAATTGCGACTGGAAGACACTGATTAAGCTGACCTTCCCAAGAATTGAACCCCAGGTCTCTCGACTTAAAGCTTAGCAAGCATTAACTAGTTGCTTCTCAGCAAACCACACAACTTCCGCTTCAAAGATAAGTAAGTAAACAAAACAACTTCCTTGAAACCAAATCAAAGTGAAACATCAATGGGTTGAGCTGAGCTTAACCTGCGTTTTACACTCGCATATACAATGTTGAGTCTTAATTTTTTCCAACTTCTAAATATTACTAAACTTTTCTAGAACAACGAATTGCAGTACCAGTAGTATAATATGCCACCGGAAAAATATCAGTTTTCATGAAAAATCTAAGAAAGTCAACATTAAAATGGTGATAATAAAAAAACTTATGAAATTTTTCGTCCACATATTGATCTCCCTAGCAATGAGACATGATCACGACTGACGCTTGAAATTGTCACAATAAACATGTTGAATAAACAGCGTGATAATTATCACTGCATTTCAGTACTGCCACTTCTCACCTGATTGTAAGAAATTAAAGCATTGTGACATCACAAACGTTTGAACCATGAATCGACCGCAATTTCAACACCGGCTACAACAGGTACGACAATTTGGGTTAGTTTACTTTAACTTGTTTTAATCTTTAATTTTTGTCAATCACAAAGATTAATTACTTTCATACTTTCCCACACAAGGTTTTATTGATTTATACTTTGACTATAACAAGTCTCGTCAGCCTTGCTACGCACAGCCAATCCAGGCTAAACTCATTTCAGACTGTAAAGACTCTTTTTTGCATTGCTGTACCTGGACATCTCGACTTCATCTCTTTTCTACGTTGTGCCCTATTTTTAGCAGGCGACTGGCCCCAAACAACGATACCCAATGAAAGAGCCTATAACTACTAGCCCCAAACCAAGTTACCGGTAGCCTAACTAGCCCACATCACTAGAAGCCCAAATGGCAACCCACTCATTTGCAGCTGCAGACGCGTTTCGACCTTATTATGGTCACATCAGTGCAGCATAGCAACCTCCCACCTTCCTGAAAAAAAAAATTCTAACCTTCAAAAGAACTACACACCCCAAATCTAAGCCTCTACTCGTTCTGCTCACGGCAGAACATTTGAAATAAAATCTTCAAAGAATTTGTACATGCTGGATTATGATAAGGTCAAAACTATTATGATTATGATAATGCTGGATTATGATGAGACCATAATAAGGTCGAAACGCGTCTGCAGCTGCAAATGAGTGGGTTGCCATGGGGGCTTCTAGTGATGTGGGCTAGTTAGGCTACCGGTAACTTGGTTTGGGGTTAGTAGTTACAGGCTCTTTTATTGGGTATCGTTGTTTGGGGCCAGTCGCCTGCTAAAAATAGGACACAACCTAGAAAAGAGATGAAGTCGAGATGTTCAGGTAAGGCAATGCAAAAAAAGAGTCTTTACAGTCTGGAATGAGTTTAGCCTGGATTGGCTGTGCGTAGCAAGGCTGACGAGACTTTTGTTATAATCGAATCATTTTATCCTGATCTGCAGCCTCGCTGAAACAAAGACGTTAAGATTTTTCTAGGGAGTAACAAGTAGGTTTGGATTGAATTTGAATCCGCGCATGAGTTCTTGATGAATTTGAATTTCGTTTTTTCAAAGTCAATGAATTTGAATTTCGTTTTTTTAAAGTCAATGAATTTGAATTTTGTTTTTTCAAAGTCAATGAATTTGAATTTCGTTTTTTACAAGTCAATGAATTCGAATTTCAAAATTAGAAAAAAAATGAATGGATCCAACCCTAGTAACAAGATTCGACAAAATCAAGAATCAGACAATTCGAGGCTCAAGCACATGAGACACGATTACGAGGTTCAGCACATGGGACAGGATTGCGAGATAAACTGAGAAAATCAAGACTACGGTGGTTTGGTCATGTGCAAAGGAGACCAGAAGAATTTGCAGGGAGGAAGATGATATGGATGCAGTTACCAGGTAAGAGACGAAGAGGCAAATCTAAGCAAAGATATGTGTATGGGTTAAATGAGGATATAAATATAGCTGGTGTAACCATGAAAGATGCAAGCGAAGTGTCAAGTTGGAAAAAGCAATCTGCTGTGGCGACCCCTGATTGGAATAAGTCGAAAGAAAATCTTGATGTGCAACTAAGTGCATTCATATGCTAATTCACAAAGGGAGTAGGTGTCACATATTAATCAAACAATTTTTTCACATCTTTCTCAAAATTCGAAAATATTTTAGTTAATAGTTTTTTCGAATTAACGCAAGAAATCAAATCCTTGAAGAAACCACTAAAATAAAGGTTTTCATCTCACCTAAAACCAACGTAGATTTTGGTCGATGTCCTGCCACTTTATTTAATTCTTTTAAGTTTTCTTGGTAAACATTTTTTGATTCAATATCTTTTTGCAAAGCAGTTGCTTGCTCAGTAAGTTCAGCTGCAGCAGTGTCGTGATCCTGCAAGTGAAAACTGCATCTTGTACACACCAACCAAAACTTGATGATAATTTCTTGATTTTTATCCTCCCGTTTGGAGAAAGCGATGGAGGCGCTGTACATGGGACAAATCAAGACTCGCTCAAGAGCAGTGTTGTTTCAGAGTTTTCCCGTTCAGTTTCGCTTCTGACTTCTTTAATTTGCTGCTTGCTAGATTCCACCAAGCTCCAATGATTACTGCAAAGCATTTCATTCAAGGATGCAACAACGAGGCTTGGGTGGGAATGCAGCCAGCAACCTTGCAATCTGGGGTGTCATAATTAATCGACATGCAGCTTGATTGCTTGTTCGAAAATTCTTGCATGAGAATTCACGAACAATCTTCTTTAAGTATTTTACTGGCTAAAATTAACTTGGCAAAGCATGCACTGCATTGATGGGTCAATATGAATCACTGGAGTAGACTACTCCACTAACAACTAAAAACAAAAAGATAAATTCTTCATTGTACTCGAGTTATTACACCGAAGCGTGTAACGAGCGGCGGGATCCATTTCCGCGGCTTAGCGCCTGGGTAACACAGCTCCAAACCAATGTTATAGAAATGACAAGCTATTGGTGACACTAAGTCTGGATTAACCAGTTCCTGAATGGTCCGAGACCTCACCAATTGCAAAAGTATCTTTAATCACTTGATTTGATTTAAACCATGATTTCATTTGAACTACTGCACGAAGTAATTTATGCTTTTGATCAACATATATTTTCACAGCAAAAACAACATGCAGTGTGCGATACTAAACAACAATTAAGGTGGATTTTATTGATCAAACTTACCTTCAGCCTTGTCACAAGAAGTTTAGCGTCAGCAAGCAAACCTTCAATTGATATTCCAGTGTTCATTACTATGAAATATAATGTACATAAATCAAGTAATCATAACCTGACAAGTCACATAAAAGCTAAAGCTGAAAAGACAAAGAAAGTCAATCATAAAAATAAGACTTTATGCAAAAATTAAACTCAAAGCTAAGATTAATTCTACTTTCTTTACAAGAGTGTGATATTTGCCCAAGAGAGAGAATATGATATTTTTGTGAAGTTGCTCAAAATACAACGGAGCTAAGAATGGTTCAAATAAGATTTGTAAAAATGTGATAGTTTCCAACAAAAAACGTGTAGAACAAACAATGACATAAATCATAAAAAGATTGAGATCAAATCTAAATTAATTTTCTTCAAAAAATTCAATCATAACTTGAATTGTTCTATAAGAATTGGCACTTAGTTTTACAGCGTGACATAATGAGAGAAAACATAGAAAAACTCGAGCCGCAATCATTCAAACAAAGCAAATTCAATCACATACCATAGAATAACTTGATACATAATGAAAAAATACAATAAGATTGTTTGGAAATGCACAACTTTTTGAAGAACTACACGCGCACCGGTACCTTTATAATTTTGGATTTTTTAAGATTAAGTAAGTGGTTTTGAAATGATGTCAGTTCTTATACAAAAAGTAATTATATTATATATTGAAAATATTCTGATAGACTAGTTGTTTCAAAAAACACTCATAAAAGCCATTCAACGTTGTTTATATCTCAGTATCTCAAACCTTAATGTGCGATAAGAAATTACAGTTTGAGTCAAAGAAATCTGATTAAACTACAACACAAAATTTTTCTTTTATGATTTCTACATGAAACTAGATTAAAATTTCCTAAAACATGTACCGGTATATAATCACATGAATTTTATTCATTGAACCACAACAAAAAATCACTATTTCTGTCGGCGACCTCCAGAACAAATTGCCTAGCACAACTTTTCTTTTTCCCAAATTTTGCATCTTGAAAATATGTAACTGTGCCAGGTAGGAGGTAGCACTGCACCAGCAGACTCGAGAGTCATTGTAAGTCCATTCAACTGCACAATAACTATCATTACTCAAGTCAAGGTGTTAAGCAATGGACAGGCAGAGAAGAGCATTTACCAAGATAATTTATTGGTGATATCGGTAGTTATCGGCGATAGTTTATTACCAATTATTGTTATTGCTGAAAATAGTTTTGATTTATCGATTGCTGATATTGCTCTTGTACTATATTTTGTTATTGCCAAAAAATTATCGCGATAAACGATTCTCTATGCACACAGTGGGATACTGTCTAGTATCAGCCCCCACGCTTTTTCCGTCTGCCAGCACCTTAACCTAACTTATGACCTTAACCTAATTCATAACCTGACCCCAACCAAATCTAACTCTTAACGAAACCTAACCCTGACTAAATTTCACCCTAACCAAGCCTAGTCCTAACTAGGAGGGGGGGGGCTTAATTGCAACATTTTTTTCAGACGCCACCGAGTCCCTGTTTAAATTATGCTATGAGTCTGTACCATCACAAAAATACAAAAAATTTTGCTATATACCTTAAAACCCTTGTTCAAATTACACACGAAGATAACTTTTTTTCTTTGAATCGATCTAATAGTTCGTTGCTTTCTGCTAATTTTGCACATATAAGGTAATGGCAGTGCAGAACCAACCAGCATCATTACTATGCTAATTCATCAACAGCTTTATTAAAGTCTTCCAAGTTGCAGTGGATTTCTTTGCACTTTGCTTCAGCAGTTCAGTACGTTTTCCAGTTCTTGGCATACACAGCTGTTTCTAAGCGATGGTGATTTTTCATCAAACGAAAAACTCCATTAGATTTTGGAAGCGATAAACAATTGCCTTGAGCAAAGCGAACTTGGTGGTACATGACTTTTCTTTTAGTGTACGCTGTCACATCATTGTTAACAAATATAACGATGTAAGTTGCATCTTCTGCTTGGAAAATGATAATCCGAAGTTTTAAAAAACTGTAAGTTTGTTGATCATCGATTAATAACTGAGTTTCTTTGGACGAAAACCCGTTTCAAGAGATCTATCTGCGTTTCATTCCATATTTTAACAATTTTCGAAATGATTTCAGAATTTTGAAATGTTTTCTAAACCCTCCTTTTGATTGAAGTTCTACCAAATCAACTAGTTTAGCTTTCACATAAGACTTGAGTAAAGAAGTCTTTGCTCAAGCTTTTGTATTATCGTAAATATTCTTTTTTCTCATCAACGTGATGGTGCAACAAACCAGGTGAGCGTTTTTGCTATTTCGTTGCATCTTACAGCGCAGTTATTTACTCTTGTCAATCTTGCACAACTACTATATTCTGCATAAGAGGGCTGAAATAAAATTGAATTTGAATTGCCTCAACGTCGAGACGTCCAAACGACAAGACGTCCCAACAACGAGACGTCCCAACAACAAGTCGCCCCAATGACGAGTTGGCCACGCCACAGTGTATCCATTATTACTCACACTGGAACCACTCTCTGTGCTCAGTGTCCGGAACGAAAGTCTGAGTTGAGAGTTCATCTGTTCAAATCGTGTTGCCCAATCCTATACCAAGAAATGAAAAAACAAAATGGCGAGCAATTTCATTGTATTTATTAAACTATGAACTGCTTGTCACTTTTTTTCATTTCTTCTACGTAGTTAAACAATCTGCAATGTCTCCTTCAAAATTTTAAAAACAAAATAAAAACAGCAAATTTTGGAAACGGCAACAATACAGATGAACTTCTTCTAAAAGCAATAATTACATCACACAGATCACAGCATTTTGTGGACATATGTAAAAATGCTTTTTTGTTAAGTGGGCCCACTGTAAGAACTATAAGTACACTGTGGTCACCCCGAGTCGTCTCACGTCGAATCGGTCACGCCGAAAAGTCGCGTACCGGTACTACTTGTTATGACGATAGAGGTTTTGACAGTATTTTTTTATGGAAATTATTTGCTGGTGAAATTGAAGTCATATTTTCGATTGTTTGCAAAATATGTCACAGTGAACTTCTATGACGATACATAGGTTTTCACTATGTTATAATAACCAAAGCATTGTGATTAAACAAAGGTCTTTAGTTTTGAATAAAAATAAGGAGGCGTATATTTCACCAGAAATTCTGGTTATCAAAGTTTGAAAATTGTAGTTGCATAACTGCTTTTCGGTTCCCGTAGTGCGATTCTCACAGTAGGGGAACTGTAGGGGAAGTTTGCGATGACGCAACCATGATTTTCGAACTTTGGCAACCGTAAATTTCAGGTGAAATAAAAGCTTCCTAAAAATAAAAATGCAAAATAACTAAACCTGACGTGCTGGACAAAAACAGTTTGCAGATTTGAAATTAGCATCATAGGCCAAGTTAATTTCACAAGATTAAGGTGTTAAAGTCTCTGCAGTTTTCAAAAATTCTACACGTGGTTTTGTTGAGCAGTGTTATCGTTATCGCTTTAGCAATTCAGTACAGAAAGGTTTATCGTGCCCATTACTTTGTCACTGCCAACAGGTACCATATGATGATATTTACCATCACCGTAGGGCATAGGTACACAAAACTTACAAAAGTTAAACCGGTACATAAAACTGTACAGGTGTGCAAAAAAAAAAAAATTGTAATCCAACTTGCAACATCTCAATAAGTGAGCAAGATTCTGAGCCACCGAGCTAACCTGTAACAGTGTAACTGTTATTGATGTTATTTCAATGTTTTGTGTTTTAACCTGTTAACCGAGTAATCTGGTACCGGTAATGCATAATCAGATAAGGGGCAATATTTTGTACCGCATCAACCACTGACATTGTCTATGCCAGGGATGGACAACCTTTTTTGGTCTTTGTGCCAAAATCGGCTAAAATCAATGGGCAAATTTTTCCGTGTGCCAACCGACAGCTAGTGTTTTTCCCTGATTTACGTTTATAGGTGAAAAGCAAAAAAAAGGTTGCAGCTGTCCATATGTTGGTCAGTGAGACTTCTGCTGCTGCTTTTCCATAGACTTGTTTCCGTGTCCTGGCTCGTGTGCCAGGGAAACATGCTCGCATGATAAATGCGGTATGCGTCCCAGGGGTTGCTCATTCCTGGTCTATCAATGCTCTGCTGTTGAACATGTGAACAGCAGTGTTCCATCAAGAGTCAGAAATTTGAGGAAAATGCGAAATTTTTGGGCAACTTTTATTGATTTTGAACCAGAAATTAATATTATAAAATGCAAAACTGAAAACTTAAACAAAAAACTTGAATATTTTAATGCAAGACTGTAGCTTGTATCTTGGAAAAGCAAATTTAATGCAAAAAAAAAGGGGTCCTCAAAGTAGTGAAATCTTTGGGCAAAAATTTTAATGAATTTATCATCTGGGCATATTCGCACTAGTCCAAATCCTAGAGGGAACACTGTGATCAGGTGAATGTCACTGCAAGCCAATACGCTGCACCATTGGTGGACCGTACACTTTCCCAAATAATCTTTACCTAAGATACCGGTAGGTCACTTGTCCTTATCTGATCATTACCATAGTATATACTGGTAACCAGATTACTGCTCTATTACTGGTACGCTATTATGTTTTGTCAGTGCATAGAAGTTGGACTAGTCTACTGCACTTACAGTAATCATCAATCAATCAATCAGCTGACACACCTTCTTTAATCAATCAACTCACACCTCACTCCTTCAATCAACAGCTGGGGAAAGAATGGAGTGCATGCGCCAACCAAGATGCAACTACAATGTGCAATTATCAGCAAGCGATCCTACAAAACACCGCAAGGAACTACAAGGTACTAAAAACAGAGCAAGGAACTACAGGGTACTTTCAAACCAGCTAGAAGGTGTCGAAAGCACTGAAAACTACAAGGTACGGTACTATTAAACCAACTACAGGGTAGTTAAAAACACTGCAAGGAACTTTTAAACCAACTACAAGATAGTTGAAAACACCGCAAGATACTTTTAAACCAACTACAAAGTAGCATATATACCTGAAAACACTACAAAATCTACAAGGTACTGTTAAACCAACCACAAGGTAGTTGAAAACACCGCTAGAAACTACAAGGTATGCTTTTACTTTTAGATGAACGTTAAGAGAGTTAAAAACATCGCAAGGAGCTGCAAGGTACCGAAAACACTTCGTTTGGGGGGGGGGGGCAAAAGAGTCAGGATAGGAGGTTTGGAGGAGTGCTGGGATTTGGGGGGTGAGGGTTTGGAGGAATTGGGGGTTAGCAGAGGTGTGGTGTGTTTGGGGGTTCAAGGGGGGCTGGGAGTTCGGGAAGATTAGGAGTTTGGGGGTTGGGTGTTCAGAAAAGGGGGCGTTGTGGTGTTTGAAAGTTTGGATAAGATTAGAGGTTCTAGAGGGTTTGGGATGTTTGGGGGGTGTTCTTGAGGGTTGGGGTGTTTAGGGGGTTGCGATGTTTGGGGAGTTGGGGGGTTTAGATAGTTGGGGTGTTTGGAGGTTGGGGAGTGTTCTGGGGAGTTTGGGTGTTTGGATGGGGTTGGGGGTTTGAGATGTTTAGGAGGTGCATTGTTTGGGGGTTATGGGTTTGGGTAGTTGGGAGTTCAGGTAGTTAGGAGTTTGGGGGAGTTGTGAGTTCAAAGGGGTTGGGGTGGGGATTTAGGGGGTTGGGAGTGGGGTTGGTTTAAACGCACCTTGTAGCTCTTCTTTTTGGTGTATACAACTATCTTGTAGTTGGTTTAAAAGTACCTTGTAGTTCCTTGTAGTGTTTTCAACTACCGTACCTAGTAGTTGGTTTAGAAGTACCTTGCAGTTCCTCTGTCCTTGTAGCAGTTTTCAACTACCGGTACTTTGTACTTGGTTTAAAAGTACCTTGTATATAGTTTCTTGTAGTGTTTTTAAAATCCGGTACCTTGTACAGTTGCAGTTGGTTTAAAACAGCAAAAAGAACCTTGTTGTTCCTTGTAGCAGTGTAGTGTTTTCAACTACCTCGTTACTTTGTACTTGGTTTAAAAGTACCTTGTCGTTTCTTATGCTGTTTTCAACTACCTTGTATATATTTGGTTTAAAAGTACCTTGTAGTTCTTTGTGGTGTTTTCAGCACTCTTTGTAGTTTCTTCGGTACCTTGTACTTTGTAGTTCCTCACGGTGTTTAGCACCACTAGGACCCATCAGGCGTCAGCAAACATGCAGTTCAAGAGTTGGTACCGTACGGTACCCAGTGGGCAAGTGAGAAATAATTCAAAAATTATTGCCATACTTTTGATATAGGCCTACCAATCGAAATTCTAGTAACAAGCTTCCCAGGTAATGCCAGAAGTAGGCCTACTTCGACCACAAAACGTGTTCTTTCTGTCTTTTGATTGTTGATCTGACACTCTACACTGTCTAATGGCATGCAATGTTGTCAGGTTGCATCCAGTCTATGCAATGTTGGTTACGGTAGTAAATTCAACTGTTCAAGCCAGTGTTCCCTCTAGGATTTGGACTAGTGCGAATTTGCCTAAATGATAATTTTATTGAAATTTTTGCCCTAAGATTTTACTACTTTGAGGACCCCTTTTACAAATTTTTTGCATTAAATTTGCTTTTTTAAAATACAAGCTACAGTTTGCATTAAAATATTCAAGTTTATTGTTTAAGTTTTTCAGTTTTGCATTTCCTATGATTTGGTTTGCAGTTCAAAATCAGTAAAATTTGCCAAAAATTTCGCATTTTCCTTAAATTTCTGACTCTAGAGGGAACACTGGTTTAAGCCAAACCTCAGAAACTGGAGCGTAGCTGAACATGAACACCTCTAACCCCCTAACCTGTAACTCTGGAGTCTGGACCTCAATTCTGACCCATCTGACAGATCTTAATTTTACTTTTGCATCAGACAGTCAGAGGTGTCCGAATTTAACCATGACTTAACCTTATGCAAGTCAAACTTGCATACTTTCAGTATAATATTAATAGGCCTAGCACTTGCAAAATTTTTTTTCTAAAAAGCCAGAGTAAGCAGAACAGCTACGATACCGGTACGTACCAGTATTTTTTTTGCCAGTTTGCCTTAACAGATTAATGCTAGCAACAACAAACTCATCGCCTTAGTTTACCAATCAGCTACAGTAATGCAGTAATATTGATTACCACAGCAAAGATGCATTTTCTTTAGCTAATCACAAAAGCTGCAAGAGCTTAATATTAAACAAAAGACTCCACTTCTTTCCCCTGTTCCCCGCTTGCGTTTCTCGGAGTCAAAATATGGAATCAGATTCCCCCTACAATCAAATCTTACACATTTTATAGATATAAAAAAGAATGGAGACAGATTCTAATTAACAAGTATGATTAAAAAAAATGAATATATATATATTAAACCATTTCACGTTACCAGTATGTTTAACCCCTGGACAATTGCTTTCTGTTCAAACCAAACTTGGGAGTGTATTTTGTATATACTTTGTATATATTTTTGTGAATAGTTTGCTTCAGCGTATAAGTAATCTCATTTTGCTCAATGATTTTGCATTTTGCTTTTTTCGTTGATAATTTTTGAAGATAGCACATTGTGATTTCAAGGTTTGTGGTGGCAGTTGCCTCGGTGAGCTTTGCTCTTGCGCTGCATTCCACGGCTTTAGATTATGTAGCGCATTTTTAACATGTAATGTGTTACTGTGTGCTATATTTTCTACCTGCAGAATAAAACATGTTCTCTCTCTCTGACATGTATCGGTAATGAACCAAACTGCTGAATTTGAGATTTTGACAAATTACCCATATCAAACTACACTTACCTACCAGCCTTAGCCTTCTAGTATTTGTCAGAAGAAAATGTTGTTGTGTTTAACTTTTTAACTTTATGCGTTTGTTTGTGCTACCCAATTAGGCTATGGTATCAATTCAACAACAGATGATACTGGTAACTTAACGCTGTCAGAGATCATCTAACAACTAAATGAACTACCTAATCAGCTAATGACATCTGGCTGTTTTTATGAATCCACGGTTTATGCCAAATACAACAATTTGCTCTCTGCCTTTTCAAGATTCCGTGATCAGGGGGGTTATTACAGGATGCTCGTTAAGCGGTTTGCGAGCTCGCAAACTGCTCGGTAAGAAATTTTTCCTCGCTAACGCGTTTTTCGGGATTACAGGATTTTCCGAGCTGGCGAACTCTCTCGGCAAGTAGCGAGAAAAAAAATGAGCACGTTAAGTTACCGAGCGACTATTTCATACACAATTAGCCATGGCAGAGCGTGGTTTTTTAGGTCATAGTTTATGCACAATAGTTAGTTCCTAGTTTGTGACACAACTAGAGCTTTATGCAACTCCCAGGCTTGTTGTGAAATGGTGGATTCAAGTTCAAGCATATTCGTGCATGCCAATTGAGAACCAAAGGCTCAAGTCGCTACTCTGTATCTCAAAAATGACATATGTCAACAGAAAAAAACAAACTTTCAAAAATAAAAAACAAAACCATAAAGAGAAATGCAAAGCATAGTCAATATACAAATACATACACATCAAACCAAGACTAGTAGGCTAGCAGCTGTTTACTGGCTAGCGCCTAGTCTAGTGTTAAAACTGTGCCAGTATTACCAAGTTGGGATGGTTTTGACTTGGTCACAGGTGAGAGTGTAGGCTATGTATAGGTGTCTACATATGAACCGGTATAGGCTTGTTGTGAGGTGCTACACCAGCAGCTGCTGTTTGCTGGCTAGCGCCTAGTCTAGTGCTAAAACTGTGCTAGTAGGCCTATTGCAAGCATGCGTTGGCTGCAGACTTAGTCGGAGCATTGGTCGGAAAGTATGAAGTAATGATATCTTCCACCAGTAACTGTGTGAGGCCATGGCCAGCAACTGCTAGTCTAGCACCTCACAACAAGCCTATGCATCTGTAGACACCATTACTGCATACACTCTTACCTATAACTAAGTTAAAACCATCCTAACTTTGTAATACTAGCACAGTTTTGGCACTAAACTAGACGCTAGCCAGCAAACAGCAGCTGCCAGTCCAGCACCTCACAACAAGCCTATACATACCGAGCAGTTAGCGAGACACTCGGCTTTCCCGAGTAACTGCTCTTTCTGCGAGCGCAACCTGTAATCCCAACTTTGCGAGCACGTTATCTCGGCTGCCGCTCGGAGAATTTCTCCTCCGAGGAGAATTAGCGAGAGAAATCGCTCGCTAACGCATAAAATCCTGTAATAACCCCCCAGGTGACTATGCCAGTATGCTGTGTGTGATGCCTTCTTGGTGCGGTACTGTTTAATGGCTATTATTCATCCTGATTTTCATTAATCTGTTTTTTTTTCGTGTGTCTTATTTTCCTTGGACCTTGCTTCACGCTGCTTTTTCGACTTGCTGCTTGACTTGAGTCTGAAATGAACAAGTGCTAATAGTACCGTAAACTTCAAAATCCAAATCCGTAAAATCCGGTCCTATTAAATCCTTACTCAAATTCCCGGAAATCTCTACTTTAGAGATGGCATGGGCCGCTAAGAGACTCGCCAACGAGCCGCTAACCGGTCTTTTTACTGGTCCGCCAACGGCCCGGTTTTATCTTTGCAACATCCTTTCTGGTTTTCAAAATTTAATGAATTTTTACATTTTTATTTACCCTTAATTGATTCGGGCATGCAATTTATATTTCGTTATTTTGATGATATAAGACCCTAATTTAGTTTTTGGCCAAATTAAAGATTTTGAAGTGAACCCGAACCTGAACCGCGAACCGGTAAAAACCGCTCTTTTTCGGTGAACCCGAACCGAACCTTCAAAATTTGGATTTGGTGAACCTGAACCGAACCTGAACCTTCAAAATTTGATTTCGATGAACCCAAACCGAACCCAAACCTTTAAATTTTGGTGCAACTGAACCCGAACTGAACCTGAACCCAAATTTTTGAAAAGTCTTGAACCTGAACCGGAACTGAACCGTTTAAAATAAAATTTGTTGAACTTGAACCGGAACCGGAGCAATATTTTAAACGGTTTGACTCTCTGATCAAAACATGGAAAGAAATAAGAAATTCAAAAAATTTGGCGATAGAACTTCAAAAGGTAATGAAAAAAAAAAAAAAATTAAAAGCATAAAAAAAGTTTGGGGGTGCTGCAGCTCTGCAGCTCTTATGTAGCCTACGAGCCGCCACTGGTGTAGCTTATATCTTTAAAAAATTTACCCGAAAATTCGGTGGCCCTCAAGTGTGCGCCCCCCCGTGGCTGCGGGTATTGCGGGGGAGTCCTACGCCACTAATTCGTTCCTTACATCTTAAGCACGCATAAATCGAAAATGTTCGAACAAAATATACATGTAGGCTACCACATTTGATAAAGGACTCAGAGTTATGGGCGAAAAACTTAAACAAAATTTGCCATAAAATTAATTGTTTAAAAAGCACTAAAATGGCCATTTCAGCGTCTAAGGTTTCAAAAATTTTTCGAGGGAGCATGCCCTCGGAAATCCCTAGAGTCTTGTTGTTTTATCAATTCACTTCAAATTAACTCTGCCTAAAAAAGAGTATACTTAAAAAATGTAAAAATATGGTGTTTTTCACGTAAAAAGTTCTTAGTGGCCTCCGCCTCTAAAATAAAACATTTTCAACAATCTTATTTGTGCCCTTTTCCGGGTTTAAACGTCTGACCTCTTGGTACTTGTTTAATATTCAACCTAATTTAAAGCTACGTTTCCCATCAAATTTTGTGGATTCGCTCCTGGTTATAACTAGTGGATCGATGCATGGCTGCATGACACTTGTTGGGTTCGCTCCTGGTTATAACTAGTGGTTCGATGCATGGCTGCATGACACTTGTTGGGTTCGCTCCTGGTTATAACTAGTGGATCGGTGCATGGCTGCATGACAGTTGTTGGGTTCGCTCCTGGTTATAACTAGTGGATCGGTGCATGGCTGCATGACACTTGTTGGGTTCGCTCCTGGTTATAACTAGTGGATCGGTGCATGGCTGCATGACACTTGTTGGGTTCGCTCCTGGTTATAACTAGTGGATCGGTGCATGGCTGCATGACAGTTGTTGGGTTCGCTCCTGGTTATAACTAGTGGATCGGTGCATGGCTGCATGACAGTTGTTGGGTTCGCTCCTGGTTATAACTAGTGGATCGATGCATGGCTGCATGACAGTTGTTGGGTTCGCTCCTGGTTATAACTAGTGGATCGATGCATGGCTGCATGACAGTTGTTGGGTTCGCTCCTGGTTATAACTAGTGGTTCGATGCATGGCTGCATGACACTTGTTGGGTTCGATTCCTCCGACAAGTTTAAAAACCACAGATCTAGAGCGTTGTCGGCATAGGCGTAGCCAGGAGGGGGGCAAAGGGGCCATGGCCTCCCCCCTGAAATTTAAATTAAATTAGAACTTGTCGTTAACAAAACAAAAGGTTGAAACTTTTTGCGCCTCTAGTATATGCAATCGTTATTGACTTCGAGCAGTTTATGTTAGTGGGGGAAGGGGGGTCTGGCGTGCCTTCACATATTCTTATACTTCTAAATTTTATAAACATCGCCAAACGCCGAAGTTTTTTTGCTACGTCGCAGGCGCATGATATAAAAAAAAAAAAAAAAGGAAAAAGAGAATCACCTGCTGTTCGGGCCTTTATTCAGCAGGTGATTCTCTTTTTCCTTTTTTTTTTTTTTTTTTTAGGTGTCACGACCATGCGTGTTGCTCTTGTTTTTTTTTTGTGTGTACTGTGTACTACTATCTTCATATCGCATGTTTTAACGCTTTGTCGTTGTGTCGTTTCCTCCTTTTCTTGAGTTTCTCTTTCTATTAATGTGTTCGACGGTACCTTCTTTTTTTTCAAGAATAAAAAGCTTGATTGATTGATTGATTGTAGACAACACATTATGATAATTGGAAGGAATAAACATCCCTTTGAGCGCACTGTTGAAGTAGTACGACGCACTGTTGAAGTAGTACGACGCACTGTTGCACACTGCTGCGAAAATTTCGCTTCTTTGATCAAGAAGTTTAACCTACTAATGAGAATATTATTCTTAAAATTCCGTAACAGCGCGATGCGTTACAATTACAGTTAAATTATATTCCAGCCTTTCTCCATAAAGCTGTATCAGACCAGCGAAATCGCACTATCAGGACGCTGCCCGCTACAACCGTTGAGACTGAACGGACATTTTCGTGCGTGAGACGAGTGAAAACTTGGTTACATTCGGCTATGGCCTCCGATCACCGGTCAGAAATGTGCGACGTGCGTGCTTCATTGCCAACAAGAAGCACTAGATGAAAAAAGGTCAATCGAACATTAGCAACCATGGCTGGCGAAAAGCGCCGACGAATGGATTTCTGAGCGTAATTTCGTCAATTGATATAAGCATTGAACTTGAATCAAAACTTAATGAACTTAGATTTCGACTTAATGTTATGTGGTGATCACCCCTTACTAACTTAGTAACCTTATTTATGTTATACGCACGGTATCTCGTCGCTTTCTAACTTTCAACAAGTAAAATAATGTAGGCCTACGCGTTCATAAATGATGATAGGTTAGTGCGTCTGGCAGGAGTGTATTTAGGGGAGCATAGTGTCATGCCCCCCCCCCCTTTAACTCGGCCTTTTAGCAAAAAAGAACAAAACTAATGGTGCCAAGTCACTGAAATATGCCAGACTCTTTTGATGGTTTCTGTAGCTTATGTCCAGGGGCGGATCCAGGGGGGTAGGATGAGGAGTAGGCTATGCATTCTCCCACCACACATTTTCGAAAATGTTTTTAATGTGTACAATTTTTCCATAATTTCGAACCTCTTCGATAGCTGTAACTTCCTACAAGCCTTATCACGCCTTGAGCGCGCATAATCGAAAATGTGCGAACAAATTGAATCATATTTGGCGAAGCACTCAGACTTAGGTCAAATAATTTAAACAAAATTTGCGTGAAGATTATTCAAAAAGCAATAAAATAGCCATTACAGCATGTGAATTTTCAAATTTTTTCGGGGGAGCATGCCCTCGAACCCAGGAGCTTTTCTTGTTTCTCAGTCAACTTAAAATTAGCCTAGTTCTGCTGAAAAAAAAAAGGAAATTATGTAGCCTACCCCCTTTTTTTTAAATTTCTCGCTACGCCACGGGTGTCTGGGCCAACAGCGTAGTGTGTGCAGCGTTGTCAGATTGGAACTATTTGTTCTAGATCTAGAACCAAAATCAAGCGCTTGGAACCAAAATTTTTGATTTGGAACCTGGTATTATATTTAGAACCAAAATGATGCTTTTGGAACGTTCCAGATATTTGGACAGGGCACAAGCGAAACCTACAGTTTCTGATATGCGCAGGATAAAATCTACTTTCTCTTCCAGCTTTTGGAAAAGCAAACCTTTTTTGACTCATCACTAGGGCGATTTTTGGTTACAAAAGTTACTTTTTTTTTGCTGGCTCCAATTAACGTAAAAAGCGTTTAACCAAAATTTCACAGCTATAGGGTCAGTATTTAAAAAGTTATAAGGTTACAAAAAGTTACTTTTTGTCTTTTAGGTTACATTTTGGTTTTCATGCTTTTTTGCGCAATTTTTCTAGTTTTTTGTCTTGGATTGATGCAAGAAAGATAAATTTACAATCTACAAACACTAAGGTGCCTCTTTGGTGCCAGCCAACAACTGCTTCTGTGGAAAAGTTTTTCTATGCTTAAAAAATTACTTGCAAAGGACAGAAACTTTCTACCACAAAATGTAAAACACTACATGTGTGTTCACTATAACTTAAGCACGAGGTAGAACTGAACCTTTTTCACGTTTTTTTATGTTTTGCTGCAACTATTTGCGTTTTACTTTTATTCGTTTAATAAAGTTACTTAATGGTTACTTTTTTACAAAAATAAAGTTACATTTTTTTAAAAGTTTTTTAGGTTACAAAAATATCGCCCTACTCATCACACTATTTTGGTCGAGAAATCGTCACTCAAGCATAAAATGTTTTCCATAAAGAGAAAAGAAAAGGATGTTCCAAACTTATCCTGGGTTAAATAAAAAAAAATATATACACCTTTATTTGTGCACACGGACTTTATGGACACCCTGTATATATTTTGGTTTGCAAGCTAAACCACAATTATAGAAGTTTGTCAGGCAAAACGATGGGCTGATCTTCACGATGTTGGTTTTTCTTAGTTTAGAAACTGTTTCGAATTTTTGGAAATCCTTGATGCGGTAGAGACTACATTAAGTCAAATAGCCCAGTGCAGTGGTTCCCAACCTTTTATTGTTTATGCCCCCTTTTAAAAACTGTCAACACCCGTGGCCCCCCTGCTCAGAAAAAATTATCTGTCTGTATGTTCACGCCGATAGGCCAGACAAGGTAGGTTAGTGCTGGTAGCCTACTTTCAGCCTACTTGTGGCCCCCGGATAAACGTCCCGTAGCCCCCTAAGGGGCCCATAGGCTCTCGGTTAGGAACGCCTGGCTTAGTGGAACTGTACGGACTATGATGCCGGTAACTTAAACATCAAAACTGTAGTGACTAGTGATGGTGGTATTACGATACCTGGGTAGTCAACTTACTGAAACAGGTCAACTCGACAAGGTTGCCGAGATTATAGCTGAATGTTTAGTTGCTCTATACCCAGGCAATGAATTTACGAAAAACAGACCTACCCAGTACCCGTTACTCTGATACTTGTCAGCATTAGACTGCTATGATATCTTGAAGTAGCGTCAAGTCTGTATTTGCAACTCTTAACGTGCGAAATAGCAATTAACAATTCTAATATTTGGAACTATTTAGAACCTTTTTGAGGTCCAATCTGGAACCTCTTGCTGAAAGCAATCTGGCATCCTTGAGTGTGTGACGATTCCCTTGTAAAAATTTATCACCAACTGGCTGTTTGAGAAAAAAAGTTAAAATTTCAGCACAATTTAGCGATCAGTTTACGACTTAGACAGAAATTCCACAAAATTTATGTTTTCATCGATATGAGGGAAATAGGCTGCATTGCTGCTACAAGTAAATGACGTCAGATTTAAAAGTTACAAAATCTGGCCCCCCCTCAATTTTTTTCTGGCTACGCCCTTGGTTGTCGGTTGCCTTGTTTAGTACATTGATCAATTTTCTTTTCAATTTGGCCTCAGTTTCAGTGGGTTCGTCAAAGAACCAAGCTCATTATTACGAATGGAATGAAATTAAATAATTTTTTCCATTATTTTTAGCCGAAGAAGATGCCCCATAAAAGTAACTGTATATGTAACTTTTATGGTTTTAAAGTGGTAACTAGTTGCAAATTCCGTTACTTCTGCACAACAGTAAAAAGTAATAAAAAACAGTAAAAAAAACGGTACTAAAAAAGTAACTGGTAACAGTATAGTTACTGCCCACCACTGAATCAGACTGATACAAAGCATCGGACTGCATCAGAGCCATCACAAGCAGATTATTCAACTTAAAACAACGATGTACAAAATTATACAAAAATTTTCGAATCAAGGCATCAAACGTTGGCAAACGCAATGCCGGAGCAGCTTAACTTGTCCTCCCTTCTTCAAAATCTATTCAAGGACTCCTATGCTAAGCTTTCGATATGAATTGTTTTAGGTTTTTCCAGGGGTAACAGCTCAGTGTCTCACCAAAATGCGAGTAGGCCTACTGTAATAAAAGATGCGCGTTGACACCGTGAAAATACAAAAGGTGTAATTTTATGACAGGTTTGTTACTCCAAAGCCATTCAGCCATTACCATTAAAATCGTGTAGAGCGCACTTTTTCGTTCGCAGATGCTCTTATGACAGCATTATAATCTGCAGATCGGGCGCATTAACTTTCAATTAACAGCATGGCCAGTGAAGAACCAATCGGATGGCCGAGTGATAGAGCATCTGCTTCTGGATCGATAGACTCAGAGTTTGATTCCGAGTCGGGTCAAAAAAACGACTTAAAAATTGATATTCACAGCTTCCTACTATAGACACTCAGCATTAAAGGGAAAGTGCTAAGCAAGCCATCAAGCTCGCTTGTTGTGCCGTTGGGAAAGACATTTAACGGGATTCCCCCTATCTAAATGTGGTACACAGATAGCCCGGCAACTCCAAAACGAGCTCGTGTAGCGCCCCCTCTTGGATAAAAATATCAATGAATAAAGTAAAAAGATAGTCTGCTGTCTGCCATTTTAGATCTACCGTTTAAATAAGTTTCAGTTTTCTGAAGCCTAGTTCAGCACTGGTAACAGTAACAACGCGTTTTCTGCATTGCAAGCGAGCTAGGGCCAGCGCCAAGGGGGGGCCAAGGGGGCCTGCTTGCCAATCGACATGCTTGGCCCCCAATGAACAAGCTTACTCTTTTGAAAACAGTGACTTTTGTGCTTAATTTCCAACTTTGGCCCACCTGATAAACGCTTGGCCCCCCTAAGTCGACTGCTCTGGCGCCGGCTCTAAAGCGAGCACTTACCACAATTGAATTAAAAGTTCAACGGCAAGGAAGGGAGTCTGCCAAATGAGCTCGTAATCATCAGCTTCCCCGTATAGTATCAAACGCAATAGGCTCCAGCAATGAATCGAATCCGTCGCAAGGGATCTGAACCTGCGTGCGGTACGACCAGACCATGTTGCTGACAATGGCTGTTCATGCACGAAGCTGCTGGGTGTAAACTACAATGAAAAGACATAAGCGATATCACATACCAGCTTAGGTGGGCACAGCAAACGCAAAAAATAGCTCCGCTAACAGCTAGTCCGATAATCAAAAAGATTAGCTTCGCTAACGCTAATCCGATAACACGAATTTTTCGTTAGCGGAAGCTAACGCTAGTCCGCTAATTAATCATAAGATTACAATTTGAGACAGAAAATAACAAAAAATCAACTTCGCAACTTGTAGTAATCATTTTAATATCACGTTTTTCAGTTGATCAGCCAAATCTAAACAATATCGTATCATTCGAAAAGTTTATTTAATAGCACAATATATTGTTATGGTTTTGGGCACACGCTGTAAGAACTTACAACATTGAAATTAACTCTGCAGTGAAATTAGCACAGTACTGTAATAAGCGCATTGCCTAAATGAGTAGAGCAGGGAAATAAGCACAGTTGACCTGCTAAAATCAGCGTCGGTCTGACCATGTCAGACTATCGCGCCTTTGCGAAATGCAAGGTTGATCGACCGGCAACTGAAGGGGTTAGCGTATCTTTTCTAGGTACCAATAACCAAATATATGGCGATCTATTACGTCAAAAACCATTGGCGAAAAGTGATTTCTGCCGGGTCAGATTGGATGCGTTTGGCCGCTATAATGGGGGCCCAAAGACCCCCAAAAAACGCTTGCATGCTTTTTCTAGGTACCATATGAAATCGAGTGGAAACGAAACCCTACATTGACCAGATCACAAAATGGTATGTGACAGAATTTGTTTCGGCTGCTTTACCCCCGGCAGAAGCTCCCCGGAGTTCGAGTGATGACGTCACGAAGGTAGGTGTGCTAGCGTACCTTTTCTAGGTATCACATGAAACTTAGCGTAAACGAAAGCTTACATTGAAATGGTTGGCCTATGTGACAGAAATTTTTTCGGCTGCTAAAGGTTAAATCATTACCCTCAGCAGAAACCCCCAAAGTTTGAATCGTGACGTCACAGCGAAAATACAGCGAACGCCACGGTGAATTATGACGTCATTTTGATGTGACGTCATAACTCGCTGTGACGTCATATTTCGAACTTCGGGGGCTTCTGCCGGATGTAAAGCAGCCAAAACAATTTCTGTCACATACCATTTTGTCATCAGCACAATGTAAACTTTCGTTTGCACTTAGTGGTACCTAGAAAAGGTACGCTAGCATACCTTTGTGACGTCATCACTCGAACTTTGGGGCTTCTATCGGGGTAAAGCAGCCGAAAAAATTTCTGTCACGTACCATTTCGTGATCTGGTCGATGTAAGCTTTCAATTACACTAGGTTTCATGTGGTACGTAGAAAAAGGATGCTAGCGTTTTTTTTTTGGGGGGGTGGGTGGGCCCCCATTACGGCCAAACGCATTCAATCTGACCCGGCAGAAATCACTTTTCGCCCATGGTTTTTGACGTAGTAGGTCGCAGTATACTTAGTTATTGATACCAAGAAAAGGTATGCTAACCCCTTTCAGCTGCCGGTCTATTACCTCTTGGCTCCTGCATGTCGAAACAGTGAATGTGCAAGCTCAGCATTATGATGTCATTGACGGAGTTATTATTGCTTGACCTAAGCGCCTAGCTAAAAGAGTACCGGTAGATATTTATTTCTCTGGCACAAAAAAAAAAAAACGTGAAAATACGGCAACTTAAAGGCTTCTCCTTATTAAAACCGCGGTAGCAACTATTTTTATTCTAGCGGATTAGCGGATTGGCTGAAAAAATTAGCTTCGATAATCAGTCCGCTAACATTTTCGAACCTTAGCTAAACAGCTAATCCACTAATGAAAATATTAGCTTCGCTAATTAGCGGAATAGCGGATTAACGATTTGTGCCCACCTATGCATGCCAGCTTAAAACTTTCCAGTACCATCGAGTATCGTCATAATAGCCTGGTCCACCAGTTGTTTAGAAAAGTTTGCTTTAAATCTCTTCCTCAGAAGCTACATGTCATTTGCATCGTAATTAAACATTCTCTTTTTCTTTTTACTTCTTGATTGAGGAAGGCGCTATTTCAAAAGCAGACGTTTTCGACCTAGCAAAATCTCTTTTAATTAGAGTTGCCATGTTTTCTCTACGCAAAAGGAGGACAGGTTCTTTGAGGGTCATCACGTCCGCTGATGTCCATTTTTCCGCCCAAAACCAAGTGAAGACCAAAAAAAAGTCATCACGTCCGCACGCTGGTAGTTTGCACTGAAACTTCCCAAAATTTTCGTAGGAAAATGATTTGACATGTTTTCACTGTTTATTATGCCGAAAAGGAAAACATTTGGGAATTGTTTGGCGTCCTCGGAGTACAAATTTTTTTGGTCAAAACGGAGGACATGTCCTCCAAAAGTCGGACGTATGGTAAGCCTACTTTTAATGGGCTTCTATATTCGGTGTCAGATTATGGTTACTTACACAGAACATAGAATTTAATTTAATTTACCGATCGGAAGGCCGAGTGGATAGAGCGTCTGCTTCTGAATTGGTAGACTCGGGGGTTCGATTCCGAGTCCGGTCAAACCAATGATTTACAAGTTGATCTTCACAGCTTTCTTGCATGACGTTCAGCATTAAAGGGATAGTGTGAGGCAAACCAGCAAGTTTGCTTGTTGTGCCGATCGGAAAGACACTAAATTGGATTCCTCCATTTAAGTGTGGCAGACAGATGGGCGGCAACTCCTAAGCGAGTTCGTATAGCGCCCGGTCGTTTTCTCGTGATAGGAGGTTTAAAATGCGAATAAATAAAAAACAAATGCATAAACTTTAAATCTGCTCACGAGGTATTAACAAATTTAAATTTAACTTTTTCAAAATTATTGCATTCAAATATTTGAAGTTAAAATAAAAAAATGATTGGATTCGACTCTGCACCGGCCTTATTTTTCCAAATCCTGCGCGCAATATTACACACAGTATATTCTTTATGACATCATTACGCAGTTTATGACGCTTTTAAAAGGAAACGATAGGGAAGAATTTCAAAACTAAAATACAGAATCTGAGCGCAAAAAATCCCGTTCAACGCGATTTGCAAAGCAAAATTTTGCTCTTGAATTGATGCAACTTTGGGTCCTCTATAAGACAAATTGGGGCCCCTTTTGAGCAGTGCACCACCCCCCAATTGGAGGGTTTTGGGGGCGGCTCCTACGGCTCTACTTTATATATTTAATCCTTCTTTTTTTAGAGCTACACCTTCCATTACCCTACAATTCCCTTACTATTAGTTATTTATATCCGGGTGATTTGTTACCATTATTACATCACGTGCGACTATTAGTATTTCAGCCGGAGCATTGATTATTGCGATCTTTTTTTTGTCGCAATTTGGAAGGCTGATATTGGAGATTGTATCGAGGAAGAAGTGAGATCGGCAAATACTCAAATCGTTGCGGTTGAGTTTCAGCAAAACCCAATCACCTTAAACCACTTGCTTCAGCACTGTGTGTAGGGTAAGTAGGTTCTGGGTAATGGAGGCAGGGTGGACTCAGATTTCAAATAGACTGCGTGGTAGAGTGGTTCGGAACGTCGTTTTTACGACGGCCATGATCGCAAGGTTGATGGTTCAACTCCCACCTAAGCCTTGTTGCTGCGTCCTTGGATAAGATGCTTCATGACAATTATATCTGCTTGGTGGAATCTCACAAGCAGCAGATTGAAGAAGTCGGAAGCAAAAACTCAAGCGGAAAACTCGGAAACAAAAGTAAGTCTAAGCGAGTGTGGATTTGTCCTTGTATGCATAGCGCCTCCGTCGCTTTCTCGTGACCAGGAATGAAGAAATCAATCAATCAGACTGTGGTCAGGGAGGTTCTGAACTTCTGTGCTGTCCAGGACAAGTTTCAGATAACGACGTCCCTCATGCGTACCTGACTTCAAAAAAAAAAAAAAATTCGGAGATAACCGAAAACTTAAAAGAAGGAATCAGTTAAAGCTTCAGGAAAAGGGCGATATATTTTTACGAATAAATCAACTAAGCTGAAAATTCACATGCATATAATTAAAATTATTGAGGAAGTGTTACAACCTGAAGCTTCCACAACGAGCTGCTCTGAAGCGGTTGCCTTCTATGTACTATACCCAGTGATGTAAATCGTTTGTTTACGCCTTCGTTTAAAAAAAAACGTTTTTTTTTGCAAAAAAGACATAGCTCAATAAAAACTTGTTTTTTAAATATGAGTATTGGCCTTAAGTAAGAGCATTGGCCGCCAAACTGTTTATCGTTGAGTCTTCTTGTAGCGATGGATTTAACAGGGAGCTCAAAGAGCAAGCTTGCTTTCCGCCCCCAAAATCCATCATGGATTGCGTGCTTGTCGTTACCGATTACCAGGAAGGTGTCGCCAGTTTTAATCTCACAATGCAAAAAATACGAAATAAAAAGGAGCATTTGCAATAGATAGAATAAAAAAGTACAGAATTGTGGATAGGATACCTGCTGTCTTTCTATGAGCAGTGAACAAAATTGGGAGGTAAGGCTGGTAACAGTAGCTTACATTATGAATCATGAGTTACTTCAGAGTCAATACAGAACCAGCCAAACATATTAATTCAGTGTCAAAACAAAGACTGCGGTATATAATGTCAGACTATAACTTGGCTAAAATGAATTATACCGGTAGACCAATATATTAAATTCAGAAACGAAGGTCGATAATACACTTGCAAATCCGGTCGCAAAGCAGTCGACTTAGAAAGACCAAGCGTTTATCTGGGAGGAGCCAAAGTTTGAAATTAAGCACAAAAGCCGCTCTCTTCGAAAGAGTAAGTTTGTTAATTCGGGAGCCATGCATGTTGATTGGGGGCAACTTCCTTCGTCAGAGCTTCTAGATCTCTTTCTAGTGCTATGCCGGCCGTGATGGTACACTAAGTTTCCCCGTTCATCTAATGAGTAGGCCTGACTGATGGTACTCTTACTGTAGTTTCCCCGTTCATCTAATGAGTAGGCCTAACTGATGGTACACTGACTGTAGTTTTTCCGTTCATCTGAATTTTTTTCAGCTGTTTCAGAGAAGATAGGCTCCGGCCTAGTTTACATCTATTCTTTTTGACCCTAACTCTTCCATAGTCCAAAGCGCAAGGACATTGAATAGGCTAAATGAAGGCCTAAACCTTAATTTAACCTGATTAAACATTCAATTGCACAACGATGTGGTTGGGCTATATTTCGGGGGAACTCCATATTTAGCACGGCAGCAACCGTGCAAACCGCAAAGTAGGCCCAGTTGGTAAGCTTTTAAGCTAGATACGCGCCACTCTGCAAACTATAGCTATTAAAGCAATATCACTATACTACTTACAGTCATGTTCAATGTGTTGACGCGATTTGATGCTGCTTGCTAAGCTTTATATTAAAAACTGACTTGTTTAAATTTTTTAAGAAGGAATGATTAAAAAACAAAAAACACAAAAAAACAATATTAAAAAACGCTTTTAAATATTAAAAAATACAAAAAAAGTGTTTTTTTTACATCACTATATGTACCTATCCGCGTATGCCTTTCCCTGACTATGGTTTAGCGTCTTAGCCTACCGACTAGTACCGAGTAGAGCAGTGTTTCTCAACTTATGGTAGGACGCAGGAACTCCACGCAGTAATCAGTATAAAAAGTTTACCATGACTCGAATAATACTCCATCTGTATTATTAAACTTTTTGTGTAATCTACATAACGGCGTTACACAAACTCCTTACCGAAAATCCTGTTTTCTTTACGGTGTACAACTTGAGCTTAATTCTGCTGTTCTCGGCTTTTCTGCAACCTTTTTTCTGCTCTGAGATAGGGGGCAACACATATGAACATTCAGATGGTTGAGTGAAGCAGCAGTAGGCCTAGATTTCATTTACGTCTGTTAATGGATCCGCACATAAATAAACGATGTTTGTTTATTGTTTTTGTTGTTGTAGACTCGGTTTAATTTCCATTTTAGGGTGAAATCGAATCTCAATGACTTAAAAATTGGTATTCACGGTTTTCATGCTTGACGCTCAGCACTAAAGAGACAGTGTGGAGAACAAGCTTAAGGCAGTTACAGGTGCTACAGTAACTTACATGTCACGCCGTTTCGATGAGAAAAACACTTAGCGAGATCAACCCTTCTCACAGTAATAAATCATGTTTAAGACTACTTCGCGTTGATTCGAAATGATTTTCTTGTGTAGTTCAAAAGATATTGAGCCGTTACATTATGAAATGACTTTCTCGCAGCATCCCTGATTTAAGCAAAAATGTTGATAAGCTGCCCCGTAAAGCAATTGGCCCAAGCTTTGAGTTTCTTATTTACCCTGCCCACACGTCCACTTCTTCTCGGCTTTATTCTACCAAGAACCGAGGGCTTAAAGCCAAGAAGAAGTTGACACTTGTACAGGGTAACTCTGTTTCTAATCATTACTTCTCTGCAAGAATCAAGCCTAGCTCCGTATATGCAATCACTACGCGGTTAATTGATAAAAAAAGGTTTTAACTAAACATTCTCGCCCTTGTATCAGTCGAGATGGCATTCAGTAACAGTAGCTTCTGGTATTGTCCACATTATTCTGTGTAAGAACCGTCCAAACTATTTGTCTGAGAAATTTTGAAGAGGTAAAACTACTGCTAGATGGCGCCCATAAGCTGTTTTTCAAAAAATGATGATTTTACAGTTTTGTTGCAGCGCGGCTGGGCTCGCGCGATTTGCGATTAATTTTTCAGCGATCTGACCTAGCGGTATGACGCGCCCAGGGGCGTAGCCAGGTGGGCAAAAGGGGCAATTGTCCCCCCCCCCCCCCCCGAAATATTTTCACTTACCACTAGCCTACGAACAAAGATACTAATGCTATAACGTAAATCTTGGAACAACGCAAGCAGGGGGGGTTAAGACCACTTTTCTACAAAAAAACTGCGCTAGAATGAGTATTTTTCCTGTTAAAACTCTAAGAATCCGTGGCGGCTGGGGGCTCTGCCCCCACACCTCCGGTTGGGGCACCCTCTTTGCGAATCCTGGGTGCGCCACTGCAAAAAGCCTATGAAGTTTTGCACCCCGATATTTTGGGCTGGCTACGCTGCTGGACGCGCCGGTTACAGATCTTAAGTAACGGGTTTAATTCACGGCTGGAGCCGATCGTAAGTGAATTATACACGGGGTGACTGCTGACTCGAAGATCTCAAGCTCACTTCACAGTTCACACTCTCCCTCATTTACTGTTCAATTATCTGTTCAATCTAATTTGAAATAATTTAAGACACTAATTTTATTGAAACGCAAATTTCGCTGCGCTGTTTCTGGTATCGAGCTGATAGTTGATCATTCATTCATGAGTTGACCTGTTTTTAAAAATTCTCCCAATCAAATCACAAGACGTTGCCTCATCGCGCTGCTAGCTTCTGAATCTGCTGCAGTGTAGTGTTGAATCAATAAGGGATCTTTAACGTTTTCTGGGATCTCATATACTCATCAACAAAATCATAAGTGAAAAATAATTGGATTCTAGTTTATAAGACTAGAGATTTTTTATATTTCATTAACCAATTTTTATTTTTTCATTTAATATTTCTATTTGACAGCTCAGATGGGCCGAGTGGTGAGAGCGTCCACTTCGGCAGCTGTAGACTTTGGTTTGGTTCCGAGTCGGGTCAAACCAATGACCTTGAAATTGGTATTCACAGCTTTCCTGTTTGACGCTGAACATTAAAGGAACAGCGAGGAGAACAAGCTGGCCGGGGCCGTAGCCAGCCTTCACATTTTGAAGAAGCTGAATATATTTTTGGGGTGGTTGGAAAATCAATCTAAATTTTTTCTGATTTTGTTGTGCGTCCCAAGCCTGAACAGATCAACTTCACTCAAATAAAACCAGAGCCGGATTTACGTATAGGCTAAGCGGGCTGAAGCCTAGGGCTTCGGAGAAAATGGGGGGGGGGGGGGTTCGGAGAAAACGAGGGGCCTCATCACGAGCAACGAAGATCTATTTTTGATCTTTCCCGATATTTTCAGTGAAAACACGACAACTGCGGACATGAAGACCTTTTTTTTTTGGTTTTTACCAATTTCTAGGGGAAAAATGGAAATAGCCTAGGGCCTCTCATTGTGTCTGAATCCGGTCATGAGTAAAACGTTATGCAAAAAGAAAGAGCCTGCATTCGGAAACGAAAAAAGCAAGTAATAAATTTGTGCCGACGTACTGGAAATGCTTTCAAAGCTTACATCTATCCAAAGCGGAGATGCAATGAAGGAAAGAAGAAAAACATGTTAATTAGTTATAGGGAGAAAACAAATTAAAACATAATGCGTCTTACTGCGAAGCAGTGTTGTCAGATTAGAATTATTTGTTTTAGATCTAGAACTAAAATCAAGCGCTTAGAACCAAAATTTTCGATTTGGAACCTGATACTACGTTTAGAAACTAAGTGATGCTTTTGGAACGTTCCAGAATTTTGGACAGCGCACGTGCGAAACCTTTCTTTTTGGAACGACCCGCCTTTTTTCATACAGGGATTGTCGAAATTGCTATCATGTTTTCCTGTGTTATGCAACTTGCTTTTATGATCTCGAGAAACTTTCATTGTGATGCAATAATACCGGTAGTCAAACTTTTCTGGTGCGTTGCGCTTGAACCAAGACTGACCCAAAATGCAAACCTGGACTAGGTGAATGGGCACTGTTAAAGCTGGAGTGGTTTTGTTATGTCATAAAGCGATTGTTCTCAACGGCTATGGCTGGACAAGACAACGTTCCAGCGCAGGAGGTATTCTTGGAAGAGATTAGTTGCAACGTAGGCGGATGTTCTGCTTGCGGTGTCCTAACTTTGAGTTAACCAAACCAGCCAGTTGGGGTTAACCAAAGACATCGCTATTGGCTCGGGAGGTTTTGGGTTCGATTTCTGGGCCAGTACCGACCGTTAGCTCCACAGGCTATCGGTGCGGAAAGTCTGGGGTTCGATTCCAGGGCTGGTCCAATCGGCACAGTGTCGTCTACGGCTCGCCATCGCTGCGTCGTTTCTGTGTTCCCCAGGCGCCAAGTCGCGGAGATGGGCCCCAGTGGCGGGAGGGGGGAGGGTCGGAAGTCAACTACCTTGGACTCGACGATTGCAGAAAAAATGAAACCTTTCTTTTTTGAAACGAACCGATCTTTTTTTCGTGCATAGCTTGCCGAAATTGCTGTCATGTTTTTTCTGTTCTGTCCAACTTTTTAATTTATTCTCGAGAAACTTTTATTACGATGTGATGCTACAATACCGCGGTGGTTCAACTTTTCCGATGCTGTTTGCTTTTACCGAAGCGTGGTAACAAGTGCCGGGGCCCGACCCCTCGGCTTAGCGCCTGGGTAACTAAGCACCTAAGAAACGTCACGGCGATGGCAAGCCGTTGGCTGCTCTGTGTCCGATTTGACCGGCCTGGGAATTGAACCCAAACTTTTCGCATCGATAGCGACATCTTTAACACAGCGCTACAACCGGCCGGTTTGTCAAAAAATTATTGAAATGTAAAAAACTAAATTGACACTGCCCTAAAAATACTGCCTAGAAAGACCAGACCAACGAAAGATTTGAAGAGGCCCAGGGACGGAACGGGAAGGGGGAGGCAAAATTGTTTTTACGCCCCATATACTTGTCTCAGGAGCTGGAGTGCTCCGTTTTTCAAACATCCGATTATGTGTTTGAGTTTGAGAGTAGGCCTATCCGATGCTTTCGTCGCTATGATTGGGGTGAAAAGTATTTAAATAATATCGACGCTGTTTTTGAGCTTAATCCTATGATTAGGGATTCCTCTCGCGCGTAATTTATTTTAGTTTAAAAATGTTTTGGTAGGGAGGGAAGTTTTTTTTCTTGTTCCACTATCTTTTCAAGATAGTTATGGTAGAAACTGTCTCCTTTACAATGAGTGCATATTAAATGTTTATATCAAGGTTTATATTAAGGTTAAACATCAATTAGCCTGTTCTCAAAACATGGCCTGTTCCCATGTCCACTTAAAATGTGGTCTGTTCCCATGTCCACTCAAAACGTGTGTTTTCGAAACGTGGGCCGAGTTTAAAGTGTTTTTTTTTCAGCCCACTTTTTCCAAAAGCCTTTGCTTATTAAGGCCAGCTCTTTACTTGCGTCCAAGAAAGCCCACGATTTCGCTGAAATTAGCCACTATAAAGCTGGAATCCACTTCACTAGAACAAAGCCTGCGGGCCAAAAGCTAACGATTTTTGGACATGGAAACAGGCTAAATGTTGGTTGTTGAAAAGGATTTTTTGGAGGAAAGCATTTGCCTGTTTTACCTACCTGGCTACACCCTACTTGTGACTTTGCGAAAGCTGGCCTACTTTAGGCAGTTAAGCCTCCTATGGCCCAAAAATGAGGTCCAACTAAAATTTTTTCAGTAAGCATTTAACCACGTCTTGACAGCTTGAGTTTCTGTGAAACCTTTTCGCTCTTTAAATGAAGCGCAAAGAATTTAGCACAAGTATGAATGAAATATCTTGATTATTTTCTTAGTTATGACATTTATTTAGCTGCATAATCATGGTAAGCTGCAATTACGCATTAATTTAAACCAGAAACATTGCAATCCGATGCACTTTAATACCTCTGAACTACTGGTGTCTTTATCTTTACGTCATCACGACGTGACGTCCAGTGGTGTAAAGTAACGAAGTAGTTTTACTTCAGTATATATGTCAAGTAGTTTTACTTAAGTATAATAAAATATATGTCAAGTTTGGAAGTGAGCAAATTATCTTTTGCCAAAGCTCAGCTTCATGGTTTTGCTAACGCTACTTTTTACTAAAGTAGCTCCAAATTGCTGGTACTTTTTACTTCTACTTGGTTATTTTTACATCCCCTACTTTCTACTCTACTTCAAGTAGCTTCCGCCATCAGTAACAATACTTCTACTTAAGTAGATTTCTAGACTACTTTTTACACCACTGGTTACGTCACTGAACCCCCCTTTGAAAAATCCTGCGTACGCCTCTGCTTTATGGTGAACTATGATTTTGTTCATAAGTATAGGAGTTCGAAGAAAAAATTGAAAATCCCTTATTGATTCCACACATCCGTACCGCAAGTATGATGAAGATTTTGATTCGTTCCAGTAACAAGGCGGTTGTTTTCAACTTTATTTCCATGTTTGGACTGTCACGTCATCATACGTCATAGGTCAACACGTCATATTCACAAAGCGGTAGAAATTTTTAATTGTGTTGTCACAATGGCGAGTCCAACGTATCAGTTATCCATTAACTACGCGATCATAATTGAAGCAACCGGTTTTTAGATTAAAATCATTGTTTGGTTGATCAACAACACAGGCGCAACGCATCGACGTCACGTGTTTGTAGGTCACGTGGTTATTATCGTTACGATAAAAGCAGTTCGTAGAAACGGTCTTGTAAACTTCATCTTGTGGGTTTTAACAAGATCTTATCAAAAGGATCAACCGCAAATATTTAGACAGCCTACGTTGTCTCATCTCATGAACAAGAACATTTTAAGATAAAAATAGCTTGATAAACTAAGCTACTGCTCTTGCTTCCCGGAAAATTAGGAGGTGACAGTGTGGAATTCAAAAAACCAAAGTCACTCAAAAAGTTTTTATCACTCCCAAAGATTTTCTTCAAAATTAGCAACATTTCAGCAAAATTAATAGTGAAAAAATGCAAACTATACGAAATTGAAATGGAAACACCTAAATCTTTGAAATACTTTCAAAGTTTGAAGTGGCGCATCCAGGGAGGAGCATTATGGCATCCAGGGGGGAGCATTATGGCATCCAGAGAGAGCATTGTGACACCGCCCCCTTCCCAATCTGACCTACGAAGATATTTTAAAAATCAATCACAAATGACGAATGAAATCGCGGCTTTTTATTGCAGGAATCTCGCCCTGGTTCCCTTTCAATTCTTCGCTGCCTGCGACCCTATGAAATGAAATGTTGTGTGGTTTTATGGCGCTTTATAACTTCTAGGGTCCTTTAGCGCCAGGACTAAGTTTTGTCAAGAATTCACTGACGTATTTTTATTCTCTGTTTATTTCATCCTCCGCGCTACACTTAATTGCTGAGCGTTCAGCAAGTGTAACAGCAGATACCAGTTTTAAAGTCTTTGGTTTGACCCGACTGAGAATAGAACCCAGCCTACCAGCTTCCAAAACAAACGCTCTTAACCACTAGGCATGGCGCTGGTAAATGAAGCAGCGTCTATGCTTTCGTGCCGCCGCGTTGGCGTTGACAAGCCGCAGGCACTCAATCCCTGATCACTCTTCTACTTTATTTGGATTTTCGAAGCGTTACCTGCCCGTTGATGATTCATTGTGTTGTGAATTCTCAGCCAGTTTCTCATACATTATAAATTTCTCGTCCGAGTGACCTCAGATAAACAACGATAAACCGTATTTCGTCATAATGGCGATTGCTGAGAGCATTGAAAATTATTGATAGAAAATTTAAAAAATGTTTGAAACTGATTTGTGAACAGCCAGTTAATGCAATCAAAGACATCGGTGTGGAAGATGTGGGCTTCAAATCCCATGCCGGGAAAGCGTATACAGTGTTTCCACCGCTGCGATGTTTCTTCGTGGCTGTATTGTCCAGGCGCTAAGCCGCGGAGATGAGCCCCTCCGTTTAGAGTTGATGTGTACAAAGAGAAATTTCAAAAAACCGCCGGTGTTCTAGACACTGCCTTTAAAATCATTCACTTCCTTGTAGTAAAGTTTTGTGTTAATAACATGATATCCTGTTTTGGCAGAATTCACTGTAGCTCTCATTCGGTTTCTATCGGATTGGAACCACAAGATCATTTTACCGGTAGCTCGTTTCGTTATTGTAGCGAAAACAGTTTGATTGAACTCGAGAATACGAACGCGCTTCTCTGTAACTTTATCTGAGTCGTTATTTGAGGATACTGCGACGCTATGTTATTTCAATTGTCCAGCTTGATGGGAAGAAAAATAGACATTGTCCAATCACAATATTGTTTATAGCGACTGATGGAACACAATTATGACGTAACAAACACCACTGACTTACACGTTTGTAGCATCTGCGATTTAATCAAACGCCCCAGGCGACATCGCGAGCCGATTTGTCGAAATCTTCACATTATCACGACTCAGATGCAAATTTAGATTAACAAGATTTTCAATTCTGCATCGAACTGCCGCGAAGCTACGTGCTTATACATGACACTTTTTTGTGAACACATACCGGTAATTTTGCCCATGCAAAGCCACATCTCAGTAATCGTGCACCAACATAGCAAAATGCGCAATGGCCTAGTGTTTAAGAGGAGCGTTCGTTTTGGAAGCTGGTAGGCTGGGTTCTATTCTCAGTCGGGTCAAACCAAAGACTTTAAAACTGGTATCTGCTGTCACACTTGCTGAACGCTCAGCAATTAAGTGTAGCGCGGAGGATGAAATAAACAGAGAATACAAATACGTCAGTGAATTCTTGACAAAACTTAGTCCTAGCGCTAAAGGACCCTAGTAGTTATAAAGCGTCAAAAAACCACACAACATAGCAAAATCGACTCTCCTTACGTAAAGAAATATATTTTCAATTCAAAAAATCAATTGAAAACCAAAGTTCTATAAATAATTCAAATTTAATAATAAAAATATTGTAAAATTTAATAAGAAAAGTTTTTAATAAAAGGCAAATTCGCTGCAGAAATGCTGAAAGCTCTCGAGACAATCTTTTCAACAAAATCAAAGTTTTTGACAAAAATGTTGAACTATATCACAGATTATTTCTTTCTTGTGCTTATTTCTTTACAGATTATTTCTTTCTTGTGCTGGTTATTCTAGCCTAGTGCCTATGTAGTTTCACACTGATGATGGTATAAGTTTTTACCGAAACGTTTGTGAGTATGATTGCAAATATACTGGCTGTTATCTTTTTATTGAAGTTGAGTTCGAAAACCCATCTTAATGCTTCTAGTTTTATATCACAGAGTTTTAGTCAATAATTATGCAAATGTCAATAAGATGAAGGAATTCCGCGTAGTGACTTTCCCAACGACACAGTAAGTGAACTTGCCAGCTTGTTCTCCACACTACGCCTTTATGCTGAGCGTCAAGCAGTAACACCAATTTTATCGTCATTGGTTTGACCCAACTCGGAATCAAACCCGAGTCTACAGCTCCAGAGACGAACGCTCTTATTACGCTGCCCTACAAATACGCAAGTCCAGCAATCAAGTCACGCATCATAGGCGATTAAAAGATTTCCAAATTCAAAACATTAACAGAAGCAGAGTGAAATTTTGAACAACGTTTGTTTTGACTTGAATTACTTCAGTGTTGAAACATTGAATTATTGGCAATTTCGTTTAATAACTGGCTGTAGTTGAAGTTAATTGTAAGTTGACACAAAAAGTTACCATTTGGTGAAATTATTCAGACATTTGGAACATTTAATTTCGAATTGATTGGATGAGAAAAACTTTTAATCACCAAGGTTGAGCCTTTTTGTATTTGATAATAATAATTTTATCTCCAGCATTCATTTATTTCTTTTTTTGTGAAAATGACGTAAGAATTTTTTGTTGTACTTGCTGGGAGGCTTGAATTGGTCATTAATTCGATTAATCAATTTGACCCGCCCTCATTACACCGTGTAAACTTTCATTTACTCTATGGTTGGGTCAAAAAATCAAATCTTGATTATACTCACGGTAAAACGCCTAAGGGTGTAACAAGTGCTGGGGTCCATCTCCGGGGTTTACCCCTTTATTAGTCCTTACATGTAATTGCAGGAATCTGACGCTCAAGCCAGGAATATTATGCAAACCGTGTTACATCAGAAATAAAATGCAAAATAACACAAATAAAATAAAGCAACATTATGCAAGAGCAGTTTTTCAAGCTAAACAAAATAAAAAAAAAAAAACGAATTTGAATTCGCTTCGCTTTTCGAAGCAACTCCCAAATGATTATGACAATGAGACGACGACAGAGTTTTACGAATCATTCCGCTTTGATCTAATTTGTTGAGCTTCCCTAATGACAGTGTGGCGTCATAATTACATACAATTCACAAGTTATTACCATGACAACGGTGTTTCATTTTGTTTATTACGTGATTGTCTACTTTTCACTTCAGTCCACTTTGTTACGTAATAATCACCAAGAAAATGACAGTGAAAAAAGAAAAGGTTTTGTGACACAATAATCTAAGAGGACGAGTATGGAAGGAACAGAATAAACAGAGAGAGCAAAACCACAAGCAGTAAAATACGTGAATGCATGGTTTGACCGTTGCGTCAAACTGAGAGCTCGATAGCAGGTGCCAGAGCTTTAACATATAACAATCAATCACCAAGAGTTAAAATATCATAAAATCCCCAACAGGCTGTTTTGCCTCTAAGACTCTTCAGAAAAAAAAAATAAAACTATCAAAGTAAAACAAGCAGTGAAATAGATATTGTTACCAAACAATGGAACACCTTTGGTCAAACAATGAGTGATTTGATCTTTGAATCGGTAGATTTGCCAATCCGGGAAAAGTAAGAAATGATTAACTTATATTTCATCAAACAATCGTGACCTTCATACTTGTCCTAATTGTTCCGCAAGTTTTGCGGTTGTGACATCACAAAGTGCGCTGCAGTTGCGTCATGTCGCGATATTGCAGATTGCAGCGTTGCGTGGAATGATTTGCATTCATGCTTTTCAGAATTTCCTACCCAAAGTTTCAAGTCGATATTTGAAATATTTCAAACACAAAATGTAAAAGCTCGTCATAAAGTCCGAGTATTGTGTCAAGATGATTAAGAATCATCTGGTACTACACTACAGCCTGGCTAAGCAACAAGCCAGCCCAAATAATTGGAGATCAATAACCCAACTCCATGACCACCAGGGCTGCGAACTCGATCGAATTTTATTCGAGTTCAAGTTCGAGTTCAACCTATTTTAGCAAGTCCGAGTTCAAGTTCGAATTCTCTAATTTAATTTTTACAATCTGAAGTTCGAGTTCGACAAAACTAAGCTTTTTCGAGTTGAAGTTCGAGTTCAGGCAGATGAATATCCAAAATCGCGACAACTTTTTTACCGCCGGTGCTCATGCAATTAAGAAGATAAAAATATAGGTCGCAATGACATGAACAAATAAACGACATGCAGCTTTTTTTTTGGTAAAATCGTAACTTCAATTTACACGGATTGTGACTGCTTGAAAAACAAACTATATTTCGTAGTGATCTTTTATTTCTTTTCAACAATTTAAATGTCTTTCTAATGAACTCGAACAGTTTTATGCGAGTTCAAGTTCGAGTTCAGAAAAAATATATTTTTGAGTTCAAGTTCAAGTTCGGCAAAATGATCGAGTTTTTTCGAGTTCGAGTTCGCAGCCCTGATGACCACACTTATGGGAGCTCATTATGCTCTGTGTTTGCCCACTAATGTAACATTTTTTCTTCTGTATTTCCACTTTTCATGATTTGCCCAATCTTCCACCAGCCTCTGCTTCGATCCCATTACCTCTCAGGCTTACGCTAGTAATTTACAGTAGCATGTGAAAATCCAAAAACTCAGTTTAAGAACTTCTAGAGATTCATTGCTAGTGGTACTCAGTGGTGGGATTCAAATTTTTTATAAGCCGGTTCTGTCACAAAAGTATTTTTTTTCACTCGGTTCTGTTTCAACTAATGGTAAAAGTTTTAACGGCGATGCTGGCTGGTTCGCTGATCTAGTAAAATTTCGTGAGACGGTTCTATGGAACCAGTGCGAACCGGCTAAATCCCACCACTGGTGGTACTTACCACGGAGCAAAATTTTTCACCCTTGTAACATAATTTCAAAAGATTCGATATCAAGCAGGTTACAGATGAAGATATTTTGTCAAAATTCTGCCATTTAAGTCGAAGAAAGAGATCGCTTCATTGTTGCCAAACAATCTCCCTGTTGTATACGTAACAAGAGATATTTGTGATGTAAAAGAAGTTGTTTTTGTCAACTAATGGAAATATCGTGCGCTTTCACAAGATTCCAGCCTATTTGTGACGTAATTATTAATCGCGTTTGCATCGATACACGCGAAGTAGAAACTGTGTGCCAAGAAATTGCAGAAACGTTGCAAACTTTTATGAAATCTTGGTTACCTAACTTTGATAGAATTATACTGATGATGTTATCACAAGCGGAACCGTGTTTTTTCAGCAGATGACAGCTAGCCCTGCGAGTTTTGTCACAGCTGCAGCAGCAAAGCCCAGTTAAGCGTATGTATGTGGTGAAACGTTTTATGATCAAAAAGCAATCGACAAGACAAGATGCAACTTAATCCTTCATTCCACAACTTTACGCGAGATTGTTTGTTATCGGCAGCGTGGTGAGGTGGTTCGGAGTGTCGTTATTACAACAGCCATGATCGCAAGGTTGATATTTCAACTACCATCCAAGCCTCGTTGTTGCGTCCTTGAACAAGATGATTCACGATAATTATCTCTGTTTGGTGGAATCTGACAAGCAGCAGATTAAAGAAGACAGAAGCAAAACTAGGAAACAAAGACAATTCCCAACCGAGTCCGGATTCATCCTATGCATTGCGCCTACGTGCTTGTTCGTAACGGGAGGGAAAAAATGAAGAAATTAATCAATGTTTTCATCAAGAAACAGGCACAGGATTCATTTTTTTGATTTTTTTATCTCACTTAGGAGGTGAAACTACCACCTGTAATGATAAGCAGAAATTACGCAATACATGACCGGGACAAAAATGGAAACAAACGTGATAGGGTTAAGTGAATGCTTAAGTGAGCACTTAAGTGCACTAATGGAATGGAGAAATTGTGCAAAACAACGCAATATTGATGGACAAATGTGTTTTGGTTATTATTAAAATGACGCATAATAGATTGTAGTTCTCTTTTGCCAACCACAATCAACTGCTCCATTATCTGCGGACATAGGCCTATTTTGATACTTTGATGACACAAAATTTAAAGTGCAAGGAAGAAAATTAGTTTAATGGTATACTAGTATCATATTTATCCTCTTATCACCAGAAAGCAATCAAAGAGGTAAAACGAGCCGACATAATAGTTACCAGCCACCTGCGTAACACTCTAAGATGCAGGAATCCCGCTAACTGATTTTCCCAACGACACAACAAGTTCTTCACACTATCCCTTTAATGCTGAGCATCAAGCAGGGAAGCTGTGAATAATAATTTAACCGTCATTGGTTTAACTCAACTCGGAATCAAACCCGAGTCCACAGCTCCAGACAAAGGTGTAGCCAGGAGGGGGCTCGGGAGCCATGCTCCCCCAATCCACCCTGGACAAAAACAAGAATTTTGGTAATTATGATAAATAAGTTACTTACCACTGCGTGTTGTGGCGCAGCCGCAATGGCCAGCGAACAGTCAGGCGTCACTTCAATTGTTCAAAACGAATCTCCGCTGGCACATTATTTTCACTGTGCTATGCATTGCTTAAATTTGAGCGATTCTGCAGCTGTAAAATTTTCAGCAATACAAAATGCTGAAAACGTTGCACGAAAAGTGGTTAAAATGTTTAAGACCAGTGCGAAAAAAAACAGCGTTGTTGAAATCCTGCTTCAAAGAAGATGTCTCTAGTCAAGGAGAAACAAAACGTTATCTTCTCGGCTAATGTGAAACTCGGTTTGTAAACCGCCATGCATCGATGCCGATTCTCTCATACACCCACACCTTCTATTTGGACTTCCTATATGGGAAGCACCTATCCAACTTACTTAGCTAAATTGCAACAACTACAAAATAAGGCAATTCGAATAAGAAGTAACTCTTCTATTAAAACTCCCATCACGCCACAGTTTTATAAGCTGAGTGTCCTCAAAATTCATCAACTGTACGAATTTGAAATTGCAAAGTTAATGCACCAGCACTCGAGGAATATGTTACCATCTATTTTCAATTCTCTTTTTCAAAAACTTTCCAATAAACACACCCGGCAAACTAAAACCACAACCAATCATAACATACGCATTCCCAGATACTCAACCAAAAGATCCCAAAAATCAATAAAATACCAAGAAGCTAAACTTTGGAACTCCTTGCCCGTTAAATTACGAATTAAATCAGTGCTTTTCTAAATTTAAACGAAACTATAAACTAATTCTTCTTAATAAATATCGATAACATTTTTATTAACTTTATAACATCTGCATTGCAATCCAATTCGATGCCGCTTTTAATCAACTCTTCTGGGTGGCTGCTTGACTTGAAGACCTTAATCGGTCACTTTGCAGTCTCCCTTCGAATATTTTGTTTTGTAATTTTATTTTGAATGCAATTTTATTTTGTGATTTTATGTTTTTCCTCTCGATAAATAAACTGAATCTGTCTGTCTGACCGGTGAAGCACTCAAAATTAGGGGCAAAAAAAGTTCAATAATGTTTGCCCGAAAACTGTTCAAAATGCATTAAAATGGCTATTACAGTACGTGAATTTTTAAAAATTTTTCGGGGGAGCATGCCCCCGTACCTTCTAGAGCCTCTTTTTGTTCCTCAACTTGCTTCAAATTAATTCCACCGGAAAAAACAACGCTTGAAAAAATGTTGAAATTTGGTGCCCTTCTTTAAAAACATTCTTGATTACGCCTCTGGCATGAAGCATTTCACAGGGCTTATTTACGTCCTTTTCCGCGTCTAGACGTCTACCGTTTTTGTATTTACAGCAGTAAACATTCAACCTAATTCAAAATTGCAAACCCACACCAAAATTTTATGGATCCACTCCTGGCCTGAAGTAAGCTCGCATAAATCGAAAAAGTGCAAATAAAATGCATCATATTTGACGAAGGACTCCGAAGGAGGAGCAAAAAGTTTGATCAAAATTTGTTCAAAAAGCACTAAAAAGGCCATTACACCATGTAAAATTTCCAAAACTTTCCGTGGGAGCATGCCCCCGGACCCCCTGGAGCAGTTTTTTCCTCAATTTACTTCACATTTACTCTGCCGGAAAAACATACGCTTATAAAGATGTCACAATTTGGTTCTCCCTCTAAAAAAACTTTGAACACGCCTCTGACATGAAACATTGACGCCTTACTCCGAATCTAAATGTCTGACGTCTTCGTATCTAGTTAACACTCAACCTAATTCAAATCTTCATCCCCCACCAAAATTTTCTGGATCCGTTCCTGCTCTTGGGTAAGATATTTTAAATTTCAGCCCCCCCCCCCCCCCCCCAATTGAAAATCCTGGCTCCGCTTATGGTTTCAGTTGGCCATCTGAGGCTGAGCTGTTTTGCATTTTTGTCAACTTGAAATTGTCAACCAGCCTTTGGTGTAAATTGAAAGTAATTTTATTTTCTAGAAAGCTTATTACATAGCTGCTGGCAAATCTCACGGGAGGCTCGCTCGGTTAAGGTTTTGTGATGTCATAGTTTGTATTTTTCTTTACACTCATTTACTCACAATCATCCTTTTTTTGTTATGACGTATTATTGAAAATGATGCGTCATCGAAAGTGAAACATAAAATTTGATTAAGAAAAACAAAAATATGAGAAACGTAAACAAACTTGCTGCAAGTAGAACAGATGAAAAGCGCGCTGACTCTGCGCTGATTATCACTTCTTGAACTATGCGCTCTTGAGGCGCCCAGTCACAAACCGCTTTATAGTTCACAAGAGTTTTTATAAAACTATTTCAAAAACTGCAAAGGGTTCCTTGTTTAGAAGGAACCAAACAGCTTGAATATGTTGCAGTCTTGCAGATATGAATGAAATGATGCAAAAGTGAAGTAACACAATCGACAGCTTGCAAACACATCTTGAGTTTACTATTACTATCAACGAAATTTGTCGACATACAAGCGCATTCCTATTCAAAATCGGTTGGAGAATTACGCATTCCTGAAGGGCGCATCTCTGCGTGTATATAGCACGTCACTTGGAGAGGGGCAACGCCTCTTTGTTCATATTCAGTGGGCATTTAAAATGTGTTTGTTGACGGAACGAGTTCGTGGCAAACTTGAAAAACAATTGGGCCGTAACTGCGGTGATTAGAGGCATCGCCATTCGCCTGGCAGGTCTTTCGTTCAATTTCTATGTCGGTCAAGTCGGGCGCGGTGTCGCAAATGGCTCGCCAGTCGCCGCCGCTGCGATGAATCTTCAGAGTTGTGTTGCCCAGGCGGGGGCTCCGATAGAACCGTCAATGGGCCCGGGGCAAGTTTTTTGGTGGCCCCCCTACCTTTTGCAGTCTCTAAGCACAAAGACAACATTTTAGTAAATTTAGTGAGTTAATTGGTTGCCTATTTATCCCTTTTTTAGCGAAAAAGCGATTAAGGTGATGTAACGAGCTCGCTTGTTTCATTCTCGGGATATTTTTGAGGATGTTTTTGATGACCACGATGAGTCGCGCTACGTATTTACAAGGTAGATGGAAATTCAGCGAGGACAAGGCCAACGTCAAAGTCTTAGTGCGGATTTGGATCCTCGCTACTAGTGCAGCGTGCAGTAGTAACTCCATTGTCAGTATAAGCGCTTGGATTAGAGGAACTTTACACATGAATGACCTGTATAATTATGAATGACCTGTATAATTATGAATGACCTGTATATTTGTATAAGCCAATGAATGACCTGCTTTTAAATACAAATTTCAAAGTAAATTGATTTGCTGATGATACCAATCTTATAATGCAATAGTTATTGAGCACTTTTTGAAATACTGATTTCTACGATTATCGATTTCGCTCCTCTCTTGTTGAGCACTTTTATCAGCAGTTTCAAACCTTAAACCAAGGAGTTTGAACAAGATTGCATATTCGCTCCAACTGAATCTAGTTATCGAGCGCTTTTTGAAATACTGATTTCCACGATTATCAAATCTTATAATGAGTGGATCTGATGCGAAACAGTAAGAAATGGGGTATTAATAATGAGTTGGCAATTATAGATAACTGGATGCTCAAAAACAAACTATCAATTAACTGCCAATTCTAAAACTGAATATATGCTGATCAGTAAAAAAAAAGAAAAGCCTCCATTGAAAATTTGCATAAATGACAATGAAATCTCAAAAAACGATCACATAAAACATTTTAGTGTCCTACTCGATAATAAACTAACTTGGCGCTACCACATTGAAAAGGTTCGAACTTATGTAGTCTAGGCCTAGGGCATATGGGCAATTGCAAGATCGAGAAATTTAATGAACACTAAAATACTTCTCAATATTTATTACACTATGATATTCTCGCTACTGATATACCACAATTTGGCATGGGAAGCGCAGCAAAAACTGTTTTAACACCTCTGCATTTTCTTCAGAAAAAAGTAGCTAAACTAATCACAAACCAGAATTACAAGGCTAATGCAAATCCTCTATTCAAAAAACTTAAAATTTTGACAATACTTGATATTCCTAAACTACAGATAACCAAATATATATTTAAAACATTGCAGCATCATGCAGAAACCGCTTCCTCATCGAAGTCTACCTTTACCCATGTTTCTCAAAAAGCATAAGGAATATTTAGCTTGTAAATACGAGGAATAACCAAGAAATTTCCACAATTCGTGTATTATTGTCCAGTAAACAACCTAACTTGTTCTCTGATTGCTTATTGCATACTTGTGTGCTTCTTGTACTTTTTATTATTTTGTTTCTGTTCATTCATTTATTTTATTTTTTTTTTACAATTTTTTGTCTTTATAGCACTAGTAAAATGCTGAAATTTCAACAAGTGGTTTTAGAGAAGTGAGGAGGACAGTAGACTTGTAGACCGTACGGTCGTATCACTGTACTCTCGCTACAACTTGGCAAGTGTAAGGCAACTTTATCAAACTGGTAAATGAAGCTGCGTACTTATGCATTAATATTCCTGTGTTTAACTTATGCTGCGCATGTCAAGTTGTGGTAAAACTAAGAAATAAAAATTCAGAAAAAAATTTAACTTACACTTGCTTCATCAACTGCAATATTGACACTCAAATTACGACTTTGCTTTACATAATCACACGGATTAGATACCAAATTTACATTTGAAACTTCAATATAATTGCTTGGTCTACTTTCGCTGACATTCAACACTTCATTAGCAGTTACCTGGGCAGGAACATCTTCACAAGATCTTTTTCCTTCACTTTCTCTCCCTACTATAAGGCTACCAAAGCATTCTAGTCTTTGCTGCCCTTTATACTGTAATCGTTCTCTTAGTTAATACCCTTTCTTTTCGCTTTCGTGTACCGGATTGATGTTTTATCATTTCTCAACATGCATTTACAAAAACATACCTACTACCAATTGTAAAAATGATTAATTATATTCCAAAAAAATTTCTAAAACCTATTATACAAATCAATCAATTTGACAGCATCTATTTAAAAAACACTGAGTCCTACGGTCCGTTTTGTGCGTATGCGATTATCGAAAAGATTTGCTCCAGTCCGGAGATCGGCAACTCTTTTTGAGCAAGGGAGCCATAAAAGCTGGACCGTTTTAATTGCATTTTGGTGAGAGCCACACAACACTTTTGAACTCCTGTTCGAACCAAAAGCGTTTTTGCCCATACATGACGCAATTCTAGGCTATTCACGGATCATTAAAATTGTGTTTCGTAGCCTTCGTGTCTTGCTGTCTCGCCTTGCCAATTATTAAGCATATACATTAAATACCGGTATCTTTTCGCTTCAAAATGCTTTCATTTTTAAATGAAATTGTTCTTGTGCTCCCATCAAACTCAAGTCTATACCTGAGCCACAACATCTACTCGATTTTTTAAAAATTCTTCTACCCTGCATACGTGAAACCTAAAAATTTCACTGATCGCTCCAGCATTAAACTACAATTGGAATGCTATGACGCAAAAAATCTTAATTTTCAGCTTATAATGCGCCTTTACGCATAGCACACACATCAAAATGATGCAACTTTATTTAAAGGGCCCATACGCTCCGGAAAATTGATAGCATTTGGACGAATATTAAGTTCAAACGCTGTTATAGGCTAATTTAAAAAATGTTTTTTGCTGCATTTTGTAAGATATGGGCTAATGTGCCCCCAAAACAGCCTGATTTATGCTGGGGGCCCATGCACTCTATAAAATCGATTATTTGGAAGTTTCTTTGCTGTATTTATTCCGCAAAATATGGGCTAATGGGCCCCCAGAACAGCATGATGACGTATGTTGGGGCCCATGCGCTCCATAAAATTGATTATTTGAAGTATATTGAGCTCAAATGCTGTTTTATTTGTTTTTTAAACTTGCTTTGGCTCTATTTATTTCGTTAGATGGAATAATGAGCCCCGAGAACAGCATGGGCTCCGGGATTATTTGCCCCCCTGCCACCTCTCTCATGGGCTCTGTGCCCAGGCGCTAAACCGCGGAGATGGGCCCCGCCATTCGCTACGCGCTTCGGCGAATATACCGCGAGTATAATGAAGATTTGATTGTGATTTAAGCTAGCCTACAACTGAAAAGTTTCTGCACTTTTAGCTGCAGAAGAATTATGAATTGTGTTTCTAAATGCTTTCGTTGCGATCGAAACAACAATCTATGTCATCATAATTGCCTTCCTGTGACGTCATAAACACGATGGAAAACATGAAAGTTCAAACACATGCATCAGTCCAATTCAAATCAACATGGGCTGCTGAAATTTTTCAATTTTTTGGGTAAAAGGTCAACCTAAGCGCTCAATAACAACCACTTTTAAGTGGCCAGATTTAAATCCTCTCAACTAAGTCATTAATTTCAAGTCATTAATAGAGCAGGCGAGTCATTAGTCGAGCACGTTTGAAGAACTGAGTGGAAATGTCACAAACTTTGTGATAATGTTTACAAATTCTTACTTGTCGCGCAGCAGATGGTAATTTTCATTTTGATTTTCAACCAAAAAAAAGTCATTTTTCTTCAACTTTGTTGCAATTTTCAGTCTGATTGAAAGGGATTTTTCCCAACCCGAGGCTATGACGTTGTAATTCGTGACCAAAAATGAGAAGATCGGTTTAAATTTATACAGAAATATGCTGGAAACAAAAATCTATTTCCAAGAATTGCTCACAGTCTAAAAGTTTTCCGCTTTTCTATCTATCATGTAGTTTCTGAACACGCACGATGTTACTCAGAGGACAATCATGCATTGAACAGGTCAGTAGAAAACTAGCATATTCGATCAAACAGATGTTTATTATGGTACCGTTGGTACAGTTTTTAAATGTTTTTTTTTATTGAGTGTAATCTTCCTTTTTACATAACATTCTATGCGTTGTAATGATTTCACGCTTCGCTTCCCGCATCTTCACCATGGCAACTTTCTCTTGCATCTTGATTTTCCCAAATTATGTAATGTATTTCCAAACAAAATTCTCATCTTCATCATCCCCGCGATTTTACGCTGAAGTGAGTAATGAGAGGCGGGATCCATCTCTACGACTTGCCGTTTGTCTCCTCGTCCACTCAACTTTGTGGAGCAGCCTCCTCGTCCACTCAACTTTGTGGAGCAGTCTCCTTGTCCACTCAACTTTGTGGAGCAGTCCCCTCGTCCACTCAACTTTGTGGAGCAGTCTCCTCGTCCACTCAACTTTGTGGAGCAGTCTCCTCGTCCACTCAACTTTGTGGAGCAGTCTCCTCGTCCACTCAACTTTGTGAAGCAGTCTCCTCGTCCATTCAACTTTGTGAAGCAACCTCCTCGTCCATTCAACTTTGTGGAGCAGCCTCCTCGTCCATTCAACTTTGTGGAGCAGCCTCCTCGTCCATTCAACTTCGCGGAGCTCAGCTTCCTCGTCCATTCAACTTTGTGGAGCAGCCTCCTCGTCCATTCAACTTCGTGGAGCTCAGCCTCCTCGTCCATTCAACTTTGTGGAGCTCAGCCTCCTCGTCCATTCAACTTTGTGGAGCAGTCTCCTCGTCCATTCAACTTCGTGGAGCAGCCTCCTCGTCCATTCAACTTTGTGAAGCAACCTCCTCGTCCATTCAACTTTGTGAAGCAGTCTCCTCGTCCATTCAACTTTGTGGAGCAGTCTCCTCGTCTATTCAACTTCGTGGAGCTCAGCCTCCTCGTCCATTCAACTTTGTGAAGCAGCCTCCTCGTCCATTCAACTTCGTGGAGCTCAGCCTCCTCGTCCATTCAACTTCGTGGAGCTCAGCCTCCTCGTCCATTCAACTTTGTGGAGCTCAGCCTCCTCGTCCATTCAACTTTGTGGTAGATTAAACTTGAGGCGAGAAATCAACCCAACAAGCTACAAATAAAGAAATCAGAAACTCAAGCGGAAAACTCGGAAACAAATGCAACTTCTAAGCGAGTATGAATTTGTACTATGCGGAGCGCTCCATCGCTTTCTCGTGACAGGAAAATAAAAATGAAGAAATCATCAAAGGTTTATTTTGGTAACACTTCTTATAGCGGGAGATTTGCATTGAATTTGCACCAAGAATGTTGCAAAATCTAATGTATGCAACTATCTGCAGCACGCATTGCACACCAAGTATATGCAACCAGCTTTCATGTATCATGGTTAACCAGGCGAATTAGCCGATAAATAAGTTGTTCCGTGCAACCGATCATATCTCATCTACCGAAATACAACATAAATATCGGACGAAAATAGCTTAAGGATGAAAAATGAAGCCAAAGTAAATCTCAAAACTGGACGTTTCGACAACATAGATTCAGCTGTCATCAGCAGTGTAAGCATAGCAGTGAAAAACTTCAAGAAAACTGCAAGCTTTCAGTTCATCTTTAATAAATTCAACTGGAGTGGAAATCCCTTCATTTTATGAGTCATAAACGAGGACGCTGTCGCTTTACGACGATGTAATGTGACCAGGATTTGAGTTAATAATAAAACTCAAACAAGTTGAAACTGATATAGTACAACGATAGGCGGAAGCTAGTCACGTGACAGGTCATGCGATCTAAGACGCCACGTTTTGCTTATGACGTCACAGGGTTTCCGAGCAGCTGGCAAACGCTAGCTGTTATTTTCATTTTTCTTCTAAATAAGGAAATTACATCAAAATTGGTAAGCAAAATCGTAAAACGTATTTCAAAACTGCTGCTTTGTGAGACGAAGAATTTCCTTGTTTTGATGTGATTTTGCACTTCGTTCAAGCGGGCTGTGGTCTGGATGTCGTGCTATGGAGTGACTGCTGTTATGATTACATGTAATTTCAGTCTAATTTTAATGCTCGTAGCCAGGGTCTACTTGCGTGCTGATAGGGTTACATAAGAGACTTCATGAATTTTCAATTAAATTCACTTGAAGTGTTGCCATTTTGAAACCCCCTTGTCCAGCACACGACCTTTTAAGAGCTTGTCAAAAGTTTATGTTTTCAGACAAAGTTCAATATATTTTTACAGCTGAAGTACACAATCCACAGATGTTGCTGATACAAGCATTAGCCTATGCAAGGCCGGAAGCATCAACATGATGAACTTCAAAAGCTAAATATCATCTTTGAGATAAATCAAATTGAATGAACGAGCTCATAATTTTGCGCAGCAAAAGAACAGCTACCCCAACATTAGGCATCATTCAAAGCTGGGTTTAGGCCAGTTGGCGAGTGGACGAAGACATCGCTATCGGTGTGGAAGACCTTTGTTTCAATTCCCAGGGCGTTCAAATTGGACACAGTGTCGCCAACGGCTCGCCACTGCTGCGATGTTTCTTCGGAGCTGTGTTGCCCAGGCGCGACCCGCGGAGATGGACCAACTCATTACACGGTTCTTCGAAATACCACTATAGTATGCTGGAGATTTGATTTTTCTTCTATATGTTAAATATTGATTCCATGCTTATTTCAAAATTGACCTATTTTTTCGTATGAGCAATCCACAGATGTTGGTTTCATTACATTTCCAGAGCTGCTGTTTCTACTTTTTTCGTCGATGTAATTTCGATCCTTATCCGCTCAACGTCCCTGAACTCATTAATTATTAACTAAAAATATGGATCTTTTGAAATTTGTAATTAGACGTCAGTTGCTGCCCTGCTGTTGTTAAAATGCTCTAATGTGAAGCGCAAGCACTGAGATGCTCTAACGCAGAGGTGGGAAACCGGAAAAGCTTAGCGGGCACATTGATCGCATAATATTTTCAGCGGACCACATTTACTTTTAGGTTGTAAATTTCGCCTTCAAAATACACAATTTTACGTCACAAATTCACTAATCATTCCAGATGAGCTATTTTTTCCCGTAAAATAAGAGACTTAGCGCGGTTTTTATGGTGTGTCGTACACTTTCTACTGATGTGTCGTACACTTAACAAAGTTCTCACGCGGGCCACATCCAAAGCTTAAGCGGGCCGCATGTGGCCCGCGGGCCGCAGGTTCTCCATTCCTGCTCTAACGTGAAGAGCAAGCATTGACGGGTTAAATCAACATATTTTAAACAATTTTTGCGTCAGCAAGTCCGGTTAGTTAGCTCAATTGTAAAGCATATCGCCGTTGGTGCTGAAAGTCTGGGGTTCGATTTCAGGGCCGGTAGGTCGGGCACAGAGGCGCCAACGACTCACCACCGCTGCGACGTTTTGTGTCGCCTGGGCGCTAAATTGCGGAGATGGACCCCGCCACTTGTTACGCGCTCAAGCGTAATATTGCGAGTATAATGAAGATTTTTTGATGACTAGTTCCACAACCACATCCAAGCGAAGTTCTTCTCGACCCTGAAACATGCCTTGGAAAATTTTGAAGACAGAAATTTGATTGCAGAGTTCAATGCATTTGCAGACTGGTGCTTTTGTTTGCAGCTAAAAACAGCAACAATTCACCAAGGATTGAATTTTCTTCGGAGCAAACGCTTCCAGCACGACAACGCACGACGACGCACGACAACGCACGACAACGTGATCGATATCGATAACGGTTTCACATAAAATGAAAGCGGCTGCTGCTGATTGAATGTTTCTGCAGTGTGCTGACCAGCTCAATTTCTTCATCAACTGCTATAAAGTCCACAAAATCGGGCACAACGTGGATCTTGGGTTATAGGTGAACAGTTAGCCCCCAAGATGACCCACATAAGCATCATTTCCCATGATCGCGCGGCCTAATTACAGAAGCGGGTAGTGTGGGCCGCAATACAGAGCGAATTAAGGAAATCAGTTTACAACGTTATGCAGCATAATTGAATTATTTCCAGTGTTCAATTATACAGGCTAGAAGAAATTACGTAACTGATGGCTAATTCAAGTTGAAGATCGATTGGAGAGGTCCAAGTGCACTTCAACGTCATAACTGCACAAACAAAATTATGCCGTCGCAAGTCCGCTAATGGTTACTCCAGGTCACAAACATTCATTCAAGAATTTTTAAAGACCATTAAACTTTAGATTTTTCTAATGTTGGCTTAAGCGGAAAAATCATGCGCTATTTACGTAATTCCGAATGTCTCAAACTACTGTATTAAAAACGAAGAAAATAATGAAAAGCACAAACCACAACAGAGTATGCAAAATGGAAGACGAACTGGGCAGGGTGAATCACCTGGTCGAAACATCATGGAGCAAAAAATGACGCTATTGTCTCGAAGTGATGTCACAATTCCACACAAAACTCAAGGATAAAAAATATACGCAACTAACATATGTAACTAACTATGCAACTAACAAAACAAAAATGTCACAGCTCCACGCGCTTACAAGTATACGATAAATACGGGACGAAAGTAGCTGAAGGAGGAAAACTAAAATCATAGCAATTCTTAAAACTGGACGTTTCGGTAACATAGATTCAGCTGTCATCATCAGCAGCATAACAAAGGAATTGCAAAACTGGAAGAACTGATGACAGCTGAATCTATGTTGTCGAAACGTCAGTTTTACTGCAGTTTCATTTTGCTCCTTCACTTATTTTCGTCCCATATTGTGTTCGTTAGAACAAGTATCTTTCACCCACACGCGACACAGATTCCAAGTTTGCAAGAAATGTTTTTCCTCCAAGCTGCCTACGATATGGAAAACTCACAAACGTTGTAACGACTTTGAAACATAACAAATGGATGGATTACGTTGAGTTTGTTAAAAATGAAAAACATTTTAAAAACAAGAAATTTTTATCGTAAATAGTCTGAAATTTCAGTGTAATTTATTGTAGATATGCCTTTGCTATTTTATGACTTTGAAAAAGGAATTGCAGCAGAAAATTACAAAAATATTCAAAACTGTCCGCAATGTTTTTCTTATTTCAGCGAAAGCAGTCAAAACATTGCGCGAATGTGCGCTCATACATTCGTTTGTCACGTCACATTCTGCGCACACACACTTCAGAAGCAGTGTTTCCACTTTGTGTCTGCGCGTCGACATTTCGAGCTGCTCTGCTCAGAGAAGGCAGGATTGTTTTTCAGTTCAAATCTCGAGCAACCAAACGAGAGCTGAGAGCGAATTGGTACATCAGCGACACGACATCGGTTATTGCGAGAAGCGACATTACCGATTCGATATCAGTTGTGCCGAGAAGCGGTAGTACAGTTGCAAACGCACTAAGTTTTTGCGAAATTTAGTTAGTTTGTTGTAGTTGTACTTAAAATACATGAGATAGCATCGATGTACAAACGGTGTCAGCACCGCGGTGGCACGAAGTTTCGAGTGCAAAAGATCAGGAAAAACGATAATTAAAAAAATCTGATTAATGATAACATTTACGCTCAGCAAGAGGACGAAAAAAAGCTGGTTTTGCTTGGTTTAAAATAATTTCACGATGTTTCAAACAAACAGAAAACATAATGGAAATTCAAACTGGACGTTTCGACAATATAGATTCAGCTGTCATCATCAGCAGTGTAAACAAGGCAGTACAAAACTGTTGTGGAATTAAATATTTATTTATTCGTGCCTGGTGATTTGATTTCTTGATGGAAAAGTTTTTAAGCCTCAATGCGTTGGATTATTTGTGGATATTATGGATTATATATTTCTATTTTTGCAGATTTTAACGAATTTGACAAAATGATTTTTGATATGGACGCTGAGCTTCAGCATTTGATTAGTTTATCGATGGATAAAATGACATCGGGCGCAAGCTCATCCACATCCGGGCGAGCAAATCGAAGATCCCGGGGAATGGATTTGCGCAAAGCCGTTCTTGTCGCGCATTTTCTTCAAGATGTCCGATGCGCGTATATTGAAGAAAATTATGAAATTGTTGCAAACACAATAAAAGATTTTAAAGCAATTCACTGTGAAAAAAATGAAGATGCGATGATATTGTCAGAAAATGAAAAAGACGATAAAGATTTAGACAAGCGATGTAATGAAGGTGATTTGCATAAACAAAGTTACTTACTAGTGTGCATAGTTTTGTTCTAAATTATACGTTTTTGAAATAAAATTCGCTAAACACCCAAAAAAAACATCAAAACACCAAAAAGTGATGAAAACAAAAATCTCTACCTCATTATCATTTCCCACCATGAAACCGGCGAATTTTCACACTGAATTTTTCATTTTGACTCATGCACATTCGACGCAGATACAGTTTGGCATTGATGTTTTAGACTTTGTATTTGTCATGTCATGTAAGGAGGTGTTAGGTTTTAAGTTTTGGTCAACCACCCTTAACTAAAACCAACTAAATTTTGGATTCAATAATCTTTAGAATATCGTTTTATCCGATTCCAATTGGCATTTGTTATATAAATTTCTACGTAAGTCAGCATTTGTTTGTTCGATCTATTGTCGTCAAAATCAAACAAACAATCAAAAATTACTGGCATTTATTGTGCTCATACGATGCCTATTATGACGTCGTAACTGTAACAAATAGCTTGTTAGCGCGGCTTAGCGTTGTTTCCGGGCAATTTTAGAATTTGAACCGAGGTTCTTCGTCGAGCGTCGGTCGATAAATTGTCTTTGAAACCAAGCCTTTAGTGGGCAAAATTTTCCACTTGAATTCCCCGTTTCATATTTAGAGATTCCTCGGCATTCATGACGCTTCACGGCCTCTTTGTTTTTCGTGGTTGCATGTCTTTTCGGGTCATTGAATCAAAAAATAGCTTCTGCGTCATCTCCTTCAGGTTTTTAAATTTTAAAGGAGAAAATTTTTCTGATTTTACAAAGTTTATATTTAGCTCTGAAGCTAAAAAACACTTCAAAACTTTAAAAACCAATTGCTAATTTTCAAATTTTTGTTTTATTTCTGGTTTTGCGACGTCGATAATCAATATTTTGTGAGGATTGTTTTGTTGATGCATTAACTTAGTTCAAAAGTTTGGTTAATAATTTATTGGAAGGCGCTTCTATTATTCTCAATCACGTGTTAAAAGCTTTTTACGTTGAAACGAAAGTTTATTGAGGTGTTATGTGAACAAAACAACGCTGTTTGTGAACAGGAATTTTTTTTTGCAGAATCCCGTACGTACTTTATGGATTCCGATTCTGATATTCCATCGTCATCCATGTATCAGTCGTGCGTTACGAACACAGACTTAATGGTTTCCAGAATTTCCCAAGTCACACAACCGTTAGCAATATCCGTAAACACCAGCTACGTCATATCCCATCAATACGATTCCAAAGGTGAGCAAACTTGTAATGGAACTAAATATAGATGAATCGATCAATAGAATCATTAAGATGGATTTTGGAACTCAACTTAGTAAGAAGACTATAGCCATTATATTTGCAATCATTTTACGGATGTTGCAGCAAAAACTTCTACCATCATCAGCGTAAAACCACAGAGGCACGAGACCAGAAGTTTTACCCAAGCCTTTGTAAAATGATTGCAAATACACTGACTAGAATCGTTTCATGGAAGTTGATCAATAGATCTTCGCTTTCTTAATAAAATTATGCAGATTTTCGTCGAAGAGAATGAACTTCACGATCTTTTTGAGTCCCAAGTTCGATTAAAAATGGCCGAGGTTGGTTAAATAAACCATTTAATCAATAACCTTAATTCGTGTGACAACATTATGTAGATCGCAATGTGGAGAATTCGATCTGCGTCGCGGTTTCGTGAATCGCGTCGATCGATATCTGCACAGCATTGCTGCAGCCTCGATTGTAATGTGATAAGTATTTCATGATGTCATCACTTCCATTATGACGAATGTATTGTTCACAGATGAAGAAGCATGCGTAGTCGACGACGATGTTCCAGCTTTCAGTGAAGAATTGGAAGTCGTTTGTGAGGAAACAAACGATACTATACAAAAGCCGGACGCTACGTCATCAATCCCGGAAATGACGTCACAATCTAACAACAGCACAGGTGCTATAAAAGCTTGCGCAAGTCGAACGGAAGTAGGAACAAGACAGCAAACAGCTTTGAACGCGGAAACGCGAAACAGCGATGCTCATCAAAAAAGTGAAACGCGGACAGTCACTTGTCCGTTGCCGAAGAAAAAACGTCCGCTACCCAAAGAGTTCTGGGACGCTGACTGCGAGTTGAGTCCTTCCTCCAAAACCCCCAAAGTCGGCCCTAATACACAAACTAGTAAAAGCTGCAGAGTTTCAAACAGCGAGTTTGTTACAAATTCTTTTACAACTTCTGTCGCTAACACTGTGATATTAGAAAGCAAAACTTCGACATCGCTGTCCACCGTGTCCTCGGTCATGGGCACGTCCACTCTGCCCATGACACATAGCCAACAATCAAACCCAAAAGTGGTTGTTCAGATCACCCAATCTTGCGACTCCTACCTCCCCATACCGCACTCAAAAGTTTGTTTAGAGAAGCGGTTGAGTGAAATGACGGTTCGGACGTTGTAGCGGTGTAAAACTTTTTGTTTCTATTTTTTTCTCAAGTTCAATTTTCTTTGCACATTTTTTGTTGCCGCCAGTTTTTATGCGTGATGTGTTCTCCACGTAACGTAAAACGATTCGTGTGCTGTATTACATAACACGCCTCTTGTTCTGAGTGCGTTTATTTGAATTTGCATGTGTTACTGTGTGTGTGAATGTGTGTTTTTGTGAGAGTGTGTTTTTTGTGAGAGTGTGTTGTCTAAAGTGCAATTTAGCGGATACAATTGTGTTTTTTCGAGCGTTTCTTTAACAAGGTTTATTTCTTTACAAATGGTGTTTATTTCAGACAAAGTTGTTGGACGCCGTCCAGTTGGGCGCAGTTTCGGGCCAGTTAGTTTACTTGATAAATGAAGTCGTGAAATTGAAGCATTTTATGACTAATGAGCAAAAAGCGTTTAAGAACAAGCGATTGAAGAGGGAAGTTGAGTTTTGAGCAATTAAATGGGTCACTTGCGGTCTCATTTCAGCGGCACGTTTTGCCAAATGTAGCCAGATATGGAAGAACGCTCAACGCTGGAAAGTGCTACGTGACTAGCAGGACAGTGGTTGCAAAACGTTTTGCAACTTGTGCAAAGTCAACTAATATGGATGCTATTAAATTCGGTTTGCAAAACAAGCTCTGCCCACGATCCGGTAGTTTTTGAGGAAGTGCCTTCGTTTGCTGACTCTGCGCATTTTTGACTCACACGCGGAAATTCCTTTACACAGTGCAGTCATTACTTATAAATATGCTGATCGCGTATTCGCACAAATTTACCGACTTTTGACCTTTCAAAGGTGCAGATCTATTATTAGGCGTCAGATAAGCTGCAATTGGCCAGTTTTGGACACATTGTGGTCAAATAAGCAAACTATTCCGAAATTTTTCGTACAATATAAATAACTGTGACCTGCATTTCAGTAATCGTCTAATTTGACCAGAATTGCACTGAATGCATTTCCCAACATTATGGCTGACAGTATCATTCATTCTGAGCAGGAATCCTGTTTGGCAAATAGTTGGGACGGTAGAACAAGCGCTAACCCGGCAGTGACTACAACGCAAGCACAACGTTTCATCGTCAGCAAACACGCAGTTGGTACCACAAGTGTGAAATAATTCAAAAACCATTACCTTGTATATTAATCGAGCAGCGTGGAGCATTTTGGAAAATACCAGATGTACTGCGACTACAACGCAAGCACAGATGGACTACAACGCAAGGACAATGTTTCATCGTCAGCAAACACGCAGGCGGTACCACAAGTGTGAAATAATTCGAAAACCATTGCCTTATATATTAATCGAGCAGCAGGGAGCTTCTTGGAAAATACCAGATGTACTGCGACCTCAGAACGTCGTTCTTATGCCTGCAGCGCTACAGTACTACGTAGAAACATCTCTCAGCCGTTATTCAACAAGCTGTAGGCTACTTGCAACCTCTCATCCTGAAGCTGACTATTTCGTGCGAAACACCTTCAGCACATTGGCAAACCAAAATTGATTGTTGAATTAGGCTGTCTCGTCAAAGAATAGGTTGTCACGTCAAAAGCCGTTGAAGAATATGTTTCAAGAGAAGGGGCAAGCTTACAAACCACAAATACATTGATTAGGAACTGAGTGTAGGGTTACTTGGCTCTTATTGGTTGCAATCAACAGCATGGGCAGCTAACACGTGGTCAGAACAGGCCCTTATTAACACTTTGGGGGTCAGGGAGCTAATTTTCCGTGTGGCCTCCACACTTTTTTGATGGCTAGCAGCAGACCTGTTTTTAAAGGACTCGATGTACCGGAAGGCCCCTATTGTGATGGGGGCCCCGGGGCTATACCCCTCTTAATCCTGCCATGGGGCAGGAACAGATCGCAAAGCCCAGTTGATGTTATTTTGTTCTTGCAACTGCTGTGGTAGTTTATGGGATTCTGCTGTAAGTTGAAATTTCCTGGAAAAGCTTTGATCCATAATTAACGATGATGTCATACTAGTCCTGAATTAGTTTCCGAACATGCAGGCCAATTACATCCGGGTTAGTAGTTTCCAAAATAGCTAAAGATGAATTTTCTATGAAGATTGTTCGACGCTATTTCAACTATTACCGTTAAACGCCTTCCTGTGACGAAGAATAACGCGAAATAGCGTATAAGTCAAGATGTAAACTTAGAGGACAAAAATAAATTATTATCCAAGAAAATTCTTAGACGTCACAATCTTTAGATGTAAACTTGCTAGCCAGCTACTGACCTGTTGAGCTCATTTCATGAAATTAAAAAGTGCTTAGCACTGCCACTGTCCAGACCAAAGATCATGGCTATGGTATTTTTTGTATTTCGTTGCATATTATTTATCTTCCTATCACGAGAAAGCGATCAAAGGGCCATAACGAGCTCGCTTAGGAGTTGCCGGCCATCTGTTTACCATACCAAGATGGAGGAATCCCGCTGAGTGCCTTTCCCAACGACACAACAAGTGAACTAGCAGGCTTGTTCCCCACATTGCCTCTTTAATGCTGAGCGTCAAGTAGGGAAGCTGTGAGCACCAATTTTAAAGTCATTGGTTTGACCCGACTCGGAATCAAACCCGAGTCTGCAGCTCCAGAGGCTTACGCTCTTACCACTCGCCATCTGAGTTATCATGGGCTAAACTGCTAAGATCATGGGTTGACTTTTTATCTGCTTCAAGTTCAGTAAAACAGACGATGAGTCAGAGCCGGATTAGGCAATGGGCAAATCAGGCAGTTGCCCCGGGCCCCGCGCTTTCGTTAATTTTTAGCGCTATTAACTATTGAATTGATTTGAAATAACAAAATTACTTGCAAACTTGATCTGAGAAGTCAAAATACTAACGTACCGATACAGTAATAAACTGCACGAAAAATACCTGAAACAGACTTTTAATGACAAAGTAACTGTATGTCATAGTACAGACTGGTATGATCGCATTTGAATTAATGGCCATAACGACTGTCAAATGTTTAAACGATCTCGAGCCTTCTGGCCTATATCTAGCAGCGTGCAGACAGCAGACAAATCTAAGTTTTTGGAAATTTACTAGCTATTTCATTTCAAAAATGTTACATGAATTTACACGTTGTTTCATTACCAGCTATAGGCCTATCTAGAGTCGCTGGAAACTTAAGCTATAGGCGATAAAATACAACTAGTAGGATATTAGAAAATTTAACTAATAACTTGAAAAGATTCGGGGTTTCGAATTAGCCCAAAATTCGCCAAACGTTTGGAATTACAGAAACTTTCCGGCATTTATGCTTATTGCAACCGAAAATATGAGCGTGAAAGTCAAAAACGTAAAAGAAAAGAGGAAAGAGAGACAAAATCGAAAGAAGTGGAAAGCAAGTGTATGAAAACAAGTCAGTTCTTTCTTATTGTAAACGAGCAATTACCTGATCCAGTGGCGTATCCAGGGGGGGGGGGAGGGGGGCCGCTGGGGCCGCAGCCCCCTCCCCCGCTGAAATATAAGCTGAGGACGTGAAGACCTTTTTTTTGATCTTTACTTGATTTCGAGCGGTAAATTAGACGTCGAAAGACGTGAAGACCTTTTTTTTTTTGGTCTTCACTTGATTTCGAGCGGTAAATTGAACGTCAATAGACGTGAAGACCTTTTTTTGTTGTTCTTCAGTTGGCGTCAAAAATTGCGCCTCCCCCCCCCCCCCCTTTTCAAATTTCTGGGCACGCCCCTGTGATCCTACATCCATTCAATCTTAGAGTTTTGATAGTCAAGCCGTAAAAGCTATGTATCTTGAGACAACATCAGAGCAATTAGCGTTGTTTTTTTTGAGTTGCATAACTAGTGGTTGTTTATTATATTTTTTGTGTTGTTTATTATCTATAATTTTTTTGAGTGGTTTAAATTTGCCTGAGAAAATTTTATTCTACTCTATGTTAGACCTTTTAAAATTAATTTCAAAGTGAATTTTAGACAAAACCAATGCATTTTACTTTTTTAATAATTCAAAATAACGATTTAAACTCAACCTCTTTGACCTAAATTAATAATAATAAAAATTTGTCGTCAACTTTAACAACTTTTTGAGCGCGACGCAAACCCGCGTTTGATGAATTTTAGAAAATTTCCGGATGAATGCGATGTTAATAAAATTAAATATCAAACCTTCATCATACTCGCGATATTACGCCGAAACGCGCAACGAGTAGCGGGATCCTCCTTCGCGGCTTGGCGTCTGGGCAACACAGCTCTGAAGAAACGTCCCAGACACTGTGACCTCTGCAGCAATGTCAATGTCTTAACAATTAAGCTTCCCGGTTCGAAATGATATAAGTTGTTTTCGCCCTTCATGTCTTGGGGGCCACGCACTCTTATCTGCCCCAGGCCCCGCGGTTTCTTAAACCGCCCTGCAATGAGTGGTTTTGGAAAGTTTTGGTTAGTTTGCAGTTCTGTGCACGACCAGCAGAAGTAAACTTGGCTCAACATGAGTAACTCCAAGATAAGCGAGTGTTTGCTGATGATTAAAATGCGCGCCAAACACATCATGTGATTTTCTGATGATTAATACAGACCGGAACACGTCACAATTCTGTAGCGCGATTTATTGCTGATTTGAAACATGCTGAGCATATTAATAAACTCTCAACGCACGGATCATGCTGGCACACTGGGCGACTATTTTTGTTTCAATTAGACACGTTTATTTCAGTAATAGTTGCTGGTACTACTACAACATTATGACGATGTTTCCGGGGATTTTCGCAGACTCTTTCTCATCCGGTAAATTGTATCAGAAGCGCGCAATAGATTTGCAGAACAGATTCTAGGCAATAATGTTTCTAAAAACTTGTTTTGATGCGCTAGACCGTCTTGTAGGCTGATAAGTTCTAAGAAGCTGAGATCTTATGCTGTCGTAGAGTTAACGCCGTGCTGGGATAATCTTCTTTCCTTCCGAAAACAAGTAATCAGTCCATCAATCGATCAAGCGTGGTGCAGTGGTGTGGAGCATCGTTTTTACGACGACCATGATCGCAAGGTTAATGGTTCAACTCCCAACCTAGTCCCTTTGTTGCGTCGTTGGATAAGATGCTTCACGATAATTATCTCTGCTCGGTGGAATCCGGCAAGCAGGAAATTAAAGATGTCAGAAGCAAAATTCAACCGGAAAACTTGGAAACAAAGGCAACTCCTTACCGAGTCTGGATTCGTCCTAAGAATAGCGCCTCCGTCGCTTTCTCGTGATAGGAGGATAAAGATGAAGAAATCAATCAATTCAACACCGTTAAATTTTTAGAGTAATTTGTTTGCTTTCTCCTCTCCATTACCACTACAACTAAAGGTTTTTTTGCTCTCTGAGCCATAACAGTCCACCATAGCAAAGCAGATTGCACTGCCTATTATTCAGCGATCAGCAAGTCACCACATTTTTCATGAGATCAATTTATTCCCAGTCATACCACAGCACCCATAGAGCGCATGCGCATACTTCCTGCTATTATCATTAAATTTGCATCGTAAAATGTCGAGTTATTTATTTTTGTGTTCAGCAATGACTAGTCCATTAGCTCAAATTTTGAAAATTATTGAGCGGGGATTAAAGCAGTGTACACTGGAGACTTGACGTCATAGAGACTGATTATTGGCTTATGACACAATGGTCCCAACTGCAATTGTCTCATCATAATCGACTGCATTCAAGTGCTTTGCGATCATTATCTTTAGAATTACTAGGGAGTAGTCTCGTGCGCGGATAAATCCACTCCAAATTTTGATATAAAATTCAAATCCCTTTCTCAAGTTCTTTTAAATGGTCTTCCCAAAATTTGAGAAGCCAGTTTGAAGCAAAAACACAGGCGGAGAGAGTTTGGTCAAACGCACGGCAAGGATCTACCAGCTGCTAATCAAAAGACCTCTCGTGCTCAATCCAGTAATCAGCGGCGCCCATACTTGCAGGACAGCGTTGTAAAAATTCTGGGGGGCGATATTAATTGTTTGGCCTGGGGGGAGAGGACCATCACCCGGGCCAAGGGCAATTCTTAAAACTGGACGTTTCGACAGTTTTGCACTACCTTGCCTACACCGCTGATGATGACAGTCGAGTCTATGTCGTCGAAACGTCTAGTGGTTTTATCTGTAAGTTGTCGTCAAACTTTCGCCGCTGCAATTTATTGAAATGCAAAAAGGAAGATCGAAAATGAAAAAACTAATGCTAAAAAATTCATTCATTTGAAGCTACTCAGAGTAAAAATCGTGATTGCTTTCAGCCCAAAATAGCATCTTCTTATTTCAAATCGATTATAAATACTTTGAACATCTTGAAGGGAAATTCCGCAGCAGTTCTTATGATTATTACGTAGACACTTCAAAATAAGTGGCTAATTATAGTAAATTAACCATGTACCGCCATTTAACGACGATTTTGAAACGTCACGCGTTGCCTTAGAAAAAGTCGTGAATCAAACTGGTGGCTCTTGTAACAAGTCCTTCGGCCACTATAGATTCATCTTCTAGTCTTTAAAACAAGTGGTACAGTCACAGTGACACGTCATACTCACTCGCTAGTCCGCAGCCTTGGTAGTGCTCTAAAGCGTCGTTTAGTTAGTTAGTTGCATATTTATCCTTCTATCACGAGAAAGCGATCTATGCGCTATACGAGCTCGCTTAGGAGTTGCCAGCCATCTATTTACCACACCAAGATGGGGGAATCCCGCTAAGTGCCTTTTCCAACGGCACAACAAGTAAACTTGCCGGCTTGTTCTCCCTGCTGTCCCTTTAATGCTGAGCGTCAAGCAGGGAAGCTGTGAATACCATTTTTAAAGCCATTGGTTTGACCCGACTCGGAATCAAACCCGAGTCTACACCTTAAGAAACAGACGCTCTTAGTTTTAGTTTTTATGAGGACCATGATCGAAGGGTTGATGGTTTAACTCCCACCCAAGCCTAGGATAAGATGATTCACGATAATTGTCTCTGCTTCTTGTTGCGTACTAGGATAAGATGCTTCACGACAATTAGCTCTGCTTGGTGGAATCTAACAAGTAGCAGATTTAAGAAATCAGAAGCAAAACTCAACCGGAAAACTCGGAAACAACGACAACTCCTGAGCTAGTCTGGATCCGTCCTCTGTATGCCGTCGCTTCTTCGTGACAGAAGGATGAAAACGAAAAAATCATCAAGCTCACCCTTTCGCCCCAGTGGAACAGCTGACCTTCACAACATATAAGTGTCAACGCTTCATTTTCAACTCGTTTTAAAAAATTGGTGATTTCCATCCCGGTTTGGCTTACTGCGCTTGTTGCTGGTAACATGTGACAAGTAGATAGTAAACAAATACCAGCGGCCATTTAACCAAATACGACGCTATATTTCTGCGATGATGACTCATAGATAGTTTATTATTACACCTCAATAGACTGACGTCACTTTATATTTTTGCGCCAGCTATAACACGATGATTCTGGTGTTCCTGGACAATTAATTCAGTAACCATTGTTACATCATAAAAGCGCTATTGTTATATCTCGTAAAAAACATTTTAATGTATCATGCATCGATATGAATGTTAAATGGAAACACCGTTCTATAAAAAATGCTGATTCATAAAAAATGCCATGTAATGATGCTGTCCACCTGCTTCATGAATGCTGTTACCTGGAATTTTTTATGACAAACTCAAAACCTGGTCTCGAATCGAGGTAAGGTACCATGAGCTAGCTTCAGCTCGTTGAGACTCGAACAGGAGGGAGTTGCAGAAAAGGTAAATATGGAGAGATCAGAGAAAATGCACGCCGATGAGCTCGATTGGATGCAAAACCAGTTTTTGATGTTTTATTTTTAGGTTAGTGACGGTTTCATCAGGAATTCCAACATTTAATGTGCGGTGAGGAGAAGTGCACAATATTGTTAAGAATTGCACACTGCACACTTTTTAACTTACTAAATACTAATGATGTGAAAACAATGCGGTTTGCCAAGAAATTTCCGACATGAAAAATTCTTGATTCGAAACTTGGCGACCTCATTTCATTCACTTTCATTTCCATTTTGATGAAAGAACTAAAATCTCTCATCACTTTCAGCACTGACACCGCACTTCTTGTAATAAGATTGCCAGTCATTCGCAAGCTTGTGCCTGCCAGTAGATCGGCCTACTGCATCTCACAGGAATGCGGGTAGATCTTCAAGAGTTAGCTGAGCGAAAAATAGGAGTTTGCAACAAACCATTTGAATTAAATTAATGAAAGTACTTCGCAGCCTTTCCTTTGTCGCAGGCCAATTGTTGTTCTATCAGCATTGCGTTTTTGCGTCGAAAATAAAACAGATTCTGATTCTGATTGTTGTTTAATGACATCATGTATATGCCATTGATCGGCATGATAATCGTCGCAAACAATTCAAAAAAGCCTATGAAAGTATTATCTTTATGATAAAAGTCACGTCACAATAGATTATGTTTACAGAGACGCAATAAATTGAAAATATCGTTAGTTACGTCACAATGTTTCAAACTTTCAGCTACTGCTTCCATTGTTTGTAGATTAAAAAAAAAAAAAAAACATTCCAAGCGCAAACGCACCGAATCGTCGTCAAAACTTCTCCTGTTTGTTTCGTCACAATTCGATCTCGCAGCACTTCCATTTTCTTTGTTTGGATTCAAAACAAGAAATTTAATAAGATTATCAGCTTCGGCGTGGAAATGTTTATGCTGCGATTTGTGCCTAAATTTAGCTCGTAAACGCTTGCTTATTTTAGCTTTCAATGAGTTCTTTTCGTTTTTACTTCAATTAAGTTCAGCCACATCAATGTCGTACCATAGTGCGGGACACCGCTGTTTCAGGCTACATTCCCTCATCAGCCGCACTCATGCATGGTATCCCACTCAACAGGCCAGGAAGAATATCATCGTTTCATCAATGTCTTCAACTTCTACAATCTTTTCGTCTGGAAATTGTTTTCCAAGCATTAGTAGTAAAGGCTATTCCTACATAAACCTCATGAATACTGAAGAATATAGAAATTGCGCGGGAAGTCCTGCGATTGATTCCCGATCCGGCCAAATCGGACAGTGTCGCCACCGCTGCGATGTTGCTTCGGAGCTGTGTTGCCCAGGCGCTGAGCCGCGGAGATGGATCCGCCACTCGTTACACTCTTCGGCGTAATACCGCGAGTAGATTTGAACTCATGGGTGGAAGCAGAAATTTTTGTAGGGGCCAATTTTTTTTGTTAAGTTTAAGTGTTTACGTTCTACGTACGGTGTCAGGCAGTCTAGTTTGATTTTAATCAATATCATCAGATGAAAAAGTAATGTCATAGGAATTTTACACCATGTAATCCACAATACCGTGAATATTCACACACAATACAGTTACATTCAGTTGTATGATCACCATAACGTTTGTGGTCGTGACGGTGGCCCACTAATAAACGGTTTTCGTGTGAACCGCCTATGAAAACATGTTACAGGCAATGTGGTTGAATGCACACAGTAGCCTATCTGCCAGTGGTCTTAATCAATATCTCCCTTATTAATTTGTCGAAAAAGGTTATACTTAAAAGTAGTCTAAGCCTGATGGCGGGAAGCGTTAGATTAACCTCTTGAAAAATAGTTAGTTAGTTGCATATTTATCCTCCTATCACGAGAAAGCGATCTATGCGCTATACGAGCTCGCTTAGGAGTTGCCAGCCATCTATCTACCACACCAAGATGGGGGAATCCCGCTAAGTGCCTTTTCCAACGGCACAACAAGTAAACTTGCCGGCTTGTTCTCCCTGCTGTCCCTTTAATGCTGAGCGTCAAGCAGGAAGCTGTGAATACCATTTTTAAAATCATTGATTTGACCCGACTCGGAATCAAACCCGAGTCTACAACTGAAGAGACAAACGCTCCATACCTCTCGGCCATCTGAGCTGTTTATCATTAGCATGCTTGAAAGGTTTTTACAACATTTACGATAGAATTTTGGCCGCGGAACACGTAAAATCCTATTTTAATTTTTAAGAATGAGCGATTTCACCTAAAACTTTCTGCAATTTTTCCAACTATAGGACTATTGTTAGCCTTTTCTGCAGTAGTTCTTAACCTGGGCGCTGTTAACTTTTAGAGGGGCGGAAATTTTCAGGAGCGCTATGGGGGACGTTACATTCAGAAGGTGCAAAGATATTTTGTGTCATGATTAATATAAACCTGCTAGCCCAGGGCTGGAAAAGAAAAACAGGGATTTCTGCGGACGTGACGACCTTTTATTTATTTTTTTATTCTTTACTGATATTTTAGTGAAACATAGGACATCTGCTGACGTGATGACCTTTTTTTGCTCTTCACTGACATTTAGTGGAAAATAAGACATGTGGGCGGCAGACTATAGAAACCGCTGAAAAGAGGCGCTGGGGGAAAAAGGTTAAGAACCACTGGTTTATAGCCTATAGCACGGATGGGCAAAGTGCGGCCCGTGGGCACTTACAGAAATATAAGCTCCTATCGTGAATCAAGCCGAAGATCAGTGGCATAACTAGACCTTTTTGGGGGGGCAAGTGCCCAGGGTCTTTTTCCAGGTGTTTAGGGGTGTGTCCAGGGGGGAACGATAGGGTCGCGTTTTTTTTGCTCTTCACTTGACTATGGGCGGAAAAGTGGAGATCTGTGGACGTGATGACCTGTTTTGTGCTCTACAATTGACTTTGGGCGCAAATCGGACGTGATGACCTCCAAAGAACCTGTTTTCCTTTTGCGCAGTGAAAATATATCCAGCCCTGTTGGCATGGCTTTAAATTTCGCCCTCCCGCTTTTCAAATTCCCAGGCACGCCTTTGTTGGAAAATGCCCAGGGTCTCGCTAATTCTAGTTACGCCCCTGCCGAAGACCTTTTTTTCTTTGCTCCGTGCTGAATGTTAACAAAAAAAGTGAAAAAGGACAAGTGCGGTTGCGATGATTTTTTTTGCTCCTTACTGATTTCCAGTGGTGAAAACGAAAATGATGCATTTGCGGATGTGTAGACCTTTGTTTTCTTGCTCTTCCAATCAGTGCGGTCCTCGGCTTCCAAATACTTTTAAATGCGGCCCTTCGTGTGACAGTACTGCCCCACCCCCTGCGGGCACTAATGTTGAAACTCGGGTGCTTTTTCAAAACAAGTCCTTTATTCAGTTCAAGAGATCAATAAGGCCAAATTTTTATTCCAAACAGCAGCACGTGTTACAGGCGAAACCGGTTCTACCTTGTTTTCGCGCCAACTTTCACGCGCATCGAACCTTAAACTTAAATTTTTTGACCTGCAGAAGCCAGGACAAAGTTGTTTTTTTTTCATTTCAAGTCACTTAATTGAGCATCGAACCCGCGAAGCCAGCTTCGGAGCCCAATGCACCAACCACTCGGCCAGCTCCAAATGCAAGCCCGGACAAAGTTACTGGAAAAATTCTAAAACATTGCATGAGCGCCAGCCAGCGGCATAGCATCATGCAAACACCCTCAAAAAACTAAGTCAATAAAAAGTATTAGAATTTCCTTGACTTTTGAACTTACCTTCTTTAAGTGCAGATAGGATTGTACAAACATCATTACTTCATGGATATTCACGAAGATGTGACAGCTGTTTCGGGCAATCTTTTGGGTGGGTTTGTCGGCGTCCGTCAATGCCAATGATTGCCTAATTGAAGACTACCGAGTAACCACCTATATATATTTGCTAATCATTCAACTGTTCGGTGTCGGCACAGCCCATAGGTAATTTTAATAGTTTGTTGTAAAGCCAATCAGCAGTATCATTTATACATTACTAAATTTCGCACGCTACAGATAGCCCAGTCGCACTGTCACTGGATAAAATAACAATAAGTTTCAAGCTACGATCTTAGTTTGGAAACATAGCATTTGTAATGTAGCATATCTCTTTTTTTCTTTGTAAGTCTAGGGCTCCACCGGGAATATTTTAAAACTTCCATTCCACTGAAAAATTCCTTCGCACATACGCGATTATTTTTTTAAAGATTGTTGATGGAGCCGGAGCAGCTCGACTGAAATTTTCCACCGGGCATTTTTCTGCCCAGATTGGAAGATTTGCTTTGGCGAGGAATATTCCCGGTGGAGCATACTGTTTGTTCAACGTTTTTTTTTTCTTCGCGCGAAAATAAATCGTTTCAAGTGATATTGTGATGCCACAATTTGTCCGATTTGGATTAAGGTGATTGTATTGGGCTGGTTATATTTTGTCATAACGCTGACCTACATAGTGATAGTAAAATGGAAATGCAAAGCTTGTCTACCGGTAGCTCAAGCAGTGAGGATGAGATTTTAGTTTATTTGGGAGCCGTAGTTGCTGGAAAACCAAAAAAACGTAAACACAAAACGTGGGTAAGGGAAATATTCCCCAAAAGAGAAGAATATGGCACTCTCAATCTTGTCAGGGAAGCAGCAATGGCTGATGAAGAGATGTTCTTTAGATATATGCGCATGAGCCCACACAATTTTGAATATTTATTGTCGCTTGTAGCTCCAAATATTACGAAACAAACAACAAACTTCAGAAAACCTATACCACCTCAGCTACGCTTAAGCGTCACTCTTCGACACCTGGCAACAGGTGAATCACACATCTCACTGAGTCTTCAGTATAGAATCGGCCGACAAACCGTTTCAAAGATTATACCTGATATCTGCAAGGCTATTTATAAAGCAATTGCTCCGATTTACTTAAAAAAGCCGTCATCACCTGAAGAATGGCTTCAGATTTCTCAAGATTTCAATGACAGGTGGAATTTACCTCATGTTGTGGGTGCTCTCGATGGTAAGCATGTTAAAGTCGTTTGTCCCTCGAGATCTGGTAGCCTATATCGTAATTACAAAGGCTATTTCAGCATGGTACTAATGACAATCTGCGACGCTAACTATCGATATCTTATGTTTGATTTTGGGCAATATGGAAGCAATAACGACAGTGGAGTTCTTCTAAAAAGCAAGATGGGGCAACAATTAGAGCAAGGTCAACTGCAACTTCCGGCCGCAACTAGGTTAGATGGATGTGACTATGATCCATTACCATATTATTTTGTCGGTGATGAAATTTTTCCATTAACAACATATTTGATGCGGCCATACCCCGGATCGAGTTTGACAATGTCAGCTTCAGTTTATAACTATCGTCACTCTCGAGCTCGCAGAGTTATAGAAAATACTTTTGGAATACTCTGCGCAAGATGGAGGATATTTTTTACCCCAATTAATGCCAAAGTGGATAATATTGAAGCCATAGTTACGGCTTGCATCGCTCTTCATAATTTTTCCAAAACAACGGATAACCCTGCCTATTGTCCTACTGGCTACGTAGATCGTGAAACTGCAAATGGGGACGTAATTCCTGAAAACTGGCGACGGGAAAGTCAGTCAAGCAGCGCCAGCGCTGATGGTAATCTCGGAGACTGTGTATCTGTGCTGCGAGGACGTCGCACCAGCGGCAATGCACTGCATATGCGTGACTGCCTAAGAGACTATGTCAATAGCGAAATCGGTTCCTTGCCATGGCAGTTAGATTATGTTCGTCGCACAAAGTGAGGCTACGGCGCACGAGAGCAAACAATGGTGTTGACAGAAAACTGTTTTTAGTCATTAGCTGTGTGTTCTTTCTTTGTTGTTTGATACGTGCATGGTTGTTATCCTTTGGATCGAGTACACTACCGACTAGTACAGTCCTTTCATCCATTGCAAGGTGTATTTATCGTTAGCAAAACAGTGCGAAAATCGGAAAATGTCTATGCGCATGATAAGTTTTATCCATTTTAGGAAGTTGTTTAGCAATGGAAGTTATTTTTTTAAAATAAAATTGAGATATAGTTAGCTTCCTTAATCAGTACACTTTAGATGAATACTGTTAGTTCTGTGAACTTATTTGTTGCTCATGCAGCTTGTTCGAGTACAGCAGGCTGGCTCAAGGATTATTGGAAGATGTTGAGTACCCGTAATTTTATCTTATCCAAGACCGCTGAGATGTAGCTCAAGAGTTGTACTGCATTTCAACTAACTTGGCCAAGCTCTTGACTCAAATTGAAAGACATTAAATAGAATTACAATGAAATCTAATGTATTTACATTTCAAATGACATGTTAAGTGAGCACTCAGCACAATGCGTATTCAAATAATAAACAAAACGAATTGAAATCGCATTACTTCAATAATCACACACTTAATCAATTATTATAGAAGACTTGAGGAAGATCGTCGCTGTTCAGCCCACTTGTTTGCGGTTGATTGCATGACCAGCTTGGTGGTGGAGGTGCAGCAGCTGTACTTCGAGTACTCGAAGCAGTTGATTCGTGCAAAATAATTTTATGCTTGTATATCACTTGATTTATTTCATGCTTTGCCATAAATTTGATGTGTTCGGGAAATGATTTTAACTCCACAGAAACCATGTTTCCAAATACGTCGTCTGAATCTACGGTTCTGGTTGCTTGTTCTTTTGCCCTTTTTTTGTCTTTTAAATAAATACATATTTGTTCAAACATGTCTTCTTGATTCAGACGACGTTTTTTAGCTACCGGTACTTGCTCCTTTTCCATACCGGCAGGTCTTAACTCCGCAAAGCTATCCCCTGAACCAATCGATTGGGTTAAGTCTACCGATGATTCCTCTGCGTCGATTTCCAGTGGGATATCACCAGCATTGCCAACATTCGACTTTGTTGCTTTCGGCCGAATAAAACAATCTATCCAGCCCAAAAACTTGTATTCGTCCAAACTTTTTTGGGCCTTTGCCACATCCGACTCTTTCGCACCAGATACATTCGCTTTTCTAAAGTTGGACCGTTTTTTACTGTACCTGTTGAGAAGGAGGGCCCACTCGTGCTTTGAACTGCCGCCTGGTTTACCCAGAGACTCATCAATAAGGCGCCATGCATTTTTTTTTGGCAAATGATCTTTGTAGCTCTTCAGCGATTTATTGTATAAACATAGAAACTTTTGGACCTCGCATGCCAGTTTTTCGTCATCTCTTACAGACATCTTGATTGATTTAATAGTCAGTACTGTATTTCAAGTAGAACTTCCAAATGCTGGTAAAACTTTGACAAGTTCGAATTTCGATTCAATATTTTTCGAATGTAATTATGACGTGATAAAACCTTTCTTCCAGCAACACAACTGAACTAAGGTAACCTCCCACAGAATTTATTCCCATAATTTTCCCGGAAAATTTATCAAGCTTGCTTTGATAAATTTTCCAAGCTAACTTTCGCGAAAATTAAGGACAATTGGAATATTGTTAATTTTCCGACCCTGCTCCACCAAAATTTTCCAATCGTCACATTTCAAAATAATCCATCGCACATTTCATAATTTTCGCGCAAAATAATTGCTTTTTTCTTCTCGTTTCTCTCGAATTTTAAAAAACGCCGCGATTAGAACATTTATTGGTCGGCTCCATTGCGATTATTCCAATAATTTTCGCGGAAAATTACGGGAAAATTTTCAGTGGAGCCCTAGCTTAAACAAGCTGTCGACAGCGTGGCGCTGTGATTTGGAGCATCGTTTTTACGACGACCATGATCGCAAGGTTAATGGTTCAAGTCCCAACCTAGTCTCGTTGTTGCGTCCTTGGATGAGATCACGTACTTCTGGAAAAAAGACCGAAACCGAAACCTTTCGGTCTTTTTTCTCTAGAAGTACATGAATAAGATGCTTTACGATGATTGTCTCCACTTGGAGGAATCTGGCAAGCAGCAAATTAAAGAAAAGAAGTCAGAAGAAAATTCAACCGGAAACAAAGGCAACTCCTAAAGCGAGTCTGGATTCGTCCTATGCATAGCGCCTTCGCCGCTTTCTCGTGATAGGAGGATAAAGATGAAAAAATCAATCATCAATCCGTCTTAGTTTGATTTGTTTTGAAGTTGTTCACTTTCACCGTCCTGTAGACTGCTTTGCTCTTCTTGTTGAGGTGACAACTGACTCGATGACCACTGTGTCTTTTCGCTGCCTCCTTGCCAAGCGACTGTATTGCGCTGCTTGACAAAGTATAAACTGAACTGAATCAATCGACAAACTATTCATTGCAAAACCAGCCTCTTTACAACCTAGGGGCCCTTCGGATCCGCACTTCAGCCTGACTGACTGACTGACAGCCTCGACTTGCCACCAGCTGCAACAGCAGCTGAAACACGTGGGACGTTGGTTCAATCAAAACTTCCGCTTGATTTGCTGACCTTGTTGCATCGTAGACCTACACTGAGCAGCAGCACTTTTAAATCCCTGGAGCTTGCAACGAGAAGCAAAAACACGCCAAGCGTTTTTTAGCAAAAACTAGCTTAGTATTTTGTTTGCTTGTTTAATACGTGAAAGTGTTGAAAGAAAGGCGCATTATTTTACCGAGCAATCCTGCAGATCAATACTTGAGCCTGGTAGGTAGCTTCGACCTAGTAGAGTCTATACCAGGGGTTGGCAACCTTCAACACCGAAAGAACCAGAGTTGTCCGGAACAAAAAATTTTGTTCCTAATTTCATTCCAAACCTAAAGCCTTTGTTCCTATTCCGATCCGTTCCTAAATTTTGGAAAAAACAATTCCTAATTCCTAAATGTTCCGGTTTAGTTTTGTCAGGTTATCAAACTGAAATTATCTTTGCCAGGAATCATGATTTCTGCAGAGACACTGCGGGTCACTAGGCCTATGCCTAAATGTGATCAAAAGACAATGAAAAGTTGACTTCGTATAACTTTGATGAGAGGGTATTAAGCCCCTCCTAGACTGTGAGTTCACTATTTGCTAGTCTACATTATCGAATCTATGCCTAGTTAACCCATTTTTTTAGCAAAAAGACGAAAATTGAAAGGAACAGTCAAAGCAAGAGTTCTGTGACATTCTTAACACAGTCAACCGGAATTCCTGTTCCTGTTTCGGTAAGCTACAAAAAAGTTTCATTCCGGCTCCTGTTCCTGAAAAACTATGTATTCCTGCCGGAACAAATTCCTACTCCGGTCCATGGACAACTCTGGAAAGAACCGCTTGAATTCAGTTTCCACAAAAAAAAAAACGTACTGGTAGCCGTAAATACTTTTTAACATCTAAAATAGGCAAAGGACGCGTTTGTCAAAAAAAAAAAAGAAGATACACACGCGTATAAGGGACTTGACTACCCTTTTGAAGATGGCCTATGAACAGGGGCGTAGCCAGGGGGGCAAAGAGGGTAATTGTCCCCCCCCCCGAAATATTTTTAGTTACCACTAGCCTACGAACAAAGATACTAATGCTACAACATAAATCTACTAACAACGCAAGCAGGGGAGGATTAACACCACTCGAATATGTCCGTGTGTCTTTTTTCGACAAAAAAACTACGCTTAACTAAGTGTTTTTCTTGTAAAAACACTAAAATACCGGAGCGGCTGGGGGCTCTGCCTCCAAATCCCCGGTTGTAGCCCCCCTTTTCCGAATCGTGGGTGAGCTACTGGACAAGCTTATGAAGTTTTGCCCCCCTAAAATTTTGGCTGGCTGCGCCACTGCCTATAAAGGAAACACAGTATAGGCTATTAGGGGAGACGCGCAGCCAGGATTCTGCAATAAGGAGGTGGGCTGTACCGGGAATCTGGGGGCGAAGCCCCCAGCAGCAAAAAAATTTTGCATTTTTTACCTAAAAAAAGTAAATTTTAGTGCGTTTAACTGTAGAATATGCTTTAACAATGTCTTATAAGTTATAGAGGAAGGTGGGGTTATTTCGTACATGAGGCTAGTGCGGAGTTCGGACCAACCACTTTCTTTGCAGCATCATGTGACCTGTAGCAGTCACTGCAGACCTCTCTTTCAATCGCCATACTGCCTTCTGGTTAAGAAGCAAAATCAAGTAGTTTTTTGTTGAACTTCATATTCACGATTTTTAACAAAAAAGTAAAGTCAGTTGAGACAAAATCGTAAGGTTTTATGCTAGCATGGTTGCAATTTAAGCTAAAGTCTAGCATTGATACTATTACTGGTCAGGCATATATAAAAAATTCGCAGACAAGATGAATTTAAAACAAAAATCAAGCTGTGTAGGAAGAGTTTGCCATTTGCTAGTCTTGCTGAGTGTAGGGTTAATTCGGACGTATATAACAAATCATTCGAAATAGCATGTGAAGATGTTGTTTTCAAATGTGAAAATGATTTTAAATCAAGTATGAAAATAAATCCAGCACGTGAAGATGTTGTTTTCAACTTGCCACTGCTACAAATTACTGGGTCTTCTCGACGTCTATTTTTACCACTTTTAACCTGAATTTTGAACAATAGAACATTTAATTTTACCAAACTATTGAGATCATGCATTGTCTCTTTCATTCGGTTAATTTCGTTTGAATTCTTTGTTGTGAACTTTTGAAACTGGGTATGTGAATTTAACTGAAACAACTGTTTTTTCTATCACTGAAGATTGATACAGAGTGCTTTTTCGTCGCAATAAATTGGCCTTCTTTTTAATGTCCGAGACTACCCCACTGCTTGTCCGAACCTTCCCACTATTGGGGCAAGTTCGGACGAGCTAGACCACCTTGCATTTTTGTAACTAATGGCCTAATGCTTGGAGCTATTACAACCACGAACAATTTCATTGAAATCAAAAAGCTGCTGTCTACAATTTTGTACAAAGAGTTGGTAATTCCACATTCTTAATCCTGCTCCAGAGTCACAAAAGTAAATTTTGTCCGAAATAACCGCACCTTCCCCTACTAGGCTATGTATTATACAAACACAAAATACTGTGACGTCGTATGATTTATGCACAATAATGAACATACATTAAGGAGGAAAAATAAAGCCGCTGTAAATCTCTTTATTTTTCCTCTTTATTTTTCTCCTTAAGCTATTTTCGTCCCATATTTATTGTATTATAATGAACATACAGCTGTTACAGTACGTTATGCTGCAGTGCAAACTAAAATCGCAATATTGGATGCATCCTTATTGATATCGGTAAAAGGTAGTAAATTTGTTTAATTGAGGCTTATAAATACTGATAGCCAAAATGTAATGTGACGAAAAAATTAAAGAAATAATACTTTTTGAAATTTGAGAAGCATACCTGTGGTGTGGTCCGCTAGCTACGCTACTGACGACAACGATAGAGCAGCAGTTTGTAAGCACCATCCAAGTTTACAGCAGATAGTTTGGCATACCCATATAATGGGTGGAGAGAATTCAGCCCCCCCCTCTTCACCAACTATGCTATTGACGAAACGATGGGGCAGCAGTTTGCAAGTAATATTCAAGGTTACAGCAGATAGTTGGCATGCCATGAGGGGAGCCGTAGCCCTCTAGCTACGATACTGCTATAGATTATTGCTTTTTTGACCAATCTTTACAGCTTGTATGAACTACTATATGGTGTGTTGCTTATGAAATCCAAGAAGCGCCAAAGAGAAAATTCAATTTTCTGAATTAAATTAAAAATTCTCTGAGCCGCATGCAGCCGCACGTTGCCTACTGCAGCTGGTCTGGTTTTTTAAAATTTTTTAGTCAATTTCACAAAAAAAAATATTTTTAATCGAATTCACGAGAAACTAGCGAGCTGAGTTCTTCATCGTTGATTTCCAAGTCCGAGTTCAGTAATTATTCGAGTTTATGCCAAGTTCTGTAATATTTGTCAAGTTTACGATAAGTTCAAAGCTCCATCAAACTTATTTTGAGTTCAAGTTCAGGGAGTTTTATTTTCGAGTTCAAGTTCAGGGAGTTTTGTTTTCGAGTTCAAGTCTAGAGAGTTTTGTTTTCGAGTTTAAGTTCAGGGAGTTTTGTTTTTGAGTTCAAGTTCAGGGAGTTTTGTTTTTGAGTTCAAGTTCAGGGAGTTTTGTTTTTGAGTTCAAGTTCAGGGAGTTTTGTTTTCGAGTTCAAGTTCAAGGAGTTTTGTTTTCGAGTTTAAGTTCAGGGAGTTTTGTTTTGGAGTTCAAGTCTAGAGAGTTTTGTTTTTGAGTTCTAGTTCGAGTCTGGCCAAAAAGAGCGAGTTCGAGTCCTTGACCTTGGCTGATCACGCTGAAGTGCAACCATTGCAAATCGCTGTTGAAGCTTGCAACAAGGACAAAAACGCGCGAAGGGCCTCTCCAATATAAACGCGGCTCTTATTATGCCGTCATAACGTAGAAAAATTAACGTCATTTTTGCATTTTCTAAGTGCAACAAAACATCGTCTTTATGACATCAAATTTATGCAACAACTCATCCGTAAAGCGGAATCATACAATTCGAAAACCAACAAACGGTTGATAAAATGTTTTGTGAACAAACTACATTAATTCGTAAATTGCTAAGGTTTAGAGCAAACAATTTCAAACGATTTTCGCTCTGCAGTTGGTGCCCTGGATTTGGTACTGGGCCATGCTCTCTACATGAGAAGAGAGCAAGAAGACATACTGCCCTCAAAATAATTTTTTCTTGAAGGGCATTATGCTTTTCATACCTGCAGCTATACTGACGATGTTTGAAGGGACCGGAACAGCTGGATCTCATGGCACGTCATGTAAGTTTGTTATTAGCGGTCGTTGATAATAAATCACAAGGCACACGATTATAAAAAGTAATTATTCGACTACGCAAAATTTTAGATCAGGTCAGAAAGTAGCGACGCGCAACATATAAACAATAATAAACAAAAACAATCGAATATTACAAAAATATATGCAAAATTTTCTTAAAAAATTTAAATGCAAATTTCAATGATCTGAACATTAATATGAGCCAAAAAAAAACAATCAAGGTAAAGTGGATTTAATAAAAAATTAAGTGCAATTTACACAATGCTGGCTATGAAATGTTTACAACTTGTAAACAAACAAGTATAATAAACAACATAATAGATACAATCGATTGTTTTTAAACAACTATTCCATATTTTCGTGATGCACAGATGGGTGTTTATGACAGAACAATCAATTGTAAGTTATTTCATTGTTCTACACAATTCATGCAACAATTAATGGAATTATGACAAACAAAAAGCATTCCTAATTATTGTTTATTTCTCTTTTATTTTCTTTGGTTTTTTGTTTTTCTTTCCCAGAATTTTCTTCAATTCTTTGCTCATGTAGTAAGGTTTCTCCAAACTTCCATCGTTTCTTTCCAAATCTTCCACTAAAAATATAGAGTTTTTAGAACCTGACATCGATTCCCCAGGCGGCCACACTGGACTCAGTAGTTGCAAGCGATTTAACAATGAGTTAACTTCCATGCACATGTCGATTAGAACTTATTGTGACGTAACAGTGCGGTGGGAAAATTGCGCGAGCAACGAAAAATGAAAAAGTCGTTGACAAAAGTTTGTTGTAATAGATGTGATGCGAAATATTGATAACTTATCGAAAAGTATCGGAACTTCCTTATGCGAAATATCGATAACTTATCGAAAAGTATCAGAGCTTCCTGCGTCGGTTGTTTCAAAGAAGCGTGAACGAAAACAAATCATAAAATTTTCTCGGGAAACACTGCAAATAACTCGCGACACTTCTCGTGTTCAAGCAACTCACAGAAACACAGAAAGATCGTGTCCACCGCCATTCCGAATGTGTTGAAGAATCCGGAAGCGACGAAGAACGACCCGATTCCGATCACCTGAAAAAGGATTGTGACGTCACAATGGGTTACTAAGGTTCAGTGACAGAGATTCGTGGAATCAAACCTGTGATCGCTATCACTCACTACTTCGTCACCAGTGACGTCATAATACAATCTTTAAGAACCAGATAAGTCTATTATAACGTCATAAAGCAAACTAGCCAATCAAGCGTTAACTACGTTTGATTCAAACCAATCATACTCACGATAACCATGAACCAATAATAATTGAGCGCTGGGGCCGCGAGAACGCCCAGGGACACGAACTTGTTAGTGAAAAATGCCCACGAGAGGGCGCCCATTCCAACACCGACAATAAGTTTGCCTGGAATAAGCAAAAACTCAAAAAAATAAACAGCAACAAAAAAAGAAAGAGAACCGTCAAAACGTAATGATTCAACGTCACAAGCTGTGAGCGAACCCGTAATCAACAAACAAAAGGTCAATGTTGAACTCACCCATGAACATGAGGAAATCGGTGACCTGGTCCACGGCCGCGGTCCTCAAAATATTGCGGAGCAACAAGCTTAGCGCTTCTTTAGCGGACCAGCAAAAGTTCTTCCCATAAATAGCGATCTAAATCATGTTAAGGATGTTGCTCAACAGGGAAAAAACCTCGCAAAAAAATTACAAAAACGTTGCGAATGAAACTTGTACACCATCAGCAAAATCCACAAACACTTTCATACAAAATTACAGCATTTTACAAAGAACACATAGATTCGGCGAAAATTACGCGAATCTGCAAATACATTGAAATAATTAGTTATTTTATCAGAAATATCACAGCCAGGATACAGCTGACCACACTTGGACGTTTCATGACTCTTTAACACGTGACTAAGCTCAAGCTCCTCCTGTCCTCCCTCATTTTCCTTTTTTGCTTTATGACGTAAGAACTAGCTCAGCATCAGCTCTTGGCGTTGACAATGACACCAGAGGTGATTCGAAACGTTCGGTCCAAGTATTTTTAGCTGTAATTTCTTGGCTGTGATTTTTGTAGTTTTTAAAATAATTATTTAAAAATCTTCCTGCAGCAGGAATTTGATTTTCACCTCCCACTTGATTTATTACTTCAAACTCGAACGTTACTATAGCAACATTACCCCCACCCACCATGATGTACGCGTTCCTGTTCATGAATTGGAGGAATTTTTCCAAGCACCACAAACAGCATTTGCAGCAACAAATCAGAACTTTCGCAACAGCGTTTTCTTTCCCCTTCAATTTGCTGTCCACGTATTCAATCGCGATCCGGACGAGTTGGACAATCGCGATCAAAAGCGATCCGAACGCCAGCGAGCCTGTGTGGTACCTGAAAAAATATTCATTTCGTTATACTCGCGTCGCGTTCTTTTACCGATGAGTGTAACAAATGGCGGAACCATCTCCACGGCTTAGCGCCAGGCAACACAGCTCCGAAGAAACATCGCAACGGTGGCGAGCCGTTGGCGACACTGTGTCCGACTGGATCGGCCCGGGAATCGAACCCTTGACCCTCCATACCAGCAGCGATAACTTTAATAATCGTCAACCGACCGATGCGGAATCTCAGCAAAATTCCGCATTTTTAGTATGTGGTGACTATAATTGTAGTGTTTAGCGATGGAAACACAACTTTCAACTCACCTCAAAGCGCGGCCGAAACTCGCATATACCGGCAACAACGGAATGTCCCTGGGTTTCTCCCATGCCCAATAGTAAGACGCAAAAGCACCTGCAAAGTTTAATATCGTGAAGGATTGATATTGGTCCGAAATCGGCCCGGAAAATCACTTAAACAAGATTCTACCGCAAATACTCATGTCCTTAAAATGTTTTCCCACCTGCCAAGGTCATTTGTCCCAAAGCAATGACCCAGTTCATGAGCCACAACATCGCGAAGACGGCGATCACTTGCAACCAGATGACTTGCTGATGAAATCTGGAAAAAATACAAGAGATTCCGAGATAATAATCCAGCCGTAATTCGAACCCATAAAACGTGGGGTCCCTTCTCGCGTTATCGCTGGATCATGTCACTACAGCTAGCTTAACAGCCTCGGTTCTTCGTATTAAAAACTAAAGTTGTTAATCAACTTTCCAATTAACCTCTTGTCGTACAGTTTGCCGAAATTCAATCTCAAAACCATGAAGTTCAGCACTAAGCATTGTTCTCGGTGAAAAACAAAGGTTTGGGGATTGAACAACCAAGACTTTTTATTGAGGATGTTTTTCCGGCTTTAAACTTCCCAACGACGTATCGGAAGCTACACAAGAAATTCAGTATGAAATGACGCAGTACCGAGAAACATGGAAGAGATGGTATAACTACAAAACCATGGAAAGAGTCTGGCATATTTCACTCACTTAACAACATTATTTTTGTTCTTTTTTTCTTAAAAGGCAAAAAAGCGGGGGAGCATTGGGCAATGCTACTCCCTCCCCAAATATGCTTTTAGGAATAACAGTACACAGCGCCACTTGCGCTCTTCTCTCAAAAGAAATCGCTTTTTTGTATTATTTCTTGCGCCAACTTAATGCTCGACATCTCACTGTGAAGCTGATACGTCACACTCACATGCTGGTGCCCCCGTATTCATCGAAGACGCACTTGATACTCTCGTTGAGATAAAATGGGTGACTGGCGTTGGACCATTCCTGAAAAAATAAACGATTTATAAAAATAATTTTTTCAGTAGGAAAAATGGAAGCACAGTAAACTGGATGTTTCGACAACATAAATCCAGCTGTCATCATCAGCAGTGTAAACTTCCAGTTTTTGATGACGGCGGCTGAATCTATGTTGTCCAAACGCAAAGCTTTAAGAATGTCTGCGGCTTTATTTCTCGTCAAAAAACAATTTCGTCTTTACAAAATTATTGGTAATGCAAAAAAGCGACTGTTTCCCACCAAGCGAATAAAGATAAGCCGCCAGGGTCTCATCAGGGTGAGGGAATTCCCTTTTCGCAAATTACGTCAGATGAACTTACCGTAATATCACAAGATTGTCCAGTTAGACTAGGGGCGACCCCCCTCACATCAATCACTTTGTAGACCGGGTCACCAGTTGAAGCCAGAAAAAGAGCCGTTGCGGCCCAAAAAGCCAAAACAATCAAAACCAGAACGAAAGTCACTAGAGGGTAGAAGAGAGTCGAGATCATTGCGCCAACCGCTCTGCAAACAAACTCATGTATGACGTCAGTACGAGCTGAAATCGTACCGGATCAAAACTTTTCACAAATTCTCCATAATCACGGTTGTGGTCGCAAGGTGGTTCGACACGGTTGTGGTCGCAAGGTGGTTCGACTCCCGTCTAAGTTCTGCTAAAAAAAATTTCCAACGTTCGCTCCTCAGCGAAAATCAACAAACTGAAAATTGAAAAACAAAGAAAATCCAAGAAAGAAATCAAACTCTAGGATGATCTGGAATTTTTTGCGATGAATGATCTGGAGAACAACGTCACCACTTACTTGCTGGCTTGGTGGATCACCGCGATTGCGATTTGAATCCGTTTCCTCAGAAAAATGACGATTATGATAAGAATCAAGTCCAACACCGCCAAAATAATCACTAAAAATTAAAGAAGTGTTAAGAGTTTGTCCAAGACAAGTTTTTGAAGACTATTTTATGTTTTTCAAATTAACCGAAGAGTTAACGTTGGAATCGGCGAAGGAAGTCTGGGGTTCGATTCCCGGACCGATAAAATCGGACGCAGTGTCGCCAACGGCTCGGCACCGCTGCGATGTTTCTTCGGAGCTGTGTTGTCCAGGCGCTAAGCCGCGGAGATAGATCCCGCCACTCGTTACACGCTTCGGTGTGATACCGCGAGTATGATGAAGATTTGGTTTTTCCCCACCCTTAGCTTCTTGGAATATAGCGACCAGTTACACGACTAGTTTTCACTCACAGAAAGCGAGCCAAGTATCCTGCAACGCGAGGTAAGTGTCGAGTTGAGTTGTGAATCCGACGCTGAGTAGTGAAGTGTTTGACCCCTCTACAGTTTTGAGTCTCTGAAAACAATAAAAGAAATAGCGTCATAAAGGAACAGGGCGAGATAACAAGTCATTGAATGCACCGGAATCGCCTTTCCCTGGAATCTAACCACCAACCTCACTTACAAACTTTTAACTTCATCGCCAAAAACAATTCTAAATGATAGACAATTATGAAACAATCCATAAGCAAGAAGTTACTCAGAAATGTACACATGTTTTTGGATCGAAGGCTTCAGGTATTCCAGGACCACCAGGCCCCTTTTTGATGAATCGTCACTTAAAGTTTGTTTCAAAATATTCTTATTCAAAGCAGTCAAAATCAAATCTTCATTATACTCGCGGTATTACGCCGAAGCATATGACGAGTGGCGGAATCGATCTTTGCGGCTTAGCGCCTGGACAACACAACTTTTAAGAAAGATCGCAGCGGTGGCGAGCCGATGGCGACTCTGTGTCCGACTTGACCGAGGCCGGAATCGAGCTTAAGACCTCTCGTACAGATAGCTTTAACCAATACGCCACCCGTTGGTTACACCTTGAGTTGTAAAGTTATTTTCCTTACATTCCATTCGTCGTAGCAATACCAAACCCCAAAGCTGAGCAACCCGATCAATCCGAGGAGTGTTGTCCACACGATGATTCCCGCGATCCAACGCATTAACACAATCCACAAAAACGATACAATTGCACCGATACCGAGACCTCTGCGCAACCAAATATTTATATCAGTTCGGGAAGTTTGCTTACGTTCGTTTTGCTTGTTTATACTCAGATCTTGACTCAATAATTTCATAACGTTAAGTTACTCGAAAAGGCATACTCCAAGCATGCTGAAATCGGCACCACAACCTTTCCACCACTGACCAATCACAGAACTTACACGAGGAGCCAGTACCACGATGCACTGAAATCAGCGAAGATTTTGTCAGCGATTTCCCGTGCGTTCAAATAAGCTCGAATAAAACTCAAACCTTGCTCCAGAGCAGGCCCGGTCACATTTTGTTGGTTGGCATCCTAAAAAAATTAACCGGCTAGTTTTAAAAGAACCGCAAAATTTTATCAATAATCATGACTCATAATCTCCTCAATAAAGACTCGAATTTTCCAAGTCTCGAAAAACCAGAAAGCAGTTTTAGTATTTCAGTAGCAATGTCTACATTTTGCAGCATCTTAAGTTGCCCTCCACCCCACTTCTATGAGGATTCAACTGAGCGTGAAAACGTACTTATTCGTATTCAGTCGCACATTCCTCCTCCTCCTATCATGAGAACGCGTTCAAAGCGCTATAACGAGCTTGCATAAGAATTTCCGGCCATCTCTCTACCACTTTAAGATGGAGAATCCCGATAAGTGCCTTTCCCAACGATACAATAAGCAAACTTGCAGGCTGAATAATTGCATTGAATTAACCCAACGCCACATTTCTGCCTGTCAATTCACCACTTAAAACTCACCACCAAAACTGCTAAGTTGGCGGTGTCGACTTGAAACTCTCCACTTGAAACTCACCTCCATTTGAAACCAAAATATTCACCACTTGAAACTCACCACCAAAACTGCTAAGTTGGCAGTGTCGACTTGAAACTCACCACTTTCACCACTTGAAACTCACCTCCACTTGAAACCAAAATATTCACCACTTGAAACTCACCACCAAAACTGCTGAGTTGGCCGTGTCGACCGCATAAGCCGCCACATCGGACACTACTTTAGGAATACACCTGCCCGCTACTGGGGTCTGGGGCAGATAATAAGGAGCACATTTTCCACCAGTCACCATCGTTTGAATGCTCTGCAAACGATGAATAATTTTGGATTAAGGAGAAAAAATTAAGCCACATTAATTTTATCTGGACGTTTCGACAACATAGATTCAGCTGGTTTGCTTACACTGCTGATGATGACACTTGAATTTATATTTTTTCCGTCGTTCAACTGGATGAAGAAGGTTTCCAATAATTTTAACGTTATTTGCAAAACAATCTTGACACAGAACCCTCATTGTCATGACAGCAAATACAAGCATACTGACCATGCCGTTGAGGAACTGAGTCCTGGGATTGAACCCGTACGTGCAGATGTATTGATGCCACTTCACTGCGTCAGCGGCCGTCTGCCTCGAGAAGCCAGCAGCTAGACCCGACTCAGTCAGGACAGAGTCAGGTAGATAGGTCCAGTAAGTGGTGGGACAGTAGTCGACACAGATCTGGAAAACAAACAAAAATTATTTCGTAATTAGCAACAACACGCAGGTATCAAAGTAACTCATCGAAAATGCATGACAGACGCGAGGCAATGAGAAACTGGATGAGGAATGCGTTCAAGTAAAGGGATTGGGGGGGGGGATATTTAGCAACAATATTACGTACTGTTATCAGTAAAACTTATTTCTAATGATGTATAATGGCTTAAATAAAACTACAAAAGTGGAAAAGGAGATGTTTTTGATAAATAAGCCAAACACACGAGTCGCTGCATCCATAGGCACATCCAGGATGCAAGGGCAATCTACCAAAAAAACAACATAATGCTAATATTCTTGTTGCTTGTTTTCCTTTTCGTCAAAAATTACTTTCAGAACTACTCTCTCGGCGACAACTTGTTTATTTTTTATCAAATAAACACTAGCTAATGAGATCCAAGATGCCGAAACCGTTTCAATGTTTTATTATTCCAACATCAAGCATAGCGAAGCTTACTTGTGTAGTTTTGCATTGCAGTGTGATTGACGTGCTTGGATTGGCGCATTCAGTTAAGTCAAAGAAAAAAACGTATTTTTTGCTCCTAAAAAATTAAAATTGACTGAAGACACAAAACTAGTGCAAGCAAACCCACAAAAAATCAATAAGACTACGGCGTTTAATTGGTTGGTTTTTCATTTTTATCTTCCTGTTACAAGAAAGCGACTGAGAAGCTATAAATAGGACGAATCCAGACACGCTAAAAAGATGTCTTTGTTCCGAGTTTTGCTTGTTAGATCGCACCGATGCAGAGATAACTATCATGAAGCATCTTATTTAAGGACGCAAGAACGAGGCTTAATTAGGAGTTGAACCACCAACCTTTCGATCATGGATGTCGTAAAAACTGCTCGTCAAATCACCACCAACGCTGTTAACATTTATGGAGCTTCAGTTGTAATTCATTGGTTTTAATGTCAAAGAGATTAGCAATGAAGCTTATATACCGAAATCTATCCAGTCTAGCTATTAGGCTAAGAGAGTGATTCAAGCTTCCAACTCATTAATATAAAGAATTTCAATTAATGAATTGAACTTGAACCTAACCCACTAAGATCTTAAGCTAAATCAACCTAATTGGAAAAATTGATTGCGATTGGGATTCGAACTCACGCCCGTACCAACTAATGACTGCAATGTTTGTTGTTTTAACGATTGTGATTGAGTCTAACCAAACAATGTGTACAATATCATAACAAAATCAAATCTTCATTATACTCGTGTTACAACGCCGAAGCGTGTAACGGAGAGCCGGGATCCATCTCCGCAGCTTAGCGCCTGGACAACACAGCTCTGAAGAAACATCGCAGCGGTGACGACACTGTGTCCATGAGAGCTTCCGTGCTGACAGCGTTGCCTTTTACCAATAAGTTACACCAACAATTCATAAACAATGTATTCTTACGAAAGATCGAGGTCACCATAATTGACTCCGCAAATCCGTCCTTGATTATCCGTCGGATTTAAAAGAATAATTGGATCTCCGTTGAGCCAAGCTGTGGTGAAGTATAAAATCTATGTATCAAATTAAGAATCGACTCCAGAAGACATGAAGCATGTTGCATTGGTATATAGCTGCGTATTCATCCTCCTATCGCAAGAGAGCGGTCAAAGCGCCATGACGAGCTCACTTAGGAGTTGCCAGTCATTTGTCCAACACTCTGAGATGGGCAATTTCGCTAAGAGCCTTTCCCAAAAAATGCCGGCTTATTCTCCACACTGTTCCTTTAATGCTGAGCGTCAAGCAGGGAAATTGTGAATACCAGTTATAAAGTGATTGGTTTGACCCGACTCGGAATCAAACCCAAGTCTACTGCTGTAGAGGCGGACGCTCTTTCCACTTACCACTCGACGATTATGAGCTGCTGAAATTGCAAGGTTGTTGCTTAACACAAACAACGATAACAGATTAAAGAACGAAAATCTAACTTACCAAAAAGGCCGATGACAATATATCCCAAAACAAAAACAAAAAATATCAAACAACAAATGACGTCAGTGCAGGAACGGCTTTTAATTGGTCCTTTGAAACTGGGGTCGTAGGTTTTGGGTTCATCTAAAAAAGGGAGTTAATCAATGACGTGTAAGATCCTGACTGACGTATACGGTCATGATTGGAAGGAAATTTCAACTCAGTTTAAACGACTCGAGAACAAGAAACCGAATAATCGAAGGTGAGTTGCAACTTTCTCACGGCCTAATTTGATCGACACGGTTGTCGAATTTAGGTTACTTGTTTCAGAATCGCGTTTCATGGAAACGATGAAGCTGCCATCACGCCCAATCTACAGGACCACTGAAAGGATTTGGGGCCGTTCCACGTCTCTCATCAAGTCCATGGCTGCAGGAAAGATTTTTGAGCCCTGGGACAATAATGGAAATAGCTATGAAAAGACGTATTCTGCAAAAAATTCACCTACACCCTTCGTGGACCCCGGTGTGTTAATACAACTCCAACCCCCTTCAGCGGCTCAGCGGATACGGAAGCTTGTCCAACTTACCAGGCGACACGTCGCTGTCCCCGCAGCACCCCATGATGATGAATTCTTGTACAGTTAAAACAAATTTATATTTTTTTTTAATTGTTACGCTCCTGGAAAAGTTTCACATTGCTGAGCTGCAAACGCTTTATTAAAAATAACAAGAAAAATTTCGTGTAAAAATTAAAACTTGTTGCAGCAAACTGTCTCCAAGTAGAAGCTTCATACTCCCTTGTTATCTTCACACTAAAACTTTCTTTTTACAAAAATAAGATCCGCTAACATTCAAAACATCTGAATATTTTGAGCAGGGGTGGATCCAGAAAATTTTAATGCGGGGAGATACAGTTTTGAATTAAATTGAATGTTAACTAAATGCAAAGACGTTAAACCCAAAAAAAAGTGTAAATAAGCCCTATTTAGAAAATGTGTCCATATGAGGGGAGTATATTCAGAACTTTTATTTGAAGCAAAGAGGGAAATAAAAATGATTGTAGGGGGTCCGAAGGCATGCTCTCCCGGAAAAGTTTTGAAAATTTACCAACTGTAATGGGAGGTTTAGCGCTTTATGAACAATTTGTAACGCAAATTTTGTTCTTTTGCCCCTAATTAATCCTTCACTAAATATGTTGCATTTTGTTCGCACATTTTCAATTTATGCGTGGCTAAACGTATGATTGCATTACACGCGAGTTTAATCTGATTTGTTGTCGTACAAAATTTTATCCTTTTTTTGACGCAAGAAGTTGGTGGAAATATCTACCACGCAACCCGAACCCCAACAGTTTTGCCTTTTATCGGTTATTTTGCAAAGCACCTTACGATAGTTTTTTTAAATGCAGTGCAAAGTGACGCAGTTTACGTCATAATTTCCAACTGTTTCGTGGCCTACGTCACCTTACGTACGAAAAGTCGCATCGCAATCTGTGTAAACACACCTTAAGGCGTAAAAATTATTGTTGAATCAAAGAGGTTTGAAATTATGGAAAAACTTTATTCATCAAAAACATTGTTAAAATTGGCTGGTGGGGAAAATGCATCCCCCACACCCCCTCTGGATCCGCCACTGATTTTGAGACGTTTCAATTCATTAAACCATTGATTGTCAGTCTTATTCCATTCCTGGTATAACTAAGGCTTTCGGTATTTTTATGAGCTATTCAATTGCATTAAAAGGCTGCTGCTTGACTTGAAAACCTATGGTCTCTTCGCAAGAGCCTGTTGCTCCTTTTTTTCAAAATTGCGTCAGTTATTCGTATGGTTATTGATGTTATGGAGGAGCAACAAATAAATTCTGTTCTGTTCTACAGTAGCCTATTTGTTGATGACTTAACACTTAAGTTTTTTTTGTGCTCAGTTGCGTATTTCATTCATCCTCCTATCACGAGAAAGCGATCAAAACGCTACAACGAACTCGTTTAGGAGTCGCCAACTATCTGTCTACCACACCAAGATGGGGGAATCCCGCTAAGTGCCTTTCCCAATGGCACGATAAGTGAACTTGCCGGTTAGTTCTCTACACTGCGCCTTTAATGCTGAGCGTCAAGCAGGGAAGCTGTGAATACCAATTTTAAAGCCATTGGTTTGACCCGACTCGCAATCAGACCAGAGTTTTCAGTGCAGAGGCGGACGTTCGACCATCTGAGTTGTAAAAAATTGAAATGCCAAAATATAAATTGAAACGTCTCCAAAATAATGTTTCCATTATTATTATAGGCTCATATTTTTGTAATTAAGCTATTCAAAAATTTCATAAATTGTGTTCCAAAACTTCCTTGCTCACAACTTTTTAGGCTCCTAACTCAGTTTCAGCTTTTTGTACCTGCCCTACGCTTGGTTGTGGACCAGTTTCACCACATGAAGCCAATCCCAAATCAACTCTTAAATTTCGCTAACATAATTCCGCTACCAACTGGCAAACGCGTTTCAACTAACTATACAAGCGATTCGAAGTGATATGAAAGAAGCATTAGACCTCACGACAATATTTTTACGTTTCATGTTTGCGCTCAAGGAGAACAAAAAACTCCTATTGTTTGAACGCGATTCTATTCATCGAATCGCGAACACAAAAGCCAAACAGCAACAAATCGAAATTTTACAAAAGAATAGTGTTCAGTTACCAACGATATTATGACGTAATGCTGACGTAAAACCACCTTGAAGTTGCGAGAGTTGGATTAATTACAATTACTTTGCAACTTGTAATTTTTATCACAATTGTAATCAGGGTCGAATAGGTCTACTAAAAGCTGAAAGGAGGTAGGTACATCGTGTAGATAGATCTGCAAAAAAAAACATGGGCCTCGCAAATAATTGTCCCCAGTGCCGAAACTAGCGCCCCCCGAACCCCCCAACCGGGGGGGCCCCGCACAAAAAGAGGGCCCCGTAAATAGTCAGTACGTAGTACTATTTAATCAACGTATGATAAAGGTGCCTCAAATAAGCCTATTCTAATATTCAATATATTTTTTGTCTTAACTCACGCGATGTAGGGCTCCCATACCATATTTATGCTTTTGGCCATGGAGGGCCCCAGCAAATTTTTCGAAAAATAGCAGTCGCAAAACTAGCAAACAAACGTTTAGTGGTATACCAAGGACCAGGGGCGTATCCAGGGGAAGATGTGGGGATGCACCCCTAACCAGCCATTTTCAACAACGCTTTGGATAAATAAAGTTTTTCTATTATTTCGAACCTCTTCATAACCATGGGTGCAAATCCATAGAGGGATGTATCCCCCCAATAATCCGGCAGTATCCCCCCCCAATATTTTCATGTCCCAAAACTGGGCATCAGCGAAGGTGATGACCTTTTTTGGTCTTCACTTCATTTTGGGCAAAAAAAATTGGGCATCTGGGAACGTTATGACCTGTTTTTTTGGTCTTCACTTCATTGTGGGCAAAAAATTGGACATCTGCAGACGTGTTAATTTTGCTAAATCATTTCCCCCCCAATATCAAAAAATGGTCGATTTTGCTAAACCATTTCCCCCAATGCTCAACATAGATTTTCACCCCTGTTCATAACAATAAACCTTAGTCGCCTTAAGCACGCATAATCGAAACTGTGCTTACAAAATGCATCATATTTGATGAAGCACTCAAAGTTAGGGGCCAAAAGCATTATTTTAGTGGGTTTGGAAGGAACCTAGTTAAACAGACTACTAAACCTTGCTAAAACTGAAGAATTTTAAAGGCTCAAAACGCACAAAAAACCTCCAAAATAAGGTCAAATTTTGCAAAATTTTCTGGGGGGGCATGTCCCCAGACCCCCCTAGCTTGGCATCGCCCTTTCGGGGCTCGCTCTTTTGCATCACCATCCAAAAAAAAATTTTAGGGGGCCCCGAAAGATGATTTCGGGGGGGCTCCGCATTGCCTACTTTCGGCCCTGATTGTCCCCGAGGCTTCCGAAATTCTTGACATGGTTCTGTCCCAGGCTTCCACTTGTGTTCGTTTTGATATCTCAAGCCACCTCGTTTGTTGGCCACAAAACCTTCTTATAGTCACCATTAGTTACACCAAAATACATAACAAAATCAACCTTGTTCCCCCGAAATCTTTTTATGGCTGCTACCCGTTGCGCTACACCGGTAGGACCCGGCCAGACTGAGCAAAACGGTTTGATATTTTTGAGAACATTTTGGTTTGTGTTTAGTATTTCACGATCCTCCCAATTCCAAGACTAAACCGATTCAAAGTCCTTGAACTTCCCATCCGGGCCAAAGCTCCACATAGTTGAATACTTTGGAAAGGAAGATAAAATCATATAGTTGGAACGGATCAAAAATTGGATTAAGAAATTTCATTTTATTTTTCAAATTTTGGATTATTTTATTAATAATTATTAAGGTTAAAACTTGAATAGGAAGCAATTAAAGTTATAATTTGCTAAGGATGACTTACATGTAGCCTGCTCGCACTTTTGATTTTAATGGGGGCCCGTTGCCAGATAAGTTTTGAAATTTAATTTCTTTGCAACCAGAGCATCGAACCGTTCGAAATATTGCTCCGGTTTAGATTCCGCAAAATATATTTTTAGCGGTTTATTTTTGGCTCAAGTTTTTCGTCGTTTGATTTTGCAAATTCAGTTCTGGCTTTGGTGGCGATCAAAATTAAAATACTTTGAATCATCCGCTTCAGGTTTGCAGAAGTCAAAACGTAAAGGTTAAAATTCGGTTTGGCTTCAAGAATTTGAAACCGTCAATTATGTTCTGACACACAGTTACGGGAGTATTTCAAAAATACTTACAGCATTGAATTTAGGCTGATTGCACTTTTTGAGATGCTACTGCAGTCGGCAGCGTGGCGCAGTGGTTTGGAGCGTCGTTTTTACGACGACCATGATCGCAAGGTTAATGGTTCAATTCCCAACTTAGTCTGGTTGTTGCATCCTTGGATAAGATGCTTTACAATCAATTATCTCTGCTTGGTGGAATCTAGCAAGCAGCAAATTAAAGAAGTCAAAAGAAAATTCAAGCGGAAAACTTGGAAACAAAAGCAACTCCTAAAGCGAGTCTGGATTCGTCCTACGCATAGCGTCTCCGTCTCTTTCTCGTAATAGGAGGATAAAGATGTGGAAATCAAATCATCATCATCATAAAGGATGTCTTAAGCGGGAGAAATAACGTCAAAAAATTTTGACTACAAATCCGCTCCTGCTCCGAAAATTTTGACTCCTTCTCCACTACCACTCCGATTGTTTTAAAAATGTTAAACTTCGACGCCTGTTAATTATGTAGATTCACTAGATTAGCAAAACACATCTGAACTAAAAAATGATGAAAATCTGTTAAAGATAAACAAACTCGATCCGGCTTCGTTTTTTTAAAAGTGACTCATCATGTCCTGCTCCGACTCCAGTCACGAATGCGATACTCCCTCTCCTGCTCCGGCTATTGATCATCTTTGGTCTAAGTTTAGCTTAGGTTAAAGTTATTGTAAGGGTTCAAATCAGGTTAAGGTTCAATAAGTTTTGATGACCTTGGGTTCAGGTTGGGTTTACGTCTGTCGTCTATTAAATTATAAAGGTTACGGTTGGGTTTGGGCTCTATGAAAGGAAGCGGTTAACCATAGATTCTACACTTATCTAGTACAGCAATAACCATAGATTATGGTTGGTTCACACTGAGCGCGGCAACGGTAAAATCCGCCGCGGTCAGCGGCAACGGCAGCGGATATTCCGTTCAACGTTCACGCGCTGTTGTTCACACTGAACGCGCCCTGCAACCATAGTTTTCTATAATTCAGTACAGCAACGCAGCAACCATAGGTGTAAGTAGCCTACTATAAGCAATAAAGGTGTGTTTACACAGAATACAATAAAATTTTTCGTAAGTGCAGTGACGAAGACTACGAAACAGTTAAGGAGAGGTTAATTATGACGTAAATCTACGTCACTTTGCGTGCCATTCTAGAATACAATCGTAAGGTGCTTCGCGAAACAAATGCTAGAAAGCAAAATTGTTTGGGTTCGAATTGTGGGGAAGTTTAGCTTAGGTTAAAGTTATTGTAAGGGTTCAAATCAGGTTAAGGTTCAATACGTTTTGATGACCTGATCATTTCGTCAACTGCTTATTATTTCATGACCTGATCATTTCGTCAACTAATGATCATTTCGTCAACTGCTTACGTCAAAAATCTTATGAAATTTCGCACGACAACAAATCGGACTAAAATCGCATTTAGTGTGAACAGACCTACAGACAATTTTTAAAAAGTGTGGAGGTCTGGGGGAAGAGTGGATAAGTGTGGGGGGAAGTGTATGAGTAAGTGTGGGAAAGTGAGAGGGGAGGTATGAAAAAGTGTGTTGTGGTGTGAGGGAAGTGAGGAGAGAGGTGTGGGAAGTGCAGGGGAGATGTGGAGAAAGGTATGGGGGTGTGGGAAGTGTGTTGGGGGTGTGGGAGAGATGAGTGGAGAGTAGTAGGGGGTGTGGAGATGTGTGTTGGGTACATGACAATTTGTGACGACTTGCTGCGAGGACGTGACGAGACGGGTAGGCTACGAGACGACTTCATGCGAGGACGATTTGACCCGAAACGTGTGAAGTAGAGTAGGGTTCGACAGCTTCGAAAACGGTGAGGATCAGGGATGGGGGGTGGTGGTGTCACGATTCGGTACCCTAACCCCCCTCCCGACCCCAATTCTCCCGATCCCAACCCCCCCCGACACCAACTCCCCCGACCCTAACTCCCCCGACCCCCCGATCCCACCCCCGACTTCAATATCCCGAGCTTCACCTTTTTCTAACCTGCCGACCCCATTACACACGTTTCGCATCAAATCGTTTTAGCATCACACACTTCTCCCAGCACTTCCACACACCCTCTACACCTCTCCCCTCATCTTCCCCAAGTTCAAGTTTGTTTTTAATTTACCCACGCGCAAAAAGCACAGAAGGGAAGCAGTGAAAGACCACGAGGTCACCTGAGTTTACTGCTCCCAATCGCAGCACTTAAAACATCAATTTAGCAGAAAACAAAACAAAAACAGAATGAAAAGACATCAGATGGACGGCATAGCTTAACGGTTTTCATTAACTTACGTACACTTTATGGAAACTGTGCGCTAAAACAAACACTGAAAAATTCAGGACTAGACCAACTTTTTTATATTCAAAACTAAAGCAAGTTAAAAGAAAAGAGATTTTTAGGTCAATGGCGATGATTATTATAACGAAACAAGCAAAAACAAGAGATTAATTGCCACGGCTTAATAACCCCCCAAACACCTCCCCCACCCCAAAACACTTCCCCACATCCCCCATATCGAAACACTTATAACGTAACTTAACAATGGTGTTGGTTAATGTAACGTTGGTTATAACGTAACTAGTTATAACGTAATGTTTGTTATAGCGAAACAAGTTGGTTATAAAAAATGGCGTTGGTTATAACGTAACAAGCAAAAAAAGAAATTAATTGCCACGGTTTAATGAACCACAAAACACTAATTCCCCCACCCCAAAACATTTCCCCACATCCCCCATACCTAAACACACAAAGCACTTCCCCACATCCCTCATACCTCTGCCCCCACACAACAACATAGTGAACATGCCTTCCACACCTCACCTCTCTACTCCACACGTCTCCCCTCACCTCCTCCAACCCACTTCCCCCAACATTTCTCCACAACTCTCTCGCCATCCCCCACCCTACAAAACAACACACTTTCCCACATTTCCCCCCTTTCAATTCCTCACACCTCTCTCCATATCTCCCATTTCCCTCCACACCTCAACACACTTTCCTACAGCTTCCACATTCACCCCATATACTCTCCCACAATTCCCCCCGCACCTCACCCTGCACTTTCTCACACCCCCACACCTCCCCTCACTTACCCACACTCCAACACACTTTTTCCTACTTCCCAAACACTTTCCACATTATAGAGAACTATGCTGCAACTGCTCAACGCGCCCTGCCGTCGACGGTTTGATGAGAAATTCCGCAAGCGTCAACGAAAAAAGTTAGAATTTTTTAACTTCGATTTTTTCCGCTGAAACTCAAAAGTTTTACCGTTCACGGAAAACACGTCCCACTACCCGTGGAATGTGACATGTTTTACCGTTTGCAGTTTCCGTTGACCGCGACGGATTTTACCGTTACCGCGCCAAGTGTGAACCAGTCATGATCGGAGTCAAAATTTTTTGACTCCTACTCCGCTCCTGCTCCGAAAAATTTGACTCCTACTCCGACTGTTTTAAAAATGTTAAACTCCGACTCCTGTTTCGACTCCTGTTAACAATTCAGTTTCATGAGATTAGCAAAGCACATCTGAACTGAAAAATGATGAAAATCTGTTATAAAAAAGCAAACTCCGGCTCTGCTCCAGTTCCGATTTTTTTAAAAGTGGCTCCTGCTCCTACTCCGGTCAACACTGCGATACTCCGGCTCCTGCTTCTGTTGTTGATCATCCCTGGTGTGCAACCAACCATTATACACAGTAAAGCGTAGAATCTATGGGTTAACAGGTCGGTCCTACTAAACGCCGCAAAGGACTGAAACACGGCAAAGGACTTGCAATTAGAGATGTCGCGGACTCTCAAATTTTGTCCGCAAGCTGCGCTGCAACCGCAATTTCTTGAACAATTTTAGTACCGCACCGCGCTGCACTCCGCCATTTTTTAGAATGTTTTTAAAATCACACATACCGGTACCGGTACTTAAGATATAGGAAGCTTTTATTTCACCAGAAATTTCCGGTTAGCGAAGAGCAAAAATCGTGGTTGCGTAACCGTAAACTTCCCCTGCCGTTCCTCTACTGTGAGAATCGCACTACCGGAACCGAAAAACGATTACGCAACTACGATGTTCAAACTTCGGTAATCGGAATTTCCGGAGAAATGGACACTTAACACCCAACCAAATTCTAAATTGAATTGAAGAATTACATGCGCTGCAATTGAAACTAAAATTTGTCTTTGGGGAGTTGATCTTAACAAGACCCATGTTAAACCAACCTTTTTCGAATAGGCCTATACATGAGCCAACGAGTAATGTCTAAAATCAACCCCAAGCTTTTACTGTCTGCCAGCCTTAACCAGTGCCGAAACTAGTGCCCCCCGAAACCCCCAACCGGAGGGGGGGCACAAAAAGGGGGGCCCGTAAATAGTCAGTACGTAGTACTATTTACTCAACGTTCGATAGGCCTTAAAGGTGCCTTAAAAAGGCCTATTCTAAAATTCAATATATTTTTTGTCTTAACTCGCGCGATGTAGGGCCCTCATATTATACTTATGTTTTCCACCATCGGGGACTCCTGGAAAATTTTCGAAAAATACCTGTTGCAAAACTAGCAAACAAACGTTTAGTAGCATACGAGGGCCCCTCATCCTCAAGTAAAAGGCGCAAAAATAAGCCTTAAAAACGTTTTTTCTTCGCATAGGTAGCGAAATGTTAGAGTAGGGTTTGCTTGCAGCATTATTTTAGTGAGTTTGGAAGGGACCTAGTAAAACAGACTACTGAACCTTGTTAAAACTGAGGAATTTTAAAGGCTCAAAAAGCACAAAAAGCTTCCAAAATAAGGTCAAACTACGCAAAATTTTTTGGGGGGCATGCCCCCAGACCCCTAGCTTGGCATCGCCCCTTCGAGGCTCGCTCTTTCGTATCACCACCCAAGAAACAATTTTTAGGGGGCCCCGAAAAATGATTTCGGGGGGGGGAAGGGGGCCACATTGCCTAGTTTCGGCCCCGGCCCTAACCTAAGCTATAACTTGAACCTAAACGAATCTAACTCTAACTGAACCTAACTATAACTAAACCTAATTCTAACCAAACCTGGGGGCTGATACTAGACGTTACCCGAGCCTATCGGTGTAGCAGTGGCTGCAACATTCGAACAGACATTGTTTATCACGCTCGCTGCATGCAGGAGCCACGCTCCTTAGACTTATGACGTAACAATCGCTATTTTAAGTTTTTGGTATTTTTGTGTTAACTTTGCTGTTCGCGCCATTCTAGCTTACACGTTTTTGTTTAACGAGTGAATTTTGAGTTCAGTGCAGGGAAATATACTTTGTTTCGATGTAAAGTGTTGTAGTGAGTAGGCTATAGAATAGCTACACCGGTACTCAATAATTATAAGTATTGACGAGACTATAGAAACTTGTCACTGACAAGGGGTTCTACTGAAACCAGTCTAGCCTATGACTACGAACAGATAACCGATTCAATGAACTAGCAATAGTCCGATATCGGAGCCGTATTAAGCCCTAAAATACTGGACAAAACGAAATGGACAATGCAAATGAAAATGATGTTTTGTGCTTTCGGGGAGGTATATATTTTTTCTTCCTATTTTTCTGGTGAAAGTAATCATAAATAAAAATATGCTTTGCGCGGCACGCCTCAACTAAGCGGCAGACGTTTTGGAAAGACTGCACTGCGCTGCAAAAAAACGATAAAAGCGGCAGTGCAAGCGGCGCTGTGCGGTTGACATCTCTACTTGCAACCATACCATGACAAAGAACTTGAAATTAGGGTTACGTTAGGGTTAGATGGGTTACGTCTAGTACCAGCCTCCAGGTTTGGTTAGGATTAGGTTCGATTAGGGTTAAATTTAGTTAGGGTTTGGTTTAGTTACATTCCCAACCCCTAACCGAACCTAACCCAGAGGTGCACATGGATCCGGATCTGGATCCGGCCAATCTCAAGATTTTTACCGGATCTTTTTAGGGTCGAATCCTAATAAATTGCCTATAGGATTTGGATCAGGACCATCCGGTTCGAAGCTAGTAAAAGTAGAAAAAGTTTCACTCAATAGCATTAAAAAAAAGTAAGTGGAAACACCGATTGCGGATATATTTAGCATTTGATTTAGAGATGGCATGGGCCGCTAAGAGACCCGCTAACGAGCCGTTAACCGGTCTTTTTACTGGTCCGCTAACGGCTCAGTGCTATCTGTTGTTTTTACTGGGCCGCTAACGAGCCGCTAACAATTTTTGAACTCCCTTTAATAAGTTAGATTAATGTGATTAAAAATTCACAAAAAGAATGGGCTTTGGGCGGGCTGGGCTTTATTTTTCGTATGAGTTGCCGAGTCGGTTACGGTTACTGAGTTAGAGATTCCGGGCTGTGGGTCGTCTTGGCCTCAAAAAAGTCAGCCCGAGCCATCTCTAATTTGATCTGTACCTCTGCTGCCGCAATGGTTCCTGTCAACTTCTAAGAATAAGTTGGGTGAGTCGTGAGTGTATGACGTAACTAACGTTTTATGTTTCTCACTCAATAAAATAAATTGCTGCGCGCAGGTAGAACTTTTTCTGCTATTCATAGTATATTAGGGTTACCACAATTTTCACTACGCGAAAGGAGGACAGGTTCTTTGAGGGTCATCACGTCCGCAGGTTTCCATTTTCGCGCCCAAAAGCAAGTGAAGACCAAAAAAAAGTCATCACGTCCGCAGGCTCCGTAATTTGCACTGCAACTTCCCAAAATTTTTCGTGGAAAAATGATTTGACATGTTTTCACTGTTCATAATGCCGAAGAGGAAGACATTTGGCCATTGTTTGCTGTCCTCGGAGGACAAATGTTTTCTGGTCCAAAAGGAGGACATGTTCTCCAAAAGGAGCGCGTATGGTAACCCTATTGTATCATTGTATATACAAGATTATTATACAAATTGTTGTATCCTGATCGAATCCGGACCTTAAGTAGACTTTTTGGATCTGGTCCGGATCGGATGTTGATAGCAAGGTTTCGGATCGGATCAGGATCCAAGGAATGTGGGATTCGTGGACTTCTGCTACAGTATACCGGTGCTAATCTATTAATATATTTGATAATGTGCCTCTGCCACAGATTAGTATACTGTGCCTATGCCTAATTTTAACCAAACCTGGGGGGTGATACTAGAATGTTACCCTGGTACTAACCTGGGTTAGATTAGGGTTAGGTGAGGGTTATTAAGTCCTTTGTCGTTTTTTGCGGTGTTTAGTAGGACCCGTTAACAGGCTAATACAGGTACAGCTTTTTGGTTTACGTTCCGATTCGGTTTGACGCCTTGTTTAAAACTGAAAACATTAGACTAATCTTGGTGTTGGTCTCACCCTGTCCACACGTCCAGTTTATGTGATCCTACGGGCTCCGACCCACAGGCTTTTGCTGTTTTGGGTCTACTAAAATTAGACACTGGACAGGGGACCAATAGCCTAGTCTACTTGTCACCAGATACAGAGATACCTATGGTAACTTTTGAAATTTAATTCATTTTTTCAACATTTGACTAATCATGGTGTTGCATTGACTAGGCTTCCAATCCTACACTGTACCGATACTTAAATTTTGAAGTTGCTGGTCAAGTTGTTTCAAAACACACTGCACAAGTGGAGTGAGATGTAAAATATAAACAAAGAGGTTCTACTTAACACCGCAAAGGACGACAAAGGACCTCAAATTGATGTACCGGTACTAAACACAGCAAAATACAACAAATCGGACAAAGGACCCTAAAACTGTAAAACCCAAATCTAACCCTAATTTAAAGTCCTTTGTCGTTCTTTGTTATGGTATGATTCCAAGTCCTTTGTTGTTCTTTGCGGTGTTTAGTAGATCAATTTAAGGTCCTTTGTCGTTCTTTCCAATGTTTAGCAGGACCATAAACAGACGAGGTAAAATGACGTCACTAGCACAAATGTGCCACTAGCACATCGTCACTCGCACTCGCACATTTCGACTCGCACATAACCAATCATTCGCACATCAGCGTACTCGCGCATTCCATGCTCACTCGCACATTATGACCGGACCACTCGTACATTTCGACTCGCACATAACCAATCATTCGCACATCACCGTACTCGCACATTCCATGTTCACTCGCACATTATGACCGGACCACTCGCACATAACCAATCAATTGCACATTATGACCGGACCACTCGCACATAACCAATCACTCGCACATCACCGTACTCGCACATTCCATGTTCACTCGCACATTATGGCTGGACCACTCGCACAATATGACCGGACCACTCGCACATTATGACCGAACCACTCGCACATAACCAATCACTCGCTCATCACTGCACTCGAACATTCCATGTTCACTCGCACATTATGACCGGACCACTCGCGCATAACCAATGACCGGACCACTCGCACATCATCGCACTCACACATTATGACCGGACCACTCGCACATAACCAATCACTCGCACATCACTGTACTCGCACATTCCATGTTCACTCGCACATTATGACGGACCACTCGCACATCACCGTACTCGCACTCGCACGTTTCATGTTCACTCGCATATTATGACCGGACCACTCGCACATTTCGAATCACTCGCACATTATGAGCGGACCACTCGCACATTTCGAATCACTCGCACATCACCCTACTCGCACATTATGACCGGACCATTCGCACTGCACATAACCAATCACTCGCACATCACCGTACTCGAACATTCCACGTTCACTCGCACATAATTATGACCGGACCACTTGCACATAACCATGGCAATCACTCGCACTTCACCGTACTCGCACATTCCATGTTCACTCGCACATTATGACCGGACCACTCGCACATAACCAATCACTCGCACATGGCACTTCACCCTACTCGCACATTATGACCGGACCACTGGCACATTTCGACTTGCACCTAACCAATCATTCATATATCATCGTACTCGCACATTATGACCGGACCACTGGCACATTGACCAAACTAGCACTCGCACATTTCGATCTTGTAAAAACCGAACCACTCGCACATTGACCACATACAAGTACTCGCACATTCCGGTGTTGTAAAATCAAGACCACTCGCACATTCACCAAACAAGTACTCGCACATTCCGGTGTTGTGAAAACCAGACCACTCGCACATTAGCCAAAGTAGCACTCGCACATTTCGGTGTAGTAAAAATCAGATCACTTTCACCTTCCGATATTACAAAGCCAAAAAATTCGACCACTCGCACATTGACCAAACTAGCAGTCGCACATTTCGGTGTTGAAAAAACCGGACCACTCGCATATTCCGGTGTTGTACAAACCGGACCACTCGCACATTGACCCAACTAGGACTCGTACATTTCATGTTCATTCGCATATTATAACCGGACCACGCAAATGTCCGATCGAGTGCAAGTTTGGTCAATGTGCAAGTGGTCCGATTTTTACAACACTGGAATGTGTGAGTGGTCTGGTTTAAACAACGCAGGAATGTGCGAATGCTAGTTTGGTCAATGTGTGAGTGGTCCGATTATAATGTGCGAGTGAACATGAAATGTGCGAGTGCTAGTTTCAGTGGCGTACGCACAGGGGGGGGGGGTTCGGGGGTCGAAACTCGCTGTTAGGAGTGGCGGGGCCCGACCCCGCGGCTTAATGCCTGGACAACGCAGCTCCGAAGAAACGTCGCAGCGGTAGCGAGCCGTTGGCTACTCTGTGTCCAACTTGACCGGCCTGGGAATTGAACCTCAGACCTTCCACATCGATAGCGATAACTTTAACACTGCGCTATAACCGGCCGGTTTGTTGAAAAATTATTAAAATATAAAAATCTAAATTGATGCTGCCTTAAGTGCTAAAAATAAAAATACCGCCAAGGAAGACCAAACCAACGAAAGATTTGAAGAGACCCAGGGGCGGAACGGGGAGGGGGGTGGCAAAATTGTTTTTATGCCCCGCTACTGTCTCAGGAGCTGGAGTGCTCCGTTACCCAAACACCCCGGTTATGTGCTTGAGAGTATCTGATGATATCGACGCAGTGGTTTGGGTGAAAAATGCTTAGATAATATCGACGCTGTTTTTGAGTTTAATCGCATGATCAGGGATTCTTCTCGCGCGTAACTTACGATAGTTTAAAAATGTTTCGGTAGGGAGGGTAGTTTGTTCTCATGCTTCACTGTCTTCGTCGTCGTCGTGTGGTTGGGCATCCTCTTCCGACGGTTTAGATGTTGACGGCGTTGATTTTAAGCCTGCGTCGGGTGTCATCATCCAGGACCAACAGACCTTGTATTCCTTTTGGCGCACGATGTAGGGGGCATGTAGAAATGATGTGGTCTGCAGTTTGCTCAGAGGCACCTGAAGCCGATGACTTCATAAAAACTCAAAAGGGCAGAATAACGGTATATTGCTACTCAACTCACTCAAGGTCCAACAGTTGTTTAAGGTCTTCTTGGAAGTGTAGTGGTAGTACAGCAGCAACAACTCTCACTCACTATTATAAACTACACTAGCAGCAGAACAGTGCTGTACCAACTATTCAACAACGACTTAAACAGACTGTTATGCACCTTATTCACATAGAAAAACAGGTTAAAACTCACTCACTAGGCAGCGTTTGCTCTGAGGGAATATAACAAGTTGCCGTGACCGACGACAGCTAAAAGCTGGGCCAAAAACTCTCAGAGAAAACGTGCAAACCCAACTCTCAGCTCAGACAAAGTAAACAATCTACTAAGCTGGTACTAAAACAATAACAAACTAGCAACTACTCGATCATCAGCAGCTGAGCTCCCTACAGTAACATAACCAATCATATATACCAGCAGTATCAGCAGTTCAGCAGAATTAAAATGACTGATTCTGTAGGCTACGGAAAAAGCGGTAAACAGTGTTGCCAATTAAAGGGCAAAGAAATTACTATAATTAAGAAGGCATTCGTCCGTAACAGCACCACACTCACAATTCGGTGATGGAGCAGCACCCCATTTGTACATGGATAAATGGAATCGCCCTACGCCAGTCCGCAGACGATTCAGTTTTACCCAAGATGTTCTGGGTAAACCCATTCCAAGAGGCTTAGGACTGGCCCTGGGAATAAAAGCATGAAGCCTTGATGCACTTTTCAAGTACTCCATGTTCCATACATAATCCATCCATTGTGCTGCGCGAATGTCTGATTCGGTCAGACTATCCAGTAGTTTCTGTGCAGCGGGTACAAACGGGCGTCTTGATTTGAGCCTTCCCTGGTGCGCATTTTGTTTCCCGACCAGCTGCTCATGTAGAATATGATCAGGGTTAAGGGTGGCTTCACTGTCTTCATTATTCAAGACTGGGTATACTGGATACTGCTTTTTTCATAATGAGTGCATATTAAGTGTTTATATCAAGGTTTATATGCGTTGTTTGTATCAATGTTGGTTCTTGAAAAAAGATTTTTTTGAAGGAAAGCCATAACTTGTTTTACCCTCTTGGCTACACCCTGTTTGTGATGTTGCGAAAGCTAGCCTACTTTAGTCAGTTAACCTTCCTATGACCCAAAAATGAGGTCAACTAAAGTTTTTTCAGTAAATTTTTAACCACGGATTGACAGCTTGAGTTTCGGTGAAACCTTTTCGCTCCTTAAATGAAGCCTAAAGAATCAAGCGAAAGTGTGAATGAAATATCTGGATTGTTTCCTTCGTTATGGCCTTATATACTGTAGCTTAATCATGGTAGCTGCAATTGCGCAGTAATTTAGACTAGAAACATTACAATCTGATGCACTTTAATACCTCTGAACTACTATAGGCTAATTGTAGCATTTCACGTCATCACGATGTGACGTCAATGAACCCCCCCCATTGAAAAATCCTGCGTACGCCACTGGCTAGTTTGGTGTGCGAATCCTAGTTTGGTCAACGTGCGAGTGGTCCGGTTTCTACAACACGGGAATGTGCGAGCATAGTTCTCTATAATAATATAGAGAATAGTTCTCTAATAAAAATAATTATAGAGAACTATGGTGCGAGTGCTGGTTTGGTCAATGTACGAGTGGTCCGGTCATAATGTGCGAGTGAACATGGAATGTGCGAGTGCTAGTTTGGCCAATGTGCGAGTGGTCCGGTCATAATGTGCGAGTGAACATGGAATGTGCGAGTGCTAGTTTGGTGTGCGAGTCTCAGTATGGTCAACGTGCGAGTGGTCCGGTTTGTACAACACAGGAATGTGCGAGTGCTGGTTTGGTCAATGTGCGAGTGGTGTGGCTTTTACAACACCGGAATGTGCGAGTGCTAGTTTGGTCAATGTGCGAGTGGTCCGGTCATAATGTGCGAGTGCTAGTTTGGTCAATGTGCGAGTGGTCCGGTCATAATGTGCGAGTGAACATGAAATGTGCAAGTGCTAGTTCGGTGTGCGAGTCCCAGTTTGGTCGACGTGCGAGTGGTCCGGTTTGTACAACACAGGAATGTGCGAGTGGTGTGGCTTTTACAACACCGGAATGTGCGAGTGCTAGTTTGGTCAATGTGCGAGTGGTCTTGATTTTACAAGTCCGGAATGTGCGAGTGCTAGTTTGGTTAATGTGCGAGTGGTCCGGTCATAATGTGCGAGTGAACATGGAATGTGCAAGTGCTAGTTTGGTGTGCGAGTGGTCCGGTTTGTACAACACAGGAATGTGCGAGTGCTAGTTTGGTCAATTTGCGAGTGTTATTGATTTACAACATGGGCATGTGCGAGTGCTAGTTTGGTCAATGTGCGAGTGGTCCGGTTTTTACAACATTTGGAATGTGCGAGTGCTAGTTAGCCTAGTTTGGTCAATGTGCGAGTGGTCCGGTCATAATGTGCGAGTGCGAGTACGCTGATGTGCGAGTGATTGGTTATGTGCGAGTGACCATGTGCTAGTAGCACATTTGTGCCAGTGACGTCATTTTACCCCTGTTGAGACTCCACCAGTCCACAGGTGCACAGTGCTTGCTGTGCATAGACTAGACAGCTAGACTAGAGTAGGTATGGTAATCACCGCTGGCAGGGGGACACAAATCAAATTTCAAAGGGGGGGGGGGGGGGGGTTGGAAAAAAAAAACTCGATTCAGCACTCAGAGCTGATATAAAAATTTTTGGTAGGGGGGATGAAATTTTGAATTAGGTTGAATGTTAACTATTGGTACTGACTAAATACAAAGACGTTAGACCCAAACAAGATGTAAAATGCAGTACTCTTTGAAAAATGTTTTCATGTCTGTGGTGTAGCCTAGGCCTATTCAGAAATTCTGTCAGTTAGTGGGCACCAAAATTTGACTGATTTTTAAGGGTATTTTTTTCGGAAAAATTGTTTTGAAGCATATCAAGAATAAAAATGGCTTTGGAGGGGTTCGAGGGCATGCTTACTAGGAAAATTTTTGAAATTTTACATAGGTCTACTGTAGTGACCACTGTTCCCTTTAAGTTTTTAGCAAATTGTGGAAATTTGCCCAGATAGCAATTTTAAAAAATCGTAGTGTCTATTTTGCCGTTAATGGCAAAGGGGGGGGGGGGTGGAAAAAAAAAAACTCGATTCAGCGATCAGAGCTGATATAAAAATTTTTGGTAGGGGGGATGAAATTTGGCTGGTGGGGGATGTATCCCCCACACCCCCTGTAGATCTGCCCCTGCCCTCATTGGTAACAGTGTCTCTTACCACTACTCCAACCAGCTGGTTTGGCTTCAGTATGATGTGAGGCAAATTCTGTCACAGCTGTTTTGAAATAACAGCACGTACTGTTCTCGCACAGTTTGGACACTTCACTTTAGAAACAAGGATTTGGTTTCAAAAGGGGGGGTTGACCCCCCAATCCCCTGCCTGGGTGCACCACTGACTGCTGGTGTTGACTTACCTTTAACACTGTTTGATTTTGCTTTTTCTGATTACGTTTGATTTGGCATAAGATCTTAGTAGCAGGGGTAGGTTAGATTGAAGTTCAATTTTGAATGGTTCATTAATTGAAATTTTTAGCATATATACATACTTTAAGAATATAGTATCTGGTTGGCAAAACTATCGGTGTTACACATTTTCTTAATACTGGTTCCATTAGCAGTTAGAGTGTATTACTTTCGACTGAAAACACTTCACAATTCCTTTTTTCATGTTGGAACATTGAGTAAATTTTGCCATTTTTGTGAATTTCATAATCACTGCTCTCCTTAACTTTTTAGTAAATGCATATTTGCTCAAAGATTAATTGGATGGAAAAAAAGTTTCCATTTTTGTTTAAAGTTGAGTTTCCAGAGTATGAGACTTTTGCTCCAAAATATATAACACTTATATTCAAATTTGATCAAAAATCACTAGACTATTCTAATCATCAAGCTCTGAGCTTCAAAAATTTTGAAAATTTTTGCCAAAAATTTTTCATATTTTGCGTCTTAGATCTGTAGAAGGAACAATGTGGGTAATGTCTAGTATCAGCCCCCACGTATTTTCTGTCTGCCAACCTTAACCTAACCTATAGCCTGACCCTAACCAAATCTAACCCTAACCGAGCCTAACTCTAACTAAATTTAACCCTAACCAAACCTAACTCTAATTGAACCTTGGGGCTGATACTAGATGTTACCCGAACAGTGCTTGTGACACATCTTAAAAAATTACAAGGCCAACTTTAATGTCATTCTGTCAGAACTCGCATAAACTTAATTGTTCTTAGATTAAAGTTATAATGTAATTCAAGTAACAAATACCAGTTTATTGTTTGGAAATGTCTATTTTGCCATTAATGGCAAGATCCTTATTCGCTAATTTTCTCTAGTGATGGAGTGCTCGAGTACTGTACTCAAGAACAGCTTTTCTGAGTACTCGTACTCGAAACTTTTAATCTCAAAAAGTACTTGTACTCGAACCTGAAAGTACTCGCACTCGGTCTAAAAACCAGTCGAGTACACCAGTACTTTGATATTTTTTCTCTGAGATGTCACGATCGTGGCATCATTTAAATAAACGTTGTTGTGATTTTTAGGGTATTCCCGGACCCCTAGACATTTGCTGGCTTGTTCCGGTTCCTGTTTTTTCACCAAAATAAGTGATTTAAATGAAAGTGATCCAAGACTTCTGCCGTTTTCAGGAAGAATACAACGGAGCTACATTTTCGATTTTTTTTTTATTGCAAACATTTGATGTTTAGCCTCCATTCTTCATTAAACGTAAAAATCAAATTTCTATCGCGTGTAGTTTTTGACATACTAGCGAAATGAAACGGAAAAACACAACGTTGTGTTTTATTATTGATTTTAAAGTGTAAAGTTTAACTGAGAAAAATCAAAATGTACTCGGTACTCGTACTCGAGCTTGTAATACTCATACTCGAAGCCAACCACCAGTATTCGTACTCGAAGGTTCTCAAGGCAAGTACTCGATACTCGAAGATTGAGTACTCGATTCCATCACTGATTTTCTCAAAACCAGTCATGTGTTTAGACTCAAACCAATCAGCAGTGATGCATATAAACGTTAGCCAATCAGGATTTTGTCGTTAATGTCAAAATAGACAGTTTAGACACAGCCTTATTTTTTGTTGCAGTTTCCAAATAAGTTTTTAATATTTTACAAGTGTGATGGCCGAAGTAAAATATTGCAACATTTTAGAAGGATTAGACAATTATGACCCGTACAAGCAAGATCGATCAAAACTATCTCACATCACCAAACTATCAATGTATCTCGACAGTTTGCAAGCTGTCATTGATTTGCAACATTATGTGGAAGTTGAGACCAAAAAAAATGGTACGGATATCAACACTCTGGATGGTTTGGGACGAGCCGCTCTGCATTGGATAGTGGGACAAAATTATGAGCGTGGTTGTGAAATTTTGTTGCGAGAGCGAGCCCAAATTAATGTTTTGACCCAAAATGAAAGTTTCACCCCTCTCATGGTGTCGTGCAGAAAAGGGGGATCGTCTTTAATTACTCAATATTTATTAGAACACAAAGCAGATCATTCAATTCGAGCAAAAAGTTCTGCCACGGCGTTTCATATTGCAGTTGCCTCGGGTAGTCGTAACTGTATGAGGTTTCTTATTTTAAAAGGTGCTGATCCATTTCTGCCACTCACAGATAGGCGAACAGCTATTGATCTTGCTAAAACTGAAAAAATGAAATCATTTGTGTATTCGTGTTACAGGTCCGCTGTGATATATCGAGAGAAACGAGATAAAACTTGTGCTTATTGTGGAAAAAGTCGCAAAAAATTAGATCGTTGTGGAAGGTGTTATGTTACATTTTACTGCAATCAAGGATGTCAAAAAGAACATTGGCTGAAATATCACAAAGATGGTTGCCCCGGCAGCCTTATCGCAATTGTAGAAAAAGATACTGGTTCTACATCAGACACACCCAATTTCAAATATCTCAACCCTGACAAAGCGTTTGTCGTAAAATATCATTTGACCTCAGGAAATGATCATTTTTTTAGAAATGAAGCGCTGACTTTGCTTGCTAAAGTTAGTGGAGACGTTTATGTTCACCCTCAAGGTGTTTCCCCTTCAGCAACTTACTACTGGGCAAAATTTTGTGATTCTGCTAAACGTAAATTGCATCTTTACGCAGGAAGACCTTTGCCAAGACCAACGTATGTGATAAATAGTCACTCATGAAAGACTTCAAGCTTTTTGAGACATCAGTTTTGCTGAGGATACTTTGAATAATTTGAAGGCAATGCGTGCATTCGATGGCTGGTTGGCATCTAGCACCACCGATTTTAGCAACGCACTAATTCTTATTTCTGTGCATCTGCACACAATCAAGCTTTGTGATTTGCTGTTCAAATAGTCATCGTGATTTTTTTCTGTTTGTATTTGAAAAAAATTGTGCGTTAAAACTTTGTAAGGTCATAGAATGTTTTGTTGAATGTTCAGCACAGTTTGTTATTAAGAAGTCGGTCATCCGGCCCACTGTCCAGCTTTAACTTTCAAGTGGGTGTGAAGTCCACGGACCTTCTTGCATCATCATTAAATTTTTAACTTCATGTTTGATGACAGTAAATATTTTATCATGATGAAGAAGGCCCCATGGGCTTAAAGCCCATTCAAAGTGTTACTGATGACTTTTTGAGTGCCTTAGTACATAGTAATAACTAATAAGTTAGACAAACATAAAATGTTACACGAAACAGCTTAACATTTCCACCGAAAGTTATTGCCTGCGCTGTGGTTGCAATTCAACAGCAATCCACTAGTTGTAGTTATCAAGCTCAACAATTGCGCAAATGTAAAATCACCAACAACTAGTCATGTTCTGCGCATAATTGCGTTTGCTTTCTAATCTGTTTTGTTTAAATTTTGCTTTGGTTCAGCGCTAAAACATGAAGGGATGTGACATTTGCTTATGAACTTCTTTCTGATTTGTAGCAAGTTTGTCTAATAACTTCGGAAATTAGTCAAAATTTGTTTTGTTTAATCCTGTCGAAGTTTGGCCTTCTGTTTGCATCCTATCACGAAAAAGCGGTCAAAGCGCTATAACGAGCTCGCTTAAGAGTTGCTGCCCATCTGTCTATCACTCCAAGATGGGGAATTCCCACTTAGTGCCTTTCCAATTCTTCCTTCGCTCCTCAGCGTTCGTTTAATCGGGTGCCGCGACCAATTCCCCTCACCTTTCAATTTTTATTCTTTCTTGTACGCTACAACGTTTTGTTGCTTCTTCCTTTTTGTATCCGTTTGCAGTTGAATTCGTGTATTTTTGTGTTATATTTATTTTGACGGTGCAGAAATATAAGACACTACTACTTCATTAAGTAAACTTGTCGGCTTGATCTCCACACTGTCCCTTTAATGCTGAGCGTCAAGCAGGAAAGCTGTGAATAGCAATTTTAAAGTCATTGGTTTGACCTGCCTCGGAATCAAACCCAAGTCTACAGCTTTAGAGGCAGATGCTCTGTCACTGGGCCATCTGAGCTGTTTAAGTTGCTTGTAGTTTGTTACAAGCTGAAAATATTTGATTCAAAGCCAACACCTTTGAATCAAGGCATAGTCGTAAGGTGCTCAAATAGCAAAATGCATCGTCAGTTGATAAGGTTGCTGGCAGATTTATATTGACTGATCAATAACTGTTAGTTAAATTAAAGAAAAGGGCTGCTCTTACTTGTTAGTTAAATAGAAATCAAATGGGTATGCTGAAATTTCATACGATATTTCTCCTCTTCTCACGAGAAAGCGATCAAAGCGCTGTAACGAGCTCGCTCAGGGAGTTACCGGCCATTTGTCTACCACTCCAAGATGGGGACCCTCCTTAAGTGCCTTTCCCAACGGCCAAACAAGTAAACTCGCAGGCTTGTTCTTCACAATGTCCCTTTAATACCGAGCGCCATGCAGGAAAGCTGTAAATATTAATTTTCAAGTCATTAATTTGACCCGACTTGGAATCAAACCCAAGTCTCTGAGTCTACAGCTCACGAGGCGGATGCTCTTACCACTCGGCCACCTAAGGCAGTCAGTACGGTACTTCTGAAAATAGAGCCAATTTTTGACTGCGGGAATGAGAAGCAATAAGTGCGATTTTTAGGAAGACTATGATCACTACTTTGTAATGGTTTAGTTCAACCTTTAACTCGAGTTCAACCTGCAGATAGCGGTGGCCCTATAGGTTGAATACAAGAGAATTGAGCGAGCACAAACTTGTTAATGCGCTGCTACGATTTTATCACTAGACTCCGGGTGAGCTCAACTTATCAATCTCTGGTTTGAAATCAATGAAAATGTTAAAGAGTTGTCGCCAAAGTCGACTTTGGACTCGCGGTTTTAGTTAAGAGAGAAAAAAACTGATCGCTACATCAAGGAATTGATTGTGATCCAGGAACTACAACAAAGAATCGCGGGCCCAAATCCCATGAAAACTGGACACGTGGACAGGAGAATTGTACCTTTTATCTAAATTTCCTAAGCTAACTTGGCCTTCATCAGTTTGTAGGGGTAAACGCAAGATGCAACGCTGTTGAGTGTCGACTAAAACTGCAGCCACTAGAATAATAAGTAGCTCCCAAGTTTTATGCCACGCATATTATTTATTTCTTGCAAGTACATTGCTATATTCTACTAGAACTTTTGTTATATACGGTACAGTGATTACATGCACTACAGAATACAAAAATCACAAGTGCTTTACAACAGATGCCACCACGGCAAAACAGGTTAATAAACTTGAAGAATTAGACGTAAATAAGTAAAACCGTAATAAGTTTCCCATGAAATTATACAGCCATTTAAAAGCTACATTTAATCGTACATCGATCAATCAAATAGGCTTTAATTCATAGCACCTTACATGTTTGAGGCAAAACTATTAATTTTCGTAGAAAATAATGAACCAGATCCAAAAAATACCAAATCTCGATAGTAAGCTCAATATCAGTGCTTAATTATTCAATAATATTCCTCAGTCGTAACATTGCGTTGAGAATGGCAAGACTGATCACAAGCAGCAAAATGACCAACCTAATACGTCAACAAGGTGTACACAGCTACAGCCATTATGAGAAGAAACCGATCCTTACTACGTAAACACGTACAATACAGTGTTAAAATAATTTCGAGAACACCATCAGTGATTTTGCACCAGTAGCGTTCGTTAAACGGCAGAGTATTGACGCAAAACTGAATACAGTGGACTCCACTAAATAAGCCTATACCCACGGTCAACAAATCCAGCCGTTTTATGCATCCAAATAGCTTGGAACGGAATTTTCTTATTCCTTTTCCATTTAAAAAAACTTCGGTTATTAAGCTCAGCCTCCGCTTAATTAACCAGTTTTTATTGCGATCGTTGGGAATGTAAAATCAAATAGGCCTACGTCGGCAAAAATGGAAATTGTGAATTATTGAAAAACAATAATCAATTGTCCTGACTACGAAAAAACAACCAGACTTTGGAAAAACTTGGTTGAAAAGCTGGTTTGTTTGATCGCTGCAACCTTTCCTCCCAGACAAACATCATCGAACAGAATTTTTTGAGTTCATAAATGATGAAAATCGTTAATTCGAGCGTCTTTTACCCCTAATCATTACACCAGGGGTGGATTAGATCGTATTATAGAAAATTCGGTAATTAAATCCGCCGCGTATTAAATGGTGGATTTATTAAGCGGATTCCGCTATAACAGGGGTGGCGAACCTATATGGCACGCCACTGGATATTTTGATCTTGATTTCGTTTAACTCAGAGGTCTTCAACCTTTTTTTTATACAATCGTCCCTTTACGCAAAGTGTTGGTTCAAAGTGCCCTAATAAAGCCTTCATGTTTGTGGAGCTACCATTTTCCCACTGAAAACAGGTGAAGACCAAAAAAAAGGTCTTCACGTCCGCAGTTCTACTGTTTTCCTACCAAAATTGGGTGAAAACCAAAAAAAAAATACAACAAATATGGGACAAAAATAAAGCCGCTGTAATGGACGTTTCGACAACATAGATTCAGCTGTCATCATCAGCAGTGTATGCAAGGAACGTCCAGTTTTGAGATTTACAGCGGCTTTATTTTTCCTCCAAAAAAAAGGTCTTTCACGTCCGCTGAACCGAATTCATTTATGTTTTGTTTAATGCAATGGCACGGCTTTACCTTGCTAATCTCTATTTTTAATATTTTGGCACGTTCGCCAAAAAAGGTTCGCCACCCCTGCACTATAACATACTTTACAGCGCATGCAACAAAATGTACAAATTTGTAGTGAATCTTAAACCATCACTACTTTACCAACTAAAACTGGGTGCGATGTTATACGAGCGATAAGATTTCAAAGTTGACACAAAAAAGAAAACATCAAAAATTTTGCCATTCAAGAAAACTTGAAGAAACAGCCATATTTGAAAGCATGACCTTAATCCCGTGCTAAAAGGTTGTTGTATCATACCCAAGCCATAAACAAATCGACTTTACAATCTACAGATAAATTAGCGTTTAAAAAATACGCACCAGTAATCAGCAAGACAGATGGGAAAATACCAATTAAATATTGATCATTTGACAAAACGCAAAGATACAACGCAGTAGAACTGGTTGTGGTTGGCGGAAATCGATTTGTTCTTTGGGAGAAATTAGTGAGAAACTTTAATTTTGACCAGATATCTGAGCTTGATTTGAGCTACGTCGTATACAACGTACTCATTGTGGTACAAATATGAGCCATTCTTCACTTTTTTGACTTTCCCAATTGGAAGTAAAGCTCCATTTCCAGTCACGTGATGTTTTTTACTATCTGGCTCTTCTTCTCCAACCGCTTTCGTGCTATGGCGTCCTTTCGGAAGCTTATCCGCGCGAAAATCACAAGCAAACGCTTCTCTAGGATTCCCCAAAGCAACTTCACATATAAGCAACAAGCCGTAGGGCTGTCGATGTGATGTGCAACAAAAACAAGCGGATTTGCAGAAAAAATCGGCAAAATAAACTCCTTTTCCATAACTATAACCGGACGCTGGCGCTTCAGGCGGAGCAATCCTTAATCCCTGCTTCAATATTCCACACCAGTTGGTCAAGCGAGATCCGTGCCAGAGAAGCATTCTGTTTCCTATGTCTTTTTTGAATCGTTTCTCATCTTCATCTCTTTCAACTTCAAATATGTCTTCAATAGAAAGATTATCATCTGTTATGCCGTATGAAAGATAGTTGCTCGTAGAATTCTTGATGTATTTTTTGATCATCGCATATTCAGGACAGCCAGTAGCCAAGGGATCGATTTTACATTGCAGAGATTCGTAATAAACATCAAGTTTATTGACGCTTGCTTTCTTTCTCTCTTCTTTCATCACAGTAACAGCAATTTGAATATCATTTAAAGCATCCAGAAGTTCCATTTTTTCTTTTATTTCTTCGCTAGAGCGAATTAAAGGAGGTTTTTTCATCCCAAAATCATGAGGAATTTTGGTATAAAATTCGCTGCAAGCTTCTTCTAATCGACTTTCATTAATTTTCGGCTTCAAGCAATCCTCAATTTTCTTCAAAGCGACATAACCAGACTGGACCTGGTCCTTGGTCAACTTCCCCAGGGGTGATTTGCTGACGTCAAACTTCATTTCCTTCACTGACGCCTCCCATTCGTCTTCATTGAACATCAATGACATGAGATCCCGCACACGAGCTGGTAGTTTTGAAGGCTTCTCAACCACTTTCTTTTTCGGTTTTTCTTTCACCTTGTCCTCTTCTCCATAATCAATTTGAACCAGGTCATATTTTCCTTTCCTCTTCACAAACGAGTCGGGATTGACGATAGAATGCCAACTGTTGCCAGTTTTAGCAGTGTATTTGTTCTGGAATTCAGCGATGGCCATACTCTCCCCCAACGGTTGGGGGCTCTCGCTTTGACCCGCAACTTTCCCCACTCGGCCCCACCGACATAAATTTCTGAATTCGTTCTTGTTGTTGTGCTTGATCAGCTGAATTATATAATACTTGTTGTTGTTTTGTCCAATGTTTGTTTGATTCAGCATTACATTGTAAACAAGGCCCGTCTTCTCGTGAACATGATACGGTCCATTTGCATAAGCGGGAAAACCCTCGTCTACCGGGACTTTTCCGGAAAATTTGACCACTTTCTCACTGGGTTCATCGCCAGAAGTGGACAATTTGTTTGTGTCTTGCGACGTCGCTGCACTGCGCTTAGAAGCTCGAGATGTTTTACGAGCCATCTCAATTACTAGCAACTCTACAATTGTATGTAAAGATTAATCACAAAAAATAAGATCACATAAACGTTCAGATAAATATTTAAACTAACCTTAAACAACTCGCCACAAAACAACACTTAAACAGTAAAATATGTTAACAGTGTCGGACCAAATGACTTTTATATTGGTGAACTTTCAATCAAAATAATATTGATTCGATAAAACATTTCTATCACTTAACAATAAATTCATTGAAATGATGAACTCAAATTAAACATATAAATATACAGGAAAGTTATTATTAGACAAATACAGTGACTACAGCCCAGAACAGCAAAGAGCTATCATGCAGTCATTAGCAAGTGCAAAGCACCAACTTCAACAATTTGTCGTTGCTTGATTGATCATGACACAGTGGTATACACAAGCTCCAACAAAAACGTATATACCAATATTCACAATTTCACAAAATATGAATTGATTATACGTGAAGTAGCTGTATTTATGTAAAACACGGAAACATGATTCATAAAAAAATAATAATTATTAAGAACACGCACGACCAGGCAACGCGAAGGGACCCTAGAGTGATCCAGTCCCAGGTGCCTAATAACGTGCAATGCAACCATGCCCAAACATCCCGGAACATCAACCGTAACGGTGGCTTGAGCGACAACTATTTCGAGAAAACAAAAAGAACACACTCATAAAAAAAGATATGCACGCGAATCTGGGAAAGACGATGAAAAGAACCAGAAGTACATTAATCACTTATGCTAAATACATTTAATAAAATCTAACTATAGTTAAAGTGGTTTTGTATTACGGTACGTGAAATTTGAACTCACTTGTGAATTTAAAACATAAGTCAAGTCTATAATTAATTTAGGTATACTGTTCCAAATTTTAGCACCTTGAAATTTAAAGATGATACAACAAGCTGAATAGTCGCGCAAAGATGAAAGTGGTTTCAAGTAGTCGAAATCACGAAATGGATTCAAGAAGCCAAACCTATTTATTAAATGCACAAAATCATTCACAAAACGAACCAATGTTCTGTCAATAAGATTCCCAACTTTGAAATAACTAAAAACAATGCTAACTAGAGTGAAGAGATGCAACACTTACAGCTAAGTCTACAACACAAATTCTATGACTAATAAGTAAAACACAATAGGTTTGCGAGATGAAAAGATGCCTAGAAATCACAACGATTTACAAAAATCTACATTATTAAATTTTTACAAATTTATAATCAACTTCACAAATTCTTAAAGGTCATTAAAAAAGCTTCCTTGATAAAATATCATGCTGTCGTTTTTTAAACTTAAAACTGTTAGAATTTGCGACTTGCATTATCGTAAACTTGATCATAAACATGCGACTTGCATAAAACTATACTTAATAATCTTATACTGTATACATATTATATATATAATCTCTAAACCTATTTACAATCACTTACAAACATGTGCATTTAATCATAACCAAATTTGACTCGAACTAGATATCGAGGTCTAATTTGAGCCACATCATACACAATGTACTCGTTGTACCGCAACCACGTCGACACAACATTGGTGTCTTTTAGTTTTCCAAGTGGCACAACTGCTCCATCTCTCAAAGTGTGCTTCTTTTTCATTTCAGGCTGCTGTCTCCCCAAACCTTTGGTGCTGTGTTTTCCCTTGGGCAAATTACTTGCATTGTAATCAGAGTTGGTCTTTTCGTTCATTGAACCCAATGCAACTTCACAAACAAGAAGCAGACCAGAAGGTTGGCGAGCACTGCAGCAACAATACTGAGCAGACTTGGACACAACGTCAGCAAAATAAACCCCCTTCCCAAACATGTATCCAGTACAGGGCGCTTCGGGGGGAGCAATTCTTAAACCTTGCTTCAAAATTCCACACCAGTTGGTTAACCTTGATCCATGCCAGAGCAGCATTCTGTTGCCGATACTTTTCTTGAATCTTTTGTCATTATCTTCTTTTTGTACCAAGAATATATCTTCAATCATCAACTTGAAATACCGATGCAAGCTTCCATGAGTGTTTTTCACAAATTTTTCAATAACTTTGTACTCTTCGCTTTTCTTCTCCAGCACACTGATGTTGCATTGCAAGGAGTCATAATACACATCCAACGTATTCACCTCCTGCTTCTTCTTGCTCTCATTCATAATAGTCACCCCGATTTCGATGTCATTTAAAGCATCCAACAAATCCATTTTTTCTTTAATTTCTTCTGTTGTCCTTATTAGTGGTGGCTTTTTCATGCCGAAGTCATGAGGTATTCTGGTGTAGAATTCGCTGCAAGCCTCTTCCAATGCCTTTTCCTTAATCTTGGGTTTCAAGCAGTCTTCAACTTTTTTCAAAGACTCGTACCCTGCTTTAATTTGCTCCTTTGTCAATTTTCCAAGAGGAGCTTTTTTCACATCAAATTTCATCTCCTTCACTGAGGCTTCCCATTCATCTTTGTTGAAAATCAAACGAATTAATTCTTGAACTCGATCATGCAAATTCGAAGGAACATAATCAACACTTTTTTTCACTTCCTCTTTCACTGTTTCTTTACCATAATCAACGTGAACGAGATCATATTTTCCCTTTACCTTGAAAAATGATGAACCACATTGCACAAAGGTCCATCTGTTCCCAGTCTTGGCTTCAAATTTCTTGCAAAATTCATGCTTAGCTTTTTGAAATTCATTTTCAATTTCACTGCTTCCAGCTACCTTCCCAACCCGACCCCAACGACACAAGTTGATAAACTGATTCTTAGAGTTGTGTTTTACTATTTGCAAAATATAGTATTTGTTATTATTTTGACCAATGTTGGTCTGGTTTAGCATAGCATTGTAAACAACTCCATTTTCACTGTACACATGATACGGACCGTTCGCATACTGGGGAAATCCTTCATCAACTGGAACAACTCCTTTAAACTTCACTACTTTTTCCACGGCATCGTTTTGAGATGTAGATGGCTCGGACTTTACTTTTTTGCTGGGAGCCTGATAATCTTTCTGCTTTCGTTTTTGTGCTACTCTTGATTTAGGCATAATCACTTCAGTAAGTATTCACAGTTGATTTCAAACTCTGCAAAAACAAATAAATCATTCATTTAATTGTATCATACCACAAATGTTGTAACTTCAAAAACTTGTCACTACCACCATTACGTACTGTATCTAAAATGGGGATATATTATCCACTAGGGCAAACTTTGCCCACATTTTGTATATTTTTTATTGTCAATCGCCATAATTTTTGTACAAAAATTTTTCAACTTTATTTGGTTTTACTTTTGAAGCAACTACATAAGCTTTGATTTTAATACAAGAAATGTAATCTAGAACAACAATTTCTAACCCAAACCTACTTAAGTCAGGGGTGGGCAACTTCTTTAGTCGGAGGGCCATATGAGGGAAGACGAAGTTCTTCCCGGGCCAGATTATTACATGGTTCGAGTTCAATATCTTCAACAACTACTATTATCAGAGCCGCTCTGATTGTAAGCGCAAAAAAAAGATCTACACTTTTTCAGATGTCCTGTTTTCCACCCAAAATATTGGTGAAACAGCGGCGTAGCGAAAATTCCTAAAGGAGGGCAATAATCTTCACATTTTTTTTAATCATCTTATTTTTCGGCAGAACTACTTTGAAGCTAATTGAGAAACAAGAAAGACTCTAGGGGGGCGGGGGCATGCTCTTCCGAAAAATTTTGAAAATTTACATGCTGTAATGGGTGCTTTAGTGCTTTCACAATAATTTTTAGGCATGTTTTGTTTAAATTTTTTGATCTTGGTTTTGAGTGCTTTGCCAAATATGATGCATTTTGTTCGCACACTTTTGATTTACGCCTGCAAAAGGTGCAACGCTTATTGCAATTGAAGAGGTTCGAAATTATGGAAAAGTCGTATACATCAAAAATATTTTTGAAAATGGCTGGTGGGAGGATGCGTACCCCTCATCCTACTCCCCTGGATCCACCCTTGGCCATAAGCTACAGAAACTATTAAAAGAGTCTGGCATAGTTTAGTCACTTGGCACCATTAATTTTGTTCTTTTTTACTTTAAAACAGAGTCAAAAGGGGGGCCGTGGCACAATGCCCCCCCCCCTTAAATACGCTCCTGCAGTAAAAACCAATAAAGGTGTACTCGTCCTCAGATGTCCTATAAAAAAATAAAAGGCCTTTCGCTTGATTTGCGGAAGGAGTTAGTATTTTTGCAATTGCCGGCGGGCCACATAAAATGGTCTTGCGGGCCGGATCCGGCGGGCTGTATGTTGCCCATGCTTGACTTAAGTAAATATATAAAAAATAACATGAAAATGTATCCCTAAAAATTTCCATGGGGGTCAAAGGTCACTTATGGGAGACAAGTTTTGAACTAATGCAGAAACTTATAAGGTCACCAATATGCGAAAGCAAAATCAATCAATTTTCTGGACATGCTTATCCTTGGGGGGTCGCGGGGGCAGCAGCTCGAGTTGGAACCTCCAAGCATCTCGATCCTCTGCCACAAAGGACATATGCTCTGCTGCAATGCCAAGGCGAGACCAACTAAGATCTACATAATCTCGCCATCGAGTTCTGGGACGACCTCTAGGCCTTCGACCAATCAATGTTGAACAGAGCAGTTTTTTGGCTGTTCTTTCCTGGGACATTCGTGTCACACGTCCATACCAATGCAGTTGTGATCTTTGTAGTCAGAGAAGCAGCGATTTGATGTTTAGAGATTCACGAATATCTGCACTACGAATATCTGTCAACTACGGTACAAATATTTCAACCTGTAAAGTGTGTGCATTGTGAGATTAAAATGTGCTGACAACTGTAACCTAACTGGTAAGCATAAGATTTGCATATTGTACAAGCATGTAAGTCAAACTGCCATGCTAAGCAGTTAAATGTGAGCAATTTCGTTTTTTAAGTACACCTAATCATCATCATCAACATTTCTTGGCGGTAAAGTAGCTCAGAATAAATACAGTTTAACGAAAAGAAAGCACATGACTGCAGGGCAACGGCGAATATGGATGCATGATCACTTTAAGATAAAGGTTTATCAGGGTACTAATCTTATATTTGAATGTGAATCAGTGATTTGGTTTTGGTAACTGGTATAGTTACAAACCGTAAACAAAAAATTCCTCAGATTACCGGGAAAATAATGTTTAAACCAATCGATTATTTCTATTCTTGTCGATTGTTTACAGGGAATCTGTGACATCATAATCCAGTATGTACTAATTGCTTGAAGGTTTTATTTCAAATGTTCTACCTTGAGCAGAACGACTTAGAGGCTTAGATTTGGAGTGTGTAGTTCTTTTGAAGGTTAGAATTTTTTTTTCAGGAAGGTGGGAGGTTGCTATGCTGCACTGATGAGACCATAATAAGGTCGAAACGCGTCTGCAGCTGCAAATAAGTGGGTTGCCATGGGGGCTTCTAGTGATGTGGGCTAGTTAGGCTACCGGTAACTTAGTTGTGGGTTAGTAGTTATAGGCTCTTTCATTGGGTATCGTTGTTTGGGGCCAGTCGCCTGCTAAAAACAGGGCACAACCTAGAAAAGTGATGAAGTTGAGATGTCCAGGTAAAGCAATGCAAAAAAGAGTCTTTACAGTCTGGAATGAGTTTAGCCTGGATTGGCTGTGCGTAGCAAGCTGACGAGACTTTTGTTATAGTCAAAACATTAATTTGTCCCTTGCAAATTTCTTAAGATTGCACTTACATCAGGCCTGGCGCCCAGGAGAGTCTGGCTCCCCCAATCGACATTCTTGCCCCCCGCCCTTCAACAAGCTTTCTCTTTTGAAGACAGCGGCTTTTGTGCTTAAATTCAAACTTTCCCCACCCTCACAAACGTTTGAACCCCTTAAGTCGACTGCTCTGGCGCCGGCTCTGACTTACACTAAACATCACTGATAATCTAATACCGTATAACAATCAAGAATCAACTCTGATCATGTGATGCGCTAGTAACAGGAGTAAGGGTTGGCTGATTGTCTTGAAAACCTCATGTTTTTTCAAGCGTACGGTATCTTTTATGGCAGCAGAAATTTGTAGCTGATTGAGAAACAAGTTCGGAGGGATGCTTCCCAAAAAAATTTTGAATAATTTACATGTTGCAATCGCTATTTTAGTGCTTTTTGAATGATTTTCAAGCAAATTTTGATTAAATTTTTTGACACTAAGTCTGAATGCTTCGCCAAATATGATGCATTTTGTTCACACATTTTCCATTACGCTGTATAGGCCTACGTGCTTAGGCGTAAGGGTTAATGCTATCGAAGAAGTTCCGAACTGATGGAAAAATTGTGACAGATCAAAAACATTTTTAAAAATTTTTGGTGGAGGATCCATACCCCTCATGCTGTCCCCCCTGAATCTGCTCCTGGCCACAAATTTTTTCAGTCATTTGGCACCATTAGTTTTTGTTTTTCTTTACTAAAAGACAGAGTCAATGGAGGGGGGCATGGCACAATGGCCCCCAACTAAATAGAGCTGGGCACAGCGGCGCTACTCAGCAGCGCCGCTACTGTTTCACTAGCGGTAGCGCCGCTGTTTTTTCGGCTACCAGCGACAAGCGGCAGCGCCGCTGTTATTTTAGCCGAGTAGTGGCAGCGCTTCAGCGCCCCATTTAATGCAAATAGTATCCCGCTGGCGCTGATTAAACTCCTTCGAAGACAGCAAATAAAAGTTTTGTTTCTCACAATCTCACTTTAAATTTTTTAAACTGAGATTGTGAAAACAAACTTCTTGGTAAAAAAATTCAGTCTCTGAGAATTGGCTTCTCAGCGGGAGATATGTGAGGTAGCCTAGGAAGAAAATTCCAGCAGAATGATGGAAGAGAGAGCTGCTTGATAGATTTCTTTAAAGTTTCAAATTTTCTTTGTCATTTGCTAATAAGGAGTGACGTAAAACAGTCTGGGGATGAGAATGCCGCGCCCGCGATGTTATTTGATGCTTATCTTTGTTAGAGGCGCTAATTGCAGCTGTCTACTTTCTTGCTTTGATGACAGGCGATGCTCTAAATTTGTTGTAGGGGGCCTAGATTGAGCGTGAGGTGTAGCATGGCAGTACGATAAGCTTGTATAATGGGAGTCAATCAGGCCAGACTCAGAGTGATTGTTTTTAGTCCTTGCTTTCTGCGATTGTAGCAGGAATTAAACGGAGGTTTAAATCATTTAAACTTACTTGACTCCCCTTTCTGGTTTATGCTGGAATGGGCAATAAGGGCATTGAATCGACGCGAAACAAAAAAAATGGTGCATTTAGTCATAGGCGCACGCAGGGGAAGCATGGTGCCATGCCCCCCCACTTTGGCCCCGTAATAAGGTGCTAAAACCTAGTTTTCAGTCTATAATTTTTCAGACTAATAATGGGTGAAGCCTCGATCCTTTCATCTATTTTAGCCAAGCTTCTACTTTTAGACACAAACTGCAAAAATATTTTTGTATTGTCCCTAGTGACTGCGGAGACCATTTTTTTCAAGAGCTTACATGTAATTTCGAACCCCAAGGTCAGGCTTCATTTAGGCATGTGGTGGAAGAGTTTTTGAATAAAGCTGCATTCCATCGTGAACGACCTTCGCTGGAACTTTTTAAAAACTAAATATAGAGGGACTTGTTCATGTTTATTCACTCAAATACCGCGATTCTGTCAAGCGCGGCGATTGAACGACTTTTTTCCGTGGGAAAAGACGAGCTAAAGCCAAAGCGCAGTGGTTTAATGGTTTAACCGACTAGCATTTCGAAATGCTAGTTTTTTCAAAAGGAGCATGCAACCAATCAATGGAGTTTTAATTTTTTACGCTGGCTGCGACCTGCTTTTATTTTTTAACTTGTTTCTATTATATTTTCAATCTGTGTTTAATTTTTAATATGTTGTGATTATTTCTTTTCAACCTGTTTTTTGTTATTCACTAAAAACCTAACCATCGGTTTCTATTTACATTCAATCCGATTTCAAAATTAACTTCTCCCCAAAAAGCCCTATTTCTTATTGGATGAAATGGAAGCCGATTGTCGGCTTTTTTGTCACTTGTTTTAATTTTTATTACTAGCATTGCTATGCCACTTCCGTCAACAAAGTTGCAATTTCACCAGTAGGCCTACAATATTAAAATGAAAGTCTCGTCAGCCTGGCTACGCACAGCCAATCCAGGCTAAACTCATTCCAGACTGTAAAGACTCTTTTTTGTATTGCTTTACCTGGACATCTCGACTTCAGTTCTTTTCTAGGTTGTGCCCTATTTTTAGCAGGCGACTGGCCCCAAACAACGATACCCAATGAAAGAGCCTGTAACTACTAACCCACAACTAAGTTACCGGTAGCCTAACTAGCCCACATCACTAGAAGCCCCCATGGCAACCCACTCATTTGCAGCTGCAGACGCGTTTCGACCTTATTATGGTCTCATCAGTGCAGCATAGCAACCTCCCACCTTCCTGAAAAAAAAATTCTAACCTTCAAAAGAACTACACACCCCAAATCTAAGCCTCTAAGTCGTTCTGCTCAAGGTAGAACATTTGAAATAAAACCTTCAAGCAATTAGTACATACTGGATTATGATGTCACAGATTCCCTGTAAACAATCGAAAAGAATACAAATAACGTCACATGGGGGCTTCTAGTGATGTGGGCTAGTTAGGCTACCGGTAACTTAGTTGTGGGTTAGTAGTTACAGGCTCTTTCATTGGGTATCGTTGTTTGGGGCCAGTCGCCTGCTAAAAACAGGGCACAACCTAGAAAAGAACTGAAGTCGAGATGTCCAGGTACAGCAATACAAAAAAGAGTCTTTACAGTCTGGAATGAGTTTAGCCTGGATTGGCTGTGCGTAGCAAGGCTGACGAGACTTTTGTTATAGTCGAAACATTAACCCGAATCTGCCCAGCGTGCCATATATGGCACGTTTCATAGTGGAACAAAATCCTTCAAAATTGCGCATTAATAAAAGCCCTGCCAAAACAGCAATTGTGTTAATCCAGTTAGCAAACAATGCCCTTTTCATCATTAACTAGGTCACAGAGTTTTGATCAAGCTACAATAGTTGTAGAATCATTTAAAAGTTTGACTTCGTTTTGAAAGTGGAAAAAATGAAGGAAAATCAAAGGTATGTTTATGTTTTGTTATATTTTTCATATTCGCAGTAATTTTGGTTGGGAAATTTTTCTAGAACATACAGGCAACACTCGTACCTATAATTTAATAACATTAAAATATGTGGGCCTAGTTCATTTTTGATGTAGCAACGTCCGGTTTCTTCCGTGCCATATATGTCACGCTGGGCATTATCAATGTCTTTTCCATAATATTAGCCTACTTCGAAAATTAGCTGGCATCAGCGATGGCAAACCATTCTCAAGCTGTTTTGGGGCTCAAAGGCAGTGTCCAGTAACCCATGGCCTATCCATTGCCAGAAATGGAGTAGGGGGGGAGGTGGGCATTAGGGGAAGGGGAAATTTTTTTAAACTATCTGTAGAAAAGAGCCAGTAAATATCGGTACAGTATAGGGCCCCAGCTATTTACAACGGTATGGTTCGCCTCCACAACTACCAGGGCCTTCGTGTCAAAAGCTTAGACGGGTTACTGATGATGCTCGTTACGATGGTTATAAGCATTACCTCATCGAAATTGCGAAACGAAGGCGATGTGCTGGAGAGTTTTGTTCCAAGCGACCTTTTACGCAGTGCAGCAAATGTGACGTAGGTCTTTGTGTTGGCTGCAATTTGGATTACCACACAAAATGACAATTTTTGCACTGATTTGAAAAATACCACTATACCAGGGGCGTATTCTCCATGCATGCAAGGCATGCATTGCATGCCTTGCCATTTTCCATTCAAGCAAAGAAAATTAATAAAAATATTTTTGAAAAAATATCTAAAAAATTTTCTCGATTTTATTTTGACAACTTTCACCGTGTCAGATAAGCATTAAATATGTAGACCATTTTGAATATGAATAAATGGCAACACTTAAAAGTAGCCGCATATCACCGCGGACAACCGCGTAGGCATGCAATTTTCGAAGTTGCTTTTTTGTTCTGCATCTAGTTGTATTGGCAGATTGGCGCTAAATACGCGACTAACTACGTAAGAAGGCATGCAATCGTCAAATTGCATCCCTATGCGGTCTGCGCGGTAAGACGACGCAGTAACTGGTAAGCGCTGTATTCAATGCGGTACCATGGTACAACAGAACTGCTGTGTATGACTGTATGACACTGGTAAATAAGCTAGTTAAAAATAGTAGGCTGTAAGACTAAGATCAAACTGCAAAATCTAAGTAAGCAGGAATTTAGTTGTAGTAGGTCTAGTTTAGGGGTACCGGTATTAAATGCCAGTACCTTACAGGTTCAAAGGGGTTAGGTCTAGTCTAGTACGGTACCGGTATCAACCTGTCAACCCCCAGGTTTGGTTTGGTTAAGATTAAATTTGGTTAGGGTTAAATTTAGTTCGGTTAATGTTAGATTTGGTTAGGGTCAGGTTGAGGTCATAGGTTAGGTTAAGGTTGGCAGACAGAAAAAGCGTGGGGGCTGATACTGGACATGACCCGTTTGAAGTAGGTAGACTTAACAATCCAGGGGGTCTGAGGTATCGGTACTGGTAAATAAATACCGGTCACGGTAATGCAGATGAAAGAACATCATCTTAAAGAAATTAAGATTCATTGTACAATGTGCAGATACTGGATAGAATATTGGTACCGGTAGGTGCAGTGTTACAGTTAGTAGTACTTAAGATTTTCACCAAGCTTTAAACCGAGACGATGAGCCAAGCCCAAATCGCAGCTTCAAATTTTTTGACCAATAATATAGTAGCAAAGTTGAAACAAAAAAATTTTACAGCTCTAACATTTCAAGATTGATTCTGGCAGAACTACCCCACAGTTGAACATAAGTGGGTCTCATCTAGAGTAAGCCGTCCTCGTCTAGAATAACTTGTCCTCGTAAGGTGATGAAAGACATGCTGCATGGACGGCTTACTCTAGATGAGACCCAACATAAGTATCGGTAAACCAACCAAAACTAGCTTAAGAAATTTTAATTCAGAAATTTATAGTGTCTATAACGTTTGTAAACATTGGATCTGCGGAAGCTCAACATCAAACAAATTGTGCTGCTGGCCTTCGTTATTATTTTTTAAAGACAACACTAGGCCTGTATGGCTTGCTGTATTTTTATTCTGTTCTAACTTATTTGCTTTGTATGATGTTACAAATTGGGTTTTGACCCCTACGTTGGTTGCTTAGAATTTAAACATAAGTTTGCCCTGAGTGTTTTCATTTGCTGGTCAGGCTGTGCTTGTGACTGGTTAAAGTTCTGATTTCTTCAGTTACGGTAATTTCTTGCAACTGCTTTATGGAGCAGTATAGCAATACTGTGACATTATTTTAATTAGCTTTGTTTCCATGGTTATTTCATTAGGTTGGTTAAAAGATTTGATGTAATTGAAGTTGCAATGCAGCCATATATATTAAAACCTTTATTTCATTTTTGAATGATCAGCTTCATTATGCTTCAGCAACTGTTACCCTTGGAATCAAAACACAGGTTTAACATCTTGGTTTATTGTCAAAACTCCAGAAATTAGATTGCTCATGTTAACTTGCTTTTTTGTGGTTTTACTGGTCAGTTAATAGAAAATTATCTTCTGCTTTTTGATTTAAACTTTTCACTAATTCCCCATGATCATTTGTCAGTTGGTGTTGGTTAGTGGTAATTGTCAGCAGTGAATTGAATAATTGACTTGTCAAAATTTAACCCTGGTTGAAGTAGGACGTTGTATTGTTTATTTATAGCTTTTTGTACGTAGAGTGACTGTACAGTGTACAAGTTTTTTGGAACTTCTTATGTATGTTCAGTTACAGGTGTTGTTATAGTATGTTTTGTTACCACTGCATAAAAGCTTCAGAATATTATTTATCAAGTATTTTTAAATTATATTGTAGCCTATCACCACATGCATACTTCAACTTCACAGAGTCTTATAGATTTCCATTGTTTTGATTTTCCAATAATCTGCAAATACGTTTTCAGGTACCAGGGGTAAGATTTTTTATTGAAACCTGGTTAATGGAGTACTGGTAGTGGAATAGATACCGGTACTATTGCTGTGAAAAACTTCCAATTAGTGCAAATGACTCAACAATACCAGACTTATGTATCTGAAGAAAGAAAAACTATTTGTGTAACAAAACAGCATTTAGTTTAAAAAAACATGGATTGTCACTAGAAAAGCATTTGGTTTGATTGACAAATCAGAAAATTCGATGAATGGGATGAAAGTTGATATATATTTGCAATTACATTGTAGCAAGAAATTCTCAACTACATTCTCAGATCAATCGAAATAACGTGCGCAGAATTCCTTTCTCATTCAATAGGGTGGCTTCTGACTCGAAAACCTCACAGTCTTTTCGAAGTCACCCTGTCACTAATCCTTATGTTATTTATCTAATGCCTGTGTTTTTGTCTTATTCGTTGTGGTTGGTGACGAATAAACAAACTTGAACTTTCTGAAACCAGCCATTAACCTGAAAATTCAGGCCATCACGGGCATGAGAAATGCAAGCGCCATATCACTAACAAAGATAGTCATAATACTACACTGTGGGACATTTGACGCACGTACTATTGGATATCAAAGGATTAGGGTATAAACAGCGGCAGACACTTAAAGAGTTATCTATTTAGCTTTGTATAAACGTTATTATTATTATTGTATCAATTATGATCTTTGATTTGTGTGCCTTGAAGCGCTGTCGTTGGGTTTCATCAATTGTATGACGTCATGGGGCCTCCTTGAGATATTTAATGGAGCCCTCTAACCAACGATAAAGTAATGTAATAGACTGGATTACCAAAGAATTGAAATCATATTTTTTGACATACATTGTATCCAGTGGTGGGATTCAAATTTTTTATAAGCCGATTCTGTCACAAAAGTTTTTTTTCACCCGGTTTGGTTTCAACTAATGGTACAAGTTTAAACGGCAATGCTGGCCGATTCGCTAATCAAATAAAACTTCGTGAAACGGTTCTATAGAACTGGTGCGAACCCGCTGAATTCCACCACTGAGTGTAGCCTACTTTATTACCTTGTGAAATAAAAACTGATGTTCTGTGCGTTAATTTTTTTCCTACCTAATTAATACGCTTGGACGGATTGTAATAAATACATTTTTGAGGTTAAATTGATTTAGAAAACTAATGACGTCATCTTAATGACGTCATCGTAATTGCATGCCTCATCTGGCAGGTCACGCTACGCCACTGCACTATACCTTACAGAACAACTTCCAATTTACTGTCAAATTTTCAGTGATTAGTATACTGTTTGGTTTGTTCAGTTTGCTGTTTGTAATTTCGTTTAATAACATTTCATCTTGTTGCTCTATTTACAACTAGTGATTTCAAATATCGCCAGGTGATAGGTTTTTGATAAATAATCTTCGTTGTACGCTTACTTCTTGTGATTCGACACGGGCATATCACATGATAGTAACTCTAATATGGCAGAAAATCCGCAAAAAATGATGCTCTTGCAGCGAATTAGAGTCCTAAGTTGTACAAAAATAAAATCGGATTATTATGACGTCATAATAAATAAATGATGTTGAATATAATGACATCATCCTCCCCATCACTCTCTTGGAAAAAATGGGGTAAAATATTGCAAACTAAAGTATTCAAATTGGGCTATAGCAGTATCATATCGTATAAATGCATGCATTGGACTAACGTACTACGAATATGCCCAGCGTGCCTTATATGGCACACCCAAAATGGGGAGTTACACAGATGGGGGGTCATAAAAAATCGCATCAAGAGTTTAAAATGATACAAATCAACAAACATATCAGAAAAAAATAAATTTCTTTGAAAAAAATAATTCTGGGCAGATAAGGGTTAATTTTTCCCTTGCAAATACTAAAATGCTTTTGTGCTTTTGACTTTTTTTTCTTTAACATAGCGGCAGCGCCCGCTGTTTTGCACTCACTAGCGGCAGCGGTAGCGGCGCTGCTCTTGTGAACAAGCAGCGGTAAGCGGCAGCGCTGCTGCTGATTTGGTCAAAAAGCGGTAGCGGCGCTACTTTTCCAGTAGCGGTTGCCCAGCTTTGCTACTAAATACGCTCCTGCACGCAGTGTTGCAAAATCAAACACTTCTCTTACAATTCAACGTAATTTTCTTCAATGAAACATATTTTTAAAAGTAGTCAATTGTTAAAAAAATTGCCAAAACTTGCTAGCAAGTAGCGCAAAAAGTCGCAAGTCGCCAATCCGAAATTTCAGTCGCCAATCATGATTAAAAGTAGCCCAATAGGGTAGGCGATAAGTAGCCAAATCTGGCAACTCTGGGTTCACAGCTAATGAGATTTTTTAAGGTGCGATCACACTAACTGAGACGTTGAGACCTTTGAGACATTGTGCAGGTTTATCTTATTGTGATATAACTTAGTGGGAATGTGATGTCACAGTAAGATAAACCTGCACAATGTCTCAATGGTCTCAACGTCTCAGTTAGTGTGATCGGAACCGGCTGTTCTTTCAACGCGCATTTTAGCGGATTGAATTGAACTTACCTGTTGCAAGCGAGTAATTTCCAACCCGCTAAGCTTACTGAAGCAGAACGACGTAAATTTGCGTCTGACGTAAACGGGCGGGTTAACCGCTTAAATTCTGCATGTAAATTGGCTTACTGTAGTAAACTAAACAGTTCTACATTCAACAAACTTCACTTCTACCTCAGATACCCTATACACAATTGTGACATCAAAAATTTGATTACGTTGCAGAAAGCCCGTGCTCGCCCACTTGGACAAGCGGAGTCGTGGACAGGGTAAGCACGGTACGTTTCCGTCAGTCAGTATTTTATTTTATTCTATTTGAATAAGGTGAATGGAATAGGTAAAATTTTCAATTAACAAAAAACTTGAGTAAATTGGCTTGAATATTGCAATAATATTAAATTGCTTGTTCTGTAAATCAAATATGGGGAATCTCAAGAATGAAAAGAAAAGTCCAAAAATTGGCAAACCAGCTGATAGAAAATCGAATAATAAATCCAATGATAAAAGAAACTCAGAGGAATCAATTATGCCTCATTTTTCAAGTGAGAAACATGTCATGGATAGTAATAATGTAGAAAAAGTCATTAAGTCAATTTTAGAAAACTCAAATGTAATTGAAGATTACATTGAAGAAAACAATATTCTTGCTAAACCAGGAGACCCAGCTAAACCTTCAGGTGGCCTCAACACAAATGAACTGGCAAGTCTAATAAAGTGTGACCAGCAATTTTTCAAGAAAGTTTCCTCAATTGTGGCAGAAATGTTACTCCAGAGCAGTGACTTTAAACAATCAATGTTTGAGTCTTTGACAATGGAGTATCAAGGCTCCATTAATTCACTACAGAATAGATTGGAAAATCTTGAAAAAGAAAAAAAGGATCTGTATGCACAGATCGAAGAACAACAACAATACAGCAGAAGAAACTGTCTTGTCATACATGGAATTCAACCTGTACCAAACAATACAAAAGAAAATACGGATGAAGCAGTCCAAAGATTTATTCAAGAGCATTTGAAAATTACAGTCCAAGACAAAGACATTGACAGAAGCCATAGGTTAGGAAACAAAAGTGGCCCAATTATTGTCAAATTTTGCAGGCACAATCTAAAGCAAAAAATCTACTTCAGTAAAAAGCTGCTAAAAAATAAGAACTATCTGATTACTGAATCACTCACAACTGCACGTATTGAAGCAATGAATCTACTTAAACAGCTTAAAGCTCAAAGAAAAATCAACTCTTTTTGGACAATTGACGGCAGAATTTTTTATACTGTCAAGAGCAATCCAGAAAACAAATGCATAATAAATCCCTTAAATCTTACAGTTCTAATGGATCTATGATAAATTAAACTGTCAAGAGCACATCTTGAATCTAGATTGATATTGATACTGCTGTTATCTTGTGATGAATTTCTCTATATTAACTTGAACTATATTATCTCATTTTTACTGGAACAACCTCAACCAATTCTCTAGTTTTTTGTTTGAAATTTAGGGAATAGATAATCGAATAGACTATACTTTCTCTATTTTCTACATGAATAATTGATATAGTTTTGGAAACTTATTAGGTGTATATATGCTGTGCTGCATTTGTAATCTTAAATGCAAATTACCAACCACCAATACCAATCTATCAAAAAGTACCAGGAAAGGAATTTTTTGCGATATATGTAGTAATTGGTATCACCTTAAGTGTACAAAAGTTACTGAAAATGAACTTATCAAATTCAATGTATCCAAGCAACCATATTATTGCCCCAAATGTTTGAATGAATCTTTGCCATTTTAAAATCTAAATGATATTGAAATTATGAAAGAACTAAATAATGCTGCAACCAAACATATAAATTCATTTGCATCCCAAAGTATTGATGATGAAATAGTTGCAGTTAATCCCAACTGCTGCTATAGAAGTGTGGAATGGTTAAGTAAGAACATTAGTACCAAAAACACTTTATCTGTTCTACATTTTAACACTCGATCCATACCAAAAAATAAAAACTTAATTGAAGAACTGATATCAGCACTAAATCACAATCCTGATGTTATTGCAGTCACGGAGACTAAATTAAACATGAACAATATTGATGTTTCACTTATGCAAAACTACACATTCGCATACTCTAACTCTAAAAGCAACTGGGGAGGCGTTGGATTGTATGTTGCAAATCATTTGCAATATACTAAAAGGGAAGAATTGTCTTTCACAACAGCTGATTCTGAAAACCTTTTTATTGAAGTTAATGTAAAAGGCAAAAAAAAGGGCTTAGTTTTTGGAGTGGTGTATAGGCACCCTTATCACAATTTTTCAGTTTTTCAAGAAGAATTTTGCAAAACTCTAAAAAAACTAGCTTTACTGAAACAAGACTACTATATTGTTGAAGATATAAATATTGACTTTCTCAAATGTAGTAACAATCAAAAAATAGATTCATACAGAAATGATCTTTTATCTGAAGGGTGTTTTAATCTCATTGATAAACCAACCAGAGTTACAGCAAATTCATCAACATCTATTGATCACCTCTACACTAACAACTTGTTGTTGAAATCAATACAAGCAGGTATATTAAACTATGAAATTTCGGATCATCTTCCACTATTTTGCTTGATTTCTTATTCTCCAAAAATGCAAAAGATTGAGTATACCCGTAGGTGTTTAAAAAAATTCAATGCTGACAGATTTCTTTTAGATATAGATGATCTAGCATCTTCAATCTATCAAAAGATAAAACCAACTCAATGTGATGGTGCAGAAGAACTGTTTAATATGTTTATTAGTAAATATACGGAACTAATCAACAAACATATCCCACAAGTAACAATATCAAGCAAACAAGCAAAAATAAACTCTAAACCATGGATATCAAGAGGCATTTTGACATCTATTAAAGCAAAAAACAAGTTATTCAATAAATGTTACAAACGTAACAAAATCAAGTTAATTGATAAGTATAAAAAATACAGAAACAAATTGACAGCAATTATTAGAGCTGCAAAAAAACATTATTTCCATTCACAACTACTCATTCATAAAAACAATCCTGCTAAAACATGGCAAACCATTAATACAATCTTGGAAAAACACAAAAAATACAAAACACCCATTAAACAATTAGAAATGCCAAATGAGCAATTAGTAAGCAGTGGGGCTGATATCTGTGAAGCATTCAATACTTTTTTTGCAAGTATTGGGCCCAACCTTGCTAGCAAAATTAAAACTAACAATAAAAATATCAACATTGCTTCTACAATAGGCGAATCCTTTTTCTTCAGACCTATTACACCATTTAAAGTTCATCAAGAGCTAATGAAACTTAATGAAAAAAAAGCACCTGGTCCTGAAAACATTCCGGTAAAGTATATAAAAATGTCATCAGAAATAATCTCTGCACTTGTTAGTGAAATGTTTAATTGTTGTGTAATTGAGGGGGTATTTCCATCAACGCTTAAATTAGCCAAAGTTGTTCCAGTCTTTAAAAATGGACTAGAAACACAAACCAACAACTATCGACCAATATCTCTGCTATCCCCTTTTGCTAAACTATTTGAGAAACTCATTTTATCGCGACTGAACAGCTTTCTTGCTAGAAATAACGTAGTTGCACCAGAACAATTTGGCTTTAGAAAACATCACTCTACTTCTTTGTTGTTAGCTGATGTTGTTTCTCATCTAAAAAAACAAAAAAACAAAAATTATTCACCGCAATTATTCTTCTCGATCTCAAAAAAGCTTTTGACACGGTAGATCATCAAATATTACTTATTAAATTACAAAAGTATGGTATCCGAGGCAACACCCTTCAATTTGAAAGTTATTTATCCGACAGAAATCAATATGTATTCACCAACAACGTAAAATCCTCATTAAAGCTTATTAAATGTGGTGTACCACAAGGTTCAATTCTTGGCCCGACTTTATTTTCAATATATATCAATGACATTGTACAAGCTTCATCATTTCGAGTTCGACTTTTTGCTGACGACACTGCCTTGATCATGAGTGATAAAAGTATGGAAACTCTAAACATTAAAGTAAACAATGAACTAATTAAGATCACCAATTGGCTCAACAATAACAAACTATCCCTTAATTATACCAAAACGTCTTGCTTATTAATTTCTCCTCAAGTAAATAATCTTGAACTTGTGGTAAGAATAAATGGAAATCACATTAAAATATCAGATGCAGTCAAATATTTAGGTATAACCCTACAACCAAAATTAAGGTGGTACAACCATATAAACATCCTATGCAAAAAGCTATCGCGAGCTTCCGGTATCATCGCCAAACTAAGACACTATGTGGATAACAAAATTTTACTAGTCATATATTATAGTCTCGTCCAATCTCACTTACTTTATAGCATATTGACATGGGGCTCAGAAAACACAACAACATTAAAACCTCTACAAACTATTCAAAATAAAATAGTAAGAATAATGTGCAAGGTGGATAGAACTAGTCATGTGACAAATAACTCTTTATACAAACGATTAAGCATACTTAAAATTAAAGATCTTTACAAAGTGGAATTAGCAAAGTTTTTTCATTCATATCAAAGAAACAAATTGCCCCAAATCTTCCAAGACTATTTTCAACCTGTAAAAAGCCTCCATAAACACTTTACCAGAAATTTGCACACTGATAAATTTTACTTACCTGCATGCACAAGCAATTCATTTAAATCATCAATATATTTCGAAGGAGTCCAAATTTGGAACAATATACCAATAAAATGGAAAAGATTTTCAAGCCAAAAATTTCTAAAACTTTATAAAAGGCATCTAATACAACAATATTTGTAATTGGAATTAATGTAACCATCATATACGTAACTTCGCTACAGTGATTGACGACATTTGTATTCTCGTAATTTTGCGGCAGTGGTTGGTAACATTTGCATACTGCACATATTGTGATGTTGTAATTTGATTTATTAGTGCATTTTTTTGTTCGCTATGTTTGACGTTTTCAACTTTGAAAAACCGATTTTTTTTTTTGCCATGTGTTATGTTAAATAGAGTGTAGCGACTTGATGAGCCCCAGGCTCTTTCGCATGCACGAATAAACTCTACTCTACTCTACTCTTATTATTTCGGCATACACAAAATGGGGCACAAAAAGATACTTAATTGCAATGTACCGTACCACATGAAACCACAATTCGATGTACACTGTGGATGAAGCGAAAGAGCAGAGCTTACCAGGTCAGCTTCACTCACAATCTTACCTCCCACTTGAAACATAAAAGAAACAAAGAAACAAACAAAGCAGCAATATACTGTACAAAGTACAAATTAGCAAGAAAAAAAAATTATAATAATAAAGCAAGCTGCATGAGCAGCAAAAATTATGCGTGCTGCCCCAGCCCTGCGGACACAAATGGCCGCAGTTCAGCAGCAAAGGCAGATGAGCGAGTAGCACTCTAGTAGTACCACTCACTCATCCACCCCCGCCACCAAACCGCTACCATCCACGCCCACCAGACGAAGACAACACACACAACCCCCGCTGCATCAAGTACGCCATAACAGATCAAATTAATAGCGCAAACAATCAAGTTATTAAGTAATAAGTTCTCGACGAAGATTTACAGTGTGAAGTTGCTATGCAGTTTGCAACGCTCTGCGATAATTACGCAGCAAATATTATTGAGAAAAGCAATAAAAAATTATAGCCTAATCTTAATAAAAATAAGAAATAGAGAAATAAAGGAACGCTATATACAAGATTAATGCTGACAATATGCTTTCTTTCCGAAAGTCATCAATTGCATGAAAAAATAACAAGAAGTTAGCATGCTGAGTCGAAATGTTAGCAGCTAGTTTCATGTGCAGCAACAAAAACAGCTTCAGTTCTCAAAATATTGGCGCTAGTTATATCTAACGAGCCATCTCTCAGAGGTGTACGTAGTCACCTTTTTTGGACTCCTGCTCCTGTTTTGACCAACCAGACTCCTGATCCTGCTCCTGGTCAATGACTACTTTTTATACTCCTGCTCCTGTTCAACTTCTGTTTTTACGCAAAAGTGTCTGTTTAGGAAGGGAAATGGACAAATAGTTCAGAAGCTATTTTATCGCAGCGCTGCAACTGCTCTGTGGTTTGTAACATTTCTAAGTACTTGGGAAGAAGCAGAAAAAGATCATTTGCTAACTAATGCTCATGCCGTGTTGAAAGTCAGGCACTTCAGAGATACTCAAGTTGTGTTTTCATATAAACACACTGCTGAATATCGCGACTTAAATTTTCATTTTGGACATGTGAAACTGTTCAAATGAATTCAATTCAACTTCGATGCGTACCGATAGCTACATGAAAGTTGAAAAGCAATTCAAAATTGTTGTAATGTACCAGTCATAATTAGTCGGTTAGATTAGGCCTGCCGCATGTGGTCTATCGTCTGGTACAACCCGCATCTAAATTTTAATTCAGTTTATCAGTTTATTTGCTAAGTGATTGCATTATGCTGCTAACATCAGAGCTTGTTTTACTAAGCTTGTTTTGCTTTTAGGTAGGCTATACTATGGCTGCTCTGCAAGATGCAAAATATGGGCTGTAATTATCTATCAATACCGATATGTTGGTAGAATTAAACTGCACAAAACAAGCAAATTATCCGAACCAAATTATAGCAAATTTTGAACAAATATCACAAGAATGCAGAGCTGGGCAGCCGCTACTTAAATAGAAGCGCCGCTGTCGCTGCCGCTTTTTGACAAAAAAGCAGCGGCGCTGCCGCTGCTGGAATTAAAAAAGTAGCGGCGCTTCCGCTGCCGCTACTGCACGCGAGAACAGCGGGCACTGCCGCTGCTTTAAAATTATGAAACTGCGAAAGTTTTTAAAAAAACTAAAAAGTTGCGATTTAAGTGAATTTTCTCAATCACAGTCAATGATACTTTCATGAAAAACCAATGCTGGTGATAAAAAACGCATAGTCACGGGAATCTGATTACTGGCGTAGCCGGGGAAGGGGGGCAGTAGAAACAAGGAGTGAATTTTAGTCAATGATATTTTCATGAAAAACAAATACTGAAGATAAAAAACGCATATTCAGAGGAATCTGATCAGAGACGTAGCTGGAGGAGGCAGGAGAGACAAAGAATCAATTTTCTTTTGCTATTTCTTTCGATCTGATTATTTAGCGGGCCAACAAGGCAAATCCTCGCCTCATAAAAAGTGATGAGGATACTTTCATCCAAAGCAAAATGACTATCATTGGATACTTTAAAACACACAATCGGGAGTAAGTACACGATCGAGAATGTGTAAAATCATTATGGCCTCCTTGAAATTTCACCTGGCTACGCCACTGATTTGTTATAAATCAATTTAAATAATAGTTATTATTTATCACACTTATTTTTACTAGGCCTACTATTTCTTATGCCATAGGCCTACTGTCTTTACCATTTTAGTATAAAATTTTCGTCGTGTTTTCATTTTTCACATATTTTTGTCACCACGTGCCGATAGTCAAGAACATTAGAATTGAAAAGACAATGCAGTTATTAGAACATACATTGATGTTAGAAAGATCGCAATGCAGCGAATAGCAAAACACTTGAATTACATGTGCGTACATTATAATCTATATAAGCACTAACTGAAGTGACTTTGGTGTTGTTGTTTTTTTTTTTTTCTTATGGGCTAATTCTTTCATTTCATGGTTTCGTTAGGTCAATAAAGTCAATTTTTTGATAAAATAAGGTCAATTTTTTGAAATTTTTAGGTCAATAAAAATCGCCCTACTGATTGCTGATTTTTTTCTCATTAATTGTCTCATCGAACAGACAATATTTTCGCTTTTTTTCCCTGAATAGGTCCTAGTATTAATGAGGTAAAACGATACAAGATACTCGAATCAAAGAAGTGAGAAGTCAAACCAGCGGATGGTATTACCGAAACGGATTTCTGATGGCGAGGTGCAGCTATGCTTATGAAACAGCAACTGTCAATCAGGATTAGTGTCTGGCGATGAGAACGATGAAAATGGTGTAAATGAATTAATGGAACATCGCTTGCGATCTCACGCTATCACGCTTCGTTTTACGTTTTCATTTGTTAATTTCATGGTATTAATTTCAAGCAGAGCGAGTTTAGATTTAAGTTGCGATTTCATTATTTGATTGCTGCATAACCCACAGTCTTCAAAATCAAAAATGTTTTTGCAGCAGCGGCAGCGTTAAGTCAATTATCTTTACAGAAGCGCTGCTGCGCTGGTCGCTACTCCACCTCCAAAAAAGCGGCGCAGCCGCTTTTCACTGTTGACAGAAAAAAACAGCGGCGCTTCCGCTACCGCTGCTAAAAAAACAGCGGCGCTGTTCAACAGCGCCGCTGCGCTCACTTCTGCAAGAATGCAGTAATTTTTCACTCCGCATCCTGCTCCTCCTCCTGCTACAATTGGAAACTTATGACTCCGGATCCGGCTGAAACATTGAAACCCTTGCCGGAATCGACTCCGGTACTTCGGTTTGTGTACATCTCTGCCATCTCTAGTCCTTGGAGCCGGAGCGGATTTGGAGTCAGTTTTTTGTGACTCCGCCCATTATTCTAATAGACGCTTCTCACACTAACGCTCAATCAAGCGTAACGAAGTGCTGTTTAACTAAAAGTTGTCATCAAAGCGAGTTCGCATATAGTAAACCATAGTAAAATCGCTGTTTTGCGTTGTCTTTTTTGTTGAAATGAAAGCTATTTTGTTGTGCAAAACAAAAGATATTTATTTATTAATGTTTTATGAAACAGTTAAAGTCAGAAATTTTTTTTTAAATTTGCTTTTGACGCCCGTGGTTCTGGTATTTGTAAACTGGAATTACGTTGGGTTGTCTAAACCATAAGGAGCGCGTAACTTCGCTCTTTCAGATTCAGACTTGAAATTTTTCTTGATTTTGTCTTCAAGATTGCTTTGCTAAGAAACTCGTGCAAAACCTTTGCTGAGGATAGCTTTATTTCACAAGTCGCTTTCATGTTTTGTATGGTTAAATTGTTTACAAATTAATTACATTAGTGACAATGCAGATCGCAGAGTGCTTAATTATTAAGTTTGTGCTTTAATTGTACTGAACCTAAATGAATCGTAAAGCTTAAATAGTGTGCTCTGCAAGTAAGTTGAAACTCATTTAATATGATTATATGAATGATGTCGCAGTTAAAGAGTTGCCAAATGCCTACGTAGCTGTAACGGTAAACACTAAACTCCACAAAAATATACCTTACGCAGCTAATACTTTTGGTTTAAGATGATATTTATGTTCTATCACACATTTACAAAGCAGTACACTCACTAATGTAAAAAATTTTGCCGTTGTTATATGAAAAAACCAGGGAGTCGAACCGTTTGATTTTTCCGGTTTAGGTTCGGTTTGGGTTCAACAGCGATTTCAAATTTCGGTTCAGTTCCGGTTAAGGTTCAGATAAATTGAAATGGTTCGGTTTGGGTTCGCTCCAGCAAAAAATATTTCAAAACCGGTTTATAAAGTTTCGGTTCAGGTTCACAGTAAAAAATGGTATAATTCTAGTAACACAATTTGAAAAATGAAACGTGCAACGCAGTTTTTTTTTGCATTGACAGGCCAATATAATGCATAATTTTAACTTTCAGTAAGGCCAGTAGGGATGTGCCGAGTCGAATCCGAGTATTAATTGATACTCTACCGAGCATTAAAGCATTTTGGAGGGAATAGGGGGTGTTTCTGTTAGTTGTTGTGTTTTTGTTTGTGTATTGCCAAGTAAGGAGGCAGCTGACCAGGTGGCCTCCAGATCTATTTGCTTCTTCTTGCCGAGTAAGCGTTTTGGTGTATAACAATTTCCTATGTTACGCATTGTTAATTTCATGCTATTTGGTAAATTGAAATTGATTTGATCTCTGACACAAACCGTAAATGTTGGCTGTGGAAAACTGAAACGATTCACCCTGTCCAGTGTCACCATGTCCAATTTTAGCTGTTAGTGGGCTTGAGCTGGTGGCTTATGGTTCTAGTTTCTGAATTGTTGATGTCTTAATTACATTCTTACCTATGCCATCAAAAAAGTGAAATTCAGTATGAAGCGTAGCTAAACCAGAATCAAGAAATGTGGGTCCCAAGCCCTTGAAAATTGGACATGTAGGCAGGGTATAGATTAGTTAAAATTTGTCTAACTTTCAGTTTAGACAGTGGCTATTTGTACAGGCCTGCACAAATAAGCTCTTTCTTTTATGATCCCTTCACGTTCTTTACGATTGTATGAGAGCGTGACAAAGTAATAAAATAAACCAAAGAGACAAATGTTACGGGCCCGTAAAAATAGCCACTGGCCCACTTCCTTCGGTTCATTTTCAGGGATTTATTTGTTTCCATAGCACAGTAGTGCTGATAGGCTGGGCTTATTCGCAGTACGTGCAGTGTGGCTTGTTCTATCACCAGCTTACTCAGTGTTAAAGAAGTCCAAGAGGTGAATTAAATCGATATAAGATCAGTTTGGAATTTTCATAAACCTTGTGCCATCAATAACAGGCCATGGTAAGCTGTTTTTCTGAATTACTGGTAGATATTACTGAATATTCTATGTTACTTTGATTTTCTACCATATTTACCAATATTAGAAAGAGTTTTGGTTTCTACAATACAAAATACTCACCCTACTGGTGATAAAAAGTTCAGTTGGTAAATTCCAACAATGGAAGTGCCACTTGTTTTTCTGCTGTGAACGAATAATGTTTTTACTCATTATTTTTCCCACTTCAGGGTCGTTCACATAAACGACGTTGGCTGCAGTAGCAAAACTATTACTAATCCTACCCCAACCCAAGTCTAACCCTCTTGAACGAGCTTGCCAATTCACACATAATAGCTTTCAATTCATATATAAATAACCTACTGGAGAATTACTTAACGTTTTTGGTATCATACAACTGGAACGATCCTGAAGTGGGAGAAATTATGCATAAAAACATGATCTGCTTTGGACATGCAATGCAATTGCATAGTGCTAATTCAAACGCCGACTTGAGGGCTTGCAGCCTTAAGTTTTGGTTATGTTGTTTGATTTGGTACCGGTAGATCCTGTGATATGCACAGAGTAAAATCAAATCGTAATAAATTAAACACTTTAATATTTGATTTGAAATTCTATACCATATTTATTCTGTATTAGTTGTTGCATTGTAGCAATGTTAGCTGTGACTAAAATGGTCAACTTCTCATGAGGTGTTTCATGTTGCCGTGTTAGTGGATAAAATAGTTCACGAAATAGCAGCAGTTTGGTGAAGCAGAAATCCATCCAAAAGTTTTTAGTGCAAGACTTGTTTACAATGTATTATATACTATATATCTGTTGGTTCCCTTTGCTGACATTTTGGTGATGGGTTAAAATAATACTAAACCACCATCAGTGCCAACTTGTTATCGTACGTTTTCACTTGTTACCGTACGTTTGGTGCTCAGTATTTCAAAGATATCTTATTGTTTTTAGTTATTTTATTCTTTCTTTAAATCGTTGGTTGGAAAAGATGTCGTTGTTGAATTGAAGAATGATTTAAGTATTTGTGGGACTCTGCATTCAGTTGATCAATATTTAAATATTAAATTGACAGATATTAGTGTCACTGATCCAGAGAAGTATCCTCACATGGTAAGTGTGAATGATCTGATTTCACGTTGTGTGTTTCCTGGAAGATTGACTGCTGTCATGACTTGCTACTAAGTTTTGCTGGACACAGTGTTACCAAAGGTTCACCGCTGCTGCAGTATTTCTTCAGAGCTGTGCTGCTCAGGCTCGAAGCTGCAGAGAGGGATTCTGCCCATCATTACGTGCTTTAGCACAGACCTAATAGCATAAGTTAGTACGTAATAAAGTTTGTCCCGAACAAAAGTGAAACTATGCTTCAACAAGCTTTACCGCATTCAAAAACTGGGCGACTGGCTGTAGTTGTTGATGAAGAACCCAATTAACTTTCCAATGCGAGGGTCAAGCTTCCGATTGTTGCCATTTTTTCAATTATTCATGTTAGATCATTTAACCAAACTTCAATCAGAGTAGTGATGTACTGATGCCTGTTTTTACCAATATATCGGCTTTTTTTAGCATTGGACGATGCAAAGTTGAAATTTAAAAGACCGCTACACTTGTTTTATCGTGTTAGTAACATTCGCACAATTGCAGCCTTACTTTACCGTTCTGATCAGTGTTAATTGCGCTTGGCTAAAATGTAGATCAATTACGGCAATGCTCGCAACCTCGAACTTCTAAACCTGCTTGAACGCTTTGATGAAAGCTGTGTACAGGTGTTAATAGGAATAAAAATTTTCCCATAAAAAGACGCCATTGCTCTAACCTTTTAACTTCTGTTAGGAGCGTTACTTCGATTTCCGCAGACTTTCCTCTTATCATTGCTACTTTAATTGTACTTCCAAAAACACAAATGTACAAATTCGTGTGTGCTCGAGATTTTGGGTGCAGTATAGTTACTTGACTTCGGGCGATACATCGGTTTTTCTGATGTTGAACGTCGGTATCGGACATCGGTACATCCCTAATTCAGAGTTAGTACCTGTAGGGGAAGATGGGACACCTAACTTTAACTGCATATTTCTCCCTATGCATTTGCATTAGCGTGCTAAATTTTACATCATAGGTGGGGCATGTGATGAACTTTGCTCAACGTAAAAAACATTGATGTTACTAATTGTGTTAACTATGAAATGGCTAAAACAAAAAAATTCTGCAGGTCCCTTCATACAAAACTTAGTTTGCTAATATCGAACAGTCGATTAGCTTGAAATTAAGTCTTGAGGTTGACGCCTGGAACTAGTATTTTTTATAGTCGCACACTAGGAAAAAACATTTAACACGATTTTTATGACTACTACAAAGTGGTAATAAGTTTTAAAGTTGGCATTCTTTTTCGATATCGTTTACATCCCAAGATCCTCTGTTTGATTTTCTTTTGTTATTCATATCAGCTTAATTAGCACCTCTTACATCAAAAAGTTTTCTGAAAATAACAGAGCTATTAAGTCACCTAACCTGTATGATGTTTTGGCTCACAGCCAAGGTTTTTTAAGATGGGACACCCTGTCCCTTCTTACATAAACTGACAAGGTTAAATAATATGTTTGCCACGAACAAATTACTTGAGCAATTTCCTTTACTTTTTATTTTTTGGAAACCACTTTCCCTGTGTATTTGTATCCGCATTTAATAATAGTCTAATCTGCAGCTTTTACCTAAAGTAATAACCTCAAGTACAAAACTAAAATAATAAAATATGGTAATGTCCCAACTTAAAAGGTGTCCCATGCTACCCTACAACATGTGTTGTCTAATATTGACCCTGGGTGATCCTAAACTGCAACTGAGGCATCATGGCACTGTGGAAACATTAGGAATAAAATACATTTTGTATGCACCTGGTGTTATTTTGTTGGGAAACTGTCGTTCTGACAATTTTTTACGCAGTGAGGTATGTTGGTATTACTTTTTTCAGTTGGGGGTAAGAGCCTTTTTCAGCCAGTGATATTTTTGCTCCTGCGCAATGCAATGAGAAATATTGCTGTTTGTGAATACGTCCCTTAAGGTGATCGAGTTACGAAACTTGTGTTAAATTCTATTTTTCAGCTTTCAGTAAAGAATTGCTTCATTCGCGGCTCGGTTGTTCGATATGTTCAATTACCAGCTGATGAAGTCGATACGACGTTGTTGCAAGATGCAGCAAGAAAAGAAGCAGCGCAAAGCAAGCAGTAATCCAAAGATTTTAAATTAGTTCAATCTACAGAACGATGTATGCCGAAATTATAGAGAGCGTGGTAGCACGGTTGAACTTGGTTTCGGAAATATTTTCTTTTTGCATCTATTTTTTTTTGAACTTTTTAATGTTAACTCAATCGAGAGCCTGCTTGCATTGCCACTACTTCTGTTGTGAAAAGTTGGAGCAAACCTGCCGTTTTTAAAAGTGTTTTTATCTGGTTGCATTGAGAGCATTTTCTGAAGTGAATTGACTGCTTTTACTTTCATTGGCAGTTTTCGCAAAATAGTCATTATCTCCTAATCGTAGACCTAACCACCGTTTAACAAGAAAAGTTATGGTAGTTAATACAATGCGGGTCACTTTTTCTTCCCAAGGATTTTGACCGAGAGTTGAAGTTCTGCCTGCGAACCACAATGGAACACTTAAAATTGCGATGTAGGCTATGCCTTAAAAAGGTTGTGGTAATGTCTTGTGAATTTGGCTGCGATATGTATCAAGTAAATAAACATTTGTTGCCCGTAAAAAGCTTTTCTACTTGATCTTTTTGGCAAGAAGAACCCTGCACAGCCAACTCTAAAACAGACCGTCAACTTTATTAGATGCGTAATTAGCGTATTACATGAACACAAAAACAAATGAACGTGTGTTTCTATACAAACGTTAAAAATAAAGGACTTTGGTGTACAACATGTGTAATAAATCAGTCAGGAGAGCAACTCTTTTCCTAATTGCGCAAACTGTACTAATAAGACTCATCTGCACAATGGTTTACGTTTGCACACTAAGAGATGCCTAAAACCACAGCAGCTTCAGTTATCACACTGATGACAGATTTCAACGTTGAAAAGTGAGCAATTACGGAGTTGATTGGTTCATTATGGCAAGTCGATACACGAGAATTTCCAAATTATGCCCTGAAATCGAACGCAAACCTCCCATACAACCCTTGCATGGTCAGCGCTGCACGTGGTTTGTTGTATTAAATAGTAAAATTGTAAAAAGACAAAACATTGTAGAAGAGTAAGCAATATTTAAAAACGAAATAATTTGTAAAGCATCAGAGAGAAAGGATTAATCTTGGGGATTTTCATGTTTTATGGCTAACTTCACGACAGTGTGGCAAGGCGTCCTCACCTATTTGGCAATTTCCTACTTCAAGGCGGCAGACAGCACACAAAAACGTAATACTATATAAAACACTTTCACTAGGTCTCTGTAAAAAAGTTACGTGAAGAAATTTATCTCAATATATGACGTCGGCACGTAACCATCGACGTCACCGCGCATAGCGCGCGTCCAGCCGTCGCCGTTGTCCGCCTCGATTACAGAAAATGATTCGCCAACTTTCATGCAGAGAGCTCCATCCGATGTCGCTGCAAAATATTGCAACAAAATGGAAACTTTTCATTGCGAAACCATCAACTTCGCAAAGATCCTGTTGCAAACACGGTTGGGGTTGCGCCCAGGCTTTGTTGCGTATTCGTTCTGGCAAAGGCTAACTGTCTCTTTCGTCTCGTTCTTACCTCCTTAATAGTTCTTTCATACAACAAATCTTCGTTATTGTCTTCACCCGTTTAATATAGCTTGAAAGGTGCGTCTGCTAACAGTCGCTGACAGCTTAACGTGCACAGTAAAGGAACAAATGACATAAAAGAAAAAAATAAGACCGAAGTCACACGAGCAAGTCTTTTTATACCCGATTCACGCTTGAGATGTTAGCGTTAAGCACTAAGCGGCGTTCGAACGCTATAATCCCATTAAGTTCCGTAGTACGGGACAGCACAGTTTTGGACTCTTAGCCATCATTAACCACGCTCTGGACAAACTACATTCATATATCTGAATTTCTATGGCAATGTGGTTCGATATTTGCAGCCGCAGGAACGTAGCTTCGAGCAGCGCCATTTGCTACTACTGACAGTCAAAAATCATCAGACCGGCTAGTGGAGCCTTGCGTCATCCACTATCACCACCTCACAACAAACTCACCATCGAAATCATACAACGCCACGCAGGTTCCGATAGGTTCCGGTTCTTCGTCGAAATCGTCGCCGAAACTTTGCTCGTGTTTTACATGTCTGCATCAGCAAAAACACATTCGACAATTCAACCCAACTAACTGCTTTATCAATCTCGAACTAAATACAAGCTCGAGAAGAATAAATGTTTTGAAAAAAAATAAAGAGATCCCAGCTGCAAGGGACGCTCTGCCTTGATAAGACGTAATTTCTATCATTCAAACCGGAGCATCTCAACAAATAACAAAAAAAAGGGAAATCACTCCTCGCTAGCAACGTTAGCCGAGTGGTTGGTGCATTGGGCTCCGAAGCTGGCTTCGCGGGTTCGATGCTCAACGAGGTCATCTCCATGATGCATGTACCTCACTACCACCTAAATCCTAACCTGCACATAAGTGGCTTGAAAGAAAAAAAAAAAAAATTCGACTGCAAAAACCGGTGTTCTTCACGAAAAGGTCTTTTACCGCAAGCCTAGCTCTGCCACGTGCAGGAACTGACATGAACAATTGCGGAGTGAATTGCACATTTGTGTTGCAACCAAACCCAGTTCATTGAGCACTAAAATGTTGCCAGAAAGATAGAATCGGAATGCATCACCGAGCAATCTGCGACTGAGAGTGAAAAAGTTCACTTGGTTGGTAAAATTGTAGAAATTTAGCTGATTAAAATTTTTGTTGAAAAATTGTGGAGATATTTTAAGTCTCACGTATTTTGTGGGTAAGCACATTTCAATCATAAACGTAAGTGTCAAGCAGGGTGGCTGGGGTAGTTGTTCAAGACATCGGCGCGTGAGGTCAGGGTTAGATTCCCAGGCCGGTCACATCGAGGATGTCAACGGCGCGCCATCACTGCGATGTTTTTTCGGAGCTGTGTAGCCAGGCACTAAGCCACGGAGATCCGCCTCTTGTCACACGTTTTGGTGTAACACTGCGAGTGTAACGAAGGTTGGGTGGAAATGTGGTTAGAATTACCTGGGAGAATGCGATGATTCCGATGTTGCTTCTTTCGACGATGAAATGATTTTAACAGGAGACTGTTGTCCTCGCTGACGGTCTGGAGCGGTTTTAACTGAACCGGCAGCTTCTGCTTGCCAAGTCTGCAAGAAAACAAAGTCTTCACGAAGATTGAACCGGGACTTCCCCAAAACATGGCATGAAACATAGAAACAGTGTAAATAATCACCAATCGACCAAACATTCTTGGAAACTTTCGTTTTAAATGGAAAGTAAAAGCTTCATTAATCAGTCAGCACGTGCACCCAGCGAACTGTCGTAAGTTTTGTGTCGCACTAACGTAAAATACCAGTTAACTAATGATCAAACCAAACAATTTAAAGACTTATACAACAAACTATCAAAAATTTTTTCATCATTGAAACAGCAGCATTATCGCGATAGGGCTTGTATGCAATCATCTAGGCGTGAAATTATCATGAAAATTTTAAGCAGAAAAATATTAGGCCTATCACTAAAATCGCTTTTTGCGAGGTGGAGTTGTCAGCAAATGTCCAGGAAAAAAAGATTCAAAAACGTTTAAACTTAACTGTAAACCCCAGCGTCAAAGTGATCCATTGATCGCAGCTGGTAATGCAGCTCATAGTAAAGGTTAGGATTTTCGATACTTTGATTCTAGAAAACGATTTGGGCAGCGAAAATTCAGTTTTTATCGCAGAGACATTTTCTAGCAACCTAGTCCAGTTTCTCATTTTATTTGACCGATATTTTAAAGTGATTAACAATATGATATCCCGCAGTACAAGCCGCGAAAGAGTCATTTCTACGCCAAAATAAATTTTAGTGAAACAACGTTTTGCAGCTATTAAAAAAAAACATAATAGAATGATGCAAGCAAGCATCGGAACGTCTACTCTTAAAAATGGAATAGAATGAAAAATCACGTATTATCAATCCGCGCTCCATTCGCTAATCACATCACTACCAAGCGAAAACACATCGCAGAAATTTGCCTCAGCCGGTTGCACAAAACTTCTGAAGTATAAAACAAGGAAAAATGAAAACTAAAGTTTCAGATGTTTCCAATCTCAAGGCACAAAGGGAAATAGTGGAGAACAAGTTGGTACGTTAGCTGGTTGGAAAAGGCACATAGAGGGATTCTCCCACAGTAAGAGTGGTAACCAGACGTCCGGCAGCTCCAACGCGAGCTCATTGCAACGTTGTGATTGCTTTCTTCTGACAGGAAGATAAATACGCAAACTACAATGCAATCAGCGGGACAGAATTGAAAAACATAACGCATTGCAATAATTCCGAGATAAAAATGGTCCGAAATCCTAGCTGTCCCTGCTCAGGAATTGATCCAACGGTCTTCATTTCATAACTTACAGACTATGTATCCAACGGTCTTCAGTTCATAACTTACAGACTATGTATCGTGAACAAACCAACGATAATTACTGACGGGTATTTAGCTCGAAAAAGAAAGCGGAAAAATGAACAAGAGAAATTTGGATGTGTTCCAATCCCAATCAAGTCTCATAGTCATGCTCGCAGTTATTTCCTGCAACAATGTTCAGCATGTAACGACCACAACGCTCAAATCAACCACAGCCAAGAATTATTTCGCTAATTTTTGTTTTGAAATAGCGGTGGGGTACTATGACGTAGTTAGGCAATTTGCTTGTGACGTAATTCCTTCCTTACTAGAAGATTATTATTTATTAATTAACGAAATAAAATGAAACGTAGCGATGACGTAACTTCCACGAAAACAATCATTCAAGTTGTCATCCTACTGCTCCGTTGCCAAGAAAACGTTTCTTGACAAAAATAAAAACTTCGAGCGTACAGCAGCGCTCAACTGTGACGTCATGTTAACTGATGCGCGACGAGGTAGTTCCACAACTAGTTGTTACAATCAGCAAAATTTTCTGGTGATCATGCAAAGCTCATCAGTCCGGCGAATTGACTTGCTGGCAACTCAAACTACGCGACTTACAAAGCTCGGTAAACGCATTGATGGATGATTGTTGCCACTCTAATTTGACCACAATAACAGAGAGGTGGTGTCTAGAACACCAGACCGGTTTCCATTATCGAAACGCTGCTGCAACGGAACGCTTGTTTGTTTCTTTACATGACGTCGGTGTCACGCTGGTTTGACGCCAAAAGCAGCAACTTGAAACGTAAAAAGTAGGGGTAGAGAGCAGTAAGGGATGGGGAGACTGGGGATAGGGCTACATAATGTTGGGGTTGGTGTGCACAAAGATAAATTTTAAAACAAAAAGTCCGCCGCATTGTCTCAAGAAAAAATTGTCATTTCAAACACGACTAGCGAATCGACATCTAGGTGGGAGCACGGCGGGATAGAACTGGAAAGCCCTTGTATTCTAGACTGGTAAGCAAGGTCACTGTAAGTGTATGACAAATGAAAGTATTTCTACAACCTTAGTGAAGTTGTGTATAGTACAAAATCAGCTGCAACCGAGCTTTTTTTGAACAAACAACGTTTAAAATGTTAATTACACAAACCGACGGTGACGCTAAAACTAGGCAAAAGGTTATAATGCGGATGTCATCAGAACTTCTACAAAATTTGATAAAAATTAACAGTTGAACGTTCACGCATGTAGACAGCAATTTTGCAGTACTACTGGGGGTTGAACAATGGTTCCTTAAGTTCTTGGATGAAGCGGACAATCGGTCGTCCGTGGGTTTTCTCGTTCCACGTTCTTCGGAAGGTTAGGGTTACCACTCACTCGCTTGACGTCGCCTGAAGCAAGAAGAATGTGCAACGAGAAGAATCTCGGAGTGTTCACAATTACCTGTTTTTACTCTTAGATCAGTTCTGCAACTGTGTTCAAACCACCGGGTTAACATCGCAACACTAGTCTCGCGATGGTTAAAAGGACATCAGAAGAAAACAGCCTTCGTTACCACAGCAACATTATGTTTTGTTTTTGTTTTTTTACAGCCTCAACAAAACGTAAAGTTGCTGTATCTTTGTTTCAACATGAAAGCAACAAATTCTCACGGAGGTTTCACGATTTTTGTGAATAAGCGAAGCAAAAAGCAACGTTGGAATCAAAATTAAATGAAACAAAAACCATGCGAAATAAAATAGAACCGAAACCATGCAAGCATACAACATTAATCAAGCTCATGCAATATTACGCATGCGACAAGCAACGCAAATAGAGTGAAACACCTGCATTGACCAGGAGTGTTCAGTCAACTACTAAGGAAACTGTCGAAAAATAAAAAAAAATTCCTGACATAGATAAAAATAAGGAAGTAGCATACAGTGATAATCCGTTTCGAGGTGGCGCATCTACTGGCGGCTTTGTTCAAACCAGACCCACTTTCACAAACCTCAAGTTGCGCTATTTCACCGTGAAGTTTTTCCAAGTGCGACGCCGAAGTTGCCAACTGTCCACTGAGGGAGTCAGCATCACCCATCGACGGGTTTCTGCGATAAACTTCTTGCATTTTCAACATTGCTTTTCTATATAAACAAATTACAACGTCATTGACTATGACGTCGCAACGTCATGGACTATGACACCACAACGTCATCAACTATGATATCACTAAAGCGACAATTTCAAAGAAATATTCAACGTCATAACAAAGCAGTTTATCATACAAAAATAGACTAGCATGATTGCATAGTAAATAGGAAACTTATATAGACGAGATATTTATATCAAGTTCAGTGAAAGAAGGTTTGAACCACGCTCCTATGATGACCTTATACTAACCAGTTTCTAAATTAAGAGAGACAATAACAAAATTCAGCATGGTCTTGGTGGGCATTGAAGCTTCAATAGAAAACGATGGATTACAAGCATCAAGCCAACAGACAACTACGTTTGATTAGCCGCTGATTGTCGGAAATATAAAATTTGGCTTCGACCTACCAGCACAACACATTATGTTTTCCTAAATAACCAGTCAAAAGGCGTGCACTTTTAATAATGCACTGACGCATCACAATACGTGACAAAAATAGAAGCAATTTTATTAAAACACTACGAGGTTAAAAGTGATATTTTTTGTAGCAGCGTGTTTCTGCGCTCATAAGTAAAACCCAGCAATTAAACAAAATGACTTGAGAATTTAATTGCCTTAATTACAGTAGCGGTGCACTACTACATCACATTACGGCTGAAAAGCCAATGCTTGATACATTACCGACACAGTAACAAAGGTTTCACAGACTAGACTATCGAGAAAATATGAATGCAAAATAGTTCCACTAGTAATAACGATGAAGCGCTTGTCATTACGGTCAATTGAACTTGCAGATCGATTTACCTGATGTCAGAAGATGCAAACTATGATGTCATACTTGACGTTATCAATCCTATAACATTCTCTGGCAGGTTTCCCATCCTCACCACGCCAACACAATTAGTCGAAATTTCAAAATCGAAATAGCGGAAGCTTACAACAATACCAAAAATGCACTAGAAAAACGTGCGCTGTCGCGAGAAATCACTACTCCCATCAGCTCAACACAAATTACGAAAAAAGTTCCAGTGAAAACACATCAAATTTCAGCATGAATTAAATCTTCATTATACTCGCGGCAATCCACCGAAGCGTGCAACGGGTGACGAGATCTTATCTCCTGGGCAACACAGCTCCGAAGAAAGGTCGCAACGGTGGCGACACTGAGCCGATTTGACCTGCCCGAAAATCAAACCCCAGACCTCCCGCATTGAATTAACTTGTTTGTATTGAGAGTTGAATGTTTGCTGCTGGGTTGATAAGCTAAGCATAGAAGCTGCCATTATTACTACGACTTATATATCCAAATAATTTATGCATTGTTGAAGAGCAACAAAGTTTACCAACAAAGATTTGCGTCAAATTGTTTCTCATCGACAGCAGAGCTGCGCAGTTCAACAATTTACAAAGACAAGCTCCTACCTTCCTTCCTCTTCCTTACTGATTTCTTTCTTCAATTCATCAATTGATTTTTGAAGTTTTTTTCTTCTTTGTTCTGGAGGTAAATGGGAATAATCTGGAGACTCTGCGGTCTACGGAGAGAAATTTGAAAAATAAACATATGGCCGGAACTGTTCCGGATCAGCCGTCAGCATCAAGAGCGCAACAATGCAAACAACACCAAATCCCAGCAAACCTCCTCATTTCCATGCACGGAGACCAGCCTCACACGAATAACTTGCTTACAAAGCACAACGAAGAAAACACTTTTATGGCAGCGGATTCTTAAGAAAATCATGTGAACACCAACGGGATTGATTGGAGGTAGAAAAGGTTCAAAGATGAAAAAAATAATGAGCTAAAATTTCATATTTACTATGTTTTATGATCACATCTGGTCAAAAAACAGCGCTTTTGTTGCAGCATTAACAAGTTTTGTCAATTTAAAAATCGAAGACTCAACTACGGCGACAACCAGAAACTTGCATTATATTGGTGGTAAATAAATAACCGACATTATATTTACGACTTCTTCTGGTCGAAAAAATTGCAGCTTAAAAAAATGCGTTGAAAAAAAAGTACAACTAATATAACACAAAACAGAATTATATCAGTTCAACAAGTTAACACAAATTATAAGAAGATAACTACAATATCACTTTGCTTTCTAACAACGTAACAAATTTGAAAGATATTACAACAAAATGCGAAACATGATCCGACCCCATAATCCTCCACTGACAGCTGAGCAACAAAATCATAGATAAGTCATAACAACCACGTGGCGGTTGTTTACAAAACAAACTGAAACAACGAAAAATATCAACAAGTTGATTTCTATCTACTAGGGACAATCTCAAAAAACAAAAGAAGCAGGCGTCTTGACACAAACATGACTTCACACAACAAGATATTCATTTCATCCAGGTAAAGATCAAGTCAAAAAATAGAGAAACAAGTTGGAGTGATTCTCGCAATGTTACGCTCGTGCTTCACTGTGCTACAAAATTTTGTGCGTTATTTTGATCATTATCTAGAGAGTTATCAGTTATACACCGAGCGAATATGAAATAATATTCATGCTCAATGACTGGCAGCATGCAAAAGCAAACCAGGCTGACAACATAAAAACAAACAAAACCATGCAAAATGTCCCGGGCACGACTTACCCCTGCCCGATCTTCGCTCTGCCCATGGTCCACTGTAACCTGGTCATATGGGTTTTCGTTTTTCTTGGACGAGTCTGACAACGGGACCAGATAATCGTCATTGGAAGCTGTGCCCATGAGGTCACAGGTTATCGGACCAGAGACTTCGATTTTGGGGGGTGTGTGATCATCTTTATTGGAGCGGAACATCGATTTTAATCGTTTTTTGTTGACCGGTATCGACATCCGAAATTCCAGTTTCGACCTCCCTTTCGAGCTCTTCCTTTGCATAACTTCCCCGCTCTCTTTATTATCAGCGTTCACACCTTCCACCGATGCGCTTCGATGTTCATCCGTTATTTTGCCCACTTTTTTATCGGATGCAACGCTCATCCCTCTCAGAGCGCTTACGGATGACAGAGTCCTGGATTTCTGTTGTGTTTCTTGCCTATTGTTTTCAGTTTCAACTTTCGATTCAGTCATTGACCTTTGATTTTTTTTCACATCCACAGGAGCAGGGGGAGAAGGAACAGAACCTGTCACCACTTTTTCTTTGGGTGGCTAGCGCAAGAATCGAAAATGTAAACAAGAAAAATGACATAATATAAACAAAATGTATTCGCACTGTTCGCACAATGCGTGATGACGAATATGCAAGTAGCAATACTTCATATTCACAGCCAATGCATTCAAAAAAAGGAAATTAAGAATTGCATTGTAAGCTTCCATGCTCGCTAGCACTGAAAAATTGGAGGTTTCACAAAAAAAAATAATGTTGAATTAACTACCAAAAATATTGCGTTAAAACACTTATACTTTCAAAATCGCAATGGGCTCAGTTTTACAAACTTTCAGCAGTTTGTCAGGTGACTGCCCAGACATATTTTGGTAGAGAAACATTAGAGGTAGACTAGTTGAAATTAACAGCGATATTACACCGAAGCGTGTAACGAACGGCGGGATCCGTCTCCGCGGCTCAGCGCCTGGGCAACACAGCTCCGAAGAAACATCGCAGCGATGGCGACACTGTGTTTGATTTGACCGGCTCGGGAATCGAAACCTGGACCTCTCTTGCACCGATAGCGATGCACGTCATCACCAAGCTATCACAGCAAATGTTAATGAAAAAAGATTGCAAAATTTGCAGCAGGAATTCTACCAACAGTTTTGCACCGTGGCTGTCAAAGTGATCGAGTTTCAAAAATTACAAACATTAACAAATTGAAACGAAACTGTCAAAGTTGAAATAAACTGAAGAGGAAATTTTTTGTGGGTCCCATAACATGCAGGGTATTAGCAGTAATCAACGTCAAACTACACATTAGTGACAGACAGGAAAGAGCGTTAGTGTTGGGTGTCAGCCGAACAACAAATTCCAAATTATGTAAAAGTTGAAGTCGTGAATTGAAAACCAAAATGATCCGAAAATTACACATAATTTAAAAATTGTAATGAAGAGATTGGATAATTAAACAGTAGTTGATTCAGAGTTACACAAAAATCCAACGTTTTTTTATCTTCAGTTTTAGAAAAACCAAACACTTAGTGCTGCTTACAAAAGGAACATAGCAACTACACTTAAATTGCTGCAATATGCTGCCAGACAAGATACGGGTTGCAAAGGACCCAATAAAACTGGGATTACTCGCCAGAATTTTGCAGTTTCAACCCCAATTAATAATAAGCAGAATTCATTGCCAACAAAAATATAAGATAATCACCTTAACTTTGGAAAGCTATAAATAAGGGACGAGAATAGCTCGAAGAGGAAAGATAAAGCCACAGCAATACTTGGGTCCACGCTTGGACAAATAGACAAGGCAGCTGTCATCATCAAAGTGTAAGCAAGACAGAACAAATGATAACAGTTGAATATATTTTGTCGAAACGTGTGGTTTTAAGAGTTACTGTACTTTTATTTTTATCCTTAATCTTAACATTGTAAACAGTAACCTAACTGTAACAAAATGTAAGCAATGAACAACCTACGATGGTTGGAATTTGCTACAATGCAAAGCTCGTGCAACAGCAATAGTAAAGTGAGGAAATGGCCTAATTTATTGAGTTGAAGCGGTGGTTAGCGCTTGATAAAATATGACAATGCATCGACGTAATAATGAACTAGCAATAAATATTCAAAATTTGATTAATGGATCATAATAAGGATCGCCCACGCTCTGATGCAGTAGAATAAAATTGATCAGATTTATGTACGTTAGCTTGAAAAGCTAACTACCCAGTACCCAGTCTTCCCATAAGCACGATGACAATCAAAGCATCGCAGGAAAATAGTGTTGTAAAAAATTAAAAAATTTTTTAAACTAGCAATCCAAGATCTGTTTCGTACTCACTAGGATTTTCTCATAATAACCTAGGATCGGAGAGTTTTCTAATTTGTTTCATCTTATGAAAACACAACCATCGGGCAGTTATCCTCTTGTACTGCAGCAACTTATTTATGATGTAAAGTAACAGATTCACAGTAGACTTAAGCAGAAGTATTATATTTGTAATTAAAAAGCGGCGAGAATTTCCAATCAAATTCTATCGGACATGCCAATAACTGGCTCACTTCTTCATCTTAAGTATTAACAACCTCACTTCATCAACTATCAAATTATTCATCTTCAAAGGAAGACACACCTCTCCCGCTTCAAAACTTACTTTTTTGTTTCCGAACAACCGACTCAGCCCTCCCTTCTTATTCGTTTGACTTTTAGCGTTGATAGAATTTCTTTGCGAGTTTTCCACACCATCCGCGCCGTTATTTCGTTGAAGATGAACTTGCCCGTAATCCTCAAACTCTTTATCCGAAGGAGGCAAAAATCCAGATTTTAATTTTTCGACAACCAGTTGAGCATCCTAAAGAATTAACTTGTAGTAGCAGCCTCTGAAATCAACACAAAGCAGTGATGATAGCGGGACCAGCGTCTCTTATTGCTGCATCGTCAACATGGTAAAGAATAAGATGAAGGATATGTAACAACGGAACAAGTAAAGAAGCAAGAAAACGACTGACGCCATGGCATGCAGCTAATTTGAACTAAAATTGCCCAACAGACAAGGTTAAGACTGTCTTGTAAAAAATCGATATTGACAAAACACATAAGTTGATCAAAACACAGATCAGAGCTAACAATGTGAATTACCAGCTGTGGATCGATGGCACCAGCCGCTTTTTCCATTCCTTCCAAGCACTTTTGTATCAACGGTTTCACTTTCATATCGATATTAATATATTCCATCATAAGTTCGCGATATTTTAATATTCTTCGCTCGTCTGCTTCTTTGTAAGCCTGTTGCATATTGTTTTGTCATAATCATTGGAAAAGATTAAACGTTTGTGGCACAATCGTCATCACAATGTGTTTCAACCTCCCAGTGAAAACGAGAGCCTGAGTCCGAAGAATAGTGAGGTGAACATGAGCTTGTGTTCCACGTCCAACAACCAGCCATTCAATCGCGAGCACATAATAAAGAAAATATCGCACGGTTAGCTCATTGCTAAGTACACTGCTATCGCCGCACAACGCCCTGGGTTCGATTCCCTGGCCGGTCAAATCGGACAAAGTATTGTCATCGCTGCGATGTTCCTTCAAAACTGTCTTGTCAAAGCACTAAGATGCGGAGATGGATCCTGCCACTCGCTACGCATAAAGCTATTTACTTGCACGTTTCTACTCACTAGAAATAGCTTGGGCATATTTGTATTAAAATGTTTTTCTTGAGCTTCATTGAACTTCTGCAATGCAGAGACATAATCAGCCTTGCAAGACTCCACGGTGTCTTTCTTCGCTGACCAGGCTTGACGAGCCTAAAACAAAAAGTGATGCACATGCTTGTGTACCCTGTCCCCGATGCACATGCTTGTGCATCCTGTCCACATTTCCAATTTGGCCCAAGACCTGTGGTTCTTGGTCCACTTTCAGCACCGTAACCAATTTTTTGATGCCATAATTGCGGCAATTACAACCAATCAGTGGAGGCCACGTGGCGTGGTGATGAACTAAACTATTATTGAAATACTTGCCTAGTTTTTTCACCAAACTTCATGCAAAGCTTTTCAAAAATGCTGCAAGTCCAAATCGGCATGACAACGATAACTGCTTGAAAAAATTCCCAATTCACCGTGCGATGCACTTATCCGCCACCCACCTTTTCAACATCAATTTTTGTGACATTTAAATCATTGTCCAACTTGTCGAAATATGCTTGCGCTCTCTCACACTCTTTCGATTCCTTCTCATATTTCTTTTTGATTTGTTCCATAGACTTTTCTTGCTGTTCAAGATCGGATTGCTGGTGGCGGCCATCTTGATAGATCTTGTAGCAAAACAGAATTTGCAATAAACTTTTCACAAAATAATGTTAAGTAATCACACATGAAAGAAGTTGAAAGAACTTTAGAAAATTACTGCAGCCATACGTTCTGTTACTTTCATACTTCATAACCATGAAAGTTTTCTAAAAGAAAAAAAAAAGTTGCAAGTTTAGTAGCAAAATCAAAAACTTGAATATGTTTCACAGCAAAGAAATATGATATAACCTACACGATAAAATCGTTAAAAGCTTAACAAACAAGGACTAGCTCGCACTACCAGTCTGCTACCTTTTTCTTTTCATTTTTCAGATCAACACAGAAACTTAACATCGCTTTGTTGATATTATTTATCATTTCTTCAGCAACAAATTCATGTTGGCCCGCAATATCGTTCAATTCAGACATTTGGATTACAAAAGCTTTGTGAGGTGAAAAACTGAAAAGAAAAGTTGAAATAGTATATGTGATGACATTTAACACTCAGCCGAATAAAAATCATAATCAATGACAAAGATCTAACAAGCTAAAATTTCACCCAAAATGTGGACTCGTTTCTTGAGGACAGATGTGACCACACTGGTTTGCCATTGCTTTTGTGCTTGGCCAATCCTCCATGCTACCTGACGCCTGCGTCAAGTGCCTTAAAAAGAAATTCAGTAATTTACTTGTTCCAATCCAAAAAAATTGTTGCAAGTATCAAATAAAAATCCATCAGACCCCCTGAAGTAAGAACTTGAAATAAAAGGTTTACTGACGTCAATTAGAAGAAGTTAGGCCTCAGCCAAAGATCAAAGCACCTCGACATTCATTTTGTAATTTGTTAGTTAAGTTTTTCTCAACAACTTTTAAAAATACAAACTAAGTATACCCACATGCTCCTCTCCTCTTCTTTTTTCTTTGGTTGATAACTTTTCACCAGTTTCCTTAATTTCTGAGCATAATCCAGTTCTATCGCACATCGTTCTTTAACAAATTTAGCATATTTTTCATTAAATTCTATTCCATGTTGGTGATGTTTATCAACGCTGTCAAATTGATCCTGAAAATAAAAATCTTTTTTTTCTCTCTCTCTTCTCAAACCAAGGGTGGCTGCTTGACTCGATGACCATCAGGTCAGATTCAGATTCGTATATTTCTTCACATTACACTACATTAAATCACTTTCCACATAACAGTAACAAAAATCAGAATTGACAAATAGCTACAGAAAACAAGTGTTGAATAGACTAACAAAATCAAAAATAGGAAAGCTGCAAAAAGACCGTCTGAGGGTCGTCAAGTCAAGCAGCACCCTTATTCTTAAGTTTATTCAATTTTTATATTTTTTGAATTTAGCTAGCAGTGAGTTTAATGTGGGGTTGATCAGTACTCATCTATGAAAAAGTTAAATTATAGTCATCTTAGAAAGTTTAATATGGGGTTGATCAGGTCCTTCGCAGTCTACCTGTCACCGAAATGCTGTGTTACTGCTTTTGTTTTGAATTGTGTTTATTGTGCTCGCTTTGTGTCTTGGTGACAAATCTGAATATATTAATGTTTCTTAATATATTTCTGAATATATCTGCATCTGAATATATTAATGTTTGAAACCAACAACTGGTATATAGCTACAGTAATATCATCGTACGACTTTCAAAAAAGTAAACTCAATAAGCCAATGTTCAAGCTTGGTCTGAGTGACCAAATAGGCCTAGGCCAAAATTTGTTGGACTGGGCCACTATGCCAGGTAGACTGTACACCCAAAAGCCCAAAAGCAAAACCACTCACCCAGAGTTCACTTCCCCAATCCATCAATCTGTTTTCTAGTGTGTTGTGCAAGATAATTCAACTCCAACTGCGTGAGGTTAACAACCATTCAATTATATATTTAAGATTTCATTCAGTTACAAATTATATATCAATTGCATGGACAATCAACTGCAAAAGAAACAAAATCCAAATTAGAACATTCAGCTTTCGTAATTTAGCTGCATTTTTTTTTTTTTGTATATAATGTAATTTTTTTGCTTTCATAATTTAGTTGCAGTAACCTGGTAACTTGAAACATTGAATAGGGGTATTAGAGTACTTCACAGCTTTAGGGTAGGGATGTGCCGAGTCGAGTCCAAGTACTTGGCAGAGTAATAAGGCATTACTCTGACTCAGCCGAGTATTAATTGATACTCGACCGAGTATTCAACCATTATCATTTTGACCTTTTCTTTGCTTTGTATCCGAATTTGAGTCGAAATTAGAACTTCTACGGATGTGATGACCTTCTTTTTTTTTTTGCTCTTTACCTAATTTTGAGTTCATAATGTTCACGCCGTAGATACTTGGATTCGGACTTGGCTGAGTAATGTCGTAAATACTCGTTACTTGGTGAGTCTGAGTAATTTTCCTTGAGGTACATCCCTACTTTAGGGGAGGGAGGTTGGGAATAGGATTTGAAACAAAGTTTAACATAAATAGGCCTATAAAGAGAGCAATTTCCCTGTTTATCGTTAAATGCAATTACATACATTGAGTAGCCTAGGCCGAAAAACATCTGTTTCAAACCTAACTGCAACCCCAACTTGAAACATACCCAATCTCCCAATTCTAAAATACAAATTAAAATGTTTCTCAAGCACAACTGCACAAACCTCAAAGAGTTTCATCCTAAAACAAACTCCTAAATAATAAAATTACAACACAGAATTGTTATGCGACAAGCAAATTTCATCAATAGACAATATCAACATCAAAAAATAGAGACTTTCCGAACTTCAACTTTTTTCACAATAATGATACCTGACAGATAAAAAAACATAAAATTACAGACATTTTCAAATACTTGCCAAATATCAATATCATATCTGTATCTGCTCATGCTTCTGTGTGCAGTTTAAATAGAGTAAACATTGATGTTGCAAAATAATTAGTCATATATTTATCATAGGCTATACTGCTATATACTAATATCGGTACTGCAAACAAGTTATAAAACCATTCCATCTTACCTTAGCCAGACCAGCAACACTGATGAATTTCAATACCAGGGAACACAACAGAGCAGTAGGCAGCAGTAGGCTTTATCCTATATCAGCACGCCACACAAAAAAAATGCAACCACTCTGAACACTTGTGTATGATGCCCAGTCAAGTCAAGATTTTATTCAAGTACCGGTATTTCAAACAAAATTGATAGAAACGAAGCAGTTTAATCACAACTTGGCCAGGAATATAGCCTAGCCAATAAAAATACGTACCAAGGTACCAGTACCAGTAGCCTACCAGTATCTGAATAATGTTAACACAAAAAAGGTTAGGTAGTGTCTCAGTGTCTAGAGCACCAGATTGGTTTTCATTACGAAAACACTGCGGCACTGGACTGCTTGTTTGTTTCTTCACATGACATTGATGTTCTGCTGGAATAATGTCTTGAGCAGTAACGTGAAACGCTGAATAAGCCTAGGGATATTAGAGTACTTTACAACTTTAGGGTAGGGAGGTTGGGGATAGAGACCTATAGTTAATGCAACTTAGGTAGGGTTTTACCATATTTTCACAATGCAAAAGGAGGACAGGTTCTTTGAGGGTCATTACGTCCGCAGATGTCCAATTTTCCGCCCAAAATCAAGTGAAGACCAAAAAAAAGGTCATCACATCCGCAGATCAGTGACGCACCCATTTTGCAAAGGGGGACCACAACAGGAGGTGCAGGGTTGAACCCCCCCAGCCGCCAATGAATTTTTACGGTTTTCACATAAAAAACACTCGTTTTGGCGCACTTTTTATCGAAAAGGGGCATGCAGTGAGTGCAGTCACTATGGACAATGCAAAAATATTTTTGCAGTTTACATTAGGCCTATATGTCTAAAAGCAGAAGCTTGGCTAAAATAAGTGAAAGTACACAGCAACCATTGTTACTTTGAGAAATTATAGACTGAAAATTAGGTTTGACATCTTATTACAGGGCCAGGGGTGGGGCCATGGCACCGTGGCCCCCCTGCGTGCGCCTATGCCGCCGATGTCCAATTTTTCGCCCAAAATCAAGTGAAGACCAAAAAATAGAAGGTCATCACGCCCGCAGATCGTAGTTTGTCCTGCAACTTCCCAAAATTTTTCATGGAAAAATGATTTGACATGCTTTCACTATGTATAATGCCGAAAAGGAGGACATTTGTTTTTTGGTTGAAAAGGAGGACATGTCCTCCAAAAGTAGGACGTATGGTAAGCCTAAACTTAGGGGTTGGTGTGTAGGCTACAAAGAACAATTTCAAAAGAAAAAAAAACTACAGGTAGACTTAACCCAAAACCTAACCTAATCCTACATAGACCTAACCCCTTTTTCCCACATTATTTTGTAAATTACATAATATTCTTATTATATTTTATTGGCAAATGCCTTTTAACTGTTATCACCTTGCCTTGCTGCACAGCAGAGATGTCCGGAGTCGCTTTTTTGGGACTTTGATGACCCTTGTGGTCTTTTCGCTGTCTCCTCGTCAAGTAACTGCACCGGGTTTGATATCATACGATGATTATGCGCAATTCTGTATATATTTGGCTGGACGCCGTTGCTTGACAAATAAAATGATTTGATTTGACTCCGATTCCGATCCTGCTCCAAAATTACAGAATCCTACTCCAATCCTGCTCCTGTTTACGCCAAAAATCAAAACTCCAACTCCTGTTTTCACTCCTGTTACTCGGAGTAGTTTTGCAAACTTAACAATCACAACATTATCCAAACTTTAGGCCTATATTAAACTTCATGCTATTGAGATTACTGGTGTTTAGAGACTGTGCGCGAACCGATGCCTCACAGCGAGCGTAACTTTTGTCAATGTTCAGTTTACATTACAATAGTAACTTAAAAAAATGGTTACTCCGGCTCCAACTTCTACTCCAGATTTGACGTTAAGCTTAACTCCGAGTCCAATCCGGCTCCGAAAAAATTTGCTTAACTCCGGCTCCTACTCCTGCACATCTCTGCTGCACAGTGTAGTTTAGCCAGTCTTTCACTAGGGTATAGGGGTGTCCAATTCAGAATATCGAATCCTACGGAACCGATTCCTATTTTGAACCGGCTCCGTTTTTAGGATTTGGTTTAATTGTGACGAAAAATTGCGTGTGATAAATCTTTTTCAGTGCGTGGTTACGCCACCACGGTCCCTACTTTAGGGACTGCGACGCCACAGTGGCTACGCCACTGGTTCGGACCATTTTTATTTTACCAACGAAAATCTCAGTTTTTATACCCAGGCGAAGCCTGCATTGGCAAGTGTTTTAACTAGTTTATCTAATTTCGAAGCTATATTCCCCTGTCGTCAGAGAGTTTGAAATGAATTAATTCATGGTCCGGCAGCCCAGAGGTCTAAGCCTAGCTGCAAGCTTACTATTTTTTATCCCTATTATCGTATTAAACCCAACGGTCTGTTCCAGCCAGCACACAACGCTAGTTACGATTCATGTACGTAGATTTGTGAGGCGCAGTGTCTTAGTGAGCAAATCAATTTTAGTTTCATTTTTCAAACCTCTACTTGTTTTGGATAGGCCGATTCCTGATGATCTGTTTAGGTTAATAAACCTGGTGGTCAAAAGCTTATCCGGTGGAAATACGAAATTAACTTTCGTTTTAGTCAATAACAACATTGCTAAATATTTCCTTTCGGTAACTTTTCGTTTCTGTCTTAGAAATTGTTCAAAAAAATTAGTTGCGAAGTTGTCACAAACATTCTTCGTCTTTGTCTTCATAAGAATTGTTGTGGATTAAGTTGCTCAAATCTTTCATAGCTGTGCAAAAAAAATTGCAAGATGCTGGAAAAATGTGATTTGTAGACTGCAGAACAACATTGATTTCGGAATGTTTGCATTGTTTTTGTCCCATATTTGCATCGATTAAGATTGCGCTTTATCCCACCATCCTCCAGATTTTCAAATTTCGCGATTTTTGATCTGCTGCAGCTATGCTATTAAATATGTACCAGACTAGGAAATGTCTCGGATTCGCATTGGCCACAGAGCTGAAAAATTATTTCACGCTCTCCACGCCTTCTGCATAAAAGAACAGCAACATGGTATGCTTTTTCAAATTAAATAGTTACGAAGTGGCATAACACCAGTCAAAACATTTTGATAATATATAGTAACAGTGATGGGATTCAGGGGGTTCGCACGGGTTCGCGCGAACCCGTTCTTGGAATGTCAGGATAATCAGTGAACCCGTTCTTGCTTCTTTTTACAGACATCAGACCTTTATGAAGGAACCTGTTGTTGGGAAGTACGATACAAAAAAGAACCTGTTCTTAAAATTTTGAATCCCATCACTGTATAGCAGTGCTCCGCAACCGGTGTGCCGCGGAATAATTACGAATTATTTACTTAGTCTTGGAAGTATAAACATAAAAAATTCCAGCTTTCGCTCGACGCGTCGATCCCGTTGTGCTAACCTTTGACTAACCTCAGGAAACCGCTTTTGTTTGATTTTTCTTCTCACGCAGCTGGAAGGTGATATTACAACTAACTTTGCTTAATTTTGAAGTGCGAGCAACCTTGAACAACGTTAAGGCGGCTGCACAGTGCACACTAAGTTCTTTGCGATACGCCACGACCATTGCGATCATGTTTGCGTCAAGTCCTGCGACTGCCAATGCCCACTGCTGCGATTTTCTTACACAATAATCGTGCGACTCGTGCGATGCGGTTCCAGCGACAAATCGCGCTATCTATGCACACTGAATGCGACTGAAGTGGCTGCGGTCATCGCAAGTGAAAAGAAGTGAGTTCTACGACGCTTGCGACAAAACTTTTCTACTTTGTCGTAGGAATCGCAAGCAACCTAGGTTGTACAAGCAGCTGGTACCATAGGCTGTAGGCCATATTTGCAGTAGGAACTAAATTTTCTGCGCTTTTTTGCTGAGGTGTGCCGCGAAAATTTGGACATGGTTTTAGTGTGCCGTGAGTAAGAAAAGGTTGCGGAGCACTGCTGTATAGTACCATATCACAAATGCTCTTTCACCAGAAAATCATTCGTTATCCCTATAGTCAGCTTATTTATCCACCTGCATGTAGAGTTTTGTGGACTTATAGAAAACCACTAATCAATTAAATTTTTTAAATGTCCAGTAGAAATGCAACTTCCGTGATATCTTTGCATGCTATGGTTAATAAACTTACCCATAGACACGTAAGAAAACAAGTACGGTTGTACAGGAATCGAATACTTCAATTTCTGCTAGCTAAGACGTTTAAGGTCATTGCGAAAAATATGTCAGAAAACAACCGTACGACTGATGGAAAATGCAAGAGATCACCAGCGTAGCCTACTCTGTTTCTTCCTGATTAGAAAGCTATTGCTGAGTCGCATACGCAATTGCGTAAAAGCAAAGTAATCATGTGCTGCAAAACACATTGCGACCATAGAGTTCCCTCGAAAATTTATGTCTGTTTCTTTAGTTAGATGTGCCCCTCAGGTTAGGAACCACTGCTTCGTACGTATTTTGCTACGTTTTTGAATATCAATTTAATTAACGTCTTTCAATAAAATCATTTAACCAGTTGATATTAGTGTATTTATTCGATGGAAAAGTTGTAGGTCTAAGTGCGAACAAAATTGATGTCCCAGATATATATTTTAGCACTGTGGCCAATACAGAGACTCTTGCTTGCCTTGAATATACGCCATAGATACTACAATTATAGTCGTCAACGAAGTTCGGTCATAATTTGATAATATGGAAAATGGTGGGATAAAGCACAATCTTAAAGAGGGTTGTAACGGAAATTGAAATTTTTCATGTTTTTGGTTTAAATTGAAGGAATTTTTTGTCTCTACAAAATGCAACCAGTTTGACAAAAAAATTCCTTCTACTTTTTGAGTTAGTGAGCTTTGAAAAACAGCCGATTTTCGTAGTAAAAAATATTGTTTGACGTCAGAGGTGGGCATTGCGAATGCACTGACGTAACAATCCCCATTGAGACGTTGCATTCATTGATAAATCGCCGATCCACCATTGATAAATTTCTGTCGAATCATTGTCCAATAACGCTTACGCATTTACACTAGAATTTTGCAAATCGGCACTTTTTGAAACGTTCCATAAAACTTTATCAAGCCAACAGAAAGTCTATGATGGCAAATATGACGCTGCAAGGCGCTGTAAAGCTGTTTTTGCGGTGACGAGTTGTTTTTGCTGCTATGATCGTTTTTTTATTATTATTTCGTTGCATATTTATCCTCCTATCACGAGAAAGCGATCAATGCGCTATACGAGCTCGCATAGGAGTTGCCAGCCAACTGTCTACCACACCAAGACGGGGAAATCCCGCTAAGTGCCTTTCCCAACGGCACAAGTAAACTTGCCGGCTTGTTCTCCACACTGTTCCTTCAATGTTGAAAGTCAAGCAGGGAAGCTGTGAATACCAATGTTAACGTCATTGGTTTGACCCGACTCGGAATCAAACCCGAGTCTGCAGCTCAAGAGACAGACGCTCCATACCACTCGGCCATCTGAGCTGTTCGTTTTGCAGTATAAAATGAATGCGAGTAAAACATCGCTGTTAGCAGGACAGCTTTCAATTATAGCATATTTGACAAATCGTAGAAAGCGGCTTGGACTGCTGAATCAGCGAATCATATCGTCCAATAATATAATTGCAGCTGTCCTCGGGCTTACGGCGCCCCCTGAAAAATTCCATGAATCTATCCATCTATCTTTTCGAAACCCGGCCGCTTGCCCTTGGGAGGTAGCGGGGACGAAAAATTCCAAGTACAATAGCTCATTAGCTAAGCAAATAAGGAAGCCGTGGGTGGCTAAATGCTCCGAATTGCAGCGTTTTTGCTAGAAACACGCAGCATAATTTTCGTTCGGTAGTTGTGTTGCTTATATTTTGTGTGCGTAAAACAATTGTATTGTAATTATTCTTGAGAAACTCACCAATTAGTGTTTTCCATTCTCTGTATAGGCCTATTTGAAGCCACAGCTGTGGAGTTGGAGCTGAAAAGCTCGACCTCATCTCGTTCATATCCTGGTTCAAACATAAAGGGCAGGAAGCCTTCGGTATCTGGTGGCTCTTCTATTCTGATACCGGTGCTTGAAAAAGAATCTCTATCTCTTACATAAGACTCAGTATCGATTTCACTCAAATCGCTCATTCTTTTTAAGTTATATACCTTAGGCTACCGTACTCTAATCAGTCTCTTAATATCTAAAACTAACGACTGGGTTAGGTTTTTCCGTCGTTCTGTATTCAAAACAACAAACTTCAGCTCAAATTTTTCATGTTTTCATCTTAGACATGGCTTAGCGGTACCGCGCGCAAGTTACAGATCCTACGTGACGGGTTCGATTCACGGCTGTAGCCGATCGCATTTGACATTTTAAACGGGTGGCTGCTCACTCGAAGAGCGCAAGTTCACTTCGCAGTCTCCCTCAATTACTGTTCAATTTTTCAGTTCAATATAATTTGAAAATAACCTCAGTCATTTATTATTTATTTATTTCTTACTTATTGTAAGGCCTAGCCCTAGTAGACTAATCACTACACTTTTCCGACAAATCATAAAGTAAAATATATGAAATGCCTTTGCGTTGCGTAGTCTAGAAAATGCACGCAGTGATTCGCACGCGACACACTTAAACAATGCAAAACTTGCGCATGCGAGCATACGCATAAAATTTTGTCCTGCTAAATTCCAATTTACTTCGAAATACAATAAATATGGGACGAAAATAGCTTAAGGAGGAAAAATAAAAGCCGCTGTAAATCTCAAAACTGGACGTTTCGACGACATAAATTCAGCTGTCATCATCAGCAGTGTATGCAAGGCAGTACAAAACTGTAAGAACTAGAATTTACAATTCTAACTACAAGTAATAACATAACCCAGGCAACGGGTCAAAATAAGTAGTATAATTATAACTGCAGTTTTTTTTTTATACTAATTTTGACCCGTTGCCTGGGTTATGCTATTACTTGTATTTGAATTTTACGATATCCGGGGAGTTCCCCATAAATTACTGGATTCTTATCTAAGTGAAAGAAAGCAGTTTGTTTCCATTGATAATATCCACTCGCAACTTCATGATATTACATACGGAGTCCCCCAAGGCTCTATTTTGGGACCTCTATTATTTCTATTATATGTTAACGACCTTCCCACAGCCTTACAAACGACGCCAAGACTTTTTGCTGATGACACTGCCCTGTTAATTAGTAATTCGTCGTTTTCAAAAATGGAAAGTCTAGCTGCGTCTGAGCTTTCTAGTGTATCTAGATGGATGGCCTCCAATGGTTTAACTCTTCACCCAAATAAAACTTTCGCTCTAAATATCTCCTCATATTCTAGAAAACCGTGTCCATTTGATCTTTCTCTCACGCTGAATAATGTTAAAATTGAAACGCCTAAAGTTACTAAATATCTAGGAATATTAATTGACGATAAACTCACTTTTAAGTCACACATCCATCATCTTGAATCTAAGTTATCTCGATCTGTTGGCATAATTGCAAGACTGAAATACTTTTTATCATCGAGCGCATTAATTAATTTGTATTTCGCTCTGATTCACTCTCATCTACTGTATGGCTTGCCTGTTTGGGCTTCAACGTGCAAAACGTACTTGAGTAAAATTAGAGTACTACAAAACAAAGCGATAAGCATTATTTCTGAGATTCCCCATAAAGAAAGAGTCAGCCCTTACTATTATAAACTACAAATACTAAAACTTGATGATTTATATCAATTTGAACTGGCTAAAATTATGCACCAATACATCCATAATAAACTACCCATACGTTTTTGCAATTACTTTACTTACTCATGCAATTCCTATTCTTACTCTACACGAAACTCCTCCAAAGATCACTTGCTTCTTCCGCGTTTTACTACAACCAGAACTCAAAAGTCCATAAAATACAAAGGCGCAAAACTATGGAATTCACTTCCTGAAACTCTTAGGCATTTGTCATATAGGAGGTTCAAAAGTACTTACAAAAGCTTACTCTTGGAAAAATACGTTCAATCCTAGTGTCTATAAATTTTAAAGCTTCTAGTCCGCTGCTTTTCCCTGTTACATTAAACATTTAAATACTTTTGGTTTTTGTTTTTCTTGTAAACTTATTTATGTAAGGCTGCTGTTCGACTCGAAGACCACTGGTCCCTTCACAGCTGCCTGTTGCAAATTCACTCTTCTGTGATAAACTAAGAATATTTCTTGTGTCGTTTGTTATGAGCAACGAAATAAACTTCTGTTCTGTTCTGTTCTTGAAGTTAGAATTGTAAATTCTAGTTCTTACAGTTTTGTACTGCCTTGCATACACTGCTGATGATGACAGCTGAATTTATGTTGTCGAAACGTCCAGTTTTGAGATTTACAGCGGCTGTATTTTTCTTCCTTAAATTCCAATTGTTTACCTCAAGTTGCTGACGTCAGAGGTGGGCATTGTGACATAATTTTTCTTGTAGCAAAAAATGACGGACTAAAAATCGGGTATAAAATGGCCCAGAAAATGAAAACGGGTCATTGTTTTTTTGAAATTTTTGTAAAAAGTCCATACTAGCACAGTTTACTTGCATAAACTGTTGAAAAAAGGCAATGTCAATTTCCGTTACAGCCCCTCTTTAAAGGATGCAAATATGGGACAAAAACAATGTAAACATTACGAAATCAATGTGGTTCTGCAGTCTAATTACATTTTTCCAGCATCTTGCAATTTTTTGCACAGCTATGAAAGATTTGAGCAACTTAATCCCCAACAATTCTTATGAAGAAAAAGATGAGGAACGTTTGTGACAACTTCGCAACTATTTTTTGAACAATTTCTAAGACAGAAACGAAAAGTTACCGAAATGAAATATTTAGCAATGTTGTTATTGACTGAAACAAAAGAAAGTTTTATATTTCCACCGGCAGTGATGGGCACGATAAATCTTTTTGTACTAAAGCGATAACGATAATCGATAACTTCAGAAAAACCCTGGGCGATACCGATAATCGATAAATCTCAATTTCTTAAATCGATATCGATAGTCGATAAGTTATCGCGATAATTTTTTCCGATAAATGTTGCGGTAAATTTTCGATGTGTTTGACCAATTTTTTTGTTTGTAAGTCGAATTGCAAAAATGTTTTTCCAGATTTTTCAAGAAAAGAGAGCAGTTCACGGACTCTGCCGTGAAATTAAGGCAAACAAAGAAATTTTTGAAAAATTACAGCAAGTCTTAACGGACACCGTGTTTTTTCCATAGCGCCAATACACTAACTTTGAAGTTCAAACACTGCGTGCATAAAAAATCGTTTATCGCGATAATTTATCGGCGATAACAAAATATATAACAAAAGCGATAACGGTAACCGATAAAGAGTTATCGCCGATAACTATCGCCGATAAATTATTGCGATAAATGCCCATCTCTGTCCACCGGATAAGTTTTTGATGTAGATGGACATACCATAGCGATGAAACCTACTTATTGTTTAGTGATAATATCAAAATTTGGGGGTTATAGAGATTAACTTTCGTTAGTGTTTTATTCCGTTTATGACTTGCGATTCGCTAAACTTTTGGGCAAAATCATGCAAAAACATGATAACTTTAGCAGTTAGTACTAAACAGCAAAACAAAAAAATATTACAGTACTGGACAGATTATTAGCCCTTTTTGCTCTCTTAAGGAAATTTGACTAACAACTTTATAAAAACAATGTAAGACTGGTTTAAAATGACCTGTGCAACACTATTAGATAATCATAATCTATATGATTTGTGTAAACGATATTGTTCAGTAATACACAAAAATGTTTACGAAAAATCAAAAATTTTTAGTCTTTTTAGTGTAGCTCAGATTATTCATCGTGGTTAGAAATGGGTCAGGCTGGTGAATTGAGTCCTCGTAGAAAAGGGCAAGTTAAGGTGCTATTAGAGCATTCTGCTTAAAAAATAGTCCAAATTGCAAAGACATTAAACGTTTCAACCCGTGCGATTGGTCGAATCAAGAAAAAATTGAGAAATAAGGAAGGCTTGGAGGCAAAAAGAGCTGAAAAATGAGGAAGAAAACGCAAAATCATGCCCAGACTTGACAGAAACACAGCAAAGATGTCTCTTACTAACAGAAGGAGTTCTTGCAAAAAAATCTCATCTAGCCTAGCTGCTCAAGAGTTCGCGGTTCATAGTAGAACGATGAATATAAGATTATGTGAAGTTGGCCTGAAAGCCTAGAGATCCAGAAAAACCTTTTCTGACAGAGAAGATAAAAGCCAGCCGTCATGCATGGGCTGTGGAGCACAGTGACTGGACTGCAAAGGATTGGGAGCAAGTAAAAAACCTACTCCCAATTTTTCATTACCTGCTCCCAATCCTTTGCAGTCCAGTCACTGTGCTCCACAGCCCATGCATGACGGCTGGCTTTCATCTTCTCTGTCAGAAAAGGTTTTTCTGGATCTCTAGGCTTTCAGGCCAACTTCACATAATCTTATATTCACCGTTCTACTATGAACCGCGAACTCTTGAGCAGCTAGGCTAGATGACCTTTGTTTTGGTCTTCACTTCATTTTGAGCAAAAAATTGGACATCTGCAGACCTGTCAATTTCGCTAAATCATCTACCCCAATATCGAAAAATGACAAAAAATGGTAGATTTTGCTAAATCATCCCCCCAATGCTCAACATAGATTTGCACTCCTGTTCATAACAATATGCCTTAGTCGCCTTAAGCACGCATAATCGAAACTGTGCTTACAAAATGCATCATATCTGATGAAGCACTCAAAGTTAGGGGCCAAAAATATGAACAAACTTTGCCTGAAAATTGTTCGAAAAGCGCTAAAATGACCATTACAGTATGCAAATTTTCAAAAATTTCTCGGGGGAGCATGCCCCCGGACCCCCTAGAGTCGTTTTTGTTACTTAAGTTGCTTAAAATTAACTCTGCGGGGAAAAAACTGCGCTTAAAAAAGTGACGAAATTTGGTGCTCTCTCCCTGAAAAAAATTCTGAATACGCCCTTGACATGAAACATTTTGAAAGGGCTCATTTACGCCCGTTTCCGGGTCTAAATGTCTTTGTATTTAGTTTACATTCAACCTAATTTAAAATCACATCCCCCAACCAAAACTTTCTGGATCCGCCCCCGGTGCATTGCACCACCTATTTTTGTTTTTGTTACTGTTTTAGTTGATGTGTTGTATTCCACAAAACAGTGGACGCATTAATGTTATGCATTCACAATGGTTTAACATTAGTGGTTACAACTGGGCTGGTTTTGGGCTAGTTTTTGTCACTGATTGGGCTGAAAAAAAAAATAATAATCTGGCAACACTGCTCTACGATTTAGTTCTTTTTTGAGCTACATTACGTAGATAATAATTTTTACTTGAAATCGTTTAACCTTTTTTTCTACGGAAGGTCTGAGGAGCCGAGAGCAGTTGCATCTTGCGCGTACACGTACAGGAGCGGCACTGTCCTGCTAATAAAATTGCGTCATCGCTTCATTAAACATAACGGCAAAGAACCAAATTTAGGAAACAAAGAAGTAACTATGACGTCATTTAAGGCTCAATGGGGGGGGGGTTGTAATCTTTAAAGCCCCCCTCCCCCATGGCTACGCCCAGTGATGGGCACGATAAACCTTTCTGTACTAAAGCGATAACGATAATTGATAATTTCAAAAATGCTTTGGTCGATACCGATAATCGATAAATCTCAATTTCTTGAAGCGATATTGGTAATCGATAAAATATCGCCGATAAATTTTTCCGATAGATGTTGCGGTAAATTTTCAATATGTTTTAACGAAGTTTTTTTTCTTGTAAGTCAAATCACAAAAGTGTCTTTCCAGATTTTTCAAGAAAAGAGAGCAGTTCACCGACTCTGCCGTGGGATTAAACAAAACAAAGAGAAATTTTTTAAATTGCAACAAGACTTTATCTACACCGTGAATTTTACCATAGCGCCAACTCCCTAACTTTGAACACTGTGTGCATAAGGAATTGTTTATCGCGATAATTTATCGGCGATAACAAAATATATTACAAAAGCGATATCGGTAATCGATAAATCCAAACAATCTTGAGCGACAACGATAACCTGTAAAAAAATTATCGCCGATAACTATCGTCGATAAATTATGGCGATAAACTATCGCCGATAAATGCCCATCTCTGGCTACGCCACTGATTTATGATACAAGTTTAGTTGGAAGCTTGGCTGAAGTAAGGCCTTCAAAATTCCTCCGGGCGCTTGTATTGCAGTTGGTTCTGCAATAAATTGCTTTTTTGCTAGTAGGCTATATGTTAATGATTTTGTTGCTGTGTTTGCTCGTTTTTTGTTTGCTGTTGTTTTTGTTCCGTTTTTTTTTTTTTTTTTTTATGTAGGGGAAAGTGACCAAGGTTGAGCCAATTCTTACGTTGAGCCACTGAAATTGCAAAAAAAAACGCCCGTTATCTAAACCACGTGACTGACCCACAATGCATAACAATAAAGACAGTTGTTGGCCCAAAATTTTTTGCTTGCTTCGGAAAAAACTTAGCGTTTTATAAGCACAATTAAACGTAGTTTTTAGTAAAAATCCCTACTTTTCTGGACTTAAAACATGCAGTGCAAAACCCAGACAAACTAAGTGAAAAGTTGAAGAGGCTACGAGAGGGCATCGTGTTTCCTAATATTATAAAATGGTTTACTGCAGAGGTCAGATAGTTTACTAGTAGGAATACTTTTTTTTTAAGAATGCGGATTTTCCCAAGTTGGACCACGTCCATTGTCCACTTTGGGCCATGGCCCAACTTAGCATACTTATTGTAATTGATTTCATTGACTGTAGAAGATTGCAATATTCAATTGCGATGATTCAGTTGCAGTTGCTTCTTTTTCTACGCTGGAATGATTCAGAAATGCCGTTTTAAGTCAAAATTAACGATTTAACAAATATAATTAACTTCCGTTAATTGGAGCTGATTTTAACGGATTAACGTTAACGAAGGTACATAACTGTGTTAACGAAGTAGTGGATAACGAAGCTAACGTTTTGCATTAACTTGCCCGTCTCTGGCTGAAGTCCGAATTGTCACAGGAGAATCAATTGTCTTCGAGCCAATCTCGTTTTTAAGGTTGTCTGAAATAAGCGTTGCTTGACTTGCAGTGTCGTGTTGCGCATAGACCACAGCCGATTGACCAGTGCTTGGGTTCACGCCCCTGACGGCACTAGTGCGCAGCAAGACCACGTCTATACTTGCAACAGAGCCATTCTCTGCCACTTTTCGAACAACAGACTTCGTAGTCTGACTGTCCACCTGCATCTATTCGAGGATCGGGAGTGGGAACCTATCTTTCACCTTCCGCGGCCTCAAGGTCTGCAGTATTAGACGACGCATAGCACTCATGAAGTGCCCCACAATGTTTATTTCTGTAATTCGAAGACTCACGCGATTTATCTTTTTCGTCATTTTTAAAGAATACTTGGGCGTAATCAGATGTCATTGCGCTAAGCTCATACACTACAAAATTTCGTAACGACTCAAATTTAGAATGATTCAAATCGAAGCGCGACTTATCAAGATAGTCGAGATATCTACGTTTGAAAGCGCCTGGCAAGCGGCACGCAGTAATAATAATAATAATGACATATTTATATCCGGCCTTAACACTTGCGTTGATGTGAGCACTCTAGCAAGGTTATCCAAGCGGACAACAATAATTTACTGCGACATAACAGGAGAAGGATAAAATGAAAACAGGAGGATAAAAATGTAAAATAATGCAATAAAACAAAGTCGAATACTAATACTTGATATCACAACAGTGAAGCACATTAGGCCCAGCAATTGGTGTTACGGTACATTCAAAAAGCATATGACAATAGAATATGATAATACAACATTCAAATTTTCACAGGTCTATCAATTAGTAGCACAGTAGTTATAATATTACACTAACGCACCATAGTTCAAAGCACATCAATCATTTTCAAATGCTAATGTAAAGTAATGCATTTTTAACATTTTTTTAAAAACACTAAAATTTTTTGCACAGCGAATATTCAGTGGCAATTCATTCCAAATAGTCGACGGAATGGATTTAAAACCAAATTTTGACTTAATGAACTTTGGAAATAACGTAGGAGCATTTGATAGATAGAGCTGGCTTTCTGGTCTCAAATCATATTCAGAATTCTTTTGCTTCAATGAAATCAAATTTTGCAGATAATCGCGTGAGTATCCATTAGTAATTGCCCAGAGAGTTTTTCCACTTCATCGTGGGCGTAGGTAAACACCTCTAAGGTATTAAGGTCTTCGTCGAAGCCACGATATGAGTTATTTTTGGACCATTTCGGATTTCGATTATTTTTGGTTCAAATGTTATTCTCCCAGAAACACCGTATCTCTGACGTAAACGGTTCAATACTTTTTCTATGCGCTGTAGCTAGTAATAGCTAGCTCCGTACTCTTGACAAAATCCACCACTGCTTGTCCTTCGTCATTTTTCCTTCCCATTTGGTGTCTACCCGTACATTTTTCAACACCATTGTTCTTTTCCCCTACGCGCCTATTCATATCTGCTCCTGATATAGTTCTTTCATGCTTTGGTATCTTTTCTACTGCCTCATCTAGATCCAGCCAAAATGCTTACTTTTCTTCACGCATACACGGCGCATATGCACTGATAATATTCCGCACAACACCATCAGCTCCATCTTCATGCATATTATTCTGTCTGATGTCCTTCTCAATTCAATACTCCTGTCCAAATAATCGTTTTTCAATACAACCCCTACGCCATTCTTTTTGTTTCCACTTCCACAGTACCACATTTTATATCCTCCATCTACGCGATAGTGTAAAAAAAAAGGTTAGTGCAAAGACTATTAGCACACGTTATAACTTATTATCTGTCGACCAACTGTGTTACATTGAAACAGCTTTGTTTACGTATAAATACAAAATGAAGCTACTACCGCAAGCTTTTGATAATATATTTCAAGCTAGAAACATCAATCACTCATATGGCTCGATCACAACAAAAACAAATTCTGACTTTCTTCCCAAATTTTTCCGAATATTTATAACGAAACAATCAATGCAGTACAAGGGGCCCTTGGCTTGTGCCCGCGTTCCTAACCATCTAAAACATGGTAAACTCTCAAGTAAATCTTTTCTCCCAAAGTTACGAGCTCATGTTTTGAATGCTCCCATCAATTCTTCACCATCATAAGAGAAACATTGGCGTACGCATAAACCAACAACTTTTTCAATTGTTCTACATCATCATCATCAGTCCTATTAAACCCTCATTATCATTCACATATCGTTGTCATAATTTTATTTCAAAAAACATATTTCCGACGTTGCATCGCACTGTTGCTGCTTCCACTTTCAATCTAACAATTTCGAGATGTTTATTTAAACGATCCTCACAGTATTGACGATTTGTGCTACTCTTGATCCAATTCTAAAGCAAAAAATCATATTCTGTGCGAAGTAGTTTGTAATGAAGTTTGTAAATGGGCTTTTTGTGCATAGTACCCGTACTGCTTTTTTTTGTGTATGTGTATACGTTCTTTCTCTGTAAAAAAAGTGTTAATTGCTTTTTCAAATATCAGCTTTTTTTCCTGAGGGTGTTTTGTTTTCTTCTTGCAGGTGTAGCAACCATGTGCTAAGTAATATTTAGATCGTGTGAAGTTTTGGTTCGAAATTGTCACGTGTTACAACGTTCTACGTTTTGTTGCTACTTCCTTTTTTTCGGCTATTGTTAACATTAGCATCAATTTTTCATTTGTTGTTATCAGTGTTGCCAATTTAGCGGAAATTGCTTCTACTTAGCGGAAAATTTTTGCATTTGGCGGACAGCGGATTTTTTAGCGGATTTCTATGCAAATGTCGGTGGAATTTTTTCAAATTCGCGGATTTTTAAAAAACATTTTACAATGAAATATTAACCAAAGTCCATGAGTCCGTGGTACGGACTTTGATATAAAACGGCTGGATCCTCTTCACAGCCACTTAGTAATTAAAAAAGTTGCTTCTTGCAATTCAGTAGCTGATTCAGCGCTGTGGCATTGGAAGTTGGATCTGCAACTTGCCCAGTATAGTGAACACGGTACCGGCTCGTTGCTCTGTTTGCATTGCGAGATTAGCAAGTAGCTTTTAACATTTTTGTTGTGTTGTAGCGGGTATAGTAGACTAACAATTAGTTGTCAGCTAGTTAGTAGACTAGTTACCTCATCACATTTTTTACATCAAAGACTTATGAACTTAGTGTGCTTCCACGTATAACTAAATCAATGAATGTTTTAGAAATACCGGTATACCGGTAAGTCGTAGTTTACTAAACTATAGCCTTGTCGTGCTAACTTTATCTTACACACAGTCTCTGTAGAGACTGTGTCTTAATGCCCTAATGCTACCATCTAGACCATGGTTCTTCAGCGGGGGCGATTTCGGCCTTCAAAGGGGTGATTCTAACAATTGTTGAAATTGGGGGACGATTTTACTTCTCAGAGTGCGATTTCAGAATTGCTAACAACATAATGTAATGATCTTCCGAAAAAAACTCTGCGGACGTGAAGACCTTTTTTTCTGGTCTGCACTTGAATTTAGAGGAAAAATGGAGCTCTGCGGACGAGAAAGCCATTTTTTTGGTCTTCACCTGAATTTAGTGGAAAAATTACATGAACGCTCTCAGGCTGTCAGGGGGGCCATTTGGTGCCACATTTTCCAAAAGGGGTGATTGTGCAAAAAAAGTTGAAGACCACTAACTTCTAGACCTACATGCAACCAATCGTTTCGAAAGTCATGACTAACATTGCTGAAGGTACAGTAAATTTTTTAGCGGATTTTAACCATGCTTTAGCGGAATTTCAAGCATGATTTAGCGGATTCTTGCCTTACAAAGTTGGCAACACTGGTTGTTATTCCTTAGTCGCAACATGCATCTCGCTTTAGCCCCCTTCCATCGTGCTTTTTGCATACACGGTAGGTCACCAACACGGTAGGTCACCAACACGGTAGGTCACCAACACGGTAGGTCACCAACACGGTAGGTCACCAACACGGTAGGTCACCAACACGGTAGGTCACCAACACGGTAGGTCACCAACACGGTAGGTCACCAAGCGCCCAGAGTTTTTCGCTACGTAAGGTCCGCCACTTCTCTTACTTTACCGCTCATGGTGCCTACGTTTAGTTAGTAATTAGTTACAGAGATGGGCATTTATCGCGATAATTTATCGACGATAGTTATCGGCGATAATTTTTTACCGATTATCGTTATCGCTCAGAATGGTTTGGATTTATCGATTACCGATATCGCTAATGTAATATATTTTGTTATCGCCGATAAATTATCGCGATAAACGATTCTTTATGCACACAGTGTTTAAAGTTAGGGAGTTGGCGCTATGGCATAATTCACGGCGTCGATAAAGTCTTGCTGCAATCTTAAAAATCTCTTTTTGTTTTGTTTAATCCCACGGCAGAGTCCGTAAACTGCTCTCTTTTCTTGAAAAATCTGGAAAAACACTTTTGTGTTTTGACTTATACGAAAAAAACTTCTTCAAATACATTGAAAATTTACCGCAACATCTATCGGAAAAATTTATCGGCGATATTTTATCGACTACCGACATCGATTTAAGAAATTGAGATTTATCGGTTATCGGTATCGCCCAGAGCATTTTTGAAATTATCAATTATCGTTATCGCTTTAGTACAGAAAGGTTTATCGTGCCCATCACTGGTTAGTTAGTTAGTTGCATATTTATCCTCCTATCACGAGAAAGGGATCAATGCGCTATACGAGCTCGCTTAGGAGTTGCCGGCCATCTGTCTACCACACCATGGTGGGGGAATCCCGCTAAGTGCCTTTCCCAACGCGCAACAAGTAAACTTGCCAGCTTGTTCTCCACACTGTCCGTTTAATGCTGAGCATCAAGCAGGGAAGCTGTAAATACCAATTTTAAAGTCATTGGTTTGACCCGACTCGGAATCAAACCCGAGTCTGCAGCTCAAGAGACAGACGCTCCATACCACTCGGCCATCTAAGCACTCGGCCATCAGCTATTTAATAAACAGAGTTTTAGCCTGATCTTCTTAGGTTTCTTCCTCTCTTCATTTCTCTCCTCCGCTGCTTTCCACCTCTTCTTTGCCTCCAAGTAGGGCATAGGGCATGTCCACCAGTGACCCTTGGTGACAAATCACTGGTAATGGTCGCTGCTATTCCGGGCCCCGACCAATCCGGTAGAAGACAGATAATTCGTAAATTTTTAAATGCTTAGCGAGGTTTTTACGCCGGATGCCCTTCTTGCCGCAACCTTCCCATTTCTCCGGGCTTGGAATGGGCACTCAGGCTGCCACAATTTTTATGCACCTTAAGTGGTTGGGTTATTTTTCAAACACAACTATTGAACCCCTAAATCCTAAACGAAGTGCTACACCAAGAGAAAGGTTATCTCATCTATACGATCTCATAAATTGTTTGTAGTTTCGAAGACTTTCATTAGTAACTTTCTTACAGAGAACAAAGGTTGAAACACACCAAAATCAAATCAAAGCGAAATCAGGATCTGATGTAAAAGTCTAGCGACTTGGCTTTGAATGTGAGCGGTCCATTTCTCATACTTTTTGGAACATTCTTAACTTCATAAAATCATGTTTTAGTCCAAACATTATCATTTGCTGAAAACAAGAGACAGGGAATACTAAAAGCCAATTTTTTACATCACAACCTCACAGCCAGTTTTTGCTTTCGTACCAATCTACTAAAAAGGAGCGGAGTTGTTTGTGTTGCCTGAGTTCTGGCGTAAAGACTGTAGCCAATGTGGACCTTCCATTGTTTATACCTTAAGATTTAAATAATTCAGTATTAAAAACCTATCAAAGCGATACTAATTTTTTATCCAATTTGTATTAAAATATTGCCTTAAATTCAAACTATTTTAGGCCTTATATCGCTTATAGGGCCTATCATTGGGCAAATGCACACGACTTCTAACCACTGGACGCAAAAAAGTTTTTATTTAAGTAACTTCCAGGAGAGGATCCAGAAAGTTTTGGTGGGGGGGGGGATAACTTTGAATTAGGTTGAATGTTAACTAAATACAAAGACGCTATGACGTTTAGACCCGGAAACGAGCGTAAATATGCCCTTTGAAAATGTTTTGTGTCAAGTGCGCATTGAAAAATTTTTGTAGGGAGGGGGCACCACATTTCGTCACTTTCTTCAAGCGCATTTTTTTCGGACAGAGTTAATTATAAGCAACTTAAGTAACAAAAGGACTCTAGGGGGGTCTGGGGGCATGCTCCCCGAAAAAATTTTGAAAATTTGCATTCTGTAATGCCGATTTTACTTTTTTTTGAACAATTTTCAGGCAAAGTTTGTTCAAATTTTTGGCCTCTATCTTTGAGTGCTTCACCAAATATGATGCATTTTGTTCGCACAGTTTCGATTGTACGTGCTAATGGCGACTGAGGCTTATTGTTATGAACAGGTTCGAAATTACGGAAAATTTTATCCATCTAAAGCATTGTTGAAAATTAATAGTTGGTGCGGGATGTATCCCCCACATCCCCCCTTGATCCGCCCCTGGTAACGTCACAATCATTTTAGGCCTGCCTTAGATCGTATTGAATTTCGTATTTGAACACAGAGACTAAATTTTGCTCTAGAAGAGAGGCAGATCTCTCCTGCCTGACGCATGTATTTGAACGAAGAAAGCTTCGTGAATTCTCTGGGCAAACAACGTCATAGAAACCACTGAAGCAACGACGGGTGTAGGGAAATAAATGAGAGTAAAATAGCAGGCGTCAACAGACATTTCAAGAGATAGCCTATAACTATTTAAAACAAAGTAATTTGGTTTTTACCCATAAATTACTTTAATCCGTGATGACATTGTTGTTGCTTTACCACGATTTTTCGATAGGTGAGGAAGTACCTTACCTGCCTCCCCTGACCGCACATCGCTGTTCCCTGCGGCACCATAAGCAAATTTGCCGGCTTGACTGACACAGTGTCCTTTTAATTCTGAGTGACAACTCTCAAGTAAGAAAGCTATGAACATCAATTTTAAATTGATTGGTGTGCCCCGGACTCGGAAAAACGAATCTACAGTAGGCTCCAGCACCAGCAAAAAATACTTTGCAGCAGTGGCATGGCGAGAGATGTTCAGAAGAGCGCAGCGGTGTGGAAAGTACAAAAACTATCACAAGCTGGTATATTTCAGTCACTTAGCAAATAGCAACATTAGTTCTTTTTTACTAAAGTGCAAAGTCAATGATGGAGCCATGTTAGAATGCTTCTACCCCTGCTTAGCAAACTATTACATCGCAACTTGAAACACGCACACTCTGGCCTTTCCTGGGTCTGCGCACCAACCGTTTGTGTTCAATGTTCCAACATCCAAAATAAAAGTGATCTCGTCCTGTATCACCGTCGTTATTATCTATAGATTCAGCTGTCATCATCTGTGTGTTTCCGTGTTTTAATTGCGTTTTAAAGATGGCACTGAAAACCTCAACGACTTACTCCCCCCCCCCAAAAAAAAAAGGACAAAAGGAACGAGTGAACAGAGTATTCATAACTAAAATTCTTGTCGCGCCATATAGGCTAAATAATCACTTCATCGACGAAGCGAAATGTTCGAGCTATCGGTACACTACCAGCAAAGCCCTGATTTAGTTTTTTCTCCGGCAACAGCGTGCGATGTGCATGGAACCTCACTCCATTCAACGTACGCCATCATGAAGCTGTCATTTTGATATCTTTACAGAGGACGAATCCAGACTCGCTCAGGAGTTGTTGCTTGTACAGATTCCACCAAGCAAAGATAATTGTCGTGAAGCATCCTACCCAAAGACGCAACAACGAGGCTTGGGTGGGAGTGGAACCATTAAACTTGCGATCATGGTCATGGCAAACACAACGCTCGAACCACTCGGCCACCAGGAAGCCTATTCGCTTCTATCAAGATCCTGAGAAATGCTTAAGAATCACAACCAATTAATTAGGTTTTATCAAGTTTGTATTAACTCCAAACATTTCATTACATATTTAGTATCGACACCTGTGGACACAAACATTGAATTCCTATGTTCAAATAAGGAAGGAACAAATAGATGAAGTTGCAATGTTTCGGTGGAAACCGCAACGAAAATGATGAAACAGCTAGAGTTCAAAACCAAAAATACAACAATAAGGATAACGAAATACAATACATATAAGATGGAAATCGCTCGATCAAAAGCGAAGTTACAAGAATTCTTAAAACTGACGTTTCGACAACATCGATTCAGCTGTCATCATCAGTTCTAACAGTTTTGTACTGTCTTACTTACACTGCTGATGATGACAGCTGAATCTATGTTGTCGAAATGTCCAGTTCTAAAACTGCAGTGATTTTATTTTTCTTCCTTAATTGCAATACTGCTTTATATATATCAGTGGTAAAACAGCGGAGCTGGTTTTTGTAAGTTTGTTCAGCGTACAGCGCAGTGGGTGCATGGTTAAACTGAAAAAACAAAACGAAAAACAAGTGGGCTATCTAGATCAATCTTTATATAAATTTTGCAACAGATTAAAAGCATAAAAATTATAAAAACTGAGGAACTAGATAAATCTTTATAAATCTTCTAGAGACCGCATAATTGTTGAAACAAAACAAAATGACGATATAACTAGAAACACTAAATAGCAATGGCGCTTATTATCCACGTTGAATTATATCACAGCAGAACCTCTAAAAAAGAGCTGATAGCAAAGCAGCTCAGTCGGCATAAAGTGCAATCATATTATTAGGATAATACTTTGATTCAAACAAAAAATCACAATAAATTTTTATTTAACTCGCAATATTACGCCAAGCGTGTAACGAGTTGCGGGATCCATCTCCACGGCTAAGCACATGGACAACACAGCTCCGAAGAAACATCGCTGCGGTGGCGACACTGCGTCCAACTTGACCGGCCGGGGGACCGCACCCAATACCTCCCACATCGATGTCCTTAACCACAATTAAACAACAGAAGCACCATTACATGAATAATTACGGAAGCTCAGAAGGTCGATTGGATGGAGCGTCTGCCTCTCAAGCACGACACTGCTTACCTGCTTGACGCTCAGCATTAAAGGGACAGTGTGGAGAGCAAGCCGGCAAGTTTACTTGCTGCGCCGTTGGGAAAGGCACTTAGCGGGATTCCCCCTTCTTGGTGTGGTAGACAGATGGCTGGCAACTCCTAAGCAAGCTAGTTGTAGCGTTTTGATCGCTTTCTCGTGATAGGAAGGTAAATATGCAACTAACCATAATAAAAAAAGCATAATAATAACGACATTTAACCATAACGTCAACATAGTCACTTCCCTGCAACTTTTCAATTCAGAACGAGTAATTTCTATCGGTGCATATTCAAGGATTCTCATGTTTCTACAATAATTTCAAGGCTTGGTATTGGAGCTTCGCTCGCAAGATTAAAAAAGCAGAATCTAAGTTCAGCGATCAATCGTTTTCATCATGAAACATTCCCCGACTTAGTTCGCAATTCTGATTCTTTGGTGGCCAATTCCAAAATCGAAGCATGAAACTTGCGGGTTATTTTACCAGATATATTTGTCCGTCTCCATGGTAGGACAGTAGTTGACCAAGTTGAGATCGGGGAAAAGAAAAACCAGTCGCTGTAATACATGATTTCCATCTCAACCATCGACACTATGTAGTCTGTGTAGACCCAGCCATGTCGTTCCCAACATTTCTCATAATTTCTCTTCAAAAATTCTTCCACAGGTTTCTGCGCTCTCACTATGCGAGATGTTAAGTTTCGAATTGCATCAAATACTTCATCAATAAATTGGTTAAGCGACGGCGGACTCGCGATGTATAAGTAAGTAGAAGAGTTGGAGTCATTTTTTTGAAATATTTTTCGTGCAAGAACTTTCACTATTCCACTAGCCACGTCAAAAGGTTTTATTTTTTCGAGACTTTCACACACATCTTTATTTTTCCCGTTTCTGCAATGCATTCCCCAATCTTTATCATCATATCTCCAATGAACAGCAGCATAGGCTTGTCCATCAAAAACCTCTTCAACGAATTTCAAAGCTGCTTTCCTGATACAAGGAGGATGTCTGACCGCGTCTGTGACAGCCGAGAACAATTCATCATCCGGGATACTGGATATATTCGATGGAATATCTTCCAGTGGCAAGCCAACGTTGTTTTTCAAACTAACACCAAATGTTTGCCATGCGGATGAATACACAGCGCACCGCGCACGAGTTGAGTACGCCTTTCGCAGCGATGCTTCATCGCCTTCGAGCCACTGTTGGTAGGTCACTTTATATTCTCTATTTGGCAACGCTGATATGTTGTAGACCTGGTCGGAATCTGTCAAACGCAATCTGGTAGCTCCCACGCTGAAGTTTTGATTGGACTTTAAAATATTCAAACCTGTTTCTTCCTCAATGTGATGAATGTGTTTCGTGTCAGTGAGTAAAGACTAAAAAACGAAAACGGGTTTATAGCAACGAAAAAAGCTGTTTCTTGTGATGCAAAAACAGCTTTTCAAAGCTCTTTCAAAACTAAGTTCTTCTATCGCCAATCAATTTAAAAAATGTTTTCGCGTCAAGATCAGACACAGTATCAGGTAAAAATATCAAACATTTTGTGCTGCGGTAATGAATGCAGAAATTCTACGACTCCATCCCCCCAACAGTTGCAAAACATATTTTAATGGAGGTTAAACCAATCTCAGAAAAATTACACCCCTCTAGCACTTCTTTAGAAGATGAAAACTTTTTTGCAACATCTTATTGAAAACACTTACTCAGTACAGTATGTTAGAGCATTAAACGACAGTGATTGTAAGTTTTGATTTTCGCCTCAAAACCAAATTTCGTGGCTGCTTCTGCCATTGTTGCAAAAAGTGATTGCAACCAGAAAAAAAATTTAACGCGATATTACGCCGAAGTATTAAACGAGCGACAGGATCCATCTCCGCGGCTTAACACCTGGGTATCGGGTAACACGGTTCCGAGGAAAGGTTCCGGTGGTGGTGGGCCATTGGTGACGCTCTGTCCAATTTGCTCAGCCTGGGAATAGATTCCGCGATCTCCTGAGCCAAGAGCAATATTTTTAATCACTACGCCTACAGGCACACTCAGGCCCACCATTTTCATCCAGGGTGATTTCCCAGTTAAATCAAGCAAATAACAACTGCTTATCATATCACCATCATACTTGCAAAACCACATCGAAATTTGTTCCACAAACAAGCTTCTGATGATCAATTGTAACACAAGAAACAAAGTTGCAAAGATACTCGACATCAATCGCTTGAAACGGAGATAAAAGTTTACCGGAGTGAGTTCGAAACAGAGGGATGACCAAGGTCCTGAAGAATTTCAAGAACAAAAAGTTGACAGTAGAGGCAGCTTGTAAAACTCGTGAAGAATTAAGGAGGAAATAAAACAACAGTAAGTCTTAAAAATATACGTTTCGACAACATAAATCTAGTTGTCGTCATCAGCAGTGTAAGACTTCCAATTTCGCACTGTCTCGCTTATACTGCTAATCACGACATACTAATTGTAAAGCGAGATTTATCCTTTGCTTGATTTACTGCCTTTTCAAGAGCAGAGATACGCAAACTCTCCTTTGAACTAATGGAGCTGAGTGCGAAAGGGGATAGCTGCAAAACTTTTTAAATATCGGTATGACTCTATCCACAGTACATTCCGTCAAGAGCAGACGTATCAACCCCTACGCACCGCTGGCATTGGCAAGAGGAAGATACCGAAGAAACAATTACGATTCAATTCTAATTCAAAGCATCTTAAAACTATCAATGATTTTACAAAAAATTTAAAATTACTGGCTGTTTTGAAAAAGTTTTGTGATTACGGTTACTCCAATCTAAAACCTGCACAGTCACACACCAATGTGACGAGCTATTGTTGGGTAAACCTACCGATTTAACCTGATTGCCAAAAGTATGGAAACTTTGAAACCAACAATTTGATTGTTTGGCCCCCAAACTAATCCCGGATAGAGAAGTAAATCAGGATTGGTGCCAATCTGCGGACTTGCATTTGGATTCCACTTCTCAGGGATTCCCCAGTCATCACAATTTGACGAGTCTTCTTTCTGCGTGCTCAGCAAGACAGTGGGAGTGGGGGCTGTTGTCGCTTTTTCAAATTTCTTGACTGGCTTTCTTTCGACGGCTAGAGTGGTAGTTGTCAATTTGGTAATCTTGTGCTTGATTTTTGATTTTGTTGCTTCATTTGGCCAACACCAAACCATATCACATTCGTTTGTATGTAAATATAATGAAATAGTAAATAGCAACATAAATACAATTACCACAAAAAAACCCATGTAAGTTTTTACAAATTTTTTTTGCATTTCTTACAATTATTGAATATTGATTTTACGAAAATCAAAATCTGTAAACAAATCAATGCAAATTCAGCTCTGGAGCTGTAAACTCGAGTTTGATTCTGCACTGGGTCAAACCAATGACTTTAAAATTGCTATTCACAGCTTCCCTGCTTGATGTTCAACACTAAAGGGTCAGTGTGGTCAAGTTACATTAATATCACTACACGTGAAACCTGAGAAATTTTACGCAAAATGTTTTGTTTTGTTATCATAAGCTTGCCAACTGGAATGGTAAGTTTTATCCGAATTTGACCAAAAAGTGTTCAATATTTTGCAGTTTTGGTGTAAAACAAAAGTTTCACATTCTGGCAACTCAACTTTGAGACATAAATCGGATCAATCTTGGGGCAAACTTTTTATTAAAATTTCAATTTGGTCAAATTCGCACTTGCTGAAAACTCAGAGGGAACAGTGTAGTGGATCCACTCAATAAAAATATCATTGCTGCGTGTCAACAAAAATGCAAAATGCGAGAGAAAAGTAGAAGAGATTTTGAAGCAAAGCAGAGGGACCATGTTGCCATTTTTTAAATATACCAGGTACCGGTATATGTATTTTGTACAAGAAATCAATGGTCTAACCTTCACCGCACAAAAAAAAAAAAACGCTGATAAGCGACTGTCTCAAGTAGGAATGTGCCGATTAACTGAAATCGGCATTGGCAAGTATTTTTATTTTTGGAATCTGTACATCCCTAGTCTCAAGTTTTTTTATTGGCAGTGTGTATTTTGCTGTTAAGGGCAAAACACTGATTGGCGTTTACAGGCATCCACCAATTTTGCCATTTCATTGGCTAGCATCTATAAGCGTAGACCGGTTGAGGCTGTTGAGCCAATCAGTATTTTGCTGTTAATGGTACAATAGACACTTCCTTTCTTTTTCAAATGAGATTGCCAGCCTTTTAAAAAAAAGGAAGTGTCTAGCTAGAGCACCAACAAACTTTTTATAGAAACAAACAAGCAGTTCGGCGCAGCAGCATTTTGATTATGGAAACCGGGCTTGTGCTATAGACACTGCCCAAAAAAAAAAAATCTAAAAAACACAAACGAGAAATGGCAGTGCAGTCCCTCACGCCTCAATCAATCTTCAACTTGCTTCTTATAATTTATAATAACTACCGGTATGATGTAACCATTATTTTTCATTTTAGACACTGAGCACAGAGAGTGGGTCCACTGTTAGTACTGATACCGGTAATATACCATGCACTGTGGTCTAACTTCAAATGCAGAACGTTAATTGCGTTCAATTTTTACCGGCATATAGTCTACCGGCACAGTGTATCTATGATCACACAGTGGGCCCACTTAACATTAACAAAAAAGCATTGTGACCAGTGTTCCCTCTAGAATTTTGACTAATGCGAATTTGCCCAAATGATTAATTCATGGAAATTTTTGCCCAAAGATTTTACTACTTTGAGGACCCTTTTTACAAATTTTTGACATTAAATTTGCTTTTCCAAGATACTAGCTACAGTCTTGCATTAAAATATTCAAGTTTTTTGTTTAAGTTTCCTAGTTTTTCATTCTATAATTTTAATTTCTGGTTCAAAATCAGCAAAACTTGCCCAAAAATTTTGCATTTTTCTCAAATTTCTCACTCTAGAAGGAACACTGATTGTGACATACTGGTGCGTATGCCCACAAAAATGCCACCGTACTTGCTTTCCAAAGAATATCAAATGTTATGAAGAAGAAGCAGAGAGTGGTTCAACTGTTAGTAATATCGGTATTGGTAATACCGGTAGAAACACTGCGCTACCGGCAGGGTTGGGAATCAATATCCAAAAAAGTAGAGAAATAATCGATATTCGATAGACTAGTTCACCAAAAAGTAAAGAAATAATCGATTTTGACTGTTAGTTGATAGTTTAAAAAAGTAAAAAATATTGTAATCAATATTAGCCTACACTGAGCATTTAGCAGTGTACGCCAAGCATTTTTGGTGATGTCCTCACATTCATGCAGCAACTTACACACAAACGACGAACATAATATGGTATGACATTATTGATGCGAAGCAACTTTGCTATTAAAAATCTTTTTTTTTGTTTTTTGGCACAAGAAAAAATTATCAGCAAAAACAAGGTAATGCCACACCGACAATTATTTCAAATTTACTAAAGTGAGATAAGTACAGTACCGGCACAGTGTACTTATAGTTCTTACTTTGGACCCACTTAACAAAAAAGCATTGTTATATACCGGCATGTCCACAAAAATGCAGCAAATGCTGTGACGTAATGATTGCTTTTTAAAGAAGTTCATTTGTTCCAGAGGTGTACGGAGTCGCCTTTTTTGGACTCCTGCTCAATGACTACTTTTCATACTCCTGCTCCTGTTTGCAAAAGTGTCTGTTTAAGAAGGGAAATGGACAAATAATTCAGAAGGCTATTTTACTGCAGCACTGCAACTGCTCAATGGTTCGTAACATTTCTGAGCACTTGGGAAGAAGCAGAAAAAGATCAATTGCTAATGCTCATGCCCTTCTGAAAGTCAGGCACTTCAGAGATACTCAAGTTGTATTTTCATATAAACACACTGCTGAATATCAAGACTTAAATTTTCATTTTGAACATGTGAAACTGTTCAAATGAATTTAATTCAACTTTGATGCGTACCAATAGCTACATGAAAGTTGAAAAGCAATATAAAATTGTAATGTACCGGTAGTTATTTTGAAAGAACCGTTTTAAACGTGACAGTCTCATATTTTCACCTGATTTTGAGTGTCCCGACTTTTTCTCACATGTCCCGTTTTTTACTATTTTCGCATTTAGCGTGAAAACGTGATTGTCTGAGAATTAAAGAAAAAAATACTTTTGCAATGGAGACAATAAACCCTAACTTTTTGCTTTGGGTTAAAAAATTCATATTTTCTGATAGCATTGGATTTAGATCCTAAAACGTCTCCGTTTAAAAGTTAATACAGCTTTTTAACACTATGGAATGGAGGTGCACATTGTCAGATTTTCGTTGGCAGCCCTTTTTTACGGATTCGCTTTGTCCGTGGCTAAAAAATGAGAATTTGCTGCGAAACATCGCTTCATCGGACAAATATGATTGATAGAATTGATATGCAGTGGAAACTTTAAAATAAACATTTTCTTGGGTTGTTGAAAATAAGAGTCAAATTTGGTAAGGCGATCTTTCCTATTGTTACTCTATCGTTGTTGATTTGTTGACGAAAATTGTATTTACATACCGTAGCAGCGCTAGGATTTTTCTGATTGACTTTTAAGTTATAACGATTAACCAATTATGAAATCTTAGGATGCGCCACTGCTTGCAATGATACACTCTTGGCTCAACTCTTTTCCTTTTCGACTGCTTTGTACGATAACAGATGGTTGATCACGATTCTTTTACTTCTGCGTTTGTTTTAATTTCCCATTTTTTCTTTTAAAATTTACCATTTTCTCCTTTAAAATGTCCCGTTTTTTCTGTCAAAATGTCCCGTTTTCGCCATAGTTTAATCTGGCCAGCCTATCCTAAGCTCTGTCTGAAGAAGTGCCCACTGCCTAATTGTAATATATAACTAACCAACTCAACTTCTAGCACTGCAAAAGTGGGATTACAAACATTTTAAATTCAAAATTTAGTAATTAATTTAAATTAAAAAGTCAGAGCCATTTTAAACATTCAACAAGTAGATAACAAATAAAGCAAATTTAAAGATCTATGCAAAAGAAATTAGCTAAGTGAGCACTTATTAGTGCAAATCTGAATGAGCCACTCATTTCAGGACCAATGCCTTATATATGTATAATGTGCTGTCTTCAACAGTCATGTTTCAATATTGCTTCTTTAATGACATGCTTGGCTTCGGGTTGCTACCCTTAAATTAACCTTCAAACCTAACTAAACACTAAACTCCAAATTCTGCACTAACCAAATTACCGGTACTTCAAAATAGTAAGGTATATAATAAAAATATTATTGGTAATAACTAAGGAGTTATAACCTAATAAAAAACTCAAGTTGGAAGAACAGATTGATGAGAGGTTGAGCTTGCGCTCCTGAAGTCAACAGCCACACTTGAACCCGTGATGTTTGGTTTCAAAGCCAAACGCCAATTCCACCCACCCATGTCACTTGATGATGGTTCAGTACACAGGTACATAAAAATCAAACTAACATAATACTGGCAATTACTTTCCCAATCATTAGCAAAACATAATCATTTCTAAAACTATTGGCTATACAACAGATACAAACAAAGCAATCCACCCTAACTCTAGCAGCAACCAAAAATTTTATACAATTACCCAATAACTTTCAAATTTTCTGGCAAACTTGTGGGTTGTGCAAAACTTGAATTTAGAACTTTTGGCCTATGTAAAGTGAAGAAATGTTGGTTCAGTAGCTGCTGGACTAAGTCAGCCTATCTGCAATCCACAAAGGCTTACTGCAAGACTGCTTTGTCTGTTTGTAGTCTGCATTAAAACACTAAACTGCGATATACAAATAATTCCACATCGCTTAGCTGACTACCCCTAGTACTAGTACCCTTACCCAAACCATACACAGTCATAATTAGTCGGTTAGATTAGGCCTGCCGCGTGTGGTCTATCGTCTGGAACTACCCGCCACTAAATTTTTAATTCAGTTTATTTGCCAAATGATTGCATTATGCTGCTAACATCAGAAGAACTTGTATACTATGGCTGCTCTGCAAGATGCAAAATACGGACTGTAATTATCTATCAATACGGGATATGTTGGTAGAATTGTCACCAATATACTGTAGCTGTCGTCTGACTCCAAACAGGAATGTCTATTTTATGCGCTTTATTCAACAAACAGCATTACTAGTACGTAAATTACATAATGATATATCGTGTCAAATCAAATATAGTGGAAGATTATATAGTGGCACAAAGTTATTAGAGATCCGTGCATATATCCCGGCAAACATTAGTGTATTGGCACGATATCGGAATACAGTACGGTACCAATTTGTGTTTGCACTATACCGTTATCCAGTGTTGGCCCTGCATAGAATCGCAAATTGGCTGAGTATTGGCCCAATATTGGCTTTGTAAATGCGACAATACTGGCACTGCATCGCGCCAATACGCTATTGCGTGAAACTCTATGAATGCGTTATTGGCCCGATTTCGCTAATTGACCGATACAACTGCAATCCTGAAATAATTCATTCTATTTTGCTGCTTTCCTGCTTAATTATTGAGATGAAATATTACACTTTAATCCAAAATATATTTTAAATGAAAGCGAAATGATATGATGACGTAGGCTACAAGCATGCATTTATCATAAAATGGTGATCACAATGACATGCGTAAAATACAAAAGCATCGACGCAATGCCAACAAAAAAATAATTTTTTCAACATTTATTCCCAAACAGGTCACGAAAATAACGAGGGCTTTATAAAGCAACAAACAGCAACGCTAATACTTCTGCAAACTCGTCTAAAGTCCAAAATAATAACTTGTAACCAATCACAAGTAGGCTACATCTACACGAACAAATATGGCAGGAACAAAGCAATGCAGTAACGCTGAAACTTTTCTACATTCATACAAACAACTTTAAAACATCAAAATTTCATTTTGCCAACAGTGACGCTCGTGACCACTTCGAACGAGTAGGCTGCATGACTCGATCGTCGGAATAAAACATAGACAACATTTTGTTTTGGCAAGTTTATGGTGTCTATTTTGAAATTGATTCAGTACAGTAACTTCAGAAAATGGTACTTTGCTACTGTATCTAGTCGACTAAACCTAGAACAAATAAGCTAGTCTACAAACCCACCTAAGCTGCGGTACCGGTCATTCATCAGCTTAGAAGTTTTTCTTTTTGCGCAATCTATTAGTTCAAACAAGTTAGTCTACTAGATTTTACCGCTATGTTACAAGGTTAAGTTATGCTACCCGCACCATTCCATACCTTCCATTAAACCCAATATCCAAATATGATTGTATATACAAGGAGAGATAAAATGTGTTCGTTTATTTAAAAAAAATAAGGTTGTGAAAAACTGGGTAGGTCGCAGCCTTTTTTGCCTTTACTGCGAGCCGCCTTTATTCACCAATGAAAATTCATGTCACAAGAACGAAGTTTCATTTCACTAACAAAATACAAGCAATTCTAGATATAACGAACTTCAGGGGCCCGCAGAAAAAGTTCGTTACATCAAGAGCTCGTTGTATCGAAGGTATGCCAAAAGCCATAGCTAAGGAAGTCGGGACATCTGAATTGGTTCGTTATATCGTGTAGTTCGTTATATCAAAGGTGCGTTATATCGAGAGTTGACTATAAAAGCAAAAGTTCATGTCACTAACTAAAATTCTCTTCACTAACAAAATAACACCAAAAATTCATGTCGCTAACTAAAACTAATTTCACACTAAAAGTAACACCAAAAACTCATGTCACTAACTAAAAATCATTTCACTAACAAAATAACTCCAAAAATTCATGTCACCGACTAAAATTCATTTCACTAACAAAATAACACTAAAAATTCATGACACTAACTAAAATTCATTTCACTAACAAAATAATTCCAAAAACTTATGTCACTAACTAAAATTCATCTCACTGACAAAACACCAAAAATTCATGTCACTAACTAAAATTCATTTCACTAACAAAATAAGATTAAAAATTCATGTCACCAACTAAAATTCATTTCACTAACAAAATAATACTAAAAATTCATGACACTAAAATTCATTTCACCAACTAAAATTCATTTCACTAACAAAATAACTCCAAAAACTCATGTCACTAACTAAAATTCATCTCACTGACAAAACAACACCAAAAATTCATGTCACTAACAAAAATTCATTTCACTAACAAAATAACAGCAAAAATTCATGTCACTAACTAAAATTCATTTCACTAAAGCCCGAGTCACACGGCGCTAATTTACTAGCCGCTAATATTAGCTGCTAATATTATCTAGCTAATATTAGCTACTAAGCATGGTCACACGAGGCGATCCTGTGCATATTCGTTGCTAATATTATCCAGCTAATATTAGCTACAAAACATGGTCACATGAGGCGATTAATCAAAATTTTGAATGTTGCAAACACAGTAAGTATGCTGAAAGAACAGCGGAAAGTCATAAACCGGTTAATACGGCTTGCATGCGCAGAAGCTGGACAGGCAACTGCTCTATTAAACCATACTAGCTTTGGCTTGTACACGTCATCTGTTCCACACCCGCTTTTTCTTGATTTTTATATTTTATTCAGCTCGATTCTGTAGCAGTTTTTAATACTTTTTATTTTTCTTTTTAAGGTTTCCTCGTCCGGAATTTGCAGCTCTGGACCAGCATGTTTAAGCTCTTCGTATAATCTTTTAAAACTGTGCTCCCTGGCATTTTTTTTTTAAATAGTTTTGATTATTCGTGTCCCACAAAATTTTATATTTTTCGTAAATGTTCAAAAAATCAACTACCGCATTCCCATTCCATTTTAACCCTTGTTTTTTCGACATCTTTTTAGATTTTGTGTAGGATTGTACAGCAGAACGCAGAGAGTGCCATGACATGTGGGTCTGATATATCCGGTATATCAATTTGTGATGTCATAACGCTTGCATTGTTTTTATCTTGCGAGTGCGGCCGAATTAGCTAGCTAGTAGCTAATAAAGTTGAACATTATTAGCGGCGAGTAAATTACCCAGCAAACACACCACGGGTTTTCCACGTGGCCGTTTGGTGGAATTTAGGTGGAAAAAAAACGTGGAAAAAGTCACGTTTTAAACATGTGGAAGTTACGTGATTCAAATCAAATAAGAAGAGTTAACAACCAGGTTTCGATTTAATAAAAGCTGCTTATGTACAGAGCGATAAATTTGCACTGCTAAACTAATAAAATTCGGGAAAAAATATTATCTTTATTATTTACAACTTTTGTTACGTGGTAAAATGGTGGAAACCATGTGGTAAAAGTCACCACTCAAATCTGGATAAAAATAGTAATTTTTAAAAAATTTTAAAACAGTTTCAAACCTAAATATCTATTCTAGAACAATTATTAAAAAATATGAACATTCTGCAAAAATTAGGTAACGTGGATATCACATGGATTTCACGAAAAAAATTTGGTGGAATTTACGTTGCTGCGAAACGTAGCGAGGTAATGTTGTAGCCACGTGTTTTCAACGATATTTTTTAAAAACATCGTAAAGTGACAAAATGTACCAATTGCATTATATTTTTGCTTTACTGTGCAGAATAATAGCTAAAGGGCTGCTTACAATCCGTAGCAGAATAATGGTGGAAATTTGGTGGTGAGTGCAACGTGGCATGGTATGGTTTTGTCCACGTTAATTCCATGTTATAATGTTGGTAAAATTGAAACGTGGCAGAGTAATGTTACAACCACGTGTAATCCACATTATGATTTCGGTACCCTAAAAAAGATGAAAAACAATTCAATTGCAATATTTATATTTACCTACTAAACGTACTATGCAGCATGGTAACAATTTTTTTTTTAACCATGCGGTTTTAAATTTTTGTGGATATTTGGTGGTGAGTGCAATGTAGTGTGGTAACGTTTTCTCCACGTCGATTCCACATTGTAATTTTGGTGGAATTAAAGTGGCAGTGAAACGTGGTGAGATGATGTAGTAACCACGTGTAATCCACATTATGATTTTGGTGTTTTTAAAAAGATACAAAAACTTGAATCACGATATTTTTAGGTATCTATTGACTGTACTCAGCTGCACGTCAATAATTTTACTTCTAAAAATGTTTTTATAAATTTTGGTAGGTATTTATTGGTGGTGAGTGCAATGTAGTGTGGTAACGTTTTCTCCACGTCGATTCCACGTCGTAATTTTGGTGGAATTAAGGTGGCAGTGAAACGTGGTAAAATGATATGGTAACCACATGTAATCCACCTTATAGTTTCGATATTTTGAAAAGATACAAAAACTTGAATCGCAATATTTTTAGGATTCTATAGTGATTGTACTCTGCAGCATGGCAATCAATTTTACTTCTAAAAAATTTTTTTTAAACTTTGGTGGATATTTGGTGGTGAGTGCAATATGGTGTGGTAACATTTTCTCCACGTTGATTCCACGTTGTAGTTTTGGTGGAATTAAGGTGGCAGTGAAACGTGGTGAGACGACGTTATAACCACGTGTAATCCACATCACAACATTGGCAGCTTTGTGAATTGATATGAAAGTCCAATTTCAATATTAATTGATGTGCCTTGGTTATTTTTTTAAGCATGCATGGTAACAAATTTTACTTCTATTAATTTTTTTAAATTTTGGTGAATATTTGGTGGTGAGTGAAATGTGGTGTGGTAACGTTTTCTCCACGTCGATTCCACATTGTAATTTTGGTGGAATTAAAGTGGCAGTGAAACGTGGTGTAATGATATTGTAACCACGTGTAATCCACATTATGATTTTGGTATTTTTAAAAAGATACAAAAACTTGAATCACGATATTTTTAGATATATCTATTGATTGTACTCAGCAGCATGTCAATAATTTTACTTCTAATAATTTTTTTTTTCACTTTTGGTGGTAGTGATAAGTGCAATACGATGCTATATAACTTCATATCATAGCTGCGAGGATAATACACGTTACTGATTTAGGAAAAGAAAGGTTTTTGATCGAAATCAAAAATGTGAAGCTTTCTCGAAATCGGAAGTTCAGGTCTATTTTATGGTTTTAGTTTGAATCGAAATCTCTTATTTTCTGTTAAAGTTAAATTTTAAATTTCTGATTTTCGGTTTGGAGACAGAGTGCGTTCAATTGAGCTTGAGATTTAATAGTTTTGGAATATAATAATATATTTTGAAAGTTGAAAGGCGATAATGATCATAATAAAGTTTTTTTTCAACACTCCAAGACTACGTGCAATATTCACGACAGCTTCGAATATTTTTAAACATAATTAAGCTTCGAAAATTTATGCTGATAGTGTTTTAAAGTGCAAAGTTGTTTCACTTCATTTATTTTACAGCAGCAAAAGCAAAAACGTAAAAAAAAACGACGTAAAATTGGTTTTCAAAAAAGGGGCAAAATTTGAAGGGTATGTTGTACTCAATTTGGTAATAAAAGTAATATGCAGTATGGTAAACAGCGTTCGTAGTCTTCTGAAGTCTATTTTATTTGCACTTTGCGAAGAGACGGGTGGTCACAAACAGAGAAGAGTGACCTAACGAACGTATATTATATTATTTTTCTCAATATCGATATGCTTAATTCTACCGGTTCTTTTATTTAATGGTTTAAATGCTGCGCTACTACGCAGCTACAACAGTGATAACTGATTCTAGTAATTTGCTGACTGCATTACAGTTGTTGAGCAGAGGTCTCGATCTTTGGTTATAAGTATTTACCGCAAGGTGGCGTGGGATGACTGAACAGTTGGTAGAACTTTCAACGCATAGCGCATATAGCCCTTTTACAGAACTATCGCAACACTGCATTGCAATTGATTTTGTCATAATCACAAACTAACTTAACGTGTTTTCGTGTAAAACTCTGAAAAAAAAAAAAAACGGAAGATCTTTTATCCGCTACCTTAGAAGTTTCAAGTGGCCATGTATGCATAAAACGTGATATACTTAACCTTATACTAATCAACTTAATCTCATAAATGTATTTTCTAGAATAAAACAATCAGTCACCGATACTTGAAATATCATAAAAAAACTAACGAGCTTTTTCGCCACTTAAGTTCTTCAGGGGCAGTTAAAATTCAAATTTCTTTACGATAGTTGCAATAAATCACGCTTGGTTGCAATTATGTGCAATTGACGATATCACAAAAAAGACGGACAAGATACGAATTACACAGTAACCTACAACAAAATTTGGGTTTTAAAAAGTTAAAGCAACTTTAACGGCTTTACCCATAGACGCCTGAAATAGAAGGACTGCCATGCCAATCATGCAATATAAACAATTAAAATCAATGCAATATTTAAGGTGTAAACTGAAAATTATCGCCGAAATGAAACAAAGTTTGCTTTTGCGAAAATTGTTTTGCGAGAAGCTGCAGCTGCAGCCGCTGCAGGACCCCGCCAGATTTTACAAGTTGTTTGATTGACAGCTTGTTTTTGTACTTGCGTTGCTCTAATAACACCAAAAGAGAAAAGTTTTTTTGGTAAAAGTCGCAGACTTGCGCCAGCACAACGCCAGGTGAAAGCATTCGTCCAATTGAGTGACATCTTGTTTTTAATAATTTTGAATAAATTTGAAGTTGTGATTGTGAACACTTTGAAGTTTTCCGCGAAGCAATAGAATGTAGTGCGAACTCTGTCACCGTTTGTGCACACGGCACTTACCGGCTTACCGCGTAGTTTCCAGGCTGCGTCACCTTCTACCATTTAGCAATACTGTGACGCAGTGCCACTGCAACTCTGCAAGTAACGCTATTGTTGTTGCTTAATTGTTTTTTTTTTCCTTTTTTTACTTATTGATCAAAATTTATTATTCTGTTAAACTAATCCAGGTATGGAAAGTATGGAAGATGGCATTCCATTCCATTCTTAAAATCTTCCATTCCTTTCCATACCTGAAGTCTTCCATATTCCATACCAAAATTCCTCTTCCATTCCATCTTCCATTCCATTCCATTACATGCCCTGCCGGTAGGCAGTTCATAATTTTGTTGCAGTCAAACTCAGCATTGACTGAACGCTAGTTTGCTATTAGGACAGTACAGGGAAAATATTTCACCTAGGCTATAGCATAGCTGATATCACAATCAGTATTGTACTGTACAGCTGCAATACATACAAAACCACAGCCTCGTACAGGTTTGTACCGGTTGGTCCAATGAAAGCCACTAGTCTATATAGGCCCTAAGCTTAAAATATTTTTTATGAAATTCCAACTAATCGTTCACTCTTCATCCTATGCTTGCACTAACTCGATGTGCACAATTGAAATATCAAGCAGATATGTTTAATTAACCTCTCTGCAGCAATTTTCCAACCAACGTCTCATAAAAGCTTTGCTTTTCACTAAGCGAAGTCTGATAGCTTGTCCACCGTAGCAACAAATTTTCGCCACTAGGGGCGCCGGAAAAAGGTCAATTAATTCTGACATAGCCATGATAGCCTATTTCGGAAAAATTTTCGCGCACTTTTTCCAACATACAGTATTTCAACATAAATTTTTTTTTTTTGGTTATCATTTTCACTCATTTGACTTTCATTTTCATCAATCGATTCCACGAAAAAAACAAGAAGAATAACCACTGTGAAAAGCATTGCTTTTAGCTTTTCAATTTCGAAAGGGAAGAGTGATTCAGATGAGCATATTCAAGAGGCAGAGAATTAATCCAGTTTTGTATTTCAGGGGACAAATTGCATTATAATTTAAAAGAACTCCAGTGCGTGTTGGTTTTCTCCAGACTGATGATTGTAAACTGCCTTCTTTTATTGCGATTTCTGTGTCCGAAAATGCAAGCGACTTTGTGGATTTTTCAACAGTAAAAACAAGATTGTAGTGTTGGTTTTCAAAAGATTTAGAAGTTCAAAACAATCTTGTTCATTTTCAAAAATTGCTAAAATATTTCCACCTATCTCAAATAAAAAGCTGGAGAAGATTTTGGTTTGTTGTTCAAGCGGATAGTTTCTAAGTGTGCGAGGATTTTGTTAGCCGTCGTAATTTTGATCATTCATTTTTCATTGCTTTTGTGAAGCGTTAGAAGATAGTATAATCCCCGCTGCTTTGCTTTTCGCTGGTAATAATTTGCCCTGCGTAGGCTTTTCGTTTCCGAATCACGCTCTGAAGAAGGACAGGAAGTCGACGTGTCCAAAAACGTTCAGCATATTATTTTTCGTGAAACCAGTGTGATAATACCTATCCACAAGAAAGGAGACAAGAGAAAATGCACCAATTATAGGGGCATCTCTCTCATCAGTGTCCCGGGTAAGGTCTATGCCAAATGCCTTGAAAAGAAATGCCGTGAAATAGTCGAGCCTAAACTAATGGATGCTCAGTGTGGCTTTCGTCCTGGCCGAAGCACAATGGACCAGATCTTTGCCTTGCAGCAAATCTTTGAGAAGTCGTGGGAATATGCAAAAGAGGTCCATGCATGTTTTGTTGATCTTGAAAAAGCATAAAAAGCATATGATCGCATTCCTAGAGACAAGCTTTGGGCGGTGTTGTTACAGTATGGCATTGATGGCCAGTTACTAACTGCTATTAAGTCGCTGTACTACATGCATTCTGAGGTCTGTGTTCGTGTTAACAGCGCAATGACGAAACGTTGTAGAGTAAGTGTGGGACTACGGCAAGGCTGCTCGCTTTCACCTATTCTATTCCTTATTTATATGGATAGAATAGTTAAGAAAAGTGAGTCTTGCGGCGGAGTAAAGATCAATGGTTGCACTGTACAACGTCTGTTATTTGCAAATGATCTTGTGCTACTAGACTCTACCCAAAATAAGTCTCCAGCAAGCTCTTGACAGGTTTTCGGATGCATGCTCTGTGGCCGGAATGAAAATCAGTACAACAATAACAGAAACCATGTGCCTGTCCAGACAACCAAAGCAGTGCTCTCTCCAGATTGATGGAGTACTACTAAAACAGTCAGAGAAGTTCAAGTACCTCGGCGTCTCATTCACAAGTGATGGCAGACAAAATAGCGAATTGGATATCCGCATCGGCAAAGCTAGTGCAGTAATGCGCCAGCTCCACCGATCTGTGGTACTGAAACGGGAGCTTTGCACCAAGGCAAAGCTATCCATTTTCAGATCAGTCTATGTTCCTATTCTGACTTATGGCCATGAGTGTTGGATCATGAATGAGAAAGTGAGATCTCGAGTTCAAGCAGCCCAAATGGGATTCTTGCAAAGAATTAGCGGTTTGACCTTGTTGGACAAGGTTAAAAGTGCAGATATTCGTGAATCTCTAAATATCGAATCGCTGCTTCTCCGACTAGAAAGATCGCAACTGCGTTGGTATGGACATGTGACACGAATGTCCCAGGAAAGAACAGCCAAAAAGCTGCTCTGTTCAACACCGATTGGTCGAAGGCCTAGAGCCCGTCCCAGAACTCGATGGCGAGATTGCGTAGAAGATCTTAGTCGGTCTCGCCTTGGCATCCCAGCAGAGCATCTATCCTTTGTTGCAGAGGATCGAGATGCTTGGAGGCTCCAACTCGAGCTGCTGCCCCCGCGACCCCCCAACGATAAGCGGGTCTTGAAAAAGTAAGTAAGTACATTTTGTAAATAATGAAAAAAATACGGTTCAATCATAAAATGGTTCAATGTTCTAAAATTATTAGCTGTAGCAACCATACGAATATTGAAAATTTCCTCTCTACCAAAGTTATACAATCGATAATTCGTCATCAATTCTGCAATTTCAACTATAGTTACAGTAGAAACAACTGTTAAAGCAGTGTTCCCAACGTAAGGCATAACAAAAATTTGGTGGGGCGTGGGAGTTTTAAAACACCATGAACCAACTTTGCTGGGAATACAAAATAAAAATGCACTTGTTCACAATCAAAGTTATTAGTGTATATATTAATTTGGTTTGCTTGTTTACAGTGTTGGATACGACTTGAGTCCAGATTTTGAAGACTCGGACTCGTAAGTTTTACCTGGGACTTGGACTTGAGTCCTTTTTTTCGGCGACTACTCAACTAGCAAAAAAAATGCGAGTTATGGTGAGGTTTTTGGTTTTTCTGTCTATGGCAAATTCAATATTACTGTGGTATAGCATAGAAACATCCCTTTTTGTGCTTTTAACGTAAGTGCTATAAGTTTTCTTATCTACTAAATTTTATATTCCGTCATTTTCAGCGTTTCTCGCTTGTTGTTTCCAGCAGGCGAGCAGGAGCTGCGAAGGTGTTACTATTTAAGAAAGTCGCAATCAATCCACATTCTCGTCTGCCATTATACGTTAAATCAAAATAAAGGCATGACGCAATGCACAGGAGGTCTCATCACGCGTCGACATCGATCTCGCATGAATGGAAAGCTCCTTTCCCATTTAGTAGTTTTGAAATCCAATTATTCTTTTGTGTAAATAAGGGTAAAACGAATAAATTACCGGTAGCTAAAACTAAACGCTTTTTTTGTAACTTTTTACCTTCATTTTTTTTTCTTGGTTGTTTTAGGCCTAGTCAAGGGCGTGGTCAGGGGGAGAGGAACGGGGGCCATGCCCCCCCCCAAATCTATCCGGGAGAAAAACAAGGATCTTAGCAGTTACGACAAATATTTGCTATTGCGTGATTGTTTTCTTTCTGGACTTCCAATAAATGGGCTTGCAATGGAGAAATACAATTTTAATTACAATTGTTCTGCGCTTTATTTCACACAGCTATGTGAGACATTGCCTTATTTCGCTGATATGTTTCTACAGGTGGATCTTTGTCTGAAACGGCACTAACCAATCATGTACGCCTGTAATTCATTAATAAGTCGCCGGTCGCGGTCCTTTGAAATTGCACTTTCACTCCCATTTATTGCAAATATTAGCTACTAGATCAGTGCAGTAGGTCACGTCTATTACTAGATTCATGTGCACCTCCAAAAATCAAAATAAATGGTAATAAAAATAATAACTCGATGAAGAAAGAGAGTTGTGGGTAAGTCGATCTTCGATGAAGTAAAATGTCGTGAAAATATATCAGGTTAGATTCAAAAGAAGAAAATTATAGATTATTTATCATAGGTTCACGCAATGGCGGGCACGAATCCATGCCCCCCCCCGCCATGGCGTTGTTGTGGTGTCGTGGATTATGAATTATACTGTAAAACACATCTACACGTTATCCAATCAAATGCACCAATTTGTCGGCAACTGATGAGAACCTTTGTAAAAGCCGTATTTATTATTGCATTGAGCCAGTGTGGCACCTAAGAATTGCATTGGACCAGTTGGGCACCCTAGGAGAAGTGCACAATCTGGGATCTGGGGGCGGCGGAGCTCCCAGTGCCCGGAGACTAAGAATACCAGCGTACCGGTAGTTGATAAACTTCCTATTCTCGACAACAATAGCAGACAACATCAAATAGTTATTTTGTGGTTGTTTTTAATCGTTAACAGCAAGCAAAATAACACCGAATAGCGAAGACGCAATTACCAAGTGTTTCATGAAGTTTTTCCTGTTCTTATTTTGTCTCTGTTCAAGCCACGCTGCAAGCATGCACATTGTAACAATAACAAAAGTAATGATCAAAGTGGTTGTCGCTTTGCGCGATTTACATTACCTTTCGCAATCGTGGCGGGAAACGATTAGCACCACAATTCAGTTCGCAAAACAAACACGTGGCTGCTGTGGACTAAAAGTGCAGTCAGCACTTTCTCACGCTTTCGGGGCGAACTGAATTTGTACATCGCCACATCGGATGTTTTGATAAAAAGAATTTTTTTTAAATCGTTTATTAAAAAAATGTAAGCCGCCCCCGTAAGTAAGCCGCCCTCCAATGTAAGCCGCACAAATGATGAAAAAATATTTATAAGCCGCGGCTTACAATCGAGTAAATACGGTAATTGCTAATCTGCCACACAAAAGTTGGTGTTTGGATCTTTACTCCCTTAGTCTGTGTTCGTCTCACTCTATGCTCGTGTTATGAGAAGCCCAAAACACAAGAGCAAAATTTTTAGTTGCGAAGCATTTACAGTCATCTCACACTGGAGACGCAAATCTTCTTGGGTAATTTCAGCTGCTTTAAGTGAAACTGCACAGTTTAGAAGCTTTGTGTGACAGAGATTAAAGTGCGGCAACACTTTGAATGTCATGCTGTAAGTGCTTTCCTGCTAAATAACTTGATGCAAAAGCTATGAAAGGTCGTTTTGAATACGGTTATTTTTGTCGCAAAAATACTGATAAAAGCAATATCGACATTCTGCAGACTTTTCATGCTGTAAGGTGTGATGCACAGAGTGCTCGCAAATTATAGGCTCTGTTAACTCTCGACATCTTTTTGATAAACTGCAATTTTGATCATTATTGGTGCACTGTAAATAATATTGGACTGACAAAATAGATTTTTGATAAGAATGTTATCGTGCGATTTAAGTAACATCATATTTTTTAATATTTTAATGTAGTTAAACATTTTTTATAGAAGAAATCTATACTAATCGCCGCCGTAGCAGTTTTACTCAAAACTGTATTACCTTGTCCAACTCCTCGTATCACGAACCATCTGTTGGTAAGTTATTGTTTGTGTTTTATATATTTGTTGTACTTTTCCTCTTATCGTGCGTGAGAAGGTGATGGAAGCGCTATAAAAAGCTTGTTTACGAGAGTAGTTGCCTAGGTCTGATATACCATGCAGTGACTAGAGCGTGTGCCTATGGTGCGGTAGACTTAGGGTTCAAATCTGAATCGGGTTAAACCAGCGGCTCAAAAATAACTCTAATGGGACAAAGTGCATATTAAGCCGACTAGTTCACTGGTTGTGCGGTTGAAAAAGATGCTTAACGCTACATTTGGGGTTGACGCAGTCGAAGTCACGCCATTATCTAACTTGTCGCTTTTTTTAGCGATGGCTTAGTTTTGTCTCAAGGCTAAAACAGTGCACTTGAGAAAAAACGAAAAAAAGTATTTAATTGCAAATTTACCGCAAAATATTTCTCATTTAATATTTATAAAAGTAGTAGAAATTTTAAGAACAACAGTCAAATTTAGTAACATTTGTTCTTACTTAGCTTCAAGTACCCCTTCAGGGAGCCGAGAACCAATATGGCTGACCACGGGCAATGAATCAGATCTTGAAAATGACGCCACCGTAGGTATGATTCTTAAAAACACATAGTGCTAGAAACTTTAACAGCTTTCCTTGAAGGCATATGGCTAAAATAATGAGGGTGTTTATTGAATTTAGCTTAGCCTAGATTTTGCATTGTTGATTGTTGTTTCTGAACATGATTAGGTAGGCACGTATACATATTATTTACAAATTACGTTTTTGGTAAGGAATGAAATGGAAGTACTTACCCAGAAGTAAGAAACCGTTGTCGCGTTTTTTGCGTTGCTGATTTGGAGTTTTCTCAGCATATTCCAAAAAAGTTTTATCAAAATTGCTCATCGAAGGAACTGTTAGTTTGTAACTTTAATTACTAAAATTCATTTAACAAAAAAGATGACCCGACCCCCCTACATACAACTGTGTATTCAATTTAGGATTGTGCTTTTTTATCAATGGAGCTTCTTGAATTTTAAAGAGGAAAATTAAAACTAGAGAACTTTATAAATTTTAGTTCTTTCAGTTTTAATCTGCCTACTCGATTACTGCTGATGATGATAACTGAAGTCGTGTTACCAAAACGTTCAGTGACGAACTTTACTCTGGCTTTAATTTTCATCTTCAAAGATATTTTTATCCCATATTTACTGTATTCTTGAATGTTGGTTTTGTATTCAGTGTTGTACGCCCTAATCACTTTAAAATTGTCATTCTTCACGTGTCGGCGTGTTGTCATACCAATGTATAACATATTCGCGTCACACGAATAATATGTCATACATTCGAATGTGTCATACATTGGTATGACAACACGCCATTTGAGTACTAGAATACAAGAGAACTTCCAACTCAAAAGAAAATCAGCAATACAGGGTCACATAGATAAACTTGCCAAGTCTGTAACCAAATTAACGCGAAGAATGACAATTTTAAAGTGACTAGGGCGTGCAACACTGAATACAAAACCAACATTCAAGAAACTTTATTGATAAAAAAAAAACACAATTCTAAACTAAATAAACAGTTGTATGTAGGGGGGTCAACTTTTCTGTTAAATGTATTTTAGTAAGTATATTCAAACTGGTGTTAATTTTGATGTTGATTCGTATTTTAGTTTGGGTAATGCTGTTGTACATTTTTACCCTGTACACATGTCCAGTTTATTAATTTTCGATGTCATAATTAAAAAAAAGTGATTATAACATCGAAAATTTAATTGTGATGCAAAAAGCCCGTGGGCCTAAATTAAGTCCACTTAAACTGGACGAGTGGACAGGGCATTTGTGTAGGCCTATTAATAGGTTACGTCATTTCACTTGTAATAGTATTCTTGTATGAAGTAGTTGTACGAAATAATGTGGTAATTGTTAGTAATAGTGAAAGCATGCCATATTTTTTAAATACTGTCATTTGGAAACTTTGTACTTGTAAATCCAATTTTTTTTTTCTCTGAAGAGGATCAAAAGTTATGGTCAAAGACGTTTAGATTTTTCAAAAAAATGTTATCGATATTAAGTCTTTAATGTAAAATCGGTAAAATGGAATAGCTCTAAACAATTTTGAAAATTGTCCCTAAGACCAAGTGAATGTATGAATCTATAGGCTACGAACTAAAGTTGATTTTTGATCTATTGCAGATCCTCAAAATATGATGAAAATAATTCGTCAGCTAAAAAACGATATGAAAACCCTTCATCGCAGCAACGCAACAATTATTGAAAATCAACGGCAACAGCTTAATGTACTTACACAGCTGTTGAATGGTGGTGGAGGAGTCGTGAACGACGAAGAACTTCTCTCTGAACCATTATGCGATGTAAAGGAATTGGAACAGTTTTGTTCTAATTTAACCGAGCGTACTGCTCAGAAGAAGCTGGTGAGTAGTTCTTACGCATTATTCTTTAGACTGTGAAAGCATTTTATTGTGCTAATACAGCGTCACTTCGCTATACCTGAGTACCGGTATGTCCGATGCACACCTGACGGTTCCGTGCAAGGGTCACAGATCCTTCGTAATGGATTTGGCGGCTGCAAACCAATACATTTATTTTGTCATGTACTTTGGATGACTGCTGGTTCAGAAACGCAAGTTTATTTCGTAATCTCCCCCACTACACTTATTAATTTTTTTATTTAAGGCTTTAAAATAAGCTTAGTTAATTAAATGATCAATTAAATTTTGACTCTATTTAGAAAATATTGAGTAAAAGCAAGGCTCACCCTCCTCTAGCAAAGTGCTCAATCACTATCAGCTAGAGTTTATATTATTATATAAAATAAAATCACTACTTTCATAAACCACTACAGCCTGTATCGCCGTTGTCAGCTCTTCAAGTGGTATCGGTGCATCTAAACACGAACGTACTTGTTAATCTATGGCTTTACCGGAAATTCATTCTCATTGGCTGCGGCTTCGTTTTGCACCGATGCAGCTTCCGGGTTGCACAGCTGACAGTTACCCGTAGTGTTGTACAGCAGCAGATTTTTTACCCGCAATTTCGAGCAAAAATATTTAAAAGAACATGTATAATGGGAATAAATGCCGAAAACACTAACTCAAATAAACTTTACAAGCTCTTGAATATCGTTTCTTATATTTCGACCAGTTTTAGCACAGGTTTTTACTTTATTTATATTTTACGTTCATGTTTAGATACACCTATATCACCTGAAGGGCCGACAACGGCGAAATAGGCTGTAGTGGTTTATGGAAGTAGTGATTTTATTTTATGTTATAGATATTATCGAGGTAAAAAAAGTTTTCTAGTGTTTTTGTTGTCTGTAGATTGGCCTTCTAAGCAGCCTCGGCGGAAGAGGAATGGGGGATATGGTCCGCAATATGATGCGAAAAATGGGCACCAATGTTTTGTGGGCACAATTTAGCCTAAAAGGAAAAAGGGGCAAAAGAAGCTTCAAAGAAACTGCTTTGTTGCCTTATATTGTAAGTAAAGTAAGATCGTAAGATCAGCGGCTTGTCTTCACAATAATTACGTGTGTGCAACTGTACATACTCATACAGTCCTAATGCTTATCATGTCCTTAAAAATAAATTTACGTCCTTGACTGGTTTCTTCTACAGTAAATAATGGATCATCCCTTGGACTGTGTTTTTTGATTTTGCTTTATTTTTTCATTTTGTATTTTCTTCATTCTATATCTATACTTAGTCTTATTCGATATCCAATTACGAACACCTAAGTTAGCAATGAGAACACTAATCTCAAACGTTTTCCGTGAAATCTAACTTTACTTTAGATCTTGGATGCTTTATGCTAATAATTCATTGCATTTTCGCAGAGGCTACGCAAACAAACATCAAAGAAGCCAAGGTAGCAGATATCGAGTTGGCTGTCGCGGATGCTTTAAAATATGCGCCGAAAAACTAAGTGAGTACATGATCATTGAGTCACATTTCGTAGGCTATCTGCAAATATTTTCTAACTTCTATTTTATGTTATATACTAGAGAAATGAAGAAAATAAATTACTCTTTAACAAAAATTAATTTTGAAACATTATCGGTAAAATTTTGCACCAAACTAAAAATGTATGGTGATAACTTAATTTAATTGAAGCTGGGTATCGCTGAGCCCACCTCCCATGCACAGCTTGACCTAACGAAATTAGATAACAGAGGCTCTAGCGCTATCGTTATTCCAAAAATCGAAGAAACGAAATTCTTTCTTTCAGATCCTATAATGATTAGGTTTTGCATTGACAATTTAAATTTGTGTACATCACTAGTGTCTATTAGTTCAGGGTTTCGAAACACAGTTATCGCTTTGCGATATACAGCGGTAGGTATGATTACCAATTTATGAGCATTTGAATTAACTCGATGCGGATTCGATTTAGAGTCTACCGCTCCAGCGGAAACGCTCCGTCGTTCCATCCGCTCTGAGTCATTTGGTTAGTTTCTCATCGTTGTGATCTGGCATAACCTTGGTTTTAATGTTATGTAGAACTACAACATGGTTTAAAACATGAAAGCGTTCTATATCATTGCATGAACATCCTTCTTGTTTTTTAGAAAGCTGAGTTAGAACGCTCCACCAGCCAAAAAGAAGTACTGGTGAATGAAGATGAAATTGACAGTGAAGAGGATCAACACGTTTGAAAATTTGTATTTTTTGTGATGTGTGTCTTTTACCGAGTGTTTTCTTTTCACACGCAATGTATTTTGAGAGCTAGCCGTGTTTTCTAATATATTCATTTCATTTTAAACCGAATGTATTTTGACAGCTTTACCGTATAGAACATCTAAGCAATTCATCGCATGGTCATATACGGCATTAATGCTGTAATCAACGTTTTTGTGTGATGGAGAAGCTTAATAGTATTTTGGTTGAAAAGACGCAGATTGACTGTAAAAACTGAGGGAACAAGTAATATTGTGTCGTACGAATAAAGTAGTATTTTTGTGATCAACTAGTGTGACGTCTTTGTGAAAAATGCCTGGATGGAATGTAAAAATGAAGGAACATTTTTATAAACTTTTGTCCAAGAAGGTTGAAACCATTATTTTTTGCAAGAAACCAATATTGTAACTACTTGCACTTATTACTACCTTACTCTTTCATTCATGATGATCCAACACTGTAAGGCCTATATCGGAATAGGAACGTAAACTAATCTGACAAGAGTAAATTTGCCATATGATGCAAAGTAATGCTTTGCAATGCAAAGCATCACTGCACTTGCTTTAACAACATTAAGGATATCATCATTCGCTATTTTAAGTGCATCACTTGAAACAGACACATCAATTTAACCATTCATTAACATGAATTTTTCAAGGCTTAATGAAAGCTAAAAATTTGATTTATGATGCTTTGGAGGAGAAAGAACTAAAGCCGCACACGTCCATCCATTTTTTTAGCTGACTTATCTCATGGCATTTGTTTATCAATGCACTGAACATAGATTTCAGCGGCTCAGTGAAAAGATTGATATGCAAGACGCCTAGTAAAGTGTGTTTTTGCTCTTGCTTTAGTTTTTATGAAATGTCACCAAACCGGTCCGTCGTTTTGCCAGCGCGTAGCAGTCTTTTACGACAGTCGATGAACATGAGTTACCCAACGCATGCCGTTTCCGCTTATCTTTAACGCCAAAAATTGGGTACATTTCCTCACTAGGAACTTTTCGCCTTCGAAAATTATTAGCTTGCAATACATTGAGTTGTGGCCTAAATCGGTTGACGAGATTAAGTTATGACGAAAATGGGACAATTTGACAGAAAAAATCGGACTTAAAAGAAAAACGGGAGAAAAAACTAACGCAGAAATGAAGGAACCATCCTTTACCGCACAAAACAATCGAAAGCGGAAAAAGTCAGGCCAAGAGTCAGTTTTTTTAACGCAAGGACCAGAGCCAGGAGAGAGGACATATGGTACTGTGACCCCCTCCCTGCGTGCGCCTATGCCAAAAGTGTGTGATTACAACTTACAGTACTGTGGAGCACTAGAGTCAATTTCTAAATTTGACACCTCAATGAGCACCAAAAAAACTTTTACATAACAGAAAAAGCCTTTTACGTGATGCCTTTTCTTGTCAAAAAGTTACTTGGTTTTCAAAAAAAACTTTGTCGATAGTTGTATGTAGATATAAGGCAGAGTTTTTCAACCTTTTTCAAATCACAGAACACTTTTTGTATTGCAAAAGTCTCGCGACACACCCAAGAAAAAATTAAACGCGTTTTAAGACTTAAAATTATTTACTCGTTTCCACTTATTTTCTCGTTTCAGTTATTTCTTGCAATAAATAAGAATTTCAAATGAATTCCAAATGAATTGCTGCGGAAATTCTACATGAATTCCAAATAATATTATAATAAATTGTAAATGAATTCCGGTTGAAAATCACTAGAGATAAGGATAGATACAAAATTTTTGCTTACATAAAAAATGAAGAAGTGATAACTGGGTAGTCTGCAGTCTCTTTTGCCCTCACTATGAGCCGTATCTGAAAGTGTTCATTTAAGCATTAGAAATAGTAGCAATTAACGAACGAATGATTATTAACAAAAGTATTCTTTTCTTTAATTCCCACCTATGTTCTCACGTAACAGTGCGAAAATAATAAAAAACGGGACATCTGAGAAAAAGTCGGGACGCTCATAATTAGATGAAAATACGAGACTATCCCGTTCAAAACGGGACGTCTGGTCACGCTATAGACCTAAAAACCATCCAGATTTTCCGGTGCGCCCGAGATTGAAATTAAAATGTTATGGTTAAAAACGCTTTTATCATCAGCACAATGAAAATCGAAACCCTAGCTGCTACAATGTTAAGTAGTTACAACGTTTGTTTTTGCGTTTTTGTATATGACTAATTGACCATCTGAGCAGCCGCAATGGGGCAAAATTTTCATTTTTAGGTTAATTCTGACTCCAAAAAAATGATTCCAACATACTGCTTAATGATACGGAATTTACTCATTCAATTAGGGTCTCTTAAAATTGGACAGCAGAGATCCATGTTTTAAAACAATTAAAAAAAAGACTGCCCCATATCACGACAGTCATTTTTTCCACAGTTCAAACATTGAGTGGGCCTAACAAAGAATTTGTTTTTCCAATCAATTTTTTGAGATCGCAAAGACGAGCTAAAACCTAAACGTCCACGTTTGACAGAAGATCATTTTAAGTATCTACAGAGAAAAAGCGTAACAGAGACACTAAAACTATCTACAGAGAAAAAGAGAAAAAAACATTTTAGAAGGTCTGAGTGATGGCGCGAGCCGCTGAAGAGAAAAAGGACATTTTAGAAGGTTCAGAGTGATGACCCAAGCCACCGCTATTTAAGTCAACATTTAAATCAAAGCGCAGATGTTCGTACACTCAGAAAAACTGGCTCTAATTCTCGATGAATTGAGATGACTGTAAAACAGATGCAGTGGTGTATAGCCTAGTAGATTGAACAAATGCGGTGATAGAAACAGAACATTAGCAATTTCAGTTTATTTTTTGATTATGTGAAGGACAAGTTTTATCCATTATTATTTATGGAAAGAAGCATACAGCAGTAAAGTTTGCCGAGTTAACTTTTGTTACGAGTTTGATCGATCTTCAGTTATGTTCTCGTATCGACATTAAAGCAATGATTGTAAACTTGACAATATCGGACAAATTTTCAATATTCGCAATAGCATATTGGCAGATTCGTGCAAGGTGCATGATAATATTACATTTTGGAAAAAAACTTGAATAAATGATCAGCAGTACAGAACTGAAGTACAGCTTTGAAAAAAACTGTTTTTGCATTTGGCTTCAAGAACCATTCTTTCACAACTTTTTTGTTAGCTTTGAAAAAAGCTGTTTAGTTCAATAGGCATTTCGTGTTGCACTCTTCAGTGGGTAATCGTGTCAATGGAAAAACATTTGCTGGCCACCGTTATACATTTTCAAAAATGATCGAGTTTTTCGCAGTAAAAAATGTGCCACATTCCATGTACTCAAGTAACACAAACTTTTTCAAAAATTTTAAAATCCTTCTGAACTGTTGTTTCATTTAATTTGAAGTCAAGTTTGCTTTTTATTTGTAAAAATAATAATAGATTCAATCGAAATTATAACGTTTTGTTGAGTTGTTGTACTGCGATGTAGCAACAGCTTGGAATTTGATTATTTCTGTAGTCAAGTCTTTTTGTTATTCGACTAAATGTCAAATGCCACTAATTTTGTTTTTATTTGATAAATAGATGGACGGTTGCTGGAATTAGATGATACATATCTTAAAAAAAAATATTGAGTGTAGCAACAAAGTTTGTTTTTGAGATAAATAATGATTCGATTAGACTTTAAATATTCGATGAAGAATTCATAGAATGGGTAGATGCGAATGTGGAAGAAATGCCATCTAAGAAGAAGCTGAGAGTAATTGTGGGTGGTAACTGGTAAGTGATGCTATTTATTGAAATTGATGTAAAATGAATTAATCACTAAAAATAAAGCAATGCAGATTTAAAAAGAATTATACAGATATTGTTATCGAAAATTTTTTAAACTTGTTGCTACAGTATCTTCATATACGATGCCTGTGGAAACACACATATAAAGTAGAGCAAAAATTTGTTTTTAAGTGCCGTCTTTCTTATATATTCTGATCTATAATGTGGTTAAGCTGTAGTGTCAGCCGTCAGTATGGACATTGGACAGTTGCTATTGTGTCATCGTAGCATAGCGATGTCAACGACCAATCGGGAACGTTACAATTCCCCTTAATGTAATCTGTGTCAAAACGGCTCCATGGAAAATAATTTACCGTAATTAAATAGATGGTCTTGCAAAGGATCATTTCGTTTCCGGATAAATCTTATTTATTTTGTTCCAGTATAATTTGTCTCAAAAAACATCGAGTTGAAGCTTTTGCAGTATAAGCGTTTTTGAACTGTTCTAGTCATTGTAGTTTGAGTACCCAAGCTTCAAGAAATATAGTAATGAAAATGAGTGACATGAGAAGCAAGTTTTAAATTTTATTAACAGAGAAAAATATTCGTTTTCGGCCTTCGTCTTGAATGTTAGGCCTACAGTTAATGTTGGTTACGGTATAGTTAATGCTAATGTTAGGCACCAAGAAATTGGAATTTAAATTTTAATCATACTTGTTAATTGTATTAAGCAATCAAAGCACAATTACGTAGCAATTTATTGTTTTAGTTGTCAGATATCAACGGAGTACCGCGTGATGACCATGGCTCCGCTCAAGAAGTTTCCGTTCTTTGGGGATTGAGATGCAAATGACCTAATCGTAAGTATTGGTATTCATACATTGCGTTAAACCAGTAGTTTAGGATGAGAAGCTGAAAATTTTTGGCGGTAAAATATTCAGAAATTCTATCTGTCAGTGATAGTCTTAATTATGGGAGGGAGCGAGGCAGAGCTTTAGGGAGGTTCCATTTTTAAAATCTCAAAAAAATTGATATATCTGTAAAATAATATAAATAAATTTGTGATACAATAGAGTCCTACGTAAATGAAGCGTACGTCACGATAATGTAAATCTACAAGATTAAAGGGAAATTACCGCACGTTGTCATTCAGAAACGAGTAGGGTGTGTGGTGGCTTGAGGAGTGGCTTTGTCATATGGCTTTTTGCCAGGGGCTTTACGTCTTTGGTAGCCCTGCGTCCTGGAGTGTAAGTTTTTTCGAGATCTGAGATCCGAAAAAAACCTGCTCTGAGATCCGAAAAAAATCCAAAAAATTTGAGATCCTGGAAGTAAAGACTTTTTTTTCTAAGAGCTATTGTTTACGGTCTATAAGCGTAAAGGAAGAAATTTTAAGATGGCTGGAGGAATCTTCTTGAAAGAATTTCATACCTGAAAAATTTTTCATGATCTTAGAAAAAAAGGCCTACACTTCCAATAACTCAAAATGTTTTTATGATTTTACTTTGTAGTTTGTAGCTATATATTTTTGAATTTGTCCAAAAAAAACTCTTACGTTTTCCGAAATAATCTTTAGATTGCCCGAATCATTATCAAAACTGTTCAGATTCAACAAATTTGTCAAACAAGTTATGATTGTTCCCCTGCCCCTCAACGTCTTACGCCAGAGATTTGCACCAATTAGTGTGAGTGAATAAATACACACCATGAAAGCGTAAATTTATTTTTTGGCGTTTGCTTTTACGTTTTAAAAAAATTAACGCGTAATTGTTGCGAGGAGGGCCCGGTTGATGGAGGACGCTCGCCTGTTCCTAAAAAGCCACCACTGCTACCCGTACCCGGTCAAAGTTTGAAAATCGTAGTTTTATGCACAAGATTTAGGGTTAAAAGTACCATAACCTTCTGTAATTTTTATGTAAATGAGCTTTGGTGACACCTAGCGGAAATTTCAAAAGCGCAAATAAAGTAGCTTCAGTAAAATCACTTCAGTGACGCTTAGCGGCAAGTGTTAAATGTTTTTGTGTCGTTCACTTTTACAAAGCCCTGGTACTGACAAGCACAGGTTTTATTGCTTACAACTTGTTGTGCAAACCAAATCCTTAATCACTCTAGCTCGAAAGTTTAAATAGCGAATAGGTTTAGGTGTATAAGCTCTTCGATATAAAAAAAAACGGGTGAAAGTGAATAATTTTAATTAACTTCAAAATTGTATTTAGTTAAAATAGCAAATTACAGCGCTTGTATAACTTCTCAAGTTTACTCGGAGGTACTTCAGCTTCAGCATACGAGCTGCTACAGGTTTACAAAACCTACCTTCCAAATGCAAACTAAACGCTGTGACTAGTAGGCCAAGTAAATGCATGAATCTGTTGGCTACAATGAAAATAAATTTTTGTTATTTAGATCTTCAACAAATCATGAGAAAAATGCCCCATTTGGAAGACGAAATAAAATTTTTCTCTTCTATCGCAGTATGACATACTTAGCTTAATCTTAATTTACCAGATGCTTAATTTACTGACACACCCGATTTGGGTTCCTAAAACACCTTGAAAAACCATGATGTATGTCATAACTTTTTTAAGCACAAAACGGTTTCTTGCAACTTTGACCAATTCAAAAACATGAATTTAATCTATCTAGCATTGTTAAAACCAATTTATTAGCTCACTCTTGTTTTTACAAAATGCTAAATTTTTTTAAATTGAGACTGTTCCTAAGTCAGATCTAGCAATTAATTTTGTGTTCTATTTGCATGCAAGTCTGAAGTCCCGTCTGTTCTACCAACTTTTTAAACGCTGAAGCAGTTGAATGTACCATGTTTCTGATTTCTGGTTGTAAACGAAAAAACCGGTAGCTGCAACTGAATCATAAGAAAAAGAGATGTTGGCGACAGAAATTTGTGGTTTCAAGCTTAATAGTCATTTTGATTGTTTCTCATCGTTGTGATCTTGCATAAACAATGCTATAATGTTATGTAAAACTGCAAAAGCGTTTGAAGTGTTCTAGTTGCATCAACATCACGCTTGCTTTTTTTTTTAGAAACTGAGTAAGCACGTCCGACGATTGCAAAATGCAGTAACTGAAGACATTAAAAAGAGTGATGAAGATTGTTGAAGATTTGTATCGTGTGTGACGCAAGATTAGCCTAGGCAATTCTGTTGTTTTTTGTGCTGTGAGTTTTTTCAATATATTCATTTCCTGCAAAACCGAATGCATGTTGACAAATTAGCCATGCAGATTATTTAGGCATTTCAATTACAACCACAAAACGTGTCTTTTAGATTTTACGTTTTATCTACGTCTTTCCCACCGAAACACCACGTTTTTTATAACGACAATACCACTTTTACACCACATTTAATTGTCACCTACTTTGGTATAAAAGTAGTATTCTCGTTATAAAAAAGTGGTGTTTTGGTGGGAAAGACGTAAATAAAACGTAAAATCTAAAAAACACGTTTGGTGGTTGTAACGTGGTAGACACGTTGCCTACTGACATAGCGTGTTGGTGGAAAAAACGTGGAAAGTAGGTGACATTTAAATGTGGTATAAAAGTGGTATCCTCGTCATCAAAAAACGTGGTGTATTGGTGGAAAACGCGTGGAAAAATCGTGGAAATTTTATGTGGTATAAACGTGAATTTCACCTTAATTTTGCAACGTGGTTAAAAAGTGGAATACTCGTGGCTAGTACGTGGATTAACCACGAGTATTCTACGTGTCGGCGAGTCGACAAAATCACCTGGAAAACACGTGACTTAACCACGTGTATACCACAACAGCGTTACGTGGTAAAAACGTGGTAGGAACGTGTTTGTGTTTGCTGGGTAGCTAGCGAGTGCTGCCAGCTAGTAGCGAATAACCGGTCACACTGAGCGAGTTGGCTAATTTATTAGCAGCTAGTGCATTAGCGGCTAATAAATTAGCTTCGTGTGACTCGGGCTTAACAAAATAACATCAAAAATCCATGTTACTAACTAAAATTTATTTCTCTAACAAAATAACACCAAAAATTCACGTGAATACTAAAATTCATGTCACTAAACAACATAACACCAAAAATTCATGTCACTAACAAAAATTCATTTCACTAACAAAATAACACCAATATAAAATAACAAAATTTAATCACTTCCATCAGGGTCACCCATGGCGGTAAGGTCGAAGGAGAGAAACAGACCAAGTAGCAATCCAATGCTATAGCTAAATGGAAAGTTGTAATTACAATATTCATGCTGCATCGGACGGCGCGCAGGATAAAAAGGTCCGAGTTCGAGTTTTAGGCAGAGGGACTCGTTCGAAAAATAAGCTACAGTCTCCCCCACAAGCTGACCGTCACCGGAAACCCACCAACGCAGTCGCTAAGCATTTGGGGAGGCAAATGGGGGCAGCGCACAGAAAACGTACTCGAGTTGGACCAAACTGCCGGGATCTAGCTATCGAGAATTGGAACGTTTCGTCACTGACAGGAAAAGAGCAGGAGCTTGTTTGCGAAGCCCAACAGTATCGCCTTGATGTTGTGGGAATTTCATCAACAAAGCGCCGGGGTTCTGGAACTGTCGAGTTGAACGGTGGGTGGAAAATTTTCTACTCAGGTGTTGATGCAGCAATGTCTGCTCAAGCTGGTGTTGGCTTACTTGTGAGCCCCAACATAGCTGAATGTGTCGTTGACTGGGTACCACTGGGAGGAAGGGTTTGTCTTCTAAAGCTAAGGCTGCAGGAGCGATCTCTGTGTATATTGCAGGTGTACGCACCTAACATAGAATCACAGTACGAAGCCTTTCTGGAGGAAGTTGAGGTTGCATTGGGAAAAGCAACTTCATCAGAATCCCTTGTCCTTTTGGGCGATTTCAATGCACATGTGGGTATCGACAATGCAACCTGGAAAGGTGTTATTGGGCAACATGGTGACCCTGACATTAACAAGAACGGAAGGTGTTTATTGCAGTTCTGTGCCACCAATGGGCTGTGCATAATGAACACATTTTTTCAGCACAAAAGAATTCATAAGTACACCTGGTACAGAGACTCTCTGGCACAACGCTCCCTGATTGATTTTTGTATCGTTTCGGCGGACTTGTTTTCTACCGTGTCTGATGTCCGTGTTAAAAGAGGGGCTGAGTTGTCAACTGATCACCACCTAGTTGTCTGCACTTTGAAAACTTTGAAACCCTTGAAAAAACGAAAGACTTTTCGACCACGAGAAACTTATCGAATCAAATGGGAATCATTGGCTGACAAAGAGGTACGAACTGCATTTGCAGACAACATTGCATCTAAGTTCAAAGAACTTCCGACCTCTACTGAAGACATTGAAACTGAGTGGTGTTTGTTTCGAACAGCAGTCATTGCGTCCGCTGCTAACTGTTGTGGACGTAAGCATGTTGGAGGGACGAAGAGTAGCGAGAAAAGAACTTCTTGGTGGAACCAAGAAGTTAAAGAAGCTATTCGTGCGAAAAAAGTGGCCTATAAGGCCTGGCTTGCAAATAAGTCATCACTTGAACTTCGCTCGCAGTACTCTGAAGCACGTAAGACGGCAGCCACAAAAGTTAAACTGTCTAAGGAAAGAGCCTGGAAGGAATTTGGAGAAAGGTTAGACGATGATTTCAAAACGGCAAACAAAGTGTTCTGGCAGACCATTCGCCGTTTGCGTGGAAACAGATCTCGAGCCGCTCTCTTTATCGAAGATTCAAATGGTGTGACTCTGAAAGATCAAAATGCTATTTTGAATCGGTGGAGAGAGTACTTTAGTGATCTTTTAAACCCAGTTGATGCTACACCGATACAAATTCACGAAGAACAGGTTGGGGAAGATATTCAGATAACCGAAGCAGATGTGAATGCAGTAATCAAATTATTGAAAAGTGGAAAAGCACCTGGTGAGGATGATATCAGACCTGAAATGTTAAAAGCAATGAACATACATGGTGTTCGTTGGCTGACTCGTGTTTGTAAGGTGGCGTGTAGTACTGGGCAAGCACCAAAGCAATGGCAAACTAGTGTGATAATACCTATCCACAAGAAAGGAGACAAGAGAAAATGCACCAATTATAGGGGCGTATCTCTCATCAGTGTCCCGGGTAAGGTCTATGCCAAATGCCTTGAAAAGAAATGCCGTGAAATAGTCGAGCCTAAACTAACGGATGCTCAGTGTGGCTTTCGTCCTGGCCGAAGCACAATGGATCAGATCTTTGCCTTGCAGCAAATCTTCGAGAAGTCGTGGGAATATGCAAAAGAGGTCAATGCATGTTTTGTTGATCTTGAAAAAGCATATGATCGCATTCCTAGAGACAAGCTTTGGGCGGTGCTGTTGCAGTATGGCATTGATGGCCAGTTACTAACTGCCATCAAGTCGCTGTACATGCATTCCGAGATCTGTGTTCGTGTTAACAGTGCAACGACGAAACCTTTCAGAGTAAGTGTGGAACTACGGCAAGGCTGCTCTCTTTCACCTATTCTGTTCCTTATTTATATGGATAGAATAGTTAAGAAAAGTGAGTCTTGTGGCGGAGTAAAGATCGGTGAATGCACTGTACAACGTCTGTTATTTGCAGATGATCTTGTGCTACTCGACTCTACCCAAAATGGTCTCCAGCAAGCTCTTGACAGGTTTTCGGATGCATGCTCTGTTGCCGGAATGAAAATCAGTTCAACAAAAACAGAAACCATGTGCCTGTCCAGACAACCAAAGCAGTGCTCTCTCCAAATTGATGGAGTACCACTAAAACAGTCAGAGAAATTTAAGTACCTCGGCGTCTCATTCACAAGTGACGGCAGACAAAATAGCGAATTGGATATCCGCATCGGAAAAGCAAGTGCAGTAATGCGCCAGTTCCACCGATCTGTGGTACTGAAACGGGAACTTTGCACCAAGGCAAAGCTATTCATTTTCAGATCGGTCTATGTTCCTATTTTGACTTATGACCATGAGTGTTGGATCATGAATGAGAAAGTGAGGTCTCGAGTTCAAGCGGCCGAAATGGGATTCTTGCGAAGAATTAGCGGTTTGACCTTGTTGGACAAGGTTAAAAGTGCAGATATTCGTGAATCTCTAAACATCGAATCGCTGCTTCTCCGACTAGAAAGATCGCAACTGCGTTGGTATGGACATGTGACACGAATGTCCCAGGAAAGAACAGCCAAAAAACTGCTCTGTTCAACACCAATTGGTCGAAGGCCTAGAGGCCGTCCCAGAACTCGATGGCGAGATTACGTAGAAGATATTAGTTGGTCTCGCCTTGGCATCCCAGCAGAGCATCTATCCTTTGTTGCAGAGGATCGAGATGCTTGGAGGCTCCAACTTGAGCTGCTGCCCCCGCGACCCCCCAAGGATAAGCGGGTCCAGAAAATTGATTGATTGAAATAACACCAAAAACTCATGTCACTACCTAAAATTCATCTCACTGACAAAACAACACCAAAAATTCATGTCACTAACTAAAATTCATTTCACTAACAAAATAACAGCTAAAATTCATGTGAATAACTAAAATTCATTTCACTAAACAACATAACACCAAAAATTCATGTCACTAACTAAAATTCATTTCACCAACAAAACAACATCAAAATTCACGCTATTAACTAAAAATAAAAACAATCCTCCTTCTCAACTATCTTCTCATTTATGACCTACATTTCCTTCCCCCATTCCGGTCACGCCAGTTGCGCAGCCAAGTTTCAATTTCTTTTTCTACTTCTGCTTCTGTTGCTCTAGCTTTCAGCAAGTGGATTTTCATAACTGCGACTGATATAAAGCTACAGTGTAAGGTGTTTGGTGCGGCGTATTCTTTTCAAAATATCTCTTAAAAAGAATGATTTTAGACCATGCATCAATAAGGTGGGACCGCAAACTTTAACCCATTCACCACGATAAGGTGTCAATTATGAAACAACAATTTATTGCTAGTCGACGCTGCAGCTATCACAGTGAATCAACAGCTAATCAATAGGCTAATTATAAATCAATACTGAAGAATGCTGGCCAAAATACAATCATTCGTCCTTTCAGAATTATCTCGCTTTGAACTACATAAGATATTCCTGACAAAATGAAAACTGCGCTGAACAAGCAAGGTCAGCCGCCCGCTCCCGACTTTTCACAAATGCAGACTTGCGAGCAGCGATCAAGTAACGAAGGTCGCAATGAACACGAGTATGTGAAGGTGAGGATGCACAAAAAACTGTCATACTGGCTGGCTGCGAGGGAATACCCATTACCCAAAACTAGACTACACACTACACAGTCTATCTCACCGCAACATCAATTATGCTGACTCATGTGATTCCTGATAGGCCTACCAGCCAGTGGTCTTATCAACATCTATTGTAGCATAACATACTTCTTATAAATGAAATAGGGAGTAAAAAAATTGGCGGTGAGAAAATCGCTACTGTTGGCTTACTACTGGCCCAAACTAAAACATACAAAGTTTACGGAGACGTACCTTCAATAACTCCCGCAAAAAGTAGTTGTGAAAAGGGCGTTTTTGGCTGAGCAGACGAGTCAGTCCTCCACCCTCGCTTACCAGATCAGTTATACATCGAGCATAGTTCGTTATCAATCGCCGCTTCCATTATTCGCCTGCACGCCTCCTTCAAAGAGGTCCCTCCGACTCGGAACATATGATTAGTCTAAAGGAGGACATACAATAATTGTACATTGTCACTAAAACTACAATCGTTCTTATGCAGCATTAATTAAGTACAGTACATCCTCGTTTATCCGGCCCTCGATTATCCGGCTCCTCGATTAACCGGTCGTGTGAGTTTGTTGCTGAAAGGCGAGAAAGCACTATCAAACAAACCTCCATCCTTTCGTTTTTCAGCAATAGTACTGATGAAAGTTAAACTGTTTAATAACTTATTTTGTTGAACTACGTGATTTTAAACTTTACCCAAATGTCTCTTTCGTTTAGCATTTAAATTGTTTTGTGGCTAAGCTTGTTCTCATACCAACTTCGTTTTTTTCGTTCTTTTTTCTTAAGGTCTTTTCTTATCCAGCCAAATGCTTATCCGGTCAAGATTTTGGAAAAAGGTTGCCCAACATGACCAGATAATCGAGGATGTACTGTAGTAGCATAACCAAAGTAATTGCAGCAATTAAACTTCAAAAAAGCAATAATTTGACACGTGTGTAGCAGTAACAGTCTGTTTCAAGGTTTTGATAATTATTTCATTAATTTAATACCGTTACCTACCACTGCGTTTTTGAACGATTTTTCCTTTAACCTTTCCTAAAGAGAAAGAATTTCTTCCTCCGAACGTAAAGGCAGATCAACGTCTAAATCCTCAACAGCAGAATGTTCTTTGCCCTTCACGATTTCCAACAAGTGGTTTAACATTCTCCTTTGCAAGAGTTGCTCCTTTTCTACATTTTGTAAGTGGACGTTGATCTCTGCCAGCTCCCGAAGTGCAAACGAATCTACGTAAAGCAGCCTCTTGACATAGTGACAAGATAAAGTATGTAGAATTGTAGTAGAATGTTGTTGATTGGATTTATGCTCAAACTGATTACCAACGTTACCACGTCATTTTCATCGCTTCTCACCCGCTGTCTCCAGTAGGGATGTGCCTCAAGGAAAATTACTCGGACTCCCCGAGTAACGAGTATTCACGACATTACTCAGCCGAGTCCGAGTATCTGCGACGTCAAAATATGAACTCAAAATAGGTAAAGAGCAAAAAAAAAAGGTCATCACGTCCGTAGAAGTCCTAATTTCGTCTCGAATTCGGATACAAAGCAAAAAAAAGGTCAAAATGATAATGGTTTAATACTCGGCCGAGTATCAATTAATACTTGGATTCGGCCGAGTCCGAGTAATGCCTTATTACTCAGCCGAGTACTCGGACTCGTCTCGGCACATCCCAAGTCTCCAGCAGGCGAGCAGCAGGTGTGAAGATTTTAGTGTCACCATGGTGTAACTGTAAGTGCAAAAATAAAGAACAGCGAAATTAAAGAATCCAATGTCTCGCCTGATATAATTCGCCTGATATAAACTTTTGCCTGTCCTTCGAGCCACTTCAAAGGGACACACTCCACTTGATTGTTTTCAAAAACGGCAACGACAAACATCCTCTTTAGTCCTTACTATGCTTCATAAATAAAAGAATAAATGGTACATAACTGCAAAATGTGTGAAAAATTGTTAAAAGCATTGACAAAAAAACGATGTTAAAAATACCCCAAAATAGAGAAGCTACAGTATCAGGGTTCCCAGCATTTTTTCATCCAATGCCAGGCGCAGTGTGATTTGTCACGCATACGGATGAAATGTGCCTTATAGGCACGACGTTACAAATGCTTCAATAAAATGATAATTGAACGCACTAACGCTTGGCGCTTGAACTCCAGGTTCTACGCTTGAAGGTGAAAACTTTTTTTAATAGAAATATTCTACTGAAGACACCTTTACGTTGCTTCAAGATGCAGTGGTATCCTACTGCTTTCACACATCGTTCCTGAGAAATTTAAGCAACCGTAATAAGTCTCTAGGCTTTATATAGCGATCTCCAAAAAAAAGGTCTTCGCCTATTGCAGGGAAGCCGAACCACCGAACCACAGTTAGTTAGGGTTCGGTTGTAACTGAACCGAACTCTAACTAACTTTAACCCTAACCGAACCTAATCCTAACCAAACCTGGGGGCTGATACTAGAGGTTACCCCTTTACCGTTACCGGTGGTTTATTCGCCTCATATACCTGCATACTCAGCTAGGCCGCACTACAGGTTTCTTGCGGTCTTTTGAGTCAAGCTCCTGTCTGTCTACCACATACAGGATGGTTTGCAAGCCTGCGCAAAACTAGTGTGCTGGGTGGGAATGACATTTATATATACCTTCATGAAAACCCAGTATGGTAACACCATTACCGCAGTCCCACTTCAGTACTGTACACTTCTGCCTAGCGGTATATCTTTACAATAACCAGTCTATCCTAGAAAACTAAAAGTTTAACATTCCACCAGGGCCGGTTTTAGGCCGATTTGACCAAATTGGGCCCCGCACCTTAAGGGGCCCCGCGCTAGAGGGAGTCCCTTTCTGTAGTGCGAGATACAAAATAGGTAAAAGTGCCAAAAGTTGAACCGGTGCATAATATCTATGAATCATGTCTATTTTTTAAATTAGGGTTAGGCTAAATAGAAAAAATCGGCAACTCGGTAGCTGGTTAAACCAAGCAGGCTCGGATTTATCATTAGGCAAAACAGGCTGAATTAAGCCTAAGGCCTCGGAGAAACAAGGGACCTCGTTACAAGCAAAAGGGCTCGACGCGATTACGAAGCGACCTCTTTGTTTTCGAGATCAACCATGGCCGCCTTAGAGCTGCATCCGATCAGGAATTTATGATAACTAGCGCCCTACCTGATAACAACATAACCTAAACGTAAGGCCTCTCATTCTCTAAATCCGGCTCTGAAACCAAGCTTTGGTAAGGAAAAAAGTTACGCAGTTGTTTGATCGCGTGGGTTTGCTGTTTGCAAGTAAACGCCTGTCGTCTGGAGATAGTTTTAGGGGGGGGTCGTGTTAATTTCTTTTGCAGCTTTTTAGCGTCTGTTTAAGGATGCATGCTCTCCACCAAAGCAGTTGAGACTTAAGTTAAATTGTAAAATATGCTCTGTTCAAGAAAAGCAAAAGCTGTGAGAAACCTTCAAGATTTATAGTGACGAAGTTAACAGCACAGTGGCAACATCAAGTCGAGTTCATTTGAAGCAATTTGTGGACAAAACCATCTTTAGGAAGTCCGGGGCCATGCATTCCCGGAAATTTATAAAAATTTTCGTGCAACAAGTGCAATTTTAGTGCATTTTCAAAAATCTTTCCGGTAGTTTTAGTTTATTGTCTGTTGGCATATTTGAAGGAATTCCAAATTCAAAAAATATATTCGCTAATTATTGCGTTGTGGCATAATTTTCAAGATATTACCATAATGTTTGTCTGAAATTTAAAATTATTTAACTAATTGGCCGGCTTTCTTGGTGTTAAAACGCAAAGGGGTGGCCTGGCCGCCACATACAGCACGCTTGCTCCTCACCCACCCCCACCCTTAACCTCCAATCGACAATTTTACTTTATTTGAAGACAGCGGCTTTTAAGCATAATTTTAAACATTTTAAGTATTGCTGAAACAGCTTCGCCAGAACTGTTTTGCGTTTCGTTCGAATTAAGAATATCAAATATGGAAATTGCGTTTGTTAACAACTTAACAAGCAACTATAAGCGTGTTCCACTGCTTTTCTTTTGTCTTCGAACTCATAAAACAACATGACATAGCTGTGATATATAACACTTGCACAGAAACGGTATCTTCAAGACTTAAAGTTCAAATCAACGTCAGCTTGATGCAAAGTTCTCGTTGATGAAGAAGACTGTGGCGTGAAAGCTTTCTTTGCAGTTTACAGAATTGATTAAATGTTTGACCCCTTTCGTAAAAGGCTTGGCCCCCCTAAGACGACTGCGCTAGTGCTGCCGGCACTTCAATTTGTTTTATAGCAGGTATTAAATGTCTATTTTTTTGGTTCGTTCGCATGTTTTTTTCATGAGACACAAACGTCTTATTATGAAGAGGGGCCCCGCCATTAGATTTCTAATTGGGCCCCGCAGTTCCTAGCACCGGCCCTGCATTCCACTTTTATTTAAACTAAGACTGATCTCCTGCATCTGCATTTCCTTGACAGCTTGAAGAATTTTGATACCTAATTTCAGCCTAAAAAATAGACTAGACTACCATAACATTAAAATTCTAAGTCTAATGCAAATCTAACTTTAACGCTAAACAACTCGGGCAAACTTTTCAAATCAGGATTTAAGAACTGGCATTTAAAAACTGGCAAGAGAAAATTATGATGAATCGCGACTAAACTCTGAACCGTAAAGCTTTTTTTTTTTTTTATCTAATCTGCTAATCTCAGCCTTCATTGTACGCGCAGCCGCAGAGTGCAAAAGCTAGTTTGAAGCTGGGTTTACGTGAAAAACGAAAGTAAAGCGGAGCTTTATTTGATCAATCTTTAAACCATGCAGTAAGGCTGCACGTTATTCAACTTTTATGACATTTTCAAAAAGCAAGCAAATCTAACCTTTGCACAACTTAATCTGTTAACTGCAGCTAACACGATTGCAAGCAGTGTTGCCACTGAGGAAAGTGGAAATAACATCAGATTTTGTACACCTTCAACATCAGATTTTTTACGCTACAGTTTTGTTACAAACTAACACATTTCGCCTTAATATTCCTACAAGAAATGTAAAAAATAGTTAGGATGGTTCCATAAACCTGCAGGAGTTATATCTCAAGCAACAATTTGCATGTTCAATATTATAACACGTAGGCATACAACGCCTTAGTAAATTAATGACACATGACTAAAACAGGATTGCTTATAACTCTACAGCTTGGCTATCACATAAAAGGAGAAAGTGACCGCTGGTAAAATTAGCTTGCTGTATTCTACAAATTTACAGCACTTAATCTTCAAACTCAATTAATGACTACCTACATATTTTTTTAACTAAAAAAGCAATGTCCTTCTTGGCCTACTGGCGGGAAATCATGACGACTTCTTCTTGTTGGGTCGTAGGCTAATAACAGCTCTACGGTACATATTTTTGCTACATTGTGACACTACAGGGTTCAACAAGCAACATTGAAGTGTTGGCTGATGCACATCTAAACAATTCGAAGTAACACCTCATTAAATTTGCCAGATATTATATACCTTGCTATCATTGAAATTCGCAAATTATGCTCACAGTAAAAGGCAATTAACTTCAACTGACACTTGGCAAAATGCTGTCAGTAAAGCTGCAGAACTCTGCAGTAATTTGGTCATATTATAGGAATATCACTTTTAAATATTACATGGGTTGTAACAGTAAAAATTGCAACTGTCTAACATATAACAGTATAACAAGGCTTATAACAGATAACATTAAGATGGTGCTACAGACAAGTTATTTTGTGATGGGCAATTTTCTTCTTAACCCAGAACTGAGATTGTGAATCGTTATGGGCATTGGGCAATTTTTGGTTTTTCTACCTATAACTCAGTTATGCATGAAGTGTTTTTTTCCTTTCCAGGAAAGGAGCTTGATTAAGGAATTTGGTTGGAAAAACAGTCAGTGGCACAATACACACTTTCGAAAGCAAAAAAATAGTCACAAAAAACTTAAAAATTTTTATTTTTAACTAACCTGTTTAAACAGATTAGAAGGTCAAAACATCAGACATCAGAAATTTTGTCCAAAACATCAGATCTGATGTAAAAACATCAGGAGTGGCAACTATGATTGCAAGTAGCAACAAGACCTGCAACCTTTACTGACCAAAATGTTCGAAAATAAATAATGCATTATAAAATATCAATTGTTACGTTATCAATGCGTTAGTTTTTCAGCTAAAAAAAGAGTTGGGCCTAACGCAATTAACGCATTTCAACAATTGACCTCGAAAAAAAAAAGCAGTTAAATGAAGAAACAAAAATGATTTAGGCCAATGATTATAAAGGCCTCTCATTGACCCATGAAGGGATTTGTTGACTTGTAGAAGATGAAGAAGAAAATTGTTTAGCATTTGATATCGCTTAGCAACGCAGCATGAAGTATCAGGGCGTCAAAATTTGAAACTCTATTACAAGTCAAATCAAATCCTCCTCCTTTAAAGCTTTTAAAACAAAATACAAACAACACCTTATTGCTTCCTATCGTTAGTACCTATATGTTATTCATTTTCAGGTTGTCACGCAGTCATAAAGCATATAATTTATTTATTTTAAACTTATGTCTCTAATATCTACGAATTCTTGTAGATCTAGGGTGGCTGCTTGACTCGATGACCGAGAGGTCTTTCGCAGTCTCCCTGTCGCTAATAATTCACCAATGCTTTGCTTTTTTTTTGTATGTGTGCGTTGTTTCATGCCCGTTTTTTTATCTCGGCGACAAATAAATAGTTTCTGATTCTGACACAACACTACGTCGGTACGGCGTGTAATCATGTATCGGCAAGGTACACGACCAATATCGGCAAGGTATGGGACCAAATTATCCAATATTCCGTATTTACACCAAGTTATAATGTTTTTAGCCAAAAATACCTGAAAGTTCATTCGTTGTTTGCGTATACGTTTTTCTGCATTGGAACTGTATTGGCCCAATTCAACATTACTGTATCCCGATACAACCTATACAAAACTACACTACGCCAATATTGGCCCAATAAATGCATGTTTGCTGGGTATTAGCTTACTTCCTGCTCAGCATGCAAGAGCGTTAAGAAAGGTAATCATCAAAACAACAATATTAAACTAAAGCGGATAATACAAAGTCATCCAATAGAACAAATCATCAACTACGAGATTGTGTAGCGAATAGGCTTAAGCTCTAAAGTCGAATCCAGTAGTCATGAGCTGAATAATTATGCGATGAATAATTAGGCATTGCGACTACACAAAGTATTGCAACTATGCAAAGCATATTTTGCAATCACTACATTCTCCCCCGGGTAGCGAAAAAATTTTAAGATATTCACGACTCACAGGCAAAAAACAGGGAATGTCCGTGAAAACACAAGAGTTACTACGCAAACCTAACGAATGCAATTTAAGAGCACTGACAATTGAAAGCAATTTTCCAAAGTCAATTCAGATCAACATAAAAATTTTAAATTTGTTCACACAATCAAAAATTCAAAGCTTAGCGCAATCAATGCACGATGTAAACTAAACATTCATATCAAAATTGCATATTAATGAATCGCCAGGAACAACTTGGCAATTTTAGGAATCATCAGTTTGCAATTAAGGTAATCAGCAAGGTTCATGCAGTTGGCTTACAACGAGAAAATGAGCAAAAATGCTTAATTGACTAACAAAAAACATGTTATCTGATACATTAACTATATCACTAGGCGATGTGTCGGGTGTGAATGTTTGTGTCAAGACATTGTGTGTGTGTGTGTGTGTGAGTGCGTTTGTTAGTGATATCGTGTCCGATAGAAGAAATGGAAGGCGATTAGTCGCTATGTTCTAAATTCAACAGTTTCCATAGCAATGTTGCTAATTGTATCAATGATGAAAGCATTAACTTGTGAAAGCATCGGCAGTGTAAAAAGAACACAATATTGTTATCATAAGAGAGACCAAAATTGTAATCATTTTTGGTAATTGATTCGTATTTATAATCGATTCGTATTTATAACTAATCTTGCTTGCTGCTTCTTAATTTCTTCTTTTCTTGAATCGATCATTGCAATGCTGGCATGAGGAAGTTGCTCGCTAGACGCTGACGTTGAGCATGGATGATTGCATCATTCTTTCGTCTTTCGTCCGTCATTGCTAAATTGACTCAGCGAATTTCATGCTTGTGAAGTAATTTTGTATTGCTTCCGGTTGTAGTAAACACGATAGCAGCAAGTTCAGGTTCGTCTGATGTTATCTTGTATCGGCACGACGAAGTGTAGATGTGCTGTGTTTGTGCGAGGGTGGTGTTTGTGTCATCGCCAGTGATATCAAGTGCAAAAAAATGAAAAAAGGCAGTAATTCGTTCACAATAGTAAAACTCATTCAGGAAATTCAACATCACGCTTGGTTTTGTGTTTGCAATTTAGCTATCAATCAGTGAAGATGTCGACTCGCCGATTTATTTTGATTGTGGCAAGTGAACCGGAAAACGACAAAGAACTTAAAGAGCGAAAAATTAAGTTAACGATCAAAAATACAACAATAATCACCGACAAAGAATTTTAAAAAAGGTTCAGAAATTTAGACATTGCTTTTAACGATTTGTTGCAAGACAAAGATGTGCGGGACAGGCCTATTGGGATAGCTTTCCCTTTCGATCCGAATGCAAAGAACGCTAGTCGTTTCGCATCATCAGTTGAATGGAATCTCTTGCGCGAAGGGACCAGCGGTGTGGGTTCCGCGACGGGATCCCGAATGTCTTTGAACAGATCATCAGCTTCAAACAACACTATTTAAATGTTCTTTGTACGAAAGCGTAATTCTTTTCGGAATTAAATGTTATTTGTAAATGATTGTTCATTAGCGTAACAGTGTGAACATCACAGAGCAAGCTAATATGAAAGGTATGAGCATTTGTGAACAATAGCATAAGAGGAAGGGAGCAGTTTTAAGTGTAACTGAATTATAGTAGCGAATATCAAAAAAAATTAAAGATTATATCACAGGATCTTGGTTATAGTTGCAAATATTACAAGATTACAAGGTTGTAAATGACAAGAATATAAGGTTCCTAATAACAATATAGCAAAATTGAAGAAGTTGGTCGTTTATAAAGTGTTTGTGCTTGCAAACCGATCTTCGACTTGCGGAAGACATAACGTTCGGGGTGTTTGTTGTGGTTGGGACGCCTTCATGGCATTCATGTTTTCATTGCAATCGTCGTAATCATCTAAGGAAGGTTCAATTGCGGATTGACGAGATTTAGTCTTGATTTTTCGTTGTTGATGCCAAGTGACTGCTGCAGTTTTGATTTTGCGCAGTAGTTTTGGAGCATCGTTTTTTAGAAATTTAATGGTGAAAAATAAGGCCCATATAGAACCTAAGATTAGGAGAATGAAAAAGAACAAGGTAATTATCGGTGAAGAGATTTCGCTTAGAGCTAATAAAAGGGACTGGTGGGCAAATGTCTGCAACTCTTGGGAGACTTCAGTCATGTCAGCGTCATCATTTTCTGACGATTTAAGCATGCTTATTGCTTGTTTGATTTGATCGCGATCAACGGCCGTTTGCGATATAGCAGATAAAAGCGAATGCAGATCTGTTAAGCCATTTTGGGTTTCTGCAAACTTTTGGTGTAGAAAAAAGAAATCTTCGGCCGTAAAATTGTCATCGATTGTTGTAAGTGGCACGTGCAAAAGGGAAACTGGCAAATTGAAATGAGTTGCAGTGTGATTTTCGTAGAGTATGTATCTAGAATTCACTCGAAAAATGAGAGTTCTCCCTGAGTAATAGTTTTCGTAGTACGTCGGCTTGCCTTGGATAACGAAATTTGGGCTTACAAGCTGGCCTGACCTAGATTGCCGGCGTGATCGGGCCCAAAATTTACCAGAGGCAGCAAAGAGAATTTCTGTCCATTATCAAAGGCTAATGAGGGTAGCACGCGTCCTATGATCTTTCGACAAGAAAGTTCAGTCATGACGTCGCCAGAAGCGATACCAAAGGTAGGCTTACCCTTTGCCAAAGACAAGATCTCAGTGGGAAACAATCTTCCTACTGTGTTTGCGATTATGCCCAGTGATCTCTCCAGTTGGCAATGTAGCAGTCGATTTTGTTCTTCGAGACTATAGGCGAATTCGGCCATTTGGTCTTCGACTTCTGTTATAAAGGCTGCTAGTTTCGGTTCAGGGTATTGTTTTGAAAGTGAAGGACGATGAGAGGAAGAAGGAAGTGGATAAGAAGTCAAGTTAGCAAGATCACGACACTTTGAAGAAAAAATGTAAAAACCATTAATAGTGCAAAACAAATTAGAAGGAAAGCAGTGTTGTGCTCGTTCAGAACAGCGTTTCCATCTATGAATAGAAATTCCTTACGCAGGCATCTCAATTCGGTATAGGGAAGAGGAATTATAATGTAAACGTATTTCTTGTTTTCCAAGTGACGTAGTCACGGGGCAGTCACCTTTATCGGTCACATCCCAAACCACCGTCATAGTTTGACTCGTGCAGTATCCCAGGGAAATATGACAGTTAGCCATGGGAAGAACTGTAGAAGAGAGGGTGTCACGGTAAAAATCATACATTATGAAGGCTCGAGTTAGGTAATGATTCCTGACAAGATCTGATTTGGCACTAGGCCATAAATATTCGTAGTTAACTTTATTCGAGGTCTGAAAATTCCGTAAACCGGAAAGGGGTTTAAGTTTGCCATCTCTGGTATTCTTGGTGAACCTCCAAGAATTGCAAATGAGATGGCCAGGTGGGGAACCATCGACTATCTTAGATTCTTTGAATTTACTTCCGAAAAAATAAAAATGCGTTGTCCAACGTATTTCCTTAGTGAAGCAAAAATATGCTGGTATTCTTTTTAATGTGGCATGAGAGGAAAAAATTGTGGCTGAGCAAGATTCCATTCTTTGCTGGTGTTGAGGTTGACACTCAAGGTTATCTTGAAAGGACAAGTATTTGCGAGGGCTATTCTTATTGCAGAGCAAGAAGTCTTCAGGCTGTAAAGAGTGAGTTGCCAGAATATTCAAATTAACATAGCAGGTAAAAGACATCCAGAAGGAAACAGTGCGCAAACACATATTTGGCTAGGAAAGTATCGTGCAAGGTCTTTAGATTATAGCTTAAATTTATTAGGTGCTCTAATAACTCGACCTGACCTGGTAACTTCCGGCTGTGGTAGGGGTGGAGAAGTGGGAGTTGATTTCGATTGTAGTGTTGTTGAAGTCGATCCCGGTATAGTTTGAGGTTCCTCTTCCTTGGGTTTTTGACGGTTCGATCGGGGAGCGCTTCCTGTAGAAGTATCGTTAACTAAAGACGGTTTATCTAAAAAAGAAGATTGGCTAGTTTTTGTGTTATTGCAATCGACTTCTTGATCAAAGACATCAGCTATGTAAGCTGGCTTAAGTCGGTAAAGAGAGACGTTATTCGTGCCGTGCGAAGTTTCTATTGTGAAGTACTTATCAAATTTCTTCACGACTTTGAAAGGACCAATATATGAAGGTTCTAGTCCTTTTTTGACACGGTCAACACGCAAGTATACAGCAGAACAAGTCTGAAATCTTTTGTCAACATGAACACTTCTGTGATTCGTGTAGGAGTTAATTGGGGCTGGTTTGCGATCATTGAAAAACTCCATTAGAGTTTTCAGCATCGAAGGGTCATCAAAGGCAGGTTTAGAGGCTGACTCGTCGAAAAAAGCACAGGGCAGTCGCAACCTTTTTCCAAATAGACGTTCAGCTCTGCTCATTTTGATGTCTCTGTTGTAACTTGCATTAATGCCTAATAGTGCTAGGCCTAAGTGGTCAAACCAGGCGTCACTGTTCTTGTGGCATCGGAGAGCTGTTCGCAAAAAACGATTAAAGCGCTCAACCATTCCATTCGATTGACTGTGGTAAGGCGTAATGAATTTGTGGTTGACGTTGAGAAACGTCATGAACTTTGACCAGCTGTAGCTCGTGAAATAAGCAGCATTGTCAGTGACTATCATCCTAGGTACGCCAAATAAACTAACGTATTGATTCATGAAGTACAGGGTGTCCCAAAATAAATGAAACCCACAAAATTGCTAATAAATATGTTGATTTTAACCCTATAGTTTATATTTTTCAGATTGATAACAGCTACAAATAACAATTATTATTTTAAAACCCCATGGCTTGGAAATTAGAAGAAAAAATTTTTTGCGTCACGACTTATATAGAGACTAAATCCTATAAGACTGTTCAAACACGCTTCCGCAGGAAGTTTAATTTCAACACTTATCCTGGAAAATCCCAAATATTCCTGTGGCATCGTAACTTTCAAATCTATGGAACTGTAAATAAACGTAGCAAGAAATTAGAGAATCCATCTAGTGGAAGGAAATTGAGTGCAAGATCTGCAGATAATGTGGAAGCGTCCAGAATTTCTGTTGGCCGGAGCCCGAAAAAGTCCATTCGAAGACGCAGTAGTGAGCTCGGCATTTCGCGGTCCTCGCTGCATAGAATCCTTACTCAAGACCTTAATCTGTATCCTTACAGAATACAGATTAAGCACAAACTTACAGCAACTGACATGCAGAAACGTGTTGAGATGTGCCACTGGTTTTAAAACAAAATTGAAGGTGACCCAGATTTCCTTAACCATGTATGGTTCAGCGATGAGGCTCACTTCATGCTTTCTGGGCATGTCAACAGCAAGAATAATGTGTTCTGGGGCACACAAGCACCAGAAGAGGTGCTTCAGAGACCACTATACTCTCTAAAATGCACAGCATGGGTGGCCATATCAAAACACGGCATTATCGGACCATATTGGTTTGAAGACGAAAATGAAAAAGCACTTACTGTCACCAAAGAGCGCTACATTGTGGTGCTTAACAAGTTCTGGATGGACCTTGAAATACTGCAGGGTATAAATCGAAATGTACAGTGGTTTCAACAGGATGGAGCTACTCCACATACAGCCAATATCACATTAGAGTGGCTTGACGAACGATTCTCTGATCGTTTGATTAGCAGGCAGCGTGATACAGAATGGTCTCCACATTCGCCTGACTTGAGTCCCCCAGACTTCTACCTGTGGGGCTTGTTAAAAGACAGAGTTTATCAGAATAACCCCAAAACTATTGCTGAATTGAAATTGGCCATTACGCAGAACATTTGTGCAATAAAAAGAGAAGAATGTGCCAGAGTGATTGATAACTTTGCTCGGCGGCTTCAAGAATGTCTGAGACGGAATGGTGGTCATTTGGAGCATGTATTGAAATAAACCTTAAAATTTAGCTTAAGGTCCCAAACTTTCAGTACTCAAATGTTATTATATGAGCTCACAGAAAATGTTAACATTTTTAACGTATTTTGTTTTAGTAATAAATGGTGATCGAATTAATAGGTTTCATTTATTTTGGGACACCCTGGTAAGTTGCGATTTTGTGGCTTTTGGTGTCAGGCAAAGCTATTGCAAAACATCCTTTCGTGAAACGGTCGGTTATGGTCAAAATATGCCGGTGTCCTCTCGAGGGTGGTAATGGGCGAAATCACGGGGTAGCAGAACTCGCGGGTCGCTTAGACTTGTGTCACACAAAATGGTTTTGTTGTTAGATAAAGGCAAGCGTTGTAATTGCAGGGATGAAATTTGTTTAGTCATTTCAACGATTTCCTCGTTGTTGTTTTGAGCGTCAGCAATTGCATCGTAATCAAACGCGATGGGGAAGTCATTGATAAGCGCGACGTTAGCTCGTGTTAGTGCGTCGGCAACGAAATTCTCTTCGCTTGAGATATATTCACAGTCCGTGGAAAACTGGGAGATATACTGCAAGTGACGGAGGACTCTTGCTGAAAAATTGGTCGAGTCTTTTTTTGGTTAAGCTTTGCACAGCGGCTTTGTTGTCACACAGTATTTTAAAATGGCGCCCTTCTAGCATGTAGCGAAAATGTTTCACGCTCGAATAAATAGCTAAGATTTCCTGGTCGAAAATTGAATAGTTTCGTTGGGCGTTTTGCAAATTTTTCGAAAAGAAAGCTATTGGGACTCGTAGGTTTTTAACAGCGTCGAACTGATATAGGGTCGCAGCGATGCAATTATCACTTGCATCTGTGGCTAGGAACGTCGGAGCATGCGGTATGGGAAAAGACAACATCGTTTTGCGAGAAAGAATTGCTTTGACTTTTTCGAAACTAGCTTTTTGTTCACCACGCTATAACAGTGCTTTTTGGTTTCTTTCGGTTATCTCTGAAAATGTCGTAGAGAGGTTTTAAAAGTCTGCTGCATTTTTCGATTGCTTTGTGGTAAAAATTAATCATTCCGCAAAAGCGAGAAAGTTGGCGGAGAGTTTGAGGGAGAGGGAAGTCAGAGATGGCCTTGACTTTGTCATCTGTGGCAGAGTAACCTTCCGCCGAAATTTTGAAACCCAAATAGTTTAGGGAACTTTTACCAAAGACGCATTTCGGTAGGTTGATTCCTAGATTGAATTTGTTTAAACACTGACATACCTTTTCAAGTATTTTCTTGTGCAAATCTGTATCTGGGGTGTGGATAAGGATATCGTCAAGATAGATCTCAGTGTGATCTTTTAGTTCTGGGGCTTGAGAATGAAGTGCTTCATGGATAAATCTCATGAACGTGGCTGGAGCAGATTTCAAATCGAAAGGTAAGTAATTAAATTCGTAGCAGCCTGATTTAACAATGATGGCAGTTTTATGACGATCTTTTTTGAGAATAGGAACGTTGAAATATGCGCTCTTTAGATCCAGAACCGAAAAAATTTTACTGCCGTAAAGATTATCCATTATTGGTTGTACATGTGGTATGGAATTGGATTCGAGCACGCTGGTGGCATTCAGATTGCGATAATCAACGCAAACTCTGGGTTTTCCTGATTTACGCTGTACAACGTGTGGACAACTAGAATAAGGGGAATCGCTTCGAGAAATTATTCCATCTTTTAACCATTCATTGATTTGTTTATCAATGATTTGTTGTGTTTCGGGGGAAACTCGTCGTAATTTGCTCTTAACTATTTTCCCGTTAGTTGGAATTGCATGTTCGATCCCGTGATTGGTTCGTTCAAATCTATGGGGAGGCTGAAGAATGTTGGGGTATTTGGCTAGTATTTGATGAAATTCGCTTAGTTCGGGCACAATGCAACACAATTTTGGGGGTTGAACTGAAGCTGGGCTGAGGGGTATAGTTAGATCGTTTTCTTCATCAATTAAGCAACGGTTGTGAACATCGACCGTTAATTTATGGGCGTTGAGAAAATCAAGTCCGATGATAGAAAAATTAAGATCGGTTTTCGTAAAATTCCACGAAAAATTTTGAGGAGTTTTAAAGTTAACATCCAGCACACAATTGCCATAGGTGCGAATTTCATTTGCTGTAGCAGAATAAAAGACTTTACTGTTAGGATTTTTTGATTTTTCTCGAAAGGTTGCATTGATGACAGAAACAATAGAGCCAGTATCGATTAAAAAGAAAATGCGATTATTAATGTCAAAAGCTTGTAATAGTCTGCATGGTTTCTTGGGATGAAAAGCTGGCCTTCGGCAGTCTAGTGCAGCGATCTTAGCTGCCGGCCTTCGCAGTTTAAAGATTCAGTCCGATAAGGAAAGGAAAAAAATTTGCAATTTGGGCCTTCGCATCGGTAGGCGGCTTGTTTGAAAAGTCGATGATAGTAGCAAACGTAACCCGAATAAGAGCGGTAGCGGTTCTGACTTTGGTCGTACCGCGAATTGCGAGGCCAACCATTTGTTTGATAATTTGGCTGTCGAATTGGTTTTCGCCAGTTGCCACGAGCATTAGCAGAAATTATATTGCGTCTACAAAAAATTTTCTCGTCCCTGTGGGCGAAAGAAATTGACGCGGCCATCCGAATTATTCCTTGCTGAATTTGGTAAGAAATGCGATGAGGTAATATTCCTTGGCTTATTGCCGATTGTAAGGACTGATTGGGGCTTGCCATAACGTTGAGTTGCGTTCATAGCCTGAGTGGCGCATTTGGCAAGGCTTCTTAGATTGGTATATGACAAAGTGCCACTGCTAGCTGCGATGGCAGGGGGAAGACATCTTAGAAAACGATCTTTAAGAATCGCTTCAAATTGCTTTTAGTATAAAGTAACTCTACTTAGGTAGTTTTTATTTTAGAAAAGTAGAAGTAGTTTACTATTGAGGCATTTGAGTTACAGTCTCGCCTTGCAATACTTTTAGTATAAAGTAACTCTACTTAGGTAGTTTTTATTTTAGAAAAGTAGAAGTAGTTTACTATTGAGGCATTTGAGTTACAGTCTCGCCTTGCAATCCCTCGTTGCGCCGAAAATCTGCATTTACATTCCAATTCTCGATTATTCAACTCCATAACACTCGGTCTCGTCATCGCCATGGAAACTTCACTCCATGCGATAAGAATTACGCTGTCGCCTTTGATGCTAAACGTCATGTAGGGAAGCTATAAATACCAATTCTTAAGTCATTGGTTTAACCCAACTCTGAATCGAACCCCGAATCTACCGTTCCAGAAGCAGACGCTCTATCCAATCGGCCAATTGGGCGGTAATAATTTCTTTTGCACCAGACGGGATACGTTTCGACTATTAAATTAAGTCTCTTCAGTGGTGCTATGAGCTTCAAATCCATGAAGTACATCCATCAACCTACAATGCATTCTTCCAGATAACCTTTATTCTACCTAATATCTATAAAGGTTAATTCGCGTTTCTTGTTTCTCGATTTCATTGGGAGACATGATGTTAATGGTCCTGCATGGCAATGACGGTGTGCATACACACAACAGAGGTAGCAAAGACATATTAGGTGCTACTACACACTACACCCCCGTGATGACTATAAAGTATGGGACTGCTCTCAAGTCTAAGACTGACTATGAGCTTGATCTGATGGCTACGACTGACTAGGACTGACTATGAGTCTAAAGTCTAGGACTAAAGTCTAGGACTGACTATAAGCTTGATCTGATGGCCTATGGTCAAACTTAGAAAATGAAATTACTCCGCGGGGAAATAGCAACTCCACACCATGAAAACCCTTTTGACCCAACCTATAGCTAATCTCCCAACCAGTTTCTGTACTTTAACTAACCCATTTTTTGCAGCTGCATATTTGTATTTCTTTTATTTTTTGTTTCACCAAATTGTTTCACCATTTTTGTTTCACCATTTATAATATGCATATTATAATTTCTTTTGTTTCACCATTTTGCCACCTTCAAAGCAAGTCCATCATTGCCGCATCGTGAAGTGTGTAGTTGACATTCTAACTTTTGAAAACACTATACGAGTACTTTTACTTGAGTAGTTTTTAAATGACTACTTTTTTGCTTTTACTTAAGTGCTTTTTTTAGTCAATTCTTTCTACTTTACTTCGAGTAGTTTTGCTGTCAGTAACAATACTCTTACTTAAGTACAGTTTCAAAATACTGTTACACCACTGGATAAGAGCTATCCATGAGCCTGCATTATGTTTCCAAAACGCTGGTAATTTAAAGTTATTGCAGGGGCGACGTTCATCGAGCGGCAAGCGTATGGGGCGCCGTTTGGAAAAAAACTATTCGTTTTGTGAACCATGTTTTTTGAGCTTATTTAGACCATAGTTTGTCCGATATGTATATTGGAAATGCCCTACTCATATATCGGACAAAATGTACTTTAAGTCAGACCAAAATGCACGCGCAAAATAAGTCGGACAAAATCGTTTTTTTCCAAACGGCGCATCACACGCCTTTTGGAAAAAAAACGATTTTGTGACCCCTGTTTTTCGAGCTTATTTGGACTACATCGGAAATATCCGACTTATATATCGGACAAATTGTGCTCTAAGTCGGACCAAAAAACACACGCAAAACAAGTCGGATATTTCCGACTTATATATCGGACAAATTCGCCGTTTGGAAAAAAACTACACGTTTTGTGAACCATGTTTTTTGAGCTTGTTTAGACTCAAAAAGCATGGTTCACAAAACGTATAGTTTTTTCCAAATGGCGCCCCATACATATCGGACAAATTATGGTTTAAATAAGCTCAAAAAACATGATTCACAAAACGTGTAGTTTTTTTCCAAACTGCGAATTTGTCCGATATATAAGTCGGAAATATCCGACTTGTTTTGCGTGTGTTTTTTGGTCCGACTTAGAGCACAATTTGTCCGATATATAAATCGGATATTTCCGATGTATATATCGGACTAATTATAGTCCAAATAAGCTCGAAAAACAGGGGTCACAAAATTGTTTTTTTTCCAAAAGGCGTGTGACGCGCCGTTTGGAAAAAAACGATTTTGTCCGACTTATTTTGCGCGTGTATTTTGGTCCGACTTAGAGTACATTTTGTCCGATATATAAGTAGGGCATTTCCAATATACATATCGGACAAACTATGGTCTAAATAAGCTCAAAAAACATGGTTCACAAAACGAATAGTTTTTTCCAAACGGCGCCCCATACAAGCGATCGTAGTTCGATTGCGATGTTTGTGGCGAATCTTCATTTTGTGGAAGACGATTATCATTAGATTGCGAGGTTTGCGACAAATTTTCGACCTCGGTTGAAAGTGAAGGGTCATTCTTTTGTTCTTCCATAATGTGCGCTCTGTCGGTTAGCCTAGTGCTAATAGTGAATGGGACTTTTATGAGCTTTTTGCCAAGCGATGTGTCTTTTCTAGACGTCATAAGCTAACATCGTTATAAAAAGTAAAATACTCTTACCTTGTTTGAACACGTCGCGTGTCACCAATGTAGCAGCTGGGTCACCAATATAGCTGTCGTCTGACTCCAAACAGGAATGTCTATTTTATGCGCTTTATTCAACAAACAGCATTACTAGTACGTAGATTACATAATGATATATCGTGTCAAATCAAATATAGTGGAAGATTATATAGTGGCACAAAGTTATTAGAGATCCGTGCATATATTAGCTTACTTCCTGCTCAGCATGCAAGAGCGTTAAGAAAGGTAATCATCAAAACAACAATATTAAACTAAAGCGGATAATACAAGGTCATCCAATAGAACAAATCATCAACTACGAGATTGTGTAGCGAATAGGCTTAAGCTCTAAAGTCGAATCCAGTAGTCATGAGCTGAATAATTATGCGATGAATAATTAGGCATTGCGACTACACAAAGTATTGCAACTATGCAAAGCATATTTTGCAATCACTACAACTGCACCAAACAAGCAAATTATCAGAACCAAATTATGGCAAATTTTGAACAAATATCACAAGAATGCGGTAATTTTTCACTCCGGATCCTGTTCCTGCAACAATTGGAAACTTATGACTCCGGATCCGGCTCCGGCTGAAACATTGACACTCCTGCCGGAGTCGACTCCGGTACTCCGGTTTGTGTACACCAGGGAGTAGCGGATTTACTTTTATGAAAATCCTAATCCGATCCAAATCCAAATAGTTAAATCCAAATCCAAAAACTACAATAAAATAAATCCAAATCCGTGAAAAACTCTTAAATACGGCTTTCTAAATCCAAATCCAAGCTATTCTCTGGTGTACACCTCTGATCTGTTCTATTGCCTTTTGTTGCCGTTTGCAAAATTTGCTGTTTTTATTTTTGTTTTTGAAAATTGTGAAGGAGGCATTGCAAATTGTTTGACTACGTAGAAGAAAAAAAGAAGTGACAAGCAGTTTAAAGTTTAATAAATACAATGAGACCATCACTTTTTTTATTTGGAAGTGTCTATTTCACCGAAAATTCCGGTTACCGAAGTTCGAAAATCGTGGTTTGCGGAACCGGAAACATCCCCTAACTGTTCCCCTACTGTGAGAGTCACACTACAGAAACCGAAAACGGTTACGCAACTACGATTTTTCAAACTTCGGTAACCGGAATTTTCGGTGAAATAGACACTTCTTTTTTATTTTTCAGTATAGGAATGGACAACACCATTTGAACAGATGAACTCTCAACTCAGACTTTCGTTCCGGACACTGAGCACAGAGAGTGGTTCCACTCTTAGTAATAAAGGATACACTGTGGTACCAGTAACCTGGACTGTGGACAAAAAGAATCGAATAGGCAGATGGAATATCGAATTGCGTAGAAAAAAAATAAAGACAAGGCCAGGAGCGGATCCAGAAAATTTTGGTGGGGGGGGATGCAGTTTTGAATTAAGCTAAATATTAATGAAATGCAAAGATTTTTAGATCCAACCGGTGGGTTAGCTCAGTGGCAACGACGTCGTTATCAGTGCGGAAAGTCTTGCTGGGCTCGTTTCCTGGGCCGGTTAGATTGAACGCAGCGTCGCCACCGTTGCAACCTTTTTTTCGGAGTTCAAAGCTGTGTTGCCCTGGTGCTAAGTTGCGGAGACGGGCCCCGCCACTCGTTATACGCTTCGGCGTCGCAAATGACATTCCTTGTTGCTGATAAATAGAAAAGTGTTCCCTAGGAGTACCTTGTTTTTTTTTTTTTTGAAAGCGAACTGAGCTTAGCACACCAGTTTGACCGTGTTATTCATCCTCATTATTATTAAACGTATCCAAAACCAAAGTTAATTAAGCGATCATAATCAACACGGGTAGCGAGTCAAGCGATAGAACAAAATCATGAACCAAGAAAGAAAAAGCAAGCAATCAAGTCAATGTCCTTCCTCTCAATGTAGAAAATATACAACATTAAGTCATGCAATTTAGGAGAATTACTCTCACATTTTAAACATTTAAACAATTAAACAAGGTAGAAAACAAGGACGACCAAAAACAAAATTAAGATTATAACACAAAATCAGTTTTTCGCTTCTTCAACGCAAAAATTTCAGCTACTATTCGGGGATTCCCCTCAACATCCTTGTGTATATACATCAGAGCGAGTCCATTCAGCCGCTCATCACACATTGTTGATCTGATGCGTGATTTTAAGATTTTCATGGCGCTAAAAGATCGCTCCGGAGAGCAAGATGTCACTGGAACTGTAACAGCATTTTCGACCAACTTTTTAGCGTTGGAATAGCGATCAGGAACAGCTTCTAAAGTTTTCAGCAAGTTGTAATGATTGCTTCGCGCACTAAATTTTAAGTACTAAATAAATTCATATCTTCATATAGGTGTTCTTCTAGGCAACCCAGAATTTTTCCATAGTACTCATACACTTTGCGAAATATAGCGATATCGAGTTCCGAAGATTGCAACATACTGCACAAAAGTAAGGGCATTTTTGAGTGATCTCCGAACTTTTCACTGAACTGCATCACAAAAGTGTCTAAATAAGGATACCAAAGGCATCTTTTGAAATATTCTTTTGTTGATGTGGTTTCGTCGTAGGATGGTCGATGCTGTTGCCTATGTGCAAAACGGGGGTGGAAAGAGGAACATCCAAGCATCTTGCCAAATCTTCAGCTTGTTTATAAACAGAAAATGCATTTCCGTTCCATTCCTCATCGTTAGTTCGCCAATGCATCAATGTTTCCTTGATTTCAGTAATGTCTTGCGTAGCTTCAGCATAATCTAGATTAATGCTTTGCAGCATCTGGGACAAAGATATTGTAAGACCCATTACCTTTTTGGCAGAAGCCAGGGCAATTATAAAGCTGCTGCGGCTCAAACTTTCCAGAAGACCATACGCTCGCGAACAAGATTTGGTATCGAATTGGCTGAACCCAGTTAGACTTCGCCAGCCACCCACAATCATATTAAAACTAGAAGAAAAACGCTAAAGAGCATCATGGCGCTGCACGAATCTCGTTTCACACAGCGTTGTTAGATTTGCTTGAAAAAATGCTCTGCGTTTGGGAGAGTCATTGATGAAGTTTATAACGTCAACCACTACGGCGAACGTATTCCTTATTGGAATAACTTCACAGCTTCGGTTCAACACCAAATTTAAACAATGACTGGCGCGGTGGACATAAGCAGCTGAGGGTGCTTTTTCACGAATGACAGCCTGAACGCCATTAATTCTGCCACTCATTGTCGAAGCCCCATCGTAACCTTGCCCCTACGCAATTTGCAATATCTAAACCAGAAAACGCCACTTGTTCAAGAATTTGCCGAGCAATTGAAGCAGCAGAAAAATCTTCCACTTTTCCAAAACTTAAAAATTGCTCTTTTACCGCGTTATCTGATATATCCACATAACGTACACAAATGCAAAGTTGTTCCTCATGTGCAGAATCTGTGGTTTCATCGGCGAAGATGGAAAAAAATTTAGCTTCTTTTACTTCGTCTATTATTTCTTTTAAAATTTGCTCTCCACGTATGTTAATTAATTCGTTCTGTGTAGTTTTGGATACGTAAGTGCAAACTTTTGATGAATTTTTCAAATGTTCTTCCAAGACAGTGTCACCGCTATCAACTCTGAAGGCAAGTAAAGCTCTAAAATTCCTCTCAACTCCAGAAACAGCTTGATGTAGAGATATTTTTCCATCATCACGGTGACCTCGTAAAGCTATGCCCAGTCCTCCGATCAAGAGGATCGTTTTGATTATTGGAATCAATCGTTCCCTGTTCTCTTTAGATTTCTGTCTATGTGATTGATCCAACTGATTTACCATTTCTAGGGAAAGATTAGAAATGCACTTTAGAAAAGTGTCAGATCTTTCCTGAGCCAAAGTATGAAAATTTGCGGATAGGTGAGCTTTCAATTTATCATGAATCTTTTTGTAATTAGTGAAGGGATTTTTGACCAAACTCTTAAGGGCTGTATATTTTCCCCGTTCATTGGAAGCTTCAAGTTGCCCGAATAGCACACACGGTATGCAGACAACTCCTTGCATTTCAAATGAGTACTTAAAGCAGGAATTTTTCCGGTGATGTGAGACAACGACAAGTATACTTTTTGTGACTTTTTTATACCATAAGGAAAAGCAAAACTTTTATCAGGCAAGCGGTAGTTTGTCAACAAGTTAAATTTTTGGGCATCGATAAGCGCGTAATTTTCACTTAAACGCCATTTGCCGTCATTCTGTACAAATTTTATTGCTATGTCAGTAGGACTTGGCGAATTTAAAGGTTTGTCATCAATGCGATTTTCTGAAGCTTGAGACGACTCTTTCTGCAATTAAACCAACCGAGTGTGGTAGTTCACAGCTAGGAACAATGCTGCTATTGCTTGGCTCGCTCGATGTTTCTAGACTGCTCACAAAAAAATCTGTAATAAGCTTTACTTTTTTGGTTCTTGGTTCTCCCATCGTAGTACAAGCCATTGAAGCCAAGACCAATCGTAATCTGAAAATATTTCGCTATCTAATCTTGCTCAATACAGCTGATCAGCTAACAAACAAAACTTCCTATAATAACAACGTAGCGTCGTAAAGAGACCGTCAATCGAGCTATCTGCTGGGAGTATTTTTTTATTGTTTCATTTGTTTTATGAACATACAACTAAAGGTTACGTTATAATGCTTGATATTCTTGATGCTTGATATTCATTGGTTCTAAACTAGACAGACACAAAACAATTCTTTATATGAATCATTGCGGTGGTCCGACTGACAACTTAAAAGGAGCTGGTCCGCATTTTCGCTGGTCCACAAAGCATGTACCAGTACTTCCTAACTTTAGTCTGTTCAATTTATTCTACGCTTAGTCGATTCAGAGCAGCGATCCTTAGCAACGAAGCTGCGTAATTAAAACTTTATTCAGTTTCGACTCAACCGGTTTGTTATTGACTTGTTCCATTGTATTCCGCTAATGCTTCACAGCTGACTCGATTCTGGATCCTAAAAAAAATCAACATTGGTCTCCCGGTCAATCAAGTTAGCTGGTTAGCTCACTGGTTAAGTGCGGGAGGTCTGGGGTTCGCGCCCTGGGCCGGTCAAATCGGACGCAGTGTCGCCAACAACTCGCCACCGCTGCGATGTTTCTTCGAAACTGTGTTGCCCAGGCGCTAAACCGCGGAGATGGACCCCGCCACTCGTTACACGCTTCGGCATATTACCGCGAGTATAATGAAGATTTTTTTTTAGGATGCACCCCCGAACATCACCATCCTTAGGTGTGCACCTAGCATCTAACGTAATACAGTCTACCAACAACACCATTGAAAATAGTTGGTGGAGGGAGTGCATCCCCCACATCCTCTAGCTTGGTATTTATCGTAATGCAGTATATCCTAGCAGTCTAGCACAAATACTGGTAAAGATTTATCACTAAAAACATTGTTAAAAAAGGCTGGTGGGGGGATGCATCCCCCACATCCCAAACATCGCAATTGAATACGATATCAATTACAGATTACAATCGATTTTTCCCAACCCTGGCTACCAGCAGACCAGTACCGGTAATCAGGCAATAAACCAGAAAAGGGAACTCAAGACAACAATGATAACAATCCATTGTTACTCTATTCTCTATCGTATATTACTCACACCGCAAAGTAGATTAAAACACCGGACAGTGTCGAGATTACTAGTGGGCCTATTCATATACCGATAGACTAGTATTTTATTCACAATGCTTCGTTGAAGGCAAAGCAAAGCCAAGTTTTTGAATTACCGGAAGACGGTTCTGCAAACGTCAAATTATTTTGAGTTCAGGATTCAAGCAGAGTTTGCGGCTGGCTGTAAGTGTAATTGGGAATTGGCCTCCACTCAAATGTCCTATTAAAATTCCTGAGTATCAGCCTGCATGGGTAGAAAAAGGACTTAGGTAAAGTTTTGCGCAGCAGCAACCGTTAAAAGGTCCTTTAAATAAAATTTGACATTAGAATATTGCGAATATTTTATCATTTTCTCGTGCTTGAGAGACAATACGGTAGTAGTTTTACTTCATTCGTCGACCAAAGTAACGCTACCCTTTATATTACCCGACAAGCTTGACTTTTTTGGCATTAATGGCTCAACTAATGACATACTGGTAGCTTCACGGAACCACTTGCTGATGGATTACAGATCTTATGTGATCGGTTTGGTTTACGTTTGGAGCCGATGGCCGCAGCAATAGCATGCGCATTTGAGTAACCAAGCTGTTGACTCGAAGAACACCAGCTCACTTCGCAGTCGCAATCTATCAATCAATTACGTTAAATTAGAAAATAATGGCAGTTTTTGAATAATTATTTTTTCAAAATTCCAGTTTGGTTTCGTAAAGATAGATCTACTGATGACGTACGCGCGTAAAACTCTCTCTTAGAGAAAATTTGATGGTACAGAGATAATACCTTTCCAATGTGTAGTGTCTTCTTCGACTTTGCTAAACTTTTGACTCGGTTAACTAACACATATTAATAATACTTGAACAACGCGGAGTTCAATCAATCAATCAATTCAACTTTTATTCCCGTACGCCAAAAGCATTAAAATACACTGGAACAGTAAAATGAACGAATACTGGCACGGAAAACGGAACGTTCAGCAAAACGGATTAGCGTTGAAGCATGCCAGTCGAAACTGACTGGACATGGCTGCACGACCGGTAGCATCACATTAACACACACAAATTAAAAAAAAAAAAAAACATCAACAAAGTTTTGTGAAACATCTTTGCAATTAGTCGAATCTTGACTATGTAAGAGAAAAGTTAGAAAGCAATACACTTCCATAAACGTGGCTAGTGACTTGTGAATCAATCATCAATGTTGGCTGTCGACACAGGTGTTCCACTAGGCCAGACATGGGCAAACTACGGCCCGCGGGCCAAATCCGGCCCGCCGGTTTTTTTATTCTGGCTCGCCGGCACTTACAGAAGCTTAAACTCCCACCATGAATTGAGTGGAAGACCTTTTTTTTCCTTTTGAGATTACGGATGGCTGTGATTTATAAAAAATTAAGTCTCAACGCTGCAAAATTCAAATGAAAAACGAGGTGAAAACCTTTGATTTTGGAGATCATATTTGTACATGGACTGTGATCTCCAAAAAAAAAAGGTCTTGACCTTGTTTTCCACTCAGCGTGCGGCCCGCGGCTTCAACAGTTTTTCCAAATTTGGCCCTTCGTGAGAAAAGTTTGCCCACCTCCGCACTAGGCAGTGTCTTAGGTCCTTTATTTTTCCTAATTTACATCAACGAACTGCCAAATTGTGTACAATCAGATGTAGGCCTACTTTGCCCTATGTATGCAGACGATGCTGTCGTACTATGTAACAGAACAGAACAGCATTTATTTTGGAAAAGCGATAAATAAATAATAACTCGTACACACTAATTTATTATCATTATATTGCTTTCCAATGAAAGGCTGCGAAAGATCTTAGGTTTCATCGCGATGCTGTGCCCATCTACTTCAAAAACTTGTCCGGTCGGCGGTGAAAATGCAAAATTAACTTTCGTTTAAGTGAATAGCGACATTGCTAAATATTTCATTTCGGTAACTTTTCATTTCTGTCTTAGAAAGCGTTCAAAAAATAGTTGCCAAATTGTCACAAACGTTTCTTGTCTTCATTTACATAAGAATCGTTGTGGATTAAGTTGTTCAAATCTTTGATATCTGTGCAAAAAAATTGCAAGATGCTGGAAAAATTTAATTTGTCTGCAAAACTACATCGACTTGGCTATGTTTGCATTGTTTTTGTCCCATATTTGCATTTTCTAAAATTGAGCTTCATCCCACTATTTTCCACATCATCAAATTATGACCAAACTTCGTTGACGACTATTGTAGTAGCTATGGCGTATAGGCCTATTCAAGGCAAGCAAGAGTCTCTGTATTGGATACAGCGCTAAAATATAAATCTGGGACATCAATTTTGGTGTTCGCACTTCAACTTTTCCACCGAATAAATACACTAACATCAGCTGGTTAAATAATTTTACTATTTTAGTTAAATTAATATATTCACGTTAGTTAAATTAATATTCAAAAACGTGGCAAAATACGTAGGCCTACGAAGCAATGGTTCCTAACCTTAGGGCCAAGCCTACCTAAAGGAGCAGACATAAATTTTCAAGGGAACTCTATGGTCGCGATGTGTTTTGCTGCACATGATTACTTTGCTTTTACGCAATAGCGAATGCGACTCAGCAACAGCTTTTTGATCAGGAAGAAACAGAGTACACTGGATCTCTTCCATTATCCATCAGTCGTACGGTTGTTTTCTGACACATTCCTCGCAATGGCTTTAACGTCTTGGGTTGCAGAAATTGAAGTATTCGATTCCTGTTGTGTACAACCGTACTTGTTTTCTTACGTGTCTATGGGTAAGTTTATTAACCATAGCATGTAAAGATATCAGGGAAGTTGCATCTCTGCTAGACATTTAAAGAATTTATTTGGTTAGTGGTTTTCTACAAGTTTACAAAACTCTACGTGCAAGTGGATAAATAACCTGACTATAGGGATAACGTATGATTTTCTAGTGAAAGAGCATTCGTGAGATGGTACTAACTTACATTTTATCAAAATGTTTTGCTGGTGTTATGCCGCTTTGTTACTAATTAATTTTTAACAGCATACCATGTTGCTGTTCTTTTATGCAGAAGGCGTGGAGGGCATAAAATAATGTTTCAGCTCTGTGGCGAATGCGAATCCGAGACATTTCCTTGGCGGTAGGGGCGTAGCCAGAGGGCAAAAAGGCAATTACCCCCCCTCCCCCCGAAATATTTTCAGTGACCACTAGCCTACATACAAAGATACTAATGCTATAACGTAAATCTACTAACATCGCAAGCAGGGGCGGATTAAGGCCACTTTTCGACAAAAAAACTACGCTAAAATGAGTATTTTTCTTGCAAAAACCCTAAAAATCCGTGGCGACTGGGGGCTCTGCCCCTAGACCTCCCTAGCCTTCGTCGGCTGGGGCTTTATCCCCACACCCCCAGTTGGAGCACCCCCTTTGCCGAACCCTGGGTGCCACACTGGAAAAACCTGTGAAGTTTTGCACCCCCCCCGAAATTTTGGGCTGGCCACGTCACTACATGGATGATACATAGCAGAGCTACAGCAGATCAAAAATCGCTGACAACATTTGGAAATCTGGAGGATGGTGGGATAAAGCACAAAGCACAATCTTAAATGATGCAAATATGGGACAAAAACAATGCAAACATTCCGCAATCAATGTGATTCTGCAGTCTATAAGTCACATTTTTTCAGCATCTTGCATTTTTTTTTCACAGCTATGAAAGATTGAGTAGTAGTGTCTTTTATTTCTGCACCGTCAAATTAAATAAAACACAGCAACATATGATTTCAAATACAAACGGACGCAGAAAAGGGAAGAAGCGACAAAACGATCAACGTTGTGACATGCTAGCGAGAGTGAAGCTTGAAGATGAGGGGATAAGTAGGCATGGTCGCAACACCCGATTAAACTGAAATAAGGCAAAAAAGAACAAAAGCAGATAAATGACGGCGAGAAATTAAAAGACACTGGAGAGACCACAGCTCCAACACCGCTATGACATAGTGCAATGGTAGGAACCATAACAGTGTACGGCATTTCAAGGTTACTCAATGTCTTCACAGTGCAACTAATAAGAACAGAGAGACCCAATCTAACCCCACACCAAGCGCCGTTGAGACCGTAGAGTAACCACAAAAGGCCTGACAGGCAAAGAAACCTACCAAAAGAAATCCTGTCCAGCATGACCGCAGATTCACGACAACTATCACAAATGAGAAAAAAAGATTTTCTCGTAATGAGATAGTTTTTGTTCAGATTTTAACAATGCACTATGACCAGTGGTGTAAAAAGTATTTTGAAACTGTATTTAAGTAAAAATATTGTTACTGACGGCAAAACTACTCGAAGTAAAGTAGAAAGTATTTACTAAAAAAAGCACTCAAGTAAGAGTAAAAAAGTAGTCATTTAAAAACTACTCAAGTAAAAGTATAGCGTTCTCAAACGTGTCAACTGCACACTTGCTGATGATGACTTGCTCTGAAGGTGGCAAAATGGTAAACCAAAAAAGATTATTACCGCTCAGATGGCCGAGTGGATAGAGCGTCTGCTTCTGGAACGGTAGACTCGGGGTTCGATTCAGAGTAGGGTTAAACCAATGACTTAAAAGTTGGTAATTATAGCTTCCCTGCATGACGCTTAGCATCAAAGGCGACAGCCTGAAGAACAAGCCGGCAAGTTTATTTGTTGTGCCGTTCGGAACCACACTTAACGATTTCCCCATCTCGGAGTGACAGACAAGTGGCTCGAAACTCCTTAGCGAGCTTGTTATAGCGCCTCTATCGCAAAGAAGGATAAACATATGAAAAATAAGCATTAACTCAGAAGCAGAAACCTGCTTATTTCTGTTAACACTTCAATTTTAGCTTTGCAATTTGCTTTTTTCCATAATTAAGATTAAAAGAGAAATACGATAGTCAGTAGTTTTACTGCTGGGCCTAGAGGTTTATGGAATGAATATATTATTGCGAACACTTTAAACATTTTCTGTGACTTGCGATCTTGCAGTAATTACAGACTGCAGTGACATTGCATGCGATGCAACTTTGCAACGCAAGATTTTGGAGCAACGAGGGATTTCAAGTGAGACTAGTAACTCAGTGACTACTTTATACTTTCCTAAAATAAAAACTACCCAAGTAGTGTTACTTCATACTAAAAGTACTTAAGTAAACGTAAAAGTAGCCAAAAAAAAACTACTCAAAAAAGTATTCGTTGCCGAAAAAAAGTACTCAAGTAATCTACTCAAGTAAAAGTATTTCGTTACTTTACACCACTGACTATGACTATGCATCCCATGCAAGAGTGTATACAGAGATTGTGTGATAAAAATTTACAAGATCAAGTTGTTTGCAAATCTGGGGGCAAAACCGTTTCAGGAAACTGGTGGTCTCTTAAGATGGCAAGAGCTAATAAACGAAAAAAAAAAAAAAACTAGTATCCTGTTGGAGAGAGAGCCGAAGGCATAGCAAGAACCGAGTACAATTTGGCATGCAATAGATCCTGCCATCTCACCAAATCTAGGCCTAATAGCTAAATACGAATGTCCAAAAGCGACGGTGGGTTTGAAGTTAGGTGAAGTCACAGGGCTCGACGTACGTTACCTGAAAAAAATAGCAGAAAGCAGTTTTCTGTTCGAAACAATTTAACCTATGCAGGCAGGGTAAAGGAAGAGCTAGTAACTATTTAAAAGGTGCTGTTTTAATTTTTTCTTGAACGCGGCGATTGTCTTTGATTCTCTAATAGGTAGCGGAACATTATTCCATGTTTTGGGACCGATATATCTAATTGATTGCTGACTGATTTGAACCACTTAATCTATATATAACAATTCTTATGGAGATGAAGATGAGGAATGTTTGTGACAACTTAACGACTATTGTTTGAACAATTTCTAAGACGAAAATGAAAAGTTACCGAAATGAAATATTTAGCAATGTCGCTATTGACTGAAACAAAAGTAAATTTCGTATTTCCACCGCATAAGTTTTTGACCACAGTTAAAAAATAAAATTTTTTAACCCAAAAGGGATCATCAGGGCAGTGGCGTCACTATGGAAGGGCGGGGGGGGGGGGGGGGTCGCTCTGGGTGTCACCATTTTGGGGTGACACCATTTTATGATGAAAACAGTTCCAAATTGCTACTAAAAACGTTTGAAGATGTTGTTGCAAGCGTCAACGTTAGCTTCATGCGTTCAAAAGCATAAAAGCCTTCGCAGGCAAAGGCGACTGTTTTTTGCTTTGCGATTATAGGCCTCATTAAATTGCTAACATTGATCGCACTGTTTGCAAGAAGCACACGAAGAAATATGTGGAAGCTTTTATCCTTTTATCAACGCTTTTATCTGTGATAGGAGATGGGTGGCTAAAACGCGCATTTTAGGTGAATTGCAAGGTGTATTTTGGCGGCATGGGTTTCGAGTAACTAAACCGGAGTGATAGGGAATCGAACGTGAAGTTATGGTTCCCGGTTTAATTATATGGAATAGAATGTGGCCGGTAGCCCGGCTCGCCACCGCTAGCTCGTTTTTTTTAGGTGAAAACATCTCGATGATCCACTCAGAAGTAGCGTCAAAAAATTTAAACAAAATTTGCCTGAATGAAAATTATTGAAAAAGCACTAAAATAGCCATTACAGCATGTAAATTTTCAAAATTTTTCCTGGGGAGCATGCCCCCGGACCATCCTAGAGCTTTTCTTGTTTCTCAATCAGCTTCAGATTTGTTCTGCTTGAAAAAACTGTGGAAATTATGCCCCCCCCCCCTTTAAAATTTCTTGCTACGCCACTGCCACGGTGCATTAAGTGGAAAACTCTTGGAGGGTACATTGAATGGAAAATTACGGTAAGCAGTCGAATCGCATTGAAGTAGTAATGTTTAAAATTGAAGTGTGTATGCCTGCATTTGCAGCGAAATAACAACTCATAGTTATCAATCATTCATGTAAGTCAAAACTACGTTGTAAGAAAGTTCCATACGATAGAAAAAGAATATAGTAAATCACTTTGATATGCCGCGGAGGTTACATGAATCAAAAAGACTCAATGGTTTACAGCAAAGGAAAGTTCGAAAAGCAAGGGAGGAAGCATTGAAAGAATATGAAGGGTCAATACTTTGCTTTGTTAAGCTGAGTGGAAAATCTCAGTAGCCAGATGATGAAGCCGGTATTTTTGAAAGCGACAACACAAGGGACGTTTTTTAGGTCCAACCCAGCCTACAAACATGCTTATATAGAGCGATGTAATTTAGTACCAAATGCTTAGCTGTGATGACATAATTTAGGCTATTTTGTTTAACTACTAGGCTACATGTAATGGCGCAACCACGGGGGGGGGGTTGAGGATTTACACTCCCCCATTGAGCCTCAAATGACGTCATACATAATCGAAACTGTGCGAACAAAATGCATCATTGGTGAAGCACTCAAAGTTAGGGGCCAAAAACATGACAAACTTTCCTTAAAAAATGTTCAAAAAGCACAAAAATGGCCATTGCAGTATGCAACTTTTCAAAACTTTTCCGAGGGAGCATGCCCCCCGCACCCCTTAAGAGTCGTTGTTGGCAATTAAGTAGCTTAAAATTAACTTTAGATGGAAAAAATACGCTTGAAAAAAGTGACGCAAATTGATGCCCCCTCCCTCAAAAAATTTTTGATTACGCCCCTGACATGAAGCATTTTCACAAGGCTTACACTCGTTTCCGAGTTTATACGCTTTTGCATTTAGTTGACACTCAACCTAATTCAAAACTACATGTATCCCACCAAAACTTTCTGGATCCGCTCCTGTATACAACGTATGGTCAATAGTGATGTCATTCTCAACCCTTCCCTCCATTGCAAACTCCTGGATACGCTAGTGGCTACATCTATACCTTCATAACATGTAAAAAAGCTAATTAATGTCCATTTATTTCATTTTGTGTTTAATGTTTATGAAAACAAATCATCTGCGTGATCTGATGAAGCTATTTGGGCTAACTATCCAATGAGTAAAAAACGAAGTACCGGTATCTCTGTCGACGAAAACAGCCGATGTAATAGGCCAAGCACTTTTTTTGAGGCGTCGATTATTTTTTCTCGGTTGTGGTCCGACTTATTCGATATACGAGTCATGAGGGTCTGTCTTAAAGCTAGAGAGAAATCTGTAACTTATTTGATAAAAATTAAAACTGCGTGTGTCGGTAAAACGAAGATGTATTTTTGGTCAGAATCGTTTTTTATTTTGTTCGTTTAATTCAATGTTTTCGCCATAAGATTTCTTTGGCGGTATTGCGCCGAAGTGTATAATGAATTGCAAGGTGTATTTTGGTGGCATGGGTTTCGAGTAACACAGCCGGAGTGATAGGGATTCGAACGTGAAGTTATGGTTCCCGGTTTAATTATATCGGATAGAATGTGGCCGGTAGCCCGGCTCGCCACCGCTAGCTCGTTTTTTTATGGGTTTAATGCGGTGTTCCTGAGGCGTGAACCCACTGACATAGGCCCCCAAAACTTGTTAGAGTGCCCTAGCTTCGGCATAATATCGCGAGATATGCAATATGTTAACAGACTACTCGCGCAAATTAGTCTACAACAACAGCTTCTTTCAATTCGCCCCAACTCCGAGTTCTTAATGTCTATCTTGCAGTACAAAATTTTTTTCAGCAAAATGGCTTATGCCCCCACTGGCTTCCAGCCTTTAAACGTTGAATAGTAGTAGTAGTGTCTTTTATTTCCGAACCGTCAACACAAGAAAAGAATACGATAAGAGTAGGGGAATAAAACGCGACACAGGAAAAGGGAAGAAGCAACAAAACGATTAACGTTATGGCATGCAGGTAGGAAAAGAGGAGTCAACAGAGTATAGGAGTGGGCTTGGTTGCAACACCCAGGTAGGGAGCAGAAATTTCGAAAAAAGTAAAAGAATAAACTAGGCCTAAAGGCGATAAAAAATGTCAGTACAGAGAAAAAGCCTGGCACAATGCCCCAAAGTAGGCCGCTGCCAGAATCAAGGCTAGGTTCACCAATAGGTTGAGTAGGCTGATCTAGGGGCCTGGTCACAAACAGAAGGGCTCGACGCGATTGAGAAAAGACCTTTTTTGGAGATCTGACATGCCGGCTTTATTTGCTTATGTATTGGCCCGATCACCGATCTATGATCAGTTAATCACCAACGGTATACCTAAAATCAACATGGCCCATGGACCACAATGGTAGTCCCTGCAGGGCCTGTCATTGTCTAAATTTGGGCCTGACCGAAATGAAAAATGATAGATTTTTATCATCATTCAGTTTTTGGTGCGAAATGTTCTAAGCTTTAACGTTACATTATTTTATATTTTGTAATAATTGTAACAGAAAATATATAGAATAATATTTGATTGACCGGCAAGCAACAAAATTTGAATTGTGTGTCAGCGCACACGCATACAGTCTGCCATCGTACGAGTAGCGCTGAGAAGATTGCCGGCTTAAACCTCCCGTTGTTTGGCGAAACTTGCAATTTTCGCAAACTTTTTTACAACGAACAAAATGAACAAGATCGTTGGAATTCCACACAAAAGTGGCGAAAAGAAATAATTTTGTTCCATTCGCTATTATTCCGCGGCGAAGCGAGAAGTTTTAAAAATTACAAAAGACATCACGAGAGTCTGGCATATTTCAGTCGTATAGAAATATTTGTTCTCAAGTTACTAAAAGGCAAAGTAAGAAAGGGGAGGGGTATGATACAATAGGCCTACCCCCGAAAAATGCGCTCAGCCTACTGCTTTTATTGTATTTGCGTATTCGCGAAAGCGCAGCTGTGAAGCAACTCAGTGCGTTTGAGCAGCAACTAAATGAATAATTGATTGTGAAAAGGGCAAGCAATAGAGGAAGCACGTGCGTCTGAATAAAATTCAAGAGTGCAAGCTTCGTAGTTAGACAGAAATGACGTTATTCCTATGTTTACGGAAAAGCGTAGGTCTAAAACGTTGTTTCTTTATGCCTTGCTCTACTTGGCTTCTGTATTTCCTAGTTCCAGCAGAACGCAGCTAACTCTAGCCATGCGTTTATTAGAATGACAACAACCGAGCGAGAAAGACGAAGCACCATAATCACATATAATAATGAACGCAGTTGGTGATCATTAAGCAACAGGTCAGGCGGGTCAACCCTGCTGCGTATAGGAAGCTGTCTCACAAACATAATTACATTAAGTAGCTTCCCATAACAAACGTTTATGGCGTAGCCAGTGGGGGGGCACCGGGGCACTTACCCTCCCCCTTTTGACGAAGAAGTTTAATAAATACATTCTCATGTAGTACCGTAAATTTTGTTTCAAAAGCTCCCTCATCTTAACTATTTTTTCATTTACGACTAATTTTTGCGCCATTTAAATTTCGACGTAACTTTTCCACGAAAAGTGCTTGTTAAGCATTAACTTATTGTATCACCACAGCGCAATGGGATCAAATATGTGGGTGTAAAAGGTAAAGGTACGGGACAGCGGGTGCAAGCACACATTGTTTAGGCCATTATCAATAGTCGGCCCATTACAATTTTCAATCACGAATGATTGAACGCTAAGAAGGGACATTCATGACGAACAACACATACACAAAACCCTTCGCACTTCCGCTTGTAAGTACAGAGAAAAAGCAAGATTGTATCGCAAAAAGGCAATCGAATATATGGCGAGCAAAAGCTTCCTCAAAAGCTAATACCAACCATAGTTTCCTCCTTTGCATTCTTTCTTTTCCGAGTTTTTTTTATACCTTTTACTGTGTGTTTAATTTGATTTTTGTTAGCTGAGTTTTTGAATCGATAGTTCGCTTGTGAACTTCCGATCAAAAGCCATTACTGGGCTTCTCACTGGCTCTGCGGCGTCTTTCATTATTTTATTTTTGTGGCGCCGAAGTAAAACGATACGATATGAAAAAGAAAGTTCAATTGAAAATTGTTTTACGAAGAAGAATAGGCAGCAAGTGCAGCTGCAGGAAAGCGTTGTTGCAGTAGCTACGAATACTTTGGCTCATCAGTCATAATATACTCTAGCGTCAAAATTTGCTTGCTAAAACCGATCAGAGTTTGATTACTGTTATAGTAATTTGTTGATGGTAATGTGAAATTTCTTTTTGAGGGACTTTGTCATTGTGCTTCTTGTTCTATGTGTTTTTTGTTCGTGCATACCACACAGCGACAAAATCGTTGGGTATAATGCCGTGCAGAAGGCAGTTTGATTAGTATTAGGTTAGCGATTAGTGAACTTAAAGATTGCCTGCCTAGGTCTACAATAAATGATTAACTCCATATTCATCCGTAAACAAAATAGACGGGAAGACAGCGTGAGCCAGAGTCAGCGCCAGAGCAGTCGACTTAGGGGGGCCAAGCGTTTATCAGGGAGGGCCAATTAAGCACAAAGCCACTATTTTCAAAAGAGTAAGCTTGTTGATTGGAGGGGGCAGGCCCCCCTGGCCCTCCTTTAGCGCCGGCCCTGGCGTGAGCCTAACGCCTCGGCCTAAACAGATCATTTTTTTTTGGAAGAGTTTAGCCTGTTGCGATTTGCCCCGCCCCCTAAATATTCCGCTGGCTACACTCCTGGTTTCGCTCCCTAACAGCAACGGCGCATTTGACGTCACAGAATTAGCGCAAAGTTTAGGCCAGTAAGCGCTTAATGTAAAATTTGAAAAAATATTAGTTGCTTTACTCTTATGGGCAGTTATAATTTATTTCAGTTAGTGTTGCAGCTCATAATAATTAAGGAGCTAGAACTATTTATTCATTGGGTGTAGCAGGATCAAAATTTACAACGTTACTAAATAGATAATACTTATGAAGCGTAAACAAAAAAACGGTCATTACTGTCAGGGGGTGATCCAAAAGTTTTGGTGGGGGGGACGTAACTTAGAATTCGGTTGAATGTTAACTAAATACACAGACGTTTAGACCCGCAAACGGGCGTAAATAAGCCCTTTGAAAATGTTTCATGTCAGGGGCGTATTCAGAATTTTTTTCAGAGAGGGGGCACCAACTTTCGTCACTTTTTCAAGGGTAGTTTTTATTTTGGCAGAGTAAGTCTTAAGCAACAAAAAGACTTTAGGAGGTCTGGGGGCAAGCTGCCCCGGAAAACTTTTGAAAATTTGCATACTGTAATGGCCGCTTTAGTGCTTTTTGAACAATTTTCAGGCAAAGTTTGTTCATATTTTTGACCATTAACTTTGAGTGCTTCACCAAATATGATGCATTTTGTTCGCACAGTTTCGATTATGCGTGCTTAAGGCGACTAAAGCTTATTGTTATGAAGAGGTTCGAAATTATAGAAAAAATTTATTCATCAAAGCATGGTTGAAAATGGCTGGTGGGGGAATACATTCCCCACATCCCCCCCCCCGTGGATCCGCCCCTGATTACTGTGAAACCTACGTTGCTCAGAAATAGTTTCACAAGCCACTGCTCTGGATAAAGCAAACAAAAACGGTGTGTGAATTGAAATGCGTGAAACTGGAATTTACAGCAAATGCCAGTTGCAGTACTGAATAATGAAAACAGGTGAAATTAGCCTGAAAGCTATGAAGTGAAAATTGAACTGGAAAAAATAGGGTAGTGGGTTCAAGCGAACTACTTGCTGTCAGCGGCGTAGCGAGAGATTTTAGAGAGTAGGAAAGGCATAAGCTGCAAAATCCATCAAAAAAGTCTGGCATATTTCAGTCACGTAACAACATTTGCTTTTTTTTACTGAAAGGCAAAGTCAAAAGGGTAGGGGGACAAAGCAAATGCCCCCTTCCCGAAGCACGCTACCACCTGCAGTACACTAATTTCATTTTAAAAAATATCACTAGAAATACATAACTTTAATAGAACAGACTGTGAATCTAGTGCAGCGGAACAGCATGATTGATATCGAACTTGAAGTAGCCTATAATAGCTTAAGGAGAAAAATGAAGCCACTGTGCCAGGGCGTTGCAAGGTGGGGGCTGAAGCCCCCCCTCTTATATTCTTCATTGATACCATCAAACCAACGTACTAACTTTTGCAACTTTGTGACAACAGTGAACAAACTTGCAAAAACTTTTTTGAACAAAATTTTTTTCAAGCGTATTTTTTTTGGCAAAGCATACTTGAAGCTGATTGAGAAAGAAAAGCTCTAGAGGGGTCCGAGGGCATGCTGCCCCGAAAAAATTTTGAAAATTTAGATGCTGCGAATGGCTACTTAAATGCTTTCTGAATAATTTTAAGGTAAATTTTGTTTAAATTTTTGACCCTAATTCTGAGTGCTTCGCCAGATTATTATCCTAAACGAGCTCGTACTTTCCTAAGCGAGCTCGTACAAGCACAGCGCATTTATCGCTTTCTCGTGATAGGAGGATAAATATGCGACTAAATACGTAAAAATATGATGCATTTGTTCGCACATTTTCGATTATGCGCGCTGGCGTAAGGTTCATCGCTATCGAAAAGGTTTGAAACTACAGAAAAATTGTATAGCTTCTACATCAAAAACATTTTTAAAAATGGCTGGTGGGAGGATGCATACCCCTCATCCTTCCCCACTGGGTCCGCCCCTGGCCATAAACTACAGAAACCATCAAAAGAGTCTGGTTAATTTCAGTCACTTGGCACCTTTAGTATTGTTCTTTTTTACTAAAAGGCAAATTCAAAAGGGGAGGGGCCTGGGGGTCTGAGACTACGAGCTTGTGAACGGATAAGTTCATTTAAATGAGGTTAATTAACACGTTTACAAACGTCCATCTGGCTACTGTGAGCTTTGCTAGCTAGAGGAAAGTTTGAGCTCACCAAGCTGTATCCAAGTAGGGATGTGCCGAGTCGAGTCCGAGCAGGCCCAACTCGGCCGAGTATTAAAGCATCAAAGCCATTGAGAGCCAAGCCCGGGCCCGGTACCAAAATTAAAACCGGGCCCCCTGCAACAATGACAAAAACAATGGTTCGCCAAAAATGATAAAAAAGGATGATTCACCAGACAATCCACTTTCTTGTATTAAAATCGATTAACAACCGAAAAAATAATCAATGATACTTTTGAACGAGTGATCCTTACTGTATAGGTACCGGTATCCTTGCAAAAATATATCATTTAGCTAACTCACAGCACAGCACAGCAAACCTTTAGTAGCGTCTGTTGGTCCACAAAAAATGAAACCATACGTAACTGATTAGACCATTAGAAATGGAAGTAATCTGTTCCGATATTGCTCAGATATGCAAAGCAGATTACGCTGTAAATACAATTTCCGTAAGCAGGCTTTTGCAAACTTGAACATTAACATAACAGCACTTTGTTTAATGGTGTTAGCATCTGTCCAACCCTAGCCTAATGCCTGGCAAAAAGTACTACATGATGAGATTGTGCATCTGGTATAGATGGGCAGATTTTAGAACAATTGCCGCAATACTGGAATTTGATAATGTATGGTATTACACCCAGTTTTAATCATTGACAGTATAATATAGCACATGCTGTACTTTTACTACAGTGAACACCAATCAATCAATTCGTTTTTATTTCCGCACTCCATAACGTTAGAAACACACGTTCATAATAAGTATTGGCCAAGCGCGGAAAAGGGCACACGCAGCAAAACGGGTAATCGTTGAAGCATGCTCGTCAAAAAGACTAGGCATGGCTGCGTGACCCCAACAAAAAAGCAAATGGATTTAACAACAAAAACACACGCACATAACGAACCAACACACAAACAAAATTAATTAATTAGTTAATTAAGCAACATGCCATAGCAAACAAGATCAATTTTGCAAATGAACTGGATTAGCACTAAAATTTCAGCCTGTGACCCCAGCTATTGGGGGGCTAACAGGTTCTAATCATAATTGTCTCTACTTCTGAACAGCCCACATGGGTAATGGCAAGCATCTGCAAATTTAGAAAGAAGTTAAATACTGCTCTTTGCAATAAATGACATTTAAAAAAAGAAAAGAAAAACTGAAAAAAATTTTCTGGAGTTAATTGCGTTATAGCTTAACCAAAAGTTGCAACTATCTACGCAGGTTTAAATTTTACAAGCTAGAACTTGTCTGCAACAGCACATTCTTATGCTTTATGTTAACGTGATGTATGCATGAAACTTTAGCTTGCATTTTGATTTATTTACATGTGTCAACAATAAACACTCAAGATGCGAAAAAAATTACTGGTTCTAATACAGAAGCTGCGTAACACTAACTACATATGACGAGAATTCGCTAAGCACACCACTGAGCCACTGCTGCTGAAAATTTCAAAAACTGTGGCCAATCATTTAGTTTGTACTTATCGTTTTTTACCACCCAGTACTTGTCTGCAAATTTGCCTTAGCACATTCCTATGCTTTACGTTAACATGACACATACATGAAACTTCAGCTTGCATTTTCATTACTTCACATAACTTATATATGTCAAGGCTCGAGACGAAAAATTTGTCGATTTTTTTCTAATGACTTTGAAACTAGATAAAGTTAAAATGTGCTTTTAATATTTCCGATATGCAAGTTAGCAATAACACATCTAATATCAATAGCAGCGACAACTTTTTTGGTTGCTGCTTTAGCTGTTATTGTGTGCACTGACTACCAGGTAGGGTATTACCAGTAGGTGGTGGCGAGGGGTGACTTTGTCTGCATTCATCCAGTTTATAGTTACTTTTTCAAACTTGTATGCCAATTTTTACCCGCGGCATTCTCAAAATTCCGGGCTCCCTAAAAACTCAGGGCCCGGCACCAAAGGTACCCCCTGGACCCTCCTTTCAACGGCCCTGTACAGCATTATCATTTTGACCTTTTTTTGCTCTGTATTTGAATTTGAGTCGAAATTAGAACTTCCACGGACATGATCTTTTTTTTGCTCTTCACCTGATTTTGAGTTCATATCTTGACGTCGTGAATACTCGTTACTCGGCGAGTCCGAGAAATTTTCCTTGAGGCACATCCCTATCTCCAAGAGACTTTTATCGAAGTAAAGTGGATGGTACAGACGACGTTTGTTGCGATACCAAAGAGGGGGTCTGGTAGGCGAAGCCCCCAAACGTTGGAATGGTAACACAAATTTCAGCCCCATCAACTCAAAAGTACTTCCAACGCCACTGCCACTGTAGGCTAATTCTTAAAACTGGACGTTTCGACAAAATGAAATGTTGTGTGGTTTCATGGCGCTTTACAACTACTAAGGTTCTTTAGCGCCAGGACTAAGTTTTGTCAAGAATTCACTGACGTATTTTATTCTCTGTTCATTTCATCCTCTGCGCTACACTTAATTGCTGAGCGCTTAGCAAGGGTACCATACCAGCTTTAAAGTCTTTGATTTGACCCGACTGAGAAGAGAACCCAGTCTACCACGTTTGAAGGCGAACGCTCTTACCACCAGGCCATGGCGCTGGTTATAGATCCAGCTGTCATCATCAGCTTGGTTGCCACATTGTAAATTACACGACAAAGTCTTCTCGTGTAAAGTTTGTTGAGGTTGCAAGTTAAAATGTGCGATTTCACAAATTTACAGGTGATCTCGACGAAACATTTAGAGAAAGAGGGATTGTTGTAAACATTAGCAAACGCAGAAGAAGTCAAAACTAAAATATAGAAAATAGACTTTTATGCAAGATAAGACCTGAGCCATCCTGTTTCGGAATTACGTCCTTCATCAGTGAGGACCCTACAGCGATGGCGGAACCATTTTTTAAGTGGGTGGCCTAAATCCAGGGACCAGTTTTTCGCCTACAGCGCGGATTTTATAGACAAAGCTCATTGGGATTTTCTAAGGTTTAGTTAACATCGCCATTAGTTATTACAAATGTGACACTTACGGTCACGCTAACAATGCACGTTTTGAAAGAATGCGCAATTTGCGCACGTCAAAATCGTTCCAAACGTAATTTACTAACCATCACAGCTGCAATTTAACGTCAGCACAATTGGTGGGCTGTTTTTAAGCGAAATCTTCAAGTCTCCTACTCAAGGTTTAGCAAAATTTACAACTTACGTATGATTGTGGACGTACCACTTCTATTAAAGCTTGAACTTGAATCACTAGCATGGCGAGCATCTAAACTTCCGTCACTGTCTTCCCGTTGGTTTATCATCGGCTGCCTAGCTGGAGTTTCTGAAGTTGACAATCTTCAAACAACCGCTTGCGAAAAAACGATGTTATCTTTTTGATTTTATTTCTGAATAGACTATAAACGAGCTAAGTTCAAACACAACGTAAAAATGAGGTAAGTTCAAATACTACGTAAAAATGAACAGAAATGACTGGACTCAGTGGAAAATTTAGGAAATGCGAATTTGCGCTTCTTCGTTTGTTACGTCACAGAGCGTCTGTGACCTTCCTTAGCATTGCCGTTGATCATAATTGTTAGTTTACTACCAACCGTGGTATCCGAGACCGGCGTTACTGCTGTTGCGCGCCTGTGCAAGACGGATCGTGAGGGGGCCAGCTCGGTTGGGATAAGGAGTGCTCGAGTTGTAAAAATGCTTACGGGGAAATGGTGCAACTTTTCGCGCAGACGTAAGGTCGGATGGTCACAGTGGCGTAACAAGGGGGGGGGGGTCCGCCTAGGGCTGCACGCTCTGGGGGGGGGGCATTTTTGGATAAGCTTTATGTAATTTTTTTCCTAATTATTTTGAACAACCATTACTTATTGGCGATATCGCTTATTTGCTGATTGTAAATCATCTCACTGTGTTCCCCAATGCCCAGGCGCAAAGTTGCGGAAATAGGCACGCCATCTCGTTGACGCTTCGGAGTATTCCCGCGACTATAACAAAGATTTGACTTTAATGTTTATTATGTCACAATTGCGTACTGCTTTCTTCTTCGTCTTTGCATTATTTGAATCGCTCACATTCAGCAAGCCTCTGCTTTTAGAAATAAACTGCGGAAATATTTTAGCATTGTTCATAGTGACTGCCTCATTGCATGCCCTTTTTTGATAAAAAATTGTGCTAAAATGAGTGTTTTTTATGTAAAAACCGTAGGAATTCGTTGGCGGCTGGGGGCCTAGCCCCCAGACCCCCTTGGCCTTCGGCGGCTGGGGGTTTCACCCCCAGATCCCCGGTTGTGCCCCTCTTGCCAAATCCTGGGTGCGCTGCTGATACTGCATAATTATTATTTTGGCGTATTATTCTTGTGTTGACGGCACGGAAATGAAACACACTAACTAACTAAGTCGGTTAATACACACGCATCCAAATCATTGCTGTAGTTTGCAAGTCGCCGTGCTTTTAGTTGACGCACATTTTGTAATGCAGAATAGATGGCCGCATTTGAAGCCGATAAATGCTCAAAGAATTTTTGCTCATTTGGGGGCAGCAATTTCTTGAACCGCCTTGGGCGGCAAAACCTCTTGCAATGCCACTGGATGGTCATTATACTTGTATGGGAATGGTTTACGCTAAAATATTTTATGGGGGGTGATATTGTTTTCCGCAGGGATGGTATCCCCCAACAACTCGAGTAATAAAGATAAGAATGATAACTGACAAAGATATTGCAGCAGAAAATGAACTTGGGTTCTCGTAGTTTTAACGTCATGAAGTTGGAAATGCATTCATTCAGCGGTTTTATTGAAGCAATGTGAGCGCAAAATAGCCCCCTCTGGCCCTCCCTTAATAACGTGGTCGGCCTGGGCCCCCTCGGCCTCCCCGGTTTCGCCACCTGTGAGATCATATCGACGAAAGAAAATATCTCTATGTGGCGTTTCAATACACATGCAGTGAAAATGACAGCAGATGCAGAAAACAAAAAGTTGAGAACAGACCGATGGAGTTGGATCAATTTAAAGAGAAACAAATTACACATAACGTTGCTATGGATAGAAATAGCAAGCGGACATTTAGTAGTTCGAGAGCTGAATAGTTCGTTTACTTAGTCAGTCGTAAAAAAACGAGTTTAAATTAAGAAAAAACTAAAATAACTTTGAATTCAAACAATCATCTTGGGCCATTTTTTTTTTGACCTAAAAAAATATGTTTTTGACTTTATTTTAGTAAAAATATTGACCTTGTTTTGACTTAACCGCTTCCACGTATTATTTATGTCTTGTTGCACTTTATTAATTAAATATGTTTTATAATCTGCAATTTACATAAGTTTTTATAGAAAAAGGTAGCCTACTTCGAACATTTTCTTAATTACTCAGTGTTGAAGCTAATGCAACAAAGCGACGCATGACGTTAAAACCTACAGTAGGATAACGAGCCATTGTGTGTACCGGTATCAATTAGTGTGTAATACAAAAATTGCGTTGCTATCGCAACTGTACTGTACATTAACAACATGTCTATGATTTTTTTAAGGAAAGCCACGCAGTATAATTACAAGGACGTTTTATTGTAATACAGCATCATATATTTTTTACGTTCTTAACATCAAAATTTCTGTCTTTTCTCAGTAATTTATTGAGCATAGAAAACGACCTCTCAACAGCAGCAGAGGTTGGTTGGACTTTTTGCAATAGTGCGTAGCTTGTTGGGTCAATTGTCAAGTTGGTACAGTTCATTATTGTTTCTAAATCAGAGTTGGATAGTCGTTTGTTAATACAGTCTTTAATTGCGCAAGAATCATCATCGAATTGCATATTCTTCAGCAGTCCGTATACTTTGGTTATTGTGCAGGCACTTCCTTCTAAGAACTCTACGTTGGCTGCTAGAGTCCGGTATTGATTTATTTTAACCAAGTCCGACGCCAAACCTTCCACATTGATAGTGTCTTTTGCTCTGCTGACTAAGAGGCCTGCACTTGTCCAATTGTTGACAATGGTATTATGAACAGCTGGAAGGTTCTAACTACAATATAAGACAGCTCTACGCCAAGTTGCCCATCTTGTAATTACGGGGTCAGGAGGAGATGGCAGACCAGCATCATGAAAATCTTTCTTGCGATCTTTGTTTTTGATTGTTGCTGCCTTGATCGTTGCTATTACTTCATCAATATTTTTAAAATGAGCACGCACACGCATAGCGCAGTTATGTAGTAAGCGCGCAACGCAGGTGACATGCATCAAAGAAGGGTATAATTCCTTTAATGTCTTTCCAGCCGAAGACATGTACCGAGCAGCATCAGTCAAAAACAATGAAAACTTTACGCGTTTTATTTCAAGTTGTCGCAATATGTCATCCACAGTGTGCAGAATAATACTGCTATTAACATTGCGAGCGCTGTCAAGGGGTTGGCAATTAACGAGGAATATCTGATTTGGAGCATCTAAGCTGCCCACAGCACACTAATATACTTTTGTTTAGCAACCTCTGCTTCATCCACAATTAAAAAATTTTTTTGTCACGAAGTAATTCTTGAATTTGTTCCTCTTTTTGGGATGCCAATTTAGCAACACATGCCCGGGCTGCAGTCTCCGAAGGCAATACTTTTCCCATTCTAGCGAACATAGACTTTAAAAAAGAATGGTTCAGTTTATGAAGTGGGATATCTGCAGCTAAGAATGAAGAAACAACCTGTTCCTTGAAGTTTACTTGATCGAAATGTAAAAAGGTTTGCTTACTTTGAGATTTGCTCTTCGTCTCCAATTTTCCTTGATGTTGCTTACTTTTTCGGTGGCTTTCCACAAAAAACTTTTTGTCGCATTTGACTAACACGTCGCAAAGGTTGCATCGCAAGTCGCCGGCAGGAGTTGCCGAAAACTCATCCGGATATTCCTGGCAAGTTTGTTTTGGCATTCTTTGCTTTGCAAGCTACAACTTAAAAGACCACGTGTAAAGAGCGCAAGGCTTTTATAGGATTAGATTTATTGTCTAACAATGCCATTGAGCTCTCTGTTTGGTGCAACGGTCAAACCACGTTTATATTTTGCTCCTTCCCTAGGTCGTTGAGCTCTCTCACCGTTAAACCCAGGCGTTCACCAGCATGGATATGGAAAAAGTCATGCTATTGAGCTCTCTGTTTGGTGCAACGGTCAAACCACGTTTGTCTAACAATTATGTATTTATGCATCAACAATGACGTTTCGTGCATAATAAATGCTATTTCCTTCTTAATTACCGCACGCATTATTGTGACGACAGTGCAAATATTGCAACTACAGTCAAACCTCGGTTTTCGAACGCTTCGGTTCTCAACCAAATCGGTTTTCGAACAATAAATTCGGGATTTTTACCTTTCAGACTTCGAACATAAATTCGGATCACGACCAAACCAAGCGAATGCAAACAGACTAATTGCCTGCTCCCATTGCTTTAACACAATGTTTCATTATCAATTTCTGCAATAGCACTGTACAGTATCTTAACCTTTAATGTTTTCGACGTTTTCAAAATAAAAGATACGAAATGTTTACTTTACAGTATGTTTTTTTTATCATCTTAACTAGGAAATCCTTTATTAAAATAAAGCACAATCTATTTCTACCCATTTTTATTTATGGTATACATTATAGAGTACAGTTTATGGTGTAAAATACTAAAAAATACTTTACAAAAGTTGTTTTCTAGACTTGGAACGGATTAAAGCTATTTATATTAATTCTAATGGAAAAAATTGTTTCGGCTTTCGAACAAATCGCTTTTCGAACTGCCTTCTGGAACGGATTATGTTCGAAAACCGAGGTTTGACTGTATTTCAAAAGTTTAAAATCAAATAAAGCTGCGCATAAAATTTTAATAGCAGCTCAAAAATTCAAAAAAATATTTAAAAAATACAAATTTGTTCGTTTTTGTAAGGAAATTTTTGATAAAGACAATTTTGACAAATTTTGACTTTATGTAAAATTTTGACTTTATTTTGACATATAAAATCTACCAAAACAGACTCCTGAACACCTGAAACGAACGTTAGTACACATTTAATCATGTAACAAGTTCCTGAAAAAATTTTGACTTTATAGACTTTAGCGGGCCTTATTCATGACGTTTCCGCGACAAAAACTACAAACGTCGCGACCGCATAAGTCGATTAAACAATGACGTTATTGCGTTTGACGTCGAGATCGGTATGTAACCAGAAATTATGGGCTTCGGGTGCCTGCTGACTCGAAGAGCGTAAGCTCACTTCGCAGTCTCCCTCAATTACTGTTCAATGTTTAGTTCAATATAATTTGAATTAAGAGAAAAGCTCACAACACATTAGGGATTGGTGAAAATCCAAGAGCGTAATCAGAAAGAAATAAAGAGGGGCAAACGAAACATGGGTCTTTTTAGTGGCGTAGCGAAAAATTTTGAAAGGGGGGGTCATAATTCCCAAAGCTTTTTAAGAGTATTTTTTTTTCGGTAGAATAAATTTAAAGCTGATTGAGAAACAAGAAACGCTTTAGGGGTGTCCGGGGGCATGCTTTCCCGGAAAAATTTTAAAAACTTATATGCTGTAATGGCTATTTTAGTGCTTTTTGAAAAATTTTCAGGCAAATTTTATTCAAATTTTTTGACCTTAATCGTGAGTGCTTCGCCATATGTGATACATTTTGTTCGCACATTTTTGATTATGCGTGCTAACTGCTAACAGCGTAAGACTTATTGCTATCAAAGAGGTTCGAAATTATGAAAAAATTGTATAGGCTACCGGTACATCAAAAGCATTTTTGAAAATGGCTGGTGGCAGGATGCCATGATACATGCTCCTCAAGTACTCACCCTACCCCGTGTATCCGCCCCTGGCCATAAGCTACAAAAATCATCAAAAGAGTGTGTCATATTTCAGTCACTTGGAACCATTATTTTGTACTTTTTAATAAAAAGCTGAATCAAAAAGAAAACATGCCTCCCCCCCTTTAAATACGCTCATGGGGCTTTTAGTACCAGTGCGTTCAATTCAATTCAATTTGTTTCAAGCTGATACACTGCATTCAATAAATGATACGAATTTTACAAAACTAAGCTTCTCCCTTTGTAGTTGAAGCTATTGGAATTACGCGGAAAACTTTCGGTAACTTTTCAGATGAATTTTTGAAAACTGGTAATGCGATTTAGGCTCAAATCAAACATGTAAGGATGAAATTTATGAAAATATTCCCTTTGAAAATCCGAAGATTTTTCTGTATCATTGCTGTTCTTGTTACACTAACCTGCGTCTATTACATGAAGAATTACAAAGATTGGACCTTCATTGAACATTTTTCAGATCCAACTCGATTAAGTTACAAAAAATTTCAAGAAAATGAAGAAAAAAACAGTTTTAGCTCGAGCAAAATCCTCAGAAGTTCTTCATCCGGGACAATTAGTGTTCCAATCAAAAGTTCTACATCCGGGACAATTAATGTTCCAATCAAAAGTTCTACATCCGGGACAATTAATGTTCCAATCAAAAGTTCTACATCCGGGGTAGCGAGTGTTCCACCACCTTTTGATTGTTCAGATTGGACTCTACCAGATATCAACAAAATTAATGAAAAATCGTCGATTTCTCTCGACCCCGAGAAATTTCTCTACCCAGGATTACTGTGGGGTCCGAACAATCAAATCATGGGACTTAAGCACGCTGTGTATGTGGCGATACGACTCAACCGGTAAGACGCTTTGCAATGTTGCTCGTAAAACGACGACGTGCTTCCTGCCTGCTCAGTGGGATGTCATCGCGACTTGTATTGTTTTCTGTTATGTACTTCGTTTGTTTTTCAATTTCTGCTACGTACCACAACAGTTAAATTTTCTTGGTTGTTTAAATGTAGATGGTTGCATAAACTCGCAAGGGTGAGAAATCCAAAAGTCCAGGCTGCCGCTTGACGGAATATCTCCATGCAGAAGGGTTTATATGGCATGTGGAGGGAGTAGGGAATACCTGTAGGATCTTCGGTTGTCCGCAGAGATCTTCAGTAAGACATTTCATAAACATTAAATTTTAGTACTGGATGTGTTTGATTGGTAAGCTGAACGTACTCCAACAAATTTTTTAGCTTCTTCTTCGTTGAGCGCCCATAGGTACACTTCTGACTTTTTTCGAAGGTCACCAATCCATACCCATTTTTCAGCTTTTTTTCCACAACTGCTCCAATGCTGAGCGTCAAGCAGGGAAGCTGTGAATACCAATTTTAAAGTCATTGGTTTGATCCGACTCTGAATTAAAATCCGGTGAAATAGACACTTCTGCGTTTTGCACCAATACCAAGGAAAACATACCATTTGGAGGTTACAAAAGGGCGTATTGAAGTCGTTATTTCACTAGTGCTGCAGTTACTGAACTGGTTCACTTCAAACAATTGTCTATTAGCTTTAAAATCTTGGTAGAGACAAGTAGGGATTTTTTCCATCTCTCTGAAAGGCAGCACCAAAATTTTGAGTGTGGCAGCACTGTCAGTAAGGTATTGATAGAGTGTAATTGAAAAGGGCGAGCAGTCCGCACCAGCGCTGTACCGCTCCGCGGTGTCTTACTTGTCGTTGAAATAAGAGGAGTTTTATTCTCGTACATAACTTACATATTGTGCTCCAGTCAGAAGAAAGCGCTATAACGAGCTCGCTTAGGAGATGCTGGCCGTCTGTACACTCCCCCAAGATGAGAATACCGCTAAGTATCTTTATTATCTGAGCTGTTAGTTCTTGATTATAAAGTTGTGGGTTCTCTCTGGGTCGGTAACAAGCTGATATTTTAGGTCAATTGTTGTCCCAACTTTCCATTCGCATCACACCACTCATTACACGACATTATCGGCGTATCAAACCATTGATGTAGAACGGTTTTGTCGTTTTGTTTCTTGCGTGACACTTGAAAAATTTCGAAACTCCTGTGGCTCTCAGTTCGACGTCGTGCTAGAGGTGAGGTGAAAACATATAGGTGTAGCTGCGAGCTAGTGTTGTTAAAAAAACGTTTTTTTTTGCTTTGTGTTTTTTATTGTTTTTTTTTTGTAATGTTGACCATTTCATAGCTAATTGAGTAGTCTAGCCCGTTTTGGCTAGTTATTAGCTCGAGATTGAAGCAAAATACGGCTGTTTTTAATGGTATGAATATGTTATTTGCAATGTCAAGTTACCATTAACAACAAAAATATAACCTGCACTCATTGCATGACCATGAGCGATTTTTGGTGCCTTAAGCAGGGGCTTGCCCAGAAATTGAAAAGGGGTGGGGGAGGGGGCTGCAATTTTCTGTTTCCGTTTCCACTGAAAATATCGGTGAAGACCAAAAACAAAGGTCTTCACGTCTTTCGAAGTCCAATTTACCCCCAAAATCAAGTAAAGACAAAAAAAAAAAAAACTATTGCGTCCTCAGATGTTCTGTTTCCACTGTTCCGCTGACTGGAGATATATATCAGCTTATATTTCAGCGGGAGAGGGGGCGCGGACCGTGCGCCCCCCTGTGTACGCCCCTGCTTCAAGTGCTAGTTTGACTAGAATAGCTGGTGTTTCCTCAAGGGAAGTCGGGATAAGAAATTTAGGGTTTTGAAATTTTTTGTTTTTCGGGAAGTTTATGTCGGGATCCCGGAAAAGTTTTACATTAGTAAGGATTTCAGTGGTACTGATATCTATCATCCCGACATAAAAAACGCGTTAGTTTTGCGTTACCGCAAATTAAAATTTTTTTGCTTGCTAAAAACTATTTTTCAAAATTCGCAAAATTTTTTAGACGAAATGCTTGTGAGATTAAATTTTTTTTTTCAGTTTGTGGAAAAAATGGAAAAACTCGAGCTAAGTTTGTCAAAACAACATAACAAAATGCTGAAAATTGAGTCTGAAATGCTGAAAATCAAAAAATGTCAAAATAAGCAAACGGGAAAAAATTCCGCGAAAACTTTCCGAGAATTTCCCAAATCCCGAGAATCCCGAAGATTTTTGGGATTCCGAGCGTTTCCCGGAGTTTCCAGGAAATTTTTTGAAAATTTCCGGGTAGTTTCCGGGTAGTTGAAAATCGGGGTAGTAAAAATTTCCGGGTAGTTGAAAATCGAGAAAAAGGAAAAGTCCAAGCCTGGCCGTTAGGACTTTTTGTCGGTCCGTGAACGATCTCGTTCTGTTGCTTTTTTCTAGCATTGAGCCGCTAATGAGCTGCGAGACCATTACACTGTGGAACAAAAAAAATTTTTTTTGTTTGTTCCCGGGTTCTAACCAAGATTCCCTGATCACTCAGGACCAAAAGGGTTGAAAAACCGCATTTTTTTTTAAAACTTTGCTTTTGTGGTTTTGGGAGTGATTTTTTAAAATTCAGATTTTTGGCTAAAATCGTGCGATATAGCGTTTGTATTGTTGCACATATATCCTCCTATCACTAGAAAGCGATCAAAGCGCTATAACGAGCTCGTTTAGAAGTGGCCAACCATCTGTCTACCATACCAAAATGGGGGAATCCCGCTAAGTGCCTTTCCCAGCGACACCACAAGTAAACTTGCCGGCTTGTTCTCCACTCTGTCCCTTTGATGCTGAACGTCAAGCAGGGAAGCTGTGAATACTTATTTCAAGTTATTGGTTTGACCCGACTAGGAATCAAACCCAAGTCTACGACTGCAGAGGCAGACGCTCTTGGCACTCGGCCACCTGAGTTGTTGCCATTACCAACAGGAATTTCTGGTAACCAGCTGTAAGAGAGTTTACACTTTACAGACGATACAAAAGTTTTTCTAATTTGGTTTGTTTGCACCAAACCAAATCAGAACGGTGGACATCCAGACTCGAACAATGAAACTTGTTTGATTCATGTGTTTGAGTCACTGATCTCTATGGGTAGATTGCACGATTTTAGCCAAAAAGCTGAGTTTCGAAAAATCACTCTCATATTCACAAAAGCAAAGTTTAGGAGAAATTATGTGCGCTTGCTCTGCAACTCGAGGTTAGGTGCAGCGAATGCAAGTCGTTTGACTGGCTCAATGTAGATTTGGGTTTGATCTTTGAACGTATCAGTTTGTACAAGGTTTCTGTGGCTCGCTATCATGTTGACATTTCGTAGTCATAAATTAAACATCTTTTGTGTGTACCGCTGCTGACTGCTGACACAACGAATTAAATCACCATCGTTGTTTATCTCTTATTGCGATAACTGGTAAAGTCGCAGCTCCAAGTTAAAATACCTGTTAAAAAGCAAACTGTTTCTCCCGATTTGATATTAAAAACAGCAAAGAATGAGTCCTTTTATTGGTAGGTTACTTATTTTCCGATAGTATCAAGCGTAACCATGTTGTTGGCACAATAAATAAAAAGAGCATTAAAATCTAACCCTGATTCGCATTAATTTACGATTTTAAAAAGTGTGTTACCGAAATACTCTCCCCATAAATGTTTTTCAGCATTTTACTCAACCGCAAATGTTCGTAACAGCAATACGCAGCAAAATTACGTAGCACTTTATTAAAATATATCTGTTAAACATACGAATATAACAAAAAGCCAAAGAATATGAAAAGTGTTTTTTTTGCAACAACACTAGGTGTAGCTGTGGGAAATTGAAGGGAGGCTAATTGCGAAGTCAAAGATTGCATATTTTCTAAGAATGTTATAAGCACGCTACAGAACAGGTTTCATCAAAAAAAGAGGGGGGCTGTCCCCCGGTGCTTATAGCTATTAAAAGGCCCTAGAAAACGAGTTTTAATTCCAGAAGTAAATCAATTTTTACTCTCTTTGGCTTGTAATAAAAACTTTTTGACTCAGTACTATGAGAAAGTTAAGGTTCACTGCTGTTGTTGTTGGTGGAAACCAAGCTGATGGTCGTAGTTCATTGCACTCGAATCTAAAACGTTTTTAAGACGCAATTCGGGTTCGTTTATGTTTGTGCGATCGACTTCCCCAATTCATGTCTTTTTATTCTCACAGTTAGGTATAATTTCGCAATGGATTGCTAAACTTCATCTCGGTTTGCGAAAGTTAAAACCAGTGGCGCCGCCAGGAAAAAACATTGGGGGGGGGCGAAATGACGTCATAACTTGTGATTTTTGCAGAGCCACACGAAAACATGTATAAAGGTGTGTTTACACAGAATACAATGAAAATTTTTGTACGTACAGTGACGTAAACTACGAAAACAGTTAGAAGATTATGACGTATTTACAATCGTAAGATGCTTTGCCAAACAACCGGTTTGAAGCAAAGTTGTTTGGATTCGAATTGCCAGGAAGATATTTTCGTCAACTGCTTACGTCAAAAATCTTATGAAATTTCGTACGACAACAAATCGGACTAAAATCGCATTTAGTGTAAACAGACCTTAAGACGATAGACGCATTAGCTTTCCGTTGGTGCAGTTTAATCAGCATTCCTAAAGTAGGCTATTACACTTCTCACTGCAATTTTTTATATTCCTAAATTTTTCATCAAACCAACGTTCTAACTTTTGCAACTTCGAGACAAAAGTGAACAAAATCGCAAAAACTGCTAGATTTCCGGGTACCTTGAGTATACAAAGCTCTTAGAGCTCTACTATGATGTCACAGTTAAATTTTCTCCAATTTTAACAGAAACTTTAGGGCAAATAACAGCGAAACATCAAAATATCAAATTAGAATTACAGTAGCTAGCTCCCCCTAAGATCAGTAAAAATCACCTGGGGGTGGGGCATAATTTCCACATTTTTTTCAGGCGAATTTTTTTTCAGCACAACAAATTTGAAGCTGATTGAGAAACAAGTTTTAGGGGGTCCGGAGGCATCCTCCCTTGGAAAAATTTGGAAAATTTGCATGCTGCGAATGGCTGTTTTAGTGCTTTTCGAATAATTTTCAGGCAAATTATATTTAAATTTTTGACCCTTATATTGAGTGCTTCGCAAAATTATTATCCCAAGCGAGCTCGTACTTTCCTAAGCAAGCTCGTGCTGCGCATTGATCGCTTTCTCGTGATAGGAAGATAAATAATATGCAACTACTTACAATTACATTCGATACAACAGCTGGAAAAAATACACGGTGTCCATAAAGTCTTGTTGCAATTTAAAGAAATCTTTTTTTGTTTTGAATGCCACAGCAGAGTCCGTGGACTGTTCTCTTTTTTTGAAAAATATAGCAAAACATTTTTGCAAATATGACTCACAAAAAAACATCGTTAAGCACATTGAAAATTTCGAGCAACATTTATTATAAAAAATTTTCGGCGATAATTTATCGATTACCGATATCGCTTTAAAAGATTGAGATTTATCGATTATCGGTATCGCTTAGGGTTTTTTGACATTATCGATTATCGTTATCGCTTTACTACAGAAAGATTTATCGTGCCCATCACTGATAGTGGTTATGGGTCTGCAATCTGCATGCTTCAACGGTTAAACATTTGGATGCGCCTTCCTTTTTCTGTACCATCTTTCCATCCTTTGCTTACGTCTGAGTATGTTTTGCGTAGAAATAACCAACAACAAAAATATTGCTGAAGCGCAGTAAATTACATTCTGCTTTGGATTGCCAATCAATCTATGTATAATCAATACTTGCTAAAACCTAAGAGATTTCTAATTTTGAAAAGCCCTCACTTGCCCGCTACTACTTTAAATTTCTCAAAACCTTACGCTAGCTTCGTAAAATTACCGTACGTCAAGCCAGGTATGATTTCACAAAGTATTGAGATATCTTAGGTGACTTTTATGATGCAACAGCTGGTCATTGATATGAATTGTAACCATTGTCTTTTACAGTAAGCAATGATTGCTTCTGTTAAAAGCGTTCGCAAATTGCGAAATTAAGAATGTCGAAGAATATCAGAACACGAGATGAAGCTAGACATTTGGTTACAAAAATTACATTGCCGAAAGTATGTGACGTCACCCCCTACCCCTTGAAAAAATCTCTGCGGTTCTAGGCGATTTAGAAAAATGGTCAAAAAATCATTTGGGGGGCGGTCGCCCCTCTCGCCCCCCCGTGGCGGCGCCCCTGGTTAAAACCTCTTTCACACCAAGGCCGCGTATAGTTGCGTACTGAGTACGCTGCAACTATACGGGGCCAGTGCGCAACTGTACGCCGCCGATACGCAATCATACGCAACTGTACGCCGCCGATACGCAATCATACGCAACTGTACGCCGCCGATATGCAATCACACGCAACTGTACGCCGCCGATACGCAATCATACGCAACTGTACGCCGCCGATATGCAATCACACGCAACTGTACGCCGCCGATACGCAATCATACGCAACTGTACGCCGCCGATACGCAATCACACGCAACTGTACGCCGCCGATACGCAATCACACTCAACTGTACGCCGCCGATATGCAATCACACGCAACTGTACGCCGCCGATACGCAATCACACGCAACTGTACGCCGCCGATATGCAATCACACGCAACTGTACGCCGCCGATACGCAATCACACGCAACTGTACGCCGCCGATACGCAATCACACGCAACTGTACGCCGCCGATACGCAATCATACGCAACTGTACGCCGCCGATACGCAATCACACGCAACTGTACGCCGCCGATACGCAATCATACGCAACTGTACGCCAAATTTTTGGCAGTACGCGAATGAGCACGCAAAAAAATTTAATGAACTCCACTTTTTTTCGCGAACCGAGTGGGTACGCAACTGTTTATTACTTTTAACTCCTTTCAATCTAGGTTTATTATAATGTTTTTCAACCACTTTCCAATACGCAACAATACGCGTGTGAATACGTAACTGTAAGCGGGCGAGTACGGAACCATACGCAACTATACGCTAAAAATTCCGCGTACTGAGTGAGCAACTCTGCGCCAATGTTGGCAACTGTACGCGGTTTTGGTGTGAAAGCCGCTTCAGACATCGCTATCAGTGCGTTCAGACCTAGGTTTGATTCCCGGGCAGGTCAAATCGAACGCAAAGTCGCCAACAGCTCGCCACCGCTACGATGTTTGTTCGGAGCTGAGTTGTCCAGGCGCTAAGCCGCGGAGATGGATCCCGCCACTCGTTACACGCTTCGGTGTAATATCGCGAGTTTTGGTTTAGTGCTCCAGCAATCGTAATAATTGATCACGCCCGCTGAGGCGCGAACGTGTTGTTTACGTTAAACTATTGACATCGACCGATCGTTCTTTAGTCAACGAGATGCTAAGCAAAAAAAAAATCAAACAAACGAGTTAAAACAAGCAAAACTTTCACCATAAACACAGAAATCAAAATCGATGCACATCATTAGAATATCAAATCTTTATTATTGTAAGTCAAAGTCAAATTTATTATTTTGTCGCACATACGGATAACACAAAAAAATAACAGAAAAACACTAAATTACATGCACGCAAAAAAAAAGAATAAATAAGTACTCACGCAACAGGGAGGCTGCGAAAGGACCTTACAGTCATCGAGTCATGCAGCCCCCTTTAAAAGATAAATTTTCGGTACACTAAAACAGTTTTATGAAATTGCTTATAGCTGGCAGAGATCACTGAAGAAGCGCGCGACAGAATAAGGACAGACAGTCTAGTATTGTTGTAGTAAGTGAGCTTTTAATTTTTTTTTTTTTTTGAAGGAAACCGGTGACGTCGTTCTGATTTCTTTCAAATCTTTCTGTTCCAAATCTTTACTCTCTGGTATTTGATACTTCTTTGCATTTTTTTAGTACGGAGAAGAGGAATATATAAAAGATCTCTATGGGTAGTGGTAGATCTTGAGGAGCGTTGGGAAATTAAATGAGCCCTATTGAAGTAATTGAGAAAGGAGGGGGGAAGCATGCATGATCGGTGTATGTAATTATCAACAATTTTGGCAATTTCAACAATGTATAAGTCTTGAAGTTTTAGGATATTAAACCTAACGTAATATGGATTTGAGTTGCCGTACATTGAGCCGCTTCCAATGTTTTTTACTGCTCTATTTTGAAGAGTTTTTATTGGATTTAAGTAAGTGGGGAAAGTTGAAGTAATACCAATTCCTATTTCGCGACAATTACACATATTACACCGAAGCGTGTAACGAGTAGCGGGATCCATCTCCATGACTTAGCGCCTGGAAAACACAGCTACAAAAACCATCGTAGTGGTGGCGCCATCGTGTCCCATCGACCCGGGGATCGAACCCCCCGCATCGAGAGCGATGTACTTTATCCACTGTTCCATCGGGCAGGTTGCCATTAGAATGTTAGTTAATAAAAGATTTGACAATTTCAGGCGATGCCTTCGAGGAGTGCGGACGTGAAAGTTATAGAACGAGATACTGGCATGAAGATTCTGGTGCAAAATCACAACTTTTCCCGAGTAAAAAATGCGGCGCAAATTCATATCTCTGACAAGCCGGGAAATATGACTTACAACATTCCAGCGTTGCCAGGTAAAAAATACCAGGCGACGATGAAAGCTTGGCTTAAACCTGACGAGGTTTCGATTCGTGATGCTTACCACACTGACGCAAAATGCGCTGCTTATACTTCAGCCTGGCCTACTGTGATCAACAAGTTAAAAGATGGTATTGGCTTCCCACTGGAAGATATTCCATCGAATATATCCAGTATCCCGGATGATGAATTGTTCTCGGCTGTCACAGACGCGATTAGACATCCTCCTTGTATCAGGAAAGCAGCTTTGAAATTCGTTGAAGAGGTTTTTGGTGGACAAGCCTATGCTGCTGTTCATTGGAGATATGACCAGCGGGATTGGCTGGGCAGATGTGACAGAGGAAAAGCGAAAGGAACTCAATTACAATTTTGTGAAGAAATAAGAAAAATTTTGCCTTCCGACATCGCTACGGCCATTGTAAACGCTCTTTTGGGACAAATCCCCAACAAAAACGCATCAATTTCGTCAATGCATTTTTACATAGCCCACCCCCCAGCTTTAAACGAATTCGTCAACGAAGTTTATCAAATTTCCAAGAATTTGTCAACTTTGATCCAATTGCCTTCGATCAGTTTGAAAAATTATTTAGAGAAAAATGTCGAAAAATGTTGGAAAAAAAATCGTTGGAAAAATAGCGATGACATTTTGTCCCTTGTTGAAATGGAAATAATGCTGCTCAGTGATTGGTTCTTTTATGCTAAGCACTCGTCATGGTCCAATAACGTTCGCGATTTGCATTGGACAAATGTAAATGACGTCAGGAAAAAGAAATATGAGGCGTCGATATTTGAACTGGCGATAAAGGAGGCGAACAAACGTTTGTCTTCGGCCCCAACCTGACGAGGGTCGGATTTACCGATGGATTTTGCAGGAGGAGGCCGAGGAACCTGAAGATCTTTATTTATTTCGAAACGATCCCGATCAATGATAAGGAACGGCAAACATGAATCCTAAATAACCTAGTGGCTTCTCATTGTCCCAACCTCAACGTCATAATCCAGGCAACGCTGTGATTTCCTACTGAATCGATCGGATGAATGATAAAGTTGTTGTTCAGCGAAAACCCGGCTATTTGTGCCAGCTCAATGATTATGAGGTTTATACTCGGTAAAGATCTATTTCCTCAATGTGAGCTGCCTAAGCTGCATCACTAACAGGGATGGATCGAAAAGTTTCTTACAGAGGGGGATAAGTCAAAAAAGTGCTTGTCTTGCTGTTTTGGGGTATTAAAATATTGAAGTGCTATATGAAAGTACATCATACAAAATTAGGTGGGATTAACCCCTCTCTTTCTAGGTCCGCCACTGAAATTGTTCTGTTTAAAGTTGTCTGCAACATTTGAACGTTTTCTTCTTGCCAGGCCACTTACCGTCGTACGTCAATCATCGTAGCTCTGAAAGTGCAACTTTTTGTCATTTTTTGTTTAATTTTGTTTCTTTCAAATCATTTTTGTGATTTTCAAAACGTGTAGACTCGCGCTCTTTTTTCCGTCATAATGCTTCTGTCCATCGGAAATCGATTCTGTTTCCGCTTCAAAACAAAGCTTTTCAGCGTCATCATCAGTTCGCTGGGAGTTTCGTTCCAACGCGCTTAGCTTTGGAGCAGACCGAACTACCGCTAGTAGCGCTGCTACTTGTCAAAAACTTTTTAATGATGTAAAAGGAAAAACATTTATGGCGCGCTTTTCATTGCACAACATCGATATTTCACAGCAAAAAACTTGGTTTCTTTTCGCTGCTGTTTCAACTATCGCAGACGATCGGGGCCGGGCTGTGATTTTGGGGGCTCGGGGTAGTTTTTTGAGGGGGAATGCTTTTTTACATACTTGGTTTTACAGTTGGCCGCAGATTTTTTCGGAGAACGAAATGCGATTTTTTAATTGTGACCCGCCCATGATTGGGGTGCCTCAGGGGTTATACCCCCCATACGTGCTGATGACAATTTTTTATTTTTATCCGATAATTTAACAGTTAATTTTACTGTCGAACTGGTAAACAACACATGAATAGAAAATTCAAACAGTTGATGTGACGTGACAACACCCTACTGGCTTTTAAAGAAATTTTAGAATCATCCCTAAACGACAAATGCACCCGGACACACGCGAAAGATCCGATTGGGGAGGAAGGGGGCGTACTCCAATCGAAGAAAACTTTGACGAAAAACTACGGGGGAGATTTTGTAGAGCAGTTGTTGAAAAAATGATAGAAATATTTTTGAGGCCCAATGGCCCCCTGTTGAGCCTGAGTTGATGACATCATCTAAAGAGAATGACGCCAACCACTTTTGTTTGTAAACAGAAGTGTCATGAAATTTTTTGTGTTACGTGCTGCAATTGATCTGTCGTGAATTATATTCGCACCTGTTGTGCAACTGATCTGTTGTCATCGCTCTCAGACCTTTTGTAATACCTGGTTGTTATTGTGCCGTGCGTTGTAATTGCTGTACATTGCAGTCTTGAACCTGCTTGTTAGAACCATGATAGCTTTCGCAACGTACAGTTCAGATGACTCGTCTGTTGTTTAGTTCTTAAGTTGATTTGAATTATGTTTGTTATTTGTTGATTACCATGTTCGTGTTTTCAGATCTGGTTTAATAGTTTGTTAAAGCGTGGATAAATAACTACCGGTATGTTAAAGGTTTATTGTGACATTAATCACGTTTACTTCACAGTAATCGAGGAAAACTGCAAAGTGAGTTTGCGCTCTTCGAGTCAGCAATCATGGGGCATACATGTCAAATGCAGTCTAGCCCTGAATCGAACCTGAGACCATGTAGGATGTGTGACTGGCTCCACGGAACTATCAAATCTTCATCATATCCTCGCCATTTTACGCCGAAGCGAGGAACGAATGGCGGCTCTATCTCCGCGGGTAAGCGTCTTGGTGACTCTGAAGAAACATCGTAATGTTGGCGACACTGTATCCGATTTGACCGACCCGGGAATTAAACCCACGACCTTCCGCACTGATAGCGATGTGTTTAACAACTGAGGAAATCAACCGGTTTTTGTTTTTTTTTTGTTGATTTTTTTTTCCTAATTTATATTTTTCGCCACCAGAATCATCACTTCCAACGCGGAACCTGCTCACATCATAATCGTTTTCGCATGTCGGTTACTGCACCTTCACTCATATCTCAGATTTTAAATTATTTTTTGCTGCAAAACCTTTTTATAAGTAGATCTTTTAAAGTTGCAAATCCTTTTATAGCGCATTTTGTTAGTAGACCTATTTAGGCTTTTCCGGATCCAAATTTTGAATCCGAATTTTGCGTTTAGAAGATGCGCACAATGTTGGTAGCGTTTTATTATGACGATCTAACACGCACAAGTTCAATTAAACTAAACAATCGAACAACACAATGTGCGTCCGAACGTGCTCTACTTTCTATATGATTTGTGGGACGTTATTTCACACTAAGGTCGGGGCCAAGGGGAGCAGACCCCCCAATCAACATGCTTGCCCCCCAATCAACAAGCTTGCTCTTTTGAAGACAGCGGCTTTTGTGATTAATTTCAAACTTTAGCCCCCCTAAGTCGACTGCTCTGCCTCATGCAGCTATTTAAAAACTCGTAAGACTTATTCGTGACTCACAATATCGTGTCAGTGCGTAAGGACGAATTAACCAGGCAATGTAGATAAATTAACAGGCCACTTTGAAAGCTTTTGCGGCCCACAAGTGGCCCATGGGCGGCGGGTTATGCGTCGAATTAAGAAATAAATTTTTCTCTAAATTTTGGAGCTGAAAAAATGCGCTGAAAAACTGACTTGGAGAATTAGCTTTAGCCGTGGATGTCTTATGACTAGGTGGCTGAGAAATGTGCATCATAAAACAAAACAGCGATACATATCACGGTATGTCGCTTCTAATGCGGATGAATTTGTTTCAGGCGGCTGCTTGACTCGAAAATCTTCTGCGTTTCCTTCGCAGTTCCCTGTCGGAAACAGTTTGCTAAATTTTTTTTCACGCTTATTGTTATTGCATATAATATTGTGCCTCGACAAATATATCGCACTTCCTCACTCTCTTTCCTTTAAACTTAAGTTAAATGCAATCAAAGTTTCATAAAAAGAATGGGTTTTGGGCGAGTTGGGTTTTATTGTCGGGTTTGCATGGGCGGTACGAGTTGCACATCAGCCCGTGCCATCTCTGCTTGATAGCGTTGTTTGCCAATTGCCGGTCCGCGTCCATTTTCCCACCAGTCTGCTTTAATAAATTCCAATTGGATGCGTCAATTCGAAAATGGGCTGGATATTATTCGACCTACCCATCGGCAATGCGTGCACAATATTGGTGCTTCGTTGCAACCACGTTTATCACTTACAATTTCAAAAACACAGCAACGTTTTAATTGTTATAGCAGACAGCGATGGCGGAAGCATTTCTAAAGTGGGGGGGCCCAAAACCAATGACCAGATTTTCTTCACTTACAACCAGGGCCGGCAGTGGCGTAGCGAGAAATTGTAAAAGGGGGGATGGGCATAATTTCCACTCTTTTCCAGCGTCTTTTTTTCAACAGAACTAATTTGAAGCTGATTAAGAAACAAGAAAAGCTTTCGGGGAGTCCGGGGGCATGCTCCCCCGGAAAGTTTTTGAAAATTTACATGGTGTAACGGCTATTTTAGTGCTTTTTGAAAAATTTTCACGCAAACTATGTTCAAATTTTTTGACCCTAATTTTGAGTGCTTCGCCAATGATACATTTTGTTCGCACATTTTTAGTTATGCGTGCTTAAAACGTAAGGCTTATAGCTATCGAAGAAGTTTGAAATTATAGAAGAATTGTATGCATCAAAAACGTTTTTGAAAGTGGCTGGTGGGAGGATGCATATCCCTCATTCTACCCCTCCTGGCCATGAGCTACAGAAACCATCAAAAGAGTCTGGCATATTTCAGGCACTTGACATCATTAGTATATTGTTCTTGTTTACTAAAAGGCATAGTCAAAAGGGGAGGGGGCATTGCGCAATGGCCCCGCTCCTAAATACGCTCCTTAGGGCCGGATTTAGACAATGAGAGGCCCTAGGCTATTTGATCACACTGATTGGAAGAGCAAAAAAAGGTCTTCACATTCTCAGATGTCCTGTTTTCACTGAAAATATCGGTATAGTGAAGAGCAAAAAAAGATATGCACGTCCTCAGATGTTCTGTTTTTCACTGAAAGCATCGGCGAAAAAAGATATGCACGTCCTCAGATGTTCTGTTTTTCACTGAAAGCATCGGCGAAGAGAAAAAAATAAGGTCTTCATTGTTTGTGATAAGGCCCCCATTTTCTCCGAGGTCTTAGGTTTCAGCCTGCTTTGCTTATGTGTGAATCCGGCCCTATGCCTACAATCCATATTTAGCCTGTCCACATGTGACATGTTTAATTTACGTGGGCTTCAGACCCGCAGTTTTCGCTTCTAGTTTTTGTTCCCCCACCCCACAAACAAATTTTCAAAGAAAACACTGTTGGATTTAAGCTCTTTCCCGGGTTTTAATTTCGATGATATGTCTATTGAGTTTCAAATATATTCATGCAGAGGCAATATTGTAAAAAATAAACCACCTGTGATAGCAGAATTAACATTTTAAAGAAAAAAAAAAAAAAAGAATCTACCGTAACACCGTTGCTGATAAGTAATCGAAATTTCAATGCAGAAAATCAGGAGACACGCCCCTGAGCAGTCATCCTCGTGACTTTCAACACCTTTCCCTGTAGTGGCATTACAGGTGGTGTTAAATTAAAGGGTGGTGCTCTAACTTTTAATCCTTCCTCTGTAGTGGCGCTCAAACAAACGTTTTACGGACGGTTATGGTTTTTACAGAAGCTGTTGGCGTTGCTGGAACAATATAGGCTACTTTAGCCACAAAATTACCCTGTCCACATGTCCAATTTATGTGGGCTTTAGACCCACGGTTCTTGGCTCTAGTTTTTGCATCAAAATTAAATTTTTGATGTCATAATTTAAGAAAGTGATTATATGACATCAAAAATTTAATTGTGATGCAGAAACTATAGAAGCAAGAACTGTTGGTCTGAAGCCCACATAAATTGGTCAGGTCACATGTGGACAGGCTAAATATGGCTTGTAGGCGAAAGAAATCTGGTCATTGCTTTTGGCCCTTCCCACTTCATAATGCTTCCGCCGTTGCTGCGTGAACTGCAAAGGCCGTCAAGAGAGTCTGGCATATTTCAGTCGCTTAGCAAAATTTGTTCATTAGTTACTAAAAGGTGAAGTTAAGAGGAAAGGCCTCGCACAATGCCTTCAAAATACCCTACTGCATTTATTGTATTCGCAAAAGCGCAGCTAAGAAGCAAATGCTTAGAGCTTATTGCGTTTGAGCGACAACTGAATAATTGATTGTGAAAAGGGTAAGCAATTCAGGAAGCGGGCTTGTACGAATAAAATCCAAGCGTGCGAGCATCGTAGTTAGACAGAAATAAAGTTATTCCCATGCTTATGTGGAAGCGCCGGGCTAAAAGTTTATAGTTTCGCTCCCTTGGACAGCAACGGCCTATTTGACCTCACAGAATCAGCGCAACGCTTAGGCCATTTAGCATTTACTGTAAAATTTGAAAAAAATGCTGGTTGTTTTACTCTTTGGACAGTTTTAATTTATTAGAGTTGGAGCTCCGAATAATTAAGGTGCTAAAACTGCTTATTGGGTGTAGCTGCTGTGACAGGATCAAAATTTACCACGTTACTCAGCAAATAGTACTCAAAAAGTTATTATTATTATTATTATTAGGGAATTTTACGGTGCTTTGTAACTAAGGCTATAATACTCAAAAAGCGTAAACAAAATAAACGGCTGTCTCGTCGACTGTTATTGTGAAACCCACGTTGCCCAGAAGTGATTTTACGAGCCGCTAAACTGGATAAAGAAAACAAAAACGGTGCTTGAATTGAAATGCTTGGAAGTACAGTTTAATGCCAGTTACTTCGTGGAATAGTGGAAATAGGTGTTGCGCAGCCAAGTTGAACGCTATCTTAAAAACGCTTTCTAACATTCACAAGCGCTGCAGAGACTTACAAAAACACTTTACCTTAACTGTTTTTGACTGGCATTGATAGGTTGCCCCGGTTAGCGTTCGATTCAACTTGGAGATATTAATACAATTTGTCACTTGAGAAATTTGCAAATTAATGTTTCGACTATAACAAAAGTCTCGTCAGCCTTGCTACGCACAGCCAATCCAGGCTAAACTCATTCCAGACTGTAAAGACTCTTTTTTGCATTGCTTTACCTGAACATCTCGACTTCACCTCTTTTCTAGGTTGTGCCCTAGGGTTACCATGGGGGCTTCTAGTGATGTGGGCTAGTTAGGCTACCGGTAAGTTAGTTGTGGGTTAGTGGTTACAGGTTCTTTCATTGGGTATCGTTGTTTGGGGCCAGTCGCCTGCCAAAAATAGGGCACAACCTAGAAAAGAGGTGAAGTCGAGATGTTCAGGTAAAGCAATGCAAAAAAGAGTCTTTACAGTCTGGAATGAGTTTAGCCTGGATTGGCTGTGCGTAGCAAGGCTGACGAGACTTTGGTTATAGTCGAAATTTGTCACTTGTTATTATTATTATTGTTGTTATTAAGGAATTTTACGACGCTTTGTAACTAAGGATGTTTTTACCGCCAGGACTAATGTCGGTGAAAAAGAAACACATGATGTAAATGAATGAGTGACGCAACGCAAATAACATACACGCAAACAAATATAGGCCTACTCCCCCCACAAAAATATATATCACAAATTTGAAAACCCAAAATTTTGATAACGTTTAGGTGAAGGCCTGCACCAATAAACAAAAAAAAAACTCTACGTAAATTAGATACCCCCAAAGACACAAAAAATTTAAGCACATCGTAATCTAAACATCAACATAAGACGCAAGATGTAAGATTAATTCACCAGATACCCAACAAAACAGTGCACGCACTAATCTAAACAATAGCAGAAGACACAAGATTCTAACAAAGGTACGAAAAAGATTGGAGAATCGTCATGTTACATCATTTAATATTATGCATTAGAATTTTGCCAAAGGAGAAAGCAGAGGCGCGGGAAGTAGGGTGCCAGGGGGGGCTCAAGCCCCCCCTGAACTTTTTTTAGCCCCCCCTGAACCATTTGAGCCCCCCCCTGACAATTGAAAAAATTATGCACTGAGTGCGATGGGATTAATGCTCGCAACGTACACACGTAATGAAGCAAATATTTTTTATAGTGCTTTTAACCAATGAAGAATCACTATTCTTTTAAAAATCAATCAGTTATTATTCCCTTGGTCAACGTAAAATTTGGTAAAATTTTCAATGTTTGAAGTTCATTTTTAACAGCGTTTTATATCAGCGTTTGCAAACCTTTACAGCAGTCATGGACGATGGACCAGTAAAAGTATAATGGCTGCCAATTCTTGTAGCTGCCAAACACTTTAGGCCAAACTACTCTGAATGCTCATGAAAGTCGCTTCTGATCATGGGAATTACGCAAATCGTAAACGAAAATGCGGTGAAGTGCAAAAAAACGGTCCTCAATCCTTCAGATGTTCCAAATTCCACCAGAATTTTTGTGAAGAGCTAAAAAAAGGTCTTCTTGGCCCGGACGCGTTACATGAACTGGAAATGTTGGTGGCCAACCTGATTTGTGTGCATGCCAAATTGACCCGGGATCGACAGCCAAGCATCCAAAGATCGACCGGTACATCGCGATCGACTGGTTGGGCACCCCTAATCAAGCTTATATGAGCTGGTGCAAGTTCTCTTCTGATTGAGTTTTTTAATGGTTTTGAATTTTTTCCACCAACCGAACAAAGCGGCCAAATCACTACTAAACTGGCAACGATGATCAGTAGGCTACTCGATTTGAGGGGGATGCCATTCCCCCTGAAAACAACACCATCCCCCATAAAACATTTTAGCGTAAACCATACCCTTACAACTATAATGACCATCTCTTTTTGGTCTGCGTGAAAAGTTGTAGCCTACCATCCTCCATAAGTGTTTTCACAACTCGAGCACTGCCGATGATTGTTACTAAAATTAAGCTTGTACGCCTACCGATATCTACACGTTTCATTGTGTTAAAAAATGGTTCAGTGTTTTATTTTGATCGTGTGTTTTTTGTTATTTTTAAACCTTAGTGGGGCATTGTTTGTTGCATGTAACTCTGATCAGCAAAGCAAAAGTTCGATCGGACAAATTTTGTTTGTCTACTTTTCGGTTTTGTCATTGAGGTATTTGCATTTTACAAATACATGAGTAATAATTCGTGCATAGTTAGAAAAGCCTAATGGTAATAAGCAATCATGTTTTCCAAGATAAAAAATTATCCTGAAAAAATTCCGGTCACATGAGCGGGCATGCAATTGATGTCTATCAAAATAGGTCTGCTGAGTGTCCTGCTCTTAAAAACGTGCGTTTGAGAAAGGGAGGTCTGGGGGGCGAAGCCCCCCAGACGTTGACACGATCTTACTATTTTGAGCCCCCCCTGCCCAAAAAACGTTACCGCGCCACTGGGAGAAAGAGAAGAGAAAAAATATATTTGCCTCATTAAACTACTGCACCAGATGTTTTGAGAAAATTGGAAAGACTTAATGTCACTTTTAGATCGAACAATATGTGGAGTGTGAAATTGACGTTTAATTTTTTTATCGAAATTGATCTTTGGTGATTGTACTTCGGACTCACCAACAGACAATGGTCCACATCTTCTGGAACGTTGCTCTTTGAGCATAGACTGGTGTCATGTCCACGCCTCCCAGTTTGGAAAACGATCACATGCTTTGCGTCGTTGCTCGTCTTGTCAAAAATAAATGAATGATTTCATAGAAACACGAAAAAAAGGAAGAAAGCTTCGTAAAATATTTTTGCGTAAACGCTGAATTTTGGCTTCTTTTGACTTATGAAACAACTATTTGAAATTATACATTGAAAGCTTTCTGAAAAATCACTCTGAAACTTGGTTTGCCGTCGGTCCGTAAGCGACTTTTGGTTGCCCTGTAGCAGTGATGGAACACTCGAGTACCGTACTCGCACTCGAAAACCGCACTCGTACTCGAGTACAGCTTTTCTGAGTACTCGTACTCGAAACTTTTAATCTCAAAGAGTACTCGCATTCGAACCTAGAAGTACTCAGACTCGGTCTAAAAATCAGTCCAGTACACGAGTACTTTGATTTTCATCATAGTTATAATACTTACTACAGAAATTTTCGTCAAAACCTGCTCAAAAGTTCCGTAAAAGTTAATATCGACTATAAAAAACTTAAAACCAGTGTTCCAAGTGGTAATAAACATTTAAATAAAGAACTTCAAGGAAAGTGGTTGCAATTTACGCAGCAAATCCCAGCAAGTGATTTTAAAGTGTAAAGTTTAACTGCGAAAAATGTTCTCGGTACTCGTAATCAACCACCAGTACTCGCACTCGAAGTCAACCACCAGTAGGCTACTCGTAGGCCTACTCGAAGATTCTCAAGGCAAGTACTCGGACTCGAAGGTTGAGTACTCGACTCCATCAATGCCTGCCCTCCAGTCATAACGATGCAACGCCCAGATAAAGTGAGCGTGACGCAGTGGGTGGAGCGTTGTCTCCACGATGACCATCGTTAAAGGTGGTGGCTGATTCAACTCTCGCATACGCCTTGTTGTTGTATCCTTAGTTAAGATGCTTCACGATGATTATCTCTGCTTGATGGTTTCTTCACAAGCAACAAATTAAAACATCAAGAAGCAAAATTCAACCAAGAAACTTGGAAACAAATGGCAACACCTTAAACCTAAAATCTGGATTCGTCTTCTGCGTAGCGCCTTTGTCGCTTACTGGTCAACAAGCTCTCTTCTTCTACGATAGAAAAAACACAAAAAAACAGAGCAACTAGAACTTGATATGCGTATGGATCTAATCGTCTTTACTCTTTATCCAAAGCTAGTTGAGTTAGCAAGCCTGCTATGCTATAAAAATAGCCATTGACAAGAGGCCGGCCTTGAAATTGAAAAAAACACCAACTTCTACGCAGAGCCGGCGGCAGAGCAGTCGACTTAGGGGGGCCAAGCGTTTATCAGGGGGGACCAAAGTTTGAAATTAAGCTCATAAGCCGCTTTCTTGAAAAGAGTAAGCTTTTTAATTGGGGGAGCCAAGCATGTCAATTGGGGGATCCAGGCCCCCCGGCCCTGCTTCTACGTTAGGCAAAATAGCTTTTTAAAGGCTAATTAGCAGCAGTGGGCTTCGCCATAACAAGCAAAATCAAATAACTTTATCTAGATAATCATTCTCACTTTAGAAATAAAACAAAACTCAAAACCAATGACAAATTTTTGCTTTGAAATTTGTGCCAGTTCGGATTTCGAAGAGTTAAAGGTACCGGGACAAAAAAAGCACCCTAAACCGATTTAGACTAAATTTTCGCTCATGTTACGACCGCGTTATCTGTTTATATCTTCGCATTATTTTATTTTGGACTAGCTAGGAGCTAGGACACACAAATCGGTATCAAACTATTATAAACTGCAATGTGTTACGAACAAGGCATAACAAGAACATTATAGGCGCTTACGCAATTATTCTCGTTATTTCACGACACCCTACCGCCGACCGCTTACATCTCTATAACCTTTTGTAGTAAGTTTACAATAATAATTTTTGCATTTTATTGTTATTTTCCACCGACCCCCCACCCCACCCCCTCTGATATTCTATTGCAACACAGTTCTACCATAACTTTCAAATATATCGAAGTTACATTATTTTTGCTCGTTTTTTATTTTTTTGTAAGGTTGTTTGATGGGGGGTGGGAGGGCATTGCCCTTTATCCCCCCCCCTAAATACGCTGGTGATTGTTCATCACATTACCGGTAACGCCAATCGTATCTAAAAAAATAATGCAATAATTTAATTTTGTCAACCAAAAAATGTATGCAGTTACTTTCGTGGCAACTTATGGCTTTTCGTGAACTTAAGCTATGAGAAATAATCAAATTTTTTGCTTACCGGTTTTGAGAGATACAATACATAGCTGTCACGATGGCATATAATTTCGCTGTAAATACAGATGCATTATCATTGGTTTTTGTGACACGTTTAACCTTAAACCTGTGAGCATAAAGAGCGCTGCTGGCGTCGAATCCCGACTTCGCGCCATCTGCTTACAGATGTAAATGTCATTGTCACTGGCGTAGCCAGGATTTTGCAATGGTAGGGGTTTTGAGAATGACATCACATCTGACCATACGTTGTATACAGCAGCAGATCCAGAAATTTTTGGTGGGTTGGATGTAATTGTGAATCAGTTTGAATGTTAACAAAATGCAAAGACGTTTAGACCCGGAAACCTGCATAACTAAATCAAATCAAATCTTCATTATACTCGCCGTATTACGCCGAAGCGTGTAACGACTTGCGGGGCCCATCTCCGCGGCTTAGCGCCTGGGCTACACAGCTCCGAAGAAACGTCGCAACGGTGGCGAGTCGTTGGCGACACTGTGTTGATTTGACCGGCCCGGGAATTAAACCCCAGACCTCCCGAACCGATAGCGTGCGCTTAGCAACTGAGCTAACGGCCGGTCTCTTGCATAAATAAGCCCTTTGAAAATGTTTTTATGTCAGGGGCGTAATCAGAATTTTTTTCAGGGAGGGGGCACCATTTTTCGTTACTTTTCAAGCGTAGTTTTTTTCGACAGATTTAATTTTAAGCAACTCTTAAGTACCGAAAACGACTCTAGGGGGGTCCGGGAGCATGCTCCCCCGGAAAATTTTTGAAAATTTGCATAGGCCTACTGCAATGGCCATTCTAGTGCTTTTTGAACAATTTTTGAAGAAAGTTAGTCATATTTTTGGCCCTAACTTTGAGTGCTTCACCAAATATGATGCATTTTGTTCGCACAGTTCCGATTATGCGTGCTTAAGGGCAGGTTACCTTTTTCATATTCGTGCATTTTCCATGTATCGACTTTGTTCACTGCGAGCAGCACACAGCGTTAGACCCAATTCTTTTCCCACATATACCTCAAGGATCTATTTAGCTCAATGCAATTTCTCCTTCTGTTCCGTTCACCATCATCTTAGTTTTTCCAACACTCGCTTTCAATCCTTTGCCTCCCAATGCACTTCTTCACCTTCGGAGCCTCTCCCTCAAATCATCCTAACTTTCACTCATCAAAACCAAATCATTCGCGTACAAAATTTCATCCAATAATTCTTCTCTTGCATGTTCTGTCACAGCATCAAACACAAAAGCAAATATCAGTGGTGATGGCACTGTCCCTTCATGCACACCAACCCGTACCCAAAATTCATTTGATGTCCCTGATCCAACTCTGACTCTTGTCCTTCAATCCTCATATAAACTCATCACTGCTTGCACCAACACTTCTGCCAATCCTTTCTTTCTTAATGCCCATTCCATCACTTTTCTAGCAACCCTATCAAATGCCTTTTCCAAGTCCACAAAACACGTGTGCAGCTTTTTCTATCTTCCATGAAACTCCTCTTGCATTCTCATAAGAATAAACAACGCATAAGTTGTGCCCTTTCCAGGCATACAGCCAAACTGCATGTCATCAATCGTTACCAATCCTCTTATTTTGTTCTCCAGCACTCTCTCCTCTATCTTCATTACATGTTCCAGCAGCTTTGCTCTTTTGTATGCCCCACAATCCATCACATCCCCTTTTCCTTTAAAAATCGGAACAACTACATTTGTTTTCTATTCTTCTGGCATACATTTCCCATCAAGAGCACTCTCTGACAACGCTTCTTCATTACTCCAACACCAAACTTTCCACTCGCTATTATCATATTCATATTTACTTCTGAGCGTCCAGCTGCTTTTCCCAACTTCATTTTATTCATAGCTTCCATCACCTTTTCATCAGTTACTCCTTCAACTGGTTCTTCAACCATATCTGCGTCTACCATCTGATCCCTTTCATTCTCTACATTCATAATTTTTCCACCTGTTCCTTCCATAATTTCCCCCGATCTTTCTCACTGACAACAAGTTTCCTATCTTTATCTTTCATGCAACCTCCACCTTCTATATCCCTTCCCTCTTTTTTCATGAACTTCACAAACTTGAAAACGTCTTTTGATTTGGTGCATAGCACACTCATCTCTTCTTCCGCCTCTTGCTTCTGGCTTTTGCAATTACTTTCTTCGTTTCATTTCTGGCCTTCGTATAATTATTTTTACTTTCCGCTAGTCGATTCGTGCGTCACAGTTTAAACACTTTTTTTCTGATTTATTGCATTCTTTACTTGCTCGTTCCACCACCATGTGTTTCCCCGACTTCCCCTCGCTTTCGTCTTTCCACGCCATTCATCACAAACCTGTAAATCTCCATTCTTATAAGATTTCCACAAATCCATTGAATCAGTGTCCACTAATTCCACTACTCCTTCAAATTTCTGTTTGATCTTTTTTTCCTTCAGCTTTCACACCTTCCATCTCACTCTTTTACTCTTCTTAATGACTTCTTCAATTTCTGCTCCTCCACATCATCTACAGTATTCCTAGCCTGTGTTGCAACTCCCCAGGAATTACTTTCACATTTAGTAGATACTTTCTCTTTTCCTTTACAACCAGAACAAAATCCATTTCTATATGATTTCCACGCGAACTGTAAGTCACCTTTCCTTTTATCCTTCTTCTTGTACCACGTGTTTGCTACACACAACTCTTCATGATCACAAAAATCTAGTAACGTTCTTCCTTCAGCGTTTCTTTTCCCTATTCCATACCCTCCACGTATACCTTCAAATCCTTCCGCACATTTCCCAACATGACCATTGAAATCTCCCAATCCCAAAATCTGATTGTAAGTTATTTTAAAGTTTATTTTTTTCCAAGAACCATCTCAATCTTGTTGCAACTATTTTTTCTATTAATTTGCATAAGTTGCTAGTCAACGAAATGGGGCGATATGACACCGAAAGATCGGCTGGTTTATTGGCTTTATGAATTAATATCACAATGGAATGCAACCAATTCTTTGGTATATAACCAGAAGTCCAAACAGCATTGAAAAGCTGCAAAATAATATCGATCGAAGAATCTGGTAAGTGTTTAAACATTTCATAGCACAGTCGGGCCCCTCCGGGTGAAGTTATCTTTGAAAAAAGATTGGAATTTATAAATTCAGTTTTAGATATGGGCAGGTTAATTCGTTGATCTTTGCAAAGAACTGCAGCAGAATGACCACGAAATTGGTGTATTAAGGCTGCGCTGAGGTTATCTCTGTCGCGTAAAAAATTTTGTGAATAGTTTGAAGTTGAGCTCACCGAGTCAAACCGATCGGCCAACATATTTGTTTTTCGATGTTCGGTTTCTGCAATGTCACTTTATGTTTTAAAGCAGTAATATAGAGGATATTTATATCGAAAGCTTAATATAGGGGCCCTTGAATGGATTTTTTTTGGGTGGGGGCAAAGTTGAGCTGCTGCAACACTGCATTCAATAAATGATACGAATTTTACAAAACAGCTTCTCCCTTTGTAATTAAAGCTGTTGAAATTACGCGGAACATTTTCTAACCTTTCAGATGAATTTTTGAAACTGGTGGAGCGATTTAGGTTCGAATCAAACTTATAAAGATGAAATTTATGAAAATATTCCATTTAAAAATCCGAAGATATTTCCATATCATTGCTGTTCTTGTTACACTAACTTGCGTCTATTACATGAAGAATTACAAAGATTGGACCTTCATTGAACATTTTTCAGATCCAACTCGATTAAGTTACAAAAAATTTCAAGAAAATGAAGAAAAAAACAGTTTTAGCTCGAGCAAAATCCTCAGAAGTTCTTCATCCGGGACAATTAGTGTTGCAATCAAAAGTTCTACGTCCGGGACAATTAGTGTTCCAATCAAAAGTTCTACATCCGGGACAATTAATGTTCCAATCAAAAGTTCTACATCCGGGACAATTAATGTTCCAATCAAAAGTTCTACATCCGGGGTAGCGAGTGTTCCACCACCTTTTGATTGTTCAGATTGGACTCTACCAGATATCAACAAAATTAATGAAAAATCGTCGATTTCTCTCGATCCCGAGAAATTTCTCTACCCAGGATTACTGTGGGGTCCGAACAATCAAATCATGGGGCTTAAGCACGCTGTGTATGTGGCGATACGACTCAACCGGTAAGACGCTTTGCAATGTTGCTCGTAAAACGACGACGTGCTTCCTGCCTGTTCAGTGGGATGTCGTCGCGACTTCCCCTGCCATTTTGTTACGCAGCCTACCTCTTTTGTTTCGTAACTTCTGCGTACCACAACAATTAAATTTTTTTGTATATTATTTAAATCCAGATGGTTGATTGATCCTCTGTGGAAGCAAGCTCTTACCTAATCGTGCGCGGTATGGATACGTAGTGCGCACCAACGCTGTCCCTCTCCGCGGTACCTGCCTAGTAGTTGCAGATCATAGGAAATATTCGACGCTAAACACGTGTTATGCAAAAAGTATTGCAGTCACGAGAAAGCGCTGTAGTAGGCTCGCTTAGGAATTGCCTGCCATCTGCCTTTTACTTTAAAATGGGGATTTCCGCTGAGTGCCTTTCCCAATGGATCCCGTCTTCGTTACAACAATTACACTTGCCGGCTTGTTCTCCACAATGTTTCTTTAAGGCTGAACGTCAAGTAGGGAAGCTGTGATTATAAATTTTAAAGTCATTGGTTTGACCCGACTTGGAATTATACCCGAGTCTACAGCTCCCGAGGCAGACACTCTTACCATTCGGCCATCTGAGCTGTTAGTTCTTGATTATAAAGTTGTGGGTTCTCTCTGGGTCGGTAACAAGCTGATATTTCAGGTCAATTGTTGTCCCAACTTTCCATTCGCATCACACCACTCAATACACGACATTATCGGCGTATCAAACCATTGATGTGGAACGGTTTTGTCGTTTTGTTTCTTGCGTGACACTTGAAAAATTTCGAAACTCCTGTGGCTCTCACTTCGACGTCGTGCTAGAGGTGAGGTGAAAACAGGGTGCAGCAGTGGAAAATTAAAGGGGAGCAGATTACTAGGCCAAAGATTGCGTATTTTTTAAGAATGTTGTAAGCACACTCCAAAACAGACTTTGTCAAAAAAAAGAAAAGGGGGAGGCAGTCAACCGATTCTTAGTTTTAAAGGTGTGCAAAATTGCGTTTTAATTCCAGAAGTAAATAAATTTTTTACCTCTTTTGGTTTGTAATAAAAGCTGTCTGACACAGTGCTATGATAAGCTAAGGATCACTGCTGGTGTTGTTTGTGGAAACCAGATAGACGATTGTAGTTTATTGCTCTCAAATCTAAAACGATTTCAAGACGCATTTCGAGCCATTTGTGTTCGCGCAATCGATTTGGCGAATTTATGTGTTTCGTATTTTCACAATTCAGTATAATTTTGCGCTGGGTTGCTGAACTTTACACATCGGTTTGCGAAGTTTAAGACATCACTGCGAACGGTCGTGAGTTTGATTCCCGGGTCGCTCAAATCGGACACAGTGTCGCCAACGACTCGTCACCGCTGCGATGGTTCTTTGGAGATGGTCTCGTCCCGTCTCGTCTCGTCTTCGTTACACGCTTCAGTGTAATGTCGCGAATTTTGGTTTTGAATTGAAGAGCATTGTGCTCCAGCAATCGTAATAACTGAACCCGCCCGCTGTGGCGCGAACGCGTTGTTCTCGTAAAACTGTTGACATCGATCGTCTTTTAGTCAACAAGATGCTAAGCAAAAAAAAACTTGTTAAATCTAACGTCCTTTAAAAACAAGTTAAAACAAGCAAAACTTTCACAACAAACACAGAAGTCAAAATTGATGCACATCATTAGAATATCAAATCTTTATTATAAAATATACATATTACACCGAAGCGTGTAACGAGTGGCGAAATCCATCTCCGCGATTTAGCGCCTGGGCCACGCAATTCCGAAGAAACATCCTAGCGGTGGTTACTCTGTGCTGATTCGACAGGCCAGGGAATCGAACCTCGCGCATCGAGAGCGATGTACTTTAACCACTGCTCCAACGGGCGGTGGCCATAAGAATAGGGCTACCATATTTTCGCTGTGCAAAAAGGAAGGAGAAGTTCAGTCAGCATTGCGTTCCCTTGAAAAAGTCTCCTCACGATGGAGCTAAAACTTCCCCAAATTTTCGTGTTTCTCCAAAAAGAAGATAAAGTAAGGGTCTCCGGTATTTGCTGATATGATGGCACATTTATACACTAAAAGCATGATTAGACATACAATAAATGTGGGACAAAAAATAGCTTAAGGAATAAAAACAAAACCACTGTAAATCTCAAAACTGGACGTTTCGACAACACAGATTCAGCTGTCATCATCAGTACTGCCTTGCATGTAGCGGTAGCCTGCAGCTGATGTCGGTTGGCGAAGTTTAAGACATCGGGAAGACATTGGCATTGAAACATTGACAACATAGATTCAGCTGTCATCATCAGCAGTGTATGCAAGGCAGTACAAAATAGTTTTGAACTGCTTTGCATACAATGCTGATGTCTGATGATGACAGTTAAATCTATGTTGTCGAAACGTCCAGTTTTGAGGTTTACTGTGCCTTTATTTTTCCTCCTACGTGATTGGGCATGCTGTCACTGTTTAATATGCCGAAAAGGAGGACGTTTGGGCATTTTCATCGTCCTCGGAGGACAAATAATCATTTTTCATTAAAAAGGAGGACATATCCTCCAAAAAGAGGACGTATGGTAACCCTATAAAAGGTTTTATAATTTCAGGCGATGCCCTCAAAGATTGCCTCCGTAAAACTTATCGAACGAGATACTGGCATGAAAATTCTGGTGCAAAATCACAACTTTTCCCGAGTAAAAAATGCGACGCAAATTCATATCTCTAATAAGCCGGGAAATATGACTTACAACATTCCAGCGTTGCCAGGTAAAAAATACCAGGTGACGATGAAAGCTTGGCTTAAACCTGACGAGGTTTCGATTCGTGATGCTTACCACACTGACGCAAAATGCGCTGCTTATACTTCAGCCTGGCCTACTGTGATCAACAAGTTAAAAGATGGCATTGGCTTCCCACTGGAAGATATTCCATCGAATATATCCAGTATCCCGGATGATGAATTGTTCTCGGCTGTCACAGACGCGATCAGACATCCTCCTTGTATCAGGAAAGCAGCTTTGAAATTCGTTGAAGAGGTTTTTGGTGGACAAGCCTATGCTGCTGTTCATTGGAGATATGACCAGCGGGATTGGCTGCCGGGAAGATGTGACAGTGGAAAAGCGAAAGGAGCTCTATCGCAATTCTGTGAAGAAGTAAAAAAAATTTTGCCTTCCGACCTCGCTGCGGCTATTGTCAACGCTCTTTTGGGACAAATCCCCAACAAAAACGCATCAATTTCGTCAATGCATTTTTACATAGCCCACCCCCCAGCTTTAAACGAATTCGTCAACGAAGTTTATCAAATTTCCAAGAATTTGTCAACTTTGATCCAGTTGCCTGCGATCAGTTTGAAAAATTATTTAGAGAAAAATGTCGAAAAATGTTGGAAAAAAAATCGTTGGAAAAATAGCGATGACATTTTGTCGCTTGTTGAAATGGAAATAATGCTGCTCAGTGATTGGTTCTTTTATGCTAAACACTCGTCATGGTCCAATAACGTTCGCAAATTGCATTGGACAAATGTAAATGACGTCAGGAAAAAGAAATACGAGGCGTCGATATTTGAACTGGCGATAAAGGAGGCAAAGAAACGTTTGTCTTCGGCCCCAATCTGATGAGGGTCGGATTTACCGGTTGGTCGATCAACGATCACTAGCGGCAAACATGAATCCAAAATAACTCAGTGGCTTCTCATTGTCCCAACCTCAACGTCATAATCCAGGCAACGCTGTAATTTCCTGTTGAATCGAGCGAATGAATAATAAATAAAGTTGTTATTCAGCGAAAACCCGGTTATTTGTGCCAGCTCAGTGATTATGAGGTTTATACTCGGCAAAGATATATTTCCTCAATTTGAGCTGCTGCACTAACAGGAACGATTCGAGAAGTTTCTTAGGGGGAGGTAAGAGTCAGAAAAGTGCTTGTCTTGCTGTTTGGTGTCTAGAAGTGCAGCACAAAAAATTTGGCGGGGTTTGACACCCCCCCCCCCCCTTCCTAAGTCCGTCACTGGAATTATTCTATTCGAAGTCGCCACATTTGGATCTCTTCTGGTCAAACCACTTATTGAGTAACGTCAATCATCGTAGCTGTGAAAGTGCAGTTTTTTGTCATTTTGTTCATTTTTGTTGATTTAAAAGGATTTTTGTATTTTTCAAAACGTGTGGACTCGCGCACTGTGTTACATCATAATGCTTTTGTCCATCGGAAATCGATTCTGTTTCCGCTTTTCAGTGTTTATGCTATCTTTACAAAACTTTTCAGCGTCATCATCAGTTTGCTGGAAGTTTCGTCACAACGCGCTCAGCTTTGTAACAGGCTCAACTACCGCTAGTAGCGCTGCTACTCGTCAACAACTTTTTAACAATGATAAGGGAGAAAAATTGATGATGCGCCTCATATTTCCTTCGCTGTTGCTTCAACTACTGCTGACGGTCGCAGGATTCCCCCATCTTGATGTGGTATTCCCCCATCTTGATGTGGTAGACAGATGGCTGGCGACTCCTAAGCGAGCTCGTATAGCGCATTGATCGCTTTCTCGTGATAGGAGGATAAACATGCAACAAAATGACTAACTGCTTTAAAAATTAATTCAATTCTGGATATTTTGATATTTTAAACCAGAATTAACGCTGGTTGTGTTAGGAATAGGGTAATGTTCTATTTCGTTGACAGTAATTTCTCATTGTGCGTGGATCTATATTCGCCTATTTTTTCACCGCGGATAAATACACAGATTTTCTCTGCGGCGTAGTGCCTGAGCAACAAAATTCCGAAGAAACATCGCAGCGTTGGCGACACAACGATTTCATCGGCTCGGGAACTGAGCCTGAGACCTCGCGACCAGTTGCGGATTAAACAGTTTTTGTCGGGGGGAGGGCAGAAAATTTAATACCGGTATGTTAAGGCCTTTTCAAAGGGCTGAAGGAAAAAGCTTATGACTGAAGCACGCTATCTAGCAGTGGCGTACGCAGGATTTTTTCATGGGGGGGTTTCAGTGACGTCACATTGTGATGACGTAAAGTTACTACAAATACGGTAGTTCAGAGGTATTAAAGTGTATCGGATTGTAATGTTTTTAGTCTAAATTATTGCGCAATTGCAGCTAACCTTGATTAAGCTCTACAATGCCACGACATAGGCGTATCCAGGATGGAGGTCGCGCCCTCCGCTGAAATATAAGCTGATATATATCACCAATAAGCGGAACAGTGGAAACAGAACATTTGAGGACGCGACGAACTTTTTTATTTTGGTCTTTTTTTCATTTTGGTGGGTAACTTGGACGTCGGAAGACGTGTAGACCTTTTTTTTTTGGTCTTCACCGATATTTTCAGTGGAAACGGAAACAGGAAACTGCGGCCCTCTTTTTTTCAAATTTCTGGGCACGCCCCTGCATAACTAAGGAAACAATCAAGATACTCAGTCGACTTTTTGCGTGATGCTTTGCGCTTCATTTAGGGAGCGAAAAAGTTTTACAGGAACTCAAACTGTCAAGCCGTGGTTAAATATTTAGGCCTACAGAAAAAAAATCAGTTGACCTCATTTTTGGGCAGTAGGAAGGTTAACTGACTAAAATAGGCTAGCTTTCGCAACGTCACAAACAGGGTGTAGCCAGGGAGATAAATCAATTAATTGCTTCCCTCCAAAAAATCTTTTTCAACAACCAACATTGCTGTAACGTAAACAACGCATATAAACCTTGATATAAACATTTAATATGCGCTCATTATAAAGGGGGTGGTTTCTCCCATAACTATCTTAAAAAATGAAGATAGTGGAGCATGAGAAAACACTGCCCTTCCTACCGAAACATTTTTAAGCTGAAATGAATTGCGCTCGAGAGGAATCTTGATCATGCGATTTAGGTGAAAAACAGCGTCGATATTGTCTAAGCATTTTTCTCCCAAATCACAGCGTCGATATCATTAGATATTCTCAAACACATAATCGGGATGTCTGATAAACGGAGCTCTCCAGCTTCTGAGACAGTTACGGCGCGTAAAGGCAAACTTGTCTCCTTCCCTCGTTCCGTCCCTGAGCCTCTTCAAATCTTTTATTGGTCTGATCTTCCTTGGCAGTATTTCTATTTTATTTTTAGCACTTACCACAGTGTCAATTTAGTTTTTTTATATTTTAATAATTTTTCAACAAACCGGCCGGTTTAACGCAGTGTTAAAGATGTCGCTATCGATGCGGAAGGTCAGGGGTTCGATTCCAAGGCCGGTCAAATCGGACTCAGTGCAGCCAACAGCTCGCCACCGCCGCGACGTTTCTTCGGAGCTGCGTTGCCCAGGCGCTAAGCCACGGGCTCGGGCCGCGCCACTCGTTACCACACTGCGGTACTACAGCGAGTGGAATAAAACGAGTACAATGAAGATTTGATTCAATTTTTGAAAAAACTTTTGTGTGCAGCCATAGTTACTGCAGATACACTGCATTTAACGAAACTCCTATCAAGTGCTTCACATCAGCATCAATGACAAAAATGCAGTTCAAGCAAAACACATCAGCAAAGTTGGACTACCGGTATTGTTGCATCGCATCGTTATGAAAGTTTCTCGAGATTCAATCAGAAAGTTGGACAGAACAGACAAAGACGTGATAGCAATTGCGGTAAGTTCCCCACGAAAAGTCGGTTTGTTTCAAAAATGAAAGGTTTCTTTTTTCTGCAATCGCCAAGAAGGGGTAGGTGTTGGCTGTTAACAGCAAGTGTAGTCCATGCCAACAGTTTAATTTCATTAGTTTGTTATAAATCTTGGACTAATTTTCGCCCGAGGAAGGGGGTACTGCCTCTATTGGTTGACGCATGCTAGTTAAAGATAATTATTTCGGACCCTAATTGGCAGAAATAAGGCTTGTTGGCTCTAAACACTCGGCTTATAGTATCGCATTACAACTTTACAAGTAGGCTATACTGAGCTAAACTACAGTAACTGGATTTTCAAAGCATGATGGCATATCAATAGGCTACTTCCCTTGCAACTAAAATAAGCGGACTCTTTATCTGTATTATGCTTTTCCACAGAACTGCTCTAAAGCAACAGTTGCACTGATTCACCGAATAGGCAGTCCAAGCAACCTTTTCATCATGAATATATTTCTGACGTTCATATGGATCATGATATTGGCCTAACCAGTAACAGTAGCAGCCTAGCCGTTAATAAAAAAGCACTTTGACCATGCTTTGACCACACAAAACGCTGCTACTCAATTAAACGACCTTCCTCAATCTTAGTTTAAAGTAGGCTATTTCAGAATTTGATACCAATTATGACATTTGCTAACAAGTAAAAATTTATAAAAAGTTTGAAAATTTCGGGGAGGCCCGTGCCCCCTGACCCCCCCCCCCCATAAATCCGCGCATGTCGCGCACCGATAGCGGCAGTACTCAGTTGATGGAGATGCGAGGGGATGCCATCCACCCGGAAATAACACCATCACTCACAAAACATTTTAACGTCTGTCTGAAAAGCTTGCACCATCCCCCCGACCCCCTGTAAGTGTTTTACAACTCGAGCACTGGATAACTAACTCTGAACTAACCGACTGATATCGTCGTGACGTTAAAGTTGAAAGCGACCTTATCCCTTATCGTGAGAGTTGATTCATTCTAGTTGGGGGCTTGTAGTGCTCTCGCTACTTTTTCATAACACTTCTACTAAGCCGCTCTCTCTCCCTGTACGCACTTATTTCTTTTGATTTCCCAGCGATGTAGAGCTCGATCAGTCGAATTATAGTTTTCAAAAGAATGAACATAATGTTTTATTGCAACAAAGTCTACAAACACAGAGACAGCAACCAGGGCAGAGTCGCAAAAATTAAGAAAATTAATTTAACATGGGTCAGTCAGCAAAAGTTCGATTTTCTCCTCAGCAAGTTGAAATCGAAACAGGAGTTGTAAAAAGTTGGGAATCAAAATATCAAAACAGAAAAATATTAAAGTAAAGAGCTCCTCCGGGCGAGATGGGAGCAGTTTGCTTGAACTCCGGGAAACGAATTTGCAACTCCGGGAAAACTTAGCGATTACAAAGCGATTGCTTTGGCGTAAACTTGAAACGCTTTTAATCTCGCTACAAGGGGGGGAATGTCGGCCAGGTCGATGACGTGAATGAACTTCTGTTGAGCTTGAAGCGCTTTCCATTGTTTGCTAAAAAAAAATCGATCGAAAAAGACGCGACTGAGGGAAAATGCAGGCAATCTAGAATGGAAACTGCTAAAGCTGCGAATCGAACTCGTGATCTGTGGAACTCTCACTGGGGTAGCGAGCTCTGGCAGCAATTGAAGAACACCAAAAAATTTAAAAAGCATACGTTTTGCTTTGACTTTCAGTCTATGCCAGGGTCGTAGCCAAGGAAAAATTTAGCGGGGTCGGCGCCCGATTCACACAATAAGAGGCGGGGGACGGGGCTGGATTCACACAATGAGGGGCCTTGTTTTCTTTTGCCCCTACTGATCAATCTCTGAAAAATGTCTTCATGCGTCAAACAGAGGGGCCGCGCCCCAGGCCACGTCACAGAACTTGGCCCACTTCACTTTGATTACCAGTGTGACGTAGTGGCTTGGGGCATTGGTGTTATGACAACCATGATCGTAAGGTTGATGGTTTAACTCCCACCAAATCATCGCTGTTGCATCCTTGTATAAGATGCCTGGCGATAACTAGGCTCTATTTCTGCTTGGTGGAATACAACTAGAAGCAAAACTGAAGCGGAAAACTCGGAAACAAAGACAACTCCTAAGCGAGTCTGGATTCATCCGATGTAGCCTATAGAGCCTCTGTCGCTTTCTCGAGACAGGAGAATAAACATGAAGAATTAAGTTTTCTCCACGCCACAAGACTTCTCACCTTCCTCTCCAGGCCGCGAATATTTTCAGCATTTTGTCTTCTTTGCTCAAAGTTTCGTCGGTTTTAATTTTTTCTGTTTCCACTTGATTGTGACGAAGTTTTTTGATGACGTAATCACGATCGTCATCCGGGCATTTGTGAGCAACAAATCTCATCATTTTTACGAGCAGCAGTTCTAAGGCAAAAGTGTCATGTAACGAAGCGAAGCCGTGATGCAAATACAGTAGAATTTGCCTATAACGGCACCCTAAGGGGATTTCAAAAAACTGCCGTTATAGACAAATTAACGTTATAGCCGAACTGCCGCAAATCGCCCTAAAATTACATTTTTAGCTCAATAAAGCAGGGTTACGTGTCTGAAAAGGCTTGTTATCCAGTTAGGTTTACAGCGTAATGGCAAACACGAAAATTAAAAAACAATACTCAACACAGAAATGCAAACTCGTGCAGAAATAGTGTACTTGTACTATAATGCAATGTTCGTAGTACAGGCAGTTTATAGCTTGTTATATTCAGTGCAATAGAACAGTGCTACACAGTGTTTTCAGTGCTACACAGTCGAAAAACACAAAACACAAATATATTTTTGCCAAAGAGGAAAATGCCTTCGTTTGTTTGGCATTTTACTGTCTTGATTTTGTGATCAAACTAACACTGCAGCTTGCAATAGTTATCGCACACAATGAGATAATCCGCAAAGTTTTTTCTCTTCAAATCGCCGCTTCAGTGACGTAGCATTACGTAATGTACCTGTATTGTACTTTAGACAAAACAGAGCTGGAGGCTATAAAACTTGTTTAAATGACTGTTTGCAAAACGAGATGTTGCGGAGTAAACAAAAGAAAGCTGCAAGCTTAACTGAATTCGACCATTCCTGCGAGAGATGAATGGCTCAAGCCTCGAGTGCCGTTGTAAGCGAACAAAATAGCTTTGGGAGATAAAAAAAGGGTGCCGTTGTATTCGAATTGACGTTATATGCGATGCCGTTATAGGCGAACCGAAATGTACACAAAAGATAGGAATTTTGCCGGGACCAAGCAAAATGTGACGTTGTAGGCAAATTTACGTTATAGGCGAAGCCGTTATAGACGAATTCTACTGTATTGGTTTCAATCGATTAAAAAACCGGACGATTGTGGAGGTAAGAGAAGACATCGCTGGGTTTTGATTGGTCCAAATCAACTCAAACAGTATGACCAACCACTCGCCGCCGCTGCAATGTTTCTTTGCAGCTGTGTTACGCTGGCGCTAGGCCGCGGAAAAGGGCCTCACCACTAGCAAAGATAGGTTTCACACCAGGGCCATACTAATACTTTCTGGGGCGCTGGAACTGATTTTTCGAGAGGCCCAGTGCTTTTTGCAGACCTGATTTAGAAGGGGAGTTCCTATTCTCAGGCACGCGCCATTCAACTTCCTTCTTTAAGTTTGATGAGCCCCTAGCGGGTAGGGCCAGGCTCAGGACTATAGTCCCTTCCCACCTTTAAGGGCTGTCGTCCCTTTCCACCCTTCAATCTGGCCATGAGGCCACTTCGGCGTAATATCGCATATATAAAGAAGATTTGATTTTTTAATTATCTCAAAATGTCAGCATCAGGTAAAACATATCGAGCTTTCCCGAAAATAAGACCAAGCCCAAATTTTGAAATGATTTTTGTGTAAACCTGGCCCTAAAATTAAAACGTAGTGTCCTTGGCGATAGGGCGAAATTTTTTTGTCCTCAGTGTGCATTTAGGCTACTGCTTGAAAAGTTATTGAGGGAATTTAGAATCAAGAGTAGTTTTAGCTTAATCAATAGATTAGTTGAATAATGATCAATTAATCATCCCCGAAAAATTCTTGACTCCTGGGGTTGTTTTTCGAAAAAAAAAAGACCTTGTCTTATTTTCAGGGGAACACAGTAGGCTATAGACCTAGTTTACTTGGTACAACACTGGATACAATTGGTACCTCACTAGCTCCAGCAAAATAGTGACTAAAATTACCAGCCTAATCACACAATAAAATTAAGAGCAACACTGCAAAATAGCTGAAAAATTTTGGCGCTGATACTTCACCTTGACGTTCTTCGTTGTTTTGAATGTACCAGGCACTTCTTTGTGATTTGTTTCTGACGATTTCATCGTAAATTTGTTGGGTTTGGGGCGAAATTTCCATTGTAGAAGATGTCAGTTACCATTTTTTTTCTAAATTTTTGTCATATTTTTATTTTGTCTTATACTTTTTACTACTTTAACTAAACTGTTCAAAATTATAGAGATCACAAACTATTACTTCATAAATAGCTTAAATGTTGCTTTCCAACAACAAGCTTGCAGCTGTTTGAAAGCTAAAAATAACAAAGAGCCTTTGAAGGAAAACTACCGTAGCTCTGTAGTTTTAAAGTTTTTAAACTTTACGATACCCTCTGACAAAGATCTACCCGAGTTTTTTGAAGTAATCCTAACAAAAAAATGAAAAAAAATTCGAAAGAATAAAGATCTTTTTCTCTTAAACTACCTAGAAGGCCTATACATTGTATCAAAGTTTCACTTACAAACCGGCAACTAAACTAATATTTACTCTTTTATGATCTCAATAATATAATCGCCAAATCGAATCGCATTGTTCGGCAACAATGGAGCGGTATTGTGACGATTCAATTCCACTTTGGCAACAGATCAAAGGACACCAGTACGTAATCTATACAATGCCACGAATTTACGAAAACGTTTTTGATATTTTCGGAAAAGGTGATTTCTTTTCATTCTATATTTAATGCCCAAATATGTTGGTTGCAAACTCTGGAATAAGGTTTTCCTTTTTCTGGTTTTTTAACTTCCCGGGAAACGGGAGAATTTCAAAAATTTTTCCGAGAATCCCGGGATATTTCCGGGATCTTGAAAATCTACGGAATTCCCGGAATTCGGGAAATTCCCGGTAAAATTTGCCGAGCTTGATCATTTGGCCACAAGAGGATTGACAAAGACATTAATTTTTTTCTAAATTTCAGCATTTCTAATCCCGGGAAATTTGTTTCTAATCCAATTTTTAATGAAGTTCTGACGAACTGAGTTATGGTTTTTCACATTTTTCAACAAATAAACAAAAAATTTTTGATCTCCCAAGCATTTGGTCGGAATTTTCGAAATTCTGAAAAATAATTTTTAACGAGTAAAAAAAATTTTATAAACTTTACATGAACGGATTTTTGCGCTGGAATGACAGATATCAGTACCACTGATTCCACACTGAAACCCTTAAAATGGAAAAAAATTTCCCGGGGTCCCGAAACAAATTTCCCGGGAAACTTCAAAACCCAAATTTCCCGGGAAATTTCCCGTCCCGATTTCCCGGAAGGATACACTATTCTGGAGAGCCAAGAGGGGACGTACTCGGGGCAATTCCCCATTTTTAATCGTATGAAACCTTTTGAAGAGGCCCATTAGTAAGGGCGAGTGAAAACGAAATTTCTCCTTGTCAGAGTCCGACCCTACCTTCTCTCAATTTTTCACGAGCTACCTCCCAGGTTGAACAGTTAGTCCGATATTGGTGTACTACAGGTATTAATACTGTGGCTGATTTCTTCTTTTTGCTCTTACCTAGTTTTTGCCCCAATCACTTTTCCTATCTCCATTTCTATCAAGTTTTGTTCAGTTTCTTCACCACATCCACCCGACCACAGCAGCTTGAAATATAACTTCATCATATCATGAACTTGTCATGTCTGCGCTGTTTGCGAGTTTTGGGGCATGTCAGAGGCCATGTCGGTCAAACTGCGGTGCAATATTAATGTCACGCTGATGGCATTAAATATTTTGCGCAGCAACAGATTCTTTCCGTTAAAACATCTCGGAGTGAAGTTTAACAATGAACAGTTCGGTGATACCTTCGTAAAATTTTCGTTTGCGAGAACATTGAACTCTGCCATGGTGATGCAGGCGTAGCTTCGATAGCACGGTCTGTCACCTCGGTGGCTCAACACGACGCCATCCGTGCGGGAAGTCGGAGAAAAGCCGCGGAGATGGATCCCGCCGCTCGTGACATGCTTCAGTGTAATATTGCGAGTATAATGAAGATTTGATTGACTTGTGCTTCTCGCCTGGACAGTTTGACTAGGTGACCATGAAATGGTCTTTCACCGTCCAGACTACTTAATAGCCCGCACTGGTCTATATAAATTTTTCATATTATTAAAAACTAGCAATTTTTACCAGTCGTTAGAAAAATTGTTTGAAACTTATTAACTGCGATTATTCATTACTGCGCTGTTAAGTAAGCAAAGTTGTTCATATAAAGCATCTACCCTTTATCGTAGAGGATAAAGATGCTTGGAGGCACACGAGCAGCTGCCCCCGCGACCCCCCAAGGATAAGTGGGGCTAAAAAAGTAAATTAAATTTATTTTTTTTACGTTTTTTATGAGCTTCTTTTAACAATCACACGCGGCAAAGTTTAAATAGCGGATTTTAATTCAAGAACAAAAACCATGGATTTTCACCGAAAAACACAATAAAGCTCGTTTTATAAACGTCATAATGTCCACTCCACACACGCGCGTCGCCGGAGTGCTGCCGTCATTCTTCAGAAAAAAAACAAAACAATGAGAAAGCGATTAATACGATCTGATCGCGGGAGGAACATTGGCGCATTCTTGCTCGTCCATAGTTGAATCAATCACAGGGCGGTAGAACAAATTCACCTGAAGAAATAGAACATCAAAGTAAAGAGATGTGAAGCAAATACATCGCTGCCATTGCAGTAAGTCTGGGGTATGATTCCTAAGCCGATCAAATCGAACAGTGTCGTCACCGCTGCGATGTTTCTTCGGAGCCGCATTGTCCAGACGCTAATCCGGGGAAATGGGTCCGGCCACCAGCAACACGCTCCGGCGTACCACACCGCGAGCATGATCAAGTCATTTTTTTCATTTTAATATAGCATTTAAGCGTTCTACAATATAACAGCGTTTAACTACGTACAATTCTCCGACGTTCGACAAGACCAGGAGACTACCGACTAGAAAAGCGCAAACTCACTTCTCACTCTCTCTCAAACACTGTTTTTTTTTTTTTTTTCAGTTTTAAATGATTTGAAAACTCAGAATAAAATGAATTTTAATATAATGCTTCATGATATTGATTTATAAACTTGAATCACTCTCCTAGCTTCATAGGTAGGCTGGATAGACTTCGGTACAAGCCTCTACTGCTGTCTCATCAATCTCAGTTGCTTATTTTGTACTAAAATAAACATTTTGATAACTTTCTTTAAAATTTTCCAACCAGTCTTCTGAACTATTGCCACTCGTCGCACTCACGGCGGCGTCAACGAAGCACATCAGCACTTGCACCCACCTCTCCACTATCTAGATTTTGTGTGGACAGTGTGTGTTTGCGCCAGTGTTCTGCCATCGATTTCTTCTGTTGACCTTCCAGTGGCTTGCTGTAATCATATTCATCGATTCGGTCCTGGAACAAAACGAGTTGATGCTGGGAAGCGATTCACAATTGTGTTTTCTCTTTTTTAAAAGTTTTAACAAAAAAAAAATAACAAAACAACAGAAATTCGGCCAGTTGGGGGAAGTGGTTAACATTGTGATCGTAGCGGGAGATCTGGGTTAGATTCTCGAGTCGCTCAAATACGACACAGTGTCGCCAATGGCTCGCCACCGCTGCGATGTTTCTTCGGAGCTGTGTTGTTCAGGCGCTAAGCCGCGGAGATGGGCCCCACCACTCGTTACATGCTTCGGCGTAATATCGCGAGTATATTAAAGATTGTTTGTTTACTTTTCAAGCTTAAATTTACTGAAAAGAAAACCAAACTCATTGGTCGAATCCGTTGAAAGAAAACGTTGAAGTTTGAACTCGGGTTTTGCGTTTGGAAGTTATGGCAGCTCACCAACCTTGAAGTCCTCACGCGCATGAGCGCCTCGACTTTCCTTGCGTGCTTCCGCCGACACGACAGTCTGCGCAGCATTCAACAGAAGATTTTGTAATTCCAGAGTTTCAACAAGGTCTGTGTTCCAGATCAATCCTCGGTCGAAAACCTACCAAGTATAGAAAGTTAAAAAATTCCAATTAATGAATTAATAGCAAGCACCTACTTTCAAGTCATCCATCTGTTTGTACAGTTCGTACATCTTATCAACGCCTTCCTTCAACACAGGTCCAGTGCGGAAGACCGCAGCGTTTGTTTGCATGATCTGCTGCATGCGGTTGCGGAGGTCGGCGGTGGGGATCGAACCGCTGGCGTAGCGAAGGCGATCCAGGTTTGCAACTGATTGCTCACCAGCATTCTGAAAGAAACACGTTTAAAATACGGACAATAGCAAAGATGTTGGTTGGAAATTCATTGCATTCGCGGTATTTTACCGAAGCGTATGGCGAGTCGCTTGATCCATCTCCGCGGCTTAGCGCCTGGACGACACAGCTTCCAAGTAATGTCGCAGCGGTGGCGACACTGTGTTCGATTTGACCTCATCGAGAATCAAACCGCAGACCTCCTTTACCGATAGCGATGTCTCAGCTATGTCCGATTTGACCGACCCGTAAATCGCACCCCAGACCTTCCACTATGGTTGCGATGTCCGCGGCCACTCCACCAACCAGCTGCTGGCACTTCACGCGCGATAGTTTTCATTCGGATTATTTCCCTGAGAAACCATTGAGAGCAGCAGACAAGCAGTGCATTGATCTCCTTACTCACCGGGCTTAACGGACCGATTTCTTCTCCTGGTTTGTGCTCCTCAGCGATGGTCAGTGCGCATGCGCGTCCAAACACAACAAGGTCAAGCAAGGAATTGGCACCGAGTCTGTTGGCGCCGTGCACACTGGCGCACGCAGCTTCACCGCACGCATACAAGCCAGGAACCACTTGGTCTTGTTCTTTTTCACGATCGTAAGTGATTACCTGAAGAAAACATCCAATTACTGCTAACAAACGAGAGATACTGGATATCTTTTGTATAATGGCTGAAGACGAAAGCCGGGACAAGGGCCACAGGCCCGAGCCCCCCAGCACACTGAGTTCTCTAGAAAAGCTCTGCCGTTATCGTCAAAACCAGGTCCCCAAAAGACCGAAAAATCACCCGGGCCCCACCAAATCTTAAGGCGGACTTTCCCAAGAGGCAGCTCAGCGAAGTTTTTTAAAGCGTTGACGATGGCAGCATAAGTGAGTTGAAATGTCAAATCGTTTTAACTGTCTCTTGGCTCTGGTAATTGTAATTATCTTGTAATAACTTAAAAATCAAGTTTCACCGTCAGCAAGGGACCAATCTCGTTTCTTCTGCTGCAATTTCTGCACTGTACCTAAGCCCACTCATGACCTGGGTGTTGTCCTCTTCTTCTACCTCTATGCCATAACCTTCATTGTTTTGTTCTCTTTTTTCTTTCACCGTTGCTTCATTTCTTTCATCTTATCGCATTCTTTGTCATGTTGAAGTTTCGCAAATAAAAGACACTGCTGCTACTTACTTGTCCTTTAAAGTTGGTGGGAACTCCCCCCATGTTGTAGTGCACTGTCGGGAGGACAGGGATCGGCTCCCGGGTTACATCAACTCCGGCGAAGATCTGAGCAGTCTCGGAGATCCCCGGCAATCTGGTGGCGAGTTGTTCAGGAGGAAGATGATGAAGTTGCAGGAAGACGTGGTCCTGGAACATCGAGATGTTAATTACAGTACATCCGACCGGATGGCACAGTGGCTGATGAGGACGATCTTGATGCGTTCGATTCCCGGGTCGGTCAAATCGGAAACATTGCCGCCAACGGGTTCCAACCGCTGCGATGTTTGTTCAAATCTGGACCCCTGCACCGCACTTCGGACGATGTTTGTTCGAATCTGGACCCCTGCACCACACTTCGGACGATGTTTGTTCGAATCTGGGCCCCTGCACCACACTTCGGTGTAATAATCATCAGCTAGCTGGCCCGTTCAAATATCAACACCATCAAAGAACCAGAATCTCATTTGCGTGAACTTGTCCCACCTTGTTAGAACCACAACCTCTGCCTTCTCTGATTTCAATCGTCATGGAACGCGACACGACATCTCGGGACGCTAAATCTTTAGCAGTCGGGGCGTATCTGCAAAGAACAATGCCATGTCAGCCGCTAATATCAACAACAGAAAAACATTGCCTAGGGTGGCAAATTCATAAGTGGAAAATCGCATGACTTGTTGCACCATATGAGCTGTTCGCTTAAAACAACTGCGTTTATTATCAATTTATTTTGAACTGAAAACTGACCAGTAATTTACTAAATAAGGTGCGAAGTAAGCTTCCACTCATCGGACCAGCAGCCGCTCGGTGTGTAAAAAGCGATCCAGCTGTGAATCGAACCGGTCATGTTCGATCTGTAACCAGCGCGGTGCCGCCACATCATGTTGTTCATATTAAAACTCAGCCAAAAACTTTCTACTTGCTGTAGCGAACAACTCATCGTAAATCGATCACAAAACCTCGGTTCGAATCCAACCGCAGTGACTCACCTTTCCATGAATCGTTCCCCTTCTGAGTTAACAAGGTACCCCCCTTCCCCCCGGCACCCTTCTGTGATCAGACAACCGGCTCCGTATATGCCAGTGGGGTGGAACTGGACAAACTCCATGTCCTGGTTGGGCAGACCGGCGCGAGTGACCATGGCTGATCCATCCCCGGTACACGTGTGGGCAGATGTGCAGCTGAAGTACGCTCGTCCATATCCACTGAAAACGTCACAAATGGTATACTATGACGTAACAATCAACTCTCGATGACAAAAATCAAACCTTTTTATACTTGCGGTATTACAGCCAAGCGTGTAACCAGTGACGGGGCCCATCTACGCGGTTTAGCGCTTGGACAACTCAGCTCCGGAGAGACGTCGCAGCGGTGGTGAGCCGTTGACATTTAGAAAAACATATTTCTACAGTTTAAAAGCTTCTCATCCCAACTCACCCAGTCGCGAGCACTGTGTTCTTGGCTTGTATCCTGTGCAGAGTTCCATCTTCCAGACTGAGTGCGATGACACCGCGACACTCGCCGTCTTCCATGAGGAGATCGAGTGCAAAATATTCGATGAAGTAATCAGTGTTGAATGCTAACGACTGCAACAAATTGAATACAGAGTAATTTCGAAAACATGCTGTTTTCGCATTGGTCTTCAACAACGCTATGTCACAACTCTTGTGTTGCTTTGAAAAAAAATTTCTGCGACAAACAGCTTTTTCAAAGCCATTCTATTCTATACCACCGACCAATTATTCAAACAAATTGATGAAGATAGAGTTAAAATCTACACTGGCTTTAAGCTTGTATGTAAAAAAAACGTAAGTGAACCGTAATCCCGCGTCAAGAGTTCGATTCCTGCCATGATCTCATGCAAGAAACAGTGACGTAGTGAGAAATTCCAACAGGAGATCACACTGCAAAATCCATCAAAAGAGTCGGGCATATTTCACTCACTTAACAACATCAATTCAAATAAGGGAGGGGTGCCACGGCACAATGCCTCCTCCTAAATAAGCCCCTGCATGTGCAATATGTTCTTTGCGGGAGGACTAAAGAAGCGCTTAGAAACAAAGCAGCTTCGATAGGAACTTAAGCCAAAAGTATTTTCCAAAAACATTCGTGGTAAATTTTTCATTACCCACATTAAAACAAGCGCAACTACGGCATACCGTAATATAACATACTTCAAATTGGAAACAACAAAACTAATTTGAAAACCATAATCGTTCTTACGAGAAAACTAAAACCACAGTAAATCTTTACACTTGCTATAAATTTATTTATTGATGATTTAAATTGAACGCAATGCCTTCATTGCTGACGAAGGCAGGTAAATCTATATCGTCGAAACGTCCAGTTTTAAGATTTACTGTGATTTTATTCTTTCTCCTTAGGCTATTTTCGTCTCATATTTACTGTATTCTGAGTAATTGTGCTACTGTACGGTATAATACGCACTAAGCAGAGCCTTCGAAATCAACAATGCCTTAAGTTATATAACACGCTTACGTCAATGATTACGTAACAACGTACCCGCCCATACAGCGTATGTAGTAGGGAATGTCCCGTGCGGTCGGCAACACAGCAACATCGATGGGCCTGGCCACCTTTTCCATATTGCAGACTCTGCCCTCCAAATGCTCGTTGGTAGATTTTCCCTTCTGTGGTTCGGCTGAATGGCATTCCGTAATTTTCAAGCTACCAGAATGTGAGCACAGGTTATGCAACTACGACGGTAATGGCGCGCGTTTGGTTTTTACAGCAACCAAATTACATTTTCCTCGTTAAAAACTTGGCCGCAACATCACCAACAAAAATTTTAAGATTAAAGTAATCGATAAACTTAAAATGAAAATTCTTCTCAGTGTTAAGCTTTCAACATTTTCTACCAAAACCAACGATTAGTTTTCCCTGTCAACATGACCAGCTTTGCCAACATGCCCATTATACTGTAAGTGGAGCGAAAGTCGACGAACTTTCATTATGACATGAAAACTTTAATTGTGACGCACAAATACCAGCCGTTAGCTCAGTTGATAAGCGCACGCTCTCGGTGCGGGAGGTCTGGGGTACGATTACCGGACCGGTCAAATCGGCAGTGTCACCAACGGCTCGTCACCACTGCGACGTTTCTTCGGAGCTGTGTAGCCCAGACGCTAAGCCGCGGATATGGGCCACGCCACTCGTTACACGCCTCGGCGTAATACCGCGAATATAATGAAGATTTGATTTTGAAAGCTTACGACCTTTTAGTCAACTTAATGAGGACACATGGACAAGGGAACCGTTTCTTTTAAAAATGCGTATAAGAAATTTCCGAGACCTCAATAACTGCAGCTGGGGCTTCCTTCGTCATATAGTGGATTGCATCTTGATCTCCCAACCAATCAGATCCTTTCACAGTGTCAAACCTGTTCAAATATCGGAATAAATATGGAACGAAAATAGCTTAAGGAGGAAAACTAAAGCTTCAGCAATTATTACAACCGAAAATTTTAACAACATAGAATAGATTCAACTGTCATCATTAGCAGTGTCAGCAAGGCAGTACAAAATTGCTGACGTAAGTGATGATAACACCTGAATCTATGTAGTGGAAACGTTTAGTTCTAAAAATTACTATGATTTCATTTTTACTCCTCACGCTGTTCAAATAATATATAACTGTTACATTGCATTTGGTTGCATGAAATCTTCCAGGAATTATGATGGCAACTAAGCGACCAAAAAATTTACGAATGAAAACTATTGTCCAACGGAAACTCCAAATCTACTAAAATTAAAAAAAAATAAATGAAAAGCAAGTGTCAAGGAAGTGACGCACATGTGCCATTTCCAGTCGTCTTCTTCCATATTTCCCAACGCTGCGTTGATTCCTCCCTGCACACATATATGAGCTTGTACTTTTGTGCCCACCGCAGCATTATTTATAATGTTGTATGTGTTTTCCCAAATAACTCTATATCTGCAACTTTCTCTTCTGCAACTGCTAGTCACTATTGAATGCCCAAACGTCAGATGGAGGAATTTGGGTTAGCACTGTAGCTAAACATTCGCTACCGGCATGGCGGGTCGGGGGTTTGATTCCCAGACAAGTCAAATCGGACGCCGGGGGTTCGATTCCCAGACAAGTCAAATCGGACGTCGGGGGTTCGATTCCCAGACAAGTCAAATCGGACACAGTGCTGCCAACAACTCGCTACCACTGCGATACGTTTCTTCGGAGCTGTGTTGTCCAGGCGGCAACGAGGACGGAGCCCGCCACTTGTTACACGCTTCAGCGTAATACGGCAAGTATAATAAAGATTTCATGTTTGTATTAGATATGGTCCTCCCTGATTGTTTACGCTGATGAGGGACGTAATCCAGTATTAGAATGGTAAGTTACAAATACATGTGACATACAGATGTTACCCTACACACATATCTTGAGCCAAAACATCTTTCTTCATTCTTATCATCACAGCGCAATTACGTGTTGAAAATTGGCAAGTAAAAATACCACCACAAGATGAGGGTGAAGGTCAATGTGCATCAAGCAGCAAATCAATGGATGTTGCAGGCAATAAATACAACAGTGATCATGATTTTGATCAACTAGTATAACCAAATCGTTCGTGCAACAGTTACGATTCACATCAAACATGCTTTAGATGTGCAATTTACACAATTATTATTAGCAATACGATGGGTTTTGCAATTCAACTTCAAGTAAAGATTATAGCCAGGATATTGGTGATCAATTTACAAGTGTTTTGGTAAAAAATTACCCGACCATCAGTGTAAAACTATAGAGGCACTAGGCTATCACGCTATGTATTTCACATTACATTATGCAACGTGATGTTGGAGGCATTGGTGGGACACATAAACCTGACAGATTTTCTAATTTCAGTTTCACCATAACTCTTCGAACAGTTTTCAATGAGTTAAAACACAGTTTGCAAAACAATTTAGTATACATGACAAACATTATCGTATTTAGATGACATTAATAGCCGAACCTGTGCAGCAACTGTGTGTGATCGGGTCGGGAACAACTTGGTGACGCACGCAGTTTTGAACCCAGCTTCCGACAAACCAAAAGCGGCTCGAAGTCCCGCCCCACCGGCTCCTACCACAACAGCATCGTACGAATGGTCAATGACTTTATATTCACTCGTGATATTTTCTCTTTTGAATACTTGGCCAGGTTTTCCTTTGTTTGCAGAGATATGAACACTCCTGCAACTCGTCGCTGTGCTTGCCAGCGGTGAGTGCTTGCAATTCTGTCAAGTATAAAAGCGCTTTACAATAAACTTGGAAGTTTTGACGCAAATATAAAAATCTTACTTCATCAAAACACAAAAACACAGGCCAACAATCATGCAAAATGTAGACTCACCACCAACAAAAAACTATGCAGTGAGTGCTTTGGAGTAACAGTGCAATGAATATGGAACAAAAATGGCCCAAGAATGAAAAACACAACCGCAGTAGTTCTTAAAACTGAACGTTTTGACAATATAGATTCAGCTGTCTTCATCAGGAGTGTAAGCAAGACAGTGCAAAACTAACCTCCTCATGATGACCAGCTCAATCTAAGTTGTAAAAATGTCCAGTTTTAACAATTACTACTGCTCTATTTTTACTTATACAACAATACAGAATACAAGTATCAGTAATAAATTAACCAACCAATTACTGACAGTCACAGCACTTCAATAAACATAGATTGACTGAAAGCGATAAGACACATGATATTCAGCTATAAATAAATATTTTCTAATATGATATATAGTAGAATTGTTCTTAATTTAGCCTATCACCTTTGAAGCATATAGCCAAGGCACACACCCAAAATCTGATATTACCAAATAATAAAGACTGCACATATTTGTAAAACAACAAAAACAGATTTGTATACTGCTTAAACATAACTTTTAGTCAGTAGCCTGGCGCAGTGGCATAGAGCGTCGTTTTTACGACGACCATGATCGCAGAGTTAATGGTTCAACTCCCAACCTAACTTCGTTGTTGCATTTTTGGATAAGATGCTTCACGATGATTATCTCTGCTTAGTGGAATTTGGCAAGCAACAAATTAAAGAAGTCAAAGATAATTCAACCGGATAACTTTTAAACAAAAGGCAACTCCTAAGCAAGTCTGGATTTGTCTACGCATAGCACCTCCGCCGCTTTCTCGTGATAGGAGGATAACGATGAAGAAATCAATTAATGTGTTGAGTGTTGACTAAGCAGTGTGAAAAAAGTAAAAGTAAAAATACTGGTAACAATCAATATTGGAAAACTTAAGTTGGCAACCTCTTGTATTAGCACAGAGCAGATTAGGTAAAAGTTTGCAAAAACAAATACGTTGATACAAGTACAAAATGAAACACCAGTAGAAATTTCGGGTGAAATGAACAATCATCGGCAGCCAGTGACTTTTCTTTTTTCCACGCTCTTCTGAGGGGGTTGCCAGAATTTTTGTCACTTGGAACAATTCTCGTCACAGAACTTTTGTCTAGCTACACATCAACGAGTCCTTTGATGTAAGCCAGTGGTTTGCTTCTGCATTCTGCTCATATTCTGGGGTCAAATCCGATCATCATGCGGAATCTTCCAGTTTGTCATACTATTGCATACATCAATGTTCGATTATGGTTACATAGGGCTAGGGTTCCTTCTAGTTATCTTCGGCCAGGGTTAGTTGACAAAACGGCAATATCGAAATTGAATGAAAAGGTACCGTACCGGTATGCCAGAGATAAAACAGAAAACACCGGAGAGTCCCATTGGCTTTGTCGAAATTTGGTGTGACAAAAGTTCTGGCAACTTTCTGAGGGTTAGGGTTCAGATTAACTTGTTAACCCAAACTTTAACCTGTTAACCCTAAGGTCTAATGTTGCCTAATGTCAGAAGAACGTGAAACACTGAACAAGAAAAGTCATGAATGGCTCATTTTCAAACGAAATTTTTAGTAAAATACAAAATCCACTTACAATTGATCTTAAAACAGCAGAAGATGACAATTTCAATAAAGCAGCAGACATTATGGTCATTCACTATTACACATTGGGTTTACTTAGCTATTGTGCTGCAAAGTACGGTAATCATGTTCTGTGTTAATACCGGTAGTTAATATATACCAGTTCAAAACACAAAATACATACACCATACTTATTACTTAGACTAAGTGCCGGTACTGGTAATTTCTTGGCACACTGCTGATAGTCCTATGCTCTGACTGATGCCATATAATTATGGTATTTAGTAGAAAATATCATCACTGATACAGGATATACATCTGTGTTATTGGGGATGATGTTGTTGACACATTTAAATACAGAAGCTTCTAGCCTATTTCAGCAGAAATTTCCGGTTACCGAAGCTGGAAAATTGTGGTTGCGTAACTAGAAACTTTCCTTATGATTCCCCTACTGAGAGAATTGCACTACAAGAACCAAAAAATGATTACGCAACTATGATTTTCAAACTTTGGTACATGCTCAATATTTATATTCATGCTCAATATGGTACCAAACTTCCTAAACCAACAAATTTAGGGGCTTGGTTGAATTAAGTCGTCGTTCGAGGTTTGGGGTTAGGCCCTAACCAGCTAACCCCTATTAATAACTTACTAGTGCCCCTAGCGGTCCTTGTGCTCGTGATATAGTCGCCTGTTACAGTGTTATAGGATGCGGCATAATTCAAACAAGCTCCCAAATTTATCAGGCGGACCTGCGGACATCAATGCACTGCAGGCAAAACTTGCAAGTATCGTTATAGTCCATGTATTGCCAAGTAAGGAGGCAGCTGACCAGATGACCTCCAGATCTTTTTGCTGTTTCTTGCCAAGTAAGCGTTTTGGTGTACAACAATTTCCTACGTTACGCATTGCTAATTTCAAGTTACTTTATTTATTGAATTACAACACAATGGTGCTAGGTTAACAGGTTAACACCCAGGCACACTGACATGCGAGGAAAAAACGAAATAAAGCAGCAAATACCATAAGTAACAGAAAAATAAAATCAGTAAACAAGTGAAGCAATAGTGTGTAAATCATAACTTTTCAATTTAGCACCAGTACTGTTCTCTGTTTTGATTCATCATCTGATCTGACAATGTTTCAACTACAATATATGGTACGGTACTGGTAGTCTACCTGATACACAGGATACACCAGTAAACAGGTCTCATCTAGAATAAGCCGTCAAAGCGAGCAGTCATTACATTACACGCTCGCTTGGCGATCAGCCGCTTGCTTTGATGCCTTATCAGCTTATTCCAGCGACGGCTTATTCTAGATTTGACTCCAGTAAACTTTGTTTGTAGGCTATTGGTACCAGTAAATGATAGCATAACCCTGTAACCTAGCCTTAACAGAACAACAAATAACCAACAAACACACTGGTGATGGCCTGTGGTGCATAGCCTTCTAGACTAGGCTATTTACTGGTTAAGCTAATACCGGTTACACTAACTGGTTTGGTCTAGCCTATTTAGTCCATTGCTGTACCGGTAATGACCACAGCCACGCAGTAGGCCTACCGGTAGTCTACAGGACCAAAGAGCTTCATAACAACTTACACTCTAAAAAAAGATTCTTTCTACCTGTTAAAACTTCTGTAAACTCGAGGCTTCTTGCTGGTAAGTTGCACTCCGTTCTAAATCAAACGCAAACCACATAAACTTTCCTCGCATTTCCACTCGAAGCAATGTCGGCTCGGGCGACTCGACTCTCATCAAGTGCGAAAACCATTGTATAATATGTCACGTGGTACTACTTTGATATTCACGCTTTGATGATTTATCAATCACCTAAAAATCGACAGTAACATGGGGCGCCGTTTGGAAAAAAACTATTCGCTTTGTAAACCATGTTTTTTGAGCTTATTTAGACCATAGTTTGTCCGATATGTATATTGGAAATGTCCTACTTATATATCAGACAAAATGTACTTTAAGTAGGACCAAAATACACGCGCAAAATAGGTCGGACAAAATCGTTTTTTCGAAACGGCGCGCCCACACGCCGTTTCGAAAAAACGATTTTGTCCGACCTATTTTGCGCTTGTATTTTGGTCCTACTTAAAGTACATTTTGTCTGATATATAAGTGGGACATTTCCAATATACATATCGGACAAACTATGGTCTAAATAAGCTCAAAAAACATGGTTCACAAAACGAATAGTTTTTTTCCAAACGGCGCCCCATACAGTAAATCTAAAGTTGGCCTCAATCAATCAATTTTTTTCAACAAGAAAAGCTCTGGGGAGGTCCGGAGGCATGCTCCCTCGCGAAATTTTGAAAATTTGCATGCTGTGACGGCGATTTAAGTGCTTTTTGAAACGGTAAATTTCAGGCAAATTTTGTTAACATTTTTTTACTTTAATTCTGAATCTCTGATTGCTTGCCAAATATGATGCATTTTGTTCGCACATTTTCAATAGGCTTATGCGTGCTTAAGGCGTGAGGCTTATATTGCTGTCGAAGAGGTTTGAAATTGTGGAAAAATTGTAGCCTACACATCAAAAACATTTACAAAAATGGCTGGTGAGAGGATGCATAAGCTACCCTTCATCCTATCCCCCTGGATTCGCCCCTGACCGTAAGCTTCAAAAGCCATCAAAAGTGACTGGCTTATTTCAGCCGCTTGTCACCATTAATTTTGTTCTTTTTCATTAAAAAGCAGAGTCAAAAAGGGGGGTCATAGCACATGCTCCCCCCCCCCCCCCCCCCCCGTAAATACGCTCCTGCAAACCGATTCAGATATGTGCACTGTCCTGTGCCTTTTTTTGAACGAACGATTAACGGACGAATTATATCAGACGAGAATGTGGTTTCTTTAATTTCGCCGTTCTTTACTTTTACACTTACAGTTACACCATGGTAGCACCTTCAAAACTGCTGCTCGCCTGCTGGAAACAGCGGGTGAAAAGCGATGAAAATGACCTAGGCCTTAACTTAGTAGGCTATCGCTAAAAGCACGAAAAGTTACGTTTCTATGTTACTACCTACTTATACTGAATTTGTCACTTAAATAGCCATTACAGCATGTATATTTTCCAATTTTTTTGGGGGGGAGCATGCCCCCGGACCCCCCTACAGCTTTTTTTTCTTCTTCTGCTATTTTTTTTTTTTTTTTTTTTCTTCTTCTGCTATGAGTATATCGTTTATAATGGAGATGGGGGACCTTGACTCTGAAAACCGCAAGGTTCTTTCGGGTCCCCCTTCGACCTTGCAATTATCTTCTCAATTTGTGCATGAATTGTTTACTGTTTATATCATATGCATCGTCGAAAAATAAACTATACTACTACTACTACTACTACTACTACTACTTTTCTTGTTTTTCAATCAGCTTCAAATTTGTTCTGCCAAAACAAAATACGCCTAAAAAATGTGGAAATTATGGCCTCCCCCCTTTTAATTTCTCGCTACGCCACTGAGTCCAAGTCCAAGGTAAACATTACGAGTTTTTAAAAACTAGAATCGAGTCGTGCCGTACTAACGCTGGAATAACTGTAGAAAATGGAAGCGAAACTGAAATCACCGATACCTTTGCTATACCACAGAGCAGAAGTTTTACTTCGTTACCATCCATAGGCGCGGGAAGTGGGGTGCCAGGGGGGGCTCAAGCCCCCCCTGAACTTTTTTTAGCCCCCCCTGAACCGTTTGAGCCCCCCCTGACAATTAAAACAATTATGCACTGAGTGCGACGTGATTAATGCTCGCAACGTACATACGTAATGAAGCAAATATTTTTTATAGTGCTTTTAACCAACGAAGAATCACTATTCTTTTAAAAATCAGTCAGTTATTATTCACTTGGTCAACGTAAAATTTGGTAAAATTTTCAATGCTTGAAGTTCATTTTTAACCGTGTTTTATATCAGCGTTTGCAAACCTTTACAGCAGTCATGGACGATGGCCCAGTAAAAGTATAATGGCTGTCAATTCTTGTAGCTGCCAAACACTTTACGCCAAACTACTCTGAATGCTCGAATGAAAGTCGCTACTGATCATGGGAATTACGTAAATCGTAAACGAAAATGCGTTGAAGAGCAAAAAAACGGTCCTCAATCCTTCAGATGTTCCGAATTCCACCAGAATTTTTGTGAAAAGCTAAAAAAAAGGTCTTCACGGCCCGGACGCGTTACATGAACTGGAAATGTTGGTGGCCAACCTGATTTGTGTACATGCCAAATTGACCCGCGATCGACAGCCAAGCATCCAAAGATCGACCGGTACATCGCGATCGACTGGTTGGGCACCCCTAATTAAGCTTATATGAGCTGGTGCAAGTTCTCTTCTGGTTGAGTTTTTTAATGGTTTTGAATTTTTTCTACCAACCCAATGAAGCGGCTAAATCACTACTAAACTGGCACCGATGATCAGTAGGCTACTCGATTTGAGGGGGATGCCATCCCCCCTGAAAACAACACCATCCCCCCATAAAACATTTTAGCGTAAACCGTTCCCTTACAACTATAATAACCATCTCTTTTTAGGTCTGCATGAAAAGTTGTAGCCTACCACCCCCATAAGTGTTTTCACAACTCGAGCACTGCCGATGATTGTTACTAAAATTGAGCTAGTACGCCTACCTAAATACCTATATCTACACATCTCATTATGTTAAAAAATGGTTCAGTGCTTTATTTTGATTGTGTGTTTTTTGTTATTTTTAAACCTTAGTGGGGCATTGTTTGTTGCATGTAACTCTGATCAGCAAAGCAAAAGTTAGATCGGGCAAATTTTGTTTGCCTACTTTTTGGTTTTGTGATTGAGGTATTTGCATTTTACAAATACATGAGTAGTAATTCGAGCATGGTTAGAAAAGCCTAATGGTAGTAAGCAATCTTGTTTTCCATGATGAAAGATTATCCTGAAAAAATTCCGGTCACTTGAGCGGCATGCAATTGATGTCTATCAGAATAGGTCTGCTGAGTGTCCTGCTCTTAAAAACGTGCGTTCGAAAAAAGGGGGGTCTGGGGGGCTTCGCCCCCCAGACGTTGACACGATCTTACTATTTTGAGCCCCCCCTGTCTAAAAAACGTTCCCGCGCCACTGTTACCATCCCAACGGAATTCTAAGGGCAGTACTGCCCCCCTTGCCCCCCCTCCCCCATCCCCTAGTCAAAGCTCGTTATAGCGCTATGATCGTTTTCTCGTCATAGGAGTAGACCTATAAATATGCAACTAACACAATATTTACGTCATATGAAAGTTTTATTCAAATAAAAAGTATCATGTAATGGGCTTTCCAGAACCATTTATTCAAATTAGTAGAGACTTGCCCAACACAACGCTTTTCATAAGGGTTTCCAAAAATCACTCTCAACGTTTTGCGAGCTTTGTTGAAATGTTTTGTTAAATATTTATAACTTGCATTTTTTATCCTTATCGGTAGAGTTTTAACCGCTCTCTGGCCAACGTACACTTGAAACGAGCGTCTTGGTAATTGAAACTTTTAACAGATTTGATTTTGGGTTAACCGGCACGTTAGCTCAGTAGTTATAAACGCATCGTTATTGGTGCGGGAGGGCTGGGGTTCGATTTCCGTGCGCGTCAAATTGGACACAGCTTCGTTAATTGCTCGCCACCGTCGCGACGTTTCTTCGAAGCTGAGTTGCCCAGGTGCTATACCGCGGAGATGGATCCCACCACTCGTTACACGCTTCGTTGTAATACTGCGAGTATAATGAAGATTCGATTTTTTAAACGAAAGACACTGCCTGCCAGACCAGAGCTCCTAATTAAGGCTTGGTTGAAAATTAATTGAAACACCAGACCAAACAATTTCTTCAAAACATTTAATTCAACTAGGCTAGGCTATGGCAAGGTTATTAAACACAACGAAAAACGAAGTGGAAACATAAATATCAGAGAAAAAATACAGATTAAATGATGCCAAGATTTCTCCAGCTTTATCCATCACAGGTCTTCATTCAGCTACCAATTTATTAAACCATTTACAGGGACGTGCCCAGGAATTTGAAAAGGGGGGCGCAATTTAAAGCCGTCCGTTTTCCGCCCAAAGTCAAATAAAGAGCAAAAAAAAAGGTCAACACGTCCCCGGGTGTCCAATTTTTCGCCCAAAGTCAAGTGAAAGCAAGAAAAGGTCATCACGCCCTTAGATTGTCCTTTATGCGTATATCACCATTACACCACGAACGTTTTGTGCATTTGTCTGCAATAGGGGGTCGCGGCCCCAGCTCCCCTCCCCCGGATACGCCCCTGATTTAGACATTACTTTTACATTACAATTTGCGAGTCCACCGTAAAAATCAAATTTAAAACCAGCCATCCATGCATGATGACCTATGACTATGCTGAGAAAAGAAAGCAAACGCTATGAATCGCGATAAACCAAACACAGAGCTCACTGAAACATTTCTAATATTTCAATTTTGCATCGAGCCTGTACGCCACCTCGTGGTTTTGATGAGTCAGATAAATGAACCAATACAATCCGTTGAAGAAGAAAAAAGCGAGCGGAAAAGCGATTCTTGCCACCTGGTCGATCCGGCTAACTCCGCCCTGAAAAAAATTTTGATCCATTCCTTTTTCTTTAACAGGTGAAGTAAAAGCAAAGTTACCTGGGAGGTTGCGACGTCTTTTATTTCTTTCTCCGCTGCAGAGAGCAAATCGGCCGCTAGTTGGCGCTCACCGTTAGTATGTTGGACTTCGTTGTTGCTTCCGTTTCTCGAGTTTGTTCTCACTGTAAACAAAAACTATAAACCAATAGAAATCATAAACAAGAATATAAACGGTAGCAAAAAAAATAACTTGTAACTCAGCACACTGACTAAAATAATCCTATGACCGAGTTCCAGTCTGTGTCAGTCCTAAAAAAATTCGATCAGTTTGAGTCATGGCGTAGGCCTACGTCATGGTTTGCGTGGACACACAACAAAACCGTGTGCAGATTCTGCCAAGCCCCGACAGTGGCTTGGCAATCCACTAAATCCTATAAAAAATGATGCAACTTCAATAAATTGCAGTCTTCTTTAACACTTAACGTTTAAAATCGTTGTTACGACGGCCATGATCGTAAAGTTGATAGTTCAACTCACACCCACGCCTCGTTCTTGCTTCTTTGCATAAGATGCTTCATAATAATCATCTGTGCTTCATGGAATCTACTGTAACAAGCAGCAAATAAAAGCAGTCGAAAGCAAATCTCATCCGGAAAACCCGGAAACAAAGACAACTCTTAAGCTAGTCTGGATTCTTTTTATGTATATCAGTCAGAGGTGAGCACAATATCGTTAATTCGTTAATAACGAAGCTAACTTTTTCATTAACTAGTTAATTCGTTAAATTTCTTTTTGAAATTAACGGAATAAATTAACTTCCGTTAATGCTTGATAACTTCCGTTAACTTTTTTGTAAACGCTTATTTCTCTTATTGTTGGTTAAGTTTGACATCGATAAACTAGCAAAATACGACCAATGAGGTAAAAAAAGCAAGATAAAAACAACAAAACGTATTGCTTGTGAGCAGAAAATTGCTTAAATGGTTACGCAAACATTGATATTAAAATATTTTGAACTATTTTGTAAAAAGAAATACCGTTTTAAGTCAAAATTAACGATTTAACGAATTTAATTAACTTCCGTTAATTGGATTTGAATTTAACGAATTAACGTTAACGGAGATACGTAACTGTGTTAACGAAGTAGTGGGTAACGAAGCTAACGTTTTGCATTAACTTGCCCGTCTATGACATCAGCTAATCGATCAATTCATCGTTTATTCCCGCGCACCAAAACGTTCAAAACACGCATTCACGCAAAGCTCACGAATATCGGCACGGAAAACGGAACATGCAAAGCGCCTCCGTCGCTTTTTTGTGACAGGAAGATAAAAATGAAGCCGTCATTAATACCACATACAAGTGAGGAAGAATCCAGCAAGAGTCCGGAGCCAGTACTTGATTCCCTTGCTCCGCTGAATGGGAGAACCGGAGGCGATTTTTATCAAATCATTCAAGTTGTATTTGGATTTTCGTTCTCCCAGATTCAGCTCAATAAATCTAGGCAATGACGTAAGCTTGATTATTTCATCATTGAGGAAATTAGGGGCGTAGCAATCGAAAATTCAGGGGGCAGGGCCGCAACACGGACTATGGGAGGCCCCGTTTTTTCGCCTTTAGAGAACAATCACTAAAAAGTCTTCAAAAAACGGGGGAGCCAGGTCCAGGAGCTCCGTCCTAAGCTATGCCGTTGGGGCCAATCTTATTTCAATAAAAAGACTCTTAGCTTAGGATCAACAGTTACCCTGTCCACATGTCCCTGCTTCGTCCACACGTCCCTGCTACCTGGGCTTTAGGCCCGCTGTTCTGGGCTCTAATTTTTGAATCATAATCAATTTTTTGACGTCATAATTGACTTGAGTATGATGCAGAAAGTATAGAACCAAGAAGCGTGGATCTAACTCCCACGAAACTACGGCATGTGAACTGGATAGTTTCTCACCGATCTTGCAGAGCTGCGCAGGAATGGATGAGGCTGGGATCACATCCGCTCGATTTGTCGTTCTTATTTCCGGATTGTAGTTGCTTGATCTTTATTTGGTAATAATTAACTGTTGAATCATAAAACAAACTGTCACACTGGCGTTCACAGGGAAGGTTCCCAGGCCGCCTTTTCGCTCAGGTTTTCCTAGTAAATTCTATCTTTTTGCGGCTCCTCTACGCTCTCGCCCCTCTTTCAAAATATTTCAACCTCCGCCCCCCAGCTACGGAGATGGTTCTGTAGATCCATCAACATCATCAGTGAGGTAAAGAAAGTTGTAAAAACACATTTTATGCGTAGCAATTAAAAACAAAATTTTCATCATATTCGCGGTATTACGTCAAAACGTGTAACGAGTGGCAGGATCCATCTCCGCGACTCAGCACCTGGACAACACAGCTCCGACGAAACATGACAGCGGTTGGCGAGTCATTGGCGACACTGTGTCCGATTTGAGCGGCCTGGGAATCGCACTCCAGACCTTTCGCACCGTTTTACAAACACAATTTATGAACAACAAAAGCAATTTCCCTTATCATAATAACAAAAGAGACTTTCCCCGAAATCAAAGTTTGAAAAAATTGACACTTTTTGACCTTGAGATGGTCCGACACCTGGTCGGGGCTTGCGGGCCTGACACCTGGTCGGGTCTTGTGGGTCTGACACCTGATCGGGTCTTGTGGGCCTGACACCTGATCGGGTCTTGTGGGCCTGAAATAAAAAAATCAGCGCAAACCTGACGCAAATTCGATGAGCGCAGCGAAACAGAAAGCGAACGAAATCGCCATGTACCAGTCGAGCGCAGTGGCGTAGGCAACCTTGGGCAGCGATTGACGTGTACTGATGCTCAACGTGGTCAGGTTCAAAACGGTCATTATTCCTGCAAATCATTAAAAATTTATAACCCTCTTTGTTCTATAAAACTAATTCATGTCAGACAAAATGCTGACGTCGTTTGCATATTAAATGAACAGTAATTTTTTCATTTTTCTGTATTTGCGTTAGTTTTACATTTATTCTATCACAAAAAAGTGAATAATGCGCTATACGAGCTCGCTTAGGAGTTGCCAGCTACCTGTCTACCTCACCAAAATGGGGAATCCCGCTTAGTGCTTTTTTCCACGGCACAACAAGCAAACTTGCCGGCTTGTTCATCCAACTGTCCCTTTAATGCTGAACGTCAAGCAGGGAAGCTGTGAATAGAAATTTTAAAGTCATTACAGTAGTTTGTCCCGACTCGTAAGCAGTGATGGGCACGATAAACCTTTCTGTGCTGAAGCGATAACAATAATAAATAACTTCAAAAACGTTCTGAGCAATACCGATAAATAATCGATAAATCTCAATTTCTTAAAGTGATATCGGTAATCGATAAATTATTGCCGATAAATTTTTCCGATAAATCTTGCGGTAAATTTTTAATATGTGTAACAAAACTTTTTTTTGGAAGTCAAATTGCAAAATTGTTTTTCTAGATTTTTTAAGAAAGGAAAGCAGTTTACAGTCTCTGCCGTGGCATTAAACAAAACAAAGAGAGATTTTTTAAAATTACACCAAGACTTATAATGGACACCGTGTATTTTTTCCATAGCGCCGACTTACTTTGAAGTTTCAACGCTGTGTGCATAAAAAATCGTTTATCGCGATAATTTATCGGCGATAACTGAATATATTACAAAAGCGATATCGGTAATCGACAAATCAAAATTATTTTGAGCGATAACGATTATTGGTAACAAATTATCGCCGATAAATTATCTCGATAAATGCCCATCTCTGCTCGTGAGCAGACTCAAGCCAACAGCTTCAGAGGCGGGCGCTCATACGTCACTGGTACAAAAAATTTGGTTTCTATACTGATTCAAATCCAACAAGATAACCTGACACAGTCCGGGCTGGAACGGCTTCTTTATTGATCCAAAAAGATATCTAAAAATATTTAAAATAAATAAATGACAACACCAGCGATTACGCAGCAATGGATGCAGCCCCAACGTTCCCGCTGTGCATCAGTATTTGAATTTTTAAACAATCAACACTATAAACTGGGGAGGTTTGACCCAACAATGTGAGAAGCAGAAACCTAATTGGCCTATCTCATTGTAAAGCATTTTTTAAACCACATAACTAAATGTTAGCTTTTATTGCATCATAAAAGATGACCTAGTTGAACATTGAACCCGTGAAACTAGATTTGAGGTTTAATGCTCCAACCTCTATGTCAACTCTACGCGCTGCAAAGTGTTTTTTTATTGCACTGCACCAGCGACACCAACAATTTACGCACAGCAAAAACAATCAACAAAAAGTACCTGAGATAAAATCACAATAAGGATACAAGGTAAGTAGGTCTGGATGACGTAATAACCCATCTGTCTCTTTAAATGAAACCTCGTTTCAAGAACCACAAAATTCCCTGGAAACAAATTCTGATTTTACTCAAAATTTTTGGGTTTTCAAGCCCATGAAATCAACGAGATTAACTTCCGCGAAATTCTGATAAATATACCCTAGTATTTCGTGTATTTTTATTCTTACCCATTTTATCAAACGCCCCTTTCTCGAACCTCTCCCCTCGATCGTTTAGGCCCCACTTCTACTTCATCCCCTAGCCCACTACCACCTTTACCTTATTCTTCCATTTTTCTCCCCTCACTCCACAACGATTTTTAGTCAAATGCATATTTAATTTACTTACCCTCCCAGCTCGAGAAAGCGATAAAAGGACTGTACGAGCTCGCTTAGAAGTTACCAGCCACCTGTCTATCACACCAAGATGGGGGAATCCCGCTAAGTGCCTTTCCCAACGGCACAACAAACAAACTTGCCGGCTTGTTCTCCACACTGTCCCTTTAGTGTTGAGCGTCAAGCAGGGAAGCTGTGAATACCAATTTTACAGTCAACAGTTTGACCCGATTCGTAATCAAACCCGAGTCTACAGCTCCGGAGGCGGACGCTATTAGGTTACGCCAATCTGAGCTGTTAAATTTCTGCCCGTACCCAACCTGATATTGTAGTTATGACGTTGCGGGACCACGTGTAGTTGATCAGTTTGAACTGGTTCAGTCTTGACGAATTTCCAGCTAACGTAACTGGGTTCGATCCGTTCCGAGCCAGCCAATCATATTGCAGTTGGTCCTGATGATAACAAAAAAATAACAGTCGAAATTTTTATTGTCTCAAGTTTTTTTGATCCATCAGTTTAGTCAGCACGACGGGAAAACAGAAGTTTTTGGAGATTTTACGCAATTTTTGTTTCCAGTTTCAAATTTAAATGAAATCTTTATTGTGCTTACGTAGAACAGGGGCGGATCCAGAAAGTTTTGGTGGGGGGATGTGATTTTAAATTAGGTTGAATGTTAACTAAATACAAAGACGTTTAGACCCGGAAACGGGCGTAAATGAGCCCTTTCAAAATGTTTCATGTCAGGAGCGTATTGAAAATTTTTTTCAGGGAGAGGGCACCAAATTTCGTCACTTTTTCAAGCTCAGTTTTTTCCCGGCAGAGTTAATTTTAAGTGACTTAAGTAACAAAAACGACTTAGGTGAGTCCGGAGGCATGCTCCCCCGGAAAACTTTTGAAAATTTGCATACTGTAATGGTCATTTTAGCGCTTTTCGAACAATTTTCAGGCAAAGTTTGTAATATTTTTGGCCCCCAACTTGGAGTCCTTCATCAAATATGATGCATTTTGTAAGCACAGTTTCGATTATGCGTGCTTAAGGCGACTAAGGTTTATTGTTATGAACAGGGGTGCAAATCTATGTTGAGCATTGGGGGAGATGAGATAGCAAAATTAACCATTTTTCGATATTGGGGGGGATGATTCAGCAAAATTGACACGTGTGCAGATGTTCAATTTTTTGCCCAAAATGAAGTGAACACCAAAAAAAAAATGTCATAACGTTCCCAGATGCCCAATTTTTTGCACAAAATGAAGTGAAAATCAAAAAATGGTCATCACGTTCGCTGATGCCCTGTTTTGGGACATGAAAATATTGGGGGGGGATGCTACCGGATTATTGGGGGGGATGCATCCCTCCATGGATTTGCACCCATGGTTATGAAGAGGTTCGAAATTATAGAAAAACTGTATTTATCCAAAGCATTGTTAAAAATGGCTGGTGGGGGATGCATCCCCCACATCCCCCCTGGATCCGCTCCTGGCGTAGAACATGTGGTAGAATCCATCTCCGCCTCATAGGGTCCGGTGGACAACAGAGCTAAAGAAATATTGTAACGGTTGCGCGCCGTTGGCGACTGTGTGTGCTATTTGACCGTCCTAGGAACAGTGCGCGAAGTAGGGGTGATAAAGAGACATGTCCCCCCAGTAAAAATAGTCGTACCCCCCAGCAACGTAAGAAAACTTGTCCTGGGGGGATGCCAAAACGTCCCCCCAGTGATAAGTACTGTAAGAAGTTTAAAGTTTTTTATAGGTGTAGCTTGTGGGTACGGACTGCGGCAATACTTTCCAGCATATCTTGTAACAATCATGATTTCTTTTGCAAACTGATCAAGTACAACTTTTTCAGTGCGCCTATTACAGAACAGAACGGTTTATTTTCAATCAACATTACAACACGTCAGCAGTTTTTTATAAGCGTAGTGAAAGCACTGGGAATATATCAAAGCAGCGGTTCCCTAACTTTTTTCAGATCATGTTTGAGATTGAGAGTATGAATTATGAAAATGCTATAGCTTCCGGGGTTCCGCCCCGGACCCCGCTGGGGTAGCTTACTACTCTCCCCCCAAACCCCTTGCTTCACTTATGAAACAAAACCTGCCTAAAACAAAGCTAATGAAGTTTTCGAAATTTTACCGTTAATAATTTTTGTTCACCATGCTGGTGGTATGCAAACACGCAGTACGCCCTCCACCACTGTTTTAATTTGGTCATTGACCAATGACATCGCCCCAGGAATGCATTTAGAGGGGGGAAATTGTGCCATTATCCCCTCTGTTGACTTTGCCTTTTAGTTAAAAATAACAAATGATTCCAAGTGACTGAAATATCCCAGACTCTTTTGATGACTTTTTTAGCTTATGGCTAGGGGCGGATCCAGGGAGGGGGGTGGGATGAGGGGTATGTATTCACCTCACTAGCCTTTTTCAACTATGTTTTTGATAAATACAATCATTTAACAATTTTGAACCCCTTCGATAGCAATAAGCCTTACGCCTTAAGCACGCATAATTGAAAATGTACAAACAAAATGCATCATATTTGGCGAAGTATACTCAGAATTAAGGTCCAAAAATTTAAACAAAACTTGCCTGAAAAATGTTCAGAAAGCACTAAAATAGCCATTACACCATGTGATATTTCAAAAACTTTCCGGGGGAGCATGCCCCCGGACCCCCTAAAGCTTTTTCTGTTTTTCAATTTGCTTCAATTAGCTCTGCTGAAAAAAATTACGCTAAAAAAATGAAATTATAACTCACCCACCCTTTTAAAATTTCTTGCTACGCCACTGCATCGCCCCGTATACAATAAATACCCTTTTTGCAACATTGCCTTGTTATTTGGGTTTAGAATTCAGGCAAAATTGTACACAAAAACATCCCCCCCAGGAAAAATTTTCTGCTTCGCACACTGCCTAGGAATCGCACCCACGACCTCTCGCACCCACAGCGGTGTTTTACCTACAATGCCCACTGGCCGGTTACCATTTCACAATCTGTGAAAGCCTCCCCGTCTCCCAGGAGCTTTTTGCTTTCTACCAGAAGTTTTCAATCTTTTTGGCGGAGCAGGAACCCATTGAAACATTTCAGAGACTTGAGGAACCAAGGGGGTACATCCCGAGGGAAATGCATCCCCCCAATATTTTTTGAAGGGGGGTGATAATGCATGTATCACCCCCAATATTGGAAGAAATTATTACGCGATTGCTATAAAACATTCAACGTCAGGTGACGGTTGGCAGAGGAGAAAGTTATCAGCGAGCAATCGCAGTAAGTGCACCGGTACGATTAAGCCGATAAGATATTGTGATCTAAGATTTTGTTGATTGTCACTACACAGTACATGAATAATGACGTCCGACCATTTTACAAATTTAATAACTAAGTTATTACGTTTCCATTGATTTGCTTTTTGTGAGATAAAAGTTTCCTCGCAATTGGTGATCATTTTAGTTAGTCAATATTATGTGATTCATCACTTTTCGTAGCAGCTACCAGCATATTAGCTTAATCTTTGCTATCAGCTCGTAGCCTAATATAACTTTGGGAGAGAGGAGATCTTTAATATCCATATTGTAGCAACACATAATAAGTTCAGAACATAGAAAGTTATTAATTAGAAAATAACATGCAGAAAATATGCTGAGCGTTTTCCAACAACTGGACCGTCGTTGATGATGATGATTTCTTCATTTTTATCCTCCTGTCACGAGAAAGCGACGGAGGCGCTATGCATAGGACGAATCCAGACTCGTTTAGGTGTTGCCCTTTTTTCCGATTTTTTCGCTTGAATTTTACTTCTGACTTCTTCAATTTGCTTCTTGTTAAATTCCTCCAAGCAGATATAATTGCCATGAAGCATCTTATTCAAGGATGCAACAACGAGGCTTGGGTGGGACTTGAACCATCAACCTTGCGATCATGGGCGTCGTAAAAACGACGCTCCGAACCACTCGGCCACGCTGACGACAACCAGCGGCGGATCCAAAAATTTTTGGTGTGGGGGAGATGTAATTTTGAATTAGGTTGAATGTTTAACCAAATACAAGGACGTTTAGACCCGGAAACGGGCGTACATATATGCCTTTTAAATTATTGTTTCAAGTCAGGGGCGAATTAAGAAATTTTTTTATCAGGGAAGGGGCACCAAATCTCGTTACTTCTTCAAGCGTAGTTTTTCCCGGGAGAGTTAATTTTAAGCGACTAAAGTAACAAAAACGACTTTAGGGGGGTCCGGGGCCATGCTCCCCCGGAAAATTTTTGAAAATTGACATACTGTAATGGCCATTTTAGTGCTTTCTGAACAACTTTCAAGCAAATTTTGTTTATGTTTTTGGCCCCTAATTTTGAGTGCTTCACCAAATATGATGCATTTTGTTCCCACATTTTCGATTATGCGTGCTTAAGGTAACTGAGGCATTTTATGAAGAGATTCGAAATTGCGGAAAAATTTTATTCATCCAAAGCATTGTTGAAAATGACTGGTAGAAGGCGAGTATTCCTCCCCACATCCCCCTCCCTAGATCCGACCTTGACGACAACCACTCGGCCACGCTGCCGTCCTTCATTACAGGATGATCAAAAATGGAAAGCGCGCCCAGGGCCCAGGGCAAACTAATTCAAGTGAAAAGCGAAACAGCGATGTCACGACATCTGATCATGCTGCAATGAAGGACTGTCGATTTGTCCAAAAACGTTCAGCTTATTTTCTGTACCGGCATGTTATTTTGTAAATTAGTCGGCAGCGTGGCCGAGTGGTTCGGAGCGTCGTTTTTACGACGGCCATGATCGCAAGGTTGATGGTTCAACTGCTACTCAAGTCTCGTTGTTGCGTCTTTGGATAAGATGCTTCACAACAATTATTCCTGCATGGTGGAATCTAACAAGCAGCAAATTAAAGAAGTCAAAGGCAAAATTCCAGCGGAAAACTCGAAAACAAGAGCAACTCCAAAGTGAGTCTCGATTCGTCCTATGCACAGCACCTTCGACACTTTCTCGTGACAGGAGGATAAAAAGGAAGAAATTATGAAATATTGTTCAGTTTGGAATAGTTAAAAAAGTTCATGTTCTAAGTCAGAAAACTTTTGTAACGAGGTAACGTGCGAAGAACAACAGCGGTAGGGGACAATCTTGATCTTTCAGTTGTGCTGCAATGATTCATCATCCCCAATTATTTCCACAAATATACGCCACTGCGAGGAACCCCGTGCATTGATATAACTTACTAGTTCACTTGAACCCAACTTTAAATTGTAAACTTGCGAAACCTCTGGACTGTAGTGGTGGAACCCCGGTTGAAATCGATGCTAATCACAATTGGGCTTGTAGAGACTGATTTTGCTGCTTCCCAGGCCACAACAACGCGCTTGCACGCTCAGGTCACTATTCATCTTTTAAAACGCGCTGAAAGCTTTTTAACTGTTTCAAATCCTTGAAAATCATTTAACAAATGCATTGGAATCCGTTCAAGACGAAGATAACGCCGAATCGATTGTGATGTAACATGGTGACCATAAAGCGCTTGAGCAAATACAAACTTTCACCCAACTGCTACGTCACAAACAGCTTGTGGCAAACATTACTAACAAAAATATAAAGCAGCTTTTAAAATCAAAAAATAAACATAAACATGTGTTAATTTTGCCGACTCCCGGGCCAGACACGGTGTCGTCATCGAATCGACACTAGGGATGTGCCGAGTTGAGTCCGAGTATTAATTGATACTCGGCCGAGGATTAAACCATTATCATCTTGACTTTTTTTTGCTTTGTATCAGAATTTCAGTCGAAATTAGGACTTCTACGGACGTGATGACCTTTTTTTGCTCTTCGCCTAATTTTGAGTTCATATATTGACGTCGTAGATACTCGGATTCGGACTCGGCCGAGTAATGTCGTGAATACTCGTTACTCGGCGAGTCCGAGTAATTTTCCTTGAGGCACATCCCTAATTGACACCCGGGTCGGTCAAATCCGACGCTGTGTAGCTGACGTCTCGCCAGCGTTGCAGTGTTTCTCCGGAGCTGTGTAGTCCAGGCGCTAAGCCGCGGAGATGGACCCCGCCACTCGTTACACACTTCGGTGTATTTCCGCGAGTGTAATCAAGATTTGATGAAACATATGAACCATATCACGTCACTGGCGCTACAAACCATAAATTTATCAACACGTTGTAGCCACCTCTGAATATGCGTAGCTGCCAAATATCAAGTGACAGGTGTGGACGTCCATCGGAAAATCGATAAGAACCATAGCACATTTCGCCTTGATGGTCAATCTGAAAATGTGAGAGATGAGGCATACTAAAAATTTGAAAGGCATTTGACGACTGTTTTCTCTCTTCAGTTCCGCGATTCACCAAAATTATTCATTTAAAATTTAAACGTCAATTTGCCGACGAGCAATCTGTCTTTCGTATCCTAATGAGTTGATTGACATAAAAAAGAGGCTTTATTTTTTAAAATAATCGACCCTCAAAAAGATTTTATTTTCTGAAAAGGTTAATCCAAAAAAAGATTTTATTTTCTGAAAAGGTTGACTGAAAATAAAGTTTTTATTTTCTACAAAAATTGAACCAAACAAAAGGATTTGTTTTTTTTGGGCTGATTATGAAGATGCCAGCAAAACAAAGGTTTTCAGTTGATAAACTATCGGCAATTAAACTTTAATGTGACCAAGTATAAATAACTTCAAATATTTCTGAAAATATTCTCCTCGTTTTTCACAAACCGAACAATCCTAATTAGTAGACGGTACGCTTGCAATTGTGACGGGTAGTCAGAAGGGCGATTAGCGCTACGATTCGCAGTTGACCGCATTGCATTGTTGTAATTGCGAAATAATGCATCGGTTTAATCGCTTGGAGATTTAATCCTGTCCCTTTGCATGAAAATGAGTTTTTAATGCGAGCGAGTGGTTAATTGCATGTTCGGGGATTATTACCTCATCGTGTATAGAATGTTCCCCTGAGGGTCCAACCGCAGCAACCGGTTCGGAACAGTAATTTTGTGAGCTATCGATTTTTTTCCGTTTCTAAAGAAGGTATCCGGTGTCCAAACACTTTCCACCATTTTGCTGTTCAGTCTCAGTTCTTTGATAGAAGGATGAACTCGATCCTTGTAAGCCAGCCTCTTATCTCGCCACCTGAAAATATCACGTTGTATTTCTGCGTGAAATGCTATTGCACAACATATACAGGGGCGTGGCAACGACCTCTCCCTGTGTTTCACGTACTAGCCCAAAAGCACAGATTAACATTTATCGCGGCCCAAGGGTGAGCAACAGGGAAACTTTTTTGCCATCGAGGACCCCTTTTTAAATATCGACTATAGAAGACTTTTTTTCCAGAGATCGATCAGCCGCATAAGTAGACCCTACCCCAAAATTTCTGGTGGCTGCGCTCATGCGACGTAGAATATGTATTTTGCCAACTAATGTTGATAGATTTGGTAATTTCGTGCAAAGTTTTGTGTTATTGCAGTTTAAAACAGCTGCGTAGTAGAAAAAATGAGATAAAAGTGTCTTTGGTTAACATTCAGTAAAAAAGCATCTTGTCCTCGTAGAAATTATGTGTTACAACCGTCGCAATGTTAAGTAGGCGAATCGGGAGAAAACTTTGCGAGAATAATAAAATATTTATGAGGACCTGAGATAAAGCACAAAAGCAATTGCAAATAGAAATATTATGCAATAACATTATCGATCCAATTCTGGGCTCAAGGACAAGATAAGAAAGCTTATCTCATCACATCGCTCAACTTTCAAACGTTATTGGACATGCTGCTTCGATTTGCCGAGCTAACATAATTGCGATATCACTAAATGAAATTCTGCGAAGAAACTCGCTTAAAATCTATTTCATTTAAATTTTGCGACAAGAACTTCAAGCACAAAAAATTCTCATTTATTCTTGAATTTTTTCCAAGCTAATGAAAAAACACGAATTGGCATAAAATATTAAAATCGAAAATTGTTCTGGATATTTCATCTGCGGCCCAGTTCTAGGCGATTTGTACCAAGTCACAAGGTTAGTCCCTCAAGTATTAAACAAACACATGAATTAATCATAAACTGGGACTTCGTTGTATTTTATTAAAACAACATAATTCGAGCTTCTGTTGCTGTCAATGACATAGTTCTGCAATATTCTTTATTCAAAGACTCAAAATGATTAATGACCACCCTAAATAGCCGGAACATAACCGGAATTTTACAGACTCATGTTGGCTAAATCACCGAGCTTACCAGTTTCAAGTTTCAGTGTAAACCAGCATACGGCGTAAGCCGCTCAACCATTTTTTGGATTGTAACAGGATCATATGGTTCTGACGTAAGCAGCTGTCACATTAGAGAACCACGAGGGGCAAACTGCGGCCATATTAGATCTTAAAACTGGACGTTTCGACCACACAAATTCAGCTGTCATCATCAGCAGCGCAAGCAAGGCAGGACAAAAAAAGAACAGGTTACAGCTAAATTTATGTTGTCGAAACTTTGAGTTTTAAGATTTACTGCGGCATTATTTTTCTCATTAAGTTATCTTGTCCACACTCATTCTCATCTGCTACCGGCACATTTTTACGCGTTTATTGGCAGCAGCCGTACTAAAAATCTTTTTCTACAGAGTTTTGTTATTCCGTTTTTGCTTGTTTTGCGTTGTGCAGAGTATTAACGTGGATCTTTAAGTGAGATTTTTGTTTTATATAAAGTAGATTTTTGAGACACTTACCACAACTGACCGTGTGGTGTAATGGTCAACGACCTTGCTATCAGCGAGGAGGTCTCGGCCAGCCACCGCTGCGATGTTTCTTCGGAGCTGTGTTGCCCAGCCGCTGAGTCGCGATGATGGATCCCGCCAATCGTTACACGCTTCAGTGGAATATCGCGAGTATAATGAAGATTTGATTTTTAAAATACAGTAGGCCTTTAACAAAAATTGGAAACCAGTTCTGGTCTCAACTTATGAATTACAGAAGTTAATAGCCAGCAACAGTCACGTGACGAAACGAAAAATTAATCAGTCGCAAGAAATGTAGCTGACGTTCGAAAAATTGTTTACTACAGAACTTGGACCTCACTTTTGTCTGAAGATAATGTCCAGGGTGTACTCCATGTCCTGCTCGGATGCTGGGCCAATTCCCGTAACCAAGTAATAACTGTGTACTTTGGTCGGTTGGTCTTCTATAAGGTGAAATGATTTTTTAAAAAAATTCACTATAAAAACACAACAACAGCCTCAGCCTAACAATAAATTCACCACAAAAACAGCAAGAATGAAGGCCTGGCAGCTGGGCAGTTCATTCTAAACGCCACATCCCGTACCACAAGAAACACTTTAGTTTGTGTCCCGGACATTGCATCGACCCAGGGCGTCGTCTGTCCAGACGGAGGGAATTCATCGATACGAGGCTTGAACGCAATCTTGCGTTGCAATCTGCTATTTTGATTGAAACGCAACTTCAACAGCCCACCAAAATGTACTGTAGCCTACCAGTAATAGCCTTTTGATTTACTTTGGTTTCTTCATTTTCATCCTCCTGTCACGAGAAAGAGACGCAGGCGCTCTACAAAGGACGAATCCAGACTCACTAAGGAGTGGTCTTCGTTTCCGAGTTTTCCGCTTCCGTTTTGCTTCTGACTTCTTTAATTTGCTGCTTGTTAGATTCCACCAAGCAGGAATAATTGTCGCGAAGCATCTTATTCAAGAACGCAACAACGAGGCTTGGGTGGGAGTTGAACCATCAACCTTGTTTTCATGGCCTTGATAAAATCGACGCTCCGAACTAGTACCGACGCTGCCGGCTTACGAAACAGAAACATGGAACAGATCGCATCGGAAACGTTTGAAGTTCACTCACCGTCGAACCCCGGCCGTACTCGGTTGTCGTAATCGGCAGTGAGGTCATTCAGGGCTTGGGTGATGACTTGAGGGCAGACGGTGCAGTTCAGGGCAGGTGCGGTCTTCCCTTGATGACGGTTTGCTTTGCGAGGAGAGCTTGAAACAAATGTTTGACATTGTTATTAACAAAGCAGCAATTATAATGTATCTTGCAACCCCGTCCCCTTTTCAAAATGCCGTAAATAGCTTGAAAAAGTTGAAAACAAATCAATTAAAATTACAAATCGCTTAAAAATCTCTAGTTACCAATTTCTACGTCAACTCGAATCATTACGTGCTATTAACTCAAATCTCATTTAGAGGGCCGAAATTCGAGTCATGTATAAGTCATAAATATCGAGTTACGAGTAGAATCAAAAGCCATAAAATCTCACATCAAGTCATATATGACTCGAGTTGAATCCCAGGTACATTTCGTTACTCGAACCAAGCAAATTGAGCCAATCAACTGACTAAAATGCAAAAATAATTATCTTAAAGTTTCTGGTGATTCCAAGTCTCGTGGGGAGGGACTTCGACCTCAGTCCCGTGGGGGGGTTGTCAATCTCACTGATAAAATCCAAATGACCCCAGAAAAACTTGGGAAAAACTTAATTAAGTTTCAATCTCGAGAAATATCAATGAAACAGGATCAGCAGACGAAAAGAAATTAAATCGATTGATTTGTAGCACAGGAAGATTTCTACCGAACATTTTTCAACTTTTCAACCAAGGTTTTTCAGGTTTTTCCAAACAAATACCGGTATACTGTTGTTTTTTTTTTGCCAGATTCAGAATGGGGTTGAAAGCCTCAAGCCCAGGTCCCTAAATTTTAGTTGCACAAAAAAAATCAAATCTTTATTATACTCGCGATTGCACACGGAAGCGTGTAACAAGCGGCGGGATCAATCTCCGCGGCTTAGCGCCCGAGGAACACAGCTCCGAAGAAACATCGCAGCGGTGGCGAGTCGTTTGCGACACTGTGCTAATTTAACCGACCCGGTAATGAAACCCCAAACCTCCTGCGCCGCAAGCGTGAGCTTAACAAGTGACCTGACCGGCTAGTCAGCCATACAACCACCGCTGCTACGAAATTGCTTGACATCGATGTTTCAATCGTTTGTTCTCCTGGTTAAACTCGTTCTAGCAGGCAAATTATTGCACTCAACAAAAAGCAAGATTTCAAAAGTTCAACCACAAAGTTTGGATACGACGTTGGACACCAAACCAATATACGTTTCTATCAACGGTACTTGTATCCTTTCGTGTGGAGATTAGAATTTAGCGGCATATTTATCCTTCTATCACTAGAAAGCAATCATAGCGCTATAAAGAGCTCGCTTAAATAAAATGAATACTGCAAATAAATAACTGAGGTAATTTCTAAATGCATTACTTGAGGAGTTGCCAGCCACCTGCCTAGCCGGCGCCAAGGGGGGCCTGCCCCCCCAATTAACAAGCTTACTTTTTCGAAGACAGCGACTTTTCAAACCAGCTTTTCGCAAACAGTTTTCACAAAAGTTGTTTTTCAAAAACTCTTTGTGAAAACAGCTTTTTTCAAAGCTATTTTGAAATGCTGTAGCCTACCACCAATCAATCATTACAGCGGCTTTTGTACTTAATTTCAAATTTTGGCCCCCCCTGATAAACGCTTAGCCCCCCCAAGTCGACTGCTCTGCCGGCCGATCTGCTACCAGTAAAATGGAGGAATTCCACTAAGTGCTTTTCCCAAACGCACAACTCGCTTAAATAACGTTATTGAACTTGCCGGCTTATTCTCCACACTTTGCCTTCAATGCTGAGCGTCAAGCAGGGAAGCTGTGAATACCAATTCGAAAGTCATTGGTTTGACCCGACTCAGATTCGAACCCGTGTTTACAACTCCAGAGGCAGACGCTCTGTCCACTCGGGAACCAGATCTGTTAATCACAACGAGCACAAAATATTCCGGTACTTACTTCGACTCGCTCGTTGATGACGCAAATTTCAAACTCGTTATGACGACATAAACAGCGCAAATCGCCCTGACCATCTTCATCATCGCAACTGCAATAATAATCTTGTCATCTGCGAACAATCGATGCTGTTTTGAAACACGAAAAAATTTTTGTTGCATCTCGCATGTTGCAGCAAGCTTGATTTTATTATTATGACGTCAGCAAACATCTGTTCGAGTAGTTCAAGTTTAACCTCTGCAGTATGACGTCACCAGGCCCGCCGAGAGGGGGGAGGGGCAGAAGGGGTCACTGTCCGGGGGCCCGGAGACACCGGGAAGCCCATGGATCAGAATTGTCAGGTTTAGAATGCAAAATTCATCAGCTCAAACTACGGCCTGCGGACGCGATGATGTTTTTTTTTGATTTCGGGCCGAAATTCGAACATCTGCGGACGCTATGACCTTATGTTGCTCATCACTAGATGTTGAGCCGAAATTTGAACATCTGTGGAGGCTATGACCCTTTTTTTGCTCATCACTTGATTTTGGGCCGAAATTCGAAAATCTGCGGACGCTCTGACCTTTTTTTGCTCATCACGTGATTTTGGGGCACCACTGACCAAAGGGCTCAAACGAAATTATTGCCCCGGGGCCCGAAATTTCTCTCGGCGCCCTTGGACGTCACAACTGTGACTTGCTTGTCTGAGAATCCCCTAAACCAGGGATGTCCAACCTTTTTATTGTACGGGCCGTATTGAGGACTAAAATAATGACTGGGCCGGAAAGCCACCAGTATAACAAAAAAAACGTCTAGTTTTTACTGAAATCATCGGTGAAGAGCAAAAAAAAGGTCTTCACTAGTTCAGAAGTTCTATTATCACTGAAAATATCGATGAAGCGCATAAAGAGGACTCTAAAAAGTTGTTTTTAATGAGTCGATAGTGGGTCGCGGGTCGCATCCACATATCAAGTGGGCCGCAGGTTGGACATTGATCCCTGCGCTAAACCTTGCTGCGACTTCAAGACAATGGCGGCAAAGAGTCGGCTCCTCACGACGCATCACCTTCGCAGAAAATGATAAAGCTAAGATTTAAAATGCAAATAGGTTCGAACCCTGATGGCGGAAAGTTTGCTGGCGAAACCGGGGGGTCAAGCCAAACCCCTAAATTTTTAGCTATGCAAATATTAATACATTTTTGCTCTTGGATACCTCCATAAGCCCCCAAAGATAAGTATAATAATTTGATTGCTAGTTCTCCCCTAAAGACTTCCCGAAGATAAAGTTAACAAAATCTCAGCTTAACATTACGTATAGGCCTACGTCAAACAACTACAACAATAGTTGCACCACATCGCGCATGACTTGTCCCGAGTATCTGGCCTTAGCAGACTCATTCTCAGCTGCAACCAGGCTTGAGTTGCTCTGGTTTCGATCTCAGAACCATAAGATCTGCGAAGGTTCGCTGACTGTAATGGTGAACCGTGAACTCTCATCGAACTGTCTCTCTGAAATTGCGAACTCTATTCTGAAAACCTGACTGAAAATGAGAAACGTGGCAGAAGTCCTTCGAAAAAAGCGACACAAAACCATTTTGAGCTGGCTGGCGCCTGGATTGTCGCGAATAATCGCTCCAAACTTTTCAGTTTTCAATTTCGCAGCGCTCCATCGTTGCGGTGGAGCGCTTGCATAACTATGAAACTAGTTTTCTCTTTTTCGGTCGATTTTCTGTCGCCGAAAAGCTCTCAGTTTTCAACTCAAGGTCAAAAGTAGATTTCAAGCAACTTGGAAAGGTTTTGCGAAAGAAAAGAAATTCCAAATTTTCAAACATGGTGAGATAGTTGGAATTTCATGAAGAGCTTCAATGACAGATACGTAAACTTTTTACAATAGTGAAGCTTTAGTAAATATCGATTACAAAACGATATAATTAGTTATCGTGAAAGGTGGTTACGTAAAATCGAAATCATTGCGAAAGTTTGACCTGCTGTTGACTGAAGTCTCATCTAGTCTAGTGAGCCAGGCCATCAAGTTAGCAAGGCCACCAGCAGCTTAGTACCGTAGTTTCGTAAAACTTTACAGTTCATTTTTGTATCGATTAGTGAGCAAATATTATTAATATAAACGACAGAAATTTGCCCCTTCATTGCAGTAAGTATGACCTGCTGTAGTGTTGTCAACACTATTGCGCTGAGCTGGAAGAAGCCAGCTGCACTTTTCTAGCTTAGAATCAGTTGCTTTTAGTCTAAACAAGGTTTGAAACGCGGGTTTGCAGCAGAGAAGCTGGGTTCAATCCCCAGCCCAGTCACAAAAACACCTTAAAAACTTAACGAGTTTTTATGGCTGGGGGAAATTTCTACACTTCACTTGGGCAGCTGTGGTGACGACTAGAAGCTGAATTGGGGAGATGGCCTCCAGAGCATCAGTGTGACAGATCAGAATATGACCGTCTGCGTAGCTAAGGATAAACACAGCGGCGTTGGTAGTAGTAGTTGTATCTTTTGTTTCTGCACCGTCAAAATAAATAAAACGCAAACAATATAGGATTTCAAATACAAACGGACACAGAAAAGGGAAGAAGCAACAAAACGAGCCACGTTGTAACATGTTAGCAAGAATGAAACTTGCAGATGAGGGAATTAGTAGGCATGGTCGCAACACCCGATTAAACTAAAATAAGGTAAAAATGAACAAAAAGCAAACATATGTCGGCGAGATATAAAAAGACACTGAAGAGACCACAGCTCCAACAGCGTTATGAATTGGTGCAATGGTAGCAGGCGCGGATTAAACAGTTTTTTTCGGGGGGGTCCAAAAAATTTAATATGTTGAACCTTTTTTAGGGACCTGAAGGAAAAAGTCTATGATTAAAGTACGTTATCTAGCAGTGGCGTACGCAGGATTTTTCAATGGAGGGAGTTTCAGTAACGTCTCATTGTGATCACGCAAGCATACCACAATTACAGTAGTTCAGAGGTATTAAAGTGCATCGGATTGTAATGTTTCTAATTTAAATTATTACGCTATTGCAGTTGAGCTTGATTAAGCTATATAATGCCATAACTAAGAAAACAACCAAGATATATTTCATTCACACTTTTGCTTGATGCTTTGCGCTTCATTTAAGGGGAGAAAAGGCAGGGATGAGAAAAGGTTTCACAAAAACTCATGTTGTTAAGCCGTGGTTAAAAATTTACTGAAAAAAGGTCAACCGACTAAAGTAGGCCAGATTTCGCAACGTCACAAACACGGTGTAGCCAGGGGGTAAAACAGTTAATTGCTTCCCTCCAAAAATTTTTTCAAGAACCAACATTGATGTAAACAATGCATATATACCTTAGTATACCCAACCTCCTGACAGCCACTGTTTCGACCTTTTTTTTTTTTTTTTTTTTAAAAAAAAATATGGAACGCTTCACGATTTTGCGTGTCATCCTTGCGCCAGGGGCCATGCTAATCTTCTCTGTATCGTTCCAATTTTAGTATATGTACTGCCGAAGCAAGTACTGTTTCGACCTTATTAGGTCTTATCAGGGGAGCTTAGAGTAGTCTGGGGTGTAGATCCTTCAAATCAAACTTAAGGAACTTCAGAAATTTTTTGTTTGTGGTACCACAAAACAAAAAACCTCCACCCCTGCCAAAGTGCTCAAATCGCATTAGCGATGAGCTTTGCACAATGCTACGACAGGGGGCCCCAGGTGAGAATGCTCAACCAAGCACGATGCAAGGGAGCGTATAAATATTTAATATGCATTCATTTTGAAGGGGGCAGTTTCTCCCATAACTATCTTGAAAAGTGAAGATAGTGAAGCATGCCCTCCCTACCGAAACATTTTAAAGCTAAAATGAATTGCGCGAAAGAAGAATCCCCCTGATCATGCGATTATGGTCAAAAACAGCGTCGATATCGTCTAAGCATTTTTCACCCAAAGGCGTATCACAGCGTCGATATGATCACATTCTTTTAAACACATAATCGGAATGTCTGCAAAACGAAGCACTCCAGCTCCTGAAACAGTTACGGTGCGTAAAAACAATTTTGCTTGCCCCTCCCCTCGTTCCGCCCCTGGGCCTCTTCAAATCTTTTGTTGGTCTGGTCTTCCTTGGCAGTATTTTTATTTATATTTAGCACTTACGGCAGGATTAATTTAGTTTTTTATATTTTAATAATTTTTCAACAAACCGACTGGTGATAGCGTAGTGTTAAAGATGTCGTTATCGACGCGGAAGATTTAGGGTTCAATTCCCAGGCCAGTTGAATCGGACGCATTATAGCCAACGGCTCGCCACTGCTGCAACGTTTCTTCGGACTTCGGAGCTGTGTTGCACAGGCGCTGTAAGCCGCGGGGTCGGGCCACGCCACTCGCTACCGCGCTTTGGTACTACAGCGAGAGTGAAACGAGTATAACGAAGATTTGATTCAATTTTATTAAAAAAATGTTTGTGCGCAGCCATAGTTACTGCTCATACATCGCACTTGAGGAAACTCCTACTTATTAAGTGCTTCACAGTAGCATCAATGACAAAAATGCCGTTCAAGCAAGACATATCAGAAAAGTTGGACTTCCGGTATTGTTGCATCGCATCGTGATGAAAGTTTCTCGAGATTAAACTACAAAGTTAAACAAAACAGAAGTACGTGATAGCAATTGCGGCAAGCTCTGCACGAAAAAAAGTTGGTTCGTTTTAAATATAAAAGGTTTATTTTTTCTGCAATCGTCAAGGGGGTGGTGGGTGTTGACTGTTGGTGTTGGCTATTGACAGCAAGTGTAGTCCACGTCAACGGTTCAATTTCATTAGTTTGTTTTTATATCTTGCACTAATTTTTGCCCGAAGAAGGGGTAACTGCCCTCTGTTGGTGAAAGCATGCTACTTAAAGAAAATAAGGTAGGATCAAGGGTGGAAACCTGGCTATTTGGCGTTAGGGTGTCAGTTTCGGTGTGTTGAAACTCAGATGTCAGGTTTCAGTTTTGGTTTGGTTTCACGGCTGTTGAAAAATAGGTTTCAGTTTCGGTTTCCGTTTTGCTTACGCTCAACTTCGGTTTCTGGGTTTCAGTTTCGGTTTAAGTTTTATTCAAAAAAGCTATTTTATTTTGAATACGGATTTTTTAAGTGCTCTATTTTTTAGCGTTTTTGTTATATAACGATGATAAGTGGCAGGTCAGATGGCCGAGTGAGGAGAGCAATTGCTTCAGAAGTTGTCAACTTGGGTATAATTCCGAGTCCGGTAAAACAAAAGACTCAAAAATTAGTATCCACAGCTTCTTTATTCGACGCTCAGCATTAAAAGAACTGTTCTGGCGATGATGGTGATGACGATTTTTAAAACCCAAAACCTTAGATAATTTTGAACTGGTTTTAGTTTCACTTTCGGTTTTGACGTTTCAAGAAAAAACGGTTTCGGTTTAAGTGTAGGTTTTCAAAAATTTGGCTGAGTAGGTGTCAGTTTCAGTTTGGGTTTCAAAATTTTTCATCAAAACCGGGTTTTCAGGTTTACTGTAGGTTTAGGTTTCCACCCTTGGGTAGGATCCTAATTGGCAGAAATAGGACTTGTCGGCTCTAAACACTCGGTTTATAGTATCGTATTGCAAGAAAGCTACTGAGCCGAACTGCAGTTCCTAGATTTCCAAAACACAATGGCATATCAGTAGGCTACTTCAATACCTTACACAGAGCCGGCGGCAGGGCAGTCGACTTGGGGGAAGGGGGAGCAAACGTCTATTAGGGGGAGCCAAAGTTTGAAATTAAGCACAACAGTCACTGTCTTCAAAAGAATAAGCTTGTTAATTGAGGGGCCAATTGGGGGGGCCAGGCCTCCCCTTAGCGCCGGTCTTGACCTTACAACTAAAACAAGCGAACTCTTTATCTGTATTATGCTTTTCCGCAACACTGATTCACCGAATAAGCAGTCCAAGCAACCTTTTCATCATGAATTTATTTCTGACTTTCATATGGAATATGATGTAGGCCTAACAAGTAACAATAGCAGCTCAGATGGCCGAGTGGTATGGAGCGTCTGTCTCTTGAGCTGTAGACTCGGGTTTGATTCCGAGTCGGGTCAAACCAATGACTTTAAAAATTGGTATTCACAGCTTCCCTGTTTGACGCTCAGCATTAAAGGGACAGTGTGGAGAACAAGCCGGCTAGTTTACTTGTTGTGCCGTTGGAAAAGGCACTTAGCGGGATTCCCCCATCTTGGTGTGGTAGACAGATGGCTGGCAACGCCTAAGCGAGCTCGTGTAGCGCATTGATCGCTTTCTCGTGATAGGAGGATAAATATACAACTAACTAGCAGTCTAGCCGTTAATAAGAAAGGACTTTGATCACAGAAAACGCTGCTACTCAAAAGATCTTCCTGAATCTTAGTTTAAAGCATTTCAGATTTTGACATTAATTATGACATTTGCTAACCAGTACAAATTTATAAAAATTTTTAAAACTTCGGGGGGGGCCGGGCCCCCTGGGTCCCCCCCCATAAATCCGCGCATGAATGGTAGGAACCATAACAGTGCACGGCATTTCGAGGTTACTCAATGTCGTCACAGAGCTGCTAGGGGGAATAGTGCCCCTTTTTGACCTTTGAATAATTTTTGGTGGACTATTACTAAGGGTGAAGACAAACAGGGCCCCTCATTGTCTGCTTCCGGCTCTGACCTCCTGCATTTTTTCTTTTTACGTCCCTGGGTGAGAAACGTACGATCTCGTCGTTCAGCCTTGACGTTTTTGGTTTTCCTGTGACATATAACGTTCTCGATGCTCTTCCTTTGTCTTTTGCCCCCTCCTTCCTCCCTTAACTTTTCCGACCATGTCCTCGGTCTTAGTAGCTCTCTGCACGATCAAATTTTGCGTTTTTATATAACAGCGTAACTGGCTGATTCAATGCAAAATCTCAAGTGCTTGCTGCATTGTCGAATGATGACGTCATTGAGCGCTCTGAAATATATAACGTGGCCAATAGCACCGGGGCACAGTCTCCGATGTCTCATCACCAAGGGCGAATGAAAGTGGAGTATTTCATTGTTTACATCCGGCCCCACACCCCATAAATTTTCCGCTGGCGACAACTCGTCCGCACGGTGGATTTTTTTAAACGTTCGTAATTTTCAGCCAATTTCTTGCTCAAGAACAGGTCTTTTCAAGGATAGAAACTCAAAAAGTTGCCCCCAATTTTTACTTGTAATTGCTTTGGGTATCCTGTATGTTTTTGCTGGGCATTACGTTTTTGTTAAGAAATACTTGACTGCCAGAGAATCGTTTATGTGATGATGATGTGTGGCTGATGGATAATTGAGGATGCTGTATGACTGGATAAGCGTGTGGTGGTGAGTGAGTTGGACTGCATGAAGCGCATTGAATGTTTATGTTGCTTGCTGTGCTTGGATTGTTTGAATTGTATTGTTTGTTTCTGTGTATTGACTTGTTAACTGTAAAAATCTTGTAAATAGTTGTACATATGTTTTGTGCGTTACTTTTGCTTTCTGTTTACGTTGCTTGTAATGTTTTTTTTCTGTACAGGTAATGCCACCATGCTGCTGTTGTTGCTATTGACATTCTTTGTTGTTGCATTCTTTCGGTACTGTAGCAGGGATGAATGTTGGTGGCAGTCACGGTCGCATGCAACAACGTACGCGTTCTTGTGGTATTTCCTTTTTTCGCATTCGTTTTTTACTAATTGCGGGAACAAAATGGCAATGAATGAATTTCTCACCAAGCATTCCTGATCATTCTCTGCAACCTTTTCAGAAATATTATGTTTAGCTGACAAAGTTTAATTGAAATAGAACAAATATGTTTTGTCCTGGAATGGATTTTATGTTTATTTTATTGCTGTTCAGGTAAGTGACGTTTTTTATTTTGCTTACATTTTTAGCGACCTTGCTACGCATTGCGGTAGCTGGAGAGGTATAGCACCCCTTTGCGGTAGCTGGAGAGGTATAGCACCCCTTTGCGGTAGCTGGAGAGGTATAGCACCCCTTTGCTAGAAGCTTTTTCTTGAGAGCATTCAAAAGATTCGCATAAAACACCGCAAACTGTGTATCTGTCGTACGCGGTTGGCTGGTGGGGTGGTGAAAGACACATCGGCGTACGAGTTTTGGGTTCGATTCCTTAACCAGTCAATTCGGACTCAGCGCCAACGGCTCGCCACCGCTGTCTGTTGCCCCGGCGCTGAGCCGCGTAGATGGGCCCCGCCACTCGTTACACGCTTCGACGTAACACCGCGAGTATGATGAAGATTTGATTTGATTTGAAAGTTGATTCAATTTGGATCCACTAATCGCTGATTGGACGAAATACTCCGCAAACCAAGCTTGTGGCAGGTGGAAAACTGAGAGAGGAATTCCAGCAAGCTAACGACTACGGTATCTCGGAAGAATGTTTGAAGCATACTTCACTTTTGGTGTCGTAAAAGAAAGAGAGCGGCATTCCCCTGTACCCCCTGGCTACGTCACTGCCGTAAAGCGAAGGCCGAATCCAGCCTTGCTCGGTGCCTCTTCAAAATTCTTTCCGCGTTGAGCCGGTCACGGTTCGATTACAGTCGGTCACAGCCGGTCACGGTTCGATTTCGGTTCGGACGTGAATTAAAAATCGCCGACGGTTTATTTGCGGCACCCAGATATGTTCAACGTATTTCGTGCGCAACAAAGAATCTTGGCTGGGAATCGAACCTGGTTTTTAGTTTCAGATTTTATTAACTTCCTTTTTAATTTTTAGAAGCAACATTTTCGTTGAAGGGGATGCCCCACACCGTGACCTTAAAAACGAACTTGATTTATTACTAGACAAAAAGAATTATGACATCAGATTACGTCCACAATACGGAGGTTTGCGTCATTGCTTCATATTCAATGTTGCCATTTGTGTTTTTTGAAGTTAAATAAATTAAATGAAAATTGGAATCAGCGAAAACAGCTACTTTCGGTTAAGTCATGGTTATATAAAATGGTTATATAAATAAAAAAAAAAAAAAAAAAAGGTTATACCAGTTGTTTATCTAATTGCTCGATTTTGTTATTGTTATGTGTTTGCGTTGTCTCTCACTGCGTATTCATGGACGTGACAGCGAAATGTTTTTCACTCTTGTTGCTACAAATAATTATTTCTCTGAAAAAAAGTGAAACCAAACACCAGTTTAGAAGTGTAACCATGACACACCAATCTAGCCATGTAATCATTCAATATATTTGGTTGTCTCTTTGCGATTTGATTGCTCTAAAATTCCCTCAAACCCCAGTCCCATTTTCTCAATAGTCGCTACCACTCCCCCTAGCGCTAAGCATTTTTCATTTAAGAAGTGGCTAAGATGCGGCCACGAAAAAATATAAGCTTTTCAAGTCCACTGAACTCTTCTTGTCTATTTGAATATGTAAAACTCGCTTGTCTTAAATTATTGGCTTCGATTTTGCGTCATAAATATTTAAAACAAACTAATCTCGGAACAAAAACGATTTGTATAAAACTGCATCAATTTTAATGAGGTTTTCACTTCAGTTTGCGGTGACGCAATCAGAAATCTTTTGTCACTTCGCTTTTGAGGCAAAACTCTTCTGCATTGGTTAATCTGTTGCCTTAATTTTTTCGGCCGGAAAGGAATACGCCCTACTATCAAAAAAAAAATTTCCATAAAAAACTCGCGCTTTAAGCTAGTAGGAATCGCTCTTCTTGAGAGACGACGCCACGAACTGACTGGCGGCCACCACAAACTTGATGTCACTACCAACTGGCGGCCACCACAAACTTGATGTCACTACCAACTGAGGACCATCACAAATTTGGTGTCACTACCAACTGAGGACCACCACAAACGCAACAAAGAAAACATATTGGTTTTCATCTTACTGTCGTCCAAAGAACGATGCTTCCTCTTTTCCAAGTCCCTCGTTTTGATGCTATTACCGACCTGGCATCGACAATTACACAAGCCATTATTTTTTGAACACTCAAAATGTTTTTTACCTTGCTTTCCATGAAAAGCGCAAGTTCTTGGCGGAAGTGATAGGCTTTTTTTCAAGCTACGTAATTGCAGCTTGGGTTTTTGTATGAGTGAAGTATGCATCATGGAAGTTAACCTAGCTGAGCATCGAACCCGCGAAATCTGTTTCGTAGCCCTACTCACCAATCACGCGGCAAATCCGTGTGCATAATGATGAGCTTAAAGTGCGCTGCTTGTGTCCAGTCAGCGTGTTTGACATCGCCACCCGCGTGGGAGGTCTGGGTTCGATTCTCGGCTCGCTCAAATCGGACACAGTGTCGCTAACGGCTCGTCATCGCTGCGACGTTTCTTCGGAGCTGTGTTGCCCAGACGCTAAGTCGCGGAGATGGATTCCGCCACTCGTTACACGCTTTGGCGTAATATCGCGAGTGTAACGAAGATTTGATTTTGATGCTTGGTTATTTTCACTAATCGAGAATTTGTTCCAAATTCGCCAAGCTTAGGTCTGTTTCTTTTAGCTGCGCCTGTCGACATTGAGATGAGCATTGAAGTGGCGAGCATTGATAAAGTATCTGAAGTTAATATGGTAAGTGCTGCTGGTATGTATGCTGAAAACCCTGGAACAGGATAGAAAAATATCGGCATAGCAGTGATACAATCTTTTTGTGTGTTCGTTATCGTCATTTTTGTTTTGAAAGTTATTTTTATTGGTTTGGAAACTAACCTTGTTTGAATCTTTCGCTGACCTCCCCTGGAACTCGCTTTCTCATCTCCGCAGCGCCCTCCCCAACTACTCAACACTCATCTATTTGCTTTCAAATTAATCCGCTCTGAGCCAAATCCTTCGACGGATGAACCTTTTTGACGTATGACGTCACAATCATCCTCAATCTATTATTACTTCTTATCGTTTGTTTCGATTGTCCCGTATGTAACCTCGTTTGTTTGAACTTGGACAACGGTTTCGATTCTATCATTGAGACCCAGGCTGTAGTAGGACTTTGAGGGCCCAGGGGTTGATTTATCGGGACCATACTTTTTAGCGGCCTGATTACGACGTCAGCAGCAACTTTTTTTCGACTGTTTACCGGAAGACCCGGGACTATGGGCTCTTAATCCGGCCAGAGCTGAGATGAAAAAAGTTTGTGGAAGCTAGAGGCGCAGCGTTGATATGATCACTGTGTTTGCAGTGATCTGGGTGATTTTTAAGCAATGTGCGTGAAATAATTCTGATGTGTTTGGGTGTTTTGACTTATTTGTTTGATCTTGTTTCTACACTTTTGCATTCTCTGTTTTGTGTATTGATTATTCACTTTATTTTCACCCACAACCAACAATGTTTAGGATTACACTTTGACGTTTTATTTTCAACAAACGTGGAGAGACACGAGGTTAGCGTTCAAAAATTATGGATTGAGGAACCGGAGTTTGACGCTCGACAACCGGGTCATAGATCAAATATGGGTGAGTGGTCCAGAACGCTAACTCGATTCATACGACTGCTTTGACCGGCACTTTAAGGAAGGTCGCCCTGTTTTTGGGCAATGGCTCTTGTTTTAACTGTGCGTTTATACAGTGCTGAGGTTTCAGTTGAATGCTACCATTGTTTGTATGTCTGCTGCACGTGCAGTTTGCCCGACACAGGAAACATTATGCAACGGCAGTGTAACAGTCCGGGCATTTATTTGGTCCACGTCTGTTCCAATTAACAATCCTGAACAGCCTTCCGAAAAATCCCGTAACGAGTTTCGAGTAGTTGTTTTACTTCTTTGCATTTTTTGATAATTTTCTTGAGAGCGATGTTTTCCCTGTTTGAGATTCATGAATGAGTTAAATGAATTTGTTTGTTTAAAAATCTCTCCTTTCATATGAGCTTTTCGTTTTGTTTGCAAGTCTTTAGTTCGACACCACGGCAAGTGGACTGGATCGTCCACTGTAAATTTATCTTTCTTTTGTGAGGAAACTACCGATGTTGCGCAACGAGCTCGACTATTACAAGTTTCCGGCCGCCTGTCTACTTCGCTGAGATGGGGGAATCTCGCTAAGTGTCTTTCCCAACGGCACAACAAGTAATCGTATGGCTTGTTCTGCACACTGTCCCTTCAATCCTGAACCTCAAGCAGGGAAGCAGTGAATACCAATAGTAAAGTCATTGGTTTGACCCGACTCGGAATTAAACCCAAATCTACAGCTTCAGAGGCGAACGCTCTCACCACCCGGCCATCTGAGCTGTGAGAAGCTGGCTTAAAAAACTTGAGCTACGAAATATTCCAGGTCCCAGACACTTACTTTGCGAACGATAAAAAATCTTACATTCATCAAATCACGCGGAGTAATCGGATGCTGCGGATTGTCACTAATGGAACCATCTTCTACGGTTTAAGGTAAAATCTTGCTGGTTGTAAAAGACTCCGATTTTCAACAAATGATTTGTTTCATATTATTAACAACGAGCGTGCTGGACTTCATGAGTTCGATTCCACGATCGGTCAAATTGCCGGTCCCGTTACTCGTAACACAATTAGAGTGTTGCTAAAATGACTTCAAATGATGCTGAGTCACATTTAGAACTGTTTAAGAGAAAATCTGATTTCAACTTCTTGTGCGGTTTGGCGAGATTTGGACTTCGGGTTCGATTCCTGATGGTTTCCTCCGAATTCTTGTAATCTGTTTCATTAATTTTTTTATTCGCTGATTGGTCGGATAGTTTCCACCTGCGCAATGCTGCCCCTGTATAAAAAAAGAAAAAGTTAAAACAACTTAAATCGATGTGGACAAAGCGCGAGTGAAGATAATGACATTGATTTTTGGATTTGCTTTGAAATTTATTGATTTATTTGAGTTTCTCTTGACCTCGTTGCATCGTGTTTGCTTCTATAATTGCACTTGAAAAACAGTAAGGAACCAACAATCTGCTGCAGGGAAATAATTGAACAAGTTTCGACATTCTACTAAGCTTTTATATTTGTTATTTGCTATATGATCATTGTTTGTCTTCTATTGAAACAACAATTTTTTCACAAAAATATAAGCTAGATGTTTGCCATGGCTTCTTGTTTTCCACTGCTTGTACCTGCAAAGTGCAACGAATTAAGACTATTTTATCTTAACCGGCCGATTGGCGTTGTGGGCCACCGCTATCGACGCGGCATGGTCGATTCCCAGGCCGGTCAAAATTAGACGCTGTGTCACCACCGCAGCGATGTTTCTTTGTGCAGCTCATCAGATGGCCGAGTGGTAAGTAAGAGCGTCTGCCTTTTGAGCTGTAGACAAGGGTTTGATTCCGAGTCGGGTCAAATTAATAACTTTAAAATTGGTATTCACAGCTTCTCTGCTTGACGCTCAGCATTAAAAAGGACAGTGTGGAGAACAAGCCGGCAAGTTTACTCGTTGTGCCGTTGGGAAAGGCACATGTCGGGGTTCCCCCATCTTGATGTGATAGACAGATGGCTGGTAACTCCTAAGCGAGCTCGTGTAGCGCTGGGATCGCTTTCTCGTGATAGGAGGATAAATATGCAACTAAATGCAAGAAAATACACGATAGGCCGCTGTGAAGGACCCGCCACTCGTTACGCGCTTTGTTGTAATACCACCAGTATAATGAAGATTTGATTTTCAGAATCACTACGGATCTGGCTTGTCGGATGAATCTCGCTCGTTATCCGCTGGACGAACAGAATTGTTGGCTGGAAATTGAAAGTTGTGAGTTTGATTTCTCGGTGTTTCACCAACTTCACAGTTTCGTGGTGTCGTAGGTTAAGCTGAAATGCTTGGGACGGTATTGCATGTGGACAGCGAAGCTCTACGTCGGAACACTAGGAAACTTTTCATTGATCGCGAGATTTTGATGAAGACGCTATGACGAGCTAGCTTTAGCGTAACCCGACTTGGAATTAAACTCGAGTTTTCCGCATCGGAAGTGGACGTTTTTATCCGCTCAGTTACAAGGCTGAATTGCTGTCTTGTTGCAAAGATGTAGTAAGTGCGACCCTGAGCTCGGCCACACTGCGTTGCATGATTGTAACATAATTTTTGACGCAGCTATGATATTGCTGAGATCTTTGTCAACTTTATTTAAAATCGAATCAAATCTTCATTATACTCGCGGCATTACGTCGAAGCGAGGTAACGAGTGGCGGGATCCATCTCCGCGGCTTATCGCCTGGACAGCACAGCTCCGAAAAAACATCGAAGCAGTGGCAAGCCGTTGGCGGCGCTGTATGCGATTGGACGGGCTTGAGATATGAACCCAAGGCCTCCCGCGCAGTTAACGGTATCTGTAACCGCTCCGTCAGCCTTGCAGCTGCCGCCTTGCTGCTTGGTTTGAAATTACGGCACGAAACATGTTTTCTTGATTTAATTCGCCATGAAATGTCTTCTCCCAGAGGAGGGCGGTGATTGCGTGATGATGAATGCGTAATATGCGCACAAAACAAATGAGGATGTTGCGCAAAGTTGACAAATAAGTGTTTTCATCTCGACCTGCTCGATGAAATTATGAAAATCTCGAAATGACTTTGTAATTTCCAAGTTATTACGACATTTTCATTAGTAAGCAAAATAATGTTATCTTTTTTAAGAATTTTCGAACGGTTTTAATTAGATTGAAACTTTTCGAAAATTCGTTATGTCCGAGCAGCTAATGAATAATTGAATTCTAGATTTAGTTAAGCCAGACTAAGGCTTTGTGAATCGAAATATTGCAAAATTAAGTTCAATTTTGGCGAATTTTTGATGAAATTATTTAAAGTTGATTAAATCGAAGAGAAAAGGACATGAACTTGTGCGAGGTTGTGATTCTGGGTTAGAATCTCGGTGCGGTTTGATATTCGCTGCCTATGGTTACCCAAGCTGGTTTTCCGTTTAATGACTATGTCTAACCGTCCATCCCAACCTGGTCCAACCGTCCATCCCAACCTGTGCTCGAAAAGCTACGACAAAACTTTTTTTACACAGAAACTGTACTTCGGCTGTTTGTTATCAGCTCCTGCGCTTCGCATTTCGACGAGAAAAACATGTATAAAGTACCTTTTTCAGGCTGTAATCTTGCAGAGCGAACCTTAATTAAAACCTCCTTTGATCAAAAACTGATGCAGAAGTTAGGATATGACGCAGTGGCAGTATAATCACCTCTCTAACTTGTTTCATGTGACAAGAAATGTGACTTGCATGTCGTGATCTCTTACAGACGCCTACCGGTTGGCGAAGGGGATAAAAACATCGCTATCGGTGATGGAGGTCTGGGGTTCAATACCCGGTCTGGTCAAATCGGATGCAGTGTCGCCAACAGCTCGCCACCGCTGCGACGTGTCTCCAGAGTTGTGTTGTTTAAACCGCAGAGATAAACCCCACCACTCGTTACACGCTTTGACGTAATACCGCGAGTATAATGAAGATTTCTCACAGACGGTTACACAACCGACGATATTCGATTCAACTTCATCGGAGGACCGAGGAACGCAGTGACGGGGATGCGCAACATCAAACTCGCCCAGTTTCAACTCATTGACTGGAAGTTGCTTTTAAAAAATGTTTCCTTTGCTACAGGTGCTGGTCGTTGCACGGTCTTCGTGTAAGTTTTTTGTGTGCAGGGCCGCGTTAGGAGAGGGACTAAAAGTTATAGCGTGGGGGCTCCAGTGGTACGAGACCCACGGAAAATCACGTCCTCAAAGAAATAACGACGAAGTCAGATCTGCAAAAAGATACGTAGCCTTTCGGAGAATTAGACTCGCCTCCCCTACCCTCAAAGTCCCGATGCGACACTGGCTGTGTGAGAGCTCTGTTTCAAGTCTTCAGTCAGGCTGGGCTGCCATGCCGGACCGACTGCCTGGCCCACTGCGCACTGGTTGCCGTTATAGCGCAAATGTTATTTTCATGCTTTTATCGCAGCTGGAACCTTCAGTTTTCTCTGAAATCTTAATTCTATTTTCAGGCAACTACGCTCGCGTCATGCTTGGTTTTACGTTGAAGCGGAACATCGGATATTTCTTCCTCCAAACTTATCTTCCCTGCTCCCTCATCACGATATTAAGCTGGGTTTCATTCTGGATTAATCACGAATCAACCGCTGCTAGGGTTGCACTTGGTGAGAATTGAGCTGATGAAGCATGTTGGCGATGTTGGTAAGACATCGCCATCGGTTCGAGAGGTCAGAAGTTTGATTCCCGGGCCCTTCCAATCGGACACACTGTCGCCATAATCTCGTCACCGCTGCGATGTTTCTTCGGAGCAGTGTTGTCCAGGCGCTAAGTCGCGGAGATGGACCCCGCCACTCGTTACACGCATCCGCGTAATGCCGCGATTATAATGAAGATTTAATTTTGGTGAGATTAGAGCCTGACGTCTGATATACTAGTCCGTGGTAGTTCTATGCTTCCATTGCAGTTTTTTTCTTTTCCTAATCCGCAAGAGTGGAAGACAACCAAGCAGCCGGTAAACTACTGCGCGAATAAAATGAGGGCAGCGAACAGCCGTCGGGATAGATGGTTGGTATTGTGTCGGGATAGATGGTTGGTATTGTGTCGGGATAGATGGTTGGTATTGGGACATGATAGCATAGCAATATGAACCGCCAATATAAAACATTACCCTACAACAGAAACCTGAGATAGCTAAATCTTGAACCATTTCCTGCTTGCAATTTTGAGCGAGATGATTCAAATTAATTTATGTTTTCGCTTTTCGTGGTCAAAATTTACGACTGCTTCATGAAAGGAAATTCGTCCTCGGTTTTGGGCAATGCGGCTTCGATGCCTTTGCGTCCGACTAAATCCAGTTAATCAATAATTTATCAGCTGAGAGAATATTATCGATTTACAAGATTATCAAAAAACTATTCCCAAACTTTTGCCTGGCAGCACTTCAAAGCGAAACTAAAAGAGTGGGTTCGATTCATTGACTAGGTTCATTCATTGACGACGACGACGACGAACACTTTATACATGTTCCCTTTCAGTCGGTGGCAAAAATCGTTCTTGAATCGAAAAACTCGTGATGTTTCTCTCCGAAGATGTTTTCGCAGATTTCGTACATTTGTTACGTTATAGTTGACGTGATTTTGACAAACTGTCTCGGCGATGTTGGTGATGCACAACTCTATCACGTCAAAAGAGTTGTCGCGACGGAGTTGTGAGTTCTTCCACCCTTCGAACCAGGGTTGCGAATTCACAAACAGTTTTAATCGAGATCAAGTTTACGAACAGTTTGGAAGTCGAGTTGAGCTCTTCATGTTCGATTTTCCAAGTTCAAATTCAGAAATTTTTATCGAATTCATGTTAAGTTCAAGCAACTTTTTCGAGTTTAGGATAAGTTCAACACTCGATCAACTTATTTCGAGAACGAGTTCGAGTTCTGGGGTTTTGCTTTTTGAGTTTCAAGTTCGCATCCCTGCTTCGAACCTATTGGCTCGGTGACCTTTTCATTGCGCAACTAATAAAGGTTTGCATTGAATGCAATTTAAGACCCCGACATTTATTCCTCGGGCCGTGCTGAAAGTCTCAAGATTTACCGCTGCGGGTGACTGTGGATCCAAGGATTTATTCCTGGGGGCCCTGCTGGTGCCCATGTAATTGCATTTTTGATGATTAAACTTGGCCCCTTTCTCTGCAGGGATCACCACCGTCCTCACGATCACAACCATCAGCACAAATGTCCGTGAATCACTGCCCAAGATCCCGGACATCAAAGCGCTGGACGTTTACTTGTTAGCTTGTTTTGTTTTTGTTTTTTTGGCATTGTTGGAATACACTCTTGTAAACAGCAGTTACTATGGAAACATCACGAAAATGAAAAAACGAAAACTGCACAAGAAGATAATCGACACGTTGGAGGTGGGAAATAAATTTGTTCTCAATCTTCGATAAGTATCTCTGATGAGAGTTAAATTTAACCTAAACAGCTGTGTGGGTAGTAAAAAGTTAATGCCATAGAGGTTGTTGATATAGGGGCCTCACGTGCGCACCCACTGAGATCTGAGAACGCCGAAAGCTTCCTGTTTTTTTAATTGACCGAATACTTCGATGCTTTTTGGCCGACAACTCACAAAGTGGCGGGGTCTATCTCGGCGACTTAGCGCCTGGGCAACGTCGCAGCAGTGGCGAATCGTTCGCAAGTTTATCCGATTTGACTAGATCGGGAATCGAACCTCCTTCATCGATCGCGATGTTACTATGTCAATCTACCGGTTCAAGTTGAACCTTTGTTTCAGCAAATTGAGAAAACTCGCTCGGCGGGCTACTCGGCCGAGTACAAAGAATCACGTGACATGGCCGTTGTCCTTGACGACCAGGATGACGAAATCTCTCATCTTCAAATAAAGCAACGTCATCATAGTAATAGTTACGTCAGAAACGGGAAGCGGTTGGATGCGATGACGATTGTGGCGAGACGAGATGTGAGTGTTGTGTCCACGATGCATCCAGGACTCGATTTAGTGCTTCGAGTTTTCCAGTCAGCATGTCAGAGAGACAAAAATGAAACCTGGGTGAGGATTAAACCCACGACCTTGCGACATTGGAGTTGTTGCGATTTCATACCTACCTTTTAACTTCATTTTTCGTATATTTGACCAGGAATTGAACCCGAGTATTCACAAGCAGATTGCGAGCATTGATTAAGTCATGCAACAGCCTATCTGTTTATTTTTTAGCGAATGGAAATGACGCAATCTGTGGGGCGAACCAATCAGAAGCAAGCGACGTCAATCGGCAAGAATCACGGCGGGATCATCTCGCGCGCGCGGGATTCGCTCACCTACGTCAGATTTCCGCGTGTTCGTGACGTGACAGTGATCGACAAGGTGGCGCGCGTCGCGTTTCCGTGCGCTTTCACTTTGTTCAACTGCTTCTACTGGACTTATTATTACTTTTTCTGAAACTATCGAATTTTTTCACTTGGGTCAGTAATGCAAAATGTTGGGGTACAAATAAGAGGGTCACATTCTCCTCCATAGCGAGTTGTATGAACTTGGAACTCGAACTCGCTGAACGTGGTCTTTTTGCCGAACTCGAAAACCCTGAACTCGAACAGCGTTGATTTGAGCTTATCCTAACCTTGCCGAAAATTGCTTGAACTTGGGATAAACTCAGTAAAAACCATTGGACTCGAATTTAAACTTGCAAAATTAAAAATGAAGAACTTGAACACGATTAAAAACATTTGCGAGTTTGCAGTTGTAATATGAAGCCTCCCCCCACGTTTTCGTGTGCTTTTAAATTTATTAACGTGATGGAGTCAACCCAACGCTCGACGTCACCATCTTCACAAGGGAAGCACCGCTAACCACGTCATCATCAGCAATGTGGCACAATCCACTACAAGAATAGAACTCGCGAAACTGCTTTACTCTGGAAGAAAAGTGCCAAAATCTTCAATTCGGTTGAGTCGTGTTGTGACAAAGTATTCTCATTAAAGGGGTTTCCCGGTGGCATATTTCGGAATGGTTGAATAGAAATTTTCCACTTTGCTCTTCGTCGATGTGATTGGCTAGAGCAGTTGCGCGAGTATGCTGCGAGTAATAAATTTTTTTATTTATTCTATTACCACCCTTCTACCCCATCCCGATACCACCACTCTACCCCATCCCGATACCACCCTTCTACCCCATCCCGATACCACCACTCTACCCCATCCCGATACCACCACTCTACCCCATCCCAAATGGCATGATAGAGAATTTCGCTTCTACCAAGTTTGTGTTCAATTTTTCTACTTATACTCATTTCGGTCGAGCCCTATCATTCTAGCGTTCTTCTCGCAAATGCTCTAGCCAATCAGAAGGCTGGAGAGCAAGTGGAAATTTTCTGCGCAACCATTCCAAAATATGAAACCGGGACAATTTAAAAATTTCGTTTTTTAACAAGAATTTTCATCAAATAAAATTGTTTGAATTAAATTGTTTATTCCCAAAATAAAGTTATTTTTTGCATAAACTTGCATTTTATGAATCCATTGACTTAAGCACGCAGGTGACAAATCCTACGTGACGGGTCTACTCTACGACTGGATCGCACTTGACGAATATACCGGCATTACCGGGTGGCTGCTGACTCGATGCAAGCTCACTTCGCAGTCTCGCTCAGCTATTGTTCAATATTCCGTTTTGTTTTGAAAACAACAAAGCTTAACATTCTGCAAGCCAGCAAACTAAAAAGCAAAAGAAATTTGCGAGAACCTTTAATGTGCTCACAAGCGTTGAACTTATAAATTTGCTACCAATAACTTCAATATTTTCAACAACCGTTCAATGAATTCGTTTGTAGATTATTTTAATGCTACAATAATTGCTTGACAAAACTGAGTTGGTGTACTCTTGTAGGTCTACGGGAATTATGGCACGAAATGAGGTTAAGGAGGAAAAATAAAGCCATAGTGGTTCTGCAAACTAGACGTTTCGACAACATAGATTCAGCTGTCATTATCAGCAGTGTAAGCATGGCAGTGCAAAGCTGAAAGTTTTACACTGCTGATGAGGACAGCTGGTTCTACAGTATGTTGTCAGAAAGTGTAGTTTTAAGAAATATTATGACCTTACTTTTCCTCCTCAACTTGGAAGAAAATTGCTCACAAATTATCAAACAAATTCTTCCTCCAAGACAAATTTTATCGGGTTCACAAGTTGAAGCAAGTTTTCACTTTCCTGGTGAGCAGCTTGTAGATATGCTGACGAGCGTTCCGTCCCGTGTTGATTGAATGGTCCTCATCAGCGTAAAACTAAGATGTTTGAAATTTGTCACTCAGAGATGTTTCGTAGAACACATTGTTACGTATTAAGCTGCGATATCAATCGCGACAGTTCTTAAAACACTGGCTAGTTTTTTTTTTTTTTTGAAACTGCTTTAAGTACACGCCAACCCTTAAGTTACATCAACTTTAGGTCCCTAACCCTGTCCCCAATCTCCCCCCACTAACTGCCTAAAGCCCCTAATTTTTTCGTTTTAAAGTTAATGCTGGTGACATTATACCACCGTGACACCAACGTCATGTAAAGAAACATACAATTATCGAAACCGTCCGGTGCTCTAGAAACTACCAAAAATCAATGCTCATATTATGACGTAATCAATCAGCTTACGTAACAGTCGATATAACACAATAAGATATTTTCACCGACTTACCGTGTTATCGAAATCGACATCGGCTTCAATGAGTGCTTTCGATATGAGCGCAGCATTTTGGAAATGTACGTTGTCATCAGCTGTACCATGGATAATTGAATAAGAAGCCTAAAAAGTTCAAACCTTCATTATACTTGCGGTATCACACCGAAGCGTGTAACGAGTGGCTGGTCCATCTTCGCAACTTAGCGTCTGAGCAACACAGCTCCGAGGAAACATGGCAGCGGTGGCGAGCCGTTGGTGACGCTGTATTCGATTTGATTGGCCCGGGAATCGAACCCCCGCACCGATAGCGATGTTTTTAATCACCACAAGGCGGATCCAAAACTTCTTTCAATTCCACGAGATTGCGGGGATTGTCTGTGTCATTAGGGCACGCAAGGCTAGCCTTGGATGGCACATCCTAGCTCTGACCACCGTAGGAGTCGATTTCATTTTTTTTTTTTGAAAAGGAATGGTGATATCACTCAGTGCATTGTCAATTTCTAAAAAGACATTTCAGTAATAGTCAAATCAAAGCAAAGGAGTCCAGAGTCCGTTTTTTGAAACTCCGAATCCGACCCTGCTCCAAACAAACAAACTCCGACTCCAGCCTGCTCGGCTCCGGTGAGATTCGGCTCATGGACACCTTCGAATCAAAAGTGACCCTGAGGGTAAGGGAATTAGCAAGAGGTTGCGAGCTCACGACCCTTTAGATATTCAATACTGTATTTGTTGACATGTTATCATCCGTCGGAATATAAGTAACCAAACTTGTTTTTGGCACCTGTTTAAAATTTTCTAATTTTGTGTTGAGCAGATTGCATTTTTCGTAGCCATCAGGATTATCATCAGGCATTGTCATGTAGCGCTCAGTGTGGATTGTATCTGTAACATAATGACGTCATAGTAGGTTGGTTCCCCTGACGCGGAATCGCGTCCTCTTCATTACCAGACCCAATCTTACCGTAGTAGAATCTGGATGCGAGCGGAGCCACCGCTAATCCACACTTGAAGACTCCGGATCCCTCAGCTAAAAACATTAAATATATTGCAAAAAATGCGATCACTGTAGTTGGTAAAACTTCATTCTACTCGCGATATTCCACCGAAGCGTGTAACGAGTGGTGGGATCCATCTCCGTGGCTTAGCGTTCGCGTAACGCAGCTCCGAAGAAACATCGCAGACGTGGCGAGCCGTTGGCGACCTGTGCCCGATTTGTCCAGCCCGGGAATCGAAAAGAAGACCTCTCGCGGCAAAATCCATTTCTTTAACACCTTACCCACCGATCCTATTCATTATTTCGATTTACGGTCGGTTAATTTTTTTTTCAACAAAAATTTGTCTCAGCGGCATGGCCAAGCGGTCCCGGGCGCAGGGGACAGATCCTACGTGATGGGTTTAATTCGCGGCTGGAGCCGATCGTATTTGACATACAGAACATACCAGGTGGCGGTTGTCTCAATAAAGAACGCAAGTTAATTTATTCACCGAAAACGCAGCAAAAAGACGATGTTGAGGTAAGTGATAGACACAGAAGATAGCAAGTGATAGCAACAGCAAGCTCACTTCGCAGTCTCCCTCAATTACTGTTGTATAATATAATTTGAAAATAACCTCAGTTATTATCGCGCACCGGTGCAAAACAAAGTTGTCGCGAAACAGCGGGCGAACAAAGAACTTCCACGATTCGTCACAATTATTTTCATTAATAAATCACTTTTAAATTTAAAAAAGAGACATAAAATACTCACAAATGGTGAAACTGGTTGTGTAGCCCCCGTAACTCCAGCCCCAAACTGCAAGTCTGGTTTCATCCACCCAAGACATTTGAGCAAAATGTCGGCCCACCTCTGTAGTGTCCAACTTCTCCAGTTGTCCTGCGCATGAAGACACAATTAATCGACTTTTTAAAATTTAACTTTTTAAATTTGAATTTTTAAATTTTAAATTTGAATTTTTTTTAAATTTTAAATTTTTAAAATTTGACTTTTCAAAAATTTAACTTTTTAAAATGATTCTGCAGATTGGAAGAAGAAAATTGACGCGATGTTGGAGTGAACAAATGCTCGGTTTTTGAAATATTTTTCAGTTTTTTACCAGAACTTCAAACTTGAACTTCAACTCAGTCGTTTTTGCTCAGCTTGAATTTAAACTCGGTCCCTCAAAAAAAGTGGATTTGCTTGAACTTAGCCTAAAGCCGATAAAAACTACTTGACCTTAGCGTAAACTTAGTAAAAACTAAAAACTATACTGAACTCAAACTTTGAACTTGCAATGCTAATAGTGAAGAAGTTGAACTTGAACTCGACCAGCAAATTTTCAATGAACTCAAACTTGAATTTAATTAAAGATACTTGGGAGATTGCAGCTCTGTTTTTTACCAAGAAAACTTTTTCTTGTTTGACCAAAATCATGAAGCCACAAGCCAGCTTGGCGAACACAGATATTTTGCAAATTTGATTTTTCAGAAACTGATGGTTTAAAAAATGATATGACTTACCAATTTTCTTATATAACATGTGCGCGATGCCGTCGCCTCTGTATCCACTGCCGCGACCGTCAAGGCTCACTACTATGACGTCATATTGACTGACCATGTGAATGGGGGCCCAACTGCGAGTCCATCTAAATATCAGTAAGCACGGATATTGAATCAGGAAACTTCGGTTCAAATCTTCGCTTGGCTGGATTTTAAAATATGGCAATGATATCTCAATAGATCTTCCAGGTATTTCCTAGCTAGAAGACCAGCCTCAGATAAAATTTAATAAAAGCGTAAAAAATCCAATCAAAGATAAAATCGAGTTCGACCTTATAGGTAATCGTCAGTCATGTAAAAAATATTGAAAGTCAATAACTGAATGCACTGCTATAGAGCAATGCAATAGCCAACACTCACAACTGAGAACTGAATACACTGCATCGGTCACAGCGTATCATTCAATTTGGTAAAAAGTAAAATAGTTGCAGCAAAAAGCAATGATAGCTCCACGTTGTATTTCTAGACTAGAATAGATTTATGCCGAACAGGATAAACTTTTCCGTTTCTAAGTCAATCGACACCATCATTGAGCAGTGGTGACGATCTGTATTAAACAAGGCTGTAGTTCGAGAAATGATGTTGATACTAAACCTGAAAAGTCACTTTTGAAAAGAAGAGTTATAGATCGTACCCAGAAAAAAAATCCATTTCAGTTTAGCTCATTTTCTTTAGTAAGACACAGACTTGACTGGCATTAACTTAAAGCTGCTACGTTACTGCAATTAGTGCTTCGACCTTTCAAGTCTCTTCAGTGCGGTTAGACTACCTGACTGACACTCACAGCGTTTTAAGAAGCGGGGAAAGTATTTTCTGTTTATGGTTCAAAACTGGGAATATCGCGCTGTAACTGCAGACAATACTTCCTGCTTTTTAAAGCGCTGGATGTGTCAACAAGCAAACTGCATTGATGAGAATTTATATGCTGTGGCAATTGGTCACGAAGAAAAAGTTGATACTGAATGGCTGATGAGAGCTAGTGGGCCGAAACAGCGGTATCTTGTTCTATGAATTAATTCCGCTCCAACCTGTCTTGTACTTTTTGAAACCCAGGTCCGCCGTAAACTTCGATCAACAGCGGATATTTTTTGTTTGGATCAAAATCCATTGGTTTATGAACTTGATACAAGATCTTGACGCCGCTCGTGCTTTCAATTTCGTCATACTCTTTGATTGGCCATTTCACCTGAATAACAATGTCTATAAAATTTAATAAAGGCGGGACGAAAATTGCGGAGTGAATCTTAAAACTGAACGCTTTGACAACAGAGATTCAGCAGTCATCGTCATCAATGTGTGCAAAGCAGTCAAAACAAAAAAATCAAATTCTCATATACGAGTAGCTTTACACGCCAAAGGGTGTAACAAGTGGCGAGCTCCACCTCCGCGCTTTTAGCGTCTAAACAACAAAGCTCCGAAGAAACGTCGCTGCTGCGGTGGCGAGCCGTTGGAAGCTCTGCGTCCAATTTGATCAGCGTGGGAATCGAAACAAGATCTTCCGTGGCGATTACGATATTTGTAACTACTGCATCAAGCAGGGCATTGCAAAACTGAAAGAGTTAGGGTTACCTTATTTTGCATCACGAAGAACTTACAGATGCTTTATTTGCGATTAAATTATCGTTATTTTCCACGACTTCGGGCGCTCCATAATTTCCTTCGCTGTCCAGGGTATGCAAGGTGGACTTGGGCACATCTGGTCCACCGCAGTTGATGACCAGATACTTACGAGAAGGACTAAAGTTAGGGGAAATCCACTGGCACCTAGTCAGAGAAAATCATCTGCTTTAAAAGGTTAAAAAAAGTTCTGAAAAATCAAATCCAATTTTCATTCCACACTCGGTGCTACGCAGAAGCGTGTAACGAGCGGCGGGATCCATCTCAGCGGCTTAGCGCCTGGACAACACAGCTCCGAAGAACATCGCAGCGGTGGCGAGCCGATGGCGACACTGTGTCCGATTTGACCCGCCTGGGAATCGAACCCAGCCAACAGCGATGTCGTTTTCACTGCAGCAAAACAGTTACCTCTCAGTATCGAGTGCACACGTCACACATGTCCAATCCATTGCGTTGACCACTGACGTCATAGCCCCTTCGACCGAAATTCTGAAACAAATCATATCTTTGCAACTGCGCGTTTGATGTTCGATACTCGGTAAAGTCGCCCGATTGTTTGGAAACAGCGTTAATATCTTCGTTGTTATAAAAACGACTTTTTGTGCAAATCTACAGAACTTAGTATTATACGTCAAAGCGTGTTCGATACATGGTTAGTTTGTTGGTTCTGCCTCGACAAGACACCTCCGGTCCCAGAGAGGAAATATGAGTCAACAGCCTTGGTCGATTTCACGACGACCCAGATATCCGGTCCACATGCCCAGTGGGCCAAAAACAGGAATACGAAAAATCGATTGCGATATTCTTACACTTTTTATTTATCGAATGCATTGGAGCCTTTACTTTCTTGAATGAGTATCAAACATGGCCTTGACTTAATTCGATATTCCATATTCTATTCTTTTCGCTAAGGTTACTTCTCACTTTAGTGAATTTAAAATTATCATCGATATGTCATTACCTTCTATAAATTTTGCTGATAATATTTTTTTGGGCCAAAAATCCCAACTAGAAATAAAAAACAGATTTGCAACAGCAAAGTTGCTTTGCATCTATGATCGCACACAGTGCCCGCTGTTTGTTTGTGCTGTAAGTTACCCATGACGGTGAGCACATGGCACAAAATGCTTGGGGCATGCAGCTAAGTGCTCAGTATAATATCGAATATCGATCACAAAATTCCTTACTTTTTCAAACTACCATCGAAATCGAATATTTCTTTACTTTTTTTAGTATCGATTTGCAACTCTGGCCAAAAAGCCACGGGGTTGCTGCTTCGCAAATGAATTTCAGGCGAAAAAATTGAAAAAGTAATGATGACATCAAAACTTAATTATGATTCAGCAAGTCCGTGGGATTTTGATTCACTTCAAGCGGGCAAGTGGACAGGGACAGGGTGATGGTCAAGTGACAAGAGTCCAATATCATCATCTTCTGAAGAAATAAAATTCAAAAAAATTTTCAAACATCGAAGCTACCGAAACAGATGCCTTTGCCTTGGTTCTGGATGAGCGGCTACGAAATACAACCAATCAAAATCCGGATCGTAAGCATAGAGTGACGTCACAACGCTAGTTCCAGTGGTAAGAAATGTCGATGAAGATGATCCTTGCTGGAAAACAATCGCTTGTATGACGTCACTGTTTGTGCTGGGTTATGCGCAGACACCAAAACCTCAAAGCAATCACAAAATTATCTGATGTCATTGTGACGTAAGGTGCGAGTGATTGTGCAGTCACAGTAGAGGCCGATTGTCGCACATCATCGCTGACAATCGGGAGGGAATCGAGGAAAGAATCAGAAAAAAAATTTCCAATTTGAAAAGTTTTCAACTTTTTCGGATTCTCTCCGATAGCCGCCGTTTAGCGTCAACTGTTTTCTTATTCCGTTCCGATTTCCTCCGATTGTCAGCGATTGCTGAGGTGAGGCACTCGGCAATAATCGGCTTGTAGTGCAACCATAGCATAAATAACTACGTAATCCAACGCTTGCCTCAGTTATCTCAATGTAAGCGATCTGCCAGTATCCTTCGTTATTTGAAAATATGGTGAAGTAAGATAGAGATCCGTTGTTTAGCATCAGGGGTCGGAATGTGGTTCCCCCGTTTCCAATCCAACCGGTCAAACTTTCTTCAACTCCCGCCTAAAAACACGTTTCTTATGTGAATTGATTGGCACTCCTCAGGATGGAATTTAATTTTATTGAAACAAGTTGAGGCAACTTTTGGGGAAGTTCGAGATGTTGCCCCTTTCAAAACTTCTAAAGTATTTCTGTTTAAATGTTTGAGCAATAATAATTTAGAGTTTTATATTATCAACCCCTGCTACCGCCGGACCAAGTTGCTAGCGATTACTTCAAATAACACAAAGTTGATTCACGCTTAACAATCACTCTCAACCACCAAGTAAACCCGCATTTACAGCACTTCAACCACCGAGTAAACCCGCACTCACTTAACCACCAAGCAAACCCGCATTTACCTCAACCACCGAGCAAACCCGCACTTACCTCAACCACCGAGTAAACCCGCACTTACCTCAACCACCGAGTAAACCCGCACCTACCTCAACCACCAAGTAAGCCCGCACTTACTTCAACCACCGAGTAAACCCGCACCTATCTTAACCTACGGGTAAACCCGCACCTACCTCAACCACCGAGCACTCCCATTGTGTGGAAAAGTGGCACAATTGAGGAGCAGCGATGTTAGAGATTCGATTCATCCAATGAACTTGGAAAGCTCTTCCGTCATCATTCCAGTAAAGCGCGCAGAACAAGTGATCACTGGAAGAATTTCAATCTCAATCATTTATTCATTTCCACTTTTTCGAAAAAATCTTATCTTCATTATACTCGCGGTATTACGACGAAGCGTGGAACGAGTGACGGGATCGATCTCCGCGGATTAGCGCCTGGACAACACAGTTCCGAGAAAACGTCGCTGCGGAGGCAGCTCTACGCCCTATTTGACCGTCCTGGAATCGAACCCACACCTCCCGGATCAATAGCGATCTCATTACTATTGTATTAACCGACCGGTTTTTCATTTTTTCCAACTTCTAATTGGAAAAAGTAGAAGCGCTGTACGCAAATGGAGCAACAAGCTTCGGCAGTAATCTGCTGTAACGAGCAGAGTCGGACAATGAGAGGCACGAGGTTATTCTGATTCCACGCTTGTCGCTAGTGATCAGATTCATCTCTGGATAAATAAAGTTCTTCATGGTCTATTTCCTAAAAACGTTCTTTAGTAATCGCATCGAGTTTTTCCGTAATCGTGTCGAGTTCTTCCGCAATCGTGTCCAGTTCTTTAGTGATCGTATCGAGTTCTTTAGTAATCGTTTCGAGTTCTTCCGTAATCGTGTCGAGTTCTTCAGTAATCGTGTCGAGTTCTTTAGTAATCGTTTCGAGTTCTTCCGTAATCGTGTCGAGTTCTTATGTAATCGTGTCGAGTTCTTCCGTAATCGTGTCGAGTTCTTTAGTAATCGTGTCGAGTTCTTCCGTAATCGTGTCGAGTTCTTCCGTAATCGTGTCGAGTTCTTCCGTAATCGTGTCGAGTTCTTCCGTAATCGTGTCGAGTTCTTCCGTAATCGTGTCGAGTTCTTCCGCAATCGTGTCGAGTTCTTCCGCAATCGTGTCGAGTTCTTCCGTAACCGTGTCGAGTTCTTCCGTAATCGTGTCGAGTTCTTCAGTAATCGTGTCGAGTTCTTCCGTAATCGTGTCGAGTTCTTCAGTAATCGTGTCGAGTTCTTCCGTAATCGTGTCGAGTTCTTCCGTAATCGTGTCGAATTCTTCAGTAATCGTGTCAAGCCTTTTGTTCGTGTCGAGCTCCTTGGGCCTCAACCTGCAAAGCCTATTGGCAAATCCGACTTGATAATGAGACAAACCTTCCAACGAAGCCGGTTGGAGCGACAATAGTCGTGGTTTCAGCCGAATTTCTTGTGGTGTCAAAAACCTTCAACGTCACTTTCGGGTTTGGGGTTCCGGCTTTTGGGTAAGCAACTATCACCTGGAAAAGCAAATCGTCATAGTCGAATCGATTCACTGATGAGTACCGAAGCTTCGAAACCTCATCTTTGACATTCACGCTACATCTAATTTCATCATCAGGGTAACACGTCATAGAGCTTACCGTCTCGGGATATTTCGTGCTTCCGTAATTTGTAAACTCGATTCGATCAACTTGAGTGTCGTCGGTGACCAGATAAGCGATGAATCGCGCGTCCGGCGACCAAAAAATGTTGTTTGTTGAAGAAACCATTTCCTCTGAAAAACATGATTCAACTGACCCAATCATTTTGGATTAAATGACGTAACTTTGACGAAAAAGTCATTATTTGATGCTGAATTGCAAACTTATATTTTCTTGATTCTTTTAATCAAAACTTTTATAAAATAAAATGACGGCTGGCCTTGTTGTTATAAAGGCATCGCTATCTGGCACGGGAAGCTTGGGGTTTGATTCCTTGGTCAGTCAAATCGGTCACGTCGTCGCCAAATGCTCGCCACCGCTGCGATGTTTCTTCCGATCTGTGTTGCCCAGGCCAGTGGCGTAGCCACGGGGGGTTGGGGGCTACAACCCCCTCCATTGAGCCTCAAATGACGTCATACATATTTCATTTTCTGATATTTATTTCGAAGTGCTCGATACTTTGTCACTAATAATCTGGTTTTGTAATTGTCATAATAACAAGAATTACGTAGTGTTGTTTCCTGAATCTTGTTCTTTTCCGTTATGCTTAATGAAGCGATGATGCAATTTTATTAGCAAGGCAGTGCCGCCCCTGTACATGCAATTGCCCTCGGCCCCTCAGACCTTCCGTAGAAAAAAGGCTAAACGATCTCAAGCAAAAATGATCTACGTACTGTAGCTCAAAAAAGAACTAAACCGCTCACATTTGAATATTGTTTTACCAGTTTCACTGAAAGCATTCCTTGGACTTTCTTACAACAATCGTGTCTTAACTGCCTTCGGTATTTTTAGCTTAAAGCATCTCTTTTAAATTTGAGGCCATCTTTTGATATTATACAAGCAGGGGAGGATGTGGGGTATGTTGCGTATGCATCCCCCTACCATCCATTTTCAACAATGTTTTGGATGAACAAAATTTTTCCATAATTTCGAGCCTTGGTTGCCTTAAAGCACGCATAATCGAAATTATGCGAACAAAATGCATCATTGCTGAAGCACTCAAAGTTAGGGGCCAAAAATATGACCAACTTTCTTTAAAAATTGTTCAAACAGCACTAGAATGGCCATCGCAGTATGCAAATTTTTAAAATTTTTCCGGGGTAGCATGCCCCCGGACCCCCTAGGGTCGTGTTTGGTACTTTAGAGTTGCTTAAAATTAGATCTACCGAAATAATCTACATTTGAAATAGTGACGAATATTGGCGCTCCCTTCCTGAAAAAATTCTGAATACGCCCTTGACATGAAACATTTTCAAAAGGCTTATTTACGCCCGTTTCCGGGTCTAAACGCCTTTGCGTTTAGTTAACATTCAAGCTAATTCAAAATTGCGTCTCCCCCACCAAAACTTTCTGGATCCGCTTCTGTATACAACGTATGGTCAAATGTGACGTCATTCTCAACCTCCCCATTATAAAATCCTAGCTACACTAGTGGCCTAGGCGCTAAGCCTCGGAGGTGGGTCCCGCCACTCGTTACACGCTTCGGTGTAATACACTGTGAGAATAATGAAGATTTGGTTTAAGTTCTATCAAACAGTGATTGAATTTTTGTGATATTGTTCTAGAAGTTTCTGCGATTCCCACCTTCATAAACCCAGTCTGGAACTCCATTGAAAATGGTGTTTTTGCCTCCATTGTCTTCTAGAGTAACTATTGTGGATGAATCGGACACGTTTGATTGGTAGAACAAGTTGTTTTCCACCACCCAAACCAGTCCATGACCAACAGGGGACCACTTTATATATTGGATATCAGAACGTCCCGATTCCCAAACTAGAGATAGCCTGTAATGTTCCAAAAGTTAAGAAACCATATCAAAAAAATCAAATCTGCATTACACTCGAAGAACGCCTGGACAACACAGTTCCAAAGAAACATCGCAACGCTGGTGAGGCGATACTTCGTCAAATTGACCAGGCTGCGAATGGAACCCAGAACCTCCTACGTCGAGCGATGTCTTTAACCACTGCTCCGACCAGCGGCTTGTGAAACTTTGTGGCTGATAAAATATTCAATGGCAACACTTTTTTTGATTTTTTGCTGCGTCAACCACTTTCTCTTTGGCGCAAGATCAAGCCGGTCCCCACAGCGTTTAGCTTGGGGGTCATCCTCTAGAAAAAGGTCATCCTTAAAGCCATGCGCTCAACGAACACAACAACTTTGGGGAAAAAAGGCATAGGGGGCATTGCTCTCCATGGTGACGGCCTTGCGCAGGATGAAGCAACAATGAGCGATTACGTTGCGACGTCATAAATCGCGTATGAAGCGTTGTAAGAGTGGCGCCATTGTTTCGTGTAGTTTGTTCGAATCCAGAAGTACAACTTGTCCTCCGAAACACTCCATCCATTCCCCCCGGTTTGCTCCTGCGTCATAAAGAAATTATTTACGACTTTGTAAAATTTGTTACAAACCAAGTTAAACCGAAAACGTAACAATGGGCGAAAATGGCTTAATGAGGAAATATAAATCACAGTGATTCTTGAATTGGACGTTTCGACAACATAGATTTGGCTGTCATCATCAGTTGCAGTGTAAAACTTTTAGTATTGTACTGCCATGCTTACACTGCTGATGATGACAGCTGAATCTATGTTGTCGAAACGTCCAGTTTTATGAATTACTGCGGCTTAATTCTTCGTGCTTAAGTTAAACAAGTCTTTTAACAAAATTATTATCATTCCTTGAACATTGGCACACTGAGTGAACGTTTCTTGTTAGGTTAGGATCAAGTTGGAACATTGGAACACTGAGTGAACGTTTCTTGTTAGGTTAGGGTCAAGTTAGAACATTAGGTCTTGCAATCTTTGACTGGGTATCTCCCGCAACTGAAACTAGCGAGTAATTCAAAACTACGGTTGATCAAATCTGAGAATTTTATGATAATTTTTATTTCTGATGAGATATAACATCCAGAAACAGTCCGAAACTCACGTAAAAGTCGTTTGGCACTAGAACTGTAGATTGGTCGTCAGGGTGGTCCAGGTCCGCAATTTGAATTCCTTTTTCGTCCCGATATATGTAGGACGTGTTCGACACCCAGTTGGGACTAAACGTGCTGTACCTGGGTTGAAATAAATTTGCTTGGATTAGTTCGTTTGAAAAGTCTTTCTACGTCTTCACTCAGATCACGATTTGCCGTGACATCGCCGATAAATTTAGTGGCTTGGTTAGGAGGCACCAAAGGGACTTCCCCTCTTTGTTGACGTATGAAAACCTTTTTGCACGAAAACAGGGCCTCTTATTGTCTAAATCCAGCCCTCGTAAGCTCCTAACTGTTTCGCTGGCTACTCCTCCCCCGCTCCTCCTCCTCCTCTTCCCGCTTAAATTCATTAGACTTTTTATCTCGGTAAAAGTTATTTGGCAATTATAGTTTTCTATGGCTTTGTGCTGTAAAAAATTTTAGATCTTGATAATTTTAGATTTACCATACCGCTCGATAACAATCTAGACCAGCGGTTTTCGACCTTTCTGGTGGGCCGGAACCCCAATGAGACATTTCAGAGGCTCAAGGAACCCCTGTGAATTCACTTGAACCCAGCTGTAATTTGTAAATTTGCAGAGTCCCTTGGCTGTACTGGCGGAAACCTGGTTCAAAACCTAGATGATTGAAACATTTCTCACGAGAAATTGGAACTCCAGAGATCATCAAATGAGAATGCAGGAAGATTTTCTCCGTCGCGGGCTTCAGGAATGTGAGATTCTAAAAAATTAATCTTGTCGTTTCATCAGGTCAATATGCCTGCGGGAAGAACCGCATGCAAAAATTAGAAAGTGAGAGAGAGACCAGTGCCGAGATTTAAATATTTTGCCAGTCAATTCTTTTGCAAAAGTTTTATTTTCAGCCGGTTCGCTTTCAACTTTCAACCAATGGTTCAAGCCAGTGCCGAAACTAGCGCCCCCCGAACCCCCCAACCGGGGGGGGCCTCGCACAAAAAGGGGGCCCCGTAAATAGTCAGTACGTAGTACTATTTACTCAACGTATGATAAAGGTGCCTTAAATAGGCCTATTCTAAGATTCAATATATTTTTTGTCTTAACTCACGCGATGTGGGGCCCCCATACCATATTTATACTTTTGACCATAGGGGGCCCCTGCAAAATTTTCAAAAAATAGCAGTCGCAAAACTAGCAAACAAACGTTTAGTAGCATACCAAGGGCCCCTCATCCTCAAGTGAAAGGCGCAAAAATAAGCCTTAAAAACGTTTTTTCTTCGCATAGATAGCGAAATGTTAGAGTAGGGTTTGCTTGCAGCATTATTTTAGTGGGTTTGGAAGGGACCTAGTTAAACAGACTACTAAACCTTGTTAAAACTGAGGAATTTTGAAGGCTCAAAACGCACAAAAAGCCTCCAAAATAAGGTCAAATTCAGCAAAATTTTCTGGGGGGGCATGTCCCCAGACCCCCTAGCTTGGCATCGTTTCTTCTGGGCTCGCTCTTTTGTATCATCATCCAAGAAAAAATATTTTAGGGGGCCCCGAAAGATGATTTTGGGGGGGGCCCCGCATTGCCTAGTTTCGGCCCTGGTTCAAGCAGCACTGCTGGTCGGTTCGCTGATTTAATCAAATTTTGTGAAACAGTTCTATACATCCGGTGTGGGCCGAATGAATCCCCACTGAGCTAAAGGCATTGATAATGGCGATATGCAGCGGCACAAAAAGGAAGGAAGAATCCACGACGGATGTGGGGAATCTTTTGTTTCAAAAACAAGTCTTTTCATTTTTAAGTTTAATGATTCAACACACTCACTTTTCATTCGAGTCATTTCTCTACTTTTGAAGTAAAATATTGTCAGAACCATGAGGAATGCTGTGACCAGAGCGAGCTGGACCCTTGCTTTCATCATTTTCAACTTGAGCTTTTACAAAATAAAACCTGAACTACTGTAAAATGAATAGCCGTAGCCCGCAAATAACTGAGCTTGTCTTCAAATCATTGAATTAATAATTAATTCAACAGTAATTGAGGGAGACTGCGAAGTGAGCTGGCACTCTTTGGTCAGCAGCTACCCGATATAATAAATTAATACACTTTTATGTCAAATGCGATCCAGCCGTGAATCGAACCCGTCACGTAGGGTTTGTAAACTGCAAGTAGGCTACTGGAGTTAGACCATGAGGCTGAGGAATAGAATCTATCTCTGAGAGTTTCCCACTATATTGATCTGCGCTTCTTTAATTTTGTCTCCAGGCCTTTTTTTCACCTCCGGGAGAAAATTGCATGCAATACCTGGGACCAGTCATTGCAAGCCATTTGAATAAAAGTATCTACCACTAACTGTTGTACAGTAACTGTACTGTGCGTAGTCTCGCTGGGAAGCGCAAATACTTTTTGCAAACAAAGTTTTTCATATAAATCTACTCATTTTCATCTTTTTCGTTAAATGGTTTTGCTGATTTTCCTTCATCTGCAGAGCGAGATTGCATGACAACAATGAATTATAAGCAGCAGAGATCGCTTCATTTATTCGTTAATAATTAAACCAAAAAGCCTAAAATCAGTTTATTTTATAACTTTGTTATCTGATCTCAAATAATTACTTCTTCCAAGCAAAAACAAATTGATTTTCTCTGGCAAAACTGGCTAACACACTTTTTTCCCAAAAAGGGGAGCTATGCAGAAAACTAAATCTTCATTAAACTCTCGATATTTCGCCGAAGCGTGTAACGAGTGGCGGGATCCATCTCTGCGGCTTAGCGCCAGGGTAACACAGCTCCGAAGAAACGTCGCAGCGGTGGCGAGCCGTTGGCGACACTGTGTTTAATCTGACCTCCTAACTGGGAATTGAACGAAAGACCTCTCGCACCAACAACGATGTGCTTTATGCCAACTGACTGATTTTCCACTTTCTCTTTCGGGTTTAAACTGGACAGTGGTCCACCGGGCTGTTGTGGTGCCCAGTGTGACAATGCCACACAACAGAAGTAAACTGGCGGTACCTCGATGGTACGTGGGTGTAGGCCTACCTTGTGCACCACGGGTAGGTGCAAAGGGTGCCAGGCTCACTTGAAAATTTTGGTCAAAATTGAGCTTAACTGTATTTACGATTTGCATAAAGTAAACAAGAAGAGGATTACCACAAACAACATTGCGTAAACACAGATCTTGTTTGTTTATTTTCTTCCACTAATTAGCTCGCGCTGAGAAATGAAAACAAGAAATTCTGCGAATAACACTTTTCTTCAAGAGCAAGCCGCCTTGTCATGAATGAGCTTGCGAAGTAAACCACTGATGACAAAAATGTCTGCTTCTCATTAAGATCACAATCTTAGCAGCTCAGATGACCGATTGGATAGAGCAATGACCGGCAACCACCGGGCTGCGGCCCGGTGCCGGTCCGTGAGCGTTTTCAGATTAAAAAATTTGAATTTGAAACATTTTCATGACGTTAGATGCAATTTTTGGACGTTTTTGAAAAAACTGTGTAAAAGCTCGATTCTGGTGACCCAGCATCGCAAATTTACTCAAGATCATAAAATTAACCAAATTACAAAGGCAAATCTTTTAATTTAAGAGCAAACATTTGATTAGATTATGCCGTCCTTTTATCGTAAATCAAATAGCGCTAGACGGGTCCCACTAAACACCGCAAAGGACGAGAAAGGACCTCAACTTGATGTACTAAACACCGCAAAGAACTTGGTAACCCTAATCCTAACCCTTAATCGGTCCTAACCCTGATCCTAACCGTATCTTAACCCTAATCCTAACTTAAACCTATTTGTAAAGTCCTTAATTTGTCATTCTTGGTTATGGTACGTTCCAAGTCCTTTGTTGTTCTTTGCGGTGTTTAATACATCAATTTGAAGTCATTTGTTGTTCTTTGCGGTGTTTCAGTTCTTTATGTTGTTCAGTAGGACCGGCGCTAGACTAAAAGAAGCTAGTTAAGAGTGAGAATAAAATTAGGAATCAGGTTTCAGAAGCCACTATAAAAAAAAAATTAAAGCAAAGCTGTTGCAGAAGATTTGAAAAGTTTAAATTTTTTAGTCTTTGTAAAACAAGATCAAGGTTTTCAGTTTTAAATAAATACGAGCTGTTTTATTGCTGAAACATTAGTAAGTTTTCAAGGCCGGTCCGAGAAAAAAAATCAGTTTCAAACCGGTCCGCTGTGCGAAAAAACCTGCCGACCCCTGGGATAGAGCGTCCGCCTCTGGAGCTGTAGGGCTAAAATCGGGTTTAATTCCGAGTCGGGTCAAACCAATTACTTCAAAATTGCTATTCACAGCTTCTTTGCTTGACGCTCAGCATTACAAGGACAGTGTCGAGAACAAGCCGGTAAGTTTACTTGTTGTGCCGTTTAAAAAAAAACGGGATTCCCCCATCTTGGTGTGGTAGACAGATGGCCGGCAACTTCTAAACGAGCTCGTTATAGCGCTGTGATCGCTTTCTCGCGATAAGAGGATGAATATGCGACGAAATACAAAGTACAATCATCCGCGGAATAAAAATAAAGATTTAATATTGCAACAACAACTGTGCAATAAGCAATAACAAAACTATCTAAAGATCTTCATATTACACCACAGAAATAAAATTAATCCATTCTGTCAAACTGCACTAATTCAGTGAAATCTGCGAGAAAATCTGAATTGTGAAAATTCAGTTCATGAAATTATTTTAATAACTGGAATCGTTCCATTCAAATAGCAGAATTCTATACAGAAGTGGATGAATTTCGGTTCTACAAAAACTTTCACATTTTTCAAATTTAGACAATGCGATTGTGTATTTTCGCGGTTAATTATTTCGTAACAATGATCGCGCGTAGCGTCATCAACAGGCGTGACATTTTATTCCACATCGCGGGGTCAGGGAGCTTTCAAGTTCCATGTCTTCGAGATCTTGACAATGTTTGATGGACAACCTATAGGAAAAAAAAATTAATTTCTTAAAAAAACACAGCGGGGTTGGTAGCTGTGATGTTTTTGTCTTTTTTTGTCTGATCGTCGTTTTTATCAATTTTTAAAGTTTTAAAGCAACTTCTGCCCCCGACCTGGGTGTAGCAAGCGCGCTTACTCGTGTTTTTTAATTCATCTTCCACCTGCATGCCATAACGTTAATAATTTTGCTGCCTCTTTTCTTTGCTATCTTCATCTTATCGTATTCTTTATCGCGTTGAAGGTGCGGAAACGAAAGTCTCTACTGCTGCTAATACGGGGAAATGTCTGCGATGATTTTTCGTAAAGAACAGAGAAACTCCAAAGAAAGGTGACAGCGTTGAAGACACTGTGTCCGATTTGACCAGTCAGGAAATCGAACCCCGACCTCCTGCACCGACAGCGATAATTTTAACAGCTACGCTAAGTGATCTACTCACCAAATTCCATAGGCAATCAACAGAACGCTGGTTATCAACCCAATCGTTTCATCGAGATACCAATATTGGGGATTGTATTTCGTGACTTCGCTTGTAATAACGATCGAGGTGGCGATGATGCCGCCAACCAGCGAATCAAGAGCTGAATAAAGATCTATATCAGCGACGTGAAACTGAAACCGTCAAATCGATTCCAGTTTAAGTTAACGCAGGCTAAAATTTTTATAAAATCGTGCAAAAATTCATTGTTCTACTGTTAATTATCGCTCACCAAGCCGTTTATTCTGGCTTCATCCTAACGACTTTGCCAAAAAAATGATGGGTCTATGATTATTAACAAACATGTCCACGGACTTGAATTTAAGTGAGCCGAAATGTGGTAATGAAAGGATATTATGACGGATTATTCAGAACGTATATTCTAATAAAACTTCAAATGTGGTTTAAAAGACGCGGATTTGGTAAGGATTTAAATTTCCAAATGTTTAATCCGAGCGCCTCTAGTGGTTATGACGCCCAGTAGAGCCCAGCAGTGTGAATATAACCTGGTTTAACTTTTACACAAACATAAAAAAACACAAAAATAAAGTAACATAGATAAAAAGCATACAAGAATAGCATATGAAACAAACATGAAAAGACTCACCGTCAGAAAAAATGACCCACGAAACAAGTTTTCTGGCTATAATGACGTTTACAACAAAAATAATATAACAAATTATTGCTGATGCTGTCGATGTGATCAGGAGCGTTTGCTCGCCCGAATCCTGAAACAAAAATCAAATTTCAATTCATGATTTGTGATGTGTTTTCAAGTAACGAGCTTTTTGTGAAAAAAAGAGTTTATGAATTTGGATATGACTTTTTGGTTTCAGTTAAGATTAAAGTAGGAAAAACAAGGCCGCTATACTTCTTAAAACTGTACGTTTCGACAACACAGGTTCAGTTGTCATCAGTACTTTCAGTTTTGTACAGCCTTGCTCACACTGCTGATGATGACAGTTGAATCTACGTTGTCGAAACGTTCAGTTTTAGGGGTTACTGCGGCCTTTATTTTCCTCCGTAAGCTATTTCCGACCCATATGAGGCCCATTGAATTTTAAATATTGCAGTACTTGTTCCCTGCGTGAATTTTTTGCTTCTTCCATTTTCTGTTTCTTCAGCTTTCACTAAAGAAATCGTCGCTAAAACCATCAGTTACTCAAAATGCAACCACAAGACGTGGTAGAAAATCGAGGCCACTATTGGTGATTGTGGTTGCAGTTCGAACATGTTTTGTTGTCATTGTGACAAGCAAGCAGCTCGTCTCCTCGGCACGCGTCAAATAACTCACCGACAAATCAGGCGTCTTTCCATCCACGAACCCGAATATACACTTGGCCGCTGTTCCCATTGCAGAGCCGATGATAACAATCCCGAAGATAATGCAAGCTCTGCAAAGGACAGAGGCAAGAATTATACCCAGATCGCACAATTTAATAAAATTGTATCTTCAGGGATGGATCCAAATTTTTTTTTTAGGAGAAAGATAATACAGTGCTGTAACTGAGGGGGCACCGGGGCACTGGCCAAGGGGGGCACCGCGGCACAGGCCGCCCACTTTCAGAAGTATGAAGATCATTATTAGAGATTGATTACTGAGGAGGAATGAAAACAGGGCCTTTCATTGTTCGAATCAGCCCACGTCCCTTTCCCTGAATCTTTCTCTGGCAACACCCATGGGCTAAGATTCTAAAAAGTGTTTATCTTTCAGTTTTTGAGCAACGAAGCATCCAAGTTCTAATGTTTCCATACCTCGTATGTGTAATAAAAACTAGGGGGTTCTTAACCCATTGGCCCTCCCCAATCAACCAGTTTCGCAATAATGACGTCATGATCTACTCACATGTGTTCTTTTCTTTGAGAATAAATGTCTGATTCTTTGAAAAATCTCCAACAAACAACGATCGAAGTCAGAGCATCAAGAATTGCTGTGAACTAAAAAGAATCAAATCTTCACAATACTCGCGGCATTGCGTCGAAGCTTGCAACGAATGAAAGGCTTCATCTCCGCGGCGTAGCGCCTGGACAACACAACTTCGAAGAAAAATTGCAGCGGTCCCGAGCCGTTGGCAACACTATTTCCGATTTGACCGGATCGGTAATCGAACCCCAGACCTCCCGTGCCAATACCGATGTCTTTAACAACTACGTTCACTCGTTGGTTCACAGAAAAAATTATAAAAACTTCAAGTAAATGACTTTGGTTAATTTCAAATTATAAAACGGAACATTGAAGAGTAATTGAGGGAGACTGTGAAGTGAGCTTGCGCTCTTCGAGTCAGCAGCCACCCGGCAGATACGTCAAATGCGATGTGGCCGTGAATCGAACTCGTCGCGTAGGATCTGTCAGTCATTCAGGCGCAGTAGCGTGAATGAGAACAAAAATGAGATCTTACATCCGGCATGAGATCAATATACGGAAGTGCTGAGCGGTGAGGGCGCTCAGAAATGTGAACATTCTTCATTGTGATAGCTCGAATTAATGAAACTGAACTTAACTCAGTTAAGTTGAACTTAACTCACCGCAAGAGCAAACGCAGCCGAACTTTCTTCCACTTTGGCAACAACTGAAAACAAAATGCTTGTGAACAAAACTTTTGTGGGGACTGTTTCAGTCAGAGTGGAAACCATCAGCCACAACTTATAAGTTAACACAAACTTGGAGGATAAAAACTTCTCTGCTCCGAGATCCGTTGCAATTTGAAAACGAAACATCATTCAGTTCTCAGTCTCAGTTATCGCAATCAGAAGTAGGGGGGGGAGAAGGCTAATTGAGAGGGATGTAGCTGTCACGAAAAACTTTTTCAAAATAAATGAAATCTGCGTTACACTCGCGATATTTCGACGAAGCGTGTAACGAGCGGTGGGATCCATCTCCGCGGCTTAGCGCCTGGTCAACACAGCTCCGAAGAAACATCGCAGCGGTGGCGAGCCGAGCCGACACTGTGCCGATTTGACCGATCTGGGAATCGAACCCAGATCTCCTTTACTGCTGACGGTTCTTACTGTTGCAAACTCTTTCCTCAACCAACCAATCACCTGTTTCCGTGATTCCAATTCCGAAACTTGCGATTGTTGAAAGAATGGCGACGACAATGGCCGCTTGTCTCCATTTGTTGATGTCACAACTGCTGATTCCGGAGTCGGGTTCAAGTAATCTATTGTACGTCGCATCTGCGTCAAATATATTCGTATTAGCAATTTGTGTTCCACTGAGGGTGGTTAAACCCCAAAAGTTTTTGTGTTTCCCATTAATGCATTAGCACTTCGATGTTTCTGAACGCGCAAACCTCCAAAACAACGTCTACCAACTGCTTAGCCCCCCTTATAAATTCTGGGACCACCCCTGTCGCTGCAGTACATTTACAACCAAATCAAACCTAGCCCCTGGCGCATTTTCAGGAGGGGGAAGGGCACCAAGTTATGTTTTAATTCGTGACCAGCATTTTTTGATACAATGTCAATTTGTCTAATAAATTAATCCAGTTTTTACTTACAGCCTTGTTTTTCTTGATGAATTTTTTCGGATGAATCAACGTCGTCCATAAATTCGACTTTGAATAATCTATTCAACTGACCATAAATTCATTCAACTAGCAGAAGATATTCAAATCGTTAATCACAAATATTTCAATATTTTAAAACGTTACAACCGAAAAAACTTGTCAGACCTAGCGCAGCTGAAACGAAAAAAGTGAAAATCGTAATGGCGCATCTTCTCTTGTAACCAGGGCCGTGTTAAAAGACGAGGTTGTAAGGGTTATAACCCGGGGGTAACCGGTAAATTGCGTCCTCTAACAAAAAATGCAAAAAATTAAAAGAGGTTTGCTGCTGTGGCCAAATCAGGCCCACAAAAAGCATGAGGTCTCCGGAAAAATTAGACCCGGTCCCCTAAACTTTCATGCGGTCCAAACCCTAACCGTAAGCCTTAATTCGATTCTCGCAGCTGATTACAATGACGAACCTCAGAACCAGTTTCGATTACAATTCCCCACAAATTTGCAGATTACAGCCGGTACTTCGTGCGATTGCGAGCAATTTTACCTCAAACAGCAGCAGATGCAGTTTAAATTCCTGCAATAATTAGCATTGACTTCATCAACAAAACGTCATTTCTGCAAAATCTTTTTCTGTTTCTGTAAAATTCAGAAATAAGTTGAACTACGCGACTTGTACCTTCTATGGAGCGATTGTTTACCAAGCGAACATGATGTGTACTTTTTCAACTTTATTCTTTTCTTTTTTCGTGATAGAGCATATTTGTCTTGGCGTGTCGTTCAGCAAAAAAATACTTAAGTTGGTCCAGTCGCTGTATGAGTTCAACAGTCGCTTTTTACGATTCATTCAACTAATTCAGCCTCGATCCTGTGACGAATGTTGCTTGCAATTTCCTGGTTGAATTTAATGTAAATTTAAGTAATTTATCTTGAAACTTGACACCGGCAGGTTGTCGTGCGGCTAAAAACATTGCCATCGGACGCAATTATCGCCCACATGTCCAGTTTTAACGGTCTTTAGGACTGCGGTTCTTAGTTTTGTAATGAAATTCTTGATGTCATTATCGCTTTTTTCACTGTGACATCAAGAAACTGATTATGACGCAGAAACTAGGAGCAAGAACCGTAGGTGGTTGGTCAGCTCTGCCTTCCTCACGACTAAATTCAAATTCAAAAACTAAAATCTTCATTAAACTGGCGGTATTACGTCGAAACGTGAAACGAGTGGCGGAGTCCACTCCGCGGCTTAGCACCTGGGCCAGTGGTCGGCTTTTTCAGGATAAATGTTTTGAATTTGAAACATTTTTATACCGTTACACGCAATTTTCGAACGTATTTAGATAAGTGCTTGATAGCTCAATTCTGGTCACCCAATATGGCAAACTTATTCAAAATCATGCTTTTGACCTAATTACAAATGCAAATCTGTAAATTCAACAGCCAACATTTGGTTATGACGTCGTTTTATCGTAAATCTTACGTAAATCAAACAATTCTAGGCTAAAGCTAGTTAAGAGAGAGAGTAGCGTTAGGAATCAGGTTTGAGAAGCAAATATAAAGAAAACAAAGCAGAGCTGCTTCCTCATAAGATTTAAAAAGTTTGATACTTTAGTCAGAATAAAGCGAGATCGAGATTTTCAGTTCTGAATAAATACGAGGGTTTTATTGCGAATACATTTTTGATTTTGATATTGCGAATACATTTTGAACGCGAAAAAACATTGTTTCAAATCGGCCCGCTGTGCGAAAAAGGTTCAGCACAGCAGAGCAGAACAGCACAGCTCCGGAGAAACATCGCGGTGGTGGCGTGCAGTTGGCGACACTGTGTTCGATTTGACCGGCCCGAAAATCGAACCCACTTTTCCTTCGCTAGCTGCGGTGTTTTAACCACTGTGTTCACCGGCCAAATGCAATGCACACAAATCAATTTCGTTTTATTACTGAAGTTCAGTCAGTGGCGTAGCCACAGGAGGGGTTCGGGAGTTACAAGCCTCCATTGAGCTTCAAATGACGTCATACATACTTTTTTTTCTGATATTTATTTGGAAGAAAATGCATCAATGATGAAGCACTCAAAGTTAGGAAGCTTTCGCAAAAATTGGACAGAATGCACTAATATGGTCATTACAGTATGAAAATTTTCAAAATTTTTCCGAGGGAATTAGTTAGTTAGTTGGTTGCATATAGCATGTTCCCGGACCCCCTAGAGTCGTTTTTGGTACTTTAGCGTTGCTTAAAATTTACTCTGCCGAACAAATACCCTTGAAAAAGTGACAAATATTGGTGCCCCCTCTCTGAAAAAAATTCTGAATACGCCCTTGACATGAAACATTTTCAAACGGCTTATTTACGCCCGTTTCCGGGTCTAAACGTCTTTGCATTTAGTCAGGGCCGGATTAAGGCGGGGGCTGATGGGGCTGCAGCCCCAGGCCCACAACCAAAAATAGGCCCACCACTATTCTAAGTCAATGAAGTGATAATAGAACTAAGGTAGCCTATTAGAAATCTCCCACCTATTATATAGTATATGAAAAACAGTGCTCAATTTGTGTCCATGAACTGTCACTGTAAAACCCTACTTGCTCACTATGACCCAACAATCCTTTTTCGCGGCTGCTCGGCCAGTTATACCAATACCATCGATGGTCGATTTCAGTATGTAGCTTGAAAAGTAGGAGATTCCATATCATGTCGGCTGGAGTAATTTGAAAACGAAAATGAGAAAGTATAAAAGCAGTTCGGAAAAGGAAAAATCTAGAAGAGAAGCAGAAGATAAACCGAAAAAAGCTGTAGCAAAATCCAAAAAGTGACTGACTTTTTTTATGCAGGCTTGATGATGATGATTTCTTCATTTTTATCCTCCTGTCGCGAGAAAGCGACGGAGGCGCTATATATAGGACGAATCCAGAGTCGCTTAGGAGTTGCCTTTGTTTCCGAGTTTTCCTCTTAAATTTTTTTGCTTCCGACCTCTTTGGTTTGCTGCTTGCTGGATTCCACCAAGCAAAGATAATTGTAGCGAAACATCTTATCTAAGGCCGCAACAACGAGGCTTGGGTGGGAATTGAACCATCAACCATCAACCTTACGATTATGGCCGTCGTAAAAACGACGCTCCAAACCACTCGGCCACGAAGCAAACCGAAAAGCAACAGCATATAGAGACGACGTCCAGTAGGCCTGATGCAACTGCTTTGCGCTCTAAACCTTAGTTAGGCAGTACCTTGATAATTGTTAATTGCTCTGGCGAGCGCTCATTTTCAGCGTTAAAAAGAGTAAAGAATCATGAGCGTTCGTCTAAGAGCCAAAACAGATTGAATTCCTTAGCTCTACTGGGCATTAAAAACGAACTTTTGGAAAGAATAAACGCTGATAACGTTATTAAGAGCTTTGCATTGGCTAAATCCAGAAAATGTGTCATTTGAAAGTGTGCATATAAAGTAAAGACTTCGTTTATGTATTTGTGCTTTTCTTTAATTGTGGTTACTTTTTTCTTCAAAGAATAGAATGAAAAATATGCCCCTGATTATCAAATAGCCCCAGGCTCACAAACAGCTTAATCCGGCCCTGCATTTAGTTAACATTCAAACTAATTCAAAACTACACCACCCCCCACCAAAACTTTCTGGATCCGTTCCTATATAAAACGTATGGTCAATTGTGACGTCATTCTCAAAACCCCTCCCATTGCAAATCCTGGCTACGCTAGTGAGTTCAGTAGACTTGCGACCTTGGAAAAGATCGTAACTTTTCTGAGGCTTTCGCAGTTCTTGCTAAAGACCCAATGATGAATGGGTTGGTTGTTTTGTGCAGTTCAGAAAATTATAAAAACTTATATTTCAAGCTGCGATTAAACTTTAACTTAGGCTTACTGTAGTTACTTAGCAAAGATAGTTTGCAAGTTACAATTTAGCTTTTTTGAATTGCAGTCTACAGTTTGTCGTCTCAAATGTCATTTAAGGAGCAATAATATAGCTACAGTAGGCTATAATCTTGTAGCTGCAAGTTTCAACAACACAGGTTCAGCTATTCACTCAGTTTTGTACAGCCTTGTCTACACTGCTGATGATCACAACTGAGTCTATGTTGTCGAAACGTCCAGTTTTAAGAATTACTTCAGCTTTAGTTTTCCTACTTAAGCTATTTTTTCATATTAATTGCGTTTCAAACACCATTATTTTCTGTTTTTGCTGCTTTCCTATTTATGCTGTTGTCGAAAAACTTTTATTTTTTTCATTTCTGTTTCAGCGAAAATTATATCATCAACCACATTTAGTGGTACACCATGATCGTGTTAAAACGGACAACAACGCGAGCATACGGCGAACAAAAACGAGCGAACTACGGAAGCTGCGACAACGTGAAGTTAGTAAAAATGTTGGAGAGACAAATGGGAGATCGGGCAAAGTAAAAACACGCAAGATTTATTTAAATTAGTTTAAGTTGAAAATATTATACAAAACTTCTTGCTATTTAAAAACATGGGAAAAGTACCACGCAGAGAAAAATATGAAAGAAAAATATAAAACTCTTTGTTTTTTATCTGCACCGGCTGACAAATTTCTATTTTCAAGCTGTAGATTTTAAGTAGTTAACCTAACTTCAAGATCGAAATTTTACTTCCAAAACTTCCCATTGTTATAAAATAAATAAAGTGTCTGTTCATCGGGATTATTAGACAATATGTAACTGAAGGTCTAATGAGAGTGTATAATACTAAAGATCTTATAAAATTCACAACTTTGTGGCATTCCAATGGGCAGTCTGACAATTCCAATTCGCGTGCCAGTTTTAAAGGTTTGTTTACACCTAATTCCATTTTAGTCCGATTTGTTGTGGGAAAATTTCATCCAAATTTTGACGGAAGCAGTTGACGGAAATACATATCTTCTACAGAATTTGAACCCAAACAATTTCACTTTTTATTGGTTATTTTGCAAAGCACCTTACATTTGTTTTCTAGAACGCCGCGCTAAGTGAAATAAGTAGCTTTGCGTCATATTCTTTGACTATTTCCTAGCCTACGTTACTTTACGTACGAAAAATCGTATTGTATTCTGTGTAAACGCACCTTAAGCCTTTCATTTTTGTCGAGATTTCAAACGATATTCTTTATCTTTTTTACTTTTTATTTTTTGAAGCCACATAATAGCAACTTAAGTGTTGTATTAGTGAAGCACGTGCTTCATGGAAGATGACTTTGTTGAGCATCGAACCCGCGAAACCAGTTTCGCAGCTCAACGCACCAACCACTCGGCCAACTGCATGGTTCTCTATCTGGCGATGATAAAAGTGAAGATAAATGTGTAGAGCGCCTCAAGTGGGTAACACGACTTAGTTTTTTGGCCCGTGGTGGCAGTACAGTTACGAATGACTCGAGTTGCTTTCATTTGACCAAGCATCGACTCCGGATCAAGTATCGCAAAAAATCTGATTGAGGCCGAGGATCTACCTTTTACTTCCCAAATAAGTTGTTGTTGGAAACCGGATCAGAAGCTAGCACTGCTGCAACCATGCATTTTTTTTTTTGTATTGCACATTGTAGTGTTTTTTATTGATAGTGTTTTTTTTTATTGCTTGAAGCCTTACAATGTAATAATATCATCATCCAATAGCAACACACCACGCATATTCTTGGTGCACAGTGTTGGGCAGATGAAGATAACGCAATTTGCAGTTTGCTCAATTGCGCACGGTGCATACTCGCAACTCTTGCTTCACAATTCGGGTATTTTTCATGTGTAATTAAAGTGACGTATAGTCCTACAATAGTAGACTGCTAGACTCGATGACCATTGGTCCCTTCGCAGCCCAAAACCTAGGACATTGGTACTGGTGTAGCGAGAAATTTTAAAAGGGGAGGATAATTCCCACATATTTTTCAAGCGCATTTTTTTTGGCAGAACTAATTTGAAGCTGGTTGAAAAACAACAAAGGCTCTGGGGGGGTCCGGGGGCATGCCCCCCCGGAAATTTTTTGAAAACTTGCGTGCTGGAATGGCTATTTTAGTGCTTTTTGAATAATTTTCACGCAAATTTAGTTTAAATTTTTTGACCCTCATTCTGAGTGCTTCGCCAAATATAATGCATTTTGTTCGCACATTTTCTATTATGCGTGCTTAAGGCGTAGGGCTTATTGCAATGGAAGAGGTTCGAAATTATGGAAAAATTATTGGGCCTACATCAAAAACATTTTCGAAAATGGCTGGTGGGAGGATGCATACTTCTCATCCTAGCCCCCTGGATTCGGCCCTGGCCATAAGCTACAGAAACCATCAAAAGAGTCTGGCATATTTCAGTCACTTGGCACCATTAATTCTGTTCATTTTTACTAAAAGGCAAAGTCAAAAGGAAGTAAGGCATGGCACAATGGCCCCTCCTTAAATACGCTCTTGGACATTGGTTTTACACCACTTTTGCCTCCTTTTAAAGAAATCATTTATCGCGCATCAGCAAAAAATAAATCAAAAAGTTTTAGATCTGATCCAATTGTTTAATTACAAAAATAAGAGCCAATAGGCCAATATTGGATACATTTGCATATTTTCGTCAACCTTATTTAAATGCAATATCGCGACTGCTGATTCCATGTGAACAATTAAGATTGACAATGGTTAAGTATAAATTGTAACGTCTAAAAAATATTCGAATGTTTCAAATATTATTGGCTCTTAATTTTATAAGCAAAGTACCGGTGTTCAACATATCCCATAACATAAGATAACATATTTTAGAGTTCTGGTAAAGTGGCCAAGTAGTAGTAGTGGTAGTGTCTCCTATTTCTGCACCGTCAAAATAAATCAGGGAGTCGAACCGAACCCGAACCTGAACCGCGAACCGGTAAAAACCGCTTTTTTTCGGTGAACCCGAACCGAATCTGAACCGTTTAAATTTGAGATCATTGAACCTGAACCGAACCCGAACCTTTAATATTTCAATTCTGTGAACCTGAACCAAATCCGAACCTTTAATATTTCAAATAAAGCACTGACCTATTCTAACCTTTGCAACATTCTTTCAGCTTTTCAAAATTTAATGAGGAAAAATAAAGCTGCTGTAAATCTCAAAACTGGACGTTTCGACAACATAAATTCAGCTGTCATCATCAGCAGTGTATGCAAGGCAGTACAAAACTGTAAGAACTACGGTTTTTACTGTTTTGTACTGCCTTGCATACGCTGCTGATGATGACAGCTGAATTTATGTTGTCGAAACGTCCAGTTTTGAGATTTACAGCGGCTTTATTTTTCCTCCTTAAGCTATTTTCGTCCCATATTTATTGTATTCCAAAATTTAATGAATTTTTACATTTTTATTTAACCTTAATTGATTCAGGCATGCAATTTATATTTCGTTATTTTAATGATATAGGCCTAAGACCCTAATTTATTTTTTGGCCAAATTAAAGATTTTGAAGTGAACCCGAACCTGAACCGCGAACCGGTAAAAACCGCTTTTTTTCGGTGAACCCGAACCGAACCTTTAAAATTTGGATTTAGTGAACCTGAACCGAATGTGAACCTAAAAATTTGGTTTCGATGAACCCGAACCGAACCCGAACCTTTGAATTTTGGTGCAACTGAACCCGAATCGAACCTGAACCTAAATTTTTGAAAAGTCTTGAACCGGAACCGGAACTGAACCGTTAAAAATAAAATTTTTTGAACCTGAACCGGAACCGTAGCAATATTTTAAACGGTTCGACTCCCTGAAATAAATAGAACGCAGCAATATAGGATTTCAAAGGGAAACGGACGCAGAAAAGGGAAGAAGCAACAAAACGACCAACGTTGTAACATGCTAGCAAGAATGCAACTTCAAGATGAGGGGATTAGTAGACCTAGGCATGGTCGCAACACCCGAGTGGTAAGAGGACTCGGGTTTGATTAACTTGCAAGTTGGGTTAAAACCAATTATCCTGAAATTGCTATTCATAGCTTAATTTCTTGCTTGACGTCCAACATTAAAGGGACAATGTGGATGGTGGAGAACAATCCGGCAAGTTCACTTGTGCCATTGTGAAAGGCATTTAGCGGGATTCCTCATCTTGGTGTGGTGGACACTGGACAGGACGTTGACTCGAGGTCGTGGCTGGTAACTCCTAAGCGAGCTAGTTATAGGCCTAATCTGAAATGATTTGATCGCTTTCTCGTGGAAGGAGGATATGCAACTAATTACAAAATGAGCTTGATTGGCTGTTGAGCGTTCGAATTACGTTCTTAATGCACCGGAAACGGTGCTTTTGTAATCGCTTTACAAAACTTAAATAGTTTAGAGTAGACTATCAGTCCCCAGCAGTTTAGAAATTTGTAGCCTATAGTAAACAAACAAACTGACAGCGCTCACTGGACGGTTGCGAAGCAGGTTCCAAACTTTACCACTTTACCTAGATACGTTGTAAAAATGCATGAAGGTAGACTATGTCGGGGAAAGTGTAGGGTCAAGCCTATAGATAGTTGCAATCCTGCATCATTACAATGCTTGATATATAAGATTAAGAAACATTACCATGTAGATTTAATATAGGGTTGAGTAACGTAGCTATGGTAGAATCTTGTCTCTTGACGAACTGGCTATTAACAAACTAGGCCTAGATCTATTTTAGGCAGTTAGGTTTCAACCTGATGTGATGAGACAGCAGACACTGTCCAAAACATTGCCACACAAGGAGTGCTCAAGTTGTGAAAACACTTATGGGGGGATGGTGCTAAGATTGCCATAATTTTCGGCTGAAAACAAAGTAAAGAGCAAAAAAAAGGTCATCGCCATCTCTGATGTTCGATTTTCGGCACAAATTCAAGTAAAGAGCAAAAAAAAGGTCATCGCCTTCACTATATCCGATTTTTGGCGCAAATTCAAGTGAAGAGCAAAAAAAAAAGTTTTTCACGGAGAAGTAAAGGAAGGATGGTCATTATTTACACAGTATAGGGGTTTACACCAAAATTTTTTATGGGGGGATGGTGTTGTTTTTCGGGGAGATGGCACCCCCTCGCATCCCCCATCAACTTGAGCACTGCACACAAGCTGACAATGCGTCCTACTAAAACCTGCAGGAGCACAAGGATCAGAAGAACCATTCCTCGCTAGAGCAAAAGCACCGCTAGGAGCGCTTGTGAGTTACAGCTGTCGCAAAATGACTTGAGACCTATAGCAAATTTTGCATTCTTAGGCATGCTATAAAGCCCAAGCTTATGACTTTTTTTTATACAATTGTAATTCATTAATAACAATAGGTCAGTGTGGAAATGGTAGAACAAATATGATGTTGCACCATGGAGCAGGACAGCGCTGTTTCGGGCTATCAGCCCTCATCAGTCGCACTCAGCAGCTCAGGTAAAAAATACAATCATCCTTCAAAATGCTTGACCTTGCCAAAACACTCTTCTGGATATATACCAGTACTTGCGCCAGTGTATACTTTCCATTCAGCAGGTTAGGACAGACGACGTCATTTTATTGAATGGGAAGTCACAACAGCTTCCATATATCTGGAAGAGTGTTGTGGCAAGGTCAAGCATTTTGAAGGATGATTGTATTTTTTACCTGAGTGTGGCTGATGAGCAGATGAGGGCTGATAGCCCGAAACAGCGCTGTCCTGCTCCATGGTGCAATATCATACCATTTCCACACTGTTCTACCATTTCCACACTGACCTATTGTTATTAATGAATTACAATTGTATAAAAAAAAGTCATAAGCTTGGACTTTAAACCATGCCTAAGAATGCAAAATTAGCCATAGGTCTCAAGTCATTTTGCGGCAGCTGCATTTAGCAGAATGTAAGTGTATGTTTTCATATTCATCCTCTCAAGTTTGGAATGCATTACCACTTTGCATTGGATAAATTGATAATCTAGGCCTATAAACTTTCAAGTGCAAATTGAAGTCTTGTGTTGAAGTGTCATAATTTTGAATTAGCTTTTTGTGATGTACCAGATGTTTAAGGTGTGTGTTTTTTTCTCTTGTGATATTAATTGTTACTGTGATATCTGTAATGACCTGGTTGAGTACTGTGTAGGCCTAGCCTATGATGTGTCCCTGAGTCAGATGATTGACAACAAGGTTGACTCTCACCTTAAGAAACTATTAAGTTGTTTGTGTTGTTATTATTAGTTTATAAAGTATATATTAACGTTACCGATAATGGACATGGTAGGCTACTAAAAATGTAGGGTAGGCTATTATTTTTGTACCACACAGCACAGGTTACTGTGGTATCGGTGCTGCCTAACTGTGCAAACCAGATTGCTAGTTGTGTCTCAGTGGTAATGTCTAGTATCAGCCCCCTCGCTATTTCCGTCTGCCAACCTTAACCTAACTTATGAACTTAACCTAATTTATAACCTGATCCTAACCAATTCTAACTCTTAACCAAACCTAACCCTGACTAAATTTAGTCCTACCCAAACCTAGTCCTAACCAAACCTAACCCTAACCACACCTGGGGGCTGATACTAGATGTTACACGTGTCTCAGTAAGTATCAGTAAACTAGGCTAGTTTACAATTTAGGCCTGAACTTAAACCTGCATTTGCCCGCAGGCAGATAGCCTTGATGTGAAAAGTTAAAGCAGCTCTACTCGACAGAAGGCTACCAGTATATAACAGCTAGTTGGCATAAAAATTGCTTTGTAAACACTATTGGTATACAGTTATACCGGTCTACTGGTATCTTTAGCTGTTTAGGAATGTTATGGGCTTATCTACTGGTACTTATCGCTTTTTACCTATTTAGACCTATATACTGGTACAGGGTAGTTAATTAGAAGAATCTTCACCGTGCTATGTTTTTGAATATTTTGTTTCAAGTTTAATTACTTGTATTGATGGAATTGGACAAAAAATATTGTGAAACAAATTTTCAACATTCAGAATCTGTTGACGTAGGCGCAGCTGCTGGAGATTATGACAAAAAATCTGTAAGTTACAATTCACAAGGGTTTGGGTTCATTCGTTGGTTAACTATTGTAAAATAGTTTCCAGCTTATGTACATAATGTTTTTGTTTTACTGATTTTCGTGTGTTTCATTTTGCTACTCTTTGATTACAATTTGTAATGAATTTATGTGTTATCAAGTTTTATCTGCCAAAAGAACAATAATGTTTCTGCAGTGGTGCTTGTCTGTGAAAAAGAGAGGCAGTGGCTATTTGTACAAGCTCGTAAAACAAAGCACTTTGTTTATGCAATTATCCCTTCACTTTTTTGCTGGTTGTACAAGAGTATGATGAAATAATAAAACACCGGTACCAATGAACTAGAATGGCAGATTTTACAAGCCGTTACAAACAGTCACTTTGAATATTGTTGAGGAATTTGTACATAATATTTCATTATATTATATATAGCTATATTTTCTGTTTAGATTGCAAAAAAGAAGAAATCTGAAAAAGCTCAACTTAAAAAGTTAGCTAATGATAAGCGCTGTAAGTTTTTATGATGTATTGTGCATATCTGTTTGGTGGTGTTGCTATTTAGCTGCAAAAGTTAAAATCAAAAATTTGAGGATATTACGCCAAATTGTGTAACAAGTGGTAGAATCCATCTCCACGGTTTAGCATCTGGGCAACACAGAAACATAGCCACTTGTGAGTTGTTGGCAAAACTGTGTTTGATTTGACCAGCTTGAGATTTGAATCCATGACCTAACATTGATAGGAATGTCTTTACCCTCTCCACCAACTGGCTGACCTGTGTTACGGTATTATTATTGCTACATCTGTATATAAGGTTTTCAGTTATGATTTTTTTATTGTATTTTTATTTCAGTCATACCTACTGTAATTTAAGTAAAAATCGAAAATATGCAATTGAAGATATTTACCAGTCAACCAAGTTAGCAAAGCAAAAAATTATAAACCTGAACTTGATATCAGAACCAGAACAGTGCAAGATTGGAAGAGTAACATAACCGTAGGCCTATAATTATGAAATATTTGAAAGATTTGGTTTATGTTGCTAGCTGATTTTTAAAAATACTCAATAATGACTAAAACTTAACATTGTTGCTCAGTTGTTCTCCACCTGGGGACCGAGGCCCCTTTGGGTTTCGTGAAGCAATTTTAGGGGCTGTGAAGACCTTTTGGAATAGCATTGATACAACCTATATCCAATGAAAGCCTAGCGAATTCACTAATCGCATTGAACTTTGCACGCAATTTCGACAAAGGAATTTTTTTTTTAGCAGCAGCTGGTCTGATGCACATAACGTTTTATACTACAGCTAGGCTATCTTTTTGCTGCTGCTGAACCAAAATTAATGTTGAAATTTGCGGGGGCTGTGAAGGGCCTGCAAAGCAGTTTTTATGTTTGAGAACCACTGTTGTTGCTTTTAGATTTGATAAACGATGACGAAGATCAGGTCTCAATGAATCAAGGTGTTCCATCGAGGAACACATCGAGATGGCGTATTGCTGCTGTAATCATATCATGGGTGTCCATTGCAGTAACACTTGCAATAGGAGTCGCTGAGTTCAGTGAGTGTTTCTGCTTGGGAGTGTTTTCGAGTGCTGTTGTGACTGCCAATATTTCAAATTTCGATGCTTTTTGTGTAAATTTGTTTATTTTGCATGGAACAGCTCAGACAGTGACGTATTTCATAATTCAAAAAAACGTGATGTGTATTATCACGTCGCATTATTAATGGGTGTATGTGTGACTAAACTGCATGTATGCTAGTTATAGAGTGTTGATTGTCATTATTGATGACGGGTAGTTGGTTATGAATGACTTTTTCAAAAACAAAATGCCTAAAACTCAACATTGTTCGGCGTCAATAGTCTTCGCTCAGTTTCCAATTGATCAAGTGCATGGTTTCGAATACACTGCTCTTCTGGAACGCTCGATTACCTCTGTTGTGAAGCGCATCGCTGTTGACTCAAGAGATCTGGAGTTTGATTCAGTGTCAAGTCAAATCGGACGCAGTGTCGCCATCGACTCGCCACCGCTGCGATGTTTCTTCAGAGCTGTGTTGCCCAGGCGCTAAAGCGCAGAGATGGATCCCGCCACGCTCCAGCGTAATATCGCAGGTGTAGTGAAGAATTGTTTTTTTTTGTGTCGCCGCTGGGCAATTTCTCATGTCTTTTAACATCTTCTGTTATTATTTCTAGTTGTTGCTCGCAGAGAAGACAGCTCGGCTGCATTCGGTTTAGCTGTAAGTGATTTGTTGATATGCAATTTTCTCAAAACGCTTAGACCAAGCAATGTTGTCAGCGACGTGGACTTGCGGTATCGCGCGCAGATTACAGATCCTAAGTGACGGGTTCGATTCAGGGCTGGAGCCGATCGCATTCAGCATATTATACCTTGTGGCTGCTGACTCGAAGAGCGCAAGCATTTCTTCACTGTCTCCCTCAATTGCTCATCAATTTTCTGATTAATTATAATTTGAGATAATATTAGTGCGGTATTCACTCGATTGGAATTTTGTGTAATATTGATTATCTGTTTTATAACTGGTAATGTCATGTAATTATGTGTTGTTAAACTATGCATTGTTGCTTAAGTGCTCTTAATTCATGTAATGCCGTGGAATGTGGTTGTTAAGTTCGTTTCGATCGAATTTTGTCGATAATGTCGTTGAGGTTGATTGATATTTGGTCGCAGATTTGTACTAAAATCCAAAGTTTTATCTCCCAAATGCAAACCCTTTTGAAACGTGTCCTCCATTTTGTGCCTTTTTCTTAACAACGTAAAAGGTGGCTTTCTTCGTGGATTTGCCGAATGCAATGTGTAAACATGTCAAACCACAACCAAAAAGCAACATAGAGTCAACAGTGTGAGCAAGGCGGTACAAAATTGAAAGAACTGATGAGAGCTGATTCTATGTTGTCGAAACGTCCAGTTTTAAGAATCGTGACTAAATTTTTCAGCTTTTCCCCTCCAATTAAAAGGTAGCAATACTGCTGTGTTTCACTGTTTTATGTTTTCACAGTTTGATGCAATCTTGGATGTATTGACGTCAGCAGTTGTGTTGTGGAGATATTACCGCGCTAATGACACGTTTTCACAAATGAAAGAGCATCTGTAAGTTGTATTCAACTGGCTTTTAAGTATTACGTATAACATAAATTACTAGTTTGTGAATTGACCAAACCTGATCTGCTCGATGTTCGAATCTTCATTATACTTGCGGTATTACGTCGAAGCGTGTGACCTCTGTGATGAGTGGCGGGATCCATCTCTTGGGCAACACATCTTCGAAAAAGTATTGCGTCGTTGGCGAGCCGTTGCGACAGTGTGTCCGATTTTACCAGCCTGGGGATCGAACCCAAGCCACCCCTACACAGATAGCCTCCACGTCACGTGCATAGCAAGAAGTTTCATTGAATAATTTCAAAACATCGCCAGCAGATTTACTTCACATCTAGTACTTATCATTTACGCATTGCTTATGGCTTGTCCATCTACCAGCCCCGCATGGAACCTTTTTGTAAAGTTTTTTTGAGTGCTTGTAGTTGTAGTATGTATAATAAACTTGTCTGTCTGTCTGAACCAGCAGGTAGCTCTGCAGTTTGGTCGTGAACTTTATTGCAGCGTTTTTTGTTTTTTTTAATTGTTTCAATATAGTTTGCGGAGAATCTTTTGTTTGATTTTTAAACTTAGATGTTGCAATCTTTTATCCAATGGTTTTTTTCCAGATCTTGTCTCATTCTTGGAATATTATTCATCATATCGGCGATCGGAATCGCAGCGAAGGCCATATTCAGTCTCTTGGATGGTGACACTTTGGATATGTCGGTGAGTTGTCTGGTTATGAAATGAAAGCTTAATTGAGCAAAATTTGATGCAGTGGGATTTTAAGCTGGTGGCTTGCACTCTGCAAGAAACATTTCTCTTCACTATTGTCTTTTGACGTAGTGGGCGAATACATCGGTGCGAGATGTCTGTGGGTTCGATTTTCGGGCTGGTTAAACCAGACGTAATGTCGCCAATGACTCGCAACTGCTGCGATGTTTCTTTGGAGCTGTGTTGTTCAGGCGCTAAGTCGCGGAGATGATCCCGCCACTCGTTACAGTTCGGTATAATACCGCCAGTATAATGAAGATTTGATTTTTTGCAGGAGCAAGGGATTAATTTTCTTCTCACCACAACATCCATAGCAGCTGGTTTCTGTATGTTGTTGTTTGGTTTGAAAGTTCTCATTGCAAAGAAGTTATCGTCGTGGACGATGTTGAGTGACGGTTAGTGGTTATTGTGTCACAGTGCTTGGCGAGTGCATTGTTTGTTTTAACGATTTGAAACGAAATGGGAAGCGATTTAGTCGCGATGTTTATGTTATTATTCTAAAGAAAATCAGAAATAAAAATTATTTTGAAAGATGCAACATGGCGTAGCGGTGCCGCACGCAGGATTTAGACCCTCCATGGTTTCGGGATCGATTCACGGCTGAAGCCGATCGTGTTTGACACCAGTTGACTGCTGACTTAAAGAGCGCAAGCTCACTTCGCAGTCTCCCTCACTTAAATTAAAACCGATAAAATCGATGAAAAACTCATGAAATATGCTGTTAGCAAAATAATTCAATTTCATCCTGAACAGTCTGTTGAGCTCATATCCTGTTGTTTAGCTTTGAATTCGCTGATGGGAGGCATCATAGCTCTTTCAATGATCATCACGGTGCAAGTATCAGAATCGAACCCATACCTCTGGTATCTCGATCCTACTGTCGGCTTATGTGTCAGTCTATTCTTGCTTATTTATGGATTATGGTGAGTTGGTGTGCGGCCGTTTCTCAGCGACCAATTCTTTTATGAAATTTCACTTCACTGTAATTACGCTTCTGTTAAGTATCCAGAAAAGTTGAATTTTTTAGGGTATATAAACCCGAAGGGCGGTATTCATGTGCTTGAATGTTAGTTATTGTAAAAGATGTGTGCAGCTTTACCGGAGCGCGGTTGATGAGGGCTGATTATCCGATTCAGCGCTGTCCCGCTCTATAGCAGATTACATTTTCAGTTTCATCAGGTTCAGGAGAACAGATATGAATTTGAGCCAGGGAAGACTGCGAAATTTATATGTATTGTGTTGGAGTTTTAGCTTCACTTATTTGATGTTGTGTTTAGTTTTCTTTTTAATCATTTTTAGCCTCCTGAGAGTCATCGTTTCGTCCTTTGTAGCTCTCCTCAGAGTAGTTTCGAGTGTCATTTCATAAAGTCAATTTAACAACGTCCAAGTATTTTTTGCTTGTGGTACTTAACTGCTAATCATTTACACTTTTAACCCTACGTTAGTACCCTGGAGTGTAGGAACGTCATTAGTACCATGGGGTGTTTCAGCGCATTTGCAAAACTGTAGTCAATAACTAGCAATATACACGTTGGGCTTCAATGATTGTCCGCTAGGTCCTGGTCTTTCTCGAACGATATTTTGAGGACGGGTACAAACTGCTGAATTAGGTATTTCTTTCTGCCACCATAATTTCCTGTCTTTTCCAAGCCATCCATCACACTTCGGCTGTTTTTGACAGGGCTGTTATTCCAGGTTGTCATGTTCCGAGTTAAAGCACCCGGAATCGGAAATAAATTTATCTTCTATAACAAAATCTGATTCACCTTTACTGTCCTCTTCAGCATCACTCAAAACGTCATTGTTTGCAACCTTTTTACATTTTTAATGTAACTATCCATAATTTACCCCCCAAAAATGAGGACAAGTCACAATACCGTGAGATTTTCAGCTTTTTCTCCTCTTACCTATTCAAAAGAGTAGCTAAAAAAGAATGTTGCAAGTGTTGCCAACTGAAAACGGCTCGTAATACCTTGAGGTATTGAAGCACCCCAGGGTACTAACGTAGGGTTAAGCAATGTTGAATGTTGAGTTTTGCCCGAACGCGCGTGTTCCAAGTTTGAGTTTTGAAGTAAGCCAGAATTTTTATTTTGTTGCCAGGTGCTTACGTAGTTATTGATGAGTTGCCACGTCGAAGGTAAATAAACCATCTGTTGCAAAATCAAATTCTTTACCATTAGTTTAGCGATGTTGGTGATTAATCTGTTGTAAAATCAAATCTTCATGACACTCGCGTTATTACACCAAAGCGTGTAACGAGTGGCGGGATCCATCTCCGCGGATCGTGCCTGGACAACACAGTTCCGAGGAAACATCGCAGCGATGCCGACACTGTGTCCGATTGGACCGACCTGGGAATCGAACCCCAGACCTCCCCCCGATAACCATGTATTCAAGCACTTCCCTAGCTGGCCGGTGTGTTATGAAAACAAACTATTAGAGAAATTAGATTGTGGCTAGACACAGCCGTACAAGTTGGTAGACTGCAAAAGAATTACCCTGACGGCCTAACATCACACTTGCTTGTTATATCTGATAACACTGTGGGAAAGTTGACAGAATGTTTACTCACGTAACAAAAATGTACCAGCAAGAGAATAGCATCGACTGTGAGAGACTTGTCCAATGTCCATGGGATAGGAATGCAAAGCATTTGTAGCAGTTTAGTTATTTTTACTAAGCAGTAACTGCTTCTTAGTTATGTTGATGATGCCTATCAAGATAGAAACAGTGTGAGTAGAAACTGAGGCAGTAATGCTTTCTAAGACAACATATTTTTGATGAGGTCCTCAAAACAACTCCTACAGATACTATCTGCTTGCTATCGAAGCTCGTTTTACCTCGAAATTGAATTCGGAGTTATTCTAGTTTATGATGTTGAACTTTGTCTTCATAAATTGAAGTTTGTTTTAGCAACGAGGGATGATCTTTTGTGTTTCAAGATGTTTGTTGGTCATAAAGCAGAGCAGAAAATCTTGTTATTTTAAGTCTTATTTGTCTGGACAAAGGCATTCTATGGGCCGCCACCTCACACGTCTGACCAACACAACTCCAAAGGAACATCGCAGCAATGGCAAGCCGTTGGCCACATGGTGTCCGATTTGACCTGTTCGGGTACCAAACCCCTGACCTCCCGCACCACTAGCGATGTTACAAGTTCGTTAGTGGCTAGCCATTTTCAATGACAAATTTGTGTGTTTCAGGTTGTTGTTTAAGCACATTCCGAGACTACGAACCGCTTACACTTTCAAACGAACAAGTTAGAGATGTTTATGTTGATCGCCTTGCCGTAGTGCCGGATTGCAAAACGTTATTTATTGTTTGTTAAAAAGTGGAATATTTCGCAGTTTGTTTACCTTAATCTTCCTTAACTCTTCCACATTCTTGTCGAAATTCCTTGCCTTTTTTCATTGCAATATAGTTTTTGTTTTCCGAGCAAATGTGTTTTTGTGTTGTGTGTCGGATTTTCATGATGTGATTGCGTTTCTTCTTATTGGTGTGGCAATAAGTTTTCGCGTGGAATATTTATTCATCTTCCCTGCATTTTAATTGTAATCTGCTTATATAAAGCGCACTTAGTTTAAAATGGTTTCAAAAAGTGAATTCCTCTATATATTTTATCAATTTACAACTTTTGAGATGTTTATTGTGTTTAAATTTTATGGAAATGTTATTGCATATTATAAAGTAAAAATATTGCCTCAGTAATTCTTTTAACTAAACATTTTGGCAACATGAATTGGGCTGTCATCATCAGCAGTGTAAGCAAGGCAGTACATAACTGCTGATGATGACAGCTGAATATATGTTAAAACGTCCATTGTTTGGATTTACAGTGGCTTTATTTTTCCTCCTTCAGCTATTTTCGTCGCATATTTTATTATTTTTGATTTGTGGTAATTCTCAATGTGAATGTTACCTTTTTCTCGTCACACTGTTAACCGGAAAACGTGCCTTACGTCACATCCGTTTTAGACAATCCATTGTCTGGTCTGCATCATATGCTCAATGTTCGTCCACGTGCAAAAAGCATGTACGGTCAGGAGCGGATCCAGAAAGTTTTGGTGGGTGGGGGGGTGTAACTTTGAATTAGGTTGAATGTTAATTAAATACAAAGACGCTAAGACGTTTAGACCCGGCAACATCGTAATAAGCCCTTTGAAAATGTTTCATGTCAGGGGTGCATTGAGAATTTTTTCAGGGAGGGGGCACCAAATTTTGTCACGTTTTTCAAGCGCAGTTTTTTCCTGCAGAGTTAGTTTTAAGCAACTTAAGTAACAAAAGGATTCTAGGGGAGTCCGAAGGCATGCTCCTCCAAAAAATTTTGAAAATTTGCATACTGTAATGGCCATTTTAGTGCTTTTTGAACAATTTTCAGGCAAAGTTTGTTATATTTTTGGCCCCTAACCTTGAGTGCTTCACCAAATATGATGCATTTTGTTCGCACAGTTTCGATTATGCGAATATGCGTGCATCAGGCGACTAAGGCATATTGTTATGAAGAGGTTCGAAATTATGGAAAACTTTTATTCATCCAAGGCATTGTTAAAAATGGCTGGTAGCAGGGGGGTACATCTTTTACATTTCTGGTAGCAGGGATCCGCCCCTGTGTGCGGTGTTGCTTCGTAGACGGCTTATTATGCAGTTGTTAATTTGCATTATTGATCGTCATCGTTTTGATGACTGATGATAGGCTCAACTATGCAGAAGCGCGTTTTTTCGCGTTACAAATTTTGCTTCGTTCATTAAATTTCTCGTCTTGTTGAAGCTGCAACTGGTTTGATGTGGAGTTGTTGCGCCATCGCCATTGTGCTGCTGCGATTTGATTTCTAGCGGTTTCAAGTTTTCTCGATCGTCTGCAACTGTCTCCGAATTCTTTGCGAGCTCTGTGATATTTTTCTGGTTTATTATTGTATTTTTATGTTAAAAATTTTTGACTGTTTCAAAGACCAGCGTCAATTGCTTGTCATTTTTAGCCCAGGGTTGTATTGGGACTGTTCATTTCTCGACATTTGTAGAATTGGATTGAATCAGGGCAGTTGAGGTGATTTTCGGGCCCCAGGACAAAAAATGAATATGGGCATGGTTGAAAAAATTTAAAAAGGTCTTTCCACGGGAGAGTGGACCCCTAGGTTCGTGTGGGTTTTGTGACAATTGCTCCGCTCCCCCTCTGCGCCTGTGATAACAATGTTCTCCACTGAACTAGGTGATAGTTTCGTTCGATTCTCGTACGATGAAAATTAATAACAGATGCGGAAGCGTGTTTGTAGAAGAGACATCGTGCCATGTCCTCCTTTTGATTTTGCTCTTTGGAAAAAAGAACAAATGTTTGTGAGTGACTGAAATCCACCCGACTCTTTTGATAGTTTTTGTAGCCTACGCTACCCTCCCTTTTAAAACTTGTCGCCTCGCTACTGCATCGACGGATCTTCTTGATTCGCAAACGATTTTTCGCCTGCCATAATTGGCTCTTCATCGAGCAAACGAGCCGATTTGAGATGGATGATGTGAGGAAATAGCCGCCAACCTCTTTTTCAAGTGGCTCAGCGTCGTCCAGCTAGTTACGTGAAGATTTTTGCGCACAAACGTTTGAAGTTGTTATTTTTGGTTGAAATCTTTTTTGATTTATTTCATGCGAAGTGTTTTCAAAAGCGTTCTTTTCAAATAACGTAATATTATCAGTAATATTGTTTATTTGTTAAGATCGACAGCTGCGGCTGAATTAATGGTCTTGCTGAGGAATAGATCTAAGTTTCAGGTCATAGTTTCGCTTCTGCAGACTAGCATTTTGTTGATACTTTGATTTTTGGTGATACGAGTCTATAACTTGCCAGTGAGAAGTTTTCTGTTTTTATTTTGTTTGGGGTGTTGTATGTACTGGTGTTCGTTACCAGTTTCTTTACCGTTGCGATTTTTGTGCAAAGCGTTACGCAAGTGTTAATAAATTTGGTTTCTTTCACGGAGTTGAAAATCCGTTGGAGTCACGGACGTGGAGCCGTCGATGCTGCGCCACAGCAGTCCTAAAATTAACTCTATTCGCTGTCGGAAGAAATATTTGAATAAGCCTACCGGCATCAGAGGTAGGTTGAGATCTTATACCGGCATCAAAGGTGAGTTGAGGTCTTATGATAGCTAATTTTGGCACCTGCTTGTGGATCCTTGAAAGGCGAACCCATTTTCAGCTTTTGAAAATAAGCTGCACGCACGACACTAGCAGCATTAAATAGAAAAGCGAAAGAAGTGTAAACTAATCAAACGGTAAATCACATGTTTATGGTGAATGAAAGGCGCATCTGCGCAAAAAGTAGGCCTACCGGTAGTACAGCTGCAGGAGATGATGAAGAGTTGCTGAAAGCAAACCAGCATCACAATAATTCGCTCCTAGAATGTTGTCGCTAAACTGTATGTAGAATAAGACATTTATGCCAAGTACTTCTGGAAAAGAGCAGAGAATTACATCAGTGACTATGTCCCAGAACAGCGAACTCGAGTTCACTGAACATTTACAGGTCCAGTTTTTTGCGAGTTTCCTTGTACCGAGTTTACGCTGAGTTCAAGCTTTTTTTGTCAAGTTTAGGATAAGTTCAAAAGTTAACCGACTTTTTTCGAGATCGGTAGAAAGGAGCGAGTTCTCGGCTCTGCTATGTTCGGAATCTGCTGCAGCAGAGATCCGCCAACATCAATGGCAAGGTTTTCGTTGACACACAAGAGGCAGTTGCGTCAGTTATGATCCAGCAAGAGGAGTTGTGCAGCTCTGCGGCGCGTGTCTTCATCTTCATACTGCTGTATATTCAACGCAATACTTCGGCGAATTTCTTTGTCTAATTTCGGAGTTCCTTGCAACAAGTCGGACAAATCTCCCATGGATGAAGTGGCGCGGAGTCGACTGCCTGAGGTGTGTTTCCGGGACCTACGCAAATTTTTGAATCCGTTTCATTAAGTGACATCTTCATAATCTCATCAATAACACAGGATGTGAAAAAAAATCAAATCGTAATTATAAGTTACTCTCAGTAATACACCGAAGCATGTAACGAGTGGCGGAGTCCATCTCCACGGCTTAGCGTTAAGCAACACAGATCCGTAACGCTTATTTCGGGCTCGACCGAGATGACTATACGTAAGTAGAAAAATTGTAGGCCTACACAGAAGTGGCAACAACAACGTGGTGTAGTGGTTAGTATGCTAGACTGTTACTCATGGGGTGTGGGTTCGATGCCGCTCTAGGTTTTAAATTTATTTTCAACGAGCTTGGTTTCATATGTGTAATTCGGGATGGGGTAGAGTGGTGGTAAAATGGAATAAACAAGAAATTTTTTGTACAACCATTCCAATAAATGCAGTTCGTTGTTGATTACTCGCGCAACTGCTCTAGCCAATCACATCGCCGGAGAGCAAAGTGAAAATTTTCTGTGCTACTACTCCGAAATATGTCTCTGAAACGGTAGCGAGCCGTTGTAGACATTTTGTCCAATTTGACCGGCCAAGGAATCGAAGCCCAGACTTCCCGCGTCGATAGCGATGAGCTTACAACCACTGCACTAACAGTTTGATGACATCAATAAAAACATTACTTGAACATCAGGCGATGGAACGTCATAGATCAGTTAACTTACTTTGTCTCTGAGAAATTCTGAAAGATTTTACTTCTTTGCACGATTGCTCGCAGAGAGTTTCGGGATCCCCCGTTCTCGCTCACTGGTTTTTGCAGTAGCGGAGATTTTTGAACCGCCCGAAGAAACCCGTTCGATTGCTTTCCACTTTTTTCCGACTGCGCGGGTGAATTCAATAAACTCGTTTCGGAAACTCCGTACGGTTCATCATCGTCATACAAGTCGGCGAAAGCTGAAACAAAATCATCGTCATACAAGTCGGCGAAAGCTGAAACAAAATCATCGTCATACAAGTCGGCGAAAGCTGAAACAAAATCTGTTGACTGATTAAGCTGCAAGATATTGGCGCTGAAGCTTTCAAAACAAGATTAATTTTTTGTTTCATGCAGGTCTTGCATTCCGATCGGTCAGTGCACGGTTTAATGGCATCGCTTTTGGCGGGGGAGATCGTGGATTCAATTTCAGGGCCGGTAAAATCGGACACAGTGTCGCGAAAGGTTTGCTACCGCTGCGAGTTTTGTTCGGAATTGTGTGGCCCAGGCGTTGAGCCGCGGAGATGGATCCCTCCACTCGTTACATTATTTTTCAGTTTTTTGTGTTTAGTTGCTTAAGTTTTTATCCTCCTATCACGAGAAAGTGATCAAAGCGCTATACGAGCTCGCTGAGGAGTTGCCAGCCATCTGTCTACCACATCAAGATGGGGGAATCCCGCTAAGTGCCTTTCCCAACGTCACAATACGCAAACTTGCCGGCTTGTTCTCCACACTGTCCCTTTAATGCTGAGCGTCAAGCAGGGAAGGTGTAAATGACCCACCAATTTTAAAGTCATTGGTTTGACCCGATTTGGAATCCAACCCAAGTCTACAGCTCCCGAGGCGGACGCTTTTATTGTACCACTCGGCCATCTGAGCTGTTTATGAATACCGCGGGTATGATGAAGACTTGATTTTGATTTGACCATTCATTTATTCAGTTTCTGCTTCATAAGAACTTGCACTCAGTGGGCAGGCTTTGTAGACATTTCATGAGCCATTTCGTTTGCTTTTTTTACCTCGAGAAGTGGGAGGTTCATTTCGTGTGGGGGAGTTTTTCTTTTTGTGTTTTCGGAACGGCATTGTGCACGCGCAAAGATAGCGACAGAAACGATATTTCGAGAACATCCCGCAACACCTCGTCTTCGCTTTCTTTGTTACAACGATTTCGTGCGCATTCTGCAATAGAAGTGAAAATTTGATATTGTGTCTGCATCATTTCGTATAAATTTGCTAGACCTACATTGCGCTTGAACTTTTGTGGAAACAAAACCACAACAGATAAATTTTTTTATGGTAAAAAAAGGTGTCTACGATGATCGAGCACTGAAAAAAGTCTATTCTTGGACGGTCCACAAACGACAGGTTTATAAGAAAACGGGGCGTAAAAAATTGTCCCCCGCCCCCCAGGGCACAATTCCATAATACGACGTAAATCCCTATTTAACACTGGCACTAAACATTATCGGGGGGATGATTCCCCATGCCCTTCCCCCTTCAATAAAGCGTAAAACTGATTTTGTTCGGACGATTAGGAAGAAACTTCAGTAGGATGAGGGAGACTGCGAAGTGAGCTTGCGCTCTTCGAGTCAGCAGCCACCTGGTTGTCAAATGCGATCGGCTCCAGCCGTGAATCGAACTCATCAAGTACGATCTGTACCTTGTGGGGGTAACGCTAGACCATGTCGAATAACGAAGCGGCAGTGGAACCACAACCGTCCCCACGCATCCACCACTTATCACAGCACAATAAGAAGCCTTGTGAAAGCGAATCACATGAATAAGCTAGATTGGTAATCAAGAAACTTGTGCTCGAAACTCAGCTACAGCTGAATCTTTTTTATGCTTGATTATTTACTCTAACCTTAGCAAATTGTTCAGAAAATCTTTCCAGTTCCCCGGTGCTTTCCAGCAGTTCGCTTATTTTACTCTGACGATCGATGAGATGCTTCGCGACTCGCTCGCTTACCACGCCAGTCACCTCTTCCACTTGGAGGCGCATTTTCACAGTATTGTCTTCGGGTGTCTTCTCAGGTTTGGGATTATATGTCGTCAAATTATCTGAAATAATCACGAGTTAAAGGAAGAAAATTGACCCCATGCTGCTAAGCTTAGAGATGGCTTATTCACCCAGGTCCCTGTCCACATGTGCAGTTGAAGCGGACCAAATGTCCACGAGATTTCTGCGTCACAACCAGTAATTTGACTCTAATACAGAGGCGTGTCTTTTTGGACCACATAAATCGGACATGTGGGCAGATAATTGTGTCTAGCTGCTTCTGTAACCGATTGAGCCGAAGCATAGCATTTAAACTTAAAGTTGGGATTGAATTGATCAAACAGCCATCGCGTTCCAGCATCTGGAGCTGTAGATTCGGGTTTAGTTCCATCTCCGGTAAAACCAAGAGCTTTAAAACGGATATTCACAGCTTCCCTGTGTAATGTGTGTGATGCTAAGTTTGAATGAGTCATGATAACTGAACATTGTTTACATCATGTACAATAAAGTTGGCTATTACTCTTTACTTCAATTTTCTATTTTGTGTCAAGCAAACAAAAAAAATTCAAACTTCTCTCAGCTCTTTTTAATGTTTATGAAATACCGGTATTTTACACAAAATAAGAGAATGACGCAAATTTTTACCAGCTGGTTCTTCTTTTTGTGACTTCTCTTTTTTTGCTTTCTTTTTTTTGAATTTTTTGATAATTTTCATTCTTTTTTTCTTTTTTCGGTCTCTTGATGAGATCACAATGGACGCTGCACGGTGTTTTCTCGTGATGTGATGAGTTTTCGTGTGCTCGGGTGGGTTGTTGTTCGGTTCAACTTCTTCAATTTCTTCAAATGGATTAAGTGTCTCTCGTTTTGCGGGTTTTTGGTGGAGTGTTTTAATATCTCCCTCGCTCGTTTTTTTGCGACACCGTGGATCTTTGTGTGTCGTCGAACTCGACGTGTCAGTTCGGGGATCTTTTTGTGAGGTGGAACTCGACTGGTGAGTTCGTAAATAGGCAGGGATGCTCGATGGAGAATTTCTGAAGTGGTTCATTGATGCCTGCGACGTTTTAGGCACTCTCTTGTTGTCATCTTCAGCAACAAGATCAGAAATTGCGTTTGAAAGTGCTCGGCCTTTTTTTCCTTTTACTTCTTCAATTTTCTTTTTCTTTTTTTTCTTTTCTTTCGCCACATAACCATTTTTTTCTTCTCCAAACGGATTTTTTTCTTCCGGATAAGATTCTTGTTTTTGACGTTGTTGTTTCTTTATCGCCATGTTTTTTTACGCATAAGTTGTTTTAATCATTTTTGTCAAAATAAGGAAAATCTGTCAACGAAAAACAAGGAAACAAACAAATAAGCAAATATAAAAAAAGCAAGTAAGTAAAACGATCTGTGAAGATCTTAATATTACGTTCATAAGATCAAATAACGTTGATTTCAATTCTTTCATAATTTATTTTTTAGTTTTATTTGTCTCACAAATTTACAGTATTATAAGCTTCATGATCTTAAACTGTTTCAAACTCATAGACTCTCGTAATAAAATATACAAGTAATAACTCTGCTTGATAAACAGACAGAACTAATGTAAGTTTTAATTTGATGATAAAAATTATTACTGCATCAATATTTTGCGATGAGTAATCAATATATCAATGTAACGCAACTTTTTTTAGTAGAGATCAACGCTATCATAGAGATCAACGCTTCTTTGTTTTCTTTTTTTTTTGTATTCTATAGCTTAGTGTAGAAGTGTGCAATTTTTATCATTATTAGGCATTAGTTATATCGTTATTAGAGATGAGAGGCCGCAGACTCGGCGACCGCGCTGGTTCCTCGGAACGGGACACATGGTCTTTTCGCAATCTTTCACCAGAAAGACATTGCGCAAGTTTCTTTTATACATTTACCATTTTCTTTTATTTTGTATCACGCGTTATGCCTTTCTACACAAAAATAAACTCTCTCTCTATCACATCCTGCTGTTTAATTGACAATCAAAGAAAAAATATCATATTTACTAAACTAGCTGCATAGCGATACCGCGCGCAGGTGACAGATCCTATGTAACGGGTTCGATTCAACGCTGGAGCCGATCGCATTTGACATCGGGTGACTGTTGACTCGAAGAGCGCAAGCTCACTTCGCAGTCTCCCTCAATTGCTCTTGAATTTTCTGTTCAATAATTTGTAACCAACCTTCGTAGTTACTCTATTATTGAATTTGTCGCAATCAGCATGTAGAACCTTCTACATTGTTCCACGCAGTCTCAGCTTAGCACTAAATAGCATGCTGCCATGGAAACAACTAATCTGTCTCGGTCAGATGAACCTCAGCCGAATCATTCGCTCCTGAGCTGCTCTTTCAATTCCTGAACCACTAAAATGTACGAGCAGGAGAATACTTCAGGGCTTTGTGCCAAGCCTCTCCTCCCCTGACTTGCCTTGTAGTGAAAACAAACAAATGTTGCTGCGTTACTGAAATATGCGACTCTTCTGATGACGTGTGCAGTTATGCCCCTTCCCCTTTCAATATTTCTCGCCACGCCACTGTCTGCTACACATTCTTCTAATTTGGCAATCATCACAGATTTTACTTTTTTCGATTGCATTAATGGCGCAATTTGTTATTTCCCAACCTTTCAATGTTGGTTTTTTTTCGAATTTTACGAAGAATTTTACCAATGATCATGATCCTGCAATATCACGCTTGACTAGATTCGCAGTTGAAATGAGGCGAGACCAAATTCCCCCTGTTGTTCTGTGATTCTTGAAACAAAAATTTTTCTGCCAGCTCAAAGCAAATGCGGTTGCGGTTCAACGACCATGACTGTTTTTAACGAGGAGCATATAATTTTTTTCATCTTTTCACGCCCCAATGAAAAAGCAAGCAAAACAACTCAAAAAACGAACAATTTTATGCAGATCAGCAATAACATGATCTCGGAAAAGCAGATTATAAATTGAAGGCTAAAAATATTGATTGCCTTTGCAGCGAGTTCATCGCTTTCATTTTTCAAATCAAATAAAATAAAATATTCAATATACTCGCCGTATTACGCCGAAGCCGTGTAACAAGTGGCGGGTTAGCGCCTGGGTAACACAATTCCGAGGAACGTCGCAGCGGTGGCGAGCCGTTGGTGACACTGCGTCTGATTTGATCGGCCCGGGAATCGAACCCCAGATCTCCCGCATCGATAAGGATCTTCTTAACAACTGAGCTAACAGGCCAGCTTTAATTTTCATTTTATTAAAACAAAACAGTGATAAAAAATTTTGGAAAATTTGACCCCTGGTGCCCCTGCTCTGGGATCAGTCTTATTATACTGCAGAGATTTTGCGGCGCTCACAACGTTAGTGTTGCTCAATGTTTTGCATCTTTATCATTTTCGTTTCTGTTTATATCTATTTTGTTTAGTTGAGTATTTATTCCCCTATCACGAGAAAGCGCAATAATAAGCTCGCTTTGGGCGTTGCAGGCCATCTGTCTACCACACCTGGATGGTGGAATCCCACTAAGTACTTTTCCAACGGCACAACACGCAAACTTGCCGGTTAGTTGTTCTCCACTCTGTCCCTTCAATGCTGAGCCTCAAGCAGGAAAGCTATGAATATCAATTTCAAAGTCATTGGTTTGACCCGACTTGGAATCAAACCCAAGTCTACGGCTCCCGAGGCGGATGCTCTAATCACTCGCTATCTGTACTGTAAAAATTCCAACCAAAACAATCTCACCAACTGTCAAAACCTTACAAACCTCAATTCAAGCTATTTTTCTCAATTCAAAAACTTCATCGTCCACAACTTTGTAATTTCGACAAACCTGAACGTTTATATATTCGAGAAAAATCCGAAAGTGAAAAATTCTGTAGAGTTCGGTGAATTCTCTTTCACCAACTTGTATACAAATATGCCTTGTCTGGTCTATTTTGATTCAAAAAATCCCCTTAGCTTGGGCTTTTTGCCGCAGATACGTCATCAATATTCCCGTTCCCCACCCGCTTTATGACGTAAATGTTTGCTTTATGAAGTACTGTATCAACAGCATCGAAACAAGCCTGGATAAATATATCGTAAAATTCCAAGATTTCTCGCGTTGTTTGTTTAGCGGTTCTAAGAACAACAAACATAAATCAGAAAACCTCGAAAGGAAATTTTAATCTAGAACTTCCATTTCTTAACAACTTGTCGATGTTTTGACAGCAAGCACGCACTTGATGAAGTAATAAAATTTCGCAAGATTTCTTACAACCAGCGGGTTAACGTAGAGATAAAATGCATCGCTATCAACCAATTCCCGGGCCGGTCAAATCGGACGCAGTGTCGGCATCGCTGCGATGTTTCTTCGGAGCTGTGTTGTCCAAGCGCTGAGCCGCGGAGATGGATTCCGCCACTCGTTACACGCTTTGGTGTCGGCAGCGTGGCGCAGTGGTTCGGAGCGTCGCTTTTACGACGACCATGATCGCAAGGTTAATGGTTCAACTCCCAACCTAGTCTCGTTGTTGCGTCCTTGGATAAGACGCTTCACGATGATTATCTCTGCTTGGTGGAATCTGGCAAGCAGCAAATTAAAGAAGTCAGAAGAAAATTCAACCGGAAAACTTGGAAGCATAGGCAACTCCTAAGCGAGTCTGGAATCGTCCTACGCATAGCGCCTCCGCCGCTTTCTCGTGATAGGAGGATAAAGATGAAGAAATCAGAAATCAATGGTGTAATAACGCGAGTATAATGAAGGCTTGATTTTTTTGATTTGATATAACTGCAATTTCTTCACAAACTGCTTTACTACACGCTCAGCTGGTAACAATGTTGTTCAACTCGATCGAGAAAGAAACTAAAAACACTTGCATCGACTCCACATCTCCATGATTTTGCTTTCTTTTCAATTATTTCTGTTTCACATCAAGCACTGACTGTCGGAAAACTAAATATAATTTCCGAAAATAAAACCGAATTCGCGATTCCATAAAAATATTATAATTATTTACCAGCTTCCTCTTTGTACTACAAACATCACAACGTGAAAGAAATTTCACTGAATTTTGAGATTCTATTTTTATGGTTTTGTTTGACAGTTTTTCTTTTTCTATTCCAACGCAGCTTTTTTATGCTCGCTAAACAGACACGTTACCTTTCACAGCCTTATTCGAGAACGCAACCTGAGCGGGATTCGAACCAACGACTTTGTGATGAGCAGCGCGGCGAGAGACTTTAAAAGAGAGAGAAAGACATAAACTAAAAAGCCATAAAAAAACTGGAATATTTTAATCTCTCAGCAAAATTTGTTCTTTTTTTGCTAAAAGAAGTGGTTGAAAGAGGGGAGGGGGTATGGCACAATGCTCCCTGAATACATTCCTGCTTGCGATCCTGCCGTCGTAAAAACAACGCATCGATAAACAAGAAACGCAAATACTTCGTGATATTGTGGAACATGACAAATAAGCTTTGTGTTTTTTTAATTGATATGTTTGCTTGACAAGTTCAGCTGTAAATACATTTGGAAACAAAAACAGTCAAATGTAAGTTCACAAACCGAACGTTAAAGTTGACGCATCATACCCCCCTCCCACAGTTGAAATCAACTTTCTACAACTCTTCACCTTTTCATTTTATGATCCTAATTTTACCTTTTTCAATATTTTTTTGGTTTCAGAAACAATCTCTCTTTTTTTGTGATTTATTTACAACTTTACACTAAAGCCAAAACAAAAAATTTTGCCCACTAACTTTCATCCTTCTGCAAATGAAACAACTTCAAACCTGTGTCACTTTCACCTACGTTTGTATACTTTTTGTTCACTAGTTTGGTTTCTCTCAATCACTTTCGTTTCTTCGCGTTTACTATCTCTTTTTTCAATAAAATCAAATTTTACATCAACGGGAGGATGTGAGGTTTGTCTATAAATTTTGTTTTATTCAAATAACTGCACAGAACTGTCAGAGTTTAAAAACTATGACATTGTTCGAACATACAAAGAGATATTATGGTAGGCCTTGGAAGACTTACCAATTAAACGCTGTAAGAGCCAATTCTACAACTAGTTTCGCGGCAGAGCAGTCGACCTAGGGGGGCAAAGCGTTTTTCAAGGGGGCCAAAGTTTGACATTATGCCCAAAAGCCGCTGTCTTCAAAAGAGTAAGCTTGTTGATTGAGGGGGCCAAGCATGTCGATTGTTGGGGCCAGACCCCCCTGGCCCCCCCTAGGCGCCGGCCCTGTTTCGCGGTTTGACTGCTCATCAGGTAGACTCAAGCTCTAACTCAAGACCTTGTGATTGAAAGTCAAGCTCTCTTTCCGGCTTACAGCGTTGTGATTGCAATTTTATCTACACATACCCACGCCCCTGCAACTGCAGGCTTTAGCATTGAGCATTTGGCTTAGTTGGTAGATGTCGGCAATTTTATGCCTCATGGTCCTGGGTTCGAATCCGAGTTTACCTAATGAGCGCTCAAACCGCGAAACTAGTCGTAAATTTAGTTTTTACAGCGTTTATTTAGTAAATCTTCCAAGACCTAGCATAGTTGTCTCTCTTCATATGTTCACATATCACACAGGCTCACATCGGCTCCACATACTTTAATGTGACGTTGTACTAACGGCTTTTTTAATATTTTGTAACGGCGATTGGCGTCCGTGGGCAGAAGGACGATTGGGGAGAGGGGGAGACTGAGAAGCTCTAACCAATCTCCAAATTTTTAAACTCACAAAACATAATATGTTAGTATGCCTACATTGATTCTTGAGGCGCACAAAAACTGCACAATAGTAGTGTTTAGTCCTCCCCCCTCAGGAAAATGTCAGAATTAACGCCTGACGATCATGACATTCGGGAAAAACCTTGACCTTAAAAGGTTTAAATGGATTGACCGGAAATCGAACCTATCGAACGTTTTCATTGTAGAGTCTGTTGTTGAAACAATTGCATCAAAAAACTGAGTTTTTGGCGACACTTTACGAGACTGGTAGTGGTATCTTCTTATTCAGTCAAGCCCAAGGGAACAAATCTCAAGGAGTGTGGGGAAGTTCCTCAACTTAAAGCCCAAAAGTAAGAACGGACTGCCGCGCTGGGCGTCGCAGTTTTCGCCTTAACTTTAACGACACTAAGCACTTGAATGTTGCAAAATCGATTAGGCCTATTCATTTTTTCATAAAGTTTGTATCTATGTATCTAACGTCGTTAAAACTTGTATCTAACCTTGCTGTTTGTTGTATCTAATCTTTTTACCTTGTTTATTATGATGCTTATAACTTTGTATCTGCCTTTCCAAGCCCACATATGCTACTTTAAAATTGAATTCTTGATTCAATTTACCTTTTTCTGTCTTTTCGAAAGATTTCGATGACTTGACGTCATTTTGACAAGGACCAGCCTCGCAAAACCTGACTAATCACGGGATTGTTTTTTTAACTTTTTATGTCAAACTTACAGCTTCCTGCAACGCATTATTGACTGACTTGTCGAACCATTGAGAATTTTTGCATTAATTTTGAGCGCCCCAAGGCGAGTCTGGTTTGTGACGAATCGTGTTAACATTAATCTGGGCTTAATTGAACGCTCAAGCCACGTAAAGATCGCTTTCTGAAGACCGAAACTGCTATTATAGGTTCGATGAAAGCTTTTAAGATAAAATCAAAAATTGCTTCAACTTTATAGCAAACAAAGTTTCTGAATCTAGATAAACGTTTTCAAAATTCTGAATTCGAAAATCTAAATTTTGCAAATATAAGTTTAGAGTTGCGTCAAGAACTTGAATTTCGGATATTAATTTGCTACGTTAGTTTACGTTGTTAAGCGCACGCTGTCGGTGCGGGAGGGCTGGGCTCGATTCCCGGGACGCTCAAATCGGACACAGCGTCGCCAACGGCTCGCCATCGCTGCGATGTTTTTTCGGAGCTGTGTTGTCCAGGCGCTAAGCGGCGGAGATGGATCCGGTCGCTCGTTTACACGCTTCGGCGTAATTCCGCGAGTTTGATGAAGATCTTAATTTTTTTTTAGTTTCGACTTCAGTTTACCTCCAACATTTTTTCTCGCAAAAACACTGAAGCAACGAGTTTTCTTCAGTTTTCGACCTTCATTGTAGAGGCAAACGTCGATCAATTGTAAACAATTATTGTCAGTACTGAAGTTTTGTACCAACGGAAACAAATGGTATAGGGTGGCTGCCGGCTGGAAGACCATGACGTCAACAAGGATTTTTACGTGTGTTTGTATTGTACTTTATGGCTTGCCTGTGTGGGCTTCAACATACAAAATAAACTTAGTTAGTTGCATATTTATCCTTCCTATCACGAAACTGCGATCAAATCGCTATAACGAGCTCGCTTAGGAGTTGCCAGCCATCTTTCTACCACACCAAGATGGGGACATCCCGCTAAGTGCCTTTCCCAACGGCACAACAAGTAAACTTTCCGGCTTGTTCTCCACACTGTCCCTTCTATGCTAAGCGACAAGTAGGGAAGTAGTGAATACCAATTTTAAACTCATTGGTTTGACCCGACTCGGCATTAAACCCGAGTCTACAGCTTGCGAGGCAGGCGGTCTTACCACTTGGTCATCTGAGCTGTTAAATTTGTCTCTGTTTATTTTACGAAACGTCCTACAGCATCGATTGATAAAAACACTGATATTGCTCCTTCATTTCTCACCAGTTTCTGTCAAAGTTCGTGTACATTGTTAAGCGACAACGGAGGTCAAACTGGTTCCAAAAAGACAACCGCCGTCTATCTTTTTCTAAGTAAAAACGCCTGACAGTGTTACAAAAAAAAAATCATAACTTTAGTTAAGCTTGTTGGATTTGAAAAATTTCAACTGGATCGTGAAGCTCTGGTTTTAGTTATTGTTTAAAACAATTTTCAAGAAAATTGATTGTTTTTTGGGCACATCACTTGGTGAATAATTTGGACAAAGACATTAGTTTTTAAAGCGGTTTTTAAGCTATAAGCATTTCTTGCTATTTCAAAGCATGAACATAGCCGCGTAGATTTGCAAAAATTTATCATTTGATTCAAATTGAGTAGGTTCTATCACAAAACTTTAAACTTCAGCATGAAATTAGCCTCACCATTGGTTGTGGTTTTCCAAGACCTTAAAGATTTTTCGCGAGAAAATGATTGTGTAAATTGTTTTTTAAACCACATGTAAAAGTAGTCAAGGAACTAGATTTTTACATCTATGGTAGACTGGTAGTGAGGTTCTGTCACACAAGAACACAATGACAGGCACGCTTCGCCGCGATACCACGAGTATCACGACGATTTGACTTTTTTGAAGAAATTTCTAAGTTTTAAACAGAGCAGCACGCGCTCCGACTCGGTCGCCTCCCAAAAAGGACAATCGGTATTCGCGCGCGCGCAGCGCCGGAAGGTTAGAACGCCCAGTCCATTCTACCTAGTGATTTAACTTTATTTATTTGTTTGTTTTGTCAAGCCACGTAATTGCAGTTTGAATTTTTAGATAAGTGAATTATATGCATCATGGAATAGAACCTAGCTGAGTGTCGAACCCACGAACCCTACGCATCAACCACTCGGCCGAGTCCATGTGCATTTTGTGCCGCCCAACCTAGTTGAGGAGATGGATGCAGGGTGCACAGTGTTCAGCAACTTCTAGCGACTCTTTCAACTTTACGCTAACAATTTTTACATTTTTTGATTTCTTCTTGCTCTCATCTATAAAGCTAAATCACCGCGTACAATCGACATGGGTCGGGGGTTTCCCAGTTTATTGCCCTGGGGCCAATCACGAAAACACAAAACTGTTTGGAATTAGTTGATGATTCCGTCGATCCATGATCTCACAGCGGAGAGCTTGGCGTATCCTCCGGGGTAGGCGGGGTTGCAGGTGCTTTCAGCCCAGGAGGCTGCTCCGATCAAAGTGGTCACGCCGTTGACCTCGACAGTCAATGGGCCGCCAGAATCACCCTGAAAATGCAAGGATTAGCCCAAACACATCCAACTCAATAAACACGCTTTGAGATCGTTGGAAAGTATCCGAAACACAAAACAGTGTGTTCGATTACCAGTTCATAATCAAAAACAATTCAATTTACAATTTTTTATGTCTCGTACTAAAAAAGTTTAAAAGCCCCAATGTTGCCTTTCTAAAGCAAATTCCAGCGATGGAGAGGTCCCCCAATACCAGTGACGTAACCGGGGGAGGCACCAGGACACTGCTACCCTTTTTTACGAACCCAAACTTGCAGCATGCCTGAAACATTCGTGTAAAATGAGTAATGTTTGGCCTCTTGGGATTTGCCCCCATAAATCTGCAGCAATTCTGCTGTCTACGGCCCTGGCCAATGCGTATGCGGAGATGCGGTCAATACGTATGCGGAGTTACGGCTGATGCTTATGCAGAGATGCAGTCAATACGTATGCCGAGTTGCGGTCAATACGTATGTGAACATGCGGTCAATACGTATGCCGCATTGTGGTCAATACGTATGTAAACATGCGGTCAATACGTATGCCGAATTGTGGTCAATACGTATGTGGAGATGCGGTCAAAACGCATGCAGAATTGTGGTCAGTGCGTATGTGGACACCGCCCTGTATTCACTCGTTGCTGACGGCTACTCACACTGCACACGCTGACGTTTCCATCTCCACCAACACATTGGATGCGGTCAGTAATCTGGATCACACTCCCCCAGATAGCTTGGCACTCGCTGGCTGACACCAATGGAATGTCGCTCTTCTTCATGATGATGGGGGTCGATTGTCCTGAAACACAAGTGTTGTTATTTAACAATCACAAAGGTACTGATCGCTTTTGATCAGATTTTTCCGAGAATAAAAGCAATCTAACGTTAAAAATTTGGAGCAAAGTGAATTTGGCTGATTGACCATTAACCCTACCATAGAGCAGGACAGCCCGGTTTCGCGCTATAAGGCCTCGTCAGGCGAGTACCGGAAAAGGTTTGTTTATTATTGAGAATGGCTGGTCCTGAATGAGACAATCATTTCTGTACATTTATACCCCTAAGAAAATTTTAATTTTGTGGTACGTAGCAGAAGCTTCGTCACACTCAAGCACATTTCTCGTGTGGTCAAGGTACAGATAGAAAGTTGACGATGTCCTTCCTGGTTTATCATCCGACCTAGCTCGTGGTAGTCGAGATCACACCCCATTCAGCAGGCCAGAAAGGATGACGTTGTTATACTATACTGTCCGTATTTTACTCCATTCCAAAACACTTCTCACCGATCCTGGTGTCGTATCCCCATCCGGAAACTGAGGCAATTCCGGTGAATTGGGCGCCTTCTTCAACCAATGGGATGGTGTTTATCTGTAAACAATAGAAAATAGCTGACCACAACATCGGAACAAACAAATACGCAACCATACAATAAAATAAATAATAATAATTAATGGAACCACACAATGGTTGAACAGACCAAATTACAGACCAAAGATTTAAGAAGCTCGATTCCCGGGCCGGTTACTGTGTCCACAAAACCAGCTTAAGTTGGCCAAACATTTAATGTACACGGGCTTCTGCATCACAATTAAATTTTTGGTGTCATAATCGCTTTTTTTAGTTATGATGTCATCAATAATTGATAACGACGCGGAAACTGTGGCCCACTTAAACCTACCAATTCAAAGCTGAGTCGTCCAGATGCTAAGCGGAGATGGATCCGTCACTTGCTACTTCGCATGGGTGTAATACCGCAAGTATAATGACGATTTGACTTCGATAACATGGGAGAAAGCCTCGGTAGCCAATAATTTCGCCGCTTATGAGCTCCCCGCGTTACGACTGGATCTTATGTACCATAAATCAAAGATATTCAGCAGCAGTAAACTTATAAACAAATCTGAATCTGTATTGGGCTATTCCGCCGCAAGCTCACATACATTGCTGCTGCCAAGATTGGCAGAGGAAGAGAGGGTGATGACAGCGAAATCGTAGTCGAAGGTTCTGGAGTTGTAGCTTGGATGAGCGGTGAATGATGCCATAGGGATGATTTCTTCGGGGTAGCGGTAATCCAAAGCTCCAAGGCCTACTCGGGTGCCTCTGAAATTACAAACATTTGTTTGCTTGATGGCAGGGTTAGATTAAAGTAGGTTATAGTCCCACATCCCTCGGTAATCACGACCTCGAAACGTCAAAATCAGACCTCCAAAAAGCATGTGGGCCTAAAGTGTTACGGCCCTGCTTGCAGCGAAAAAATTTTGTCTTCTAGTAGATGTATGCTAAGGGACTGCAGTCCTCCTTTTCTCAATATAAAGTTATTTTGTCCTATCCAGAAAGTACGTGCCTGAACCCTTCGGTTCTGATGCAATGGATCAATCATCAGAGCAACGCCGCAGGCAAAACGTTGCCAAAAAAATACATTAAAAACATATTTTTAAACGCAGTCTGTGATGACATTATTGAAACACAGAGAATATAAGCTCGAATCCTTGTTGCTCTTTTGAAGTTACATAGAAGAGCCACAATCACAAAAAATACATGGAAAAAAGCAATAAGTTTCAACACACAAAACATGTAACACGTAAAAGCAAACAAAAAATGATTCGAAAATTTAAAAGGGCGAAATTGTTTCTTGAAGTTTTTCAATTGCGTACTCATCTCTAAGTGAGGTTAGAAGGCAATAGTTTTTGATTCATTGTTGTTTATTTTCGGAGAAATTTTTTTGGATAAACAAATATTAAATTTCGATCAAACTGCTTACGCGACGTAACAATGAGCAGCAGTCATGATGTGGTTGGCAGAGATCACTGATCCACCGCAGAAGTGGCTTCCGCTAGTCCTTTGAAGAGATACCTAAACAAAATCGTCACAAATAGCTATTTTATGACGTAACAAATTAAACGAAAATAACGCGAAGCTTTTGAAGCTAGCGAAGTTACACAAAAAACAAGCAGAAAAAACAGAGATGCCACTTTACACAAAAATTAAATTTACTGTATGTTAAGTTGCTGCAGCACCTCACCTGCCATGGGAATTCCCCGGTGGTGGCGTCAGTGCCCCCCACAATTCTGGACCTTTGGACGGTGTCCTTGATGTGGTTGACCGAGGGGCTGGCTGTAAAACAAGCAAAGAGTTATTCTAGTTAACAATCAAAAATTATAACTTTAAAATCAAATCTTCATTATAATCGTAGTATTACACCGAAGCGCGTGACGAGTGGTGGGATCCATCTTTGCAACTCAGCGCCTGGCCCACACAACTCCGAAGTAACATTCCGACGTTGTATCCGATTTGACCGATCAACGTTACAACTGCAGCAGCTGTACTTGTCACAAGATTCGCCGTAACTCTTACTCTTCTCACATTTTTTGGTTAACTGTGGTTTCTATGTCTGTGCTAGAATTATTTTATTGTTTTTTTTTTTTTTCAATTTTATCCCGGTTTAATTCAAACAATCATCGCCATTATGCACCACTAAATTTATTTTTTTTAATCTTTCGTTACGTATGACCTGTGTGAGGCTTGACCTTATTTTACGGTTACTTCTAGCAAACTCACCAGTAGCCAAAGCAAAGCAAGCAATCAATACCCAGCTCAACATGTTGTATCTGAGATATTTCGAAAAAATCGATGAAGACGAAAAGAACGCTGCGGTTTTATTTGCAACAAAAGTGCAAGGTGTGCAGTTCCCAGGGTGTGTGCGAATTTCCAGCTGTGCACAAGCGGAGCACTTGTCGAGAGCTCAAATAAAAATAGACAAAATGGAATATCCGTGCGCTGCTTTATGGCTGAATGCAAAATTCATGCCGTTCAAACCCACTTTAGTAGGTTCGAAACCATTCCAACGCAGCGCAGCAGCTGCTTAAAACTGTGAATTTTACCATAAAATTGCAAATACTTTATTGCGCAGGAACCAATTAGCGCAATTGTTAAAGACATTGCTATCGGCACGGGAGGTTTGGGGTTTAATTCTCGAGCCGGTCAAATCGGACACACTGACGCCAACCACTCGCCAGTCGCCACCGCTGCGATGTTTCTTCAGAGCTGTTTTGTCCAGGCGAAGCCTCGCATGTGGATCTCGGCACTCGTTACACGTTTCGGCTTTACACCGCGAGAAAGCTACAATGAAAATTTGATTGAATGGTTTGTGCAGCGGCTAGAGGGGGGATACAATGGTCCGTACCGGCTGTATAAAACGGTCCCACAGAATTTTATTAACTTAGATCAGCGAACCGGGAGCATTGCTGTTTGTGCCATCGGTTAAAAGCGAACGGGCGGAAAATATGACTTCTGTTATAGAACCAGCTGACAATAAATTTGAATTCTACCTCTGGGTATATTACACAAGAGATTGCGGCATCTTATCTACGATATAGTGCACTGTCTGCGTCAAATTATCGCGATGTGCCCGTTGCCCGGGAGAGGGGGTACGATTTTGCGTCATCAATCACTTATGGCAACCAGGTTAATATAGGGGTAGGGGGAAACTGCAATTGATCAGAGATTTAATGAGAATGTCAAAAAGTACCATGAGGGCACCTTTCTTCGTGGCTATACCACGGATAACAAGATTTCAGATTGAAAGAGAAATTCATTTTCTTTTTGCCTTTTCTGAAAATATCATAAAACAAATATGGTACTTGAATAAGAGCAAAACTGAAACGATAATGATGCCACGAGAGTCGGACGTTTTACAGAATCATTGCAGAGTCGGAAGGTTCTTCTAAATCGGTGGTTCTTAATTTTTTCCCCCAGCGCTCCTTTTCATAGATTTTCAGAGGTTTCCTTAGTCTGCGGCCCACATATTTCATTTTCCACTGAAAATCAGTGAAGAGCAAAAAAAAGGTGATCACGTCTGCAGAAGTCTCTACTTTTTCCAGTCCTGGGTTGACGCAGAATATATCTTTACACCTTTTGAAAGTAACGCCCCCCATAGCGCCCACTGAATATTTCCGCCCCTGTAAAAGTTATCAGCGCCCACTAGTGGGTGGTAGCGCCCACGTTAAGAACCACTGTTCTAAATGAATTGGCCTCTTCCCGCCAGAAAAACAGAAAATTGATGGATTCGTAACAAGGAACACGGCCCCAGCACCTTACAAGAATATCCTTATTGTATGAACAGGGTTAGACGGCCCAACGACCACGGTATATTGTCCCAAGGGCCCAACTACTGTGATGTCCCAACGACCCAATAAGATGCTACAAACTGTCCTTAATGCGCAGTTTACAAGACGATTGTTTCAAATACGATGCTTGTTCTTGCAGCTGCGACTCTCCCACGAAGTTCAATTAGCCTAATTCTGACAAAGCAACATTACAGGTGTCACTGTCAATGGTTTCGTCATTTGTATTTCAGTCGCGAAGCCCAAAGAATTAGACAGTTCGTGTCTAATTGTCTGCTACGTCACCACGTTGGCAGGGTCAAGATTTTTTTGATTCGCGATATAGGTACCACAAGCAAAAATTTCCTTAGATTTTTAGATTGAATTTTTGAAACTTCGTTGCCGAGTGCATGCAGCTACTCTGATGATGCCTAACGTAGTCGAAACAGTGCCTCCCATGAGATTGAGTCGATTTTATTTTGTCGCAATTTGGCTTCTTGGATTTGTTTTCCAGCTGATCTTTGGGAAAGAAAATTGGGCAAACAAATTGGTTCCGACTTTTCACTTTTTGAGAGAAATAATTTCCATTTTTCCTCATGACCAGAATTTCAGATAAAACCGAATTCTGCGAAATTACTCTCTACGCTCATGAGTCGCTACGGCATAGCGTACGGAACACTTCCAGATCGTGTTGTTTTAGGCCGGCCAATTTTATTGGCGATCTGGGAATGGCGTGTCTCTGACATCACTCGAATGACGTCATGGCCGGTCATTGCTTCCGATGCTGACGTTATTGGCGCAACAAAACCCTTTATGACTTTTGATGACGACACACTGTTTTTCAATTTTTGCAAATTTAGTCAACATACCTCTGTGTCCTGCGTACCTGATAAAAATTATAAACAAGGGACATCTACCCACGAGCTTCCACTACGGGCGTAAGCAAGTGCGCCCTCCCCTCTTTTGGATAAAACCTTATCAAAAACATTCTAAACACATTTCTGCAAATTACAACAATCTTGGTAATCTCTGCTCCATTGTGGTTTGCCCCTCCCCAAAGTTTTAGCAGGTTATGTCCCTAGTTGCCACTTGAAAGAAACCGCCTACCGAGAATGAATAAAAAAAAACAGAGGTAGTGGGAAAGGTGGGGGTTTAATTAATAACTTCGAAGTTCACAGTGGTAGATTACTTAAGTATTATTGCTTGGCAACTAGTACTTTCTTAAGTGATTTAAATTTCGACTACTTCCACTTTCACTTACGTAGTTCAGTCAGAAAGTAATGCTACTTAAGTGGCTTTGAAAATGATAAGTAGTTAATATTAAGCAATGTATCACGCAAATGATAAATAATCATGCTTGATAATAAAACTGGAAACATTAGTATTAGATGTATTGTTTTATTTTATCTACATATACACGTTCTACACTAACCGGCCGGTTAGCTCAGTGACGAAGCGCACGCTATCGAAGAGGGAGGTGTAGGTTCGACTCCCAGGCCGGTTAAATCGAACACAGTGTCGCCAGCGGCTCGGCACCACTGCGATGTTTCTTCGGAGCTGAGTTGCCCGGCAGGCGCTGAGCCGCGGAGATGGGACCCGCCACTCGTTACGCACTCCGGCGTACTACCGTGAGTATAAAGAAGATTTGATTTGAAGTTTCACAATTTCGTGATATTAAGTGGTCTTTTGCTGTTTGTGTTTGGCGTGGACAATGAGGTTGTATTTTGCAAATTATGACACACTTCACTTTTTTATTTTCGTCAAATAAATGTGCTAATTAGGCCTATCCTAAATGTACTTAAGCATCGGCAAAATATATGCCAAGTTTGAAAGTGAGCAAATAATCTTTGGTCAAAACTCAGCTTTATGGCCTTGGTTTTGCAAACGCTACTTTTTACTTAAGTAGCTTCAAATTGCTGGTACTTTTTTCTTTTACTTGGTTACTTTTTCCATCCGCTACTTTCTACTCTTCTTCAAGTAGTTTCCGCCATCAGTTAAAACACTTCTACTCAACTAGATTTCTGGACTACGTTTTACACCACTGGAAGTTTAGGACAAAACCATTTTGTATAACCTACTCACTCTGTTTGCAAGTTCTTAGTTCGACACCACGGCGGGTAGATTGCATGGCCCACTGGAAATTTATCCTCCTTTTGCGAGGAAACTACGTATGTTGCGTAACGAGCTCGACTAGAAATTGCCGGGCACCTGCCTACCACCCTAAAACCCTGCAATTAAACTCGCCGGCTTGTTCTCCACACTGTCCCTTTAATGCTGAGCGTCAAGCAAAGAAGCTGTGAATACTTTTAAAGTGATTGGTTTGACTCGACTCGGATTCTGCAGCTTCAGAGGAAGACGTTCCATCTATTCCACCAACTTTAATTGATATCACTCAAGGTTCATATTTAAAAAATTTCAACATTGTTTTATTTCAAAACAACTCATTGTGACGTCACATTAGCACTGCGCGCAGCCAGTGTGCGAATCGATCCAGGAACGAACAACGGAGAGCTTCGCAAACGCCCCGGGCAGGGTAGGCTTGCATGTGTCCTCGGTCCACGACGCCGCCCCAATTAGGATGGTTTCACCAGAATCTTGCACGGTCAGTGGTCCGCCAGAGTCACCCTCAACAAAGAAGCCATTGTTAGTCATACTCAACGCATTGTACTCAATCGTAACCGAGATGGTCTAGCGGTACCGCGTGCAGGTGACAGATCCTACGTGACGGGTTCGATTCACGGCTGGAGCCGATCGCGTATGACAAGTATATCGCGTGGCTGCTGACTCGAAGATCGCAAGCTCACTTTCCAGTCTCCTTCAATTATTGTTCAATATAATTTGAAAATAACCCCATTGAGTGCATTTTGGTGTTTAATGGAGCTGGAACTTGTTTTTCTAATTTTTATCCAATTGCTTGCGATTGCCTGCTTCGTGGAAATGGCTCTCGTCAAATTTTTAGTTGCCAAACGAAAATGCAGAAAATTTTAATTGTTTTTCTGAAGTAAAATAATTCTTTCCATGTTCAACTTTGTAGACTTCAAAGCCGCGCTTCTTGGTTTCAGTTTTACGCATCACAATGATTTGTTTATTGCAGCGACAAAAAATTGATTGTGATGCAGAAGCTAGAACCAAAAAACGCGGGTCTAAAGCCCTCGGAAATTGCACGTGTTGGCTGGGTGATTGTCAAGCGAACCGAGACCAACTCCCCTCACCCAGAACATTTTGAAGTTAGTAACCCACCATGCAAATGGTTACCCTTCCATCTCCACCTATGCACTGCATCTGGTTCGTGATTGTGATTTTAGACCCCCACATGTCCTGGCAGGTTGACCGGGACACCAAGGGCACGTCCGCTCTTCTCATGGTGTGTGGAGTGGGAACTGAAAAGACATGAAAAAGTCGAAGCCGAAGAACACAAACCTTCATCATACTCGCGGTATTACACCGAAGCATGTAACGAGCGGCGGGGCCCATCTCCGCGGCTTAGCGCCTGGACAACACAGGGCCGAAGAAACATCGCAGCGGTGGCGAGCCGAAGACGACAGTGTGTCCGATTTGAGCGGCCCGGGAATCGAACCTCAAACGTCCCGCGCTAACAGCAACATCTTCAACCACTAGGTTTGATTTGTTTTTACAAATATAGATAACTTCATGAAAATGTTCTAAGCTTTCTTCGGAGTTGTCAAAAAAAGGGAGGCAATGCCGATGCTGAGCTTACCTTCCAATCTAAGTTACAGATTCTACGTGAGGGGTTCGATTCACGACTGGAACCGATCCCACTTGACATACATAACGGGTGATTGCTGACTTGAAAAGTGCAAGCTCATTTTGCAGTCTCCCTCAACAACTGTTGAACTTTCAGATTTCACCGCTTGGATAAAACAAAAAATCCAACATCACTGAACGATTTTAAGCGCAAAACTGGGTCGGGTATATTTCAAGTTTGTGCTTAGGGAGTTGCCGGCCATCTGTCTACCACACCAAGGTGGGGGGATCCCGTGTAGTGTCTTTCCCAACGGCACAACAACTTGCCGGCTTGCTCCACACTGTTCCTTTAATGCTGAGCGCCAAGCAGGAAAGCCGCAAATACCAATTTTAAAGGTCATTGGTTAGACCCAATTCAAAATCAAACTCGAGTTTACAGTTCCAGAGTTACTCGTTCTTCCCCACTTGGCCAAAATTGCTACAGTTTAACGAAAATCAACCATTCTTTTTTCTTTTAAACTTCATAGTTTTTACTCACGTCCGTATTCCAGATATCCCCACCCAGACACCACTCCTGTTCCAGTGTACTCTCTATTGGCTTCCACCAGCTTAACAGCATTCACCTGAAATGCAAGACATTATAAACATGAAACTCTGCCGTAGAAAAATAGTTGTTCCTTGTCAAAAAACCTAACAACCAGGGCTGTAAACTTGAAAACCAATAATTGCTGAAACAGCACTTGAACTCCATCTTGAACAAATTTGATTGAGTGGTAAATTTGGCCTAAACCCGATGAAAATCATTTGAACTCAGCATAAACTCAGTAAAAATAACTGATCTCGGCGAAGTCGCAAAATTAAAAATGAAGAACTGGGACTGGGCTTCCAAATTTTTAGTGAACTCGACCTTGCGCCTGATTAAAAACGCTGACGAGTTCCCTTCCCCGTTGAAACCCCGTTTGACAAAGCCAATCGTGCGGTAATCACTTTTAGAAAAACACAATCTTTTTTCACAACACGAGTAGAATCACCTCATCATGACGACCATTGGGGTAGATTACTACAAACTACTATAGCTATATGGAAATCGATTATGATATGCTGGCTTTATCAGTTGACGGATTTGTTGAATCAACAAGCAAAGCTAAGCTGAAAGCAGAGTGTTAAATGGCCGGGGGGTAGAACGTCCGCTTTTGGAGCTGTAGACATGGCTTCAATTCCGAGTCGGGTCAAACCAATGACGGTAAAATTGATATTCACAGCTTCCCTGCTTTACGCTCAGCATTAGAGGGACAGTGTGGAGAACAAGCGGGCAAGTTTACTTGAGGTTTGCGAGCTTCGTTATAGCGCTTTGATCTCTTTCTTGTGATAGGACAATAAATATGAAACTAAACAAAAAAATATGATAAATAAGCTTATCCAACACACAGCGTCTGTGCAGTTTTTTTTCGCGACATTATTTGATCACAGTATATAATTTTGTTTACGCGTAATTAATTGTTTACTCACATTCCCTTCAAGTTTTGCTTCCGCGGTCAAGGTCAAAACAGCGTAGTCATAGTCAATGGTGGACGCGTCCCAAAAAGGATGTCTCACAAAAGATGCGGCCCGTATCAACTGCTCCGGGTACCGATAATCCAACGCGCCCAGGGCAACATCCACAAAACTTAAAATAAAATGTGACTATTTCTTTTCGGATCACAGCTTTGTAAACCAGGGTTTGGGGGCCGGCAGAGCACAGCGAGCCCCTTCGATTGCATAATATTTTCAGCGGCCAATGTTATTTTTAATTTTTAAATTTCGCTTTAAAAATTCACTGCGCAAATTTACTAAAGATTTATGCTGAGTTGTTTTTATTACCGTGAAATCAGCAACTTTTGCGCGGTTTTTACATCACAAATAAAACATCTCTATTTGAAGGAGATAACCCTGACGAGCGCTACAGGGTGAAACAGGCTGTCGGGTTTTAATATTGTAATTTTAATTTTTTTAACTGATGTGCTGAAGTGAACACAATACGCTCTAACTTTGTTATTGAAAACTTTCTTGATCAGTTGTTCACCCTGCAGTTATCACAAATATAAAACATGCATACCGGTAGTTGAACGTGAAACAGCAGTTTTTAAGAAAGGTCAAAGTTTTCTAGTCTACCGTCGTGTTGTCAGGCCCGCAACTAGAAGCAAATGCTTAGGGGGGCGAAAAATATGTTAAAGGGGGCCAAATTACCTTTACCGGTATCATATGTATTATAGTAACAAATTTTTTGTAGGATGGGCTAAATTTTTTTCAGGGGGGGCTCTGCCCCCCCGCGCCTCCCCCCCTGGTTGCGGCCCTGCGTGTTGTACAGCTTTACAAAGACCTGACGCGGCCCACGTTCAACACTTAAGCGGCCCGCAGGTTACCCAACCCTGGGTTAAACTTTGTGACCAACTTGGAATAGCAATGTGCGGCGGATATGAGGTGGAGGGAAGAAATCAATGAAGCTCCACAAAAATGACGACCGCTTTGCTGAAGAGAAGCCTGCGCGTAAAAAATAAGCTTTTTATTAACACCGGCACCACATATTTGCACCTCATACTGGTGACGTATGCAGGGGAGTATGTAGGGAGGGGGGCATCAAGCCACGCCCCTCACCTCTTTTTGACTTAGCATTTGAGTAAAAAAGATCAACTTTTGCTGGGTGACTTAAACAAATACTTCTAATGGTTTTTGTAGTTTATACAGCTCCAGAGGCAGACGCTCTACCACTCGGTCATCTGAGCTGTTGAGCTGAATTCGTGTTTGTCGAAACCTTTAGATACAAGAAGTGCCCTTGCTGTATTTTTTTCTCAAGAAATTTGATTTCAACTTTCCTTGTAGATGAATGGAGAAGCGCTCGAAGGATCTTGGAGGGAACATACTCAGATACCACCAAAATCTTCCATTGATGTACGAGTAGTTTCCACCAGACTAAGTTAAAGATAAAAGAACCAATTCTTTTCTCACTCTAGCCACTGCGTTCGAAAGTAGGTTTTTACCTGCCACGGGAATTCCCCCAGGGCTGCTTCTTTTCCCCCAATTACACGAGATCCTTTACTTCCGAACGCATCTTTCACAAAACTAATTGAAGGAGTTGAATTAGCTGAAAAAAATCATGCAGGTATCCAATTAGGTCCAGAGATGGAGATAAGGGGTTTCCTGCTTAACTTTTCAGCTTTACTCATACCTACATTTGTAGATTGTTCAATAATGCTAGAGGCGCAAAACTGCAAAATAAACATTCCTTCAATTCTTAACCCCCTTCAGAAAAATTTCTGGACCACCCCTGAATACTACATATCAGCGACAAATCTTGGACAATCTGTTTCGTCGGCAATCTCATTAGGATGGGTTTAGGTAAGAATTGACTCGTCAATTAATGGAGCTAAATGTTAGTTGATTTGTGAAACTCGATTCTCTTTGACTTAGAAGATATTAAACAAAAATGATGAACCTTCGCTAAAGCTACGATGAATCTACACTCGCGGTAATTCCCAGACCCTTCCCACTCATAGCGACGTCTCTAACAGCTGCGCTTTACTGCAGAATTACGAAATTATTCATCGCATTATTTTCTACTTTTTTTGAACAACTTCAAAACCAACAAACTCACCACCAACTGAAGCAACAACCAGCAGCAAGAACAGAAACATCTTCGTGTTGAACTGATTCGTCAAAACGAGTTCAAATTCATATCAGCTTCACCCCGAAGAGTTCAATAAACGCTTGTATATTTGATCAAGGTGCGAGAAAACAGCAGCTGCTTGCAGGGCCGTATCAAGACTATGGGGGGGGGGGGGGCGCTTGAGGCTAGTTGTTGGGGATACGTTTTTGCAGACCAGACTTTGTCGTTAACAGCAAATCTTTTTCAGAGGCAACGATTTACGGAGGCCTGAGAGTTACCAGCCCCCATCTCATTCTGTCCGGGATGCTTCAATGGAACTTCTATGCTAAGTGACGAAACTTGCAATGATATGGCGGAGATGCTTGCATACCAGTTAATCGAGCAGCAATCGCTCTGCAGTTATAATCGAGCAGCAATCAAGTACAAAGTCGGTCATTGGATTTGAGTAACCACTGCTACAAGAGGCTACGTCATCGAGTAGACATTGAAAAATGTTTGAAGTCTGTAAAATTGGTCATGGTCCGTGGCGTAGCGATGGGAGTCCTGGGGCATTTCTTTCTGAATACCCAAAAAGTGCTCTCTTATCAAATTCCGTGAAGTTTGCAATCTTTGGGCTCATTGCAATTTCCCCCGCATTTTCTGCACGCTACGCCACCTGGACATGAGACAGGAACTTTTAAAAAACTTTGTTTGCCAATCTTAACTAGGAGTTACTGCTAAAATATCTGGTGGAGGATTTGAAATACCCCTTGCCACTGCCTGCCGACACCTTTCCTTCGATCATATTGGCAATTTCTCCTATAAATACCTGCCTCAACGAATGCTGTTCAAAAAGTAAATAAATTCCAGTTTGCAAAGCAACTCATCTCTCCCTTGCACCACACAGCGATCAGCTGTTTCATTCTCATCTACTTGCCCGATACATGCCGCTTGCGAATGTAGCACATTTTTAATAAAAAATAAAACTTTGTATAAATTAAAGAACGTACGGTAATCTCGCAGTTTCAAACACAAAAATGTAGGAGTAGGTTTACAGACTGCAGTATAGGCTTGAAGATTCTGATCTGTTCTGTTCAATAAAATTCTGTTCTGCTCAGTTATAAGAACAAAAATTTGTTTGCAGGCCTGCAAAATGCAGATGATTTTGTTGAGTTAATATGGATGATTTGAGTCGGAAACGTTTCAGCACTTTGAATCCATTATACATGCGTTTGTAGTAGAGCGAGTGTTTAAGCATGGTGTTCGAGTTTCAGAATGAGAGTTGTGTATGCAAAGACACAAGAGTAGTAGTTTCAGGATGAGAATATCGATAAATTCTCATTTTTCTTACCTCCTTCTGCTAAATAAATCTCGGAAAAAGTTTCAAAACCTTGGTCTCAAACAGATCGACATCTTTGCTATAGCGCCGGCCAGAAGACGGAGTGCTTAAAGACATCGCTATCGGTGCGGTAGGTTTGTGGTTCGATTCCCAGGCCGGTCAAGTCGGACACGGTGTCGTCACCACTGTGATGTGTCTTCGGACCTGTGTTGCGCAACATTAAAGCAGCGGATATTGTTCCCGTCACACGATTCGGCGTAATGCCCCTAGTACAGTACAATGATCTGATCTTAGCTTCCACACCGAGGAGTTGAACTCGATTTTCTTGCACCTGAGATCTGATCTTTAAATCTTTTTAGATCTTTAACTTGGTAGAAGTTGGGATTTTTTGCAAATATTGCAATTAGCCTTGTAAGATCATGAAGTTTGTGGCGGTAAGTAACTGGTTGTATAAATGATAAAACAGGGAATTAACCGAACTACAAATCCCACAAACAATAACAACAAGCCGGTTATAATTTTCACTCGTTTGATTTTTGAATTTTAAGCGGTCATTATTCATAGATTTAGTTCCGTACTTCAAACGGCCGGTTAGCTCAGTTGCTAAGCGCACGCTATCGGTGCGGGAGGTCTGGGGCTCGATTCCCGGGCCGGTCAAATCGACACAACGGCTCGCCACCGCTGCGACGCTTCTTCGGAGCTGTGTAGCCCAGGCACTAAGCTGCGGAGATGGATCCCGTCACTCGTTACACGCTTCGGCGTAATACCGCGAGTATAACGAAGGTTTGATTTTTTTTAGTTCCGTAATTCTCAAAACTGGACGTTTCGACAACATAGATTAAGTTGTCATCATCAGCAGTGTAAGCAGGCAGTGCAAAATCGCTACATTTAAGTTGTCAAGCAAACCGTTCAGTTTTAGGCCCCTACTTCATTTTTTATTTTCTCCTATGACAAGAAAGCGATGAAAGCGCTATAACGAGCTCGCATAGGAGTTGCCGGCCATCTGTCTACCACACCGATCACAGAATCCCTCTAAGTGCCTTTCTTATCAGCGCAACAAGTAAGCTTGCCGGCTTGTTTGCCACATTGTCCTTTCAATACTGAGCGTCAAGCAGGGAAGCTGTGAATACCAATTGTAAAGTCATTGCTTTGACCCGACTCGGAATCCAACCCGAGTCTACAGCTCCAGAATCGGACGCTCTTACCACTCGGCCACCCGAGCTTTTTGCTATTTTCGTCCCACATTTATTGTATTCCGAAGATATGGTTCTGTTGCCGTTTTCTGCCGCTGTGGCTGTGCATTGTCGCCTAATCATGGCGACTTTTCTTCTTTTCAGATTTTTCTTCTCTCTGTCCTGGTCAGCGGTGTTTTCGGCAGTGGTAAGTCCGCACTGTTGTTGAGGCGCTGAGGAGTATCTAAAAATGAAAGTGATTGGAAGGGGGACTTAGGGCCGGATTAAGGGGAGTGTGGTTGCTATGCCCGGAGTAAATTATGGGTCACCCAAAAAATTAGTCCCACAGGTCTCCAAGGTCTTAACACGACCCTGGCACACGTAAGCGAGCGTTCTTCGAGTCAGCAGCCTACCGATATGTACGTTCAGCGTGATGACGTACCGCTTGGCAAAGGAACTAATAGAAATGGGCACGACAAAGCTTTCTGTACTGAAGCGATAACGATAATTGATAATTTCAAAAAAGCCCTGGGCGATACCGATAATCGATAAATCTCAATTTCTTCAAGCGATATCGTTAAACGATAAATTGTCGCCGGTAAATTTTTCCGATAAATGTTGCGGTAACTTTTTTTGTAAGTCAAATATTATTGCAAAAATGCTTTTCTAGATTTAAAAAAAAAAGAGAGCAGTTCTGGGACTCTGCCGTGGCATGATACAAAACACAGAGAGATTTTGTTAAATTGCAACAAGGCTTAACGCACACCGTGTATTTTTTTCCATAGCACCAACTCGCTAACTTTACAGTGTGTGCATAAACAATCGTTTATCGCGATAATTCATCGGCAATAACAAAATATATTACAAAAGCGATATCGGTATTCGATAAATCAAAACTATTTTGAGCGATAATGATAATCGGTAAAAAATAATCGCCGATAAAGTATCTCAATAAATGCCCATCTCTGGCAACTAATAATTAGAACAGAAATATTAACACACCCTAAAGCGTAAATTGCATACGTACTTTTATTTGGCAATTCTCTGGTTTTTCAAAGTCGCATTTTCCGACAATGAAGATTATCTCAGCAGAGCTATGACATATTACAGACCTTCAATTACCAGCTTGTTGTACAAAAAGAAGGAATTAATCAGTCAGAAGTGACAGTGACTTGCACAACATAATGCTTTGTAACCGACATGGCCTAGCGGGAGCGCACAGGTGACAGATCCTGGGTAACGGGTTCGATTCACGGCTGCAGCCATTTGGCGTATATTCCGGGTGGCTGCTGAGTCAAAGGCCGCAAGTTCACTTCGTAATCTCTCTCAATTTCTTTTAGCATAATTAGAACAAGGTGCTCTTGAAAGCGTCTCGAAGTTGATCTTCCATACACCCACTCCCCAAAAAAATTGTTTGGAGCTGCCCCTGCATCTTATGTAACAACTCTAACTCTTGTGTTGCTCAAGAGCGGATCCAAAAAAATTTTTAGGGGGGTCTAAAATATCGAGCAAATACTGACCTTGCAGTTTTGTGCGAAGTCAGCGACATGGCCTAGCGGTACCGCGTGCAGGTGACAGATCCTACGTGAAAGGGTTCGATTCGCGGCTGGAGCCGATCGCATTTGACATTTTAATTGGGTGGCTGCCGACTCGAAGAGCGCAAGCTCATTTCGCAGTCTCCCTCAATTACTGTTGAATTTTCAGTTCAATATAATTTGAAAATTACCTCAGTTATTTATTTATTTAAGTATTAGGTACTGATATTATTACCAAAAATTTAGGGGAGACCTGGCTCCCTCTTCCCGGACCCTTCATTGAATGCCAATAACTTGTACTTACGCTAAACTATTTGTTCTTGCAGAATCTTGCGCGAACCGCTGCGGCAACCCGTACGACCCGGCCTTGCCCTGCCATTGCAACCATCGCTGCATTGAATGCAAAAACTGCTGCAGCGACTTCGATTCTCACTGCGTAGGTAAGGCTCCCGTGTAGTCGGGTAAGGATTTCATTTTAAAACCGGCGGGTTAGCTCAGATGCTAAAACATTGCTATCGGTGCGGTAGGTGTGGGTTCGAATCCCAGGCCGGTCAAATCGGTCACAGTGTCGCCAATGGCTCGCCACCGCTGCGATGTTTTTTCGGAGCTGTGTTGGCCTGGAGCTAAGCCGCGAAAATGTACCCCGCCATTCGTTAAACGTTGCGGTGTAATACCAACGTAATGAATGTAATGAAGATTTTTTTCTTTAATGTTGACTTTGCGGTGTTCAACGACGTAGCTCCAAGCCTCCACAGACAAAATAAAAATATTGCAAGTTACGGCAACAGAAAGCCGTTTACATCACTGCACTTGATTAGGCGCAAATTCAAACTTTAGTCTTTTACTCCACGATTGCCACCATCGTATAAATTTTAGCTTCCTGTGCGGATAGATGCATGGAGACGAGTGCTCCATCCAACTCCGTTTGCGGATGTGATGCGGAGTGTGAGAAATCCGGCACTTGTTGCGGAGATTTTGTGGATCTCTGTTCACCAAAGGGTGAGTGGAAACTCTTCTTTGATGCGTAATTTTGTTACTTAATGCGCGATCTCGTCACTTAACGCGCAATCTCGTAGGTTTTCAAAGTAAATGAACCAAACTGTCCTTAGCGTTCAGATTAAAGACATTGCTTTCAGTGCGGAAGGTTGGTTCGGTTCCCGGGTCGGGAAAGTCGGACTGAGTGCCGCTTACGGACCACCACCGCAGCGACGTTTCTTCCGCTCTGTGTTGCCCAGGTGTTAGACCACGGAGATGGACCCCGCCTCTGGTTTTCTTCCGCTCTGTGTTGCCGAGGTGTTAGACCACGGAGACGGACCCCGCCTCTGGTTATTGTTACATGCTTTGACGTCATAGCGCAAATAGAACGAAGATTTGATTTTTTGATTTGAGAATTAAAATTGCGGCGTAGGTTTGTATTCAGTTTAGTCCATTTTTTTCTATCAAAATTGCCATGGCTGGCAGCCTGACAGAACCGGATTAAAGGGGGTCTATAACCACGGATCTCCCAGTGATTGCGTCCTTTGAAACAAAGACTGCTTCTCGTGCCAAAACCAGGTTTTGAATAAAGCATGAGACCTCCGAAAAAAGTAGCTACAGAACCCCCGAAGTGATCGTACGTTCCTGATGGCTGGCTTTCGAGGTCGTTGTCCATAAATGCCACAAAATAAACAAAAAAGAAAAATTCAGAAAAGAAAACAAAAACAGAGGATAAAAATGCGTTAAATGTATGCGTTAAAAATTTAACTATGATGCAGAAATTCCAAAAATTTTTGGCTCTCTTAAACTGGACGAGTGGACACATTATTGGTGTGTTATATTTCCTACCTTTATACTGTAACCTTCCAACACACTGTTAGTTGCGCTTAATGAGCAAACAAAGTTAACAAATAGTTACAAGACGCAAACAATTTATCGCATTCCTCAATTTTTCAGCGGTCAGTCATCTCAATGAGATCACCCCGCCAAAAACTCGCATTGTTGGTGGTGCCAGCGCCACCGCAGGGGAATTCCCGTGGCAAGTGAGTGGATTTGGGGTTTCAGGTGTTGATATATTGTTGTTCAGAAAGCAGCTGGGATTTGTTCTCAAATGATAGGCGGTAAACAATTAAACGGCTTCCAGTAGATATCCGTACCCTTGTGATTGCCTAGAAATAAGACTTGCAATGGTGGTTGTGCCTTTTCTTGACTGATCATGGCTGATAACCCAAAGCAGCTCTCTATGAAAAGTTTACATTTTTCCAACTACGCGCAGTTGCTTAAGACATCGCTGTCGGTGCCGGAGGTCTGGGGTTCAATTTCCCGGGTCAGTCAAAGCGGACGAACTGTCGCCACCGCTGCGACGTTTCTTCGGAGCTGTTTTGTCCAGGCGCTCAGCCGCGGAGACGAACCGCGCCACTCGAAAACATAAGCCAGAATTCGCTGTAACAAGATGCGAACTTGCAGGTCACGCTTCAACGAGCAGGAGAACATTTCTGCGGAGGATCTTTGATCTCTTCTAGTCACGTGATCACAGTAGCCCACTGCAATGTAGGGTAAGTTTGTTTAACATTTCCAGGGGCAATTCCTAAGCGAGCTCGCATAGCGCATTAATCGCTTTCTCGCGATAAGAGGATAAATATGCAACTAAAAAAAAAAGAAGTAACCAGCGGTAAATCCCGGGGAGGGGGAGCACAACAGGCCAAAGAGTAAACATGTCACAGCGCTTTACAAGAATGTTTTAAGCGTATTTTAGAACAAAAGAAGTCGAAAAAAGGTGCCAGTGCCGATGCCCCCTCCTTTGCTTGTTCTAATAAAGACCGACATGATTGGTCTCTCACTGACCAGTAAGCGTGGTGGTTAAAGACATCGCTGTCAGCGCGGGTGAGCTTGGGTTCAATTCCCTGGCCGGGAGCATATTTCGGAATGATTGCATAGAAAATTTCCACTTTGCTTTCTAGCGATCTGATTAACTAGCATTTGCTGGAAGAGCATGCAGTTCTCGCTACTCCAGGTCAATCAAGCAAAGTTTCTCAGTTTATTGTTGATCACTCGCAGCATACTCGCGCAAATGCCCTAGAACAGGACTGGACAAACTATACAACCCGCGGGCCGCATACGTCTCGCGAGACCATTTCATGCAGCCCGTGGGCACTTACAGAAATATAAACTCCCACCGTGAATCAATACCTTTCTTTTTTTGCTGTGGACTGATTCTCAGTACTTACCACTCGGTCATTTGCTCTTACCTCTCGCGGCCATCTGAGCCATCTATGCAGCTCAGATGGCCGAGTGGTAGACTCGGGTTTGATTCCGAGTCGGGTCTTTAAGTTTACTTGAGGTGCCGTTGGTAAGGACATAACGGGATTCCCCTATGTATGTGTGGTAGACAGATGGCCGGCAACTCCTACGCGAGCTCGTTATAGCGCATTGTTCGCTTTCTCGTCATAGGAGGATAAATATGCAACTAATAGAGAACAGGACATCTGAGGACGTATAGACCTTTTTTTGCTCTTCTTATCAGTGCGGCCCTCGGCTTCAAACTTTTTTTCAAATGTGGCCCTTCGTGTGAAAGTTTGCCCACCCCTGCTCAAGCCAATCACATCGCTGGAGAGCAAAGTGGAAATTTTCTATGCGACCATTTCGAAATATGCTTTCCGGGCCGGTCAAATCGGGCACAGTTTTACCAACGGGCCGCCACCATTGCGGTGATCTTTCGAGCTGTGTTTTTCATGCGCTAAGCCCCGGAGATGGATCCCGCCTCTCGTCACACGCTTCACGTATAACGCCTATAATGAAGTTTATTTCGATTTTTAAAGCGTTGAAATCTAATTTAGAAACGACATTTCGGTCGGTTTGGGGGCATTGAACTACCGCAACCCGGAACAGCTGGTCGCTATGGCCTCCTTCACCTCCCACCCCCAATACAACGCCAACACCATTGATTATGATTACGGAATCATCACTTTGGTCAATCCTGCTGTGTTGGGAACAAACGTAAGTAATGGTTTGCGCTTGGTGTATCAGCGCGTTCGCTTCACAACCAGAAGCTTAAGGTTTCATTCCCGGTCAGGTCAAACTAAAGGCTTTAAAAATAGAGTATTCGTAGCTTCTCCTGAAGCTTCCCCACCAGGCACAAGCGGGAAGTACGAAGGGTTAAGTGTATGTGTGTTGTTGGTCATGCATGTCCACTGACACATTGATCATTGATATGTGTAGTTGGTACTCACTTAAAAAACTGCTCGCCTACTTCATGTGCGCTTGTAGCACCCGCTGTCCCGTACCTGTCCCGCTGTCCCGTGCCTTTATTCTCCTGTCGCGAGCTCGAGCATGTCTATAGATGTTGACGCCCACCAGTCTACCTCTCAAAAGAAAGTGCCTTTTTCAGCAGCACAACAAGTAAACTTGCCGGCTTGTTCTCGACATTGTCCCTTTAATGCTGAGCGTCAAGCAGGAAAGCTGTGAATATCAATTTTGAATCATGGACCCGACTCGGAATAGACCCAGACCGCAAATCATAATTTAGGTGCCGTGCAATGCATTTAAATCTTTGTTGCATGTTTTGTCTTCAGGTACAAACTATTACTTTGGTAGAAGCAGGTCGCGATTACATCGGCGCCGCTGCCATTTCCGGATGGGGCTTCGACAGCAGGATCGGTATCGGTAAGAAATAAGCGTGTTCTCAAACTTGAACAGCAACCGGTCTGGTGGCGAAGTGGTTAAAGGCACCGCTATCGGCTCAGAAGGTCCTGGATTCGATTCCCCGGATGGTCAAATCGGACGTATAGTGTCGCTAATGGCTGAACAGCGCTGTGACGTTACTGTGTGATCCCTCCGCTCAGCAGCGGAGATGATGAACCCTGCCACTCGTTACACGCTTCAACGTAATATCGCGAGTACAATAAAAATTTGATTTTTGCTTTTAGGTCAATCCACTCCCGAAATTTTGCAGAAAGCAGATGTTTCGTTGCTGACGAAGAGAGCTTGCCAGGAGAGATATGGCAACAGATTCACGATCACCGATCAAATGCAATGCATTGATGGAAGCGATGTTGTCAGCGTCTGCAGCGTAAGTTTGAAACAAGGATGTAAACTCAAACTCGCTGTAATTCGGCTTTCAAATTGTCAGTCAACTCGAACTTGAACCCGATTGAAAATACCTGCGAGTTAACACGGCTGGTTCGAAATTTCTACTTTATTTTACCGGCATACGTTCGGGCGATTGGGGACAGCACCTCAACTTGGAGTTTCGAAACATCTCTATCTTCTTCAATAAGTTGTGGATGCTTTGGTGCAACTCCAAGACGAAACTAAGAAAGATATTCGACGTAATTTTGCCCACGGGTTCGAGAGCCGCCTACACGCCTTCAACCTCTGAGTGTTGAATGCAAATGATTCATGTTTTCTTAAAACATGTGAAGATTTTGATTATGGAAACAGACAAAGTTGTTAGAAACAAAAAAAAAACTGATCAATTGTCTTGCGTTTGCTACCAAGCTTAGTTCAGCGAAGCAGCCAACTTTTTTCGGTCCAATTGTTATCTCAGGTCACAGTTTTTAAAATCGATTGGATACCAAATGAAAACGAGGTGGTGGCTCTTGAACAAATTGGGAGCTATATTCGTCAATGGTCTGACCGCTGCTGTTTTTTAGTGGTCGAAAATCTTTATTGTTCGTGATTCTGCAGTAGAACCAGGGGGGTTGGCTAAAGGGGACTCCAGAACCTCCTAAATTTTAAGTTATTTATGTAACAATCCATTTACTGTAACTGCAAGACAAACATTTTTTCAACTCCATTCCCACACTCCTCCCCAAACAAACTTCTATATCCGCCCCTGGTAAACCAAACATAAAAAAATGCCGAATACATTTGTAGCTTTAAAAAGCTCTTTTCGTGCAGGGAGACACCGGCGGCCCCTTGACGGTCCAAGACAACGACCAGTCGGTCCTTATCGGAGCAGCGTCGTGGGCCGAAAACACTTGCAATCCTTCTTTCCCAGGTGGATACGCCAAGCTTTCCGTGGCCCGAGCTTGGATTGACAGTGTTATTGCGCAACCGTGATTCGAACACAGGCCAAAGTTTTGAAAATAAAGAAACAACATCACATACGTCTGCAATGTACAATGAAAAGTTGGTGTAGGCCAAAATATTTATAGCAATTCAATTGCTGGCCAGTAAGAGTAGCGTAGTGGTTAAAGGCATCGGTATGGGTGCGGTAGGTCTGGAGCTCGATTTCCAGGCCGGTCAAATTGGACACAGTGTCGGCACCGCTGAGATGTTTCTTCTGAGCTGTGTTACCCTGGCGCTAAGCCACAAAGATGGGCCCCACCACTCGTTCCATGCTTCGGCGTGACGCCGCGAGTGGAGTGAAGGTTTGATTTTGGTCCTGCAATACCTTTCCACAACTGATGCCAGTGTTCCACAAACTGGGGTCGTGTCCCCCTGTGGGATGCGAGAGAGCTTAATGGGTATCGCAAAATGTTTTTCCTTACTTCACGTGACATGATTGAACGTCACACGGTTGAGTCGCCTAAAAATGCCTCGTGCAAAACGGGTCATGACGAAAAAAAATTGAAGAACTTTGATTTAGACCGAAGCTTTAACTTAACGATACCGGTATGCTAAATAAGCCAGAATGAAGTTACCTTAGGTTATGAAATTATTGTAGCCTGGGTGGGCTAAAGTCATGGCGTGTTCTATTTTTGCTTTATCACGTCAGTGGATAACGAAGTGAAGTGATTGCGAAAGCATAGTGTGTATTTCCCACATTATATTCTTGTTTTCGTGACAAAATCATAACTTCCTCTTACATACTGTAGTTTTCACTTTTGCTGACTGTTAATGCTTCGCCAAATTACCCATCAGTCCTAAACTGAGAACCGAGTTAATGAGGTATCTATCGTTGTTATGTACCCAAAGTTTAGCATGTGACTCTGTGATGTACGGAGTCACATGCTAAACTGGGATTTGAGGTTATTCAATTACAACCTTATTTAAGTAGAATCACCTTGTTCAAACAAGAGAACCTTATTGAAATACAATCAATCAATCAAACAGGTTTATTTTATGCAAAAACGCAAAAGCGTATTTTCACCTATAAGCAAAACCGCAACAAAAACAAAACGCAGATTTAAACAGTAAATATCAGACAAAAAATTTAGGTTTGGATAAAACAGAAGCATGCTTATTTTGCTAATTGTTTAATAATTCAAATCAGTTGGTAAAATGGGTAAAGGAAAGTCGCGAAGGGACCGGACAGGTCTTCTAGTCAGGTGACTATCTGCTAATAAATAAAGTGTAATATGCTATATCGATCAGAAGAGTTAAAGGGTATAATATAAAAAAGGAATGATAAAAATTGAAAATTATTGACAGAATAAATATATAGTGTAATGAGAGTATATGTATAAATGCAGTTTAAGAAGTCAGCAGCTGTTAAGTGTCACGAAATTTGCACAATTATTTTAGGGGGAGATATGAATGATCTTAAGGTTGAAGCAAGAAATTCTGCATTCAATGTATCACTAAACTGCAATTAAGAAGATAATTTGTTATTTATTTATAATACCGTAATAAGATTTAGTCACGTGATTGAGTTCAACAATAGAGCTTTGTATTTTAAAAGGAATTGTTTTCTAAGGTTTTCGGGAATACTGTTCCAAAGTTTGGCACCTCTAAATTTAATAGCACGTTTTAATAATTTAATAGTACTACATGGGCATATCCAGGGGGCGCCCCCCTCCCCTCCCGCAGCGAGATGCACAAAACTTTCGTGGTGTAAAGGTGATATACGTATAAAGCACAATCTGAAGACGTGATGACCTTTTTTTTGCTTTTCACTTGACCTTGGGCGGAAAACGGACGACTTTAAATTGCGCCCCCCCCCCCCCCCCCTTTCAAATTCCTGGTCACACCCCTGCAAATAGAATAGTTTTTTTCAGAAATTGCAATATCTTAGATACATCCCTGCTGTACACAGTAGAGTCACATGCTAAACTTTGGGCACATAACAACGATAGCCACCTCATTAACTCAGCTCACAGTTTAATCATTGACGGGCGATTTGGCGAAGCGTTAACAGTCAGCAAAGGTGAAAAGTTATGATTTTGTCACCAAAACATAAATATAGTGAGGGTAATATACGCTGTGCTTTCGCAATCATCACAGAACTCCAGGCTCGCCACTATTGCGATGTTTCTTCGCAGCTGTGTTGCTCAGGCGCTAAGCTACGGAGTTGGACCCGACACTCATTGCACACTGAGTCGCAGTAAGGCGAGCATAATGACGATTTAGTTTTTTGGTTTTTAATGTGGCGGATAAAGAACTTAACCAAAAATCTCTTGCAGATGAAAACAACTCGAGGTTAATCTTGAGACTTAAAGTGGTCAACTGCGGTTGGTCGAAGTTCAAACAATCGGCAGTAAAAGTCATAATTTACGGTTCTAACGAACAGATTAGCATCGGAATAATATACCTTGTAGCCAAACGACAAAAGAGTGACGTTAATTCATATTGCAAGCGCTTCAGACGCCCTGGCGTTAGATATTATACATAGGGTTGCCAACCGTCCTTTATTTCAAAGGACAATCCTTTAATTAAGCTTTTCAGTCCTTGTCCTTTTTAGCATTTAAAAAAGACGCTAATTGTCCTTTATTTCCAACTAATTAATTTATTGGTGTTGTACTAATTGATGTAAATAAACTTCATCAAGTGCAAAAATAGGAATAAAAAACACTAAAATACGCTAACTTTCAAGGTAAGATCGTCGCTGTAGCGAAGTACGATTTTGTGACGTTACTTCCTGCTTGAGTTGATGTAACGTAGTCTGCTGAATGCTGTAAATGCTATCATTTAGGTCAGATCAGAGCTTGTTTCAGCTAAATGTACTTAAATTAAAATCGTCTAAAAATAACTGACGCTGGTACTCTGAGTCTCTGACTGTAGCTCATTCAAGGATATACGGAATTTACGTTTATCGTTTTAGATTTACTAGTAACGTCATTGATTGAATGCGCTGTGTTCAGTATTTCAGTATTAACTTTTTAATGAAAATCATGTTTAGAGTTTGTTTGAGTCAATGTTAAATAAACATTAAATAAAAGTTAAAACACATGAATATATTTTTAATATATTCTTTTCAGTTTGTATATAATTTTTATTTCATTGTTTTTATATTGTACTTGCCTGCAAGTTACAAAATAAATGATGACAACAATCTATGTCCTTTATTGAAACTTGTCACAGTTGGCAACCCTAATTATACAAGTGTCCGATTTCCTTACTCCTTTTGAATATTTAAGATTTGTGGTACCGGTACTAGGAGCTATAGCCCGATAGCGAGTGTTCTTATAACCTGAAGTCTATCCATGTTGAATACGGCCTTTCCCCTATTTTTTTTCCTGGTAAATCGGTATAAATTAATCGATATTTTTGTAGGTCAAACAATATTGCTTTAAAAGCATTTATATGGTTTACCATCTCAGGGGCGGATCTAGAAAGTTTTGGTGGGGGGGATGTGATTTTAAATTAGGTTGAATGTAAACTAAATACAAAGACATTTAGACCCGGAAACGGGCGTAAATGAGCCCTTTCAAAATGTTTCATGTCAGGGGTGTATTAGGAATTTTTTTCAGGGAGAGAGCATCAAGTTTCGTCACTTTTTCAAGCGCAGTTTTTTCCCGGCAGAGTTAATTTTAAGCAACTTAAGTAACAAAAACGACTCTAAGGGGTCCGGGGGCATGCTCCCTTGAAAAATTTTTGAAAATTTGCATACTGTAATGGTCAATTTAGCGCTTTTCGAACAAATAAATGATGACAAAAAAAAAAAAGTTTGTTCATATTTTTGGCCCCTAACTTTGAGTGCTTCATCAAATATGATGCATTTTGTAAGCACAGTTTCGATTATGCGTGTTTAAGGCGACTAAGGTTTATTGTTATGAACAGGGGTGCAAATCTATGTTAAGCATTGGGGGAGATGATTTAGCAAAATCGACCATTTTTCGATATTGGGGGAGATGATTTAGCAAAATTGACACGTCTGCAGATGTCCATTTTTTTGCCCAAAATGAAGTGAAGACCAAAACAAAGGTCATCACGTTCGCTGATGCCCAGCTTTGGGACATGAAAATATTGGGGGGGATGCAACTGGATTATTGGGGGGATACATCCCTCTATGGATTTGCACCCATGGTTATGAAGAGGTTCGAAATTATAGAAAAACTTTATTTATTCAAAGCATTGTTGAAAATGGCTGGTAGGGGGGATGCATCCCCCACATCCCCCCTCTGGATCCGCCCCTCTACCATCTATTCTTGACGAAACAGGACGTAAGAGCAGTTGAGGTATCTTTAGGCTGCTAATTGTTATCTTCTAGAACTTTGGGTTAAGTTTATGCATTGGAAATTGTGCCATTTTGCTAACGTCTGATTGTACCAGACCCAATTTTTTGCGTAGATGCTAGAGATGCACCGGAATTCCGGCCGAAATTTGCACAGTAATTCCGGTTGCGGCCGGAACTGGCAAAATTCCGACCAAGTTGTATGACATCAATAAGCTTGTTTGTAGCAGGCACTACTTTTTACTAAGCTATATTCTAAAACTTATTTTCCTCTCGCTGAAATAGTAGCATATACCATAACAACGATAGGCCTATTTGCGCAGAATTTATTTGCATGTTGCAAGGGCATAGCCAGGGGAGAAAAACAGCGTTGTTGAAGTCATGCATCAAAGAAGATGTCTCTGCTCAAGGAAAAACAAAACGTTATCTTGTCGGCTTATGTGAAGCTCGATTGGTAGAACGCCCTGCGGTATCGATACCGGTAAAGCATTCAAAATTAGGGGCAAACAATTTCAGTAAGGCTTGCTTGAAAACTGTTCAAAATGCACTAAAATGGCCATTACAGCACGTGAATTTTTTAAAATTTCCGGAAAGCATGCCCGCGGACCCCCTGGAGCTTTTTTGTTCCTCAACTTGCTTCAAATTAATTCTGCCGGAAAAACTACACTTGAAAAAATGTCAAAATTTGGTGCCCCTTCCTTAAAAAAATTTCTTACTGCGCCTCAGACATATACATTTTTAAAGGGCTTATTTACGATCTTTTTCGCGTGTAGACGTCCACCATTTTTGTAGTTAGGCTACAATAGTAAACATTTAATCTAATTCAAAATTGCGTCCCCCGGGGGCCCCACCCAAATTTTCTGGAATTACTCCTGGCATGAAGTAAACATGCATAAATTGAAAATAAGCGAACAAAATGCATCATATTTGGTGAAGAACTCTGAATGAGGAGCAAACGTTTTTCAAAAAGTTCTAAAAAGGCCACTACACCATGAAAAATTACAAAAAAATTCCGGAAAGCATGACCCCGGACCACCTGCAGCAGTTTTTTCCTCAAGTTGCTTTAAATTTACTCTGCCGGAAAAACATACGCTTATAATAGATGTCACAATTTGGTGCCCTCCCTAAAAAAACTTGAATACGCCTGTGGCATAAAGCATTGACGCCCTACACGTTTGACGTCGTATCTAGTTAACACTCAACCTAGTTCAAATCTGCATCCCCCAACCAAATATTTTTAAACCCGGTTATGCTGTTAGGTAAGATTTTTTAATCTTTAACCCCCTCAATTGAAAATCCTGGCTACGCCTATGGTATGTTGTAAAGATGCTATGGGCTGGCTTTTTTGCAACCCGGACCGCCAACAGCCCGAAACCTCTTGCCCATTAGCGGTAACCGACCCGCGGCTACTGGGCCCAACAATAAAGCCCGGCCCGCCCAAAGCCTATTTTTTTATGAATTTTCAATCAATTTTAAAGTAATAACAAAAATTAAAAGGGATTTCAAAAAGTGGTAGCGACTCGTTAGCGGCCAAGAAAAAAAAACAAAAAAAAAAACAATAGAAAGACCGGTTAACGGCTCGTTAGCGGGTCTCTTAGCGGCCCGTGCCATCTCTAGTATGTTGTAGCCTACTTGTAACATGTGTCAAGTCAGAATATTTGATGGCAAACTTATTTTTTGTCATCAAAATTAATCGTAAGTTACTGATAAAAACGCAAAACTCCTATAACATTATGCAGAGCAAAATTACGGTTACGGCCGTAACTTCAAATACCAGTTCCGGTGCATACCTAGTAGATACAATGGAGTTATTCAAATCAGTTCCATGCAGAATTAAGCAGATAATTTCCATCGATGTACATTAGAATAATAATGTTGACGCAATTGTTGCGTCAATAAAGTGTATCGATTTGGAATTATCGATTATATTAATTAATCTTTACTTGTTATTTTTGTTATCGAATTCAGTTTTTCTTTACTCTTTTTTTGAGATATCGAATACTGGTATGGATTATTATTTTTTACTTTTTTGTAATCCATTTCCAGCCTTGGTCTTTACCTGGGGTGAGAGTGCCTCATGTGGCCATTAAATCACAAAACATGGTTACATGGCGGTCATTTACAGAATGTTTAGGTCTCTAACACTAAATCAACCTTGCTTTTTGTCTTTTTTATAATAAAAGAGGAGTAGGAGGAAATTCTATGAAAGCTCAAGAAGTAAGAAACCAAATAGACGTGAAGAAACTCCATAAATAAATAAACTAAGTTTATATTGAAATTATATTGAACTGAAAATTTAACAGTAATTGAGGAAGACTACGAAGTGCGCTTGCGCTCTTCGAGTCAGCTGCCACCCGTTATATACGTCAAATGCGATCGGCTCTAGCCGCGAATCAAATCCGTCACGTAGGATCTGTCACCTGCGCACAGTACCGCTTGGCCATAGCTATAAAATATAGGCCTACCTCTGTGAAACGCAAGAAAGTTAATTTCAAATGCATTATATTTCTTCGTGGGCCATTTAGTCCTTAGCAATCGAATATCAATGTTCTCTCCCAAAAGACACGAATTGTATTATGAACTTGCTGCCTTGTTCTCCATACTAACCTTTTGATGCGTAAGTTCAAGACGCTTTTTAGCAGCTCAGATCATATGGTCGAGTGATAAGAGCGTCCACCTTTGGAGCTGTAGACTCCGAGTCGGGTCAAACCCATAACTTTAAAATTGCGATTCACAGCTTCCCTGCTCGACGTTCAGGATTAAAGGGACAATGTGGAGAACAAGCCGGCAAGTTTACTTGTTGTGCCGTTGGAAAAGACACTACGCGGGGTTCTCCCATCTTGGTGTGGTAGACAGATGGCCGTCAACTCCCAAGAGAGCTCGTATAGCGCTTTGATCGCTTTCTCGTGATAAGAGGGTAAATATGCGATACAAATGTACTATCAAATTTCATTATTCATCAACAGTACGCCTATGCTTGTTTTTTCAACAAAACGTAACTTATAAACGAATTTACAGTCGAAACTATTTTCAAGAAAATTACCTTAAGAAACTTTTAAAAAATACTGCATTATGTTTGCTAGCGACAAATAGTGGTAATTACTAACGTGTAGTGTTTCCTTTTCTTTTTATGTCTTTTCGTTGAATTGGGCGAAGCGGTGCAGGTAAGGATTGTGCCAAGTTGTATTTTAGGAAAGTTTTTGGCGATGTGTGGCAAGTTGTTGTTGAAATAGATCAGTTCTTATATTAATTAGGTGCAGCGACCGTGCTAATTTATTAAACGCTTTAGTTCTGTATTTTTATCTTGAGCATGTTCAGCGTATAAGGTTTTGTTGCTGTTTCCTTATTTTAACCAAGCTGTTTCTTGTGTTAATGATGGCGTTGTTTTGTGGTTAAAAATAAAAAATCCTACTACTACTAATTACTTAATTTTAAGAATTTTAATCTGTCTGGTTGGTTGTAGTTAAAAAATGTTACTGCAGGCCTACTGATAGAGCATGTTTGTCTTGGTCTAGTCTAGTCAATTTCATTGTCCCTCATATTTTTAAACAATATTTTTGCAAACTGTTACGGTTTGTGGAAATTGTTTAACAAACAAAATGCGCTAGTAGGTGTGGCATTTCTATGCTGGATCGGTTTGTTGTTGTGGTAATTTTGTAGAGACGTTAGGTACCGGTATATGCTATTTTATTGTGGACTGAAACAAGTACCGGTAACTGGTAGCCAACCACTTTACTGAAACTTACCCATAACTCAAGTGTCTGGTGCTTGTACTGTACTGATAGATTTTCATGGTACAAAAAAACTTTCAGCTTATTCTACCAGTTCTACGTACCAGTACCATTAAGTAGAGATTTAAACTTTCAGCTTATTCTACGTAGTGGTACCATTAAGTAGAGATTTAAGTTTAACTGTTAGAACTGACATCTGCTACTGGTAGCAGACAGTTCACAGCTTTAGGCTGTTAGGTAGGCTATCGGTACCAGCAATTGTCAGATAAATTTTGTCACTTTCATGTTAAGGAAGTTACCCGTCTGCGTATGAAAATATGTCTTCTGTCTTAAGCTTAGACACTAACAGACTAATATTTACTATAGATTTGGTACCGGTATGATGTGTAAACTGAAGAATGGCTATGAGCCTATGACGTTCAGTCATCGTATTTTTAATAAAGTGGCTATTCTTATGGACTTGTACAAATGAAGACTTTGTTTAACTTTGTCGTGCTTTATGGATCGGGGTTAGCGTGAAGCGATAATAGAATAAACCAAGCGCTTATTTGTATGACCTGTGCAAATAGCCACTGCCCAGCTGCCTATTTTTAAATATTGTGGTTCATGTTTCTTGGACTACCGGTATTTCTCTAAGATTTCAGACAATTTGGTTTTGCCCAAAGTTCAGAAGAATTTTAGCGATTTTTGCCAAATTTTTTATTTCAAGTGTAAGTTTTCATAAATTCCAGCACTTTGATTGCACATTAAAATTAATAAGTTCTCAAAAAACAGCCCAAAACTTCATGTTTTTCTAAAATTTGCACCGTAGAAATTGCACTACGCCAAATGTACTAGTTTCTGAGACTATCACTTACGAGATCAAAGATTAATGATTAACAGTTCACAAGCTTGCTTAATATACCAGTCCTACAATGATGTGCGGTACAAGCATAAAGTTGCAGAAGTTATGTGTAAGGTTATGTATATCAGCCTTTGACAGTATGCTGTGATGTCACATTTGCAACTGTCCACATTCACCACTGACCCTGCACTTTCCTATTAAGTTTGCAATTAATCAGGTGAAAAAATCAAGTTTTTGTTTCATTTATCGATACATGACTTGAACTAGCTAACTACTGAACTGTGGACTAGTAGAGTGACACTGTAAAATTGCCTACTGATATCCTGCTCACAGAACTGGAACGTTGTAAACCGTTCAATGTTATTGATGTGAAAAGCAAAATATTGCAATATTCATTAGTCTACATGTTTAGTCACAAAAACGAAAGCAAATTAATTTGCAACAATTTGGTTCTACTTAAATCGCTGTCAATCTTGTTCAAATGAATGAATGATGAGTAAAAATCAAAACGTCCCGATAATATTTAGCAATGTTTCAATATAAGTCTGGTTATAATAATATTCAAAAATTCCTTGACATATGTTCTGAAGTTTATAGTAAGCATTTTGGCTACAATTTATTACCCAATTTATGTAATATGAGAAATGCTGGTGTTTCTATAGTCAAATTCTGAGACAAATCTTGTAATTCAGGCAAAATGGAAGAAGAATTTGATACCGAAGTAGCAGTGTCTGATATTCCTGAAATCAAACTGTTTGGAAAATGGACAACTAGCGATGTGCAGATTAATGATATTTCTCTCACGGTATGGATTAATATGCAGTTGGAGTAAAATGTCAGATTATCTTCGAAGAACAAAAAATTTTTTCTCTAGTTGTTTTCAGGTGCCAAGTAATATAAAAATCAAATCTTATATTTTTGGTACTATGCCAAAGCAGGAAACGAGTGGCGGGGTCCATCTCTGCAGCATAGTGCCTAGAAACAAAAAACTTGGCAGCGGTGGTGAGCCCTTTGCGATACTGTGTCCAATTTTACTAACCTGGGAATCCAACTCAAGACCACTTGTGCCAATACCAATGCTTTTAACCACTACACCGAGCAGCTGACTAACACTGTCTATCAAAGTGTGATCGATAATGAAAGTGATATATGTAGCCCTAGGTTCAGAGCAATTTTAAGAAAAAAAATTGAATTGGTGACAGCTTAATAGCTTTTCTGAATGATCCACAAGAAATACCTTTTCAGACTTTCTTGGTTTGAAAGTGGAAAATGTGGTTTAAGTATTCGATACATTGTTTGCCTGAGGTAATGTTTTTTTTAAAGGTTTTGTTAGTATGCCTTAATTGCCTCCTGTTTCGATCAGCAAATGTGGTTTTCTGACTTACTGTAATTACCCTTTTTTTCAGGATTATTTGCCAGTGAAAGACAAGTTTTCGAAATATCTTCCTCATAGTGCTGGACGGTTTCAAGTTAAACGATTTCGCAAAGCGCAATGTCCAATTGTGGAACGTCTCGTCAATTCCATGATGATGCACGGCCGCAATAATGGAAAGAAGCTGCTTACTGTTCGGATTGTTAAGCACTCGTTTGAAATCATCCACTTGTTAACAGGAGAGGTAATGTTTACGTTATTATGTTGTGCATGTATTATCCACAACTTTGTCCATGGGTTTGTATTATTGTTTTTTTCGTATTTTTATTTTATTATTTTTTCATAGTTTGCCTTTCTGATCATCTTACTCTGTTATAGTTTTTACTGGTGAATAACAATGTCGTTGTATGATACATTTTCTATCTTTGACGTTGTTGTGTATTTTCTGTCGTTTATTTATTTTGTAAACGCTTTTGCGTAGCGCGTTCGTATTGCTACCTTATTGTTGGTGCTGTACAATCCAGATCAAAGTTGTGCAGCCTTCTGTGCTTATTTGAGCTTGTAAGTAAGCCCGAGGTTTGTTGCACCAACCTTTGTTTCTATGTCATCCTTGAAGCAACGGATATGCGACCAGAAACAATGACGAGAAAAAAAGCTGCAGCTTACGCCTTTGAAATGTTCTTGTTGCTTTTCATGTTTTTATTTCTCAGTTTGTGTTTATTCTGTATTCAACGTCTTAAATTACCCTGTTCACATGTCTAATTTTGGTGGAATTTCGGCCATCAGTTCTAGCCTCTTCATCATAATCAACTTTTTGATGTCATGAATAAAACAGTGATTATGGCATCATAAGATTATTTATGATGCGGCAATTGGAACCCAGAACCGTGGGTCTAAAACACATGACATGTGGACAGGGTAATTGTGTATCTTGTCAAGGACTTCGTCCTACTTGAAATAAATCTAAATAAACTTCCATAAATCTTCTTCTTACCCAACTTTTTCAGAATCCTCTTCAAGTTTTGGTAAATGCGATTATCAACAGTGGACCACGCGAAGACTCGACTCGTATCGGCCGAGCTGGAACAGTCAGGCGTCAGGTAATTGTGATGTGGTAATATGATGGAAGTGCGAAAAGGTTAATTTTAAACTGAACTCTTTGAATGCAATTATGTGATTCTTTGCCTGATTGCTATGATTTAGCGAAATCTGTTGAGCAATTTGCTGCATGTGTAAGGTTTGCATTTGGTCGTTATGGAAAGTATGCAGAATCCGCAACTTAAATGAAAATAATCCTTTTTTACTGTGTAGCGCTGCTCTGCTCTAGTTGATGGTTTTGTGAAACACGCCTAAAAAGTTGTTTTTGACTGAAAGTGTCGTCTAAATCTTGAACCAATGTGAGGTTGTCTGCTTGATATTTGTCTTGCTGAATGGATCAAACAGTCATGAAGCGCAATCTGCTATTTTCGAGTTTAACTTAGGACTTGTGTTGCATGAGGGTTAACCAGTCGTGATAGAAATCATCCTGGTTTTCAACCCTTATTTTTCTTAGTACCGGCCAACTGGGGTAGTGATGAAGTGTGTCGCTAACGGCGCGGAATATCTTGGGTTCGGTACCCAAGGGAGTCGAATCGGACACACTGCGATTCTTTGGAGGTGTATTGGCCAGTCGGTGAGCTGCGTAAATGGATCCCGCCACTCGAGCCACGCTTCGGCGTAATACCGCGAGTAGAATGAAGATTTGTTGTTGTTTTTCAGTCTGTTGATGTTTCTCCTCTTCGACGTGTCAATCAAGCGATCTGGCTTCTCTGCGCCGGAGCCCGACAAGCTGCGTTCCGAAACATCAAAACCATCGCCGAGTGTCTGGCAGACGAACTCATCAATGCTCACAAGGTTTGTGCAAATGTGGCAGCACTTTAGGCTGATATCAATTACGCCTCTTCACCGCTCATCGCGTGGTTCTTATATTGTCAGATGTTTTGCACCTACACGTAACGTTCGAACGTAATTGTAACGTCATAATAATGTTTTTCATTCAGTGCTCACTCACGTATGAAGTTACGTTTGCTTGAACTTCACTTTCACCCTGTATACATGTCCAATTTATGTAGGCTTGTTGCTGTGGGCGTTCTACATCACAATTGAATTTTTGACGTCATAATTTAAAAAAGTGATGGTGACATCAAGCGCACATCGATGTGGGCAGTGATGGGATTCAAAATTTTTAAAACAGGTTCACTTTTGTATCGTACTTACTAACAACAGGTTCCCTTCATAATGGTTTAATGTCTGAAAAAAAGCAAGAACGGGTTTGCTGATTATCCTGACATTCCCGGAACGGGTTTACGCGAACCCCCTGAAGCTGTGATTGGTTGGCTACTTCTAACCAACCAATCACAGCTCTCTATTTCTAACCAATCAGAGCTCTTCTTTCCCTTTTTAAATCAGTTCGGTTCACTTATTCTTCATTCTGACGATTTCCCCTGAAGAGTGTCAGATGAAAAGCTTTGGGAAAAATGAATCTTCTACTTCAAGCCATCTTCAAATTCTGCACCACCAAACGTCTGTTCAAATAAATCTTTATACGTTTAGCTGCGCCACGTCCGTGGTCATCTCAGAAAAGCATTCGTGACGTCATATCGGTCTACTAGCGTAATTCATGCATCAATTTGTTAATATTCCGTCTTTTTTATTTCAGGGTTCATCAAATTCTTACGCAATTAAGAAAAAAGATGAACTTGAACGGGTTGCCAAGTCGAACCGTTAAATGTTGATCGTAATAAAAATATTTCGTCTAGCAGTTGCGTGGTGGGTAGTTTATGGTTTAGGTGTTAAAAGAAGACATAGAAACGGCGTACAATTGATTTTTCGGAATACATGGTACGAAAATCGCTACAAGAGGAAAATTAAAGCCACAGCGATTCTTGAAACTTGTCGTTTCGGCTGCGTTGGTTACGTTACAAGTTGTAACTTAGTTACAATGGTAAATTCTAGTTCTTTCATTTTTTCAATGCCTTGCTTACACTGCTGATGATTTAAGACTTAAGCTTCTGTGCAGTGGAGTAGCGAGAAATTTTTAAAGGGGGGAAGCATAATTTTCACATTTTTTGGCAGAACAAAATTGAAGCGGTTTGAGAAACGAAAAAGACTCCAGGGGGTCCGAGTACATGCTACCCCGGAAATTTTGTAATTTTACGTGCTGTAATACCTATTTTAGTGCTTATTGTGAATAACCTTCAGGCAAATTTAATGTAAATTTTTTGATCCTAATTCTGAGAGCTTCGCCAAATATGATGCATTTTGTTCGCACATTTTCGATTATGGCGTAAGGCTGATTGCTATCAGAGAGATTTGAACTTATGAAAAAATTGTATACATTAAAAACATTTTTTAAAATGACTGGTGGAGGATGCATATCCCTCATCCTACCCCTTTGTATCCGCCCCTGGCCCATAAGCTACAGGCAGAGATGAGCATTTATCGGCGATGATTTATAACCGATTATAGTTATCGCTCAAACTAGATTTGATTACCGATATCGCTTTTGTAATATATTTTGTTATTGCCGGTAAATTATCGCGATAAACGATTCTTTATACCTGCAGTGTTCGAAACTTGAAAGTTGGAAAGTTTGGCTTCGGAAAAAACGCACGGTGTCCATTAAGTCTAGTGACAAATAAAAAAATCTCTCTTTGTTTTATATAATGCCACGGCAGAGTGCGTAAACTACTCTCTTAAAAAATCTACAAAAACATTTTTGCAATTTGACTTACAAAAAAAAAAAAAAAACTCCGTCAAACACATTGAAACTTTACCGCAACGTTTATCGGCGATAGTTTATAGAGATTTATTGATATCGCCCAGGGATTTTTGAAGTTATCGTTATCGCTTTAATACGGAAAGGTTTATCGTGCCCATCACTGGCTACAGCAGGGGTGGCCAACCTATGGCGCATGCGCCAAACTTGGCGCATTGCATGATTAAAGGTGGCGCACTGCATCTTTAAGATGAAAATAAATGAAGTTTAAATACTGATACTAAAGGCCTGTTGTCACAATATTACGCCTAGCTTTACCTGTTAATCGTACTTATTACTTAATATAACTAAGACAGAATGCGTTTTCTCCTACTTTCAGGAAGGCTGTAGTTTTTACTAGAACTATGACGTCACAATGTTCCCTGTTTCATAATCAATCGTAATCTGTTGATCGAAAAGTGCTCGAATTTTTCCATGGATACGAGAATTTTCGTTGAGTTAACTATGTATATGCGGCTGTCATTGAAATTTTTTCATTCAGTGTTTAATTTAGTGATTCCGATAACTCTCTAAATGAGTGGTTTTCTGTGGATTTATGTATTAGCAACACGAAGTGGACATTAGGTGTGGGGATACAAGAGATTAATGGCGCATCCGAAACATTATGTTAAAAACGTGGCGCATGGTATGTGAAAGGTTGGCCACCCTTGGGCTACAGAAACCATTAAAAGAGCCTGGCATCAGTTTTAGGCTATAAGCGCTGTTACGATTTGGATTAACCTTGAAAGGCCACACACTGTCATGTTTTCCTACCATTGCACCATAGCATGGCAGTGTAGAATCTGTGACTCTCTTTGCTGTCTTTTTTATCTGACCGTGTTTTGTTTTTTTCTGTGCTGTAGGCCTATGTGTGTGTGCTCTTTTTCTTTATTTGATAAATCTCTATTGTCGGGTGTTGCAACCATGTTTCTCATGTTACTTTTCTTGATCTTCTATTCTCCCCTTGCATGTTACAACGTTTATCGTTTTGTTGCTTCTTCCTTTTTCTCGTGCTGTCCAATTATAGCCTACTGTATATTATTTTTGTAGGCCTACATTATTCTTGTGTTGACGGTACGGAAATAAAAGGCACTAACTAAAAACTAACTATTTCAGTCACTTGGCACCATTAATTTTGTTCTTTTTACTAAAAGGCCGAGTCAAAAGAGGGAGGGGGCATGGCCTAATGCCCCCCTCCCTAAATACGCTTCTGCTACTGTGGTTTTATTAGGCTAATCCTTATTAAGCTGATTAAAGCCTAGTGTAAAAGCATGAATTTCCAACGGGAGAGGATTTAAGGGTTTCCAGGTGGAAAATCAAACACCGTCCAGTCTTGGTTAGAAAAATGACCCGGAATTTCACTCCCAAGGGTAAAAACTTTTCTATGAAGCAGGCGCAGAGAGGGAGAGTCTGGAGAGATGACCTTATTTTTGGAGAACACCGGTTTTTGCACCCGAACTTCGATTTTGTTTCGCTTAAAAGATTTATGTAGAGGGTAATTGACAGTCAGTCTCAGCAATAAGGTCGCACCAAATTGGGTAGGCCCTAATGAAGAAACAAAGATTGGGAACCGCTGCGTTAAAGGTCCTCAGACCTATCACGGGATGATGCACCATTAGTCTATTCCTGCTTTAATCCGGTGTTACTAAATAGTACATGTCCGCGATGTCAACGATGTCCGCGATGTCCTAAATTGCGATGTCGACGATGCCAGCAATGTCAACGATGTCCGCGATGTCAACAATGTCCGCGATGTCCACGATGTCCGCGATGTCCCAAATTGCGATGTCCGCGATGTCAACAATGCCCGCGATGTCCCAAATTGCGATGTCAACGATGTCCGCAATGTCAACGATCTGCGAAATTGCGATGTCCGCGATGTCCCAAATGGCGATCGATCGCAACATGGAACATCGTTGACATCGCAATTTGGGACATCGCGGACATCGTGGACATCGCAATTTGGGACATCGCGGACATCGCGGACATCGTGGACATCGCGAACATCGTTGACATCGCGGACATCGTTGACATCGCGGACATCGTGGACATCGCGGACATCGTGGACATCGCGGACATCGTGGACATCGCGGACATCGTTGACATCGCGGACATCGCAATTTGGGACATCGCGGACATCGTTGACATCGCGGACATCGTTGACATCGCGGACATCGTGGACATCGCGGACATCGTTGACATCGTGGACATCGTGGACATCGCGGACATGTACTATTTAGTAGCACCCCTTTAATCTACTTTCAGTTTTTTCGAAATCCTCGACAGTCATTAATTTCGATTAAGAGTCGACTTTTTGTACGATAAAGTTGCAAAGTGTAGCTGCCAAAAAATCTGATAAATTTTGAGAAACTTACAGCTACTGACGTTCAAAACGTTTGCGTCATTGTTCTCTTGTAAATCAGTTTCTCAAGTCAAGTTTATTTCGCTAAAGAGTTCACAAAAAACACACCCGAAAGAAACAGCGAAAGACCGCAGGGTTATCAAGTCAGCCGCACCTTAATACTTTGCAATTACTTAAGCAGTTATGGTGAAACACTTGGACTTGTAAGGTATGTACAAAACAAAAAAAGAAATAAAAGCAAAACATGTTGCGTCAGTGGTAGAGCTATGGCATTCTATTTTTATGCAAGAACAACAACATCCAGAGTTTATTTACATGCGTCTGAAAGCCGCTGCGTTAAAGGCTCGAAAGATTTTTGTTTGCTGCACCTTGTAACTTTGTAGCATTTCATTAATTATTTCTTGGTTATGATTCGTATTTCGTTCTGCAACTGAAGCAGCTGACCGTTTTGGTCGCTCTGCTAATTGTTCCATATCAGCACAGTGCCGTGCGTGTGGTCATGTGACCTCGACGTGTTGACGTCATTGAACAAATAACATTAAATTCTCGGCAGGACCAGGCTGTGCGCAGTTGTTCATGGGTTGAGGCTGCGAAACATGAAGAGCGAATAAATTACCATTTTGTTCCTCTTTTATTTCGCGTTCTGCATGTACAAACAAAGAAACCAATTCAATTTTAGTCGAAATCTAATTTAGCCTACACTAATACTTTATCAGCAGGATCAGTGTATAGTCATTACTCACTTTACCAGTTTACAGCTTTATCATTGTATAGTCATTACTCACTCAGTCACTAGTCCAGCAGTCCAGTGAAGAGTAGTCTGGCTCAGTTCAAACACTAGTCTATGCAAGTAATAAGCCAATGGTGTGTCAACTAGTCTACACTGCAGGGAAAGTGTAAAGTTGTAATGGCAGGCGATCTGTCTCCAACTGATAGGCCTACCGGTATCAATCTCAAAACTTCATTTGATTGCAGTTTAGATGGTACAGCACAATGCTGCAACAACATCGTTATACAGAACTCAGCTGTTCAGTATTGGTATGTGTATTCTTGAATGAAAGAATAAGAGGTGTATTTTTATTATTGGCATGTTTATCCTCCTATCACGAGAAAGCGATCAATGCACTATAACGAGCTCGCTTAGGAGTTGCCGGCCATCTGTCTACCACTCTAAGATGGGGGAATTCCATTAAGTGCCTTTACCAATAGCACAACAAGTAAACTTGACAGCTTCATTTTATAATTTAAAATTAAATCAAATTCTACTCAACGATATTCAAGTGATCCAATACTGTACCTAGTTTATTCAAACGATCAGAGTATGAATTGTATGATATGTTGCAGCGGTTACAAATTGATTTTGTGAAATTTCTTTGTACAGATTCTACTGAAATTATGTCTTTATGAAGATAAGGTGACCAAATTGGCGTATTGTACTCCAGTTTTAGACGAACATAAACGAGAAAAAAAAAGGAAGCGTCTATTTCACCGGAAATTCCGGTTACCGAAGTTCAAAAATCGTGGTTTGCGGAACCGGAAACATCCCCTAACGGTTCCCTTACTGTGAGAGTCGCACTACAGGAACCAAAAACGGTTACGCAACTACGATTTTTCAAACTTCAGTAATCGAAATTTTTGGTGAAATAGACACTGCAAAAAAAAATGTGTAATTTAATAAAATTAATTTAAGCAGTATAATAATAAACAATAATTTGATCGAATAATAATAATTTAAGTAATATTCGTTCTTGGTGAATATGGTATCGTATCATATGTATAGCCCAGGGGTTCTTAAACAGGGTTAAATTTACCCCCTGGGGGTAAATTTTACCTACCAAGGGGGTAAATTTTTTGAATTAAAGACTAAAGAAAGCTTTAATTTTTAGTACTGAAAAAGCAGTAGTGCTACACTGGGGGTAAATTATACTTTTTTCTTTCGGCAAGGGGTAAACGATACAAAAATGGTTATAAGAACCCCTGGTATAGCCTATATCCTGTATCATATATATATTATGTAAATCTTTTGTTAATGTACATTTATATCACTACAGAGTCAGTCGTCAGTATAGACAGCTTCAATTGCTGTAGCATAGCAGAGTAATGTCAGCCAACTGCAGCAGTGCAGTAGCTGAGTAGCTCTTATTAGTACTAAGTAGACTTATTTACTGCACTGTCAGACTGTGTAGGCTAGCCTAGTTAGTCTACTAGGCTGTCAATTTAGATCGTATGTACGGTATATTGGTAAACTCTACCAGTTGGCAAGTTTGTTAATTTTGTCAAGAGTAGACGAGATTAGCCAAAATAAGAATTGTTAGTGGACTATGCACTCGAAATTTATTAAGCAGTGTCTATTTTGCTGTTAACGGCATAATAGCTTTTAGGTCACTTTTGCTGCAGCTACATAATTCCATGTCATTGTGTCACACGAATATTACATCTTATTCTATTCTACTGTCTTCACAAACCTGATTGTTAACCCCAGGTCACACAAATCCGAACCAAAGCTGTGACGAGAATCGAACCCAAAACTAGTGCAGCGCTTCCCAGTATACGCTGCGCTCTATCCACTGAGCTATCGAGAAGTCATGGCAAGCTAGCACAAAATGGCACTTAAAAACCCACAACGTCACTTACGGCAAAATAGACCTAAAAGCTATTTTGCCATTAATGGCGAAATAGACACTACTGGTACCAATTCATTAACTGCAACATACTGGTAAACAGATAAAAAGTGAATTTACATTATGCAATTAACCTTGTCCACATGTTCAAGTTTAGTGGGCTATGTTCTTGGTTTTAGTTTCTGCATCATACCAGTAACCAGTGTTCCCTCTAGGATTTTGACTAGTGCGAATTTGCCCAAATGATAAATTCATTGAAATTTTTGCCCAAAGATTTCACTACTTTGAGGACCCCTTTTACAAATTGTTTGCTTTATATTTGCTTTTCCCAGATACAAGCTACAGTCTTGCATTAAAATATTTAAGTTTTTCAGTTTTGCATTTTATAATATTAATTTCTGGTTCAAAATCAGTAAAATTTGCCCAAAAATTTTGCATTTTTCTCAAGTTTCTCACTTAAGAGGGAACACTGCCGGTAACTGTTATAATTTAAGCCTATTCTATTTAGAAACGTGATTATGACATCACTAAATTGATTACACTGTTACATGCCAGGGATGATGCAGAAGCTAGAACCAGTGTTCCCCTTAGAGTGGGAAATTTGAGAAAAACGCAAAATTTTTGGGCAAATTTTACTTATTTTGAACCAGAAATTAAAATAATAAAGTAAAAAAATTAAAAACTTAAACAAAAAACTTGAATATTTTAGTGCAAGACTGTGGCTTTTATCTTGGAAAAGCAAATTTAATGCAAAAAATTTGTAAAAGGGGTCCTCAAAGTAGTGAAATCTTTGTGCAAAAATTTTCGTGAATTTATCATTTGGGCAAATTCGTACTAGTCAAAATCCTAGAGGAAACACTGGCTAGAACCAACAACTGGGTCAAAAACCCACTAAAAGTAGACATGTGGACCTGTGGGCACAGAAATGCAAGTATGTGAGTGTGACTGTGCTGGCAAAATCTAAAGGAAGTGTCTAGAGCACCGGCAAACCTATAGAAATACCGGTACCAAAGCAAGCAGTCCAGTGCAGCACCATATTGATAATGGAAACTGGTCCCATGTGACAGTGATATCATAAGGTAATTATATAGAAATATACCAAGCAGCAGTCAGGTGCAGCAACATTTTGATTATAGAAATTGGGCCGATGCTCAAGACACTGTCAGGCTGTGCACTTTCATTTTTTTGTGCTTCCTTATTTTTTTCGTTGTTTTAGTCAGTTGTCATTTTTCTCAATTAATGATAACTTAGATGGCGTAAAGAGGTCGTGGATTTCTGATAAACCATCCCATTGAATTGTGTTTCCTGGGACATCTACAGGCGTGATAACCTTTTTTTGCTCTTCACCAGTTCACTTGATATTGCATGGAAAATGAGACATCTCCGGATTTTCTTCATTTATTTTAGCAAATTGCCATCATATTTTTTATTAATAGCTGGCTAAACAGCCTGCAGTGCTAAATCTAAATCCATATCATGTTGGATAAATGCAGGTGTTTTGCAGTAAAATTTGAATTATGATTTGTTCCAGCATCTTAAAGAATTGCCACAGCTTTTATCACACTAAAAATGTATTCAATTTTTCCTCCTTGTATTATGCAATTACCGGTATGTAACATGCATTAACAGCTGACTAAAATAATAAAAAATGCAGTTTGTTAAAACTTCAACTCAATGGCGTAACGTTTGAACATGTCACAAGAAAATGTCATTGTGCTCAAAGTGCTAGTGCTTCACCCATAATTCATTTTTATTAGACTTAAAGTTATTTGTCAATTTCAATGTAAGAGTTTATTTTATTACAACTCTTTTATATTTCATCAGCTTTTACAAGCTAGAACATGGATGACTTTTTTTTTATTGGTATTTTGTGTGACCAATTTTGCAATGCTCAAAAGTATTTCGATGTAGTGTAAGATTTATGTTTATTATCAGTAATTAATTAAGTTTTCACAGATTAGATAGGGTTGTGTAATTGTTAGTAATAAGTTTATTTTGATATAAATAGCTATGTCTACACCAGCTAGGCGGAGACTCATGCGTGATTTCAAGAAGTAAGTTTTTATGCAATTTTTAGAAAGCATAAATGTTAGGTTCGTCTCCTTTTTTTATTCGGTTTGTCTGTTGGTGAAACATTTGCAATGTTATTGTTGCCAGAAACGTTTTTTAAATTTTGGAGATGTTATCTAGTCCCAGTCTTGGCGTGTGTTGGTCATTTGCAAGTTAGATTGTTCAAAGTGGCTATTCTTACAAGCCCACAACATTTGCTGCCTTGGTTAATTTTATTGCTTTGTCACACTCTTGCAGTACTGGGGAGAGCATAAAGGGATATATATTATGTAGCTATTAAAATAGATTAAACATTTTTACAAGCCTGTACAAATTGCCAGTGCCTAAATTGTTTGTGTTTAGCTCTGCTAGTTTATAAAACGAATAACTTCATCAGGTTATTTTCAAATTACATTGAATAAGCAACCATCAGGTATGATATATGTCAAAAGCAGTTAGCTCCAGACACGAATCAAATCCATCACGGTGTGCAACCTGAGTGCAGTATAGTATCTTTATGTCAATTTGCTGTCAAATTAGTACTTGGTATGATACCGTGTTTAATTATGCATGTATTTGTGCAATATGCTCCATGTTTTTGTAGCTTTGCATGTGAGATTGTGTGATTGAAGAATTTGTGATTGCTTTAGAATTCAAGAAGATCCTCCAACTGGAGTAAGTGGAGCACCATCTGAGCATAACATCATGGTGTGGAATGCTTTAATATTTGGACCTGAAAATACTCCTTTTGAAGATGGGACTTTTAAATTAAAAATTGAATTTACTGAAGAATATCCTAATAAACCACCATCAGTTAAATTCGTCTCTGCTATGTTCCACCCAAATGGTGAGTGCATTAAGTTTTGAGAAGTGTATAATGCTGTTTTATTAGGCTTTAAGCTTGTCGTGACTTTAACAAGTTTTGTGACTGATACTAACAGTTGGAAATATTTCTTGAATGCTTTCTACATTAGCTGCGTAAGAATTAAGAATTAGTGACGACACTGCAAACTTGAACTTGCTCAACTCTGTTTTTTTGCCGAACTCGAACTTGAAACTCAATCTCGAAAGAAGTGTATTGACTTTGAACTTATCCTAAGCTTGATGAAAACTTCTTGAGATTAGCGTCATCTTGCTAAAAATTACTTATCTCGAACTTGAACTCACAAAATTAAAAGTGAAAAACTTGAACATCAATTTTTAGTGAACTTGAATGAAATTAGAAATGCTCGCGAGTTTGCGGCCTGGATTAGTGATGTGTGAAAGCTGATGTTCAATATGTTATAGTATGTAGTACGGTACCAGTATATGCTATGATTATGATATCCAGTGATGCAATTCTTCCGCATTTCGGCTAATTTCGCCGATTTTGTTGCTACAAAAGTCATTTTCGTGAACCGTCTAAATCCTTCGAGACAATTTAGGGGTTATTGGAGAGGGATGGGGGTGCACAATGCATATTCTGGTTGCTTATATGAAACTAATCGATAACTTGTAATGGCTTTCGCTGTTGTGATCTAATGCTATATATAATCAAAATGTGATGGCATATTTTTTCTTAAGTGTCTTGTTTTGATATCAAAGAAGGAAATGTTTTTTTTGACTCGTTAGATCTAGCGCGCACATTGCTTTTAGACGGAAAATCGTTCGCATGGCGTTTGCATGACCCAATCACATGATGTGAAATCCTTGCCCTAAATTTTCTCATACTGCAAAAATTGAATTATTTTCTGCCTCTTGGTAGTAATGTAGTAGCAATAGAAGTGGTTAAATTTTGTCCATTGTTAATCTTTTGGATTACTAGAGTGCTCTTAATCTTTTTTTTTTTTTCAAGCTTGGGAACTGCAGTCCTTGACGTTTTCGCACAATTCTTAATTGATTTTTGGAAAATTGAAAAACTAGAGTTTCAGCTGCTTGATGCCTTGATCACAAACTGCACATAACTAGTCCTATTCATTTTGCAGCGCTGTTGACTGGGCTGGTTTTTAGAAAAAAAATCGTTCTGTTAAAAAATAAGATCAAAATTAATTAAATTAACAACAGCCTACTTGGTTTGCAATCATAGGCAGACGGTTGAGGATTCTTAAGCGCGCTTCTCAATATGACTATGACACAAACTTATTGGTATGTTATGCGGCAATAGTATTGGTTTAAACAGATTCTCAACCGCTGCGCCATGGCGACCTCATTTGCGGTGTGGTAGCAGCATAGGCGCTCACTTGGGGGGGGGGGCACGGTGCCATGGCCCCTTCCTTGGCCCTGTAATAAACTTCTAAAACCTCACTGTCAGTGTACATTTACTTAACCTAATAGTAGCTGCAGCCTCCTTTCATTTATTTTAGCCCAGTTCCTGCTTTTAGACATGGACTACTAAAATATTTTTGCATTTTCTCTAGTGACGGCACTCACTGCAGGTACTGGTATGTCTTTTTTCCATAAAAAAGTCTGCTAAAATAAGTGGTTTTATGTGTGAAAACCGTAAAAATCCGTTGGTGGCTGGGGGCTCTGTCCCCAGACCCCGGTTGCGGTCTTACACATCGAGGATCATAGCTATGAAAACATTAGTCGGTTACGTGGCCTAGTGACTTGGATCATCGTTTTTGCGACGGCCATGATCGCAAGGTTGATGGTTCAAGTCCCACCCAAACCTCGTTTTTGCGTCCATGGATAAGATGTTTCACGACAATTATCTCTGCTTGGTGGAATCTAACAAGCAGCAAATTGAAGAAGTCAGAAGCAAAATTCAAGCGGAAAACTCGGAAACAAGGGCAGCTCCTAATCGAGTCGGAATTCGTCGTATGCATAGCGTCTTCGTCGCTTTTCCGTGACAGGAGGATAAAAATGAAGAAATCAAGAAATCACATTATTAGACTGGAGTAGTTTCAAAAGTGCGGCTATGTGGTCATCTTTGATGCAGAAAAGTTATGCTATGGGCACATCCAGCTTTTCACTGGAACCCTGTTTTCATGCGAAAAAAGGTTTGTAAGCGGAAGACAGTTATTTTGACTCTCCAGTCTCCACTTACTGAATTTTGCAAAGTACGAATCTCTTCACTTTATAAAATCAAGACTTTGGTTATACAAAAGCAAAGCATTTGTGGGGGGTCTGGGGGGCAAAGCCCCCCCAGACGTTGATAGTCGTTTTTTTTTAATCCTCGCTGACTTTCACTGCAGCCGTTTGCTTCACTGGATATCATTTTAGAAGTTGTGCTCTGCAGTAGGTTGTAGCTTGTATGCACAATTTTTTTTCTGCTGGCAATAATGAAGATTGTATTGATTTAGTGTATGCCGATGGTGGCATATGTTTGGATATTCTACAAAACCGTTGGAGCCCAACTTATGATGTCGCTTCCATCCTCACTTCAATACAAGTATGATTACCAATGTTCTGTTTTTTGTTTCAACCACCTCAATTTGACATTTGTGGATAATGCTTTAAAAATTGGTGCATTCATTTTTTGCTCTCACTTTTTGGTACGGTTAATTTGGTGCCAGAGTTTAATCATTAAGTTGTGGTTCTCAACTTGGCACCAGTATGAACCATGGCTGTTTGCCCTGAAACAGTCGTAGCATAGAATTGCCTGCTTCACTGCCATTATAGAATCTAGCTTAGCAACCTCAACATCACAGCATGCCGCACATGTCTTTTTGTCGACAGCTTCTGCATCATTTTGACTGACATTTGTGGGTTTTATTCATTGCTGCAAACCCTAACTTCAAATTAAAACGCATTCGGGTTTGTTTGAGCAAACCTAACAGTTGACTTAAATGTAAAAACAATTTTACTGTTTGCAATTGCCATGACTTGCAAAATTGAAAATTTGACATTTGATAGTGAGCAAAAATCGCATTAATCAATGATTTTTGCTTTTGCTGAAATATTCTTTCGGTAAAAATTTTTTAGCTGCAAAATACTGGAGTTCTTTTGGGTTATGCTTCGCAGATAATTGCACGTTGCGAGTAACAGCTTGGAAACAAGGGTGGTACGAAAAAATACATTGTTGTTTTGGGTGTGTGATGAAATGCTCTGATCCAAGGGTGCACCACTCAAATGAAGATTCGTGCCGAAGTTTTCAAAATAATCTGGTCGCGTGTCGAACAACTTAGAATAATGCGAACTTCCGTGAAACCTATAACTTTGATAGAAACACATAGTATGGTAATGAATGATTAAGTTGTCTACTCAAACAATTTGCTTTCTTGAACTTCGAGTGAGATTTTGCAATGTGTAAATAAACATGGCGATGTAATTATTTCGATGTGAGTAAGTTGTTATGATTTATCATAATTACAAGAACGTTATTGAAAACTCATCTCCGCGTGCCTCGTTCAAGCTTATGGCATCTCAGCGACCCTTTGTTGTGCACCCTTGCTCTAATCAGTGATGCAGTATAGAATCAAGGCCGCTGGTTTCATGTATTTCTACAATAAAATACTTCATTTTTTCCACATTTCTTTCACCCAGCTCAACTTCATCTTCAGTTTGCTTTCAAGTTTAAAACGTTTGAGCTTTTAAATTATTCATTTTTCTTTCAGTCGCTCTTGGACGAGCCCAACCCTAATAGCCCTGCCAATAATCAAGCTGCTTTACTCTATACTGAAAATCGACGAGAATATGAAAGAAAAGTTTCAAAAATTGTAGAAGACAGTTGGAAAAACGCTTACTCCGACACATAATGACATTTCCTTGTAAAGTTTTTATTGTCCTTTTGAGCGTCTGTTTAAGTTATCTCTTGTGTTTATGATGATGACATTTTTTTAGAACATTGAAGTGTTTTTATTATTTTTTTCTCGTTAAAAACAAAACCAACCGCGAAGAATTATGTTCATAAAAATGTTTTAAAGAAACTGCTATAAGACTAAAAGTTCAAAATCGTCAAAATTTACCGTAGTTCCTTGTACAAAGGTAGAATTTCATTCAGTATTCACCCAACACTAGTTGACCTAGTAGTTTTGCAATATTAAACGTCGGTAATAAAACTAAGTAAAGTGCTTGTGTGCAGTGAATATTAGTAAAAGTATGACACTTACCTCGTGCACATGTACACTTTTAGTGGGCTTTATGCCAAGGTTCTTGATTTTACTTTCTCCATCATAGTTAATTTCTTAATGTCATACTCTTAACTATGTCATTGAGAATCGATTATGATGCAGAAACTGGAACCAAGACATGCGGGTCTAAAGCCCACTAAAGTTGGAAATGTGGACAGGATGAAGCAGTAGTTCTGCATTCGTGCTATTTTTAGGAGGAAACAACATGATTTTGACCTAGAGCTCACGTCAGTATAAAGTGCGAAGCACTTTCTTGGTGGTTACAACTTAAGTTTATTTCAAATTGTTGGTTTGTTCATTCAGAGCAACAATTTTTCGTGAATTGCTGCTCTGTACAACTTCTGAAAGTTGTGTTTGAAACGCTGCAGACCTCGTGCTTTGATGTTACCGACTAAAAAGCTTTAGTTTCTGTGTAAAAGAATCGATTTCGTTCTGGGTCCGCGTGCAAAAAACTTGAACTTTTAGCGTTTAAAAGTTCAGTGTCGTCCAAGATTTCGACCGAAAAATTGGACGTTGTCTACCAACTTCGCCTTCTGCTACTTGCCGAACTAGAATCTCAAGTTTATTTGGTAGTTAGCAGTGTCTTCTATTTCCGCTCCGTGAACTCGACAAAGAATGCAATAAGAAGAAGGAAATATGACAACGGTACCTGAAAAGAAACAACATAACGATAAACGATTAGGTATGCAGGTAGGAAAAGACGAGTTTAAAGAAATAAGAGCAGGCATGGTTACAACACTCAGCTCTGGAGCAGAAATTTCAAGAAAAAAGCGATAAAAACGCCGCTCAGACAACAAAAGCAATAAAGCTACCAACACCGCTCTGTTATTGTTATTGCGCAGTTTATTTGTGAGGTAAAAGGTGCGGGACAACGGGTGCTAAGCACACTGTCTAGGCCATTTTCAATTGGCGGCTCATTACAAATAGCCTATCAATCACGAATGATTGAACGCTGTTAGAGGACATACAAGACGAACAACACGCATGCACTCAACCCTTCGCACTTCCGGTTGTGCGGAGCGCCTGGCGCAAAAGCTGCGAATACTATTTCTCAAGTCTTTAGTGTGACCCGACCGGGAATAAAACCCCAGTCTCGCGGCTACCAAGCGGACGCTCTTAACCGATACACCAAGCTTACAATATCCATTAGGGGCCAGGAATGACTGTAAGGTCAACAGCTCAGATGGTCGAGTAGATAGAGCTGTAGGATCGGATTTGATTCTGGTGCACAGAATGATCGAGTGGTAGGAGCATCTGAGTCGGGGGTCACACCAATGACTTTTTTTCACATGATAGCTCAAGCAACGGCAGAACAAAAGTTTATTTCGTTGCTCACTTTGAATACGATTCAACAACATGACGTAGCAAAAAAAAAATAATAAAATCAATGAAGCAACTGGCAGCTGCGAAGGGACCAGAGGTCTTCGAGTCAAGCAGCAACCCTTAAAAACAATGCGAAGTTTGCATACTGGATAAACAGGCAATAAACAAAGAGAGTGAACCCAAAAACTTTACATAAAGATAATGTAATTCTGAACGTACTTTTTCATAAGCATTTTCTTGTAGGAGGCTTTGAATTTGTTGTACGATGATTGCTTTATATTAAGGGGAATGTTATTCCAAAGTTTTGCGCCGACATACTGGAAACATTTTTGATTTCGAGCTGTCAAAAAGCGTGGTATATATGTAGATTTTTATTAGAGAAATTCCTGGTGGCATAGAAATAAGAATCAGAGGAGTAAGTAAAGTAATTACAAAAACAACTAGGTAGCTTATGTGCGTAAATTGGTAGACCTACATCAATTTAGTTACTTCAAATTGGTATGAGTCGTCAACGTCAAGCTTTAATATTTGTAATTTATAATAACAGGGACTAACTTTTTCTCTAAGGCAAGTCTTTGTGATAATTTTATTGGCTTTGTTTTGAAGTTTTCTAAGTTTTAGGTTATAAATGTAGAGGCCCACACTGGCAGACCACATAGCAAATGAGAATGAACTAACGCAAAGTATAAATTGAGTAATGTTTCTGGAGGTAAATAATATCATAACTTGGCAATTACACCAACAGATCGAGATATTTTGAATTCAAGGTGTGTAATTTGAGATTTAAACAAACATTGGTCATCAATTAAAATTCCTAGATATTTAGCAACAGATGGAGTATTTATTTTAACATTGCCAAGAGTGAGAGTGAGTTCAAGGGGAGTCGTGACTCGAGAAAGAGGAGAGATATTTAAGGCTAGAGTTTTGTAGGGATGTAGTGTTAAGCCATTGGCAATCATCCATTTAGAGTGGCATAGAGCGTCTGCTTCTGAATGGGTAGACTTGGGGTTCGATTCCAAGTCGGGTCAAACCTCTGACTTAAAAATTGACATTCACAGCTTCTCTGCTTGACGTTCAACATTTAAGGGACAGTGTGGAGACAGCCGGCAAGTTTACTTGTTGTGCCGTTGGGAAAGGCACTTAACGGAATTCCCCCATCTTATTGTGGTGGACAGATGCCCGGCAACTCCTAAGCGAGCTCGTACAGCGCTTCGTCGTTTTCTTTTTTACGACGACCATGATCGCAAGGTTAATGGTTCAACTCCCAACCTTGTCCCGTTGTTGCGTCCTTGGATAAGATGCTTTACGATGATTATCTCTGCTTGGTGAAATCTGGCAAGCAGCAAATTGAAGAAGTCGAAAGAAAATTCAACCGGAAAACTTGGAAACAAAGGCAACTCCTGAGCGAGTCTGGATTCGTCTTACGTATAGCGCCTCCGCCGCTTTCTCGTGATAGGAGGAGGATAAAGATGAAGCAATCTAATTAAATCGTGATAGAAGGATAAATATGCCAATATTAATGATAATGAGATATTCGATGACTCCGACTCAGCTAAGCTCTTCATTTTGGAAAAAGATGATCCATGAATGAATAATGCAGTAGCCTACCATCAGTAAATAGTCTAGGCATCGTAATTAAAGAGGTTGAAAGATCATTAATGTACAATAAGAATAGAAGAGGTCCTAAGATAGATCCTTGCGGTACTACGTACTTAATATGCTCAAATTTGGAAATGGCGTTATTAACAGCAACATATTGTGTTCTATCTCGTAAATACGATTTCAGTAGTTTATTAGCAACTCCACGCTAAGATAGATCCTTGCGATACTCCGTACTTAATATGCACAAATTTGGAATTAGCGTAATTAATTGCAACATATTGTGTTCTATCATGTAAATACGATTCCAATAGATTATTAGCAACTCCACGAATGCCATGATATTCAAGCTTTTTGATGAGTTTTATGAGGCAGACAGAATCAAAAGCTTTTTTCATATCAAGAAAGAGTAAAATGGAGAAACGTTTGTTATCAATATTCTGATAAGATTTAGTTATTAGATCTAGTGTAGGATGGATAGTGGAGTGTTTATGGCGGAAACCAAATTGGGTAGCAATAATCAAATTCTTTCTCTCCATAAATGAGACCAACCTATTAGGAATTACACGTTCAAAAATCTTAGAGATAGTTGAGAGAAGCGAGATAGGACGATAGTTGTGAAGGTCTTCTGGAGGACCAGACTTGTAAACTGGAACAACTTTTGCTATTTTCAATTGGTTTGGAAAAACACCAAATGAATTGCAATGATTTAACAATATGGAAAGGGGAAGAGCAACGATGTGTGCAGCGGTTTTTAAAATAAAAGGTGAAATGTCATCATAGCCTCTGGCTTTATTTAAATTCAGATTATTTATTAATGTGAAAATTTCCTGTGGGGATGTTGGATAAAGATAAACAGAAGATGGGCAAGGGAATTTGAGATACGTAAGAAAACTATTTTTATCATTAGAATTGAGACGACTTGCCAACAATTTGTCAACATTAGCAAAGTGTGTATTAAATTTTTCTGCTATGAGACCAGGATCAGAGATGTTTATGCCATCAACATTGGCAGAATTAGGAGCAGGTGATATTGATTTACTGGGTAATAAAGTTCGCGATACATCCCATGTTTTTTTAGGGTTACCTTTATATTCCATAATTTTACAAAAATAATAAATTTTTTTGCTAAAGTTTTTACTTTTATTAACGTATTTGAATGTTGCTTGTAAAAGTATTTTTCCATTGAAGATCCATTAATAAAGTGAGTTTCATGCATTTTTTGCTTTCGTTTTATGGATACAAGAATTTCTTTGGTGATCGAGGCATCCAAACATATGTAGGATCCAAACATATACAGGATCCAGACATCCAAATATATGTACAATTGCGCACAATAATTGCATAAATATAATACCTGGTGCAGTCACTTGACGAGGAGACAGCGAAAAGACCACTGGGTCATCTAAGTCTGCTGCCACTTTAGCATTGCTATTTAGCCTACGGCTTCCTTGCTTGACGCTCAGTATTAAAGGGACAGTGTGGAGAACAATCTGACAAGTTAACTTGTGCCATTGACAAAAGCACTTAGCGGGATCCCCCATTTTGGTTTGGTAGACAGATGGCCGGCAACTCCTGTGCGAGCTCGTTATAGCGGTTTGATCGCTTTTTCGTGATAGGAGAGTAAATATGCAATAAATACAAAAGAGAGTTACGACCACTGCTGCCGCTAAAGTGAAAATTTTTGTAACAGAGTACAAAAACTCAACAAGATAGACAACAAAAATACGAAACAAAGTCACGGGCCATAGGTGGGATATGTCACGTTGCCATAAGACAGCATTTAAATGCAGTAATATTAACACATTCAATTTCTAATGTATAAATTTTACGTTTAAATGGGTCGAAACAAGCAATTTCCTCAAAACCCTACCGATCTTTTTTCAGTTGTGATTACAACTTGGGACAAGATTGAACGTGAGAATAACTAACCACCGTCAGTGCAAGCGTCATTACGCTGGGATAAACATGTATTCTGACTGATGTTTACTTCTGGTTGAGTAAACCAATGATTCGAAATCACGTGCGTGACGTCATTGCGATGCAAAGTTGCATCACGTTTATTGGGGATTTTTATGAAAGCTGCTGATTGCACCATTGCATGGTAACACGTTTACAAACAAAACTCATGAATCGCGAAAAATCGAATCTTCATTATACTCGCTGTGCTGCGTCGAAGCGTGAAACGAGTGGCGGTGCCGCTAGCGCCTGGACAACACAGCTCCGAAAAACATCGCAGTGTTGGCGATCCGTTGACAACGGAATCTAACCCAGACCTTCTGCACCGGCAGCGATGTCTCCAACACCAACCGGCTTGTCTGATAAGTTCTTGAATGTGTTTTCAATTACGTAGCCTATTCATTTTTTGTTGATGAAACATGACGTACGATGTGAACACAACATTGAAAATGAATTTGTAACACTTCAGTTATATTTGCCATTCGAACAGAGCTAGTTAGCTAATTAAGACGGGTTCGATTCTAAGTCGTGTTGTATACCAGATTTTGAGAACGGTGTTTTCTTGGCATTCAGAATAAGTTCGGATGAAAAGAGAAATGAATTGAAATTCAAAGCAAACCAAAATTATGATCACGCCCGCACTAGGCCTACTCAATGTCCTACTAGCAGAGATGGGCACAGAACCGGCGGCAGAACAGTCGACTTAGGGGGGGAGCAAGCGTTTAATTATCAGGGGAGGGACTAAGTTCGAAATTAAGCACAATAACCGCTGTCTTCAAAAGAGTGATATTTGTTGATTGGGGGGCCAAGAATGCAGATTGGGAACCGGCCCTGGATGGGCATTAGTTTATCAAGATAATTATCGGCGATATTTCATTACCGATTACCGTTATCGCTTTAGTTCAGAAAGGTTTATAGTGCCCATCAAATCACTGCCTACAAAACACCTACCGCAATAAGTGGTTATAGCGATAGTTATTGAGCACTCTGCCAGAGGAGATTGAGCCTCATTTAGACTTAATTATTATGTAATTATGTAAACAGATTTGTATTTTCAAGCAAAAAGTCAAAATCAGAGTAACAATACTTCAAAATCACCCCACAAAATTTTGGTCTTCTCTGGTTCAATCTTTGAACCATATTTGGAACGGAAATCACGATCCGCTTTTCTCATCTATATAAATTGCGTCATACGCGTCATGCTTCGAACGCCAATCAGAACGAATTAACCGCTAGACGTCATTTTCTACGCGCTAACCAAATAAGGAAATCATTCCATATCCATTCTGGAATAATTTCACAGGGTTCTGGCATCTAAAGTGGCGTAGTTGGGTCGAAGAATATCTACGAAATTCGCTTGGATTTTTGCCGAAGATAAGTTTAGATGTAAGTTATAGCTCCCACAGATATCTGAACAGCCAAGTAACATAGACTACAGGATATCAGTGATAGGCAACAGCGCAGCTGGACTCTCCACCGGTAGTCAAATGAAACGTGCTCTCACTTGACTATGTTTAGCCAGTAGCAAAGCAATAGGTGTTTTTTTAGAAGTGGTGGTGTTGAGCTGTTTTTCATTTTTTTTCGACCAATGAGATGTTATTTCTTGAATTGCCCATATCCAGATGAATGCTGAGTCAGCTGTTACATTGGTCAATTCAATCTGTTATATGATTGGGCAATTCTCCTTTTTTTCTCATTATAGTCAAAAAAACGCTGGTTTATTTTTAGACGAGATGCTTACCGTACCTCGTTTAGTCATGGATTGCCAACACGGTTTTTATTGGCTCGCACAAGGGTATTTTTCACAGTTTAGCTGTTTTCCTTTGTACCTTACCATTACGTCTTTTGTCCTTAAATGGAAATATGATCTTGTAGTTCTGTGGTTGGTGGGTCAGCAATTAGCCTGCTCTAACTGAATATGGTACCAGTGCTGGTATTGCCTTAGATATTTTTTTGTGGACTATACCAAAGCTGCAGAGATAAAAAAACAATCAAATGAAGAAGTATCAGTGTGATAAGCTCACAGCTTTTCTCTCAGAGTTTAGTTAATTTTTTTTTAACTAGAACAGACTATACATATTTTTTTCCATATTTGGTGCTAGTCTTTTGAGGTAGACTAAAACCTGAAAGCCAATGAAAAATTGGATTTTGTAATCAACATAGGCCAATGTTATTGGCTGATTCGTTCAGATGCTAGGGTAATTCTGTGATTGTTGTATATGCCTATACTTGGAATATCCACTATATATTACATGGAAAGATGTTTTTGAAGTAGAATGCAAAAGAGTGATCTTGCATTGGTATATATAGCAGTGTGCTACATGAGCATATCAGTAGATTCAGTTGGTATTTAGATACCAGATAGCAGTGTTTTTTCTAACACAGGACAAAAACTGTTTTTATAGACTGGTAAAACAAAAGCAGCATCAGGTGTTGCTGTGTAATGGTATACAGAAGACTTTTGGTCAGATTTGGTTTCAGCTGTTTGATGTTTTTGTGTTAAATTGAGGTATTGTGCTTAACTATGTCAAATTAATCTGTAATATTTATAACTGCAGAATGGACTGCTGATCAAGAAAGTGCTCAATAACAGAATTATAGCATATTACATTCACTTCTGCATATCAGTTAACGGTATGCTATATCCTAGGTAAAACAGGCTGTCAGGTTTTAATATTTTAATTTTTTAACTGATGTACTGAAGCGAACATCAAATTAACTTTAAAGCAAAAAATACGAAGTGATTACAGTTATTAACTCCAAAATTTATTGCTTTGACACATTTTAATGAAGTGGCTATTCTTGTGGGCTTGTAATGCTGGTTGCTTTGGTTGGTCACGCTCTCATAATAATGAGGTAGAATATGATAATATGAGATAATAATGAGGTAGAATATGATAAAGTAAAAGCATTAAAAGTTACAACCTCGTAAAAATAGCCTCTGCTGATAAGAAATATCAACAAAAATGTTTAAACAGTTGAAAGTTATGAGCTCAAAATTGTAGCTAATGACGAAAATTTAAGAAGACTAAATTTAATTTTTATAGAGTTTTTCACACAAATTTGCACCTGCAAGATTGTTTCATGGAAAAGCGTGTGATGTCATTGCGCAACTTGTACATACTGAACTGATGCAATGTAATATGCGAGAAATTAAGCAGTCGACCATGTACGAATATATCAGAGAGCATTCGTGCTTAAAATGTACCTGTGGGAACCCAAACTGAAAAATGTTGCTCTGTGGTGGAATATGAAAAAATGTGATTTGCCAGCAAGCAACGAAGTTGCTGCTCTGCACTTCACAGTATTTTTCGGATTGTGAAGGCCTGATTATTATTTTTAGGATACGCTATGCCTGAAATGCTGTAAAAAATTGTTATAGGCCTATACAGTCAAAATTAGATAAAGTTGATTTTTCACTGACGTTTTCATAAAAATTTGCTTAAAAATTTAGGGGTTTAAGTTAGTTTGATCCAGTTTTTGCTACAGAGAGACAGAGATGAGTTTCCAGAGTATTTAAAACTTTTGTTTTGCACCAAAATATTAAACACTTTCGATCAAATTCGGCTAAAAATCACAATTCCAGTTATTAAGCTGAAGAAAAAATTGGACAATTTTAACCCCAAATTTCTCATTTTCTCAAATTTTGTACCTTGCATGGAACAGTTATCTTTGAGTATGTTTGTAACTAGTAGCACTGGTATCTGAACTAGAGCTATTTTCATAGTATTTGCACTGAAAATTGACCAGCAATTGAGGAAGACTGCAAAGTGCTCTTTGAGTCAGCAGACACCCAGTGTATTAGTTAAGATGCAATCAGCTCCAGCTGTGATTCGAACCTCTCCACGTAACATCTGTGATGTGCACGTGGAACCGCTAGGCCATGTCTCTGATAATGATATTACTTTGCTGAAGGTATATATACAGTAAGTTTGCCTCCGTGAATTATGATATACTACTATTTTGAATAGCGCAAGAATCTGCGTAATGTATTTTAATGTATTCAGCTGCGTTGACAATTTTCTTTTAAGCACTTGAAGCTCTCCGCCAACTTGTTCGTGACAAACTTTTGAACCTCCCTGAAATGGCTGGCCCAAGTAAACGGGACTGGACTTTTCAGCGTGACCTATTCGACGTATGACGTCTCGCCGTGACCGACTCGTCGTTGAGACGACTCGACGTTAGGACGTCTTGACGTTGGGACGACTCGACGTTGGGACGTCTTGACGTTGGGACGTCTTGACGTTGAGACGACTCGCCGTTGGGACGTCTTGACGTTGGGACGTCTTGACGTTGGGACGTCTTGACGTTGGGACGACTCGCCGTTGGGACGTCGCGACGTTGGGACGACTCGCCGTTGGGACGTCTTGACGTTGTGACGTCACGACGTTGGGACGACTCGCCGTTGGGACGTCGCGACGTTGAGACAATTCGGCGTGGAAAGGTGTGATTTGTGAGCGGACGTAATTATCGTGTTTCGCGCTAGAATGTGCAAAAAGACGTAATTATCACGTTTTAGAAGTGCTAAAAATAAACAATAAACGACTTTTTATCTACGGCTTTATAAAAGTTTCGCGAGATATTATTTTAAAGAAGTTCAGAATTGTTTGACGTAAGTTTAACCAAAAAGTGGTGAGAAAATTGTTTTACAACTTTCAGTATTTGGTTTCGTTTTATAACATGAAATGCTATTGCGCGTCTAACAAACAATTAATAAGCGCTGCGACTGCAATTTGATTTTCATTTTTTGATCAATATGCAGCAAAAAATGTGCATTAACTGAACGTAAAAAAGATTAAATAAACACAAGAAATTTTTGTTGACGAAAAATATACCCGCGTAAAGGTCAAGGCCTCGGCTTGAACGCCTTTTCCATGTCATTTTTGGCCGTCCTCGCTTTCGCTGTCCATTCACTTCCATCATCATTGCCTTCTTCCGTATATTATCATCTTCTCTTCTAATCACATGTCCATACCATCTTACTCCATTCGTCTTTGCCTTTCTATCTAACGTTTTCTTCAAACCCAACATCTCCATCAGCTCCTACATATTCTTTCTATCCACTAATTTTACTCCACACATTAACCTCACCATGGCTCTTTCAGTTCTCAAAATTGCCATTTCACTTTCCCTCAAGCACCATGTTTCACTTCCATACAGCATTGCCGATCTTACACAACTTTGATAAAGCATCCCTTTCATTCTCAAAGAAAACTTTCTTCCACGTAACAACTTTCCGCATTCTCTAAATTTCATCCATCCTATCCTTACTCTTGAAGTCACGGCAGTTTGACACCCACCACAAACATTCAGCCTGTCTCCTAAATAACAAAATCCCCTCACAGTCTCCACTTCATCGCATAATACCTCCATTGGTTCTTCCAATCGGGTCAAACCAATGACTTTAAAATTGGTATTCACAGCTTCCCTGCTTGACGCTCAGCATTAATGGGACAGTGTGAAGGACAAGCTGGCAAGTTAACTTGTCTGCCTTTGGGAAGGTGCTTAGCGGGATTCCCCCCTCTTGGTGTGGTAGATAGAGTTCGTTATTGCGCTTTGATCGCTACCTCGTGACAGAAGGATAAATATGCGACTAAAAATACAAATGAGACAATTTGCCTTTTTTAGAAGTTGTTGACCGCTTTAAATTCGATCGATTTACGAACGTGTAGTGTGTGCAACAACGTAAATTTTACATTCTACTTTTATTGATGTATTCAGATACTTTTTGTAATCTGTGATTTTTTTGCCAAATTTTCCCCAAGAAATAACAAAATGGATTCGGGAATTGCTGTCAGTGATGAAGTGAAAGCCATCATTAAAAAAATCAGTAGCACGTCCGGCAGAGGAGCCAGAGGAGCGATTTTTCGTGTGAGCGACGACCACAAATTTGTTGTTAAAAGTGAAACCATGGACGTATTTCAAGATTCACAAGAAAATGTTTTTGAAAAAGTGGTTGAGCATTTGAAAAGCAACCAGTCCTGGTGAGTTTATGACGATAGACTGCATGACAAAGTGTTATTTTGTGAGGGCTGTGATTGCAAAATTAGTTGTTCAATTCCCAGCCGAGCTTCATTCTTACATGTTTTAATGTAATATTGTACTTTTTTCGTGTTTTGAACTCAATATGAGATCAACAGACTGCCATGCAAACTGACCACCGCAGCACCCCTTGAGATTTGCAAGTTTTTTTTATCGATGTCTGCTTTTTATGCTCACCCTGGGCAACCCAGTTTCGAAGAAACATCGCTGTGATGGTGAGTCGTTGGCGACCTTGCCCGCTTTGACCGTGCCGGTGATCGAAGCGCAGAGTTCCCGCCCCGACAGCGATGTCTTTTCTGCGCCAGCCGGGCGGTGGATGTCTTGTACATGCGCTCGTTTAACTTTGCATGTTTTTTAGCTTCGCATTCATGGATGTGCATATGGTCGATGTGGAAAACAAACAAAAGGATAAGCTCGTGCTCATCACCTGGGCCCCTGATTCTGCTCCTGTCAAGCAAAAAATGTTGGCCACAACAACCAGCAATGCCCTGAAAAAGGAGTGCGGTGATTCATTTCTGTATTTGCAGCTCAATGGAGAAGAACAGAAATGCGTTGATGCAATCGTGGCAAAGTTAGCCGAAGCTAACAAAAGTCCCATAGTTGAATTTGAACGACGTAAGGTCGCCTTCGACAAACAGAAGAACACTTACGATTACGCCGATTAAAGACAAACTCTTCAGCTCTTCTGTAGTTTTTGTAATTATTCGTCTGATGGCCGCTATCCTGCTGCTGTATCGGATTTTTTTAACTGTAGTTTACAAACTATATCACAATAATGTTTGAGTGCGGGTTGCACTCAACAAATCCAAATGTACTTTGTAAATTGGACCTCGCAATATGAGTTTTCCAGAAATAAAAATGGAAAAAATCCTGATCTCAGTTTTTTTATTCAAGACGAGGGTGTTTGTGAAATCCAGTTGGTTGCATTATGTGCTGCTCATGATTAAGCAAATTATTAGAAATGTACTGCTGTAGTTTTGGCTTGGTTTGTCAACTTCATCCTTCGCCTACTTTCACTTATTGGAATAAAAATTGTTTATTTTCCGTGCACAATTGTGTTTGAATCGAGTACAGCCGTTAGTTCTTATCTTCGAATTTTTTGTGGTACGCAAGGCAAGATGAACACCTGTTGCTCCTGGTCGAGCTTGTCTGGCCTTTCACAAGGAATCTGGGAATCCCAAATATGAATGCAAATGTTTTTTGGTTTTAACTTGGCTGACTTCTAAGCGCTGTTGTTAAAGATATCGGTGGGGATTTCTTGGGTTCGATTACCGTTCCGGTAAACCAGTGATGAGCACGATAAATCTCTCTGTGCTAAAGCAATGTCGATAATTTCAAAAAAGCCCTAGGTGATACCGATAAATCTCAATTTCTTCAAGCGATATTGGTAATCGATAAATTATCGCCGATAAATGTTGCGGTAAATTTTCAATGTAAAAAAAGAAGATACAGTAAGTTAGTGCGACCGGTAAGCTGTGAAGTGACATAATCTCTTCTGGTCAAAACACATTTTGGTGTTACAGCATGTAAAAATCAAAATTAAAGCGAAACAGCAGTGAATTGGTTTGCCAGACCCTTTGGCAGGGATACAGTAAAATTAAGGATAGTTTGCAACAGGGATGGCAAACCTTTTGTGGAGGATCTAGTGATGTAAATCGTTTTTTTTTTGCCTTTGTTTTTACAAAAAAAAAACGTTTTTTTTTACAAAAAAAACATAGCTAAAAAAAGCTTTGCTTTTTTTTTGAAAACGAACTTGTTTTTGAAAACAAATTCGAGTCCGATTCTAGACTAAATATGAGTATTGGCCGCCATGATGTGTATTGTTAAGTCTTCTTGTAGTGATGGATCGAATGGAGAGTACTAGGAGCGACCTTTTCGCCCCCTAAATCCATCATGGATTGCATGCTTGTTGTTACCGATTACCAGAAAGGTGTTGCCAGTTTTAATTTCACAATGCAAAGAATTAGAAATAAAAAAGAACAATCGCAATAGATTCCGGTAGATAAAAAAAATTGTGGATAAGCGAAGGTCGATTGTACACATTTGTGCACTGTATTTCCCCGTTCATCTAATGAGTGTCCGTGGTTTTTCCAGTTTTTGTAGAGAAGATAAGCTCCGGCCTAGTTTACATTTGTTGTTTTTGACCCCAGCCCAAACTCTTCTATAGCCCAAAGCGCAAGCAAGCTAAGTAGGTCAAATAAGGACCTAAACCATAATTTAACCTGATTTAACATTCAATAGCACAACGTTGTGGTTGGGCTATATTTTGGGGAAACTCAAAATTTAGTACGGCAGAACTGTGCTAATCGCAAAATAAGCCCATATGGTAAGCTTTAAGCTAAATACGCACTACTCCACAAACTATAATGAAGCAGTATCACTATACGACCTACAGTCATGTTCAATGTGTTAACACGGTTTGATGCAGCTTGCTAAGCTTGATGTTAAAAACAAACTTGTTTTAATTTTTCAAGAAGGAACGAATAAAAAAAACGAGGTAAAAAAAAAACAAGTGCAAAAAAAACTTTTTTTACATGAGTAGGTGGGTCAAGTTTAAGGTTGTAGGCTAGACAGAAAAAAAATCGTCGGCCACATTTAACCACAGGGTCACCATTTTCAGCCCAAAAACAAGGAAGACCAAAAAAAGATCACCACGTCCGCAGATGTCCATTTTTCTTCTTCAAAACTAGTGAAGACCAAAAACAAAGGTCATCGCGTTCGCAAGCCATAGTTTAAAATTTTGCAAACTTCAAGCGGGTCACTGAAATTTGCAAGTTGGCCACTCAGTGACCCGCGGGTCAGTGGTTCGCCATCCCTGACCTGCAAGGTAACTTTACTATCGGTGGTACTGCATTTTACGATTGATGGTACTGTAGACCATACAACATTGAAAATTTAGAGAAAGCAGGAATTAATAATAAAAGTTAAGGTTATAGTTACCAGTACGGGAAAAAAATTTAAAAATGACGAATTAGTAGGCCAGAACAATCGAACTTGAGACTTTTCACACAACGGACTCGGACTTCCAAAATATTTCGTGCATAGGACTTGGGCTCGGACTTGCGTCAAAAACACATTTACCCAACACTAGTGGTTGAAACCAATCGCATTGATCGACAACGAGTCTCATTTCAACTCTTTTTATTTTACAATCGGATAAATCTCATCTCACTACAGTTGAATTTTTATTTCACAATCGGATAAATCTCATATCACTATCGGCATTCTAAAAGCGCAAGGAAGTAGTCGGTTCTATTCTCTCTGTCGAGCTGCTTCGAGATGGACCAACCATAATAGACCTACCAGACTAATTGTCATTTTCATTATCATTGCACCATAACGTAGCGGTGTTGTAAGAGTAGAAGTCAGGGCTGCGAACTCGATTGATTTTTAATCGAGTTAAGTTCGAGTTCGAGAGACATTTGCAACTCGTACGTTTTCGATTATGCGTGCTTATAAGGCTTAATGCTATAGAATAGGTTCGAAATTATGGAAAAATTGTACACATCAAAAACATTTTTGAAAATGGCTGGTTGAAGGTGGCCTACCCCTCATCCTACCCCCCTGGATCCGCCCCTGGTCATAAGTTAAAAGAATCTGGTATATTTTAGTCACTTGGCACCATTAATGTTGTTCGATTTTACTAAAAGGCCGAGTCAAACGTAGGGGGGGGGGACATGGCACAATGGCTTACGCTACATAAATGTTAGAGGAAAATATTAACGAAATCAACGAAAGAAAAAAAAATGCACAGAATGACTATTATTAATATGATTCCAATTGACGATGGGCCGTAGAGGCAACTTATTAACAAGTTGAGCCACATCCAAGGGCGGAAGTACTTTCAAGTGGGGGGGGCTGAAATTTGTGCTATCATACCAACGTCTGGGGGGCGAAGCCCCCCAGACCCCCCTCCATGTTATCGCAACAAACATCATACGTGTCATGCACTTTACTTCAGTAAAAGTCATTTGGAGACTGCTTGATGAACTCAAGCTTTTCTCTAGCATAAACACAGTAGCCAGATCGACGTTTATAAAGGTGTTTACCTCCTTTAAAGTAGCTTATTATCCGTTCACAAGCTCCTAGGCAGGAGAATATTTAGGGGGACATTGTGCCATGCCATCCCCCCTTTTGTTTCTGCTATATAGTAAAAAAAGAGCAAGATTAATGGTGACAAATATGCCACACTCTTTTAATGGTTTTCGTAGTTTATTCCAGGAGCGGAACCGGGTAGGTAGATTGAGGGGTATGCATCCACCCACCTGCCATTTTCAAAAATATTTTTGATGTATAAGCCAACAATTTTTCCATAATTTCGAACCTTTTCGATAGCAATACGCGTTAAGCACGCATAATCGAAAATGTGCGAACAAAATGCATCATATTAGGTGAAGCACTCAGAATTAGGGTCAAAAAGTTTAAACAAAATTTGCCTAAAAATTATTCACAAAGCACAAAGTAGCCATTACAGCGTGTAAATTTTCAAATTTTCCGGGAAAGCTTGTCCCCGAACCCCCTATAGCTTTTTTATGCTTCTCAATCAGCTTCAAATTTGTTCTTCGCAAAAAAATGTGCTTGAAAAAACGTGGAAGTTATGCCTAATTTTAATTTGATATTTTGTTGTTTCGCAGTCATTTGCCCTAAAGTTTCTTTTAAAATTGAAGAAAATTTCCTTGTGACATCATATTAACGCTCTAAGAGCTTGTACACGAAGTTACCAGGAAATCCAACAGTTTTTGCGATTTTCTTCGCCTGTGTCAAAAAGTTGCAAAAGTTAGTACGTTGGTTTTGATGGTATCAGTGAAGGAAAGAAAAAAATAACAAGTGACGCCATAAGTCATTGTTGAAGGGCGATAGGGTGTACTGTTGTTATAAATTCTTGAAAGGGGGGGCTCAAAGTTTCTATGGAGGGGCTGAAAAAAATGTAGGGGGGGGCTTCAGACCCCCTCAGCCCCCACCTTTCAACGCCCTTGGCCACATCTATTTTTTTACGTATAGGTCTATTTGTTATATTTGTTTCAACAGACATGAACTAGAGATTGTAATCGCTCCTATCGGTTTGGACAAAAACATGTACGACTTTGCACTAAAAGTCACTTTTTTGTCACTATCTTGAAGTCTATCCATCTCAATGGTGGTTTGTGCCAGCGATGAAAGACCCTTTTTTTCACTTCGATAGCTCCTACGAGTGATGATTTTGTTCAGTGTAGAAAAGGATCTTTGTACTGACCCTGTCGATTGTCGAAGCGGATTATTTAGATCAGAAATATGTCTTTCTTTATTAAACAGACTCTCAACTTCAGATTAATCGCATAGTTTTGAAAAACTTCTTTGACTTTGATGCTAAACCTTCCTCCATTTTTTTTAACGTACCGATAATAACTTCTGGCTAGTAGCTAAAAGAAAAATTTACTACCGTACCTTTTACGCAATGCCCTTATTTTATTGCGGTTTGTCTAATAACGAAATATTTTTGTCTTTTTATTATGACGTCATATATTTGAGGCACTGCTTCAAATCGTATATCTCTCTGGCAACTGAGCATGATATATTTTTGGCAATTTTGTCGAAAAACGCTTTGTACAGTAAGTTACAGCTTTTGAAATCTTCATCATGGTAGACAGGGCAGAGTGCACGCTGCTACATCGCCCATAAAATCGACAACTTTGACCCAACAAGCGATTGGCCTGAAAATGATAAACACTTTACCAAAAAAATTTTGAACGTCAGAACATGAACAAAATATTTTGAACTGGGGTAGGCCTACAGTCCTAAAAAAAAACTCAACGGATTTGTGCGATTTGGAAAAATGGCAAAAAAATTGTTGGGGAAGCAACTGCCCCTTTTTTTGCCCCCTCCCTGCGGGTGCCAATGCTCGTGCTCAAAAACAGTATCGAGATACTTATATCGGCGATGCACATAAACACGCTTATAATCGATACCGATATGCGATAGGCCTACTGTGGTGAAACACTAAATCGATAGCGATACAAAAGTATCGCACAATACGTATCGCTAATGGCAATAGCCAATAGGCTACAAGCATCCATCTCGATACTGCTCACCTCTGCCTATAGCTCTATTTGCAGTTGATTTTTAGCGATATTTTGTACAATTAACATTGGCACTTGACAGTTTCAAGTCTTTCAATCAAGATGTTTTTGCGATGGAAGTGGCATTGCGTAAAAGAGAAGCTAGCACATTCTTATTACAAGCCTGAAATATCTTGAGATCACGCTTGGTTAACGGCAGTGGCGTTTGGGGGACCTGAGTTGAAACTAGGACTAATTATTAATTAGGCCTACAGCTTTTACCAAAGCCATGGAAGAATATTGGTAGGAACGAATCCAAAATGTTATGCATATTAATCCCAAAAGTGCATACCCACAGCAAGTGCTGTTACGCATATACAGTAGGCCTAAAGCCATATCTGTCCAAGGCTGCAAACTCAAGATCAGAAGCCCCCTGCCCTTTTGGCTAGGGGGGGCAGTACTGCCCTTCGAATTATATTGGGATGGTAACAGAGTAAAACGTGTGCTCTGTAGCATAGCAAAGGTATCGGTGATTTCAGTTTCGCTTCCATTTTCTGCAGTTATTCCAGCTTTAATAGAACTCGATTCCAGTTTTTGAGAACTCGTAATGTTTACCTAGGACTTTGACTCAATGGCGGAGCCAGAAATTTTAAAAAGGTGGAGGCCATAATTTCCATATTTTTTAGGCGTATTTTTTTCGGCAGAAGAAATTTGAAGCTGATTGAGAAACAAGAAAAGCTCTAGGAGGGTCCGGGGGCATGCTCCCCTGGAAATTTAAGACACAACTGAAAAACCGTTGAAACATGTTTAAGAAAAAAATAATAATTAAAAAGTTGTAGCCTACAAAGTTTTGATTACTTGAGAAATGTGAATTTAAAAGTTTTAATGGACGAAGGAATTAGTTTAATTTCGATTTTCAGCTCCCCCTACCCGAGGGAAACTCAAAGAAATCCTTGTTCCGGATGTTGGATGCAAAGTAGTTCAATTGACTCCGCGTGTAGCAGGGTCCCTTGTCACAATGCAGTGAACAGAACAGAAATTCGGAACAGGGTTGATTTTGTTGTCAATTGCTACATACAAACTTAATATTCAGCAAAAACCTCGTACATTATTCGCAGCAACTGGCAGACACGAAGGGACCTGTGGTCTTCACACTCACTTACTAGTCAGGTACCGTACCTAGTGGGTTGAGACTTGAGTGAGGTTTTTAGACCAGTGGTTAGGTTTTCAACTGAGGGGGGGTTGCAAAACCCTAGGGTTCCACCGGTACAGTCCATGGGTTCTGCATGTTTACAATTTAGAGCTGGGTTCGAATGAAGTACCGCTAGTAAGTTGAATTACCGGTAACCTACCGTAATGCAAGAAGTTCATCGAGTTTCTGGAATGTTTCACTGTTTTTACTGGAGTTCCTCTACCTGTCTACTAATCTAGACCAGCTCAAATAATTCAATTTATCGAAGATTAAAAATATGAAGAGTAAATTAGTATTGGTACTGCAGTTGGTGTGGGGCAATTGATTTTTTGTTTTTCTTTGCTAAGACAGTATGAGCAGTCAGCTTTAAACTACCGATACTGCCATACCAGTAGGTTTTTGCTTGTAAGCTACTCTGCTAGCCTACTGGTGTCGCGAGTCCAAAATGGCACTTACATCAAAAAGCTTGCGTGATATTTGCAACAGGTATCGGTAACAACTTTCAGTCGGTTTCTCTAATTATGGAATAGTATGCAATAGTATGGAATAGTATGGCATAATATGGCATAGTATGGAATAGTAAGTAAGGCACTGTGGTATAGTAGCCTATAACAGAAATGGGTGATAGGACGTTTGGGGCACTAGAGTAAAGGGGCCCATATAAAGAGTCAAATTGAGGATGAATGGCCCTCAGGGTTAAATGTGCCTCAGGCCTAATTTAGGGCAAAAGGAGTCAAAGGTCCTCAGGACAGGATGGTTGAAGCAGTAAATGAACCCTAGGAATAAGATGTTAATTTAGAGCACTGGGGCATATCCTATGCATAACTGGGGCTCTAGGACCAATGGGCCTCAGCGCATTTGGGGCAATAGGGGATATGGGTCTCAGCATGTTTTGATCCCTGGCATAGCCGTAGGAGACAGGGGTGCATACTGTTCCTTAAAGAGAGACACCCACTTTCAGTTACAGTCTAGATTGTGAACAGGTAAATGTCATTCAAAGTGGCTAAAGACTAAGGAGGTACCGGTATCATCTAGAATATTAAGCCCCCACGCTTTTTCCATCAGCCAACCTTAACCTAAACTAGTTATGACTTTAACCTAATTTATAATCTGACCAGCTGACCCTAACCAAATCTAGCCCTAAATTAAACCCTAATTGAACCTAACCCTAATCAAACCTGGGGGCTGATACTAGACTAGATCTAACCTGACTAACAGACTAAGGTTATAGTCAGACAATGTAATTGTTGGACAGTTAAAATATTGGGGTAATTGTTGGACATAGGGATTATTCCAAGACCAGAAGCTGCCTAACTGTCATCTTTTGTGTTACAATAGTAAAAGCGTTACTACTTGTAGTGATCATAAAAAACAAGAACTTTAATCTTTTGCTCTCTCACAAAATGTGTCCTCAAGTAACCTTGTCAAAATTTTATGAAAAACGTATTTGAGTGAAAAAAGTAATTTGTTATAATTGAGAACTATCAGACTATGCTTGTTATTTTTGATTTTATTGGCAACCCTATCAGGAGACGCTCTGAATTTCATGATTATGATGAGTAAACATTTACAGCTCTAGGCTATCATGCTGCCAGTGCTGACCATTCAGTAATTACCCCACAGCAATTTCAAAAACATGGGGTAATTGTTGGACACCTACTAGTACTATTTAGCATTTTACAACCACTGATTTATAGAATTTTAGCTTGACTGTTGACTATTAGTGGAACTATGGTACTATTATTATGTACTGTGTAACTCTGTAAATTAGCCACTTTGATTATGTGTTTTATTAATATGTCACCCTCTTCCCAGTCTTATGAGAGCATAGCAGAGTATATAATGAAATAAACCAAAGCGGCAAATGTTACATGCCCGTAACTTTAACCATTTTATTACTATTAACAAATTTATCCATTATTTAGTTGTATGTTCTTTCGTAAAAATTCTTTTCTTAATTTTTCTATGGTTTAATGCGTGTTTCTGCTGCATGATATGCTTGCAGTGCCTTTTCACAACGATATTAAAGCGAAGTTGGTTAGGGTTAAATTTGGTAAGGATTAGGTTGGTTAGGGTTAAATTTGGTAATGATTAAATTTAATAAGGATTAGGTTTGGTTAAATTTGGTAACTAAGGATTAGTTAATCGACGTTGGTTAGGGTGAAATTTGGTAAGGAATTTGTCAAGCACTTTTGATCTGAATTTCCTTCAGAAAAAAGCGCTTTGGAAATGCATGATTATTATCATTTCACTTATGCATTTTTGCCAGGAACTTAATGTCAAACTAAGTATTTCATTCAATTGCGAGGTAGACTTGTTTCATATATCGCGCAATTTTTTCTGGTTAGTTTCTAATCTGAATTTGTTTATTTTCGATTTATAGTGGGTAATTTTCAAGAAAAGGGTATGAAGATTAAACATGCCCCAAACTAAGCCCTCCGAACTACGAAAGTCAAAGTGGGAACGAACAACATCCACAGAACCCAAGTTACCTCTGAAAAAGCCACTTGTCGAATACGATAACTTCAGTTCCTCTGGTGACGATACAAGATTTACTTCAAAGTCTTTGGAGAAATACAAAAAGTCTAGAAAGAGCATCAATAAGCGGGATACAAGCACGAATAGAAAAGGATCTTTTATTGAGCAATCTCGCCGTGGCAGGAGTGCTTCAAAAAACGATCAAGATAAGCACTCCAATAAAGCTTCTGATAAAAGAAAGCATCGTCTGAAATCATCAGTGCAGAAAGTACCATCACGAAAACGCTCACGATCAAGTAGCGTATCATTTACAAGTTCAGATCTGTCCGATGATACAATGAACCGCCATGTGCCGCCTGGCTCATATGAAGGAAGATATCCTCCGCGAAGTCCGGTACGAGATTCGTACATTAATCATAGACAAGCGCTTGATCATCGGGCGGAAAAATGGGAGCCATCAACTCGCTTTCAAGGTAGAGATAGATCTCCGCATTCTTATGCCAGTCCACAACATGGTTATCCTCATGGATCTTCTCATAATCCAATTTTACAAAGATCTCTGTCCCCTGGCCATTCTCCTTCTTATCATTCTCCTACGAGGAGGAAAGATGCGTATTCCGAATATTCATATCAAGATACAAGAATAGTACAAGATCGTTGTAGAAGTCCTGTGTATATGCATGCTCCAGCTTATTCTGAAACTCAAAGGTAAGCTCGTTCTGCTGATTGATTGAAGTGTTAGAAAAAAATATTTGTTCTCAGCAAGTTTGTATCATAAATGTTTTTGCCTCTATAAGGTACTTATACAAATTATGTATTATTGATTTGGGGTAAACATGTTGATTTAACTGGCAGGTTAGTGCAGTGGAAAGAGGCATCACTGTTAGTGCAGAAGGTTTTGGGTTTTATTCTCGGACCGGTCAAATGAAACACAATGTCGCTAGTGGTTTGTCGCCGCTCCAACGTTTGTTTGAAGCTGTGTTGTCCCGGCCCTAAGCCGCGGAGATGGATCCCGCCACTCGTTACTTGCTTCGGTGTAATAGCGCAAGCATAATGAACATTTGATTTTCCGGTTAAAACCGTGTGGATTTTGATGGATTGGTGTTTGAAACTTACGAAAACTTTTCACAGTGCAATGTCTTATTCGAATAACGATGTGGATTTGCGTCACAATCGTCATTTACCTCATGAAGCGAAATTGGACCAGTATGCATTGCCGCAGTCGAATAATGTGAACCATGATTCCCCCGTACCTCACTTTGCGTCAGGTTAGTCGGTCTACGAAACGTGGTTGCAAGCGCGTCGTGCGTCCGAACGCATTTTTGCAGCACTGCGTTATTATAGATATTTGGTTTTACCTCACTTTTTTGTAGAATACAGCGGTTTTTAATCTTTTTGGATAAGCGTAACCCTATTGAAACAATTTATGATCTGAGAAACCCTTGAGTAATAATTTCATTGTCTTATGCAAAACACATAAATATATTGATAAAATGAAATGAAAACACTCATGTTCAGATTTATTTACTATAAAAATACAACTTAGACTACGTGTAAAGGCGGGTTTACCGATACGCGACACGCGCGGCACGCGACAAAAATTTTTCGCACCTTGTTTGTTTTATTTTACTATTCACCGATTACGCGAAAACCTTCAACATTTACTTACATTATAATTTTAGTCGCGTCATCGCGTGTTGCGTATCGGTAAACGCACCTTAATAGTGAACCTTTTCGCATTTTATGTACAATAAAATAGAAAGTGCGTATGCCGGTAATGATGAAGATCCTCGGATGTGATTGTTAGCTTGCGGAGCTCTGGATGAAAGTTACTGCTGTGGAACATGATTAATTTGATGCAATTCCTGAGTATAATTTTAAATCGAAGAACACGAATTATTGCCAAACTTTGTGCCGTTGAAGTGACAGACCGGTGCCAGGCAACTCTTACGCGAGCTTGTTGTTACATCTTCGTTGCTTTCTTGCTATAAAATGCATAAAAATATGAGAAAAATTTCGCTTGGTTGCATGTTACCGCTCTAGAATGTAAAGGATTTTTTAGTAATTCAATCTTATTCGGTTTAGATGAAAGATGGATTTGCAAATTATATCAGTAAAATAATTATGCAACCGCCCAATTGGTGTAGTGGTTCGAAACATCTCTATCGAAGGAGGAAGTCTAAGGTTCGACAACCAGCCCAGTCAAATCGGACGCAGTGTCGGCATCGCTGCGATGTTTCTTCGGAGCTGTGTTGTCCAGGCGCTAAGCCGCGGAGATGGATTCCGCCGCTTGTTACACGCTTCGGCGTAATACCGCGAGTATAATGAAGATTTGATTTTTTAAGCTTCATTATGAAATGGCTTCACATGTGTGAGATTTCACCAATCTTGAACAACTCATCATGATCGTGTGCTAATGTTTAGATAAACACCGCAAACGTCATTCTCGTGATCGAAGCTCGTCGCGGTCAAGAAGCAGGCACAAACATCGGAAGCATAAAAAGAAGTAAGTTGCTTTGCGATTATGTTTTGGGACTTGTTCTCACGTCAAACTGCTCAGTGATGGGATGCACTTTTGTATTCCGGTTGGCTGCTGTCCGGAAGAGCGCAAGCTTACTTCGCGGTCTCCCTCGATTACTCTTCGATTTTGTTTTTAATAACTTGAAAATAACCTCAGTGTTAAATTTACTCTTGTTAACCCTACCCCTAAATTATTGTCCCGATTTAATATCCCGGGTTAGAAGTTACCGCTACATATCAAGCGCCAATTTACTCCCTAAGTTACATCAATTTCTCAAATGATTTTGCGTTACTACGATTTAAATTTTTATCTGGCAACACGTTTTGCTTTCTATAAATACTTAGTAGAACAACACGTCCGTGGTCATTGCGCAATTTGATTTAAAAATTACCCGGCAAAATAGCAAAAGTTCCCCTAACTGGCATTTCTGGTTTCCAAACTATTGAGGTTAAACGTTGTCTATTCTCGGTTTGAACACGGTTGACAACCTTTGTTGTTAAAAATCATTATTGTTATGTATTTATGATTATATTTTTATTCCTGACCAACTCATTAGATGTTTTATTTCAACTACTTACACGTAACTGCTGCAGTAGCGCAGAGCTGCTGTAGAAATTGCCACGCCTTAGAATCGAACTCGGCTGTCGCGCTCCGCCATATTAATGTTTTGCTTTTTATCTCACAGAAGTTCATCGAGGAAACGACGAAGCAAGCGAAAATCTCGAAGACGATCGAGGTAGGGATTACTTGATTCCACTACGATTTTTCACGTCCTACCAGCTGGCCGAGTGGATAGAGCGTCTGCCTCTGCAGCTGTAGACTCCGGTTTGATTCTGAGTCAAGTCAAACCAATGACTTTAAAATTGCTATTCACAGCTTCCCTGATTGATGCTCAGCATTAAAGGGCCAGTGCGGAGAACAAGCCGGCAAGTTTCCTTGCTGTGTCGTTGCAAAAGGCACTTAACGGTATTGCCCATTCTTAGAGTGGTAGGCAGGTGGCCAGCACTTATTTTAAGCGCGGTAAAGCTATTTACAATGTCACTGCATCGTATGGATTGTCAACTCCACCTTGTTTTTCCAGATCATCAAGCCATAGTTACAGCAGCGAAAGCAGTGAAGAGGAACGAACTCGCACTAGCGATTCAGCAAAGGTCAGTGCATTGTAATTGAGCTACCTGTAGTAAAGTGGTCGGGTAGCACAACAACCTAAAATTCTTTCACCAAGGGAGTCTGGCAACATAATCAGAAAATCAACATTTGACTTGAGGATGAAAAATAAAGCCGCAGTAGTTCTTAAAACTGGATGTTTCGACAACATAGATTCAGCTGTCATCATCAGCAGTGTAAGCAAGTGGTGCAAAACTGAAAGAACTAGAATTTTTGATATTTTAACTCTACGTTGGAACGTAACCAAGGCAACCGGTTATAATAGGTCGAAATAAACATGCCAGCCTTTTGAGAACGTATAATGTAATTACAACACAGCAAATCATCAATAAAAGCCCCGACAGGCTGTTTCGCAGTGAAGCTTCCCAGAAGAGACGCTAATTGCGCTTATTGTTTTAGCGCCTCCACCCCCCCTGAAGAGCTTCACGGCGAAACGTCTGTTGGGGCTTTTGCTGTGTTGCATTTATGCTCAAGCGTGAGCCATTGAGCTCTCTTGGCGCAACGGTCAAATCACAACTCATTAAAACCTAAATTCAAAGCTTACCACCTGACTTGTGCAGAGATTTGTGTCTGATTGCTTCATTGTTACAGAAAGCAAAGGAGATGACAGTCACGGACTTGGCTGCTCAACTCAGCAAACACAGAAAGAATCTGGCCGCAGAAAAAGCTGGTTCTACTGTCGGTGAGTGGTTAGGACACGGTCGCCCTGTCCACACGTCCAGTGATGTTTAAGTAGGTTCACGGGCTTCTGTATCACGTTAAAATTTTGACTTCATAAACATTTTTTTCTATTATGACATCAAAAATTTGATAATGATGTTGAAATCCATTGGACTTTTAACCCACTTAACGTGGACAATGGACATGTGGACACACTGGACTGTAGACACACTGGACAGTAGACACACTGGACAGGGGACACACAGCTGGACGGTAATTGACACCGTTTCTGTTGTCACAAAATAATGGTTTTTAGATGAAGACCAAGAGGCTGAAAAAACTCGTCATCATAAATCAAAGAAGAAAGGGAAAGAGAAAAGGAGTCATAAAGAGAGAAAGAAGAGCAAGAAACGTCACAAAGATTCGCAGAGTGATAGTTATGAAGAAAGCAACAAAGTAAATTGCTCGGAAAACTTGTAATGGCGCTGAAAAGTTCAATTATTTTTGGGTTAATCAATCAAAATAAAAATTGGCACCGCGAATAATGACGATCCTTATGGTGTTGAAAATATCAGAAGCGACCTAGTAGTGGGTGAAGACGTTGCTATCGGTGCAGGAGGTCTGGGGCTCGATTCCCGGTTCGGTCAAATCAAGCATGGTGTTTCCAACGGCTCGGGGTCGTTGCGATATTTCTTCGGAGCTGTCCAGACGCTAAGCCGCCGGGATGGATCCCTCCACACGTTACTCGTTTCGTTGCAATAACGCGAGTGCAATGATGATTTGATTTTTTTAAGTGTCTCATTTGTGTGCGTGCAGTTCGGCCTGATTGCTTGGAAGAGACGTGCTGTCTGGAGCGCGTCTACTTGCAATGTACTATTCCATCGCTTTGGAACGTCACTCTACTTGTGTTTTATGGTGAACTGCGAAAACATTGCACATTTCGCTGTTGAGGCATTACAGAAAAATCTGTAAGTTGCAATGTCCAGATTGAGAATCTATCTCTTAGTGATTACCTCAGTGGTGACGTCAGCTTGCATCAGCGGCTGCAGCGATATTTGAGTTGGTTTTTACGCAATATTTTTTACAGACCACTCCTGGTGAAAATAGTGACGTAGTTGCTGACCATCTCGCCTTCCCATCCGCCTCAAAACAAGGACCTGGCGTCAACCCGGGCGTCCTGGTCACGCTTGGATCTCAACCGACCGTGGGAAGTAAGTGCAGAACCACATGTCCACTATTGTCGGACCACAACAGCGGGACCATCTGTCCACCTCTATTCAGCAACGTTTGAAGTCGTACAGGCCAGCATTGTGGTTAAGATCGGTTGTCGGTGCGAGAGGTCGTGGGTTTACTTCCCGGGTCGGTCAAATCGGCCGCAGTGTCACCACCGCTGCGATCTTCTTTGTAGCTGTGTTGTCCAGGGGCTAAGCCGCGGAGACGAATCCCGCCGCTCGTTACACCCTTCGGTGCCATATCGCGAGTGTGATAAAGATTTGATTTATTTAGGCAACAATATCACCGTTCCATTAACTCACGACATTCCCTCTTCAACTCAGGTAAGTTTTCAGCTTTTCAAAGTAGATAATGGAATAAGAATAAAACGAAAATTGTCTTAGAAGGAAAAATAAAGCTAGAGTAGAACTGGACGTTTCGACAACATAGATTCAGCTGTTATCATCAGTATCTCTTTTGTACTTTCAATTTTAATTTTATAATGCCTTGTTTACACTGCTGATGAGGACAGCTAAATTTATAGTGTTGCTGTGGCTATATTTTTGCTGTGTAACTGAAAATTATCAATGAAAGTAAACTGACAAACCAGTAACCAACGCATTGTAAAAGATTGTATGAATATCACCGATAACACAAATCCTTGCCGGGTATTGTCGGCCATATTGTTGAATTGGTTAATTTTTTTTGTTTTTTTGCCTGATCTTGGTTTTCAAATTTTTGAAGCCACCTAATTGCAATTAAGTTTTTATATTTGTGAATTGCATGCATCATGGAAGATTCCTTCGTTGCGTATCAAACCTGTGAAACCAGCTCCAAATCACTCGGCCAATTTCATTTTCTTTTTTTGTTATTTCAAGCTACTTGATTGCAGCTTAGGGTTTTTGTGGTAGTAAAGTACATGCATCATAGAGGTAATCTAGTTGAGCATCGAACCTGGGAAGCCAGCTTCGGAGCCCAATGCGCCAACCACTCGGCCAAATTACATTTTCTTATTTTACAAATGTGCTGTTTAGATATCTGGCGTCATGCAGCTGCAAGATGTTGATTATCGTATCGACCGTGAGACGGCGCTGCAGAGCCAACAGTCACCAGCAACCTCAGACAAGCCACCTAGCGGTAAGCTTGCAGTGATAGTATTTGATTTTTACGATGTTTGTCCGTAGTTTTATGATCTTGCCAAGATTTTGAAGCGTTGAAGCCGCTTAGCAGATTTTGAAGCGTTGAAGCATTTTTTTATTACAACAACCTTTTGTATGAAGGAGGGTGTGTTAATATCCAGTACCGATATTCTGGTCTACCTGGAGGGTGGTGTACGTCGGTTTCAAATCGGACATTTGCCTTGTTCACATGTCCAATTTTCAGGGATTTTAGGCTCGCGCTTCTAGTTTCTGTGTCATAATCCTCTTTTAATTGTGACATCAACTAATTATGATGCAGGAACGAGGACCGCGAGCCAAGAATCGCCTAATGTCCATGAAAATTGCTCATGTGGGCAGGGTGAAATCAGGCTGTAGGAAAAAAACTGTGCTGTTTCATTCATTCTCGCATTGTATTTTCTTTTTGCTCCATGTTATTCTTTAGTAAATTTGGTGCCAGTGAAGCGAGAAGTTTCAACGGAACCAGCCGATGAAAAACCCGCGTCGAAACAAGAGCGATCGAAGCCTGCTGAGTAAGTTGTGTTGCAACTCGAAAAATATTTGCTGACCAAAAGCGAGGGCCCTGGGTTCAGTTACCAGCCAAGCTATTTGCTCAGTATTGCCGGAAGCTCCCCGAAGCTGCACTGTTATCTTTGTTAAAGTGGTTTTGATTTGACGGGTCGCAAATGCAACAATGCGTGAAAAGTAGAGTTTTCTTGGATTTGTCTCTTTCATTGGCAGAACCCTCCCTGAAGAACCTCCCCCTCGGACAAAGAAAAGTTTGCATGACCTCCCCCTCCCCCCAGTGCTACCTGTGACTGTTAAAGAAGAGGAACCCCCAGTGAGAACTCCCCCTTCTGCAGCGGAAAGAGAGCTGGCCCGTAAGAAAAGACCAAGGTACAGGTTTATTATTTTTGATGGCTTTTGACTTTTTCTGTAGATTCGTTTTAAATTATTCCTCCAACAATTCGTTTCAAAAAAAAGATATTCTCATAAAAAGTGTCAAAAAATTTTGGCAAATCCATTGCATCGATTTGACTGTATTTATTTTGGTATAACACGCACCCTTAACGTTTATATTGAAAATTGATATAATTTAAGCATGACTAGCTGATTTAAAACCTCATGTTTAACGCGCACTGAGCTGTCGTTGGTGTTTTACTGTTTTTAGTACAAAGTTTTATGCTTTCTTAATTGGTGATCAAAGAAAATAGGATAGTTTAGCTTGCGACGTGATACATAGCTGGTTCATGTTTTTTGCCACCGCAGAATATGTGGGCCAAGAATTCGCGAGGTCATTCAACGCGATAACGACTGGGGGTCGATGTGCGTCGATGAATATGACGTCATTTCAATCACGGGAGAAGGAACGTTTGGGCAAGTTTACAAAGCAAAGGAAAAGCGGACGGGGGTGGTGTGCGCACTCAAGAAGGTGGGCTGCTGTCATGTAGACTAAGAGTGATTACAAATCACAATTATTACTCGTTTATGAAATGGGATCAAGTGGTAGAGTGAATGAAGCATTTACCTTTGAAAATGTAGATTTGGGTTTGATTCTAAGTAGAGTCAAACCTTTAACTTTAAAATTGGTAGTCACAGCTTCCCTGCTTGACGCTCAGCATTAAAGGCACAGTGTGGAAAACAAACCGGCAAGTTCGCTTGTTGTGCCATTGGAAAAGGCACTTAGCGGGATTCCCCCATATTAGAGTGTTACACAGACGAGCTCGTTGCGAAACATCCGTAGCCACTCACATAAGGAGGATAAATTTCCAGAGGGCCATGCAGTCTATTCTTCGTTTTTCAATCGGTGCCGAACTAAAGACTTCCTGGTGCCGAACTAAAGACATGCAAACGGAGCGAGTAGTTCATATGAAAGACCCCGGCAAACCAAGGAAAAGCGAAAACTATCTCAAACGTAATTAATAATGTCTCGTGAATCTGTTTTTTGTTTACAGTTGCTTTAGGCCCATTTTTTCCAGGTTAATTCTAATACAACTCATAAAACCACTTTGCTATTTCGTGCATCTTTCAACTTGTTATACAGTTGTTTCAAGGGCAGTTGTTCGACATTGTTCGACTCATCTTGCTTCTTCAGGTGCGTTTGGACAACGAACGGGAAGGTTTTCCCATCACCGCCGTACGAGAGATCAAAATTCTCCGCCAACTTCAACATCCGAACATCGTTCGCCTGAAAGATGTGCTCACCGACAAGTCGGACGCGGCCCATTTTCGGAAAGAAAAGGGTGATTTCTGAAATTTTAAGAAGTTTCAATGTGGTTTAGCTGAGCAGGCTGCTGTGAAACTCCAGTGCAAGAATTAAGCCTCGGAATGTGACAAACGCGCGACGAAAATCGCTAAGGAGGAAAAAACTGTGGCTATATTGTTCTCCTTAGAATTAAGTGCTGTCTGCTCTATGCACGATTAAGCAATAAGCATCTTTTCCTTTTTATCATTTCTGGTCGTAAGCAAGTAAGCCGGTTGCTCCCACGAAGATAATAAAGAAGATTGGCGCCCGAAAGTCTGAGCTTACTGGCTAGTTTAAAATACGCGTGGTGTGGACGGGCGTTTTGTGGGCCGGGCGTGGTGGGGGCCGGATGTTGTGGGAGCCGGACGTGGTGTGGACCGAACATGGTGTGGGCCGGGCATGATGTGGACCGGGCGTGGTGGGGGCCGGGCATGATGTGGACCGGGCAGGGTGTGGTTGCTGTGTAAGTGATTAGACGATTTTAGATCTTGATGATAATGTGTTGTTTCAGAGGGTGCGTTTTACCTCGTGTTCGAGTACATGGACCATGATTTGATGGGCTTGCTCGAATCTGGTTTGGTCCACTTTAATGAAGGACATGTCAAGTCATTTATGAGACAACTGCTGGACGGACTCAACCACTGCCACAAAAAAGGATTTTTGCACAGGTCAGTGCTTTTTCGTTTGTGTGGATTAATTTTCAAATCAAATCTTCATTCTACTCGCGGTGTTACACCGGAACGAGTGGCGAGATCCATCCCCGCGACTCAGCGCGTGGACAACACAGCTCCGAACAAACATCGCAGTGGTGGCGACGCTGCGACCGGACAGGAAATCGAACCTCCGACCTCCCGCGCTGATATCAGCCACCTCGCTATTCGGGCAGTTATTGATTGATTTCATCTTAGAGAAAGTTTGTCGCTTTGACCTTGGAATTTTGATTCCCTGCATTGCTCTGTGTTGCATGCTAAGCTCAATGTATTTGTGACTTTGAACGTTTTGGACTTCCTTTTATTTTTCAGAGACATAAAGTGCTCGAATATTTTGCTCAACAACAAAGGGGAAATCAAGTTGGCTGATTTTGGTCTTGCTCGGTTCTACAATAAAGATGAGCCGTGAGTTGGCGATGTAGTTCTGTTTCTAGCAAAATTCCTAATTTTAGTAGAATTCCACGGAACTGTGGTAGAACTGCTGTAATACAAAAACCTTGCTCAGTTTTTATGTGAATTCTCACTTTTTTTTTCGCTTTCGTGAAATGTGAGAAATTTTCTGTGATGGAGCGCAGTGGTTAGAGACACCACTTTCTGGTGCGGGGGGGGCTCTGGGGTTCAATTCCCGGGCCGGTCAAATCGGATGCAGTGTCGGCATCGCTGCGATGTTTCTTCGGAGCTGTGTTGTCCAGGTGCTAAGCGGCGGAGATGGATCCCGCCGCTTGTTACATCCTTCGACGTAATGCCGCGTGTACAATGAAGATTTGATTTTTGCAGTCGCCCGTACACGAACCGGGTTATTACCTTGTGGTACCGGCCCCCGGAGTTGCTTCTGGGTGAGGAGACATACAGCCCTGCCATCGATATTTGGAGCTGCGGGTGAGTGTACGGTAGGATGACTAATCCAATGTGAATGGATTTGTTTTTGTTTGCTTACATTTACAACTTCATATTTATCGACATCTATGTAAATGCTGTTCTTTTCATTGTAATAAAATGCCCAAACGCCAGATTGAGTTATTTTGTTGCGTGTTTTTTAACGTAATATTCTCATTATCATATGTTTCTGCCGAGTGTTGTGGTGGAAAACACTGCAATCGGCGCAGGAGGTCTGTGGTTCGATTCCCGGATTGGTCAAATCGAGCACCGTCGCCAACCACTCGTCACCGCTGCGGTGAATGTTTCGAAGCTGTGTTGTCCAGCCGCTAAGCTGCGGAGCTGGATCCCGCCACTCGTTACACGCTGCGGCGTAATACCGCGAGCATAATAAAGATTTGATACGTTTTTTTTATTCTTTAGGATGTTACATTTTCGGCGAATTGTGATTTCAAACTTGCCTTGGCAAATTTTACGGTGGAAATCCGTCAGCTTTTCTGCGAAATATTTTAAAAATTTTTTCCATTTTTTGAAGTTGCACTCCGTGATTGAAATTTTGGGGGAGTCGCGCGTCACCCGGAAATTGAAAATGTCGCTATAACTTGAGAACCACACATGCTTAGAGGTGAAATTTTGGTGTTAAATTTTGCAGAAACCCCATGTTTTTAATTTAGGATTGAAGGAATACAATGCATAACAAAACAAAGGGCTTACACATTCATTTATGAATACAATGCACATTACACAGGCTATCAGATACAGAAATTGAGATGAAGCAAAATTTGTTATTTAACTACTTTGCCACTTGACATTCAAGACAGCATTCTTCTGAATGTATTTTTATTAAGCTAATTGCAAGTTGAAATGTGTTCAAGGAACATGTAAAAGTCACTCAATGACCACATTGTACATAGTATATTATTCGTTTGACAATTCACCAATAAAACGTTCGCAAGTACGCAACAGCATTGGTACCATCTGTCAAACGAATAATATGCTATGTACTATGTGGTCATTGAGTGACTTTTAGATGTTCCTTGAACACATTTCAACTTGCAATTAGCTTAATAAAAATACATTCAGAAGAATGCTGTCTTGAATGTCAAGTGGCAAAGTAGTTAAATAACAAATTTTGCTTCATCTCAATTTCTGTATCTGATAGCCTGTGTAATGTGCATTGTATTCATAAATGAATGTGTAAGCCCTTTGTTTTGTTATGCATTGTATTCCTTCAATCCTAAATTAAAAACATGGGGTTTCTGCAAAATTTAACACCAAAATTTCACCTCTAAGCATGTGTGGTTCTCAAGTTATAGCGATTTTTCAATTTTCGGGTGACACTCCCCCAAAATTTCAATTACGGAGTGCAACTTCAAAAAATGGAAAAATTAGTTAAAATTGTTAAAAATCAAAATTCGTTAAGATTGTAACACCCTAATAATCATGTTTTGCAAACATAAACAAGCCGCTTTCATTGCTTAATAGCTATGAGTTGAGGGGGGTGAATTAGTGGTGGTTTTTTACCTTTTTTGTTTTGTTTACCTCTGTTTTAATATTTTTTTACTTTCAGATGTATTTTGGCGGAATTATTTACAAAGAAGCCTTTGTTTCAAGCCAACACTGAAGCGGCCCAACTTGAATGCATCAGTTCGATCTGCGGCACCCCCTGTCCCGCTGTATGGCCCGATGTTATCAGGTTGCCTTATTTTCACACCATGAAGCCGAAGAGAACGTACCGCAGACGACTGAGAGAAGAATTTGCTTTGTAAGTTTTTATTGACGATTTTTGTTTTTTGGTGAGCTTGAAAAATTCAATTTATTCCAAACTGAGTCGTAGCGAGAATATCATTGATGCTTTATGAGGGACATTGCCTAGCGTTGCTTCTGCAGGTTACAGATCCTACATGACGGGTTCGATTCACCACTGGACCGTGTTTGACATCGGGTGGCTGCTCACTCGAAGAGCGCAAGCTCACTTTGTGTAATAATAGTTGGTTTTTCTGTTTAACAATTATATCAGTCCGCACAGTAACTTTAAACCAATTAAGATATAACCATTCGTTACTGTTATGATAAAACCGTTTAAGCGTGTTGTGTGAAGCCAACGTACGTCTTTTTTTTAAGTGCCAAGCGTTGTCTCAGTTATTCTTTTTTGCAATAGAAATTTCCTATAGAAAAGTAGATATCTTGTGTCTGCAACTCTGCATGATCGTAACTACATGGTCTCTGCATTTGGTTGTCAGATTGGACCATTACAACATGCCTGCCCCCTGCCCATCATGTCCAGTTCAAGGAAGCGAAAAGTCCACGGGCAAAACATCACAATTAAATTTTCAATGACAAAGTTAAAAAAGTGATTATGATATCAAAATTGATTGAGATGCTGATTCCCGTGAGTTTCGGCCCTGTTGAACTGGCCTTGTGGGCAGGGCGGCAGTTACCTTGGTACTAGGTGTGATAATCAAACTCTAGGCAAGCGATTCTCTGCCTTTCAAGCGATCATTTTTTTTTTCAGCCTTCCAACTCTCGCCATCGACTTATTGGACCAAATGTTGACCCTTGACCCCAGTAAGCGTTTTACAGCCGAAGAGGCTCTGAGCTGTCCCTGGTTGAAGAACATGGACCTCAAGAACATGTCAATGCCAGAGTGAGTTCGACTTTTCCCACCACAGAATCGCTTTGTTACACCTCCGATTGTTGAGTTTTTATCTGATATTTTATACTTCTGCCATGTTTTTGATTCCCCTGCAATTGGCGTAGTGGTCAGACACATCGGTGCGGGAGGTGTGGGGATTGATTCCCGGGTCGGTCGAATTGGACACACTGTCGCCAGCGACTCGTCACTGCGATGTTTCTTCGGAGTTGTGTTGCGCTAAGCCGCGGAGATGAGCCCCGCCACTTGTTACACGCTTCTGTGTAATACTGCAAATAGAATGAAGATTTGATTTCTTTCCCATCAGTTTTACGATGAATTTGACTCGGTGTTTTGACGATTATTTCAGATTTCCTCACTGGCAGGATTGTCACGAAATGTGGAGCAAAAAAAAAAGAAAAGAAAAAAGAGAAAATGCTAAACGAGCTGCAGAGGGGAAACCCCCATTACATGAATCACAAAATGAGAAAACGAAAGGGGCGACTGTGAGTTGGCATGAAGAATTCTTAAATGTTGGTGGTATGGAATTTGAAAATTGCGTAGTAGAAGTTTATCACCAGACCTTTCCATCTGACAATCTTCTGTAAATTCGTGAGAAGAAAAATAACGAATCAGTAAAATGGTCAGATTTTATAACCGAAAAGAAAAGTTCTGATAGGTTAAAGCGAAGAAACGTTTTGAAAGAATTGGCCAATGGATGAGAACCGAGAAATTAAAAAAAATAAAACAAATTGTTTTGCTCACAAAAAGCAGTTTTTAGAGATTTAGTAAAAATCGCTTGTAAGACGGAAAATGAAAAAGAGACTGGTCGCCGGTCGTTTAGTGCTTTTCCACAATCTCCATTTGTTTAGATTTAGTGTTCTACGTAAAAGTTGCCGACCCTGACTAGACTCGAGCTCGATACTTATGTTTGTGTGGTGTTAACTTCAATACGATATTACGTTGCAGTCATCAAGCAGCCGCTCTTCGAAGGATGTCAACACAAGAAGACAATCCAGCACTTCGACCTCCAAATCTGCTCCGAAAGAAGTGAAACCGGTCATAATCTTGCTGTTGTTTTAGAATAGTTTTTCACCATCAGTTGGTTTTCACCTTTTATCCGTCTTGTCTTGACTTCGAAACTTTTATTTGTGAATTTTTTTTATGTATCTTTTCATTGCTTTACGTTGACAGCGGCATGGCCGAGCTGTTGTACCGCGCGGCGATTACAGATTAATTTCTTCGTCTTTATCCTCCTATCACGAGAAAGCGGCTTAGGAGTTGCCTTTGTTTCCAAGTTTTACGGTTGAATTTTGCTTCTGACTTCTTTAATTTGCTGCTTGCCACATTGCACCAAGCGGAGACAATCATCGTGAAGCATCTTATCCAAGGACAGACTAGGTTGGGAGTTGAACCATTAACCTACGTGACGGGTTCGATTCACGGCTGGAACTGATCGTGTTTGACTTATATATCGTGTGGCTGCTGACTCAAAGAGCGCAAGCTCACTTCGCAGCTTTAATTGCTGTTCAATGTTCAGTTGAATATAATTACAAATTTGCAACCTTTTTTAACCTGTGTAGAAAGTTCAAGCGAGTGCAAGCAAAAGCACAGAACAAGATGCTTTGATGAAACTGATCCAGGGTAACCCCGATATGAACCTGGCTCAACTCGCCAAAGCCTGGAAAGTGCCCATCGATGGAGAGAGCATGAAGTTTATGTCGTCTGTCAATATCAAAGTGCTTGTGTCTGCGCTCAATCAAAAGTCTGGCCCGGACTCGTCAGGTTCAAATCTTCATTGTACTCGTACTATACTACTCCTTCAAATTTTTCATCAAGATACTTCATTCTGCTCAGGAATTGAACCCAGACCTTAACCATCACTCCAACCATCCATCGCTGTTTTTTCGGTTTATTTGATGACAGTGGGTTTGATCGCAAAGCATTGGTTCGATTCCTACCCAAGCTTCTTTGAGTTTTTAGATGCTTAAATTACCTCTCCCTGTAATTATTTTTGCTCACTTGATTCTTGTTAAAGAAGCAACCTCAAGAACGCTACAACTTGAGTTAGTCAGCGATTTAATTATAAATATCACAGCCAAGGAGCAACTAAAACACTTGGGCGAAATTTCCGCTCGCTTCTATGTGATTGTCAGCTTGGCTGTGATATTTGCAATCAAGTTCAAAAAGTTGCCTGATAGATTGAAGTAAAAAGGTCTTTTCGTTATCGCTTTATTGTGGGCGGTAGAATGCACTGCGTTGAAGTGATTAGTTAGATCGCATGAATTAGTTAGTAAGAAGTTTTCGCATTCATTTGTGACTTCTTGTTGACAGGTGTTTCCGCGCTCATGGATTTATTGCAAAAAAGTTTAGCGAAAGCAAGTAACTCCGCTGCTGCCGGTGGTAAGTTGCGAAAAAAATATCTAGTGAATAAACTGGTGAAGTTCTGTCAACTCCCTGCCTGTTGGTTTATTATTTCTGGTCGTAAGCGAGTTGCTCCAACGAAGATTATAAAGACTGGTGCTTGAACATCAGAGCTTGCAAACTTCTAATCAAATCTTCATTGTAATCGCGGGATTACGTCGAAGCGTGTAACGAGTAGCGGGATTAATCTCCACGGCTTAGCGCCTTGATAACACAGAAACATCGCCACTGTAGTGAAGCCGTTAGCGACGCTTGTGTGTGATTTGACTGACCTGGTAATTGAACTCCAGATCTACCGCATCGATAGCGATCTTTTTACCAACTGAGCCAACCTGCCGTTTTGCTCACAGGCATAGCTGCTTTGAACAAGGTTTAGGCTGAGCGATTTCAGAGTAAAAAACTTTTTTTTTTTTTTGAGCGGCGCTTGGTGGAATGAGATTCGTTTTCACGTCAGCTTTGATCACTAGATTATGGTTCACCTCCCATCACCTAACATGTTAGATTATATCGCTTTTACATCAATTACATCGCGATTGTTGATTGTTTCTGATGGGTGGATTTTAAACAAGCTGCAAATATAAAATGCGAAGTTTGATGTGAAAGCGAAGGCAGGTTACTTTCTGAGCAAGCTTGCTATTTTACTTGGTGGCTTTGTATGTGGGCTGCTTATTCGTGACATAAAGTGAAAGTACCAATGATTTGTATTCTTTTCCGTTAGCAGCTCAGATGGCCGATTGGATGGAACGTCTGTTGCTGGAACTGTAGATTCTGGTTTGACTCTAAGTCTGGTAAAACCAATGATTTGAAAATTAATATTCACAGCTTCCCTGCTTGACACTCAGTAATGAAGGGAAAGTGTGGAGAACAAGCCGGCAAGCTTACTTGTTGTGCCATTGAGAAAAGCACTTAGCGGGATTCTCCCACCTTAGAGTGGTAGACCGGTGGGCGGCAGCTCCCTTAGCGGGCTCGTTATAGCGCTTTGATCGCCTCCTGATGATTGGAGGATGAGTGATGCATCTAGAAACTATTAAACACTGACAGGAATTTAATTTTTAATGCAGATGCGGTAGTGAGCGGGAATAAAGCTCTTGAATCGCAACATTTAACAGAAATAGAAGAAAGCCAGAAATTTGCCAACACGTCAAGTAGCACAAACTCTGCTGCTATTGTTTCGTCACAAAAAGATGTTGACATGCGGCTGAAGCCACCTAGTGGCCATTCTAACGGTCGTCCCGACACATAATGCGTGGGTTTGATGCGTGTTTGCTGCTGTGAATCGCCATGCTCTTACTGGGGGAGCTTCTGCGTCATGGACGAGGTGGTAGAATGTCGTCTGCACTGTTGCAAGAAACCTGTTCAAACGTCCGCTTCGTCGCGCGTTTCAGTCTATTTATTTTGCTTCGTTTTTGAAGCGCCAACATAGTAGTACGTTGTTCTGGAAAACGCTGTTTTTTTGGTTTGCTGGACTGTCGGTTGCATTGCAAAAATAACATTGCTGCAGTATTTCGGTTATATTGTGCAGTTTCTGTTAGTGCGACGACGATTGCATCGAAACAAGGGCGAGGTTTTCTGGCTGCTTCCTTCTATTATTGTCTTACAATGTAAATTATCCATCCTTCTAGAAGAGAGATAACTTCCCAGCTCGATAATTAAAACTGCGATGATTTATGCAATTCGATAAGATACGCATCGAGAGATCTGTTTTTACAAAAACTCTTTCTGGTAATTTTTTTTTTTTTTTTAAGTCATGTGCAAGGTGTGACAATAGCAAATTGAAACTTTTTTAAATAGGGCTTGTAACATGAAAGTAGAATTTTGAGATTTGGAGTTCGAGATCGACCGTCAGCGACTACAGATCCTACATGGTCCCGGGTTCGATTTACGACCGTAGCTGATCGCATTAGAGCTACCGGATGACTGCTAACTCGGAAGAACGCAAGCTCACTTCGCTGTTCCCCTCATTTACTCTTCAATATAATTTAAAAACGTAATCTCACTGCCAGTCAGGCTTATTGCTTAGAATTTCAACGTAAAAACATTGCTGAAGTTGAGCTCATCTTGGTACCGGTATGTTTTTAGCGAAAGGTGGGTGGATAGGCTATAGCACCGATGTAAAGTTGTAAACAGGAGATGAGATCGTCTGAGAAATTTAGTTGCGTTTAATTTCTATGAGGGTAGAAGCATTCTGATGAGGGAATTATTGATGTCTTTTGTTTGTTGATCAAGCAATTTGTGCATTTATAACAAAGTAGAGCTTTCAAATTAGCTGCTTAAGTAAACCAGCAATATTTTGCTAAAGTAAGCCAGCAACAACAAGCTTATTTTGGACAGAAACAATTAATTGGAAACTAGACATCATTTCTTCACGAAAACTGTTCTGTGCAGTGGCACACGCACATATATAGCCTAATACAACAGAATCCTGGGTATGTCACATAATTTTGTTTCGTTGCTGCAATTTGTTGTATAGGTTGAGCAACTAACATCAAATACCGTAGGCTAAACCTGCCGCATTGTGAAGCGTTTTGAAATGAAATTTCTAGGCATATTTTTTAAGAATGTTACCGGTACAGACTTCCAAGCGACGAACACCAATTGTTGTCATCAGTTCGGATCCGTGAAGGGAATCAGTGATTAGGCCCACCTGAGCAACTTGTTTCCCGAAACCCAAAGTTGTTCGTCTTTTCAAATTTAAAGTCTACGAATTTATTGTTTTGATTTAAAGTTACAAGCTTTCCATGGCGACTCTTATCACCGTTGTATGAGCGAATCTAGGGCCTACAGGCTACAAGCTCATGAGGGAAAATAAAGAAGTTGCAAAATAAAATTTCGGCAAACAGCTGCATCATGCTGTCACCATGGGTGTGCTGCAGAGATGTATACAAACCGGAGTCGACTCCGGCAAGAGTTTCAATGTTTCAGCCGGATCCGGAGTCATAAGTTTCCAATTGTTGCAGGAGCAAGATACGGAGTGAAAAATTACCGCGTTCTTGTGATATTTGTTCAAAATTTGCCATACTTTGGTTCTGATAATTTGCTTATTTTGTGCAGTTTAATTCTACCAACATATCGATATTGATAGAAAATTACAGCCCATATTTTGCATCTTGCAGGGAGAGTATACCTAAAAACAAAACAAGTTCTTCTGATGTTAGCAGCATAATGCAATCATTTGGCAAATAAACTGAATTAAAAATTTAGATGCGGGTAGTACCAGACGACAGACCACATGCGGCAGGCCTAATCTAACCGACTATGACTGTGTATAGATTGGGTATGGGTAGTCATCATCATCATCATACAGTTTTAATCCGGTTTTTCCTCGTGTCCGAATGCACCTCATTCCTTCAGCAATCGCTCCCACTCCCTCTCTCCATCTCGCGCGATCTGTAGCTTCCTCAACCCAATCTTCTTTATATTCTCTTCGACTTGTTTCTTCCATGTTTGCTTCGGCCGTCTTCGTTTTCGTGGTCCATTCACTTCAAACATCATTGCCTTCTTCAAAATGCTCTCATCATCCCTCCTAACCACATGTCCATACCATCTTACTCCATTCGCTTTAGCCATTTTATCTAAAGTTTCCTTCAGACCCAGCATTTTCATCAGCTCCTCAGTATTCTTTCTATTGATGTAAAAAAAGTTTTTTTACACTTGTTTTTTTTTATTCATTCCTTGAAAAATTAAAACAAGTTTGTTTTTAATATCAAGCTTAGCAAGCTGCATCAAATTGTGTTAACACATTGAACATGACTGTAGGTCGTATAGTGATACTGCTTCATTATAGTTTGTGGAGTAGTGCGTATTTAGCTTAAAGCTTACCATGTGGGCCTATTTTGCGATTTGCACAGTTCTGCCGTACTAAATTTTGAGTTTACCAAAATATAACCCAACCACAACGTTGTGCTATTGAATGTTAAATTATGGTTAAGGTCCTTATTTGACCTACTTAGCTTGCTTGCGCTTTGGGCTGTGGATGAGTTGGGGTTTGGGTCAAAAACAACAAATGTAAACTAGGCCGCACCTATCTTCTCTACAAAAACTAGACACTCATTAGATGAACGGGGAAATACAGTGCATTAATGTGTAAGCTTACTATCGACCTTCGCTTATCCACAATTTTTTTAATCTACCGGAATCTATTGCGATTGTTCTTCTTTATTTCTTATCATTTGCATTGTGAAATTAAAACTGGCTACACCTTTCTGGTAATGGGTAACAACAAGCATGCAATCCATGATGGATTTAGGGGGCGAAAAGGTCGTTCCTTGTACTCCCCATTCGATCCATCACCACAAGAAGACTTAACAGTACACATCATGGCGGCCAATACTCATATTTAGTCTAGAATCGGACTAAAGTTCCTTTTTAAAAAAAAACAAGGCTTTTTTTAGCCATGTTTTTAAAAAAACAAGGGCAAAAAAAAAAAAAACGATTTACATCACTATGTATGACACAGGTTCAAACTCTACTTAATTAATATGATCCAAATCTCGCGAAGTGTCTCGTGTTTACGATGACACAGTTTACAAATTGCCAACATCCGTCGCATTTGTTTTCACAACGTTTTCTCGTCGAAAAAATATCTTCAAATAAATGCATGACGTAATTTATGTTGTCCAGCGTTGACGTCAAACTATTCCCGCTCACTTTTGGTCCATCGATAGAAAATGCGATTTATATTTTAAAAGAAGCAGACCAGTGGTATGACACCATTATTTAATAATCATTTCTTCATCTTTATCCTCCTATCACGAAAAAGCGGCGAAGGCGCTACGCTTAGGACAAATCCAGAATTAGGAGTTGCCTTTGTTTCAGAGTTTTCCGGTTGAATTTTGCTTCTGACTTCTTTAATTTGCTGCTTGCTTGCTCCATCAAGCGGAGATAATCATCGTGAAGCATCTTATCCAAGGACGCAACAACGAGACTAGGTTGGGAGTCGAACCGCTGACCTTGCGATCATGGTCCAGGTAAAAACGACGCTCCAAACCACTGCACCACGCTGCCGACAAGCTCGATGAAATTCATATTTCGGGATGTTAGTTGCAAAATTGAAAGACTCGATATTTTTGCTGCTTGAAAGTCTAGTTTACTGGCTTGATGAAACTTCATAGCTTAAACAATTCAGGGTAATGTAATAATTCTTGTTTATGGCCTTTCTTATTCAAATATAAACAAAACTTTTTATTCATAAAATCTTTCACTCAGCACACGAAGTAGTACGCATAATGTGGCGTTAAAAAGATACTGCTAACAAGAGAGGACGTTAACGCGCGCGTGCATAATCAACATTATTCTAAAAAAGTAAGAAACAGAACAGCAAGATTGCCTGCATCCATCGACAAAACCTTCCCATTGTGAGCAAATAATCCCAGATCGGGAGGGCCAGTAGAGCGGGGAGCCTTCACGAGTAACGCTGATATTCCCTTTCAGGGGGAGTCATATTTTCTCGTTCCTCTAACGCTGGGAGTGGCCGAGTAGGAGATACGTCACGTCCTCTAGAGTGCGATAAAGAGTCTATGGAAGTATTGCTAACCTACGCAGAGAAATCGAGTTTGATCAAAGGGTTTTACAAAGGAGGGCGCTACAACGAATCCCTGAATTATCTCCTGATCACCGATTAAAATCAACCATCGTCTCAACATCGCTACAGAAGGACATGCATTGAAGATAGGCGCTCTATGCGTTGTCCCTTCCTCCTCAACACCGCCGAATCACGCTCATGAGCGTAGTCACCTTGTCATTACATTTCGAACAATCTTTTTACTTTGTTTATCGTCAGTGAACGTACCGCAAGCCATGTAGTCAATTATGTGGATTGGTTTGTTATTTATTGAGACAGCGACAAATAAATCTGAAATCTATGAGCTTGGAGGTGCGTCCACTGTTGCTGCAGGGGAAGCCCCTCGGTGGCAGCGTTGCCAGCACTTTGCCTGGATTCACTGCAACACAACACAACTCACCAACTCATCAAGTGTGTCCACTTTCCTCTTTAACGAGCGCAATTTTCCCTCCGATTGTAACTTTCGAGCTTGCCATTGCTCTCTATGACGATTCATCTGAAAAATATAACAAAATACTGGTTGGAAGTCTTTTCATTTTCATCTGAAACACACTTTTCATCCGACAATCTTCATCGGAAATTGTCAGGAAGAAGGATCAGTAAAGTTGGACTGGATTATAAGGAAAAAAAGGTTCTGCATTGGTTGAAAAAAAGAGTTCTGATTGGCTGAAAAGAAGAGATCTGATTGGTCGAAAAAAAGAGATCTGATTGGTTGAAAAAAAGAATGTTTTGATTGGTTGAAAAAAGGAGATCTGATTGGTTCTCTTATCCTTTTTTCTGACAATTTTCCGTAAAAACGAAAAATTTTGAAAAATGAAATTTATATTTCACGAGGAAGAGTAGCAGCGAGTAAGCCAGTGCGGTGACATTGTGAAAGCCGTGGTTGCTGTAATTTGTTGAGAAAATTACTGACTTGTCTCCTGATTTGTGACGCAATTTCTTCTTGTTTCGCTTTGAGGTCTTCTTGCAGATCGTGCATTGCTCGGTCTTCCCTCCTCGTCGTGTGCGAGCGGTGCGGCGACCTGCTGCGTTGAATCTGTTCGAAATAAACTGATCCTTGAAGCGCAAATAAATAACCAGTATTTCACTAAGTGGCATGTTTAATCTATTATCACGAGAAAGCGATCAATCCGCTATAACGAGCTCGCTCAGGAGTTGCCAGCCATCTGTCTACCACACTACAATGGGGGAATTCCGCTAAGTGCCTTTCCCAACGGCACAAGTGAACTTGCCGGCTTATTCTCCACACTGTCCCTTTAATGCTGAGCGTCAAGCAGGGAAGCTGTGAACACCAATTTTAAAGACACTGGTTTAACCCGACTTGGAATCACATCAGAGTCTACAGTTCAAGGAGCAGACGCTTTCACCACTCGGCGATGTTAGCTATTGTTCGTATTAGTTGAGTCTGATCAAAAAAAAAAAAATTAGTGAATTCGGCAAAAAAAATTGGTGAGTCAAAAAAAAAAAATTGGTGAGTTTCCGTATTGTCACTGCGTGGAGAGCAAACAGGCAAGTGGGCAACTAAGAGAACTCGTGATTGGTAGGTCACTAAGGTCAGTTTAATGCAATGTCAAGATATTGGGCTGGAATCAAACACATGACAGTGTATTTCTACCTCCTTGAGCGTGCTCAGTCTTTTTTGGTTGCTTTCTTTCATCTGATATAATTCCTTCATATCCTCCACTGCTTCCGTGTGGGTGGAATCAAGGATCTGCACGGATTCCTCAACTTTATCGTCAATCTCTTCCCGGATTCTCCGCGCGGACCTCTGCAGCTCCGCACGATCTTTTTCTCGCTCCTCTTCATAAAATCTGAAATATTCCAGGTGCAGCAGCCGTAAATATGTTGTATTTCCATAACAGGTCGATCTGCAAGTCACCAAGTTGTTATACGCATCGCTGTCGTTGCCAGAGGTTTGGGGTTCGAGTCCCGGTTCGGTTAAATTGTACACAATTTAACCTAATCGAACCCCAATTGCTGATTCTACACAGTATCGGCAACGGCTCGCCACCGCTGCGAGGTTACTTCGGAGCTGTGTTGTCCAGGCGCTAAGCCGCGGAGATGGATCCCGCCACTCGCTTCGCCTAAACACCACGAATATAATGAAGATTTGAGAGTTTTACATCTTGATTATCGATCGCAAGTTTCATCGTTTTGTCGTTGCATCGTTATTTTTGGCCAAGTTGTGTTCATGTCGTCAATTGTTTCGTAGCTTAAAAGAAAACTCGGCTGCTATATTGGCTTTCATGCCGTGATCACATGGTGGAAAGCGCGCAGCTAAAAGGCAACGAAAAATCAAGAAACAAAGAGCAATGTTTGGGAGACGAAAAAGATAACTGCGCTACTCAACGCAATTCAATGAGTAAGCAATGAAAGGCTTGTATCCAAGTCTATTCAGTGTAGCTCAGCGGTTCCCAACCTTTTTATCTTGGTGACCTCTTTTAAAAATGTTTGTAGATACCACGACCTCCACTTATATTCTTTCTTCAACGCATAAAAAATAAGCACTAAAATGTTTTTCTTGCATTTATTGACAAATCAATGCGATGGTTGAGCTTGTAGGTTCGCAGCTGATCGCGAAATTCGTTAATAGGCTGGATTTGCAAGATTCTTGACTGATCTTTGTTGTAATAATTAAATAATACTGGGCTACTTCGTTAATAGATTTCAATTTGCAGCTGCTGCACACTTAATCCTACTGTCACGTGGTCATGGTTTATTACATCACCGTTGACGCATACTGATGCAATAATGAGTTTCATTGTATTCTGATGCGACAAAGCAATCCCAATAAAATAGCTCAATGATAAGTGACACACTACGAGGCGCATAAAGGTACCTAGCACTACAGGTACCAACGACCCCCTTAAAGTACCTCGCGACCCCATTTGGGGTCGCGCCACAGGTTGGGAACCGCTGGTCTAGCTGTTAGGCAAAGAAAGGGATTCCAGCTGAGAAAACAAGATAAAAATTTTCAATAACAATGAATTTGTCCCTTGCAAATTTCGAATTAAATTTGAATCTAACCCACCAAGATCTTAGGCTAACAAACGCGCCGGTAATCAGGAAAAATCTGATTATAAAATCTGTCAACATTGAGCTCGGTACGGGTGTGGATTCGAATTCCATTCGTAATCAGATTTTTCTCATTACGTTTAATTTAGCGTATGATCTTGGTGGGATAGATTAAAGTCAAATTCATTCATGGAAATTACGCTAAGACTGATGTCATTATAAGTTCTCAATCTCCAAGGTTTTGTTACGTCATATTTGCAATACCAAGCTACTGCGGCACGGGAATCAACACGAAGTAGGGAGAAGATTTTTCTTTGTACTCAGTTGCATATTTATCCTCATATTACAGGAAAGCAATCAAATTGCTATAACGAGCTCGCTTAGGAGTTGCGGCCATCTTTCTACCACACAAAAATGGGGGAATCTCGCCTTTTTCAACGGCACAACCAGTAAACTTGCCGGCTTGTTTCTCCACATTGTCCTTCTAATGCTGATCGTCAAGCAGGGAAAATGTGAATACCAATTTTAAAGTTTTTGGTTTGACCTGACTAGGAATCAAACCCTAATCTACAGTTCCAGAAACGGACGCTCTTATCATTCACCATCTGAGCTGTTAAGCTTTCGCACCCTGAGTGTTGCATTTGCGAACCATGCTGAGACGTACACATAAAAAACACGACTGAATACGAGCACAGCTCCCTGTCCGCTCACCTGATTTCTTTCTTCAGACGAAGCTGTTCCACTCGCAGCTCATTCACCTCAGTCGCAAGTCGTGTCGCGCGTTCGCAGTGTTCGTGCGCAATCTGCTCCGCACTTGCTACGTGCTCTTCAGCGCGAAGTTTCACGCGATCGAGTTCTCGTTGTGTTTCTCCCACCTGTTGGTAAAGTAGATGCTGAGTTCGACTCCCACACCGGTCAGAATCCACAGATATTTGCAAATTTATTTCTATGCGCAAGCCGGTGGCGAACTGATCAAAGACATCGCTATCGGTGCGGGAGGTCTGGGTTTGATTCCCGGACCTATCAAATCGGACGCAGTGTCGCCAACGGCTCGCCACCGCTGCGATGTTCTTCGGAGCTGTGTTGTCCAGGCGCTAATCCGCGGAGATGGATCCCGCTATTCGTTACACGCTTTGATGTAATATCACATAATGAAGATTTAATTTCGATTTCGATGTGCTTTGCATTGAGCGAATTTCTAAAGCGATCTCACGAAGCGCGATAATCTCGCGTCAAGCCAGAGAGCCAAAATTTTTCCTTGTGTCACGCAATAAAGGGGACTGTGGGGATTCACCTTCGGAGCGAGAAGCATTCAGTTGCAAGAAACGATCGTCAAAACAATGAAATGAAAAAAGCGAAATTACTATGCACAGAAAGTAAATTCGGTGGCTCCCCCGTTGCACAGCGATCGTACGGTAGTGGCAAGTATTTCAAATCGTTGTAGGTGACAGATCATCAGCGCAAACATAGTTACTTGGTTACCTAGACGTCCGTACGGGATTCAGTAATTAGTCCCCTGCACACCAAAACCCTCTGGTCTCACCTTTTCATGCAGCCTCCTCATTTCGTGCTCCCCCTCCACTTTATTGGCTCTTAATTCCCCCTCTGTGCTTGCTAGCGCCCCCTTAAGGTCGGCGCGTTCTCTCTGGGCCTGATAGAGATCCCGCTCACGTTCGGAAAGCCGTCCCTGGAGGGCGCTAATCTGCCCCTCCGTCTCTTCATATTTCTCCTCCAATCTTCCCAGTCTAGAAAGATATTTCATTAATATTCTGCTGCATATGAAATGGCGGTATTGTGCGGATGTGACAAATCCTACGTGACGGGTTCGATTCACGGCTGGAGCCGATCGCATTTGACGCATATGAACGGCTCCAGCCATGAACCGAACCCGCAACTATCACTCATCAATCAGCGTCATACCGATCCATGTCTCGTTTCAAAGCGTCTCTTTTGATGATCATCGATTCAAGCTCGTCTCGTTGCTCAGCCAGCTCCCGCTGCAACCGCTGGATGTCGCCATTGAGATCGGCGACAGTGCGCGACAATCTTTCTTCTTGTCGCTCTGTTTCACGACCAAGTCGCTCTAATTCCTGGAAGTATAATTTTTTTGAAATAATGAATTAAAAAAATCAAATCTTCATTACACTCGTGATATTGCACCGAAGCATGTAACGAGTGGCGGGGCCCATCTCCGTGGCTTAGCGCCTGGACAACACAGCTCCGAAAAAACACCGCAGCGGTGGCGAGCCGTTGGCGACACTGCGCTCGATTTGACCGGCCCGGGAATCGAACCCAGACCTCACACCGATAGCGCTAATTAAGTTAATTCAAACAAACCAATTTCTCACCCTCTCTTTTTCACCAAGCTCCTCTTTTCTTTCTCTTGCATTCTCTTCTGCTCTTTGCGCTTCCTCCCGCTTTCTTTTCAATTGCTGACTCAACATTTCCATCTCGTGAGCACGTGACTTCAACTCTTCACGTAGGGAAATCACCTCCATGGTGACGTCATCACGTTGCTTGGTGGCAGAACGAAGATTCTGACGAAACAATAGATTCCTGGTTCAGCAAAAATCAAACAAATCTACCCCAGGCGCAATGTACAGCGAGAATCTCGCTGGTTCGAGCTCATCTACCAGTTTCGGAAGATGTTAAATTCATCGGCACGGAATGGTCGAATGGTAAGAGCATCTGCCTCTGAGGCACGGAATGGTCGAATGGTAAGAGCATCTGCCTCTGAGGCACGGAATGGTCGAATGGTAAGAGCATCTGCCTCTGAGGCACGGAATGGTCGAATGGTAAGAGCATCTGCCTCTGAGGCACGGAATGGTCGAATGGTAAGAGCACCTGCCTCTGAGGCACGGAATGGTCGAATGGTAAGAGCACCTGCCTCTGAGGCACGGAATGGTCGAATGGTAAGAGCACTTGCCTCTGAGGCACGGAATGGTCGAATGGTAAGAGCATCTGCCTCTGAGGCACGGAATGGTCGAATGGTAAGAGCACCTGCCTCTGAGGCACGGAATGGTCGAATGGTAAGAGCATCTGCCTCTGAGGCACGGAATGGTCGAATGGTAAGAGCATCTGCCTCTGAGGCACGGAATGGTCGAATGGTAAGAGCACTTGCCTCTGAAGCACGGAATGGTCGAATGGTAAGAGCACTTGCCTCTGAGGCACGGAATGGTCGAATGGTAAGAGCATCTGCCTCTGAGGCACGGAATGGTCGAATGGTAAGAGCACCTGCCTCTGAGGCACGGAATGGTCGAATGGTAAGAGCACTTGCCTCTGAGGCACGGAATGGTCGAATGGTAAGAGCATCTGCCTCTGAGGCACGGAATGGTCGAATGGTAAGAGCACCTGCCTCTGAAGCTGTAGACTTACGTCTAATTCCGAGTAGAATCACACAAATCATTTTAAAATTGGTATTCACAGCTTCCCTGCTTGACGCTCAGCATTAAAGGGACAGTGTGTGTGTGTGTGAACAAGTGGGCAAGTTTACTAGTTGTGTCGCTGGAAAAGGCACTTAACAGTCTCCCTCAATCACTGTTAAATTTTCAGGTAAAATTTTGAAAATATCCATTGCGAATCATTTTGGTATATTTGTTTCACCCGTGAAGCACTATTCCAAACCCTCAGGGTTTATGGACACTCGGTTAAAACCCGATTGTACATTACCCCGACAACCCCCTACCCACCTGGTCACCCCCACAACTCTCTCCCCACCTGATCAACCCAACAACCACTCCCCACCTGATCCCCCCAACAACCCCTCCCGACCTGGTCAACGAGTTGCAATTGTTCCTCAGTGTCTTGAAGTTCGTTTTGATATGACGTCAGTTCGGACTTGATGTCTTTTGCTGATGACGTCATTGAAGTGATCTACACAAATTTCAAATTTATCGTACCAAACATCGATGCCGGGATTCGTCACAGCGTCGCTAGCGGCACGCCACTGACAAAATGGGCAACAAGTGGAGGAATCCATCTTCGAGGCTTAGCGCCTGGACAACACAGCTCCACAGAAACATCGCTGCGGCGGCGACACTTTTCCGATTAGACCGACCCGGGAATCGTCCCCAGACCTCAAGCGCTGATAGGAATGTGGTGACAACTGACCAGCCGACATTACGCATGCGCAGGCTCACCTCCTTGTTTATAGCGGCTTTCTGTCGATTCGCTTCCTGAACTTCTTTGCGTACCAGGTTCAATTCCCGGTCCGTTTCATCGAGTGACAAACTGCTCTTCTCCAAGTTAACTCGCAGATCGTGCAAATTCTATAACAACAGTAAGTTTTCGTAATATTCTTGTCGCGCACCAAAGAAATCTCGAATAATATCAACTTCCGCAAAACAAACAACAAACATCAATAAAAACACATAAAAACAAATAATTACGTACACAAACAATATACTTTTCTGAAATGTTATTGAAATTTAACAATGCGCGAACATGGTGATTTCAGTTTATTTCGGTATCAGTGAGTTACGATCCATTATAATTGCAAGGATTACTTTGTACCAAACTTCTGCGCTCAGAGTGCCACGTTCGTGCTTATGGCATACCACGTTGCGCACTCGTGCCTTGTGTTGTACAATTGTGCATACCGTGGTCTAGATCAGTGGTTTTCAATCTTTTTCCAGCCTCTCTTGACTGCGACATTAAAACACCGCGGCCACTTTTAGCGTGATTTTCAAAACCTCGGGTCAGAAATAAAAATGTATTTATTCTCACACTCGTGGGCCGTGGCTCCTTAGAGAACACCCTGTTAGTGTGGCCCTCTTGTGGAGGCCGAGAAGCATGACGGAGAACTCCAGGTCTACAAGTAATTCTAGCAACTTATAAGCCCACCAACAATGTTCGATAATTCATGGTTGGTATTTGACAATTACTGAGAAGCACCTATGCCCACATGTCCACTGTCCCGCATTTAAACGCAGCCCGTGGTAGGCCACTCAAAGTGGACACATGGACAGGGGGATTGTATGACACCGGGCGTCCACAGAGAAGTAAATGATGGACGACCAGTCATAGTCAAGTGACGGTGTTTTTCCCACCTTTTTTGCAATTTGAACTTTATCTTCCAATCCGGCAGCGCTGCTCAATAACATGTCCTTCTCCTTCATCAGTGACGTCACCGTGTCTTCGAGCGTCGATCTTTGTGACGTCAGACAATCCACGTCAGATCTCAACTTATCAGCGCTCTGGGCAAACAATGACGTCATAATAAGCTAATGTTCGTATGATGTGTAGCTGTGTTTGCATTCGGGAAACTCGGCTAATTTAAGTGTTGCGGAACTCGGTTCGTACCCAACACAGCGTTCCAATGAGCCAGAGGAGATGATAACTTAGATGTTGGTTCGATTCCCATGTGCAGCAATGTGTCATAACTCATAACATAAAGACAAAACAAACGCCTCGCTGCTTCTCACTTTCATATAAGGTTCGGCTTCGTCAGTTTATGACAATATCTCCATTACACTCGCGATATTACACCGAAGCGTGTAACGACTGGCGGGGTCCATCTCCGCGGCTTAGCAACACAGCTCCGAAGAAACGTTACAGTTTGGCAAACAATTGTCCATACTACGTCCGATTCGACTGGCCCGGGAATTGAACCCTAACGGCTGGTTTTGAGGAAAAAACACACGAGAAATTGAGTTAAATGGGTACAAATATCAATAAACTTTCGCATCCAACTCGGCACTAATCCACTCACTTGCTTCACTTTACTCAGATCCGAATCTTTCCGCTGCACATCCGAAATAATCCGATCCAGCTCCGAACGTTCTTCCAATAAGCGATGTTGAGTTTCGGCAAGTTCCGACGATTTTGATTCATGTTGCCGTTTCAAACTCTCCAATTCCTGCTGCTCCAATCCAAGCATCTCAAGAACGTGTTTCAACTCCGATTTTTGTCTGTCAAGCGGAGTATTTTTGAATCCAGATCCACACGAAGCAATTCATCTGCATTAGCCATGGCACGGGCCGATTTTGTGCAACCCGTATTGCCCATGGCCCGTAACTTCTAGCCCAGCTACCGCAACCGGTCCGACATCATACAAGTTTTTATGAACTTTTGATCACATTCAACTCAAGTTAAGAAGACATTATTTCTCATCGGCCCAGTAAGAATCAAAAGATAGAACTGGGTCGTTGGTGGACCAGTAAAAATACCGGTAGCTGCTCGTCATCAGGCTTCTCAGCGGCCCATGCCGTTTCTAATGTGCACTGCAAGCTCCCAACTCAAACTTCTGGGTCTTACGCTGCCTGACGAGCAACGCCAGTGCGAAACAGCAGCGGGTGAAGAAAGTGGTTTCGCATTTCCAAAATCTCCCAAAGAAATTCTCTACAAGCCTGCGACGGTATCAAGGTTCTGCCCAACTTTTTTGATGCGTCCACGGTGAAGGTTTTTACATCATCGTGCGAATTTGAATGACCAACAAACTAAACAGCAAACAGGCAAGCAACCAGCCAAATATGGACCAGTGAAACCTTTTCAAAAACCAAAAAATCTTCATTATACTCGAAGTATTACGTCGAAGCGTGTACCGAGATCCATCTCCGCGGACTTAGCGCCTGGACAACAGAGCTCCGAAGGAACATCGCAGCAGTGACGGGGCGTTGGTGATACTGTGCCGATTTCCCCGGCCAAGAATTGATCCCCAGACCTCCGGCATCGATAGCGATGGGCTCAAAAACTCTGCCGTCATTTGGCAAAACCCACTATCTCCACTTTTACACTTTTTGAGAAAATCAAGTTTTAGTTTTCAGGTTTTTTTAGAAATGTTTCTGATTATAGATTTTTTAATTTTTGGTTTGATAAAAGTGCTTGACCATAAAAGTTTAATGTCAATAATTTCAATCAATGAATGTATAAACAGCGCGTGAGTTCCGCGTTCGATTTTTATTCAATTTGGATTCAACGCAATTATCTATTACGTCACTATTTTTACTGTTTCATATTCTTACACACAATTTTTTCACTAGTGAAAGGAAAATTTTTGAGAAATGCATTGAACTTTGTTTATGACGTAATAACGAAATAACAATTACGAATGGAGTTAACAGGTTTTGCCATCTACTTCTTAAAATTTTTGACTTTTCGTTCAAAAGTGGAGTTAATGGGTTTTGCCACCATAGATAACTCGAAATCGGTTAGGAATACAAACTCGATATTTGCACGCAAGAAGGACATCGGTGTAACGATTGAAAAAATGCAAAAAAACGAAATTTCAAAATTTTGGAGTTAATGGGTTTTGCCAAATTACGGCAGAACTGAGCTGACCGACCAGTTGAACTTGACATTTTTTCAGCGAATTTGTTTTACGGAGACAGTTTTGCCGGTCTAACGAGAATAAAATCAAGAAATTGTTAATTTCCGAAGTGTTCAAGCAGGCGACCAACCTGTTGACTTCAGATATTTTGTTCTGCAAATCCTCGGACGCCTTCTCCGAGTTTTCCCTCATCGAAACCAACTCATTGCGACGTCGAGAGATCTGAAAACACAAATGCAGACGCTGAGAAGCGAACCCGTGCGCTTATGTTTACGATTACATGTCCCGCCATTTCTATGGAAACGTTTACAGCTCACGTTCTGGCCCGATAGTAAAAACAATATTCCACGAGATTGCTGACTTGCTATTCACCAAATGAAGTAATCAATCAACACAATCCAGCAACAAAAATCGAATCAAATCTTCATTATGGTCGCGGTATTACGCCGAAGCGTGCAACGAGTGGCGGGATCCATCTCCGCGGCTTAGCGCCAGGACAACACAGCTCCGAAGAAACATCGCAGCGGTGGCGTACCGTTGGCGACATTGTGCCAGACTTGACCAGTCCGGGAATCGATAACCAGACCTCCCGCACCGCTTGCAATGTCTTACCCAACAAGCCAACAGCGATAATTTGAAGTACGAGCGTTTAGTTCATAATAAAAATCACAAGGTTTATAATAAAAGTGAAAAATTCTAAAAATCCTATCTCATTTAATTCCTACCTGCCCTTCCAGATCCGATTTCGTGGATGTAAGATCGTCCACTTCGTGGCGCAATTGCTTTATTTGTTTTTGTTTTTCCTGAACGTCAGATTTTCCTTCTTTCAAAACATTCGAAAGTTCCGCTTGATGTTGCTCCATGTTCTCCTGTGACGTCATAATTCATGCAAAAAAAATCAAATCTTCAATCTACTCGCGCTATTACACTGAGGCGTGTAACGAGTGGTGGGATCCATCTCTGTGGCTTAGCGCCTGGACAACACAGCTCAGACAGACAGACAAAAATATTTTTATTTTTCGAGCTCCTACAAGATACAATAATATAGCGAGGTTTAACAGCAGTTCGAAGGGAGACTGCGAATGGACCGATTAAGGTCTTCGAGTCAAGCAGCCAACTAGAGGCTAAACCCATCGTTTGGAAAAACGATCAGTTGAACCCGCTTGCAAAATCAAGTGCTTATTTGCAATATGTATTAAGACTTTGTTTATACTAGTCATAAATTTGGTAAATCATAGATTTCTAGCGTCTGTGGGAATAACGTTTCAAATTTTGAAACCTTGAAACTTGATGGACCTTTGACAACGAGAAGTTGAATATTGCGGAGGGTAAAGGTTTTGGAATTGGGACCTTGTTGCTCGACTATGAATTGTCGAGGTAAAAATAAATAGATCAAGAAAGCCATGGGGAGAGATTTTTGAATGCAGATACATTAGTTCACTAATTTCAAAGTGATATAGATCGAGCATTTTTAATATTTCTAATTTACAAAGAAACATCGCAGCGGTAGCGGGCCATTGATGACACTATGTTCGATTTGGCCGGCCCGGTAATCGAACCAACGACCTTCCTCGTCGTGTCTTCAACCAAAAACCTTGATAAATTTTCGAGAACTACTACAAGACAAGCAATGCGCACACGAACCGCTAGCGTCACATCCTAATGTACCGCGCGCAAGTTACCGATCCTGCATGACGGCTTCGATTCACGGCTGGAACGCATTTGACATATTTACCGGGTGGCTGCTGACTCGAAGAGTTCAAGCCCACTTTGCACTCTCCCTCAATTACTGTTCAATTTTAAATTCAATATACTTTGAATATAACTTGTAACAGAAAGCAAAAAAATAGGAAATATCTTGGAGTGGAAGCGAATAAAATCAAATATTTGCAAAACTTAACGAGAAAATAATTTAACAGCTTTTTCTTTTGAAGGTGTAGAACTTCATGAAACTTTGTCAAGCTAACTTTGGAAATGAAAACATCGTGGTAAAAAAATACAAAGTTCAAATTTTAGCAAACGATACAACTTGGGAAGTAATCAGCGATTTAATTATAAACAACACAACGCAGCCAAGAAAGAGTTGAAACACTTTGACGGATGTTTCGGTTCATTTCTAGTGCCATCGTCAACGTTATAAACCTACACTGAGGCTTCCCACCAAAGCATAAAACCCAGCTCAGTGTTGACAATGGCACCGAAAAACAATCGAAATATATTGGTATTACAACGATTTTCACATTCTTTCACTTCCCTTTATCTCACTCTTCCCGAACCTCACCTGGAGCAGCTGAAGTTCAGTTTTTTTCTTCCCCAGCATTCGGTCCAGGCCTTCCACTTCATCTCGTTGAGTTAGAGCTTGGTCTTTCAACTTGCTCATCTCCTGACGTCGCTCCGATAATACCTGAAGAGGACAGAAGTGACGAAACCGGAAGAAGACAAAAAAAATTCATTATACTCGCGGTATTACGCCGAATCGTGTAACGAGTGGCGGGGCCCGACCTCGCCGTTTAGCGCGTGGACAACACAGCTCCAAGAAACATCGCGGCGATGCCGACACTGTGTCCGACTTGACCGGCCCGGGAATCGAACCCGCAAATTAACGGTCTTTCCACACGAATCCGGGTTCGATTCAGGGCGGGAGCCGATCGCGTTTCACATATTTACCGGGTGGCTACTGACTCAAAGAGCGCAAGCTCACTACGCAGTTTCCCTCAATTACCGTTGATTTTCAGTTCAATATAATTTGTAAAAAATCTCAGCCATTTATCCCACCAACTTTTTCGCTCTCTCTCAGCGCAGCGAGCCTCTCAGCTTCTTTTTCTTCGGCAAGGATCAGTTCTGCTTGCAAGCGTTCCAGACTACCAGTCATGTGGTCGGTTTTCTGTTCCAACGCCGTGAATTCGGATTCTTTGTTAGTGACCAACTGGAAAAATACAATCGTATTTCAAACAATTTCCTTCGGCATAACTAATCAAACATGTGGGAACGTCGCGCTAAAATTAGCTTCAAGGGAACAAAACATAAAATCATTCATACAAAGATCGTAATGAATAAAATATTTCATTCAAGTAAATTAATGCAAAATCCAAGTTAATAATTATAATAAACGTTTTGCCACCACTTGGTAGCTGCATCAGTTTCCATGATGACAAGGTATAAGAAATTTCTCGAGATATTCGGGAGTAATTAATTTTTACCTTATCATCACAGATGCTGATGAAGCTGCCAAGTGATAACAAAGCGTTTATCTAGTTAACTTGGAATTTGCATTTATTTTCCTGACTAAATTATTTTTTACAGAGAATGATTACAAATGCTTCGATCCCTTGTAGGATTCTCTAATATTGGTAAAAGAATCAGAAATGAAAAGACTCCAAACTTTCCGCATTTCAATCAATATTTAGGTTATTAAACAGGTATCGTATCATAGAGATCATAAGACGCACTGTCAATAAATTGCGTTTCTTATAACTTACATAAAACGCAACGATTTTGAGAAGTATGGAGTAACCGTATGAACCTCATTAAACAAAAAAAATTAACATTTTAATTGCAATAAAGCATAAAGCACCACCTGATCCATATATTTTAGGCGCACGATCAATTTTTAAGAAAAAAAGTTATAAACTGCGCCTCGTGATCCGTAAAATGCGATAAGCACAGAACGATAGGATGAGTAATACATTGCAACCTGGTGCTTGAAAAAGTTAGGATTTCACGAACAGAAATAACTCGAAGAGCAACGTGTCCGAGATGCGTGGATGATCGGGAAAATCGGATGAGGCATACTACTCTGCATTTAGTGGCACTGCAAGCATTCTTGGCATGTAAATGAATAGCGGTGACCATTTTTGCTTCAAACTCATTATAACATTATTGTTTCTACCACTGGACATGTGGCAAGAGGGAATGGAGTGAAGTAGTATGGACAATGGACACGATTGCGCTTAGAAGGGATGATGATGACGTTCTAAAGAGGGCATTGATGCTTGAAGTGAATGAGCAGCGAAAGCGAGAAAGGCCAAAGCAGACGAGAAGAGAGCGATCGCTGAGGGAATGAAGTGCGCATCCGGTCACCCTCGGTTACGAGGAATACACCAGATTAAAACTGGATAACAACTACAACGCAAACATCACGTTTACTGCATTTACCTACTGTTTCCACTGCTATGGTATTGTTGTTTTTGTCAAGCGATTTTTTGATTTGAATTCTCTTCAGGAAAGAGCGTTATAGAAATGTGTTATTATTATTAAAGAGTGGAGAAATAGTTAAAACAAAAAGGGCATAAAGTTTCAAACATGAAGTGATCATAAATTGCAAGCGGATGAATACATGCACTCACTCTAGCCAGTTGTCTGCACTGATCATCCAGTTGAATGCGCCTTCCTTCCGCTTCCTTAACTTGCTCTTGTAATTGTCGCAGCTCAGTTCGAGCACGAACCAATTTCGCGCCGGTGTCGCTCGCTTGACGCTCCAGTTCTTCTGCATCTTGCTCTGCGTCATTAACATCGCTGCGCATCTTTTCATATCGCGATGTCATAGCTTCAGCCTGCGATCAAATCTTCATTATACTCGCGATATTCCACCAAAGCGTGTAACGAGCAATGGAATCCATCTCCGTGGACTAGCCTCCGCGCAACACAGCTCCGAAGAAACATCGCAGCGGTGGCGAGCCGTTGGCGACACTGCGTCCGATTGGGCCGGTCCAGGAACCGAACCCTATACCTCTCGCACCGATAGTGGTGTCTTCACAGCCGGGGAATCAAATGACGAAAAATATGAAAATTAACAGCGAGGCACAAAGTTGCGAAGTAACCCCAGGTTCGATTCCCGACCAGCAGCGAACGCCAGGTTTAATTACCGACTAGTAGCGAAAAAGCGTTTTCACAAAAACAGTCAAAAAACTTCCACATCAAAGAAAAATATTTTACCACAGACTCATTTTCAACCCCACCTTTTCCTCAGCGCGATCCGCCCCTTCCCTGGCCTCCCGCAGGAATCGATCAGCCTCCCTCAGCTCGCTCCTCCTCTTACTAAGTGTCCTCTCCAATGCTTCTAGCTCCTCCTGCATCTCATCTCGTTGAAGGAGAGCTTCTTCTGTGCGGAGTTCACCCAGAAGATGATCAACTCTACCTTCAAGTTCATGTCTGCAAACAATGATTAATGCTTGTGACGTCATAACTGGGGAAGCTTTCAGTGGCTATCAGTCAACGCTTCAAACATTGATACAGAAAGAACACATCGCCACTGCAGCGACGTTTCTTCGGAGCTGTGTTGTCCAGGCGCTAAGCCCTGGAGATGGATCCCGCCACTCGTTCCATGTTTCGGCGTAATATCGCGAGAAAAGTGAAGATTTTTTCGATTTGACGCTAATTCACGCAACAAATCGACTTACTTGCGTTGGAGTTTGTTTGAGAGCGTGTCCTTCAACTCAGCAAGTTCCCTCGCTGTTTCCGCTTTCTCCTTCGCCATCCGCTCCTCATCTTGCTCCAGTTTCCGCACCAACTCCTCATGGGAATGGATCAACTCCTTCAACTCCGCCAATCTGCTTTCTCCTGCCTCTAGCGGCCCCACAAGTTTGATCGTTTCTTCCAACTCCATTTTACTCGCTCTGCGTTTTTCTTTACATTTACCAAGAGCTTCCTGCGCAACATCGTTTAAATGGTTTGCGGCGCGACATCGTTAATTTGCGGCATTATTATCACTTTGCGAATCTAATGGAACGTTTTGCGGCGCTAATCTTAATCTTGCGGCGTTAATTAGCTTGTCCACATGTCCATTTTATGAGGGCTTTTGGCCCACATTAATATCGGCTTGTAGCTGGGGGCTTCATGTCATAATCACTTTTTTAAATTATGACATTAAAATTTAGTTGTGATGCAGAAAGCCCACAGCAACAAGCTCACATAAATTGGACATGTGGTCAGGCTAATTGTCACTTTTTGTGGCCCTAATTTTCAACTTAACACTAACAGAGCAATCACAATTAATGAACATGCGATGCTAGTTGTGCCAACCCTCGTGTGCGCTGCTGTAAGGCCCAGAAGCGGGGAATCTGCGTGGAAATACGGGCCGCATTAATGGTGTAATATTTCGAGCGGGCCACAACAACTTTATCAAATTCACATAAATTACCCACAGTTAAGTTGAAATTTATCAAGTAGTCATGGCAAAAATATTTTCTACTGCAACATCAAAGATTACCAAAGGTTGAAAAAATAGGTGGGTCGCAGGTCCCACATCCCTAGGAGCAGCATAATATTGCTTGGTCAATAATCATGAAGAGGTCGTGAGGCGAACAGTGGGCAATCAACCAAAGTTACCGACATGGCCAAACCGCGCTACGGCCCAAGGAGACAAACTGCCATGATAACTGGCCCACTTTGGTTTTTCAAGCGACACCACACGCTCAGCAACCAGCATCTTACTTTTAATGACTCCACCTCATCTTCGAGTTCATGATGTTCTGGAACATTGCAGTAGAAGCCTTCGAATGGGACCAAAGCAAATGATCCGTCCTCCTGCACAACGATCATGCCTGGGGTACCGGGTTCAATTGAACCCTGAGGAGGGTCGATTGGGATACCTGAACATACCAAACAATCTCACAGTAAATCTTTATCACTGTGTACTTACGATATTACATCGAAGCGTGTAACGAATGACGGGATTCATCCCGCGGCTTAGCGCCTGGACAACACAGCTCCGAAGAAATATTGCAGCGGTGGCGAGCCGTTGGCGACTTTGAGTCCGATTTGTCCAGCCCGGGAATCGAATCCCAAACTTCTCGCACCAACTGCGATAAGTTTAAGCACAGCGTCAACTCACCGCGCAGCAATTTCTCATCACTTTCTCATGTAAAATTACGCTCACCTTGAAAATGTGGAGCAGGGGCTCCTTCGGGGTAGCGTGTGGGTTTGGGGCCGGTGAATACCCACTTGCCTCCTGGCACATAATAATAATAACCCGGCCAGAGGGTTTTGATCGAATGAAGATTGGATGACAGAGCATCTCGGAGGGCAGAAAGGTCATCAAGTAGTTGGTCGACCTGCGAAGGAAGAGCCGCATTGAGGACAAGCAAACACGCGCAATATAGCGATGTTATGAGCGCAGGGACGAGCGTTGTAACGTTAGCAAACACTTTCTACATGATTGCCCAGTCCGTGTCCACGCGGACCAAAAATTCACTTTGGGGGTCATAAGCTAGCAAAGGACGTTCTAGCTTTCACCTTTCCGTGATAAAAATTATTTATATTAACATATCTCATTTCGACCTGCGCCAAGCAAAACAAGTTTGTCTCAAGTCAGACAATGACGCTGGTGGCTTGACTCGACCAATCAACGTTTTTCCACCCTTTGTTCCTTTTACCTCTACCTCCCCTTAATTCCAATCGCATATCTAGTTTTCTCATTTCGGAGCATCCGCACGATCCCTCCGGAAATGTGCTAGACATAAACCTTCGAGGAATAACAAAACTTCTTCACCTTGTCATCATGAACTAACAAATAACCGAGTTATGCGGAAAGCTCATGTAAAAAAATGATCATACGAATTGAATGACGTAACAATAACATAAGGTTACCTCATCCGTAGTGAGTTTCCTCCCGCGAAGAATTTTCCTCAATCGATCAACTTCTCGCTGGCGCGTCGCCAGATTGTCTCGGAGTCTCCTCATAGTACCTCGTCCTCCCTGATCAACACATAACATCATTGCAACGAAACGTCTACATCTTACACAATCCAGAATAATACTTGATTGATCATGATGTCATGGCTTGAAGTATGATGGTGGTACCATTAAATGCAGACTTGTGAGGTCACAGTAAGCGCAATTACGTACATCATAGGGAAACATACCGCGGTCTCATGCGCACGAAGCAGATCCTCGAGCGCTTGTATCTCTTCCTCCGCGTTAGCGAGATCATCCAGCGCTCTCGCTGCAGCGGCTTCAGCATCCATTGTGTCCAACAGATTGTCGTTCCTCTCCTCCTGAAGAGCGATTATTACGTTATAAACAAGTTTGTAATGTTGTTTCAAGCGCAATAGCTTTCTATTTCTAGAACAGGATGAAAGATGGATATGAAAAAAAAATAGAATGTCCAATTGTTCACGAAAACAATAATAAAAATGTGTAGAACCGGTCGGTAGCTCGGTTGTTCACCACATCGCCATCGATGCGGTAGGTCCGGGTTTCGATTCCCAGGCCGGTCAAATCGGACACATTGTCGCCAATGGCTCGCCACCGCTGCGATGTTTCTTCGGAGCTGTGTTGCCCAGGCGCAAAGCCGCTGAGATGGATCCCGCTACTCGTTACATGCTTCTGTGCAATATCGCGAGTATAATGAAGATTTGATTTTTTTAGATGCTGCAGCACCACAACGCACTGCTGTGAGCAAACAATGAGCCAGCACAGCGCTCGGCGAATCAACTTAAAAATCTCATCTTTTATTTAGAGAATGACTCCTACGACGGCGTCGATGTTTTCTCGAAAAAAAGCAAACAGCAGGGGAGCGAACTTTTATAAGAATTTTCTGCTCTATGTTTAAAAAATGATTTTTCGAAGTGCCAGTAACATGGTCGCAGGCCACACGTTGATGGAGTTTTCGTTCCGCTCATACGTAACGTGATTGCGACAAAACAATCCTCCGATTTTATGCTGTTGCTCTTCGGAACCGTTTTAGCTTCTGCACATGTTTCCAACTTTTAATATGATTATCACAACACCGCGGGGACCAGACAGGTGTCGCCCCTTCCGTGTCCCACCAAGAGGGCGGCGCCCCACTGCCCCTACCGGACCAACGCCTATGTCACCGAACCATGAGCACGCAGTTGAAGCTCACACAACGATATTTCTTTTTTTTTTTTTCAACTTAATTCTAAGCCCCCACATCTTCTACATTATTGTTAACCAATTAACTTTTCTGGACCCGCTTGTCCTTGGAAGTTGCTGGTAAACAATCAATCTTCATTATACTCGCGGTATTACATCGAAATGTGTAACGAGTGGCGGGATCCGTCTCCGCGGTTTTAGCGCCTGGACAACACAGCTCCGAAGAAACGTCGCAACGGTGGCGAGCCGTTAACGCCACGGCCCGATATGACCGGCCCGGGAATCGAACCCAGGACCTCCCGCACCGATAGCGATAACGTTGACCGGTCGGTTTATTGCAAATTTATTATAAATCTTCACACCTTCCACACTAATGTGAAAAAAACTTGAATTTCCAGCGAGTTAATCGTCAAAAACAACAACTAACATAACATTGGTTTTTACGAAAACCACAATCAACTACACACTAGCTTGAAACGCTAAGAATGCGTTCATGTAAAAGCAAACTTTCTCTGCGAACATATTACTCCAAAAGAACAAGACGTTTCCATGCGGCGTTACAACAACTGAATACTGAGAAAAATAAAGACAGAATTCTTAACCTTTCGACACGAGAAGCTAAATACGCGAAAAATCATTATCAACAAAACCGCTACAGCGTTTTTGAGAGTCACGTGATGTGTAAAGAAAGCATAAGTACAAAAATTTTACGAACACATGGCAACGGTGAAGTGGTGTAGGGGTTAGTGTGATGGACTCCCACTCGCAGGGCAAGGGATCAATGCCCTTCTAGGTTTTGATTTTTTGTCAGCGCTTTATACCGAAGTCGCTGTAGCGATTCTGTTGAATATAATTTTTCGCGTATTTAGCTTCTCGTCCTTTCGACGACATAGATTCAGCTGTTATCATTCATCAGTTTTGTTCCGCATTGCTTCCATTTCTGATGATGACAGCTGAACCTACGTTGTCGAAACGTCCAGTTTTAAGAATTACTTGTCTTTATTTTTCCTCCTCAGACAACTTTCGTCCGATATATACTGAAACTGAATATTTGTTTCCCAAACAGCAAACAGAGCTGCCTTGTTCGTTGTGGGCAGCACCTAGATGGTTTTCCAGTTGCGAGACATAACTTCTAAACAACCTTTCTTCTGATACAACTATTTCTACACATCTCCCGTGATTTCTAACTAAGCCGAGGCCGACAAATTCCAAACCACCTTCACGTCACAGCACACGCATTGTTATATACGCGACAATGACAAAGCGCGCAGTGTAGAGCCGGTGAAGAACCCTTCACGCGATATCATCGACCAAAACACATAAACTACCACAATGATTGCAGTTGAAACAAAAAAATACAAAAATTTCAAAATTGTTCTGAAGTTCTGTACCGACGATCAATCATCCAAGCACGAAAACAGTTTTTTTAAAGCAGTTCTCATGCAAAAAATCGTCTAGACCAGTGGTTTTTAACCTTTGGTAGAGCAAAACCCCAACGAAACATCACAGAGACTCAAGTAACCCTGTGCATTAATTCAATTTACTAATTTGCTAGAACCCAGCTCTAAAATGCAAACTTGGGAAACTCCAGGACTCTGCTGGCGGAACCACTGAGTCCCGCGGAAATCCGAATATAAATCACTGTACTAGACGTTCACACAACAGTACATGAATCTACCTTCATCAACACCAACTTATTGCGAAGCAGTTCAACTTGCGATTCTGGAAACCAACTAACTTACCGATATTTCGGACCACAAACTGCACTTAAAATTCTTTTTGCACAAATATTGATCTTGCGCCTTAAAAGCCGGTGCGCATGATGCATGGAGTTTTTGATATTAAAGTTGAGGTTTATTTTTGGTTCAATGAGGTTTATACGATAATCCACCACTTCTCAAAAACCGACGCGTCTTATAATCCGGTGCGCCTTATGTATGAAAATAAAAACGATCAAAGCAATTTATTGACAGTGCATCTCATGGTGTGTAAAGTATGGTAATTACAAACAATGCAAAGTTATCAAGCATCTTCCATCACAAGTCCCTAACTAAACGTATAGTTACCGGTGTAAAATTATATTTTTAATGCGGTCAAACAACCCACCTCCAATTTCTCCAGTTTCCTGTGCAAAGCTTGAATTTTGGCGCGATTTTTGTCTAGTTCTTTGTTCGTAGCCGCTTCTTTCTCCTTCAGATCTTTTCTAGTCACTCCCAACTCTCTCTCCAGATCCCTGATGGTGGCTTGTGATCTGGAGCAGCAAAACCCGATTACAAACACTCGATACAAACACAAATCTCAACAAGTACAAAGATGTTCAAAACGCAATGCTCTCAACTGAAACAATCTTTACAAACATTTTACAAACGTATCGCTGAAAAGTAACTACGGCCAGTGTAATTCTCGCCTAGTGCCTGTGTGGTTTTACACTGATGATGGCACAAGTTTCGCCGAAACGTTTGTAAAATGATTGCTAATATTTTATTAAAATTGAGTTCTAAAACTCATCACAATCTTTCTAACCTCTCTAACTATCACTGGGTCTTACGCCGCGTTGATTTCGACAATAACGCTTCTGATTCGTGACGATAGAATGTTAACAATGCTTTCTGTGTCGTCACTATCAATAAACACGATCAACGCACGTGTGGGCCGGATTGTTTAGAAACGTTTAGTTTGAATGTTCGCGTCATCGCTGTTTATTCAGCTCTAGAGCGCGAGTAGTTTCTCTAAACGAGATAAATATTCCACAGCGAATCTAGCTGCGACAGAAGCGCTAGTTTTATGGAGGATAGGCCTCATTTTTTTATAGCACAATGGTGAAAGATATCGTGCGGAAGGTCAGGGATTCGATCCCAGGCTAGTTAAATCCAACAAAGTGCTGTCAGCGGCTCGCCAACGCTGCCAAGCTTCTTCGGAGAGGTGTCGCCCAAACGCGAAACGGCCAGGATGGATCAAGCCACTCGTTACGCGCTTCGGCGAAATAACGCGAGTATAATGACGATTAATTTTAAACAGTTATTAATTTAACACTTCTAAATTTGATACTTCACTTTTACTCCTCAAGCTTAGGATCCTCGCATTTATCTCCTTTATAGTTAGTTTATTTATACGTTTTCTTTTATTTTTTGTTTTTTCTCCTATTTTGATTGCAGAGTCTATGAATCGATAGTTCCTCCAACAATCGATTAAAAGCCATTTCTGGGCTTCTCATAGGCTCTGTGGCGTCGCTTTTTATTTTATATCATTTCTTTCTGATTAGTTTGGTACTTTTAGCTGTCGCCGAAATAATAAACAAACAAACAATTTTGATCTTTTTTTTCATTCCTCCGATACTTACTGCGCGTCATAAAGACGAGCTCTTTCTGCTCTTTCTTTCATTTCTTCTTTTCTTTTTTCTTTCTCTTCATTAGCTAAAGCTCTCATTAGAGCAGCGTCATCTTCCGCCTGCAAATACACGAAGTGCAAAATCGCAATCAACCAGCAGCCCTACGCTGCTATAAGCCTTGATATAGTAAGAATGGAAAGATAACTCAACCGGTCATATATATTTAAACGCTTGTTTTTTACGTGGAATTAGCAAGATATGGCAGAACTTGTAAGTCGTAGACCAACTACGCAACGTTATCAACTCATCAACAAGAGCTGGTCCAGTGTCCCGATGTTACCTCCACTGACCTGGCGCAGTCGATCATGCATATCGGCCATTTGGTTGTCAAGGTAACGAAGAGTCTGTTGATGTTTTCGTTTCTCTGCATCGAGTTTCGCCTCTGTGGCTGCCTCCATCGTTTCTTTGTATTCTTGCTGAGCCTGATTTATCAAAACATCATTTCTAACCGGTCTTGTGGTAACGTGGCTATCGACGTGGGAGGTGCGGGGTTCGATTTTTAGCCCGATCAAATCCAACACAGTGTGGTCAACAGTTGGCCACCGCTGCAATGTTTCTTCCTAGCTGTGTTGTCCAGGTGCTAAGCCGCGGAGATGGATTTCGCCACTCGTTACACTCGCGTTATTACGCGAGTATAATGGGGATTTGATTTTTTTTGAGTTTGAAAGTTCACTTCTCAGACTGATTTTACAAAATCAGCTTTCATTGAAGACAATTGACCGCATTTCTTAGAAGAGGCTTTGCACATTTGGTTAACACTTGACTGTAAAAAGTAACAGATAATTGAATTTAGAATCCAAATTTTACGCCCCACTCGCTCTCCCAAAATTAACATGTTGAAGCACGAGTACAAACCTCCAGCAGTTTTTTCTTCAAGCTGGCCACATGTTTCTCGAGCCCTTGCAGAGCTTTCTCGGCTCGCTCGCGATCCTTGTTCTCTTTATCTGCGACAACATTTTCTTTATTAATCCAACAACTCACGGTATTTTTTTTGTATTTAATCATTATTTTCCTATCACGAGAAAGTGATCCAATCGCTATAGCGAGCTCGCTTATGAGTTGCCGGCCATCTGTCTACCACACCAAGATGGGGGAATCCCGCTAAGTGCCTTTTCCAACGACACAACAAGTAAACTTGCCGGCTTGTTCTTCACACAGTCCCTTTAATGCTGAGCGTCACACAGGGAAGCTGTGAATACCAATTTTAAAGTCGTTGGTTTGACCCGACTAGGAATCAAACCCGAGTCTACCGCTAAAGAGGCAGACGCTCTTACCACTCGGCCATTTGAGCTGCGAAAACTGAATTGATTACATCAGCGGAGCCGATATGATCTGCAACAAGCGCACTGGTGCCTCAAACTTGCCATTGTGACGTCATAATCATGCACAAAAGAGATGCTTACCCACAAGATCAAAGGCCACGGTTCCGAGACCTCTGAGGGCGCGTTGAAAAGGCCCCTCACTGTGCAACTCGCCCAGTGCGGCCCTGTTTCCACTTTTGAGAACTTCTCCTAAATGGGTGAGATGATGCGCGACTTCGTGCGGCTGCAGCAAGGTGGAGACGTCTTTCTGATGTTGGCGAGATCGTGAATCAAGCTCTTTGTTCAGATCGTGAGTGCGATCCTATAAAAAGAGCTGTTACGTCATCGGTATAATATGACGTCAACAAATAGTTGATGAGCTCATCAATATCACATCGTATTTTCAGAACTAATTCACCTAATTGCAACGCATAAAGTACAACAATGCCTGGGAAGAAAACTTCAACTCAGTATTTTTTGCTGAATTCGAAAACCAATATTCCTGAATTCAAACTTGACAAAAGTTGAGTGAGGTTTGAACTTATCCTAAACCTGACAAGCATTTCTTGTATTGGCATGATCCCGATTAGAAGTTGACATTAATTCAGTATAAATTACTGAACTCAAACTTACAAAATCAAAATTGAAGAAGTCGACTTGCAACTTTTTAGTGAACTCGAACTCCTTGAATTGCGAGTTTGTAGGCTCGGCACTTACACACATCAACAAGCACATAGCCTACTGTAGTGGAATTAGACCTGTGGTTCTTAACCAGTGGGCCATGGGCCAAAGAACTTTTTAAAAAATTGATAGATTTATTGAAAAATTCTGTTTAATTTGTGTCACTATGGTTAAGTTTACATTTTTGTGTTTGTTTAGTAGTTTTGACGGTAGTAGACGCTGCTGTTTTTTTGCTACAGAGAAATAATTTACATTCCAATTATTCAATTAATAGTGTGTAGTTTCGTGGAAAGACTGTAAAACTAATCCAGGCGATTGTCGTAATAGAACATATTTCTCGTTGTGTTGGTGGCGTGATGCAATCAATGCCTTCTATCGCGTCATGTATGGACTTAGATTTTAAGCGGCTACAACTACAGTGTGGTTCTCAAAGCAAGCCACTTGGCTCCCTAAGGTGAAATTTGCAAGATAAACAGGGGCGGATCCAGGGGGACGTGGGGGATGCATTCCCTCCCACCAGCCATTTTCCACAATGCTTTAGATCAGAGGTGACGAACATGCGGCCCGCGGGCCGCATGCGGCCCGCGAAAGAATTTCCTGTGGCCCGCGAACATTTTGGCGAGACCAGTACTTTTAAACATTTTTTTCCCGTCTAATCCTGCGATGCGATACCAAAAGCTGAGCCCCTGATTTAATCAAGCGCGTATCACACAGTAATTATATAAACGCTCAATACAAGTCATCTGTTTCAGGATTTAGCAGTTCATCCATTGTTATGAAATAATAATAACATAACTCGAGTCCGTTGCAGCTTCAGCATAGTGCAGCAGTTTACGAGTAACTATTCGAGCCAGAGCTTAGCTTGCCTTACAGTAGTAGGATTTATGTGAGTTTGCGGAAATGAATTGGTGAGGTGGCAGTACCATTTATCATATGCAAATTTTACTGCTTTCTTAAGGTATTTGTTATTCTGTTTTTTAATCAATATTTAATTAGCTGCTTGTCTTCACCGATGTCTTCAGCGAAAAAACGAAATACTGTAGATGAAAAAAGAGTATTTCAAAAAGATTGGACCGATATCCGATATGTATATGACCAGGAGCGTATTCAGAGGAGGGCCATTGTGCCATCCTTCCCCCTTTTTGACTCTGCCTTTTAGTAAAAAAAGAACAAAACTAATGGTGCCAAGTGACTGAAATATGCCAGACTCTTTTGATGGTTTCTGTAGCTTATGGCCAGTGGCTAATCCAAGGGTTAGAATGAGAGGTATGCATCCTCCCATCAGCCATTTTCAAAATAGTTTTTGATGTACACAATTTTTCCATAACTTCGAACCTCTTCGAGAGCGATAAGCCTTACGCCTTAAGCACGCATAATCGAAAATGTGCGCGCCAAATGCATCATATTTGGCAAAGCACTCAGAATCAGGGTCAAAAAATTTAAACAAAATTTGCCTGAGAATTATTCAAAAAGCACTACAAATAGCCATTACAGCATCTAAATTTTCAAAAATTTTCCGAGAGAGCATGCCACCGGACCCTCCAAGAGCTTTTCTTGTTTCTCAATCATTTTCAAATTTGTTCTGCCGAAAAAAACGCTTTAAAGAAATATGGAAATTATGGCTTCCCCCTTTTAAAATTTCTCGCTACGCCACTGTTTATGACTAAAAAGTTATGCGGCCCGCTTGCTTATTGGTAAGTAACAAAGTGGCCCGCGACCGCAAATAGGTTCGTCACCTCTGCTTTAGATAAATAAAAATTTGCCATAATTTTGAACCTCTTCATAAAAGTAAGCCTGAGTCGCCTTAAGCAAGCATAATCGAAACAGGGCGAAAATGCATCATATTTGAGGAGGAAAAATAAAGCCGCTGTAAAAATATTAAAACTGGACGTTTCGACAACATAAATTCAGCTGTCATCATCAGCAGTGTATGCAAGGCAGTACAAAACTGTAAGACACTGCTGATGATGACAGCTGCATTTATGTTGTCGAAACGTCCAGTTTTGAGATTTACAGCGGCTTTATTTTTCCTCTTTAAACTATTTTCGTCCCATATTTATTGTATTCCGAAGCATCATATTTGGTAAATAGTCAAAATCAGGGATCAAAACTATAAACAAAATTTGCCTAAAAATTGCTCAAAAAACACTAAAATGGCCATTACAGTATGCAAATTTTCAGGGAGCATGCCCCCGGACCCCCCTAGAGTCGTTTTTATTACTTAAGTTGCTTGAACTCAAATCTGCTAGAAAAAAACTATGCTTAAAAAAGTGACGAAATTTGATACCCCCTTTTTGAAAAAATTTGTAAATACGTCCCTGATATGAAACATTTTAAAAAAACTTATTTACGCCCGTTTCCGGGACTAAACGTCTGAACGTTTTTGTATTTAGCTAACATTCAACCTAATTCAAAATTACATCCCCCCATCAAAACTTTCTGGATCCGCTCCTGGGAATGAATACTCGTTTAGGAAGGATAAAAAGTTAAGGGGCCACAGAACTTTTCAGCAACAAAAAATGGGCCACGAAAGAAAAAGGTTGAGAACTACACTGAATTAGACACAAGTAAAAAAATTGCATACTTCAATAACTTGAATATAAACGTGTTAAGTCGTGATTAAAAACAGCGATTATGACACCAGAATTCTGACTGTGACGCAGAAAACCCGCGGACTTACGGCCCACGTAAGCTTACATCGATGACATTGCACTACAGAACTCCGTAGAGCTCTTCAGAAATTGCCTCAGCCGACGGTCTTTCACGTCGTCAGGGCGGGGTATTGGGTATAGTTTTCAACTAGCAATAATCGCGTCTCGGATAAACCTCACTGACTACGATATCGCCTCTGCGCAAAGCTGACGTCACACGTATTTTACACTATATAAATGATGTAAATAAATTTGTATTTGTGGTACGTAAGAACAAAAAATAATTCGAAGATTATTTTGAGCAAACCAATACAATAAAGTGCTTAAGGTTGCATCAAAATCTTCGAGATTTCATAATCGTATGGTCACGGGTTCGAAACCTGAGCACTCTCAAAAATCAAATAAGGTGTAACAACCACAAACACTAATATTTCGGTGTGATTCTTGTTGGTAAGCGCAATTTAACCAACTACAGCTCTGTTTTCGCTACTTACAGTACACATTTTTACAAATCACAAAATCAAATCTTCATTATACACGCGGGTGTTACACCGAAGCGTGTGACGAGTGGCGGGATCCATCTCCGCGGTTTAGCGCCTGGACAACTCAGCTTCGACAAAACGTTGCAGCGATGGCGATACAACGCCCGATTAGACAGGCCCGGGAATCAAACCCAAGCCTCCCACGTACACAGCGACGCCTTTCACCACTACCCTCACCGGTATGTTTTTGACTCACCTTCAACTTGTTTACTTCCTTCCGGAGTGCGGCAGCTTCCGCTTCCCGATCTCCCACCTCATTTTGGAGCTTGGCCATTTCCTCCATTTGATGATTCAACTTTTCTTTATCACCTTGACTTCTGCGGTCTGATTCTTGCATGGATTTGTGAAGACTGAAACAAACATGACACTGATCAGCGTCACGGGTTTGCGCTATTTTTACACTTTTGACATGGAAAAACATTGCACAAATAAACTACAAAAACCATCGAACGAGTCTGGCGTATTTAATTCACTCAGCAAAACTTGTTCTTTTTTTTCTAAAAGGCAAAGTTAAAAAGGGAGAAAGGCAGAGAGGGTATGGCAAAATGTCCTTCCCCCCCCCTAATACACACGATCGCAAAGATAAGCAAAAGTTGCTCAACTATTTGCTAAAAACACCTTCTCTCGAGAATTGTCGTGTTAAAAGCTGCTCAGTTTCGGAATCGAACCTGTGTCCTATGTTTTCCACAATCTTGTTGATGAGCTCGGTTTAAAGAGTCAGCAATTTTGATATTGCAACAAAACCATTTCGGCCCGCAGATTCAGGGCCGAACCAGGGGCTTTTAGGAAGGAGTAAAATCATGGAAATGCTTATCTTGCGTTTAGCAAAATCAAAATTATGACGAATTATGACTATAAAAACGTAGGCCCTCTTGCTGTACCAGCAGTATTATCGCTATTAGGCCTATTGCAGTTTAATATCGAATTTTTCCCCTCCTCATTACATACAACCATTAAACCGAACCCGCAATTATTTTTAATCGAGTTCAAGTTTGAGTTTACTCTAACTTCGGAAGCTGAGTTTGCGTTGAGCAGTTTTTAAATCAGCGAGTTCAAGTTCGAGTTTAGTAATTTCAATTATCTCACCGGGTTCATGCCAAGTTCAAGCAGTTTTTGTCAAGTTTTGGATAAGTTCGAAACACAATCAACTATTTCGAGTTTAAGTTCACAAATGTTTGTTTTTCGAGTTCGGCAACAAGAAAGAGTTTAAGCCCGAACGAGCACACCCACCTTTCGATCCTCTTCTGCGCTTCAGTCAGTTGAGTTTGTAACTCCGAATCGTGTTTGCTCAACTGTGATGCTTCATCTTGCAATGCACTGTTCAAATTCTGCATCTCATTCATCGATTTGTTCAAATTATCCAGCTGCAAGTAAAGTGTCATGTTTAACAACATTCGACGCATTAATGACGTCACAACACAGCATGCAAGACAGACCAACGTAAAGCCACATTAAGCATGCTGAAGATTATCGAGCATTTTGAAACAGTGTTTGAAAATGGCTGCCACAAGCAATGAGTCGAAAACACCACACAAGCACAGAGGTAATGTTGCTTTCAAAGGGTTGCTCTTAAAACAGAAAACCAAGATTCAATTCCAGGGCTTGGCATTCACTTTGAATGTACAACCAATAGCTCGCCATCTCTGCAGCAATTTGCAAGCTGCGGCAGATTAGCGACCGCAAACGAGATGAGAGCATTGCCATACAATAAATATCGGACGAAAATAGCTTAAGGAGGAAAAATAAAGCAACAATAATTCTCAAAACTGGACGTTTCAACAACATAGATTCAGCTGTCATCATCAGCGGTGTAAGCGAGGCAATACAAAACTGAAAACTTTTGCTTTTTCAGTTTTGTACAGCCTTGCTTACACTACTGATGATGACAGCTGAAATCTATGTTGTTGAAATGTCCAGTTATAAAAATTGCTGTTGTCTTACTTTTCCTCCAGGAAGAACAGATGATATGGATCAACACAAGCAGATGAAATTAAGGCGTATCATACGCAATTGTCTTCCGATTGGGGTTGGAGTAACTGGGGAATTCATTACAAATGCAAAACTTCTACGGGTCGAAATTACACGAAAGTATAAAGCAGGGGGTGCATAATTGCTTTTGCATACGTTAACCGGGTGAAAACGGCAGTCGGTTAGTAAACGTCACGGTTTGCGTGAACGCATGCGTGCTTACGTATAGCAATCAGCATTATTTACAATGCAAGGTTATTAGCGCATAATGCATCATTATTACGCTCATCTACGTCACAATGAGTTACATACACATCAAGCCGGTTCTTACATTCCAAGTGGAGGTAAAGCTGCGTAAAATATGGTGTCAAAACATTGTAGCAAGCAAAACACTCATTTACGCTACAAGCGTGTAGCTGCATTCGTGCACTTGCGTGTAGTTGCAGCCGTGTGCTTGCGTGTAGCTGCAGCCGTGTATTTGCGTGTAGCTGCAGCCGTGTACTTGCGTGTAGCAATGTCATTTAGCCAACCAGCAAGGCAACTAATTTCCTATAACACTGAAAACGTTGTCATTTGATAACGAATTCAGCTTAGCCCCTGATTAATTGCTTACAATTTGAAGAATTAACAATCACAAATGAAGCGATAATCCCCATGAATCGAACGAAAATCTTCACGATTCTGTTATTAATAACTTTGCTTTTGCCAAATTTATTAGGTAAATCCATTTAGAAAAATCTTTGTAAGAGTACTTCGAAAAAACATTGGCAGCTTCAATGCCTGCTGCTGGATATAGTAAGCTAAACGTTCGGACATTGGTGCGTTCAATCATATGCAGCTTGCGAGTGTAGAATAGCAAACAGCGTTGGTGTAGTTACTGTTAGCCTTGTGGCTTCTTGAATTTGCGCAGGTGTGGCTTTGCCCTCCGTGACAGCGGCGAGGAGGGCAGGGGGAAGGGCGTCCCTCTCTCTTGGAGTGCCATGCACCGGCCGGTCGTTCAAGATAGACTCGTTCAAATCTTGGGTTGCTTGTAGAAGTTCGTTCAGTTCGCCGAGAACCGAAATCTGATGGGAATAATTCCGATCAGATTGGAAAGAATCGGATTAAATCGGAAAAAATCGGATCAGGTGGAAAAGAATTGAATTACATCGGAAAGAATCGGATCAGATAGAAAAACGTTACCCAGTTATATTAGCAAGAAGAATGACAAAAAAGTTTCAACGCAAGCTCCACGAAGTAATAGCACAGCTAGGGCTTAAAATTAGAATGATTGCAACGTTCTTTCACAATTGGTCAAACAACGAAACGTTTCTGTGTTTAGTTGCATAGGTATCCTCCTATCACGCCAAAGCGGTCAAAACCCTACAACGGGTTTGCTTAGGAGTTGTCGGCTATCTCTCTAGCACTTAAGACGGAGAGAATCCCGTTAAGTGCCTTTCCCAACGGCACAACAAGTAAACTTGCCGGCTTGTTCTCCACACTGTCCCATTAATGCTGAGCGTCAAGCAGGGAAGCTGTGATTTCCACTTTTAAAGTCATTGGTTTGACCGGACCTGAAATCAAACCAGTCTACAGCTCCAGAAGCAGACGCTCTTACCACTCGGCCTTCTAAGCTGTCAACCTTATTCAAAAGAATTGGAGTTACCCAAAACTCAAAGCTAGTATGTCCGATACAATAAGACTTAGAGAATTTGGGAAAAACAAGTAAGTTTGAGCCTACGGAGAGGAGACAACTAAAATGCAGAATTTGTTAATTATTGCAAATTAAAATCCGTAGTTAAACCAAAACTTTAATCACACCACAGCAAAAATACAACAAAAAGCTTGCTCAAAACAAAAATGACACTCAAATGCAAGTAAAAACTGCAGGTTTCAAACTAAAAGTAGTCGATTTTTTGGTTAACTACCAATTCATAGTTCGCATTTCTAATAGCCAGCAGACAATTAATTTTGAGTCCTTTTCCCAGAGGCGGAGCATCAACAAGCAACAGACCTGTTGGCGTAGTGCAGGAGTGGCGAACCCTTTAAGTGGTGGGTCATATTTAAGGTCGTAAACAGAAAAAAAAATCGTGGGTCACGGTTAACGATAGGATCATCATTTTCTTCCCAAAAACAAGTGAAGACCACAAAAAAAGGTCATCGCGTCCGCCGGTCATAGTACCAAATTTTCCATACTTCAAGAGGGTCACTGAAATTTGCAAAAGGGTCACACATGAGCCGCGGGTCAGTGGTTTATCGGACCGGTCAAATCGGACCAACGTTGCCACCGCTGCGATGATTTTTTGGTGGCTAAAAGCTCGTTTACCGATACGCGACACGCGCCACGCAACAAAAATTTTTCGCAGCCTGTTTCTTTTATTTTACCGATTTGCAATATCCTTCTACATTTACGTAGGCCTACATCATAATTTTAGTCGCGTTGTCGCGTGCCGCCTGTCGCGTATCGGTAAACGCGCCTTAAGCCGCGGAGATGAATCCCGCCACTCGTTACACGCTTCGGCGTATAATCTGCGAGTATAATGAAAATTTGATTGGAAGTTTTTGATAATCATTAGAATGTACTTCATTGGAATAGTACCGAAATCACTTGATTATTACCGCATATATAATGCTGACCTGTTGCTGTAGTTGCGAGTATTCATCTGCATCAGCCATCAAGATCGACTTCTCTTGTTCCAGAGTGGCGAGCTTGCGAACTAAACGCTCCTTATCGCGAAGAAGTTTGTCAAATTCCGCACGCTGGGCGTCTGCTTTTTGTCGTACATTGATCAAGTAATCTTGTAATCCACGAACTATGTCTTCTAGCTCCTGGCGCAGCGCATCATCCGATGAAGTTGTGCCTAAATACTCAAACATCTTCAGTATACTCGCGGTATTACGTCGAAGCGAGTAACCAGTAGCGGGATCCATCTCCGCGGATTAACGCCTGAGCAACACACCTCCAAAAAAACATGGCAGCGGGGGCGAGCCGACCGGTCCGGTAATTGAACCAAGACCTCTCGCACACATAACGATGTTTTTTTACCACTAAAAACCGACGAAATAATGAAAAAATTTGCGGTAGCTCAGTAGTAGAGCAGTTGGTTGGAAATTTGAATATTAAGAGTTCGATACCGTATCGAAGGAGAGTAGCTTGGTACAAAAAAGTTGCAATTGTTTGGCAAGTCAGAGCGCGAGATTTTTTGTACGTGGATCAATTGTCCCGTTTCTGGATCACACATCACGAAATTGGAGATTATCGAACAAAATTGAATAGTGGACGTACATCTAAGTTACTCAGCGCAATTTAGACACAGTAATAACACACAGATTAAAATCCACAATACTGGCTGAGATCTCTTCTCGTGACAGAATGCGAACTGTGCATTCTAATCTACGGTATGTATTATGGTGTTTAAATTGCACTGAGTAGATACACGTCCACTACTCAAGTTTGTTGTATAATGTCCAATTTTTTTTTCTTCCTCTCTGTCTGATACTCTGAGATAGACAACTCATTTTCAAGTCGCTTTGTAACGGCGGTTGGTGACCCAAATGAGAATCGAACTGACTCTCACAACACGTACAAATCTCCACCATGCAGCCACGCTATTAACCTCACCTCGCTCCAGTTGCTCTTCCAGTCGTTTAATCGCGTCAGTATCGACAGCGATGCTCTTCAACAAACGATCCAACGTTGTCTCGTTGTGTTCGATTTGCTCTGTTAAATCGCGAATCTGCGCTTCCTTGGCTGCTACGTCATTCCTCATCTGAGCCTACGTAACATGATGTCAAAACAAAGCTGAAAATTGACCGTTTATTACGTCATAAACATTTACAGTCGCGCCATTATTTCGTTAAGAAGAGTATTATGACGTCATAATCCAGAAAAATCTACCAACCTCATCTCCATAGTTTCTCGCGTCAAAATGGTCCATGGATCCACTTATCCTGCCCACATGTCAAGGCCACGAACTTTCACCACACAACCACGTTTTTGAGTTTCTAATCACTGTTTTCACTCATGACATCAACAATTTGATATGATGCAAAAGTCCGTGGGTTCTGGCCCACTTACAATCGACATGTGGACAGGGGCAGCATCCAGCAGGGCATCTCTGGCTCAGGTCTATATTACCACTCACATATTCCGGACTGTTGGGATCAAGAGTAGCAAGGTGGGATCGCAAATCATCCTGGCTCCTCTGCAGCTCGGGGACGAGAGTTCGAGCCTCAGATTGAGCGGCTTCTAATTGCTCAGCTTCTTCTCTCATCTAAACAGTTAAGAAATTGGAAAAAATAAGATGCCACCCACTGCAGGTAGATCAAGATTGGTCAATGGTCATGTCAATAATCAAATTTTCATTATACTCGAGGTATTGCGTCGAAGCGTGTAACGAGTGGCGGGACCTATCTACGCGGCTTAGTGTAATGGACAACACAGCTCCGAAAAAACGAAGCAGCGATCGCGACTTTGTGTCCGATTTGACTGGCCCGGGAATCGAACTCCAGACCTCTCGCACCGACCACGATGTGTTTAACTAAGTACGCCAATCACCCAACGCTGTGGCAGATTTACCCGGTCTACTCTGAGTGGGCTAAAATTCCACGGGATTTCTGCAGCATAAAAACACGGTTACGACATCAAGAAATTGACGATTTTGCAGAAACTCCGCAGAATTTCGGCCCTCTTCACCAGAACATGTGGACAGAATTACTTTTAGCATCTACTCCACTGAGGTTTTCATTTATCCGAGCAATTGACTGTCAGTTATCTACGGTGCCAGTGCACCGAAACACGAGAGATTCAAGAATCAATTTTTAAACTTCTGCAAACAGCACTTGTCCAACAACACCGCTCTATCCTATGAGAGTGATGAAAAAATACTAGTAATCGGGAAATCGCTCCAAGTTTTATACAATGCCTCTGCAAAACAACTGGACAAATGGATGTTGCATCGGGCTTCGGAACTGGTTTCGCGGGTTCGATGCTCAGCAAAGTCGTCTTTCATGATGCATGTTCTCCATTAAATACAAAACCTAAGCTGCGATGTGGCGCAGCTTAAAAAGCAAAAACTACCACCAGCGCGACAAACCTGGTTGATATTCTGGATTTTCGCAGCTAATCTTTGTCTCAATTTTTGCTTTTCCGCTTCAGTGAGTTTCCTTGCTGTAGCGGCTTCTTCGAGCTTGTCTAGCTCACGTGACGCATCGATGACTTGATTCTGAGTTTCCCGAAGTTCGCGCTGCAAAGCTGCAAGTCGCTCCGCCGCTAGATGGGGAAAGAGAGATAGATAAATGCAAGGGGCAACACTCGCTGGAAGTACCCGACAACGGGTTCTTTCTACTTGTATAAACCGCAAGCTCCCACGGACGCAAAGGATTCGAACTCACGGTTTATACGTATGCGCTCACAAAAAACTCAACCATACTAAAGACTAAAAATGCTTTGCATTGAACCCATTAACCATGTGAAACAGATAGAGGAAAAAATTAAACTCAGGAACACAATAAATATGGAACAAAAATAGCTCAAGGAGAAAAAGTAAATCGCAATAATTCTTAAAAACTGGACGTTTCGACAGCATAGATTCACCTGTCATCATTTTTTACTTTTGTACTGAGAGGAAAATGAACAGAAAAATCGCAATGGAGATTTGGTACCGGGTTGAATTGTGTTTCAGTTCAATAATTTCAAGTCTCAAATTTCAAACTCAAAAAAGCAATCAAATTTTCATTATACTCCCGGTATTACCTCAAATCGTGTAACGAGTGGCGGGATCCATCCCGGCGCTTAAGCATCTGGTCAAAGCTACTCCGAAGAAATATAGCATCGGTGGCAAGCCGTAGGCGACACTGTGTCCAATTTGACTGGCTCGAGAATCAAACCCAGACCTAACGCACCGATAAGCGATATGCTTAACAACTGAGCTAAGCAGCCGCTCAGGTTGACCAACATAGAATAGTTTTTTTGTTTATTTTTGATTATCGTATGCTGCACTGCGTATTTCACATCATTATTCAATTTAAAGCCTGTATGCTTCAAATCGTACCCTGCATTATGTTTTGTTTTCGTACAGTGCATTATTTTGGAAACATTTCACTTGAAAACCTCACGCTTGTTCAATGCTTCATAGCCTTAACACAAACTTTTGATTTCATTTACTGCACGTCTCGCTTCAGCATCCCACCAGAGTACCTTCGTCGCAAAGGATCGAGATGTCTGGAGGTTCCAACTCGAGCAGCTGCCACCAAGGATGAGTGCGTCAAGAAGAGTCATTTATATGCTAGTGCTGTTTTAGTAGTTATTTTCAAGTGAAGGCAAGTAAACAACTACCAACTATCGAACACCGAACTTCACCTTCATTTAATTGTCTTTGCTTCTCAGCTAATTGCTCGTCCAGTTGACGTCTAGAATTTTCGTCCATCATCTTAAGCTGAATGAAAAGAAAATACCACAAATCAACCAACACAAAATGAAATCAAATTTTCATCATATTCGCGGTTTCACTGCAAAAGGTGTAACGAGTGATGGGATCCATTCCCGAGGCTTAGCGCCTGGGCAACACAGCCCCGAAGAAACATCGCAGCGGTGGCAACATTATGTCCGATTTGACCACGCAGGAAATCGAACCCAGGACCTGCCGCGACGTTATTCCACGCCCATCACCCAACCGACCAAGACCACACAGCAATCTAAGCGCTAGCTACGTCTCACACCCACCTGATGACGATTCGCCGGGATATTACTTTCTACTGCGAATTCATTGCGTTTAAACCGGGATTTCCCTAAGTAAGGACTGTCAGCATCATCAGCGCTGTCCGTGCGAGGAAACTGCAAGATATATGAAGGTTAATTTGCAAGAAAAATCGTGGAGCAAGATGGCCGAGTGGTCAGCGTTTATGTGGCACAAGCGAAAGGTCTTCGGTTTCATTCCCGAATATGACAAGACACAGAAATGAGTGACTCTGGGAGAAAAAACACACTAAAACTCGGTCACATTGAAAACCACATCAAAGAGTAACTGCACACGCTAACACATCGACGAGTAACTGCACACAATATCCGCAACACAGATATTAATAATGTTACACAGGCTGACTGTATCCATCACGATCAATCGACTCACATCTAGAGGTTGAAATTTAGCGTCGAGTTTGATGAAAGCGAGTTCCTGTTCGAGTTGATATTGTTTCGCTTGAGCGCGCTGCAGCTCTTTCGCTTTGCGTTTGAGCTGAAACAAAATAATCAATAAATTTTGTTTACCGGGAGGCTGGTCCAGTGGTCAAAGCCATCGCTAACGGTGAATGAGGATAGGGGTTGGGTTACCTGGTGTCGCCAACGGCTCGCCATCGCTGCGATGTTTCTTCGGAACTGTGCTGTCCAGGCGCTAAGCCGCGGAGATGGATTCCCACTCTGCGACGCAACACCGCGAGTATAATGAAGATTTGATTTTGATGTCGTAAAAATGTAAATAAGTTTCCTCAAAATGTACGAGATTTTTGGTTGCTGTGGCTTGAGAGTTTATGGCACAAAAAGTTAACTTTTTTACCGAATTATAATGACAATCTTAAAACTGCCAAATGTTCCACCTTCAAACTCTTAAAAACTTTTCACCATTTTATGACATCGCAAAAGTTGAACTTTTTTACCGAATTATGATAATGATATTCTTAAAACTGCCGAATGTTCCCGCTTCAAACTCTCAAAAACTTTTCACCATATTATGACATCGCAATCAGTGACCAGTCAACGGTTGCGTCAATAATTCAATCGCAGTTGTTATAAGACGCTTTGTAAGGCGGTTAAGTCAACACATTAAGGCAACGTTTATAATTCAAACAATAGAACCAATACAGTTTGTTTTCAAAATGCGAGAAGTAAACACACATCGCTCCCCGTGGTTAGTGATACTGAGACGCGAGTTCGAACCTTGACTCTTTCAATTATACACAGCGTTATAATTGATTTGCAGCAGAAATAGAATCTAAATGGAATATCTACTATTTACAAAAGTGCGCTCGCAAAAATCAAAAGATTTAAATTCTTGTTACACTCGCGGTATTGTTCGAAACACGTAACGAGTGGTCGTCGATGCCGCGAAATCCGCGATACTAAGTGTGAGCTGCTCGGCTGAAGTAGAAACAATATTTTACCGACAACAGTGTGAAATTCGCAACGAACTGGACCATTATCACAGCATACAACACAGGTACAGAAATACAAGCAAGATTTTAAGACTGAAAATCCACAAAAATAACGCAAACACAATTAACACGCTCAAATGGCCGAGTGGTAATAGCGTCTGCCACTGGAGTTGTCGACTGAGGTTTGATTTCTGAGGTAAGTCAAACCAATCACTTTAAAATTGGTATTCCAAGCTTCCCTGCTCGATGCTCAGCATCAACGGGACAGTGTGGAAAACAAACCGGCAAGCGGCACAGTGTGGAGAACAAACCGGCAAGTGGCACAGCGTGGAGAACAAACCGGCAAGCGGCACAGTGTGGAGAACAAACCGGCGAGGTTATTTGTTGTGCCGTTGGGAAGAGCACTTGGCGAGATTCCCCCATCTTGGTGTGGCAGACCGGTGGCCGGCAACCCCTAAGCGAGCTCGTATTAGCGCTGTGATCGCTTCCTCGTGATAGAAGGATAAATATGCAACTAAACAACAACTTACCAGTTCATCTTTCGCATCCAGCTCTCTCTCCAGCTCCACTCTGCTCTCCTGACCACGAACATCCCGTTCTTCCATCTCCTGTTCTTTAGCAACTAGCATCTCCAGCTCCTCCATTGACTTATTGTGGAGATCTTGAGTTTGTTGAAGCTGATTTGATGTGTTGTGAAGTTCCCGCGTCAAACGATCCAACTCCTCTGCAAGAGACACGTCAACTGAATCACTACCCACATTCTGACGAGTTAATGAAAATGCTGGCTTGGCAGGAAATATTAAATAAAATGGCAAAAACGGGCGGAGTAAGGTGGTATGTACAAGTGGTTAGGAGGTATGATGATAACCTTCTAAAGAGGGTATTGATGCCTGAAGTGAGGAGGCAGCGAAAGCGAGGAAGGCCAATGCATACATGGAGGAGACAAGTTGAAGAGAATGTAAAAAGACTTGGGTTGGAGGAGGCTACAAATCGGACAAGATGGAGTGAGAGCGATCGCTGAGGGAATGAGGTGCATCCGGCACTCTCGGTCACAAGGAAAAACCCGGAATAAAGTTGGATGATGACGACTTCAAGCCGCTTATCATCAGTTAAAGAACTTGGCCTAGTGGACTAAATACATCGTTGTTGGTGCGGGAGTTGTGGGGTTCGGATCGTTAAGGTAGGACGATGGCAATGATTGGACTCTTTATAGTGCTGATTATTTTTAAGACTGTGGTCTGACTGGGCAGGATTTCTTTTGGTAGGCTTCTTTGCCTGTCAGGTCTTCTGTGGTTGTCTTTGTCGAAGCAGTTCTAATAGCCCTCAGTGTACTTTAAGTCTATCTCAACCCTATTCTTTCTTTTTTTTTATTATTTCTGTCAAGCTGCTTGGAGGCGGAATAACCATAGTACACCATCCACTGTTATGTTTCCTACCCTTGTACCATAACATAGCGGTGTTGGTAGCTGCGATGTTTCTGTTGTCTTTTCTGTCTGACCATCGTTTCTTCTCGCCTTCACTATATTTTTTCGAACTTTCTGCTCCCGACCTGGGTGTTGCAACCATGCCCACTCATGTATTCTGTTAACTTCTCTTCTCCTACCTGCATGCCATAACGTTAATCGTTTTGTCGCCTCTTCCCTTTTCTTGTACCGCGTTATATTTCCTTTATCTTATCGCACTGTTTATTGCGTTGACGGTGCGGAAATAAAAGACACTGCTGCTACTATTACTACAGTGACCAAAAAAAATATGTGCAATCATTTCGAAATACGTGCTTCCGCCAGCCATTGCTGTAGGTGCATACAAACTGACGACAATATATCACAGACGGAGAGCAATCCCATACTTGAAGGGTACCAGCAGAGATGGGCATTTATCGAGATAACTTAAACTTATTGCCGATAATTTATTACCGATCATCGTTATCGCTCAAAACAGTTTTGATTTATCCATTACCGATATCGCTTTTGTAATATATTTTGATATCGCCAATAAATTATCGCGATAAACGATTGTTTATGCTCACAGTGTTTAAAGTGCGCTATGGAAAAAATACACGGCGTCCACAAAGGTTTGTTATAGTTAAAAAATTCTTTCTTTGCTTTATTTAATGCCACGGCAGAGTCCGTAAACTGCTATCTTTTCTTGAAAAATCTAGTAAAATATTTTTGCAATTAGACTTACAAAAAAACTTCGTCAAGCACATTAAAATTTTTCTACTACACCTATTGCAAAAATTTATCGGCGATAATTTATCGACTACAGGTGTCGCTTTACGAAATTGAGATTTATCGATTATCGTTATCGCTTTAGTTCAGAAAGGTTTACCGTGCCCAACTGCCCATCTCTGTGATCATGCAGCAACTTAATAAGCGAATCATACAATAAAATCTTCATTACATCGGCGATATTACGCCGAAGCGAATAACGAGTGGCGGGGTCCATTCTGCGGCTTCGCACCTGGGCAGCACAGCATCGGGGAAATGCTGCAGCGGTGGCAAACCTTTGGCGACACTGTGTCCGATTTGACCGGCCCGGGAATCGAACCCCAGACCTTCTGCGCCGATGGCGACGTTGCTAACAACTGGACTAACCGGCCGGTTTACATGCACAAATTCAAAACTTCTGAGACAGGTTCGATTCCCGCCTAGGCCTGTTTTCAAAATGACAATGAATTGAGTTACGTCATAATGAAGTTATTACCTTGCGAAAACCGTGATGACGCATCAGCGCGCTCGGTTGACGTCACTTTGACCTCATCGAGCTGATTAAGTACACGTAGATGAAAGATGATGTAAGATCGGTGATGGGGAAGATCACACAGGGGATTCCCCACAACTGTGAGAGCGTGGAGATCGTGCAAACCGCGAAGTCGCACAACATCAGTGAGCTGCGAATAAACAGCTGAGGTTAATTTCGCATTATAAATCCAGCAGTAAGTGAGGGAGGCTGCAAAGTGAGCTTGAGCTCTTCGAGTCAGCAGCCATCCGGTATGTATGTCAAATGCGATCCAGAAGTGAATCGAACCCGTCACGTAGAATCTGTAACCTGCGCGCGGTACAGTTAAGCCAAACAGAAAATATAAAGCCGGAATCCGGTGAAATAAACCAACTATCAGACGCCATTAACTAGAACTTGCGACAGAAATGCTGGCATCAAATTTTACGTTAAATCAACATTGCGACAGGTTTAGCCAGTTCTCAAGCAGCAAGATTATGAGATAGACAATTAGGACGTCAGAAGTTGAAGAATGTTCGCAATCGAGAACACGCCAAGAGGTTAAGTTTTTCACGGACAACATCGGGATATTGATGCGATGATTCCCGAGACTACGTGGTGTTGTTCTGGGCATTTGTGCTGACACTCACCGATGATATTCTGTTGTGCGCGAGCTTGACCGTCCGCAGACACCGCAGCTTCTTCACTAACCACAGAGGAATTCTTTCAATGAAATTACCTTCCAGGTTCAACACTTGTAAGTTCACTAACGTTTCAATGCCTTCAATTTTTCTACAAATTAAACAAACAAATTCAGTGGAAGAAAGTTCCTCTTGCAATCTTGCATCAAAACTAAAAACTGGTCGGTCAGTTCAGTTGTTAAAAACATCGCGATTGAAGCGGAAGGTTTGGGGTTCAATTCCCGGGTCGGTCAAATTGGTCACAGTATCGCCAATGCCTCGCCACCACTGTGCCGTTTCGTCGCAGCTGTGTTGTCCAAGTGCTAAGTACTTTGGAGTAATAACGCGACTTGAATGAAGATTAGATTTTTTTTATCAAAACTAAAAAAAGCAGCTTCAATTGAACAAATCGAACAGTGACGTCCGGAAATTACGCAGCCATTCAGTTCTTTATGTCTTTTCCAAACCGCTTTCAACGCAACTAAATGCTTACACGGTCATAGTTAGTCCTTTTCCAACAAACAATCACACAGGTATGTATCACAAACCTAGCAAAACTTTGCACAACAACCGATGCACTACTGGTTGAAAGATTTGGCATTGCTAGCCATTTACACCCTGTCCACTTGGCCAGTCTACGTGGACCCAAACTGATTTCAGCAATACCAAATCCGTCTAAACTGGACATGTGGGCAGGGAGAATGTCGAGGACCAGTATGATCAGGTCACGGTTCAATTTATCGAATGCGCTAAGTAATCCAACTTTAATTATATATAGAAACTATTCCAATCAATTCAAAGTCACTTTGGAATCAATTTTGGAGTTTGCTAATCCACCGGCACAACACGTAATTCATCAGTACTGTTCCACACAAGCTTTTTTTTTATAAACATCAAGCAAGAAAGACATAACACCTATTCTTGAGTCGCCTTGGTTCGGTTTGACTTGGAATCGAACTCCAAGTCTACTAAATGAACCGCAGATGTTTTACCCACTCGTAGTACGCTTTAGTACTATTTGTCCAAAAGAGCATTTTAGCGGACAGAAGCGTGTAATTACACTTTGTAACACGATGTAAGACACGACGACACAGATTTACTCACGCAATCTTGTTGTGTGCCACGTGTAATTGGCGCAAGTTCGTCAAGCGATCAATCTTCTCAAGCCGTTCAATCACATTTCCGCTTAAATTCAAAGCTGTCAGGTTTTTTAATCCATCCAGATTTTCGATGTACTGCAATACAGTTGCAATAAATACGAAGTTGACATAAAACCGAAACATATTTTTGAACAATCTTGACGTCGGAGCAAGTAACAATTCACCAAATAAGGTTCTTATGACCTCATACAAAACATTTTTAGTTGGGTGTCTTACAGCCATGCAAGGTTCATTGGATATTAGAAAGCAGCGAATCGGTAGAGCTAGCAAACAACTGGCAAGGTTTACCACAGACACCTTTACAAAAAGTTTGCTCATATCTCAGGCACAGATATTTCATCGGTTCTCGCGACAAAAAATGAAAAGAATTGAGACTATTATCGTTACATGTACACAGAAATGCTGATGTACTGTATTTACAATATGACACAACTAATTGAAAATGCAAGGCTATTTATGCCGTGACAATAGAAATAAAAAGTTCAGTAACGTCACAATGGTGAACGAGTGATTTCGTCGGACCCACTTACCCTGATCTTCTTTTCACCACTTAATGAAAAAGTCAGTGTTTTAATATGTTCCAATTGATCTTCCTTAGCGAGTTTCTTGACCAGGTCTACAGTGATGTAACGCACTAAATTTCTTCCGGAGCTGCCAGGACCAGCTGAAATAAACAAAAATTGAATCAAATTACACTATAATCTAGTACTAGTACCACAAGAGCTCAAATGCCAAGTGATAAAAGCGTCTGCCTCTGGAGCTATAGACTCGGGTTTGGTTATGAGTCAGGTAAAACCAATGACTTGAAAATTGATAATCAGCTTACCTGCATCCCAGGGAAGTCTATTTATCGCAAGCTATTTTATTTTCTGGCTAAATTTTGACAACATGCAGTTGAAATACCGACCGTTGGGTGCAGTGGTTAAATTCAAGGTAACGGTGAAGGGCTGCAAATAAGGAGGGCGTCCCTCCCTTTTGGCAAAGTAATTATACCAAAAAGCAATAAGGTGTAAACAGCGACACAATTTTTCCACAATTTTCAATCTCTTCGATAATAATAATATGACTAGTACAGTAGTACAGACCTAAGCGTATGAATGAATAATGTACGAACAAAAATGCTTAAAAAGTTGTTCAAAAGCACTAAAATCGCAATTATCGCACGTAATTTTTCAAAAATTTTCCGGGGGAGCAAGCCCCCGGACCCCCCTAGAACCGCTTTTACTTCTCACTTTGCTCCAAAACAACTGGGGCTGCAGTTTCTGCCCTCTAGAAGTGACTAAGAAAAAATGAGCAGTTTTTGTAGCCACAATACAAAAAATGCAGCTACCAGAATAACACAAACGTTACTGCGTCATATACAGTCCGCTTCCGTTAAAACTCGAGCAATTACCATACCTGGCACCATTTCACTGGACCGAGACACACGGACATCACTTGGACGAATCGGACTTAAGTTTTCAAGACTACGACTTGAGTATGCAGGACTGACACCTCCTGCTCGGGTGGGCGAAGCACTGGAAGAACGAGATCTACAACGTTAAATTTAAAATTGTGGATCAAAATTGGGTGTGGAAGGTAATTCAGCTCTGACAAGACGTGAATGTATTTTCACAAAAACTCATAAAAAAAGCTACCGATTAGCTCATTTGGTAAGCACATCGATATCATTGCATAAGATCTAGGGTTCGACCCCCGGATCGGTCAAATTGGACACAGTGTCGCCAACAGCTTTCCATCGCAGCGACGTTTCCTTAAAGCTGTGTTGCCCGGGTGTTAAACTGCGGAAGATGAGCCCAACCACTCGTTACACGCTTCGGTGTACTACTGCAAGCATCATGAAGATTTGATTTTTGAAACGTCATCAACAAAATTGGTCGAAAAATAGACTTGAAATTGGAGGAACAAAGTCCACTAATAAGTTAACAATTACATCAAAAAGTAAGACATTGAATTTTTCGATGCAAAGAAACAGTTGATTTAACAATTAACAAGATTTGTGTAGTCTCAAAATACTAACATATAATCTTGATGAAACATACAACAAAAAATTTGTGTATATATGTACTTTGTCTTCTTAAAAACAGAGTGATGCGAGTCGCATAACAAAAAAGAAATCAAACCTTCATCATTCTCGCGGTATTACACCGAAGCGTGTAACGAGTGGCGGGATCCATCTCCGTGGCTCAGAGTCTGGACAACAGAGAATCATTGCAGCAATGGTGAGACACTGCGTCTAATTTGAGTAGCCCAAGAAATGAAGCCACCACCTCCCACGTCGATAGCAATAATTTTAGCCACTACACCAACTGGCCGACACAATCAAATAAAATTGAACCTACCTTTGTGGAGTTGACGCTCGACTGCCTCGTTTTGTGTATGAAGTTGAAGTTCTAGAAGGGGAAGGAATTCTGCTGCCAGATCCATGTTTACGAGAAAAGGGGGCACTATCATCACCCCTCCCCTCCCATGGTCCACTAGTGCCACGCTTCATTAATAAATAAATATATTGCAAGAATAAAAATATTAAATATTTTGTATATACAATATAAACAACATAGGTTTCAGGCTATGTACATTCTGCAAAGTAGAATATGTTGCAAGGGGAAATAACTCGATGTTTCAAAATAAGCGATGCAAAAAACTGTTCATTAAGTCACTTAAAAACACAAAGAGCCTAATCTTATGAACCTGTAACATTTGTCATCTTGGTTTATTTTATTACTTTGTCACGCTTTCGTACAACTTAGAAGAACGTGAAGGGAAAATTAAATAGAGAAAGTGCTTAGCTTTACATGCCCATACAAATAACCAATCCCTTAAAAATAATTAATCAAAAGCACTTCACGGCATGACTTAGCAGTACTGCGCGTAGGTGACAGATTCTATGTGACGAGTTTGATTCAAGGATGGAACCGATCGCATTTGCATACATAAAGGTGGCTGCTGACATGAAGAGCGCAAGCTCACTTTGCAGCCTGCCTCAATTACTGTTGAATTTTCACTTCAACATAATTTGAAAATAAACTCAGTTATTTACTTTTTATATTTTTTTTTCACAATAACATGCAAAAAAAAACGGAAAGTGCAGTGACATTTGAACTTAATTTTATTGAAACAAAACTTAATTTAATTCAAACAAAAGGCAAAACCACTGCAATGTATTTACATTTTCAACAAAATAATTCCACGTCAGACAAGCTAGCACGAGCACATTCATGACAAATCAAAGTAGAACCAAACTAAAATCATTACTATCCATCCCCCTTGCGAAAAAAAAACTAGAAATGGCAACATTGCACAAAAAAGTAGGCCTGCAACCCAAAATTTAATACTAGCGATATTTTTTCAAATAACACTGAAAGAAACAATCAACTCCCCATAACTTGCACTTTTCGAACTGTGACTAGCATTTGAGTTATGCTGTAAGCACTGTTCCCTCTAAGTTTTTAGCAAGAGCGAATTTGACCAAATACAAATTCCAATCAAAAATTTGCCCAAAGATTTAAAGGGTTAATAGAAAGTTTGATGCAACTTTGATTATATATATTTCAAAGTAGAGTTTCGAGAAGCTTTTGTTATGCACCAAAATATCAAAAGTTTTCATTGCAATGCGACCAAAAATCACCATTGCAGTCGGCAAGGAAAATTAAAAATTTTCAACTTTTCCAAAATTTTGCACCTTAAAGGAAAAGGGAACAGTGGCTGCAAGGCAGATCAGCAAAGAGCTGTGTGTCAAATTTAATGAGTTTCCAACTTTCTACATTATCATACAAAATTCAACAGCTTGAAAAGCAAAGTTTTTCAATGGTTGAATGATTCTCAACAATAATATGCATGACACTGATCCCTTTAAAGTAATTTAAAAAACAATAGACACTTTGGGGAATTTTTCTAAAAAGGGCAAGTAGAATAGCTAATGATTTTCAGCCAAATATGAATCAGATTCAGATATGTTTATTTGTCACCAAAACACATACGGGCATAATAGATACCAGTCAAATCAAAAGAAGTAACACAGCATTTCGGAGACAGGGAGACTGCAAAGTCCTCACGGTCATCTAGTCAAGCAGCCACCCTTGGTTTGAATCAAAGTCTTTGATGTTTTGGAAAAACAGTTGAAAAGTATAATTCAAAAAAACTCATATTCTTCTCTAAAACCTGAATCAAACTTCCTGGCATGATCAGATCTGGGCAAAGTTTCTTTAAAATTCAAATTGGGGAAATTTTCCATTTGGTGAAATCTTAGAAGAACCGTGATATACAATAACAGCTTAAAATATGTAATAGCATCAGCAACTGAGCAAGTCCCGCAATGGTGAAGTATTTAGTCGTAGGCTCCTACTTAAACAGCAAAATTTTAAATCTGGGAATATTCACCAGTAATTTTATTCACCCGCAAAATTTTTCATTTTTCTCAAATTTCTTGCCTTAGAGCAGGGGTTCTTAACCGGGGGGAAATTTACCCCCTGGGGATAAATTTTACCTACCAAGGGGGTAAATTTTTTGAATTAAAGACTAAAGAAAACTTTAATTTTTAGTACTGAAAAAGCAGTAGCGCTACACTGGGGATAAATTATACTTTTTTCTTTCGGCAAGGGGTACTGGTAAACGACACAAAAAAGGTTAAGAACCCCTGCCTTAGAGAAAACAGTGATATGCACTATACAGTCTTAATTATCTCACACATATGGCACGGCTTTGAAATATAGAACCGATATCACTGTAGTGTTAATCTGTTACCGGTATGTAGATAAATCAATTCTTGTGGTATTAGCATATACGGTACCGGTACTGTACGCTATAGTCTATCATTCTGCACTGATAACTTCTACAGTTCCACAAGAGTCCTACTAAAACCTGCAGAAACACAAGGATCACAATTCACAAGGATCGTTTCTTGCAACAGCACAAGGACCGTTAGGGGAACTAGCAAGTTATTACTAGGTGTTAGGGCTTAACCCTAACAGCCTTACCTGGGTTACGTCTAACATCAGCCCCCAGGTTTGGTTAGGGTTAGGTTTGGTTAGGGTTAAATTTAGTTACTTAAACCTAACCAAACCTGGGGGCTGATACTAGACGTTACCCGGGTTAGGCTGTTAGGGTTCAGCCCTAACACCTAGGCTAGTAATAACTTGCCAACCTCAAGAATAACTCACTAGCACCCCTAGCTGTCCTTGTGCTGTTGCAAGAAACAGCCCTTGTGATCCTTGTGCTCCTGCAGGTTTTAGCAATACCAGACTACACTGACTGACTAACAGCCTACCGTACTTTGTCATTTGGGTGGTGTTTAAATTATAAGTACCGGTAGGCTAGTACAGATCAAACATATTTCTCAAAGCCTGTTATACCGGGAACTAATCAACTAATCAGACTAACGGTAGTATACATTTACAATTTTAGTATATTCTTGGTTTAATTCAGTTCTTGCCTGCACACCTACCGGTACCAATTTACACAGATAGGCTAATCAGATAAAGCACAATGGGCAGTGGGATTAAATCTAAGCCACCAGTACCAGTAACACTTATTCCTATCAATCATAAAACTTCTTATCCGTTAAGTTTAAATCGCGTAATCAGGTATTGTATACACAATCTCCTACACAATGACGGGCTTGTTTAAACTAGCAACATAGTTTCAAAAAACGTATTTGTCTTATTTGAAAGACACCGCTCCTCCGTTTGTATTGTCAAATTTCGCGGTCCGTTGAAGTTCTATGACGTTTGTTGTCACCAAGAACGCGCAATCCATGCATGAAAGGTGTTGCCATTTATTATTTGGTTCTGTTTGTTAAGATCTTGATCAAGCTGACAGGGCAGCGAAACGTTTATTTAATTAAATTGGACTTTGCACTTATTTCCCTTATTTTTACAAAAAATTTAAGTGTTAAAAATCTCTTGTTGGATCGTTTACAACTTCTAAAGAAGAATCAGAAATTAGAAGACCCTCGACTTTTCGCGTTTAAATTTTTAACTTAGCTGTAATTAAAAATGATTAACTGAATATTTATATACCGGTGGTGGTCAGGTACCACTATCACATTGAAAATTCAACAGTAATTGAGATAGACTGTAAAGTGCTCCGCTTGCATTTCTCGAGTCAGCAGCCTCCTGAAACCGGTATTCGTGTCAAATGCAATCGGCTCCATCCGTGAGTTGAATTGCAAATGTGTCACTTACGGTTACGGAAAGAATGCAGGGGCGTGCCCAGAAATTTGAAAAGGGGAACCGCAATTTTCTGTTTCCGTTTCCACCGAAAATATCGGTGAAGACCAAAAAAAAAGGAAAAAAAGAAAAATTGGTCCTGCGCGCATAGGCCTACAGTACTATCGGAAATATTTTAAATTTTAAAACCGCCTGATATGTTCAAGTTTGAGTCTGCTGTTTTTACATTTAAGTTTAATAAGTAATTGCTCCCATCTCCATTTAGTCACTATTTCTCCAAATCAAATATTAAACACCATTAATTAACTAGGGGAGCAGAGAGTGACAACTATTTTTACCATTTTACAGAACGAATATACTTCAGAATTCAATTTAAGTATCACAGGCCCAAGTTTTGGAATTCGCTTCCTATTGAACTTAAGCTTTGTAAATTTTTAAAATCGTTTAAAATAAAGTTAAAACAATTTTTCTTGATTAAATAGGCTATACATGCTAGTATAAATCCCCCCTCCTTATATCCCCCATTTACTTATCTTTGTTATATCTGTCATTGCATGTATTTGTATTGTATCAATTTCCATACACATGGTTCGTTATTTTTGATATGTAATGATTTATTGCAAGGTGATTTGGGTATTAAACCAATTATATCAAACTTTGTAAAATTATTAGGCCTACCAAAATTTGGGTACCGGTATTTCTTCCTTTTAGTTATTGTACATAGGCCTAACGTTATTTTTGTTCAGTTTTCGTTTTAGGTTTTGTTTGGGTTATTGTTGAATGAAAAAAAGAAAACTATTGATAATAATAAGCAATGTAACTTTTGTAATATAACCAGGGACTGCTGACTCGAAGACCCTCTTGCGCTGTCACTTCGCAGCTCCCTGTAGGTGTCAGTCAATGAATTGTAACGTTACTGTTTTTTCGTGTCTTTGTCTTATTTTTAGTAATATACTGACATCTGCAATAAAGTTCAATTTCCATTTGTTTCGAGGTCCAATTATCCCCCAAAATCAAATGAAGACCAAACAAAAGGTCATCGCGTTCTCAGAAGTCCTGTTTCCACTGTTCCGCTGACTGGAGATATATATCAGCTGATATTTCAGCAGGGGAGACGCGACCCCAGCGCCCCCCCCCCCCCTGGATACGCCCTTGGAATGCATTTCGTTTTGAAAGAGTGCGCACATCAAAATTATTTCAATAACTGTTCAGTTATTTATTAATCATCACAGCTGCAATTCAACGAAAGCACAATCAAAGGGTTATTTTTAAGCAGAACATCGAACCGCATGAAATATCGCTCCGGTTTAGGTTCAGATTCCGCAAAATTCATTTTTATATTGGTTTAGCTCCGGTTCAGGTTTTTCGTCGTTTGACAGTTTGAAGGTTCAGTTCCGGTTAAAACTAAAAACACTTTGAATTATATCGGGTTCAGGTTCGGTTCAGGTTCGCACAAGCAAAAGTTTAAGGGTTCACATTCGGTTTGGGTTCAAGAATTTGAAACCGTCGATTCGACTTATGTTCTGGTACACAGCTACGAGCGCATTTTTTTTTCAAAAAATACTCATTGTATTGAGGCTGACTGTACTTTTTAAGAAGCTACTGTAGTGTAGCTCAGTGGTCGGCAACCACCGGGCCGCGGCCCGGTGCCGGTCCGTATGCGTTTTCAGAATAAATGCTTTGAGTTTAAAACATTTTTATAACGTGAGACGCAATTTTGGGACGTTTTTGTAAAAATGCTAAATAACTCAATTCTGGTGACCCAGTATGGCAAAGTTACTCAATATCACAAAACTAACCAAATTGAAAAGTCAAATCTTTTAATTGAACAGCGAACATTTCATTATGCTGTCATTTTATCGTAAATCTTTTGTAAATCAAACAGCGCTTGGTTAAGAGAAAGAATAACGTTAAGAATCAGGTTTGAGAAGCTACTATAAAAAAATTAAGCAATGCTGCTGCAGCAAGATTGAAAAAGTTTAATACTCTGGTCAGAGTAATACAAGATCGAGATTTTCAGTTCTGAATAAATAAGAGTGTTTTATTGCTTAAACATTTTTGATTTTTAAAGGCCGGTCCGCAAAAATAATTCAGTTTCAAACCGGTCCGCTGTGCGAAAAAGGTTGCCGACCACTGGTGTAGCTCATTAAAGCAATGTTCTCAGGGATGGAAATAACCTCAGACTAACTTCAGATGTCCTTAACTGCTATTAGGCCTATAGCTACCACAACAATCATTCTTTAAGAAAAATCTTCTTGAGAACACACACGATTTAACGTAGCGAATGTTTTTTAGTCCAAAATTGATAGTGCAGTCCAAAAAAGGCGCGCTCCGCTCTGGATTTAGGTTAGAAAAAAATTATTTTAACGGTTCACTTCCGGTTAAGGTTCAATTAAGAGTTTTGATGACCTTGGGTTCAGGTTCAGATTAGGCTCACCTCTATTAAATTATAAAGGTAACGGTTCGTGTTCAATGAAAGGAAGCGGTTAATACGGGTTTTCGGTTTACGTTTCGGTCAGGGTTGTAAAAAATCGATTGTAGCCTAATGGATATTTGATTGCGATATTCTTTACTTTTTGTTCATCAAATGCACTGTAGCCTTTACTTCTTTGAATGAGTATCGAGTATGGCCTTGTCTTTACTTTTTTTTCGGCGCAGTTCGACATTCCATATTGGATTCTTTTTGTCCAGGTTACTTTATCTCACTTACTAAATTGAAAATAATCGTCGGTAAGTCATCACCTTGTTTTTGCTGATAATTTTTTTTTTTTGCGCCAAAAAAAACAAAAAAAAAGATTTTTAATAGCAAAGTTGCTTCGCATAATATACTAATTCCGTCGTTTGTCTGTAAGTAACCGGATGAGTGTGAGGACATCACAAAAACTGCTTAGCGTACACCGCTAAATGCTCAGTGTAATATCGAATATCGATTACAATATTCTTTACTCTTCACTTTTTTAAACTACCATCGAAATTGATTATTTCTTTACTTTTTTGGGTATCGATTCCCAACCCCGGTTCAGTTCGTTTCGACGCTCTGTTTTTAAGCCCAAATCTTCAAGTCTCATACCGTTGTTCGAACTCAAAGTTTAGCGAAATTTGCAACTGACGTATAATTGAGTCACTAGCATGGCCACAGGGCTGCGAGTAACTAAGCTTACCATACGTTCTCCTTAAACAGCTCAGATGGCCGAGTGGTATAGAGCGTCTGCCTCTTGAGCTGTAGACTCGGGTTTGATTCCGAGTCGGGTCAAACCCAGAGCTGGGCATCGCAAATTTACACTAAAATCCGCAACCGCTAATATCGCAAAACTGCAAGAGATGGTCCACAACCGCAATTCCGCAAGTTTTGCGATACATTTGCGACAATTTTTCAACTTTCGCAACCGCAAAATGCACATTACAGTGTTGTTATTCCTTATCTTCGCCTTAATACTGCAGCTAACAAGCTAGACTGTAATGAACAGCTTTTATTTTTCTCACTTCAAAACCAAAAAGAGTAAAATTAAAACCAAAAAGGCGTTAAAAAGGCTTTAACATGCGCAATGCAATCAGTTTAACATCAGTCGTCTATGACGTCACAAACTCCTGGATCACGCATATCAAATGCGTGATCGTAGCACGCTGCTACAACAGTTCCGCAAACTTAAACCGCATTATTTATTTTTTGCAGAGCTGGGCAGCCGCTACTTAAATAGTAGTGCCGCTGTCGCTGCCGCTATTTGACGAAAAAAGCAGCGGCGCTGCCGCTACCGCTACTGGAATTAAAAAAGTAGCGGCGCTTCCGCTGCCGCTACTGCACTCGAGAACAGCGGGCGCTGCGGTTATTCGCTGCCGCTGCTTTAAAATTATAAAACTGCGAAAGTTTTCGAAAAAACTAAAAAGTTACGATTAACAATGACACACAAGTGAATTTTCTCAATCACAGTCAATGATACTTTCATGAAAAACAAATGCTGGTGACAAAAATCGCATAGTCACGGGAATCTGATTACTGGCGTAGCCCGGGAAGGGGGGGGCAGGAGAAACTAGGAGTGAATTTTAGTCAATGATATTTTCATGAAAAACAAATACTGAAGATAAAAAAACGCATATTCCGAGGAATCTGATCAGAGACGTAGCTGGAGTGGGGCAGGAGAGACAAAGAGTCAATTTTCTTTTGCTATTTCTTTCGATCTGATTATTTAACGAGCCAAAATAAATTTAGCTCAAGGCAAATCTTCACCTCATAAATAGTGATGAGGATACTTTCACCCAAAGCAAAATGACTATCATTGGATAGGCTACTTTAAAACACACGATCGGGAGTAAGTACACGATCGAGAATATGTAAAATCAATACGGCCTACTTGAAATTTTCACCTGGCTACGCAGTGGCGCGGGAACGTTTTTTGGACAGGGGGGGCTCAAAATAGTAAGATCGTGTCAACGTCTGGGGGGCGAAGCCCCCCAGACCCCCCTTTTTTCGAACGCACGTTTTTATGAGCAGGACACTCAGCAGACCTATTTTGATAGACATCAATTGCATGCCCGCTCAAGTGACCGGAACTTTTTCAGGATAATTTTTTATCGTGGAAAACAAGATTGCTTACTACCATTAGGCTTTTCTAACCATGCTCGAATCACTACTCATGTATTTGTAAAATGCAAATACCTCAATGACAAAACCAAAAAGTAGGCAAACAAAATTTGTCCGATCTAACTTTTGCTTTGCTGATCAGAGTTACATGCAACAAACAATGCCCCATTGAGGTTTAAAAATAACAAAAAACACACAATCAAAATAAAGCACTGAACCATTTTTTAACATAATGAGATGTGTAGATATAGGTATTTAGGTAGGCGTACTAGCTCAATTTTAGTAACAATCATCGGCAGTGCTCGAGTTGTGAAAACACTTATGGGGGGTGGTAGGCTACAACTTTTCACGCAGACCTAAAAAGAAATGGTCATTATAGTTGTAAGAATTGGTTTACGCTAAAATGTTTATGGGGGGATGGTGTTGTTTTCAGGGGGATGGCATCCCCCTCAAATCGAGTAGCCTACTGATCATCGGTGCCAGTTTAGTAGTGATTTAGCCGCTTCATTGGGTTGGTAGAAAAAATTCAAAACCATTAAAAAACTCAACCAGAAGAGAACTTGCACCAGCTCATATAAGCTTGATTAGGGGTGCCCAACCAGTCGATCGCGATGTACCGGTCGATCTTTGGATGCTTGGCTGTCGATCCCGGGTTAATTTGGCATGTGCACAAATCAGGTTGGCCACCAACATTTCCAGTTCATGTAACGCGTCCGGGCCATGAAGACCTTTTTTTTAGCTCTTCACAAAAATTTTGGTGGAATTCGGAACATCTGAAGGATTGAGGACCGTTTTTTTGCACTTCACCGTATTTTCGTTTACGATTTACGTAATTCCCATGATCAGTAGCGACTTTCATTCGAGCATTCAGAGTAGTTTGGCGTAAAGTGTTTGGCAGCTACAAGAATTGGCAGCCATTATACTTTTACTGGTCCATCGTCCATGACTGCTGCAAAGGTTTGCAAACGCTGATATAAAACACGGTTAAAAATAAAATTCAAAAATTGAAAATTTTACCAAATTTTACTTTGACCTAGTGAATAATAACTAACTGATTTTTAAAAGAATAGTGATTCTTCGTTGGTTAAAAGCACTTTAAAAAATATTTGCTTCATTACGTATGTACGTTGCGAGCATTAATACCGTCGCACTCAGTGCATAATTTTTTCAATTGTCAGGGGGGGCTCAAATGGTTCAGGGGGGGCTAAAAAAAGTTCAGGGGGGGCTTGAGCCCCCCCTGGCACCCTACTTCCCGCGCCTATGTGGCTACGCCACTGATTTGTTATAAATCAATTTAAATAATAGTTATTATTTATCACACTTATTTTTGCTATAGGCCTACTGCTTGTTATGCCATACTGTCTCTACCATTTTAGTATAAAATATACAATCATTTTTCAATGACTATTTTACTAATACTGAATCTGTTCAAAAATCTCGAGCTAAACATTGCGTTTCGTATTTTTGTATATCATTTTTAGTCTTACCACCGCAAAGACTGATTTCTGTTTTTTTTCTCATGAATTGTCTCATCAAACAGACAATATTTTTGCTTTTTTTCCCTGAACGGGTCCTAGTGTTAATGAGGTAAAACGATACAAGAGACTCGAATCAAAGAAGTGAAAAGTGAAACCAGCGGGGGGCATTACCGAAACGGATTTCTGATGGCGAGATGCAGCATTGTTTGTGAAACAGCAACTGTCAATCAGGATTAGTGTCTGGCGATGAGAACGATGAAAATGGTGTTAATGAATTAATGAACGTCGCTTGCGATCTCACGCTATCACGCTTCGTTTTACGTTTTCATTTGTTAGTATCATGGTATTAATTTCAAGCAGAGCGAGTTTAGATTTAAGTTGCGATTTTATTATTAGATTGCTGCATAGCGCACAATCTTCAAAATCAAAATTTTTTTTGCAGCAGCGGCAGCGGTAAGTCAATTATCGTCACAGAAGCGCTGCTGCGCTGGTCGCTACTCCACCTCAAAAACAGTGGCGCGGCCGCTTGTCGCTGTTGACAGAAAAAAACAGCGGCGCTTCCGCTACCGCTGCTAAAAAAACAGCGGCGCTGGTAGCGGCGCTGTTCAACAGCGCCGCTGTGCCCACCTCTGATTTTTTGTTAGTTTTTTCCTAATTATTCCCAGCTGGAAGCTTAGCATAAAAAGCCTATCGTGAAAAAAATCAGAAGATCTTTGGAAGGCGTTCTTAGGGATGTCAAAACCTTACGAAGCAGAGAACCGAGCAGGGTACCATCTTGTTGGCTCAACTACCGTATATAACAATGTCCTAGAAAAGCTGGATTATCTAGGCGTGCATGAATCAAAATCGAAACGAAACAAACTTATTAACAATGTTGGGCAGTACCGCGGCACATATTCTTGTCAAAACCCCACACAAAAAATAAATATAGCCTATATGGATGTATGTATATATAGCGTACATTTGTAAATGCTCCAAAACATTGATTTCTGAAAAAAATGGTTTTTACTTTCTTTGGTTGAGTCAGCCTCTCCTAAAAAAAGTTTTGGTTACGCGCCTCTTCGCAAGCAAACTGTTAAAAATTTGCTAAAACATTTATTGGCCAGCGAAGGTTGAATAATTTTGATACACCACTTCAGCTGCGATAGTAGGGAAGACCAACGCAGCATGGCAATCATTAGGATTTCGGACAAACCTTTTCGTCAAATGAAATGAGCTACTAGAACACATCATTTTTGCTACGCGTTTCATACTAAATCAATCCAAAAGCACAGCACTCATTCAGATCGAATGTATTCACCACCGTAATTTTGTCGAAAAAAAAAAAGAAAACAAATTTTTTTTTCGTTTGAAAAGGATCAAAAATCAGCACCGAGTATCGTTATCGATGTTATTTTATAAAAAAAAAGTACCGTTATCGGTACCGTCCTTACTTTTTATTGTGAAGTATCCGCATCGATATTGTCGTTACGGTAGGTACTTTCAAAATAGGCCTACCGAATGCCCATTTCTGCTTATGAAAGTCGATTACAAGAAAAGCGTGGTCGGCGTTGCTTTTATGCACATAATCGTCAGCTTTATGAAAGTAGGTTTTGAATTAAAGAGTGCTCATATGCTTCAAATCAAATCTTCACTATACTCGCGGTATTACGCTCAAGAATATAACGAGTGGCGGGGCCCGTCTCCGCGGCGTAGCGCCAGGGCTACGCAGCTCCGAAGAAACGTCGCAGCTGTGACGAGCCGTTGGCGACACTGTGCCGATTTGACCGGTCCGGGAATCGAACCCCAGACCTCCCGCACCGAGAGCGTGCGCTAAGCAACTGAGATAACGGCCGTTGTGCTCATATGCTTATGCTTTCTAAAATGCTTTTCACAACAATCAGGTATTACAATTTTACTTGCTCACAGTTTGCAAGCACCCTAACTATGGGATGTACTGTACAGTACAGTAAGAGGAAAGAAACAACTAAGAAAATTAAAACGAGAAAATAAGAAAACAATGCATGGTATTAGGCTACGAGAAGGACGGGACTAGAAGTCACAAGCAGAGGTGTCCGGAGTCTAAAAACTTCAATCTGAATCCTAATCCGAAGCGTTAAAATCCGAATGCGATTCCGAATCCTAAAAAATTCAGGAAATAGAATACGACTCCGAATCCAAATCCTGTATTGGCATTATATACAAATTACATGTAAGTTATACCCAATAGGCCACTAGTGGCTTATTAAAATCATTGGTTATCATCCAAAATTAAATCCAGATCCTGATCCGGAAAAAGCAAAAAATCACAATCCCGATCCGAATCCGAAGCAACAGCCGGATTATCGGGTGTTCAAAATCCAGCTCCGTTGTACACCTCTGGTTACAAGAGCTCCAGTTCCTTCAAAAATTAAACGTATTCGACTTATCAACATTCCATTACTTCTCTACCATCAACAAGCTAAGAGATTTTGGTCAAACTGAAAACTATTGTCGTAAAGTGGGACAGCACTATTTCGTACTAACCCTCATCAACCGCGTTCAGGCGAAGGTACACTCATCGTTCGATCTGATTGACTTAAACAGGACAATTATCCCTCAAGCTTTATGTACAGAGGAAAATTGAACTTTTGTGGTACGGTGCGTATAGCTACGTCACACTCCAGTTGAATTCCCTTTACGGTCAAGGTCAAACAGAGCTAAAAACAGACGTCCTTCCTGGACTACAGAATCGAATACCACCCGACTTCCACGCGACGGCCGGATCAGGGCCAAATTAAGCAATGGGCAAACTGGGCAGTTGCTCCGTACCCCGCACTTTGGGGAGCCCCGCGCATTTCAGCATTTTGATCAGTGAAAACATGTCAAATCATGCTCACATGAAAATTTTGGAAAGTTTTTGCTGAAACTACGGCCTGCGGACGTGTTGACCTTTTTTTTTTTTCTTTCTTTACACTTGATTTTGTGCGTAAAATTGGACATTTGCGGACGTGATGACTTTTTTTTGCTCTTCATTAGATTTTGGGCGGAAAAAAATATGATAACCCTTCGCACTCTTATCTGCCCCAGGCCCCGCGGTCTCTTAATCCGCCCCTGGGCCGGATCGGAGATAAACATCCTCTTCACTGACAGATGCATGACTTTAGCTATGATTAAGGTACCATAGAGTAGGACAGCGCTTTTTCAGGCTATTAGCCCTCATCAACCACTCTTAAGGAAAGGTTCATTCATCCTTTCAAATAATTTGACCTTAAGCGAGACAATCATCCTTCAAGGACAAACATTCTAGGAAAAACAAACCTTGAATGACGGTTGTTTTTTCCTCAAAACTTGTTGATCGAAGTTTATTAGACTTTTACAAGTGAAAACCAACCTCATACGCCACCTTAGGTCAAACCAAAAAGCTTACGAAGATCATGGATTAATTCAAAGATACTTAAACTTTCAAGAAGCAGCAGAAAAAAATATTGAAAACTGGAGTTTTTAAAAAATCCAAGAGGAGTTTTTAGTTCTGACCATTTAGCTTTGCGGATTTGCGGCAAATTTCAGTTTTTTACCGCAATTCCGCAAACGTTTGGGGTAGAAAATCAATTTCGCAAATCTGTAAAAATAAAGTGAAGTCCGCAATTTTCGGATTTGCGGACTGATTTGCGGAAGTGCCCAACTCTGGTCAAACCAATGACTTAACATTGGTATTCACAGCTTCCCTGCTTGACGCTCAGCATTAAAGGGACAGTGCGGAGAACAAGCCGGCAAGTTTACTTATTGTGCCGTTGGGAAAGGCACTTAGCGGGATTCCCCCATCTTGATGTGGTAGACAGATGGCTGGCAACTCCTAAGCGAGCTCGTATAGCGCATTGATCGCTTTCTCGTGATAGGAGGATAAATATGCAAATAAATAAAAATAAAAACAAATTTGGAGGACATATCCTCCTTTTTGAGCAAAAAAAAATTTTTTTCTCCGAGGACGCCAAAAAATGCCCAAATGTCCTTCTTTTCGGCATTATGAACTGTGAAAACATGTCAAATAATTTTTCCACGAAAAACTTGGGAAGTTTCAATGCAAACTAGGCCAAGTACGTCTTGCCATTGGTCTAGCGGATGTGAAAACCATTTTTTTGATCTTCACTTGCTTTTGGGCGGAAAACTGGACATCTGCGGACGTGTCGTGATGACCTTTTTTTGTCTTCATTTGTTTCTGGGCAGAAAACTGGACATCTGGGGATATGCGATGACCTTCAAAGTGCCTGTCTTCCTTTTGCGTACGATACCAGGGAAAATATGGTACCATAGCCTATAACCCTAAAAAACCTAATTAACTTGTTACAAGTGCAGGGATATGGACTCTTGCTTTTTGATTCCGAGTTTGGCAAAGAAAAAAACGAGTTCGAGTTATCTGCAGTGTGTTGCAAAGAAAATGTGAAAAGCTCACGCACGAACTCACGCCTTTTGCTTGTGACGTCGCAAATGACTTTTTGTTTACTCCAATTATCACGTGTTTAGGCAGAAGAGGTTCTGCGGCACCAGCGCTACCACTGAGCAATACGTGGACAAGGTAAACCTATTAACCTTGTAAACAACTAGACTTGTTTTAGTTGTACTGTAGTAGTAGTAGTACGGTAGTAGTTTAGTTTTTTCACGAAGTAACGCACTTACACGTGCCAAAATCCCAGGACCAAAATTTGAGACACAACGGTAAGAGTATGGTAGGCTAGTAGTGGTAGTTTTACCACAGGTAGCCTACTACGTGAATCGCAATTTGAGCTAGGCCACAGTGTACTTTTTTTGGATACACTGTGGCTAGGCTTGATCTGTTATTTATATAGTATTTGCTATGAGTTATATGAAGTCTGGTGCGTTACTGGTACCAATTTAGTTAACAGAAATTTCGTCCTGGGATTTTGGCATGTGCAAGAAATTAGGGTAGACTGGTCTAGGCTAATCCTATTTTTAGAATTTTGGGACACAATCGCTCAATCCTTGAGGTCAAAAAAAGTACCGGTAATTCGGTATACACCAGAAAGGGTTACCAGTATTGTATTTTAAAAATATGTTCCAATGTACTGCTTGTTTTCTGAAAATTTTAACTGTATAACAGTATAGGTCTAATAGGTGAGCTGTGAGTTAATGAGTTTAATCGGCTGTTAGCTCAGTTGCTTGCTATGCTTAGGTTAGCAGTTAGCGCACACACTAGACTATTGGTGCGGGAGGTTTGGGGTTCAAATTCCGGGTCCGTCAAATTGGCACAGTGTTGTTAACAGCTCTCCACCACTGCAACATGAGTAAATTAGCCGATCTTGATCTACTGCAAGCAAAATAAACCTAAATGCTATTTTGCCATTAGCAGCAAAATAAACACTACCTATTGAGAAAACAGTAAACAAAAACTATCAACATCATGTTGATGCTGATATTGGTATGTTATGGTTATGTCAGAGGCATGGCTTAGCAGTACTGGTGATTAATGCAAGCTGCAGTTTCTAGACCAGTGGTTTTCGATTGAGTTCTGCAGAACTCTAGGGTTTCGCCACTAGACAGTACTGTGCTGGGGTTCTGCAAGTTTGCAATTTAGAGTTGGATTCAAGTAAACCAGTAAGTTGAATTAATGCTCAAGGATCCTCGAGTTTCTGGGATGTTTCATTTGGTTTCTGCTCCTCTAGAAAGGTTAAAAACCAGTATTCCGGTTCTAGATCTGAGATTATGACAGGTTCAATTTATGGCTGAAATCGACATAATTTGCCTTTCCACATTGAGTGGAACTGTGAACAGTGTAAGCTCACTTTGCAGTCTTCCTCAATTATATACTATCAAATTATCAGTTAATTGTAGTTCGAAATAACTTATGTTGCTTTGCTACTTGCATTTTGATAGAAATTTGTCTGAATGTGGTTGTTGTTCACAGTACTGGTACACAGATATGAATTGTAAGATCAGGTTTTGGTCTTTCGATCTTTGCCAGCTCAGATGGTCAAGTGGTAAGAGCAACAGTCTCTGAGGAGCTGTGGACTCTAGTGTGATTCCGAGTCTGGTCAAACCAATAACTTTAAAATTGGTATTCACAGCTTCTCTACTTGACACTCAGTATTAAAGAGACAGTGTGGAGAACAAGCCAGCAAGTTCACTTGTTATGCTTTTGCAAAAGCCACTTAGCATCTTGGTGTGGTAGACAGATGGCTGGCAACTTCTAAGCGAGCTTGTTATAGCAGTTATCGCGCTTTGATTGCTTTCTCGTGGTAGGAAGATAAGTATGTAGCGAAATACAAAAAGACTTTTTGAAATGTAGTTATTGATCACGAATTCATTGAAATCTGTTGTAGAAGCTTGCAAGTCACATTTTTGTGATGTAGATATAGGAAACACATTAACAAATGTTTGAAATCTGCTGATGTTCATTGGTTTGCAAATGTTTCGATTAACGAGCCGATATCAAGCTGGCCAGTTGGGAGTTCGATATAAGCATTACTACGTACAAGCCGCTTTTAAAGTGAAAAGAAAATCACTTTTATCGATAAATTTTGTTGGCTTTGATGTTAAGCTTCGAACTAAAGCCACAGGTGCCAAAGAGAAAGTTGGTGACCTGTATAGCTATTTACGTCCTGTTCGTTTGGTTTTAACTGACAATTTATTTGAACCATATTCATTTTTCAACGATTTAAAGGAAGTTTCAGATATCGATGCAAATGTGGTGGCATGTTCAACTCATTTGCTCAAGTACATGGATGATCTACAAAACATGACCCACCATTACGTCCTAAATGACTGGGTAATTGATGAATTGCTTGAGGATGTTGAGTTTAAAATTGTGCCCAAAATTTGTAAAAGCTCTGGTGCTGGGAACACTTCTGATGCTGATTCTTGGCCGTCATTGACTATTAGTGCTGCTACAGATGAGCAAGAAATTGAAACCAAGAAATTAAGATTTGAGAAAGTGAATTTTATTATCGAAGACAAAGAAAAGTGTTTCAGTGATTGGGAGAATTCCATGGAAGAATTAAAAAGTCTCTGCCAGGATTATTCTCTTTCCATCATCTATTCATCTCTTGCTGTATTTTTTAATGATGTTGCGAGATTAAAATTTTTATCTGCCGGCCCACATCGACATGATTGGCATTCGTCGTCTCTTGTTGCGTCCTTTATAAATTTTCTTGTGAAAGATGAAAAGCAATTAGAAATGGCCCAGCCAGCCTTGCACAAATATTTGCAATATTGTCTGTCTAGAAAAGATTATAAAACATTTTTGAATGTTTATAACAAAATTAAACCCCACCGTCTTGTTTATAACAGCAGTTTCCTTCGTCTTTTAATTAGTGGTTTGGGCTCATGTTCGATGTTAGACGAAGCAAAAGAATTGTTTCAACTTGCTATGTTCTATAACGAAAAGAAACTAATGAATGATGGAAAGATTCTGCCTACTTATGCAAAAAGCTGCTTTGAATGTGGTGATTCTAAGACAGGAATCGATATTTTTCTACAAGATATGAAAGCTAGTGGTATTGCGAATAACTTGCTGCTGGATGCTTTTCTATCTTGCTTCAAATATTCAAAAGATGCTGCGAAGTGGAAAGAAAATCAAGAAGTGGTTGCTTCCTTGTTTAATTGGATGTATGTCAACGATATACACCTTACGTCTTCCACTATTAAATTGATCACTGCTTGGTTTAAAAGTATTGAAAATGAGAATTGGTATTGTTCCACATACGATGCTTATCATATTCGATCTGGTTATTGCCCAATTACACGTCAAAAAATGAAGATATGCCAATTATCACAAAACGAATTCAATTATTTGGAAAAAAGCCTTTCACAGAGTCTGCTGCAGCGCTCCGCAGAGGATGTTAATCTGGATTATTTCCAAGAAGATTTGAAGACAACAGCAGATGCTCCTCTCTACCTCTATCACTTGTCATCCATGAAAGAAATAAAAAAATTTTTGGACTACTTATATGACAACGGGCCTTTTGATTTGATGGTCGACGGAATGAACTTTGCTTATTCGTTAAGTGACTACGAAAGCAATAGATATTTTGGTAAGCATAAATTCCAAACAGCCTTTTCAAGATTAGGGCATCTTTTGTCTACGTACAAGAGAAGTATAAGGGATGACACTAATATTTGTTTAATTTTTCGCAAGCATATTGACAATGATGTTAAAGAAGACGGTAGCTTTTTATTCGACTTGTGCAATGTGTATTTTGCCGGCCATGGTGTTTCTGATGATGTGCTTATGTTGTACAGTGCCATTGCTAGTGGACCTCACTGCTATTTTGCCAGCAATGATTTATTTCGTAATTATCGATACAATATTATTGCGAAACGAAACGACAGGAATTTACTGCGGATATACGACAGGTATCAGTCATCGAGGCAATTGTTTTGGAAAGGTCGGAGGTCGCGGCCATATCTTGCAAGTTCTTCTTTTTATGAACCAGTTATTTATAAAAATAAAAATTCATGGCACTTTCCGTTTATCTCCACTGCTGTGAGCAAATCAAAAACTTATAATACGAACGTACCCAGTAGTTGGATGTGTGCTGTGAAACATTAGCATGATTTAACTACCAACTTTCTATGTGATTTGCTTGTGGCTCGCGGAACGCAGCCCAGATATTTGTCAGTGACATAGCCGAAGATTTTTCCACTTGTATCTGCTTTGCAATTATGACATATCGATACTCATTCATTTCGTATGTGGTATTGTGTTTATAGCGGTTCCAAAAACCTCTACAGATTTTTATTATCGTATTTTAGGAGGACCGTAAGGCGCACCGGTTTTTGAGAAGCATCGGGCTATCGTATAAAGCTTATTACGTGCAAAAAACTCAATTTTAATTAGAATAAAGCAAATAGTTCTACCTGATCCATACATTAGGCGCACCGGCTTGTAAGGCGCACGATCAATTTTTGAGAAAAAGAATTTAAAGTGCGCTTTGTGGTCCTAAGTTGGTTTCTCATATATACTATAAAAGCTTCTCACTGCTTAAATATTTCCATGTTTGATTGGTGTAACATTCTATCCTGTTTTTATGTGCTTGGTAAAACTTCAGATTATCTCAAGATTTAAATTTGTTGCAAATTCATTCTGACGAAAACACTAAATTCAAGGGTTAACATATACCCAGGCCACATTCCCGGTTTAAGTGTGCTTCAGACCCGCAGTTCTTGTTTGTAGTTTTTGCATCATAATTGAATTTTTGATGTCATAGTTAAAAAGTGACAATGACATCAAAAATTGGTTTTGATGCAGAAAGTAGAGGTAAGAACTGCTCGCCTGATGCCCACGATAGTTGGACATGTGGACACTGGACAGGGTAGTTATCTTTTTAGTCATTGTTATTGCCAACTTCAACTTCCGTTACGTAGCGTTGTTGTAGATCTTTTGCAATTTTTACTCACAGCAGACAGCTTAGCCTGCTGCTCACATCCAAAGTTTTGCTATTATTGATAGTGATTCACAATGTTTTGTAGCTTTGGCGTGAGGCAATTTCGAAAACCGCCAATTTACTTCATAACGCAAAACACAACCTTTTATTATCGTAGAAGTAGCTTTTGAGAGACTACTGGACAATTTTGAGAGACCATTTCGGTTCCTCATAACGCCTAAGAAAACACTGGTGATACCAGTTATGATGAATAGATTCCATTTAAGCATTTTTCCAATTTTAGTTAACAAAGAAAGCAGTTTTCACTCTACTTTTTGTGTCACTTAATTTCAAAGATTTTTGCAGAGAAAATACAAAAGTGTTAGAATTTTGTGCAAAATGTCTTCTGCAACGGATGATGGTGAATTGAAGGCGGGGCATCCCCCTGCAGGTTTGTCCTAAGTGTACGAAGCGCCGTTTGGAAAAAAATAATGTAGATTTTTACACATGTTTTTTCGGCCAATTTAATCTACTATTTGTTCCAATGTATTATATAGGATATTTCCTATTTATGATAGACATATAGTCATTTGAAAGAGCCGAAAAAACTGACACAAAATATATAGGAAATTTCCTAGTCAAGGCTTGAGGGTCTTCAGTTGACAAAAGTGCTCGATGACGTAGTCAGAGCGGAGTATATTATTTAATAACAGATTAAAAGCTTTTAATCTGTTATTAAATCATATAGGAAATTTCCTATATAATATGTAAGACAAATTATTGCATAAATTTGCCAAAAAAAAGTAGCGCAAAACATCCTATGCGTTTTGCGCCGCTTTTCTTGGCAAATTTATGCAATAATTTGTCTTATATATTTTATTAGGAAATTTCCTAGATGTTTTGCGCTGCTTTTTTTGGCCAATTTATGCAATAATTTTTCATATGTATTATATAGGAAATTTCCTAAACATTTTGCGCTGCTTTTTAGTCAAATTTATGCGATAATTTGTCTTTTCCTATACATTTTGTGTCAGTTTTTTCGGCTATTTTAAGCCACATATTTGTCCTACATACAATCACGGAAAATGGTTGCTTCCAGTAACGAAAGAGCTTAATGATCAAGGTCAGAGCATTATATATTTATTTATAAAACCAGTAACACAACATGAATATTTGTCCTATATATACATATAGGAAATATCTTATATAATATATTGGACAAAATGTAGCTTAAATTGGCCGAAAAACATGTGGAGAAACCTAAATTTTTTTTCAAACGGCGCCTCATAAAACTGTTTTGAAATGTGGTAGGAAAACTTACATGACAATTCTCAATATGTTTGTGTAGTTGTTCACCCGGTCCAATCAAAATGGACCAAAATCCCAAGGTTTTTCTACATCACAATCAAATTTTGATGTCATAATTGAAAAAAGTTAATGTAACATTAGTAATTATGATGTGGAAAGCCAATGGGCTTTTGGCCATTTGACTGGACATGTGAACCGGATAAGTATAATGAAATCATATTGGACCTGGGCCGGTGGGAAAGGTGTTAGTTGCAGCCGTGTATGTTTGGTGGGAATGTATGATGCGCTGACCGTGACCGCGTTTCTTTTTGTTTATTTAATTGCATATTTCTCCCCTTATCACGAGGAAGCAGTCACAGCGCTGCAGTGAGCTCGCTTAGGAGTTGCCGGCCACCTGTCTACCAGTCTTTAGGAATTCCGCTAAGTGCCTTTTCCAACAAGCAAACTTGCCGGCTTGTTTTTCTCACTGTCCCTTTAATGGTGAGCGTCAAGCAGGGAAGTTGTAAATGCCAATTTTAATGTGAATGGTTTGATCCGACTTGGAATCAAACTGGAGTCTGCAGCTCTTACCACTCGTCCAACTGTACTGTTAAATGCAGCATTTGTTAATCCAAATAATAACTGCTTTTCTCTTTTACTCCGTAGTATTTTATGCTACTTGTGATATGGTTTTTACTATTCTTGTTCATGAACGAGGGGACAAATCAGTCAATGTGAGAGAATGATACCGAAAATTCCTTTGAGAGGGGAATGAAATGTGCGTAGTTCCGAACTGTTCCACTCGCTTGCTTTTCAAACGAACTTAGTGTTTTTCTGAGGCGGAGCATTTTCCGTGTGTGCAGTTGCTTAAACATTGCGAGCAAAAGTACGATAATTGATCGTGTTTTAGACCTGCAGAGTTTGTTCAACTTCAATTCAAATCTTCATTACACTCACAATGTAACGAGTGGCGGGGTCCATTTCCGCGGCTTAGCGCCTGGACAGCGAGTGGAACAGCGGCTTCGCGCCTTCACAGTTGTGAAGAAACATCGCAGCGTTGGCGACACTGTCCGATTTGACCGCTCATGAATTAAACCCCAGACCTCTCGCGCCGATAGCCAGGTGTTTAACCACTTGATGCACCTAATTTCGTTTCAGTGAAAGCTGGTGGGATGAGGATCAAAGGAGCAAAAGCTCATGAGGAGAAAGTCAGCAAGGAGGAATATGAATCTCCGTGGGAAGGAGCTGTGGCGAAAGAGTGAGTTGGAAATATAGAACATGTTTTCACGTTGAAAATCACTCTGAAAGTGGCGATGCTGTTGAGTTTTGTCTCGTTCAGTTTTTTCTGATGAAATTTGTCGAATAGAGATAATGTTCCTCGCTGCTTTTCTGCGAAGATGCAACCACTCAGCCCTGGAATCGCGCAGTGGTTAATATGTCAGCGAAGGAGATATTAGTTCGATTCCTGGGCTGGTCAAATTGGACACAGTGTCACCACCGCTGCGATGTTTCTTCTAAGCTGCGTTGCCTCGGCGCTAAGCCGGGGAGATGCACCCCGCTCTCGGTACTCGCTTCCAAGTAATACTGCGAGTATAAGGAAGAACTGAAGGTGTTTTTTTTTTCAGGAAAGCTGCGGCCCTCCTAATTTCTGGTGCTGTAACGAACTACCAACGGGACTTTCCCCCTGAAGCAGTGAAAGTAGCGCATGAAAAACCGAAACCAACTGCGATCAAGCCAGTTCAGAACAAACAGATTAACAGAATCATACAACAGCCTCGGTAAAGCCTCCCCCGGGAATTTCGCCGTTTAAAAACTACTATACGCTGATTTTTATCACTGCTCGCAGATTCTTTTGTGTAGATTAGTTTGCGATATGCGAGCTAATGTTCCGGTGTGTGGTAATTTTGCTTTGCAGCAGGCTTCTAGTTTGACCACTTGTGGCTTCATAATCTGTGCAACAATTTAAGCCTAACTTGTTTTGCAACATCTTTTTTGTGCACTATTTTGAAGGGTCTTTATAATTTCCACTACATTTTGTTCTACGACAAACAAGTATTTGAGTCCGTTCCGTACTGTTGCAGTTTTCGTTGCAAGATTCTCTTTTCGTACTTTGATACGTAGGCGGAAAAGGTGATTACCGGTAAGCATTTCTCGTGCACTACGTGAAGCTGATCTAGTTCTCGGTTGTGACGCTGCTAATTATTTTATTACTGAGTTTTTCAAATAAAACCTGTTAATCCCTGAGTTTCGCTGTTTGCTATGTTAACCGCTTGTGTTTTGAAACCCGTGGCCAGTAATTTCTATGTTCTTGCTATTAATAAAATCACGTCATGCTTTTGATGTGCTGAAACTTGATCAAGGCCGAGTTTTTCAACCTGTGGGCTATTGCCCAGCAGTGGGCTACAGAGGCTCAGTGCTTGACTAGAAAGCAACACCAGCATTCCTGATCACGCTACTACACTTATATTGTGCTATTTGATTAGTAAAGTGAGCCACCGACATATTTTATCAGTTTATTGCAGGGTTACCATATTTTTACTATGCAAAAGGAGGACAGGTTCTTTGACCATCATCATGTCCGAGTTCATTTTTCTGCCCCAAAACAAGTGAAAACCAAAAAAAAGGTCGACATGTCCGCAGATGACCATTTTTCTGCCCAAAAGCTGGCGAAAACTAAAAGGTCAACACGTCGCAGGCGGTCGTTCGCACTGAAAGTTTCCAAAATTTTTCGTCGAAAAATGATTTGACATGATTGTTGTCACTGTTCATTACTTAATGCCGAAAAGGAGGATATTTGGCCATTCTTTGGCGTCCTCGGAGGACAATTTTTTTTGGTCAAAAAGGAGGACATGTCCTCCAAAAGGATGACGTATGGTAACCCTATTTTAGAGGGCCATGAGCGAAAAAAGGTTGAAAAACCCTTATCTAGGCCTACAATAGGTAGCGAAACCTGGGCTCAGGCCCCACACTGTTTTCGAGAAAAGGGCCCTTGGAGGCCCAAATTTGCGCCCACATTTCTTCAATGAAACCGATGAATGAATTGCGTTCGCAAGTTAATGAGGCCAAAACTACAAGAGCCTAATTTCATTTTCTGCTCCAAAATGTTTGTCAGTTATCATCCTTATCCCTACCCAGCTGGACCCCGCACGATTCGTTATGCACAGTCCCGCAACAGTAACGAGTCTAACGACCTGTCTCGGTACTACAATTGGCAACAAATATACAACAAAATAAAACTAAGATCAGCTGCAATGCGAGCAAAAGTCACAGACAGAAGCACTAATCCGCATTTCTTTAACATAACAATACAGGTTATTTTAGGTTCATTTTTATGGTGCATCTGACCTTAGCTCGTTTCTAGCACTAATCAGAAAAGAAATGAAACGAAAAAGATAACATCGTTGTTTCGTATCAGCGGTCGTTAAAAAACCAATTTAGTTAAAGAAATTTCAGAAAACCACTTAAACAACCGATTATACACCAACGAGACGATAGTGACGAAACTTTGGATGCTGGCCATGCAGGGCAGCAAAAATTCCTCAAAAAAAGTTATTACTTCCAATTACAAATTCTTGGCTAAAGAAGTAACTAATTACAGAAGTTTTTTTCTTGTAAGTAGAATCACAAGTGTTTTTCTAGATTTTTCACGAAAAAAGAGCAGTTCACGGACTCTGTCGTGGGATTAAACACAAAAAGAGATTTTTTAAATTGCAACAAGACTTTATCGACACAGTGAATTTTGCCATAGCGCCAACTCCCTAACTTTGAACTCTGTGGGCATAAAGAACCGTTCATCTCGATATTTATCGGCGATAACAAAATATATTACAAAAGCGATATCGATAAATCACAACTATTTTGAGCGATAACGATAATCGGTGAAAAATTACGGCCGATAAATTATCGCGATAAATGCCCATCTCTGCTTATGATTACGTAGTCACGCTGGAACTTGCCCCCCTCACATACATAACCAGCGTCGCAGCCCACTAGAAATTTTGGGGGCTGGGCAAAACAGTGATTTAAGCCGGTCTATATCTAACAGAACAGTTCGGCAACCTAAAACTTTTGAACCGTCTCGGCACACCCCACGACGCAGGTATTAGTACTACGTATATTTTACTTGTTCACATCAAGCACAGCACCTATAAGCACCATTTGTACGAATATACAATGCATTTGTACGAAACAAGCACCATATACAATGCAAAGACCACAAATCAGCGTCAAAGCCAAATAGAAATTTACAAAAACATAGAAACATTTTGTACGTATAAAAAATATTGTGTCAAGTCCAGGAATAATTCTATTTTAAATTGATTAGAAACAAAAGTTTAACACGATTAGTTTCACAACGTAACCAGAACTGCTTTCAAAAAAATTACAGTCACTAGTGGAACAATACCACCCTCGGCTACGAGGAACACACTGGAATGAAACTGGATGATGATAATATCTCCAAGAAATTGATGAGCTGATTACAACCAGAAAATCGTAAAAGCAAGAAAACCGAACTTATTAAATAAAAAATCTTTAAAAAAATGAACCTTTCGAAAACGAAAAATGTAGGAGACAAGAAAGGTCTGGGTGATCTCTGGGCGAATCACAAAGGTAAACTTAGGTCGGTTTTTTAATTTTTATTTCCTTAAGGCGTAAAAATTTTTCAACCTTATTAAAACTTTTAACAAACTCTTTCATGCAATTATTATACCGATGAGAGGCCGTTTTACTTTCAAATAAAATAAGAATCCAAAAACGCCAAATGAGAAACACTGGACCACTAACACTTAAGAAACTACTATTCTACTTGCAGATGCTATGGAAAGGGAATGTAGCGAAGACTTTGACCAGTTAAAAGCACAATGTACAAAGCAATAAAAATATGCACAAAATACTGTAAGCAATGACAAAATTCTTAACTAAAACAGTCGAACGAATCAAGAGAACAAAACACAAGTTTAACAATCCAATAATCTTCAGAGTATCTTCTAGGGCAGCGAATTCGTAAGTTTTTTTAATAGATTTTAATATCAATTTGCCAGAGGAGCTAGATTTTTGATTTTCCGAGTTCAAGTGTTCAAGTTTGAGTTGGGCAAGATACAGTGACTTGAGCTCGCATCACTGCTATCATCATTTTCATCTTCTCCAATTTGCAGTGTTGCCATGTTTTCTTGATTTAATTTCAAAACATTAATTTTCCAGTTGGGGGTCAATTGAGAAGTCACAAAGTTTGGAATGCTCTCAATTATTTACAATTTCTCTTGCGTCACAAACCAAAGAAATAACGGCGAAACTCGAAAACAACACTGAGAAAGTGATGTTTAAAGTATAACCATGCTTTAGCAATAATTAGCAAAATAAATATTTGGCAACATAAAAACCTCACGAAAACAACAAGATTTAGTGAAAAATCACCATAGGTAAGCAGTGGTAGTAGTGCAAGACGAGAGATAGATGAAAATACCTTCATGCCAGTGCAAATACAACACCTATACGTCTGTACTGAAACAGCAGGTCGCAAAAACACAGAGGAAATAGCCCAAGCTTGTGTGAGAGTGGGACAGGGCTGGTAATGATGGACCAGGAAAGGCCGGGCCATAAAAGGTGAGTTGATAGTGAAACATTTGCTACAACAACATTACTGCACATGATTGTCCCCCCAGTTCAAACAGAACTACTCGTCCCTGTGTCCCCTTCTACCTTGCTGTGACTACTGCTGGATGGTGACGTTGATGACGTCATAGAGCGACCTGCAAAATAACAAAGTGCGAAATTCCGACTCAGCGAGAAAACACAGATCTTGCATTCAAAGTGAGAACACAACATCCAAATGAGGTTTTCTTTCAAAAAATGTTCACTTTGTGGTGTTTAATCAACAATCTAACGTTTGGGTCTTCTAACCAATCCCTGTTTTGTCAAAGCACGGGAAAGCGGATGCTTCAAGCGAACACATCGCAGGACAGTTTTAATCCGTTACAAACATCAATCTTGAATGTGTTAGTGAACCTACAAGACAAACAACACACACGCACTCAAGTGAACATACAAGACAAACAACACACATGCACTCAAGTGAACATACAAGACAAACAACACACATGCACTCAACTCTTCGCATTTTTAAAGTTTTTATCTGATTGATCTCTTCAAGTTTATCCTGTTACTAGAAAGTGACGGAGGCGCAATACGAAGGACGAATATCAGACTCGCTTGGGAAGTGTCTTTGTTTTCGAGTTTTCCGCTTGAATTTTGCTTCTGACTTCATTAATTTGGAGATGGTTCGATTCGACTAAGCAGGAATAATTATAGTGAAGCATCTTATCCAAGGATGCAACAGCGAAGCTAGGGTGGGAGTTGAACCATCAACCTTGCGAATCATGACCTTCGTAAAAGCATCGACCCGACCAAAACTTAAACTCAGTCTCCCACTAACAACGGTGGACGCTCTTAACTAATAAGCAAAAGCCTATAGTTGCTACGTAATTTTTCTACCTGACAAGGGCCGGTTTCCTCGCCGAGCAGAGGAGGCGATTGAAGAGGAGGAATCCCACCGAGCAAGCTCCTCCCTCACTAATCTTTCCATTTGATCCCGATGCGACTCATCATCCGATCTTCCAATTCGCTCATCCTGGGTTCGATACCGTAATGAGATGCACAAACTTTAAATCACCTTAACATCTTCGCCATACTTGCGGTATTACGCCGAAGCGTGTAACGAGTGGCGGGGCCCATCTCTGCGGCAAAGCACCGGGCCAACACAGCTCCGAAGAAACATCGCAGCGGTGGCAAACCGTTGGCAACACTGTGTTTGATTTGACCAGCCCGAGAATCGAACCTAAGACCTCCAAAACGGATAGAAATAGCGAAGGCGTCAGATAAAGCCACACTGATTCATCGATAGCGAGGGCGCCAGTTATTTCTTAGCAAAGCGAATAACTTCCAGTACTAAACGTTTCGACAGCAATAAGCGAGCATCATGATCGAAGCTACAAACTAGGCGTGAATTTTTTAAAAATATCCAGAGCGAAGATGAAACAGAAAAAAACGCAACGCTTGGTCGGTACTCAAGCGTGTTTCGAACCCGGTTGCTTACCTCTGTGATATTATCCAGCAATCTTCCCATTGTCTCTCTACGTTTCAACTTAGCTCGTTCCATCGCCTCCAACTTCACGATAACCGCATCGATCTTGGACACGATCGAGCCGATGCTGTGTTCCATGCGATCCACACGACGTGTCAAACTGCAATGCAACAACATGGAGATTAAACGGGTACAGTTCAGATGAAGCCGCCTTGATTAAATCAACATTATTCTCGTGGTATTTCGCCGAAGCGTGGAAAGAGTGTGGGAAGTATCTCTGTGGTTTAGTGCCTGGACACAGCTACGTAAAGATAAAAGAGCGATGGCGAGGCGTTGGCGACAATGTGTCCGATTTGACAGGCCCGGGAATCGAACCAATACCTCCCGCACCAATATTGTAACGGTTGCATCAATCGGCTGCTACTTACACAAGGAAATCATCCTTTGCCACCATATTCTTCATCCTGGTTCTGCGATCATCAAAATCATCATCATCATCTTCGCTTTCAGTAAGGGAGTCATGACTGACGTGGGACACTGCCCCCTTCGAGTGGGCGGACGAGGGCCGAGGGGCATTGGGGCCTTGATGGGTTTTGTTTTGTTCGATTTCCTCCAATTCGTTATTGAGATCAGTCTGAAAAGAAACAAGGATGTTTGAACTTAAAATTTTTTTTGTATTTAGTGCCATACTTATCGTCTTATCACGAGATAACGAGCTCCTGATGAGTTGCCCACCATCTGAGTGCCACTCTAATGGGGAAATCCCACTAAGTGCCTTTCCCAACGACACGACAAATAAACTTGCTAGCTTGTTCTCCACACTGTCCCTTTAACACTGGGCGTTAAGCAGGAAAGCTGTGAATATTGATTTTTAAGTCATTAGTTTGGCCCGACTTGGAATCAAACTCTAGTCTACAGCTCCACAGGCAGACGCTCTTACCATTCGGCCACCAGAGCAGCTATTATTATGAACAGTACTTTGCAACCCCAGGCAAACACTGGTTACTATGGTTAAACGTAATGTCCGTATTAACGTTCTGCTCTTACATAGAAACTTCCATTTTCGACATTCTGACGTCAATTTTTCATTATTTATGAAGTTTATCAGCGTCTGTTATATAACAGATAATATACAACGTCATGGTCAATGTTACGACATCAACACGAAATGGTCAGACAAGTTCATACCTGCTGGCCGTCTAATTCCAACTGCATGTAATCATTAAATATTTATCACAATCAATCGTTTATTTACGTCACAATAAGCTGCTTCGCGTAGAAACCGGAACATATCGCCATTTAAAAATAACCAAACCTTCATTACACTCGCGATATTACGTCAAAGCGTGTAACGAGTGGCGGGATCCATCTCCGTGGCTCAGCGCCTGGGCAACACAGCTGTGAAGGAACATTGCAGCGGTGGCGACACTGCCTACGATTTCACCGGCCCGGGAATTGAACCCAGAACTCTGGTACGTATAGCGATGTACCACTATGCCAACCGGACCGGTTCTTGATTTTATATTACTCCAAATAGTTTTTGACTTTAAGGAGAATATGAGGCTTAATTCTTTTCTCGCGACTAGAAAAGCATCAAGAACTTGGTCGAACTTTCACCACTACCGATTTATTGGCCTGCTGATTCAACACATCGCGACTCGCGCGTCCAACTTCGTCCGTCTAAAGAGAGGTTTCCACCGGACGCGACGCAGCGCGAAGGAGTATTTCCTCTTTGATTATTATATTTGATCGTTTACATCGCAGCAACGGCTGCCCACCTCACGTGCAACCACTCGCGAAGCTCGCACGCAAGCTCCTCTGGAGGGAAAATTGTGTCATTTGAAGAGACTTTGCCTCATTCTCTGCGACTAGGCTGAGCGCACGCGCGGAAAATCACGGTAAGAATAGGATTTTGAAGAAATTGATTGAGTGTAAACCAATATGTGACACTTTAGCTGCTACTCAAAATGAAAGTTGTGGTAGTTTATGTGTTTAGACTATGCCAGTAGCCAACATATTGACCCGGAAGCTACAAGTTCAGCTAAGCTTCTCTGAAGCAGTTTGAGATGCAAGTGTTAACTTGTTGATTTATTGTTTTACCGTAAAACTTAAGTGTGATAAATACAACGCAAAACCTCCCAATGTCCCTGACAAAATTAAAATTAGTGAATTTCTGGTAAGCAGGTTTAAGCAGCACGTCATCGACTAGGTTTAGAAAATATGGCTGACAGCCGGTACGGGTACACGGAAAAAATCTGCACGGACCTGCAGTAATCTACCCAGCCCCCAAGAGTTTTACACATACGCTGTTGTTGCGAAAATCAGAAATTGTAATCGGTAAGCTACAAACATACAGTACACAGCGATTACAGCATACAGTTACACACATCACACGGTACATGAAGTTTCATTGAAAAGGTTGGCCAGAGAAGCTCACGATATGATTTTTACAATTCTGTGTAACCGCTGCCGTCGCAAGCGAAATTATTGCTTAGCGTCGCAACGCACGCGTTGTTTGCCTCAGGTGTAAACCTGGCTTAAAACTCCAAGTCGCAGTTCTGCGCAGCACTCACCCTCTGCTTTTCCAGATCCTCATGCATCCGTTTCTGTTCCTCTTCGCTCAGCACCATGTCCCCATCCTGATCGTATTTCGCAAACACCGCTTCTATCTCGGCATCGGGTATTCCCCGCCTAAAAAGTGCATAACAAATCTTTATTTACACCGAAGCGTGTAACGAGTGGCGGATCCATTTCCGCGACTCAGCGTCTGGACAACACAGCTCCAAAGAAACATAGCAGCGGGGGCGAGCCGTTGGCGACACTGTGTCTGACTTGGCCAGGTAGGGAACCGAACCAGAACTCCCGTGCCGATGTGTCTTTAACCACGACGCAAATACCTCGGTTCAAAAATAAAAAGATTGTTAATGATGCTCAAACAGAGAAAACACCGACGGTTTCAACTTAATACTACTCATCAGCGCGATTGTGAATTCAACGCTAAGCAAAGAACCGCCGTAAATCATAAAAACTTCAATACAGATCAGCTGCAACTTGGAGAGCTTTGCCGAATTCACTTACGTCATCAAGCACCACTTCCAAGGCACTTGTGATGTCATAATAGCCTAAGTGCATAGTAAAAGTACAGTAGTTTTGGGTAACAAAACCACACAGCTCACCGCCTTCGTTGAAATACTACGATGAAAAATAACAACAATGGGATGATGCCACTAAACCTTAGGGTTAGAGGATTGAGTTCGATACTAGGTCAACTAAAAGCTATTCATTTAAACAGAATTGACGTGCCCGGGTGTTAAACCCCAGACCTCAAGTTATACAGCATCAATCCGCTTGAAAAGCAAATGAATCACAACGTCGACTGATCACATCAACAATTTAAAAATATTTAATTTATATAACTGAGGTTACAAGTCAAATGCGATCGGGCCAGGCCGGCATCGCGGCCGACACGTAGAATCTGTAACCTGCGCGCGGTACCGCTACACCTAGTTTCAACACATTCCGAATTCTCACATTTTCAGATCGAGTCTCCATTCCTGCCAATCCAGCTGCTTGTCCGTATTTAACTCCGCTGAGTTGATCGCATCCTGAATATCCCGGATCCGATCCTTCTTCAGCGACAACTTCCCCAACACCTTGTTGTAACCCTGGATACAAGATCCTCAATATCTTTGGTCAAACAATGCAATTAACTGGTCACTCAAGAGTGGCGAGCCATTGGCGACGCTCAGTCAGATTTGATGGGACTGGGGATCGAACCCGAAGCATCTCGTGCCGATCTTTTTTACCGAGCGAAGCGTCCGGAATAACAAAAGCATAATATTACAAAAATAATAAGGGCAAGGCGTATTCAAGTTGAAGTTTACAACGGCGTGAGATAATACATTATTCTTACGGAGGTTTCAGTCTTAGTAACAATTCTTAGACAGTAAAACAAGAAGTTGAACTCACTCGCTTGAAGTAATCAGTTATCTCGAATTCGCTTTTCTGAAGTGAGATTTCGGCTTTCACTTCCGAATAAGTATCGTTGATGATGGCGAGGAACATGTTCTGAAATGACAATCCACATGAGGCATGACAAGATGTAGCAGCTAAGTTTTACAAGACTATCCACGAAAAGACATTAGTGCTTTTCAAACTCTTAAAAAATTAGCTTGTGCAGTTTTTTCGTTCACTCACGGTCCCCTCCATATCAAATCTTCATTATACTCGCGATATTACACCGAGACGTGTAACGAGTGGTGAGATCCATCTCCGCCACTTAGCGCCTGGACAACACAGCTTCGAAAAAACATCGCAGCGTTGGCGACATTGCGTCCGATTTGACTGGCCAGGGAATCAAATCCCAGACCTCCCGGACCGATAGCCAAGCGGCCGCTCCAAATTCCACATTAACATTGGTTCAGCAGCAGAAAAAAGGTGGCCTAGTTGAAACGGTGTTGAACATAAAATATTGTGTGTATTAGAGCAGCTAATGCATACACAAAAGATGCAAAGTTAATTTATCTAATTTACATGCATGGTTCAATGCGAAGGGTGCATTTGCTGGATTTCATTAAATAGGTGAAGCTATATCTAATACCGAATCAGAATTATACAACCTCTTCGCGCTCCCCTATAACTGCTTCGCGGATGCCAAAGAGGCTGCAGTGCACGAGATCCAAAATTTATTTAAATGTAGTTGAAAAAAAAGCAACAAAATTGACCTACGTAATAATCACTTCCCATGACAGCATCATGGCCTAGCAATGCCAAACCTGAAAATTATGCGTTGAGGGTTCGATTCATAGCTAGAGCCTGCAAGATGTCATCGGCTGAGTTTTTTCGATCAATCCAATATTGCAGTAGTAGATCGTTCTCTTGGTTATACCATCACAGTCTTATTACCACGTGTCAAACAGATATTGTGACAAATACTAACCAGAAGGACAAAGAAGACGAAAAATACGTAGGTAAGGAAGAAGATTGGTCCGAGGACTCTGTTAGCTTCCTCCAATTCATGGAAGTCGAAATCACCAAGAACAATGCGGAAGAGGGTAAATCTGCAGGTTGAATTGATGAATTTGTTAAGATCATGGGTGGATTTACAAATGTCTAAGGTTATTCATAACTGAATAAACTGAAAATTGAAGGGTAATTGAGGGAGAGTGCGAAGTGAGCTTGCGCTCTTCGACTCAGCAGCCACCCGGTATATCAAATGCGATCACCAACGATGCTGCTTCATATCATATGATACCGAAGCAGCTGCGATTTAGTAAAACATTGAAAAGTTACGTTTCAGGTTCGACACCCGTCTGGGTCATAGTCAAGTCTTCACGTACATCAAAAAAATCTTTATACTCGCGGTATTACACGGAAGCGTGTAACGAGCGGCGGGAACCACCTTAGCGACCTAGCGCCGCCTGGACAACATAACTGGGAAGAAACATCGCAGCGGTGGCCAACTGTTGGCGACCATACGTCCTAATGACCGTCCCGGAAATTGAACTCAAAACTCCCCGTGCCAATAGCAATGCTTATAACCATTGCGTCACACATTTTTTAACATAACATGGAAATTGCACCAATATTGGCTGTGATCAATTGAAAAACACCTTAACCGTCCACTTACATGCTTTCATGGAAAGTGCTGAAGTCTTCCACCTGCGTCCCGAACACGAGATAACCGAGCTGAGCGTAGGCGAGGAAGATGATGAAGAACATAACCGCGAAACCAGCCACATCCTTCGAACACCGCGATAAGGTCGATTGTAACTGCGTCATCGTGCGGTTGAAACTGGAAAAAATGGCATCATATTGATAAAATCGAAAAACTCAAAAAGTAAAATTGGTTATATAAGTTTGCACTTCAGCGAGATTCGAAGTCACGACCAATGATTGCCTATTGTAGCTTCATTCATACTATTAGAAAACTTGGGCTGCTTGAAGAATTGTGACGAGCCGTTGCGGTACGACATCAATATTGGTGCGGGGAGTCTTGCGTTCGATTACCGGGTCGGTCAAATCCGACACAGTCTCGCCAACGACTCGCCACCACTGTGTAGCCCAGGCTCTGAGTCGCGGAGATGGATCCCGCCACTCGTTCTCCGCTTCGACGTAATACCGCGAGTATAATGAAGATGAGATTTTGTGAGCTGGGTTTCATTGCTCTTCACAAATTTGAACATGTGAACGACCAATCAGTAAGCCTGAAATATTACGTCAGAGCTTAATCCACCAATAAGCACACAGAAGCTCACCTGATATATTTAAATATTTTAATCCAAGCAAAGAACACAACGACGGCGACCATGTTGTTGTATTGCATCTGCCAGAATCCAAGAAACTCGAAGTCGGGGTAAGTGAGCGAGTTGTCGAGTAGCGTGTCCAACAACTCGCCCACTTTCACCGTCCGGTATATATTAAAAACCAACGCCACAAGTGAAAGCTGCCAATAAATAATGCTGATGATGGATACACGCTTGAAACAGTTCAGTTGGCCGATAGGATAAGAGCGTCCACCTCTGGAGTTGTAGACTCGGGTTTGATTCCGAGTCGGGTCAAACTAATTACTTTAAAATTGGTAATCACAGCTTCCCTGCTTGACGCTCAGCATTAAAGGGACAGTGTGGAGCAAGCCGGCAGGTTTACTTGTTGTGTTGTTGGCAAAAGCACTTAGCGGAATTTCCCCATCTTAGAGTGGTAGACAGATGGCCGGCAACTCCTAAGCGAGCTCGTTTCCACGCCTTGATCGCTTTCTCGTGATAAGAGGATAAATACGCAACTAAATACCGGTACAAAAATGAAACAGCGCGAGTTGTTCCATGCGAAACAAACGAGGTGGAGAACAAAGAGCTGCAATATTGTCGGCTCCAATTGTTCAAACCAATTAACTTATCTGGCTACAAAGATGTACATTGTATACTTGGGAGAAAATGAGCAAAAAAAATTGAAAAGCAAAAAAAATGAAAATTCCCCACTTGTGGCCAACTTCTGATGAATTCAGCGTTCGAAACAGACTTTCTCATACATTATACAGAGGTATGAAATATCTGTAATGTGTGCGCGGACGCAACAAGGCTACATACTTAGCGTAGCAAACTAACAGCACAAATGTACAAGCCAGGGGCATAACACAAACTGAAAACCCAGCAATTATATTTAATTATAACTTAATCACTACTTGTACAAGATAGCTGCAATCAATTACAAGGTTTGCCATGAAAGCTACACAGTGAGCTAAAAGACGTCTTATAACAAAACTACCGCTCACAAAACACATAATTCTATATTATCACTTGAGGCTATCGCTTCAATCACGAAACGTTTAATAAGCACAAAAAAATTTATAAATAAGTAAAATAATCAGAAATCTAATAACAGCTCAGAATGCCGAGAGGCAAGAGCGTTTGCCTCTAGTGCTGAAGACACGGGTTGGAATCAGGGCTGCGAACTCGAACTTGAAAGAACTCAATCATTTTGACGAACTTGAACTTGAAAAAATATTTTTTCTGAACTCGAACTTGAACTCGCATAAAACTGTTCGAGTTCATAAGAAAGATATTAAAATTGTTGAAAAGAAATAAAAGATGACAACGAAATATAGTTTGTTGTTCAAGCTGTCACAATCCGTGTAAATTGTAGTTATGATTTTACCAAAAGAAAATCTGCATGTCGTTCATTTGTTTATGCCATTGCGTCCTATAAAATCCAGGGCTGCGAACACGAACTCGCTGAACTCGGTCAGTTTTGCCGAACTCGAACTTGAACTCGAAAAATAAAATTCTTAGAACTCAAACTTGCAAATATCTCTTGAACTCAAACTCGAACTCGGTTAAAAATCGATCGAGTTCGCAGCCCGGGTTTGATTCCGAGTCAAGTCAAACCAATGACTGCAAAATTAATATTCACAGTTTCACTGCTTGACGCTCAGCATTAAAGGGGCAGTGTGAAGAACAAGCCGGCAAGTTAACTTGTTGTGCCGTTGGGAAAGACACTTCCCTCATCTAGGTGTAGTAGACAGATCGCCGGCAGCTACAAGTAAGCTTGTTAGGGCGCTTTGATCGTTTTCTCGTGATAAAAGGATAAATTCGCAACTAAATGCAATATATAGCCCGAAATTATGTAGTAAAAATCTACAGTCCAGTCAGCTTACTACGATAACAAGGACATCCAGGCAGTTCCAGACACTTTTAAAATACTTGCATCGATGCTTCTTGATTTCCAGCACTTCCTCCACGATGTAATACGCAATGAAAAGCATGTACAAGCACTACAACAACATCACTCCGTAATCAACTTCCCTCAGACAAAAAGGTTTGTAGAGATTGTAAAGCCGGGGTTCAAAGCCACTGATCACTAAATAGCTGTATGAATGGAAAAACGCTTCAAAGAATGAAGAAATCGAGGGGCATGGAACAATCTGCTCTAAATGCGCTACCGAACAGGGGGCCCGGGTACTGGAAAGGTTGAAAACCACAAACGTCAGAGTACAAGCGTTTTATACAGTCGGTGACGACGTCACTTCATCACGCGATGAGCCAAATTTTAAAACAAAAACTTCTCGCAAAAATTATTCCTTTGAAATGATTCAACAGCTAAATTAACCATGAGCTTGGAGAAGCAAAGCAACCAGGGAGAACTGGGCCTCTGCCCTTTTTCGATGAGCGCTAATCTGAAGTAAAACAATTTTTTCATTTCATTTATCTGTTTGTCGCTTGTGCATTTTTACGAATACGATACATATGATACAAAAAGCAATAGACTAATGAGGCAAAAAAACAATAACTTGCGACCAGTGACAGTGAAGTGACCTATAGTCTTCCAAGTCAAACAGCCACAAATTTTATACAATAACTCAATATCTTGAGCATATTGAAATCTAATCCCCTTAAATTTTCCGTTGCACTTCCCACCCCGGCTTAAAATCATCCATCTCACCTCCAAACCGAGTAGAAAGTAATCGTAAGTAGTGACGTAACGAATCAGCTTGACCGTGCGAAATTGCCATGATGGAACAGCGCCTCCAGTGGCAGGAAACTCCACCACTAATCTAAAGATACACGAAAAAAAATTAGGATACAAACTATACATGTCAAAAACGCCATAAAAATATCGCTGGGCTGCTACGTCTCAAGTCTGGATTCGACGCTGCTCTATGCTTAATTTTATTCTGAACGAACTTGGTTTCTTTAACGTGTAAGTCGGGATGGGGTAGAGTGGTGGTAATAGAATAAACAAAAAATTTCATTACTTGCAGCATACTCGCGCAACTGCGCTAGCCAATCACATCGCCGAAGAGCAAAGTGGAAAATTTTTCAGTGCAACCATTCCAAAATATGCGCCCAGGGAACCAACTCATGACTTTCCATGCCATAGCGATACTATTAACCATTATGCCAGCTGAACAGTATCGCTCACAGAACGATACAAAAATTCGGCAAGCAAAATCCAGCGAGCAATCAACGTGAGCGTCAATTCCGACGTACCTAACCACACAGAAGAGGTTTATGTTTGCGTTGTACACAGTGAAATCAACGAACACTGCTCTCGTGCCGCGGTCCAACCACAGATTGTCTTTCAAGTTCGTGATCAGTGACAAGGAGGCAGATTTCGTGTTAGAAAGATCCTGTAAGCAATCACGCTGATTATGACGTCATAGAACTATTCGCAGCCTCCATAACAAAGGCATTACTTTCTGAACCGAAGCATTAACACTGCAAGCAACGACGGCATATCAACTAAAGCATTCAATGACAAGAGCGTGCTAGCTAACCTCGGCAAACATTTTTTCACCACTCTCAACAGTTCGAGACTAGGCAAATTGGAACATAATGATGAAATGTTCATTATACTCACGGTATTACACCGAAGCGTGTAACGAGTGGAGGGATCCATCTTCCGCGGCTTAGCGGTTGGGCATTATGGGCAACAAAGCAGTGAAGAAACGTCGCAGCGTTGGCGACACTGGGTCCGACTTGGCCGGCCCGGGAATCGAAGCCGTGACCTCCAGCGCTGATAGGGATGTCTCCACCCACCAGGCTACCGGCCGATTCCAAATCGTAATCGCAACACGACAATGAATTGAAAAAAATATTGTCTTCCAAACTCGAGCAAGAGCGTAACAAGTCATTGTACCTGATAGTATCCGTGAGGGGAATACCAGCTTATGTAACCGGAATGTTCCTGTCCGATGTTGAGGTTGTGGAACCAACTACAACATAAAACATGCGACAACGTTGAAACATGCCATGTCACGCATCTACACTTGGAAGTGAATGAACCAATTCTTCATTACTCCGCCAACATGTCCACATGTTCAGTGGATCATGAGTTTTCCGCATCATCATCAAATTTTTGATGTCGTTATTGAAACAAAGTGATTGTGACATCAAATATTTAACAGTGATGCAGAAAAGAGCTTTTGTCCACTTGGACTGGGCATATGGTCAGGGTAACGACAGAGTACTGTGGTCCATCTGACATTACTACTCTAGTGCAGTTATATACAACAAAACACAACAAATACGCAGCACTTCAATAATCTGCATCCAACACCAACGACACATGAGCCTCACCACATTGGGGCCCATTTTGTACCTGGTAATAACCGCCCCCACTATATGTGTTGTCTAGTGTCCCCCAGTGGTTCGATCCATCCAATTCATCTTCAATATGATAAAGCCAACTATCCAAGCAGCATGAAATAAATGGAAACGGTAAAACACATAATAAAAATAGCACAATCCAGAAATCTGAAGTACTGTCTGCGCGATTCTACCACATTTGTTGAAGTGAATACAATGCACGGCTAACGTCTGGCTGAATTTTTCATCATGAAAGCTAGAGATACAAGCCCTGAAGATTAGCCAAGGTGGCTAATCATCGAATTCATAATCTTGGGCAACAACTTGTCACCGATATGAACACAGAACGGTAAATTACCATCACAAAAATACGAAAAAAAGCTCCTAGTTCCACGTGAGAAGGTCCTGAGACAACACAAAGCTATCTGGCTGTTGTAAAGTATAATAAAACACTAACGCTGTGCTGTTGCCAGGTCCAAACGGGTCTTTATCTTCTTTTTCGGATGAATACGAGTCATAACATGACGTAATTTCCTCTTGGAAGTCTGGATGTACGTCACAGGAGCCGTTACGAACCTGAGAAGCAAATTGATCAAGTTGATAGAGTGGTTGAAATCCTGCCCGAGTTGCTTCATAAAAATAAACTGTTTCATCAGATTAAAAACGTCAAGTGCTAACCAAATCCATAGTAAACCGGTCTGTTCCTCGTAACGACAGGTCACGATGAAGACTTCAGTAGAACATCCAAGGAGAGATAATTCACGTTATTAATCGCTAAATTTATATTTGATACGACCTTCTATGCAGTGACATACGTAAGACATTGATTCATATCGATTGAATTATCAAAATATGAAGCATTAGAATCAAAAAGTTTGCATGGCAGTCCTCGAGTAAAGACTTCCCCAAACCGAATTTCGTTGCTGATACAATTCTATTTCCAAAATTCGCAAGTATTTCAGATACAAATCACCACGAGCCACACCTACCTTTAACTGCCGCATCCGAGCGACGCCTAGCAGCTTGTTCTCATAGTAAATGTAACCAAGTTCATCCTGGGTCAAGTTGCGATTATTATACCACGATTCCCAGTACAAGCCGTCCACCAGCGGCCCTTCCGCGAACTAAATAACCAAACCTTTATTATACTCGCGATATTACACCGAAGCGTGTAACGAGTGGCGGGATCCATCTCCACGGCTTAAAGCCTGGGTAACACAGCTCTTAAGAAACATCGCAGCGTTGGCGACTTGACCGAGTATCGAACCCAAAACCGCCCAGATTTATACTGATGTTTTTGATCACTACACCATGCATTTTTGGTAGGAAGAGCAAACAACTGTTTCACACTAGACAGACATCATCAGCGTTACACCACACAAGTGAAAACAAAGCAACTTGGCAAATCTGTTCACGTCATTCAACAAGCGATATGTGACGTCACAATAGAAATGTTTGTTCAGCGCGTTTCATAATGAAAAGACTTCAATGACTTTTTACAGAGATGGAGAATGCTAAATAACATAATATGAAGAAAGCAAAAATTTGCCCCACTCCGCCACCAACATATTCAACGTTCATATTTACCAGTCCACATGTCCAGTGTCAGTGGCTCTAAAAACCCACGAGCTTTCCACATCATGATCACATGTTTGATGTCATAATCATTTTTTCACTTACGTTAAAAAATTGATTACGATTTTTTTTCACTTTACCCACTCCGCCACCAACTTACGTTACGTTAAAAACTTTTTCACTTACGTTAAAAAATTGATTATGATGCAGAACGCCGTGAGCTTTGGCAGCTACTTACGCTGGACACATGGACTGGGTAACAAAGACATTTACGACTGCATTTGAATCTTAATAAAAAGCAAATTTTGTCAACTAGCAAATGAACAAAGGCAAAGACGATTAAAAAAAAGAATAAAAAATAACAAGAGTGAAACCCCGGTCCGCAACTACGCTTATTTCAAACGCTCAAGCTTGTAAGCTCAGACTTTCGGGCACCAATCTTCTTTATTACCTTCGTTGGAGCAACGTGCTTACTCGCTTACGACCAGAAATAATAAAGAGAAAGATGCTTTAGCGCTAGAAACGAGCATAGTGCAGCCAGGACTTTCACTATTGCTCCACAAAACCAACCCTCCAAAAATCCTGCATGGTCGAAAGTCCTCGGAAGGTGTTTTTGGTTTCAGGAAATTGAGAATCAACAAATAATTCCTGCATTACTTTAGTGTAGTAGAAATGTGTGGAGCTTGTCATTCCGAATGTTACTAAAAAATAAAATTAAGACTTGGCGACATTGCTTCGCGGTGCCACGCACAGTTTGCACATCCTACGTGACGGGTTCGATTCACGGCTGTGATAATGGGTGGCGGCAGACTCGAAGACAATCAGGGAAAATTATGTATCAAGTAGGAAACAACCCGATATAAGTGTCGAAATGAAGAACCGGATTTCTATTAAGAAAAATCACATGGTCTGTAATAGAAAATCAAGTTTACAATTACCCAGTCCACATGTCTAATTACAGTGGGCTTTAAGCCCACGATTCTTGGGTTCTAGTTTCCACGTCATAATCAATTTCTTGGACATTATAATCACTTTTTCTAACTATGACATCAAGAAATTGAGTATGATGCAGAGACTAGGACCAAGAACCGTGGGCATAAAGTCACTAAAATTAGACTCATGGACAGGGTAGCAGAGAATTAGACTCATGGACAGGGTAGCAGAGAATCTAGAAGGTAACAGTTTCGCATGTAAAGGGGTTGGACCGTCGCGGCTTATTTTAAGGAATTTTTTAGGAACCATCCAAATTTCCATTTCCACTGAATTGCAATAATTTCCGCCAACTCTCCAGCTCAGCGACACAGCCTACTACCGCGCGCACGTTGAAGATCGGACGTAGCGAGTTCGATTCACAGCTGGAGCCGATTGCATTAGACATATACATACCGGGTTGCTGCTGACTCGAAGAGCGCAAGCTCACTCCGCAACTTCCTGAAAACACTGTCCAATTTTCTGCTCAAGATATTATTTAGAACAAACAAGAACATAAAAAATTAACGTTTTTAATCCAAAGTACAGCGTAATTTTGACTATAAATAAATTTAACAATGATGATTGATAATGCAAAAATAGCATCAAGTGTAATGTTAATTCGGAATTACATCGTCATTTTCGGCACAATATGATCTGAGTTCTTACATTTATACGGTCGAAAACTTCATAAAATGAAAAAGTAATAAATATTTCAATAACGAATTAATATTAAAATTTAATGCCACAAACAACCTTGCCTAGTGACTATCTCAAAATACTTAACAACTATTTTATTTTGCAAAACATTATAAATCGTCATACTTGAATTGATGCTAAAGCATGGCTTGCATTTCAAAATAAGAGTCTCTTAAAAGCACAAATTTTACCGGACTTAGACGGGGGTCAAACCCAAACTAATTATTTGAAGATTTCGAGTGGTTATGATCGAGCAGACTACTTACAAATGCAGAGTGTAATGAGAAAGAAAATATACATGACGAGTTCCCTTAATGTGGTCCGGATGTAAAGCTCCCGGTCTGCTCTTGTGTCCTCTGTCTGTCGAGTTCCCCAAAGTCCTGCGAAATCGAAACACTGAAAACAACTAACCACAAACAGAGCGCACTGGTTGACGGCATCGCTATCAGTGGGAGGTCTGGGGTTCGATTCCCGGGCCGGTCAAGTCGGACAGTGTCGTCAACGTCTCGCTACCGCTCAATATTTCACCGGAGTTGGATCCCACCACTCGTTACACGCTTCGGCGTAATACAGCAAGTACAATGGAGTTCACAATCGTGTTCACCACTAACAAGTTGTTTAGTATTTTTTTTGAATCAAGAGCAGATTTTCAAACGAATTGCCGGAAACCATGATGATAATTATTCAACAAACGCATTAAACCTAGCGTGTAGCACTTAACGAGAATAGTCAATATTAATTGGGGCATTCGTATTTCAAAACAAATTCTATGCTATGGTATACATGGGACGAAAATAGTTGGATGAAAAATAAAGCACATTAATTCGTATGACTACAGCTCAACCTATCTTTTCGAAACCTCCACTTTTAAGACTTAATGTGGCTTTTTTTTCGCCGCACGTTATTTCCATGCTGTTGTATAAGGAACTAAGTAGGTTGTCCAGATGAGGGTACAATTGAAAGTACAGGTCGAAACGTTCATAATAATTAACGTGTCGTTGGTCAAGAAAGGTTTTGGCACATTTCTGTTGTTTGATACAAAATTGCAGGGCTCATTATGCCCTCAGGCTTCCACGATGAGCTACGACGTCACAAACGCGCAAACAAAGCTCAATCGATTCATATTTTTAAACCAATATTTGTTTAATGCGCTCAAGATATACAAAAAAAGTATGATATATCTTAAACCACGAAAAATATTATCGTAGTTGAAAACAAAATATTTGTTATCTCCAAGAGCGAGCGCATTTTTTCAAGACCAACCGTATCACGGGTGAAAGTGTAACGAAATCGAAGCTGTATTTTAAGTAGTCTGGAAATATATCAGATTTCACAAGGAACAAAGCCCAGGTGTTAAAACATTACTTCAAACAATTAAGAAACAGTGTGATTGTGAATACGCCCGCGTACTACATAACCAGCCACTGATGAGGGCAGGGACATTTCTTTTTCTCAAGAGAAACTTCCCATTAGAAATATATCGAACAATTTTGCCACGCAAAATTAAAAGCGTTAAAATCGGCAAGCTTCATAAATTTTAGCATGAAAAAAAAAATCAAATCTTCATTATACTCGCGGTATTACGCCGAAGCGTGACATAACGAGTGGCGGGATCCATTTCCGCGGCTTAGCGCTTGAACACAGAATCGCTGCAGCGGCGGCGAGCTATTCCGAGAGTGTGCGACTTGATCGGCCCGGGAATCAAGCTATAACCTCCGGCGCCGATAGCGATGTCTTTAACCACCAGGCCAGCTGGCAGCTGCAATTTCAGCTTCCACCAAATTGATTTCTTCAGTTCAACTTTACCTCGCAGCCCTTTCTTAATCCGAAACCAGAATCCACTTTCTTCATCTACGATGCTGTACTGAGACGGTGTGCTGCGGTAAGCATCACTTGATGTTCCTCTTCTGTCATTGTAATCTGAAAGCAAAAATCAAATCTTAATTTAACTTAAGGCATTACGCTGAAGCATGTAAGGAGTAGCGGGATCCATCTCCGTAAATTATGATCCGGGCAACACAGCTCCGAAGAAACATCGCAGTGGTAAGGACATTAAACCGATTTGACCGGCCCAGGAAAGTGGGAATCAAACCCTAAACCTCTCGCGCTGATGTCTACCACTACGCCAGCTGGCTGGTAAAAATTGTCACAAAATGTAAAATCATTTCGAGATAAATAACTTTGATCAACGAATTATTGACAACAAATCACGTTTAAGCAGATCTTATTCGCAAAGATGAGTCTGATTTTTGTAAAGATAAAGATCCGTGTACAGAAGTCAAATTATTGTAATTTTTTAACAAAAAAGTTTTGGAATTAGAAAGTTGCGTAGCTAATTAAACCTGTTTTTGTAGTACCCCCCAAAAAATAGGCCCTCACACAGTTGTTCCAGGAATGTTGGTGCTTTAGTTTTCGTGCCATCAATCAAAACATACGCATAGTCATCAGCAAGACAAGTGTCAGACGGTGTAGCATCATAATTTTTTTTGACAAGAATAAAATGTTGGATTTTTGCGAGCATGGTAACACAAGCTTACCATAGACTCCAGTCGATACCGTGTTTATATCTGGACCATGATCATATGCATCGTTATCCCACGCTGATCGAGAATCAGCACTGCCGGGTCGGAGACTTCCTGCGCAAAGATTACAATTTCTGCTACTATCTATCAACAGGACAAGTTTCCCCGTCCACATGGACAAATTTCGTGGGCCTTAGGCCCGCGGTTCTTCGCTCTAGTTTCTGCGTCATAATCAAATTTTTGACGTCACAATCACTTTTTTTAACTATGATATCAAAAAGTTGATTATGATGAAGAAACTAGAAGCAAGAACTGTAGGATTAAAATCCGTGCAAATTGGTCATGTGGACAGAATATGAGTTTACTTAAAAAGTCAAAAATTTAGCGACTTTTTTCCGTCTAATTTGTTTCACTCTTACGTTCATTACACGCTTATTCAACTTTATGCATAAATTCATCAAAATCTCGGATTAAATGTAAGTTGCCAAATGGCATACTGCTTAAGTGTTGAATACTAATGTTATATACAATGTAACACGCGTTAACCATGATAGAACTGAAAAATGCGTTAAGGCACTTCCCAATTTATCGATCAATTATGTGTCCATGAGATGGACTCTTAACGAGATTCTTTTTTTTAATGAGGTTACATGCCACTGATTCCTCTAAGATTTTAGCAAGCGCGAAATTGGCCAAGTATAATACACATTTCAATAAAAATTTGTGCAAAACTTCAAGGATTTAAAAAAGTTCGGCCCCAGTTTTGACTTGAATTTGAATTTCCAGTGAATAAACTTTTGTTTTACACCAACAGCGTGATTCAAATTTGGATAAAAATCATAAATCCAGTTGGCAATCTCAAGCAATATTAGAAAAAAAAGTTATCCAAAAATAATCACTTTTCTCAAAATTCGCAGTTCAGAAGAAACAATGCTACTTTAAACTGAACAGCTGAAATAATGACTTGCAACTTCAGCATACAAGATGACACAAGTTCTGACTTAAATGATATATATACGGTATTGATTAAAAAGAATGATATACTAATCATAATTAATCAACTTCAGATTTACCTGAGTTCATCAGTGTTTACAAAATTTAATTAAATTTTTACTAATTGGGAGAAATTTATAGAACCTGATCAAGTACGAACAAATCGCTAAATGGAGAGAAATTATTTGTTGTAGTGAGAGCACACTAGTACAAATTCTTGCATCTTTAGCACCCACTTAAACCTCTTCTACAACAAAAGTTCACAATCAAATTTTCAGCACTAACCTAAAGCTGTAAGCAGATTTTAACTACAAAACTAACTCTACTCAACAAATACCATTACACACTTAAGTCGATGGTATTGTAATTATTTTTAAACGTAGTGTTTTGCAAAAAAATTCGAATGAGTCTTTGCCAAAAACTTTAAAAAAGCTGCATGAAGACAGTTTGTGTCAACCACCATGTATACCTTATTGAACAAGCGCAAATCTATTATGCAAGATGGAATTATCAGCTTCTCAAAAAACATTAAATATAAGACCGTTTCAAAATACTTAAAATTAATTATTTATGTTGAACACCACAAAAATTAAACAGCTGTACGTATTATGGTATTTTGCACAAGCCAATAAACTACACCCAAACATAAATTAATAAAAACTAAAATTTTTTTTACGTAATGAAAAAAATCCTTGAAGCCACGTAAAATTTGGTTTTGACAAACGATAGGCATAGTCATGTACCAGGTAATGCGAATATTGATGCCTGGCATACAGCTAGAAACTCCTTTAGGTATCATACTTACACTTAACATGACATAAATCTAATGCAACAAATTGCACACGCAAGTTCATTACCAGTACCAGTGCATTTAAATCCTTAATTTTTATGAAAAATTTCGTCTTTCTACTTACAAAATAAATACCCAGTAGCAACAATCAACATAAGTTTCAAAACATTATGTAACAAACCAATGGGGAGCCATCGTTGTCTATAAAGAGCAAAATTTGGGAAAAATGAAAAAATTTGGGCAAGAATTTTCCAACTTTCTTTAAGCTTACCAACTGGAATGATACGATAATTTTTGGCCGAGTTTGAATAAAAGTGTTAAAAATATTTTGGTGCAAAACAAAAATTTCATACTGGTACTCAGGAAACTAATCTTTGAAGCAAAGTTGGATAAACCTTTCTTTAAACTCTCCAAATCTTTGGGCAAATTTTTTAGTGAAATTTCCATACGGGCAAATTCGCACTTGCTAAAAACTTGGAGGAAGCAGTGATGTCAACGATCTCCTGTCAGCGTAGAACTTGCAACAGAGACATCATAAGAAAAGATTGTCAACAACCGACAAGCAGCACCTCTCAACAAACTTACAGTACACTTGAAACACTTTTGTAATAACGTCATTTGTGCCAAATCAAATGAAGTTTTATTGACAAATATTTATTACCTTGACTGAAGTTGTCAAGATCATATTCTTCATGGGGATTTAACTCGGTTGGACTTATTCGCTTTGACATACTTTGATATGATGTAATATCACAACAGCAACAAGTCTTTGCCAAGCAAAACCAAATATATTCTTCTCTTTACTAGACGAGACCAGATTCCAAAACAGTCACTTTCCGAAACTTAAATTCAAAATTTTTACAGATTATTTCAATCTACATAAAAAAATTTGTCGCATACTGGTACACTATGAAACACATTTGACCCTTCACCAACCACCACATAGTCTGCTCTACTGTCTAACAGTATTAATGGTTTATGGACAACTGGGCACCAGACAATTGGGCACCAGGACAACTGGGCACCGGGCAACTGGGCACTGGACAACTGGGCACCAGGACAACTGGGCACCAGGACAATTGGGCACCTGACAACTGCTGACTGGGCACCAGGACAACTGGGTACCAGGACATCTGGGCACCAGGACAACTGGACACCGGACAACTGGGCACCAGACAACTGGGCACCAGGTCAACTGGGCACCCAACAACTGGGCACCAGGACAATTGGGTACCAGGACAACTGGGCACCGGACAATTGGGCACCAGGACAACCTGGCACTGAGCAACTGGGCACCGGACAACTGGGCACCAGGACAACTACGCACCAGGACAACTGGGTACCAGGACAACTAGGCACCAGGACAACTAGGCACCGGACAACTGGCCTGGTGCATTTATTAAATTTTAAAATGCTTGTTACTTTTTTTTTATTTCTTCTACGTAGTTAAACAATCTACAATGGCTCCTTGACAATTTCAAAAACAAAAAATAAAAACAGCAAATTTTGGTAACGGCAACAGTGCGGCAATAGAACAGATGAACTTCTTTAAAAAGCAATTATTACATCACAGCATTTGCTGCATTTTTGTGGACATACGTAACAATGCTTTCTTGTTAAGACTTAAGAGGTCCACTGTCAGAACTATAAGTACACTGTAACCAGACTCAAAATCAGAAACACCAAACAGATTCAAGTTCGGCTCTCTAGCGATTGCAGCGGACGTTCTGTAAGCCTCTTCCCTATTCTCTGCAGCAGAAGTGAGCAACGAGCGGCCCGCAAGAAGGAGTTGAACCGAACCCAAACCGGAGTTTTATAAACCGATTTTGGGTTATTTTTGTCGAACCTTAACCGAAGCCGAACGGTATTTTTTCAAATCGCCAAGAGCAAACCGGAACTGAACCGCATAATGTGAGTAGGCCTACTTGCAAACCTTAATCGAACCCGAATCGATTGCAAAAGCGGCTCGCTCCCTGAAGTCGCTCGCGTCACTTAGAAGCCAGTTCCAATTCAATAAAAGTCATTCATGGACTCAGTAACGTACGCAGGATTTTTCAACGGTAGGGGTTTAGTGACGTCACGTCGTGATGACGTAAAATACTGCGTAATACTACGTCATCACAATGTGACGTCACTGGCAGAGTCAATTTAGATTTTTAACGTTTATAATAATTTTTCATCAAACCGGTTCGCGTAGTGTTCAAGATGTCGCTTAGGGCGTACCAAAAATTGATGGATTTTCTTGATTTAGTTCGGGGTTTCATAAAACGTGAGGCTTGGCCCACTGACCCTAAATACCGGAATATAAAAATTTTGAAAAAAAAATGTCATTTTACGTTGTCCCCCGGCCCGTTTCTATGGAAACAGACCTGATTTTAATACATAGTTCATATCTCAAAAACTACTGAAGATAACGACCTGGTGTTGGCCTCAAAATGTGCGCAATACATCCTTTCCTCTATGTGAGAGCTATCCAAGAATTTGCATCGTGCTTCCAAAACGCTGGCAATTTTGAGTTTTTGCAGGGGCGACGTTCATCGAGCGGTAAGCGATTATCGTTAAGTTGCGAAGTTTGCGGCAAATCTTGACTGAATGGGGAATGATTGTTAGATTGCGAGGTTTGTGGCAAATTTTCGGTCTCGGTTCGTGTTGGTTGCTCTTTTGCTCTTCCATAATGTTTGTTCTGTCGGTGAGCTTAGTGCTAGTGGTGAAAGGGACTTTTACGAGCTTTTTGCCCAGCGATGTGTCTTTCCTAGACGTCATAGACCAAAATAATTATCAAAATGAAAACTCTTACCTTGTTTAAACTCGTTGGGTGTCACCAAATGTGGGACTCTGGGTAGCACACGATCTGACTCCAAACAGATATCGGTGTTATTACTATACAGCATACATCGTTACCAACATGCAGAGTACATAAAGACGTAATATCTGTTATATCAAGTTAACGAAGATCCGAACATATATATTAGTTTATTTCCTGTTCAGTATGCAAGAGCGTTAAAAGAGATACCGTAAAACTGCCAAATTTTGAACAGTTTTTTACTTCAATTTGGTGTCATTTCTTGTGTTCTTATCCAAGTCTCACCAAATTGATGTATATTGGGGGCTCCAAATAAACCTTTCAAAATTTGGAAAAAAAATTATTTTTTGTGGTTTAGCATAATTTTTTTTTGAATTTTTCGGTGTTCAAAGTTATCTCGAATTTTCGGACAATTTTGAACAGAGACTTATTCGTCCTGTTTTTCAATTTTGTTCCACTTACTGCGTTACTTTGATCAGAAATTGGCATTTTAAAAAAGAAATGAAATGAATGCAGGCATTAGTTTGCCGCAAATCGCTCACAGAAGACATCGTTTCACTAAACATTGGTAGCCTACTCCCAGCAGAATGTTTTACACAAGAATAACGCAGTATACTGAACAAAGTTTTTTCGGAGACTCATGTTATTCAATGGTATTTCCTTTATAAAACCCTTTCCACAGTTGCTTGTCTGTCATTAAGGTGTTGTCGAGATCTAATTTGTCTTGGTTTATTCACATTTAAGGGTCCTATAGCCACTTACGGAAGAGCAAATTAATATTCAGTAACAGCACCGGTATATTGGTAAACTCGCATACAAATGGCCGGTATTGAAATTTTGTTGTCAACGAAGCGCTAAAGACAAATATACGCTCAACTCTTGCTCGACAAAATCTTATTTTGCCCCAGCCAAGTAGTATCTAATTACACTCATAAACACCCACAAAAGCAAACATATTAGACTAAAAACTGGCACTGACATAGCCGAATAAATTTTAAGTGGTTGTTTTATCGTTACAAAATATCGCAGCGACACGTTAACCTGTTTAAAAACATTTTTTAAAAACTTGAGGGTAAATTTAAACCCCGTTCAAAGTAAACCTGTTGTGACATGAGAGCAGGCCACTCCTAAAAAATTGCGATTTATGAGCAAATACTTACTTCCCTAAAAAAACTTGCTTGCCATTACGATGTTGACTGAATCCGGACCTTCTCAACAAAAAAACGAGACTACACACCTTATGCGTTGTCCGAACCTGATTAAAGTTGGACCAAGTCTATTCACTACCCCATTTTCGCAAAAATGATCTCAAAATTTCTATGCGAAATGACGCTACCCCAAAAATTTTTCAACAAAAAAAAGACACTAATTCAAAGCGACTTGGCTCATATAAGCCTCCTAAAAAGTGTGGGCGAGAAAATTTAATCGACAAAGAAATGGAAGACAAAACAAGTTTGCTTCCGGACTTTTGCTTCCGGAAGTTTGTTTCCGGAAGTTTGCTTCCGGAAGACAAAACAAGTTTGCTTGAATTTCGTTCAAAGTTTTCCCACTGTTCAAAGTTGAGCAGTTTTACGGTATCATCAAAGCAGCGGTATTGCATAACGCGAATATCGTATAGCGATCTAATGGAGTTACCATCATTATAAAGCGAACGAATCATCTGATGACTGAGTTCCAAAGTCGAATGCAGTAGCCGTGAACGGTATATCGGTAGTGAATAATTACGCGGTGAATAATTAGGCATTGCAATTAGGCTAAGTATTGCAACTACGTAAGGCATTGCGATTGGGCAAATAAAGTATTTTTGTAAAGTCACATCGATATCACTACACAGCCATAGCTAGGCTACTGCAAAGACATCGTATTTAAGGAAATTAATTCTTACTTACCAACTGCTTCACAGCAGCAGCATCAATGACAAAAATGCAGTTCAAGCAAAACACATCATAAAAGCTGGACTACCCGTATTGTTGCATATCACATATCGTAATGAAAGTTTCTCGAGATGAAATTAGAAAGTTGAACAAAATAGAAAAAACACGATAGCAATTTCGGCAAGCTCTGTGCGAAGAAAAAGCAAGCTCTGCAGACCAAAATTAATACGATGCATTTTCTTCGCACGTTTTTGATTTATGCGTGCTTACTTCAGGCCAGGAGTGGATCCAGAAATTTTTGGTGGGGGGATGCAACTTTGAATTAGGTTGAATGTTTACAACTACGAATACAAAAACGGTAAATGTCTAAACGCGGAAAAGATCGCAAATAAGCCCATTTTTTTTTAATTGTAAGTATTTAGCAGGGCTGCGAACTCGAACTCGAAAGAAGTCGATCATTTTGCCGAACTCGAACTTGAACTTGAACTCGAAAAAATATTTTTGCTGAACTCAAACTCGAATAAAACTGTTCAAGTTCGAGTTCATTGGAAAGGCATTTAGATTGTTGAAAAGAAATAAAAGATCACTACGAAATATAGTTTGTTGTTCAAGTAATCACAATCCGTGCAAATTGAAGTTATGATTTTACTGAAAGAAAAGCTGCATGCCGTTTCTTTGTTCATGCCAATGCGACCTATATTTTTATCTTTTTAATTGCATGAGCACGGGCGGTAAAAAAGCTGTTTCGATTTTGGATATTCCTCTGCCTGAACTCAAACTTGAACTTGAAAAAACTTATTTTTGTCGAACTTGAACTTGTAAAAGTTAAGTTAGAGAACTCGAACTTGAACTCGGACCTGCTGAAATAGGTTGAACTCGAACTCAAACTTGAACTCGAATAAAAATCGATCGAGTTCGCAGCCCTGGTATTTAGGCTAATTGCTTTTTTAAAGCGCTGCTGCAGCTCATAAAGGATGTCCTCAGCGGCAGAAATAATCTCAGATTAACTTCAGAATTATTCGACTTTTTTCCGCCGTGTGTAAAATCTGAATGTAGTCTAAATCACGCTATAGCCTATATCTTTGGGCAAAACAAATTCCATCTGCGCATTCACGTTTAGACAAATCGATTTTACAAAGTAATGAAGCACTAATTGCATGCATCACCGTTGCTGTATAGCTGCAGTGTTATTCTAGCCTTTCAACAAGAACAACAGCGTTGCAACCCAAACGCGCCGAGATGAATGAAACGAAACCATCAGAAATGGATCACTTGGTCTTATGGCATTGATAGCGCAGTTGCAAAAATGCACTCCGGTCTGGGCTTCGCTTAGACAAAAATTATTTTAAAGGTTCACATCCGGTTCAGGTTCAAGATTTTTGATGACCTTGGGTCAGGTTCAGGTTTAGGTTCACGTCTATTAATTATAAAGGTTACGGTTTGGTTCGACTTCAATAAAAGGAAGCAGTTTATACGGGTTTTCGGTTTACGTTCTGGTTCGGTTCGACGCCCAGGTCATAATCACTTATTTTAATTAGGACATGAAAAATTGACTTGAATTAAAAAATTGGTTGCGATGCTGAAAGCACGTCCACGTGCTTTCAAAGGCCGATCATCATCATTTTCAAAGGCCTGAAGAAATCAAGGCCGATCATCGGCGTTGGAAAGTTGGAACCATCCAAATTGCGAGCGATTTGGTGGGCGCGGAAATTGAACCCTAAACCTTCCGCGCCGACAGCAATGCGTTTAATCACTCAGCCATCCGGCCGGTATAATTTTTTTTTTCTGTCGCAATCAAACCAGACATAATTTTTTCTGGACCTTTGCAAATTATGAAGTTTACTAACTGGACCGATCCTGATTTTATTGAGTAACCCTGTTGTTGCGGCATGATCTTTGTTTTGCGCTTCGTTTGGTGTTCGACCTCGCACCCGCTGTTAGTTGACAGCTTAATCACGTGGTGTAGGATACAAGCTCACCGTAAGTAATCCTCAAAAAAACTGATTTCACAATCTTTCGACGCGTTTTTAGATACTTCAACTCTTTTTTTACAGCACTCTTGACCAGGGGCGTAGCCAGGGGGACAAAGGGGGCAATTGTTCCATCCAAAATATTTTCAGTTACCGGTACCACTAGCCTGTTTTAGTTATATCATTCGCTCGTCTCGGTATAGGCAGACAAGGGGTCACCCTGGGGGGCATCGTGCCATGGCCCTACCACCCTTAGACTATTTTGTGATCAAGAAAATTAAAGCTTTTTGCATAAAGTGCGGTCTTATTCGTGTCCGACTGACGAGGGTTTGTTGTACTTGTCATTGCTAGAGTATTTATCATCATAGAACAAGCCAGATGGATTAACCAGATAACCAAGATCCAAGTTTCCGATGTATGATGAAGATATTTTTGCAATGAATAAAGGCATGTTTTTAACAAAAAGTGCATATTTTTTCGTTGAATATATTTGTCAGAGGCTGGGGCTTAGCATCCGGCCGCCAACGAATTGTTACGGTTTTCACATAAAACAACACTCATTTTAGCAAACTTTTTTATCCAAAAAGGGCATGCAGTGAGTGCAGTCTTTATGGACAATTCAAAAATATTTTCGCAACAGGAGCATATTTAGGGGAGGGGGCATTGTGCCATGTCCCCCTAAAGACTGAAATATGCCAGACTCTTTTGATGGTCTCCGTAGATTATGGCCAGGGACGGATCCAGGATGAGGGGTATGCATCCTCCCACTAGACATTTTCAAAAAAGTTTTTGATGCATACAATTTTTTCCGTAATTTTGAACCTCTTCAATAGCGCTGAGCCTGACGCCGTAAGCACGAGGAATCAAAAATGTGCGAACAAAATGCGTCATATTTGGCGAAGTTAAATTTTATCTTTCCAGAATAGCAACTTTTCAAATCAAGACAGTTAAAATTATAAGCGGAGCTAACTATCAAGAAAGCGCCAATTCATACTATAAAGACCTTAACATTCTCAGTTGTTGATTTGTATTTATTAGAGATTGCTAAATTAATGCATATGTGTCCATAACAATTTTCCTGCCACCTTCTCAATTTTTTGTAAAAACCAGAAAAATACATTCGAGATCAACACGTTTAACTTCTAATAAACTGTCACTGCATATTCCTAAATACAAAACATCAAGGCTCCAACTTAATTTTACTGTATATAGGCCTATCAAGGAGTTAAAATCTAGAATTCAATTACTCAATACAAAAAAAACTCTGATAAGCTAATAAAAAATTACGCGAGATGTAGGCTATGGCTATAATACGAGATCGTTAAATGATTAAATTCTGTTAAGAGATGAGCATACTTTGGTTAAAAGACTAAGACATTAATTTTTGGGCTTTGCTTGCCTGCTACAAATCAAACACTCGTGAGTTTACTAGCTGCCTCCAATTAAGCTAGTGTTGATGTCGCAACACTCAACACCGGATTCGGCTTTTACCACTCCGCATACGTCGCATAGACTATCTACCGCGAAAATGTTCGAAAAAGATAAAAGAAAACTTTCGTCTGCGGAGGGGACCCCAGGGGCGGATCCAGAGGGGATGTTGGGAATACGTCCTCCTACCAGCCATTGTCAAAAATGTTTTTGATGAAAACAATTTCGCCATGAATAATAATTTGAACCTTGTCGGCAATCACAAGCCTTGCACTTTAAGCACGCTTAATCAAAACCGTGCGAACATAGGGGCAAAGAATTTACTAAACATTTGCTCGAACATTTTTCAAAACGCACTGAAATGGTCATTACAGTACGTAAATTTTCAAAAACTTCCAGGGGGGCATGCCCCCGGATTCCCCTAGAGCCTTGTTTGTCCCTTAACTTGCTTCAAATAAATTCTGCCGGAAAGAATGATGCCCAAACTCCCTGAAAAAAGAAATCCTGAATACGCCGCAAGCCTGACACGAAACGTTTTCGAAGGGCTTTTTTACACTCTTTTTTATGCCTAAACGTCTAACTTCTTTGTATTTAGTTAACATTCTACTTTAATCAACATTGCACACCCCTCCACCAAAATTTTCTGGATCCGTTCCTGGGGGGCCGGCCGCAGCAACAATAGCCCCGGGATCACAACCAGCTCTCAGAGCCCCTGTTGCACACCAGCATGCTGCCAAAGCAAAACTTGATTTCAACTTGATCTGGCTCCATCAGAGTAGATCAGGTTAGACGCGGCACTGATCAATGTGCTTATCTGGCATAATTCTTCGTGAATGCATTTTTTCCATTGTTTTCCACTATTATATTTTAAGGTTAATTTGCGATGTCGTCAAACATATTTCCCCGAATTTGATGCAACGATAATTAACTGGCGAAATCTTTGCATTCCAATTTCCCAAAACAATGCCGATCGCTTGATTATGTAACATGTCGACCTTTTGGTGATGACGTCACTGACAAATACAGTAATATTTCTTGCTCTATATAAGGTTACGTTGGGTCAAAGACCTCAAATTCACAGCGTAATTTACCGGAAATAATTAGAAACAAAAAGGGGAGTTCTGACCACAACAGCGATAGGTTGATTATGACAGAATCCGAAACTCAACTTAGTCCCCAGGTCATATCCGGAGTTAATCAAGCATTTTTGCCGTTGCTCGTTTTGTATTCGTGAAACCAAATAGAGTAAATGTCGATTTTACGAATTCGGGAAATTAGTAAAATTACGCAAAAAAAATCGTAATTCTGCAAACCACTTCTGTTACATCATAATCATTAATGTGTGATCTCACTAAAAGAACAAGTCATGTGACAGAAATAATTCAGTCAAGAAACAGAAAAAGGGAAGATAAAACAATGAATGGTTAGGTCACAGAAATAATAAAAGCAGCGTTTAGTAACGTTTTAATTGATCACGTGAATCGATTAAAGAAGGTAAATGAATCTAGTAAACGCCAGAAGCGCTGCTTATATAACTACCGATTGTTAGCACGATTATTAATCGGTAATGTGCATGAATGTCTACGAAATGGAACGTAACCAGGAACAAACAAACATTTATTTTAAGCGCGTTAAAAATAATTTAATTTACAGCCATGCATGCATTTAACGACACATTAATAGCGGAAATAAATACAAAAACACGCAAAAATAAAATAAATTTTAATTCTTAGGACAAACTCTTCAAAAAAACAATAGAAACAATCGCGCAGTATTGTGACATCATACTTTGGTAGCAAACAAATTTTGAATTTTGATTCGGTGAAGGTTGAAATTCTGAACTGGGATTTTATCATCTTGATCGTCTGGAAGTGTGTTTTGTTGGGATCTGCGATGAAAAAAATGGTTAGAACTCTTACATCGAGTGCGTATGCAGCGAATGAGTTAGAATTATCAGAATCCATCAAAACCCATCTCAGGGACGTGTCTGAAGATTTTAGAGGGAGGCTAAAAATTGAAAAAAATACTTCTCTTGTGGTTTTGTAGGCCTGAAACTACCCAAGTAATGATATGTAGAGCTAGGAATTTTCAGGTGGACTTGCCACCTTCAGCCCCCATCTAGGTCCGCGAAGGCAATTCAGCAAGCACCAGCAGCTCACCTTGATATTTTTGTGTTGACGTAGTTGTTTGGTTTCAGTGGCGGCCTTGGTTTGACAAGTACCGGTTTGGTTTTCACGGCAACAACCGGTTTTGAGCTTTGAAATTCTGATTGATGATCCTGTAGCAAAAATTAAAGTTTTAAAGAAGCCGCTACATCATCAACATGCCAGAAGCTTTATCGGAGCATGATGAAAAATCATCCAGCATTGTGTCGTAACAAAATCTAACATAACCATGACAACCACGATGGTGGGCAGAAAAAGGAATTGGAAAGAAGGAAAAGTACGTTTTGTGCCACCTTGCTTACACTGCTGATGATCACAACTGAATTTATGTTGTCGACACGACCAGTTTTGAGATTTACTGTAACTTTTATTTTTCCTCCTCAAGCTGTTTTCATCCCATAAACTTTATTGCATTTCTGAATTGAAAAGATTAAAACTCTTTTATTAAGGTAATCTTTATCTTCCAAATTAATCCATCGTGCATGCAATTACGATCCATAAAGCGGAACAGCGCTGTTTCGGGCAGGTACTTCCTACGCAAACTGCACTAACGCAAAGGCACAGTTATCGTTGGCAATGATTCACAGCAAGCAGGTTTGTATCAAGAAAATTTAACGTTTGTGGTACGTAGATAGTTACCCAGCGCTCCAGTCAAAGCTCAGTGGTACCGCGGTCAAAAGTCACGTGCTAATCGTCTTCAACGCGATCATCTACAATCAACAACTCACCAGCGGATAGCAGACGCTTTCGTAAACATTCTCGGTCTCGTCTCGCACCGCTCGATCCACTTGCTCACAATCACATGGCATCTATAACGTATTGATGACGTTATAATGGAACATGTCGAAAACAATAAGCAAAAGAAGAAATTACGTCTATTCTTAGAAAAAAAATAATTGGTTGTTGATGAGGCAACTAATTCTGTAAGTGGTGTCACCAGTTGCTAGTGACGTAAGTATGACAAAAGCAGAATAAATTAAAAGTTGAATAATTAAGCAAATATGTTCAAAGATGAATGCTTGATTATTGTTTTAACGATTTGCGAATGACATATAATTGACGATTAATAAGTAAAGTGAAAGAGATTTTGCAAACATGTTCCGGTTTATCAGCCACCATCATGAGTGATCTCAGCTGATTGGATGTCAAGCTTGTAAATTGTTTATTCTGAAGGTTGTTTTCGCTGCTAATCGTGCTTCCACTGCAACTCACCGATGATTCCGAATGCGATGAGACATTGCTGGTTTGTCGTTGAGGAGAAAGGAAGGATCCGGGCACATACCCGCACGAGTCTCCGCATTCAACGCAAATCCGTTTCACAAACCACCACCCTGCAAAGTCATGACGTCAGAATCCACCCTCTATGGCGTACAAGAGCTTCCTCTTACCTGTTTCAGTTTTTGAAATAACTTGAACTTTTTCCCCCGCGTTTAAACTAATCACATGGTCGTTGCCATCTTCGTCGCGAGGCACGTGATCTTCCTCTGCGACATAGATGCTGTCGTCACTCATGCATGATGCGATCGATGAGCTGTTTCGACGTAATGCCTGTAAATTAAAACAGTCTGATATTAACAACATCATTGGATCATTGATGGAGGAATCTGAACAGCCTGCTGGTATATAATGTGCAAAAAATGAATAGAAGTCATTGAACTAACCATCAATCTCGTACGAAACAGGAAAATATGCCGAAAATAAACAGATGAACATGTAGCGGTCTTCAACGGAACTAAACTGATAACCGAAAGGTTTTTCGATACCTCCTGGCCATTATAATGGAATGTAAATATTTTTGTTGCCAGTGAGTGGCGTCTGTGTGTTTATTATAATGGCAAAAATAAATAACTACTACTACTACATTACTTGGAAGTTTGTGGAAGAAGATACGACAGCTGGTACTTTACTTGAGAAAATCTATTTATTTTTAGAGCAAATCGCTTAGATGGTCTTCAGTAAGGGTAGACGTCTTGAGCACATTGCGATGATCAGGTGGTAATTTAATGTATTTTTGTATTTGTATTGCATTTAGTTGCACGTTTATCTTCCTATCACGAGAAAGCGATCAATGTGCTATACGAGCTCGCTTAGGAGTTGCCAGCCATCTGTCTACCACACCAAGATGGGGGAATTCCGCTAAGTGCCTCTTGCAACGGCACAACAAGTAAACTTGCCGCCTTATTCTCCACACTGTCCCTTTAATGCTGAGCGTCAAGCAGGGAAGCTGTGAATACCAATTTTAAATTTATAGTTTGACCCGACTCAAAATCAAACTCGAGTGTACAGCTTCCGAGGCGGACGCTCTTACCGCTCAACCATCTGTTTTGTACAAATCAATTTACTCGCTATTGTTATTTAATAAAACTTTATTATGATATTAATTATGACGTTATCAAACACCTGTTCTGACAAACTGTTCGTAGAAATGAGATTGTCGAGGGAGTGACTTCGTTGCATTGTGACGTTACTTCGATTTATGACGTCACAATCAGAAGAATTTGAACAGAAGAAAGTTTTTCCGTTTTTGCTGAAACGTAAATAATTGTTTACAACACAATAAAAATTTGGTGCAGATGGAGCTGTTACTTTCTTCGCAGCGATTAGATTTGGGGCGGTGATGCTAGGACACCTAAATATAGCGAGGCCGCGATCACACGGGAGGAGGAAGGTTTTATTTTTGAATTTAACAAACTGTTCCCTAGTGCAAATCCACGTTACACTCACCTCCAATTTGGAGAATCCACATCCACGGATGAAGGAGACACGAAATATTTCAGAACACGAAATTGATCCACGTCATGCAAATAATACGTCACCGCCTGAAATAAGGCATCAGTTGAGTAATACAGTATTTTGAAACATGTTGTACTAACACGTGAAAAGCAAAAAATGTGAATTTAAAAATATGTTTTGCATCCGAAAGAAGAGGCATTTGTTTGTCATTTAGGACAAGCAACCAGACGTAAATATTTACAAGGAAATGAATAAAAAGAAAAACAGAAATATGAAAGATATTGAGTAATAGAAACATCGCTGCCGTAACAGCAACACATGTAAAAGTGGATGAAACGCGCTGTAAGATGTGAAGTTGTGAACCTTGGAAAAAAACTCTTTGACACCCCTGCGCCTGCGTTCGTTGTTTATTTTTGTTTAACACAAATGCTGTCAAGTTCAAAAAACATGAAGATCAAATGGAGAAAAAATAACGCAACAGTTATGCTTAAAAGTGGACGTTTTGACAACATAGATTCAGCATTCATCATCAGCAGTGAAAGCGAGACAGTATAAAACTGAAAAATGCTGACAGCCAAATCTGTGTTGTCAAAACGTACAGAATTGTGAATGTCGAACTGGAACGTTTTTTTAAGAATTTTATTCAAGCGAGTTTAAAACCCGCCGAGCGCGATGTATTTTACTTATGCGCATGAATACTTAAGCGCAGTGGTTAAGCACCTTGCTATTGCTATCGGAGCGGGAGATCTGGGGTTTGATTCCCGAGCCGCTCAAGTCGAACTCAGTGTCGCCAACGGCTCGCCACCGCTGCCTCGTTTATTTTATTGCCACCACTCTGCCCCATCCCGAATTACATACAAGAAGCAAAGTACGTAGAGGATAAAATCAAAACCTAGAGCAGCGACGAACCCAGACCCTATGAGTCCAGCATAATGGCCACTACACCACGCCGCTGTTGCCGAAATAAGTACAATTTATCTATTTCTAGTCATTTCGATCGAGCCCTATCTTTTTCTGTAGCATCATTTCGAAATATGCAACCTGCCACTTGAGTATATTCAAGATTTGAATTTTGCTTCATGCTCAGCAAGTGACAGCCAATACAGGACATGCTGTTTGTAACATTTCAAAAATCGGAAGCGATTATGACAATATAATGTCATCGTGAGTATGACTCAATGATTACTTTTCATGAAAGTTCCACTTTATTTAGCTCGCCAACTTGTTTCAACTCACCACGTGACGTCAAACACGGCTAGCCCAATCAGAAACAAAAACTTTATTTTCAACAAAAAAGGAATTTTTTTGTTGTTGAGAATTACTAACGCAAATGTTATTAGCGATAAATTGATAAACAAACTAACAATCAGTTGTTTTGTTTTCCAAAACCGATTTTCAATATGAAATTAAAAAACTTAAAAACCAACTCTTCGCTATACTCGCGGTATTACGCCGAAGCATGTAACGAGAAGCGGGATCCATCTTTGCCGCTCTGCAGCTTAGCGCTTTGCCAACACAAAAACGTCGCAGCGATGGCGAGCCGTTGACGACACTGTGTTCAAATTTCCGGACCAGGGAATCGAACCCAAAACTTCCCGCACCGATAGCGATGTGTTTAACTACTGCGCTAATTTGCCGATTATAAAAAAACTTTCTTTACAAAAAATGGTTGAAAGAAAATTAATTTGCAATTTCCCGCGCATAAAATATTCAGAATTCTGCAAAACATTTCTGTCATTTTTCTTACTTCGAAATACTTGTTTATTGCGTCAATCATTCGCAACCGCTGCGCTGTGCCAAGAGATGACGACATAATGCCAGGACGCGCTTTCCTCTTCAGCTTCGCGAGATATCTCATAGCTTCTTCTTGCTCGGGATGCCCAGAAAGCTCCTACAAAAAAGGCACTTTTGAAAAGTCGTATATCATAAAGCGAGACAGCGCTGTTTCGGATTATTAGCCCTCATCAGGTACACTCATCAGGTAAACTTTGGTAAAAGGTACACTCATCCTCATAAACGATTGGCCTAAGGCGCGCCAATCACTCCTCCAAGATGTTAATCTTACATCACTTGCACAATAACAGTCAACCATGGAAAAAAACATCACTTCCTGATTGTTCAGGAACTAAAACGTGAAACGAAATGACCTCGTCCAAAGTACGTCATAAATACTTACAACTGCCAGCTGGTCCTGCAAGTATTTGATTTCTTTCAATTGTCGATAAATTGTTGATCGCGCTCCGTCATCCCACGTCACGACCAAAACAAATCTCTAAACAAACAAACAAAATTGATTATAGAAATTAAAATCAGTCATGCATGAAGTTTCAACCGATCATCATTTTGTAACTTCAAGAATATCAAACCTTGATGAGAATACTAAGTTCAGGTTCACTTTCCTAACTCAGCATTGCTTGGGGTAAGAAAGGCACTTCCTGCTGCTTACTTTCTTGACTAGTTCAAGCTGCCGATTTATGATGGAAAACTCTAACTAGCGCGTCGGCTGGTTGGTCGAAGTGCGGACGACAAGAAAAGACTTTCAATTTGTAGCGAGTTTTTTCGAACAAGTTGCATTAGTTGCTGAAACAAAAGATTATAGCCAGCATATTTGCAATCTGTTTTGAGACGTTTCGTTATAACTTATAGCCGACTAAATCATAATCAGTGTAAAACTAGGCCAGAACTGGAGTTTTAAGTCCTAATTCTAACCTTCTGTAGTTTATACTTTTACACTGATGAAGGTATACCTAAAAGTTTACCGAAATATTTGAAAAATGATTACTAATGTCCTGGCTATAACTTTTATATTAAAGTTGAGTTCTAAAACCCATCTTAATGCTTGCGTTAGTTTCTATTTCGTTTCCTTGCCTGCACACTTGCACTTACGTATGAGGATTTTGGTAGAGTCTGTTTGTGCAGTCCTATCACAACGATACTTTTCAATTTCAATAAAGAAGATCGACCACGATTGGTTAATGTATCGGGAAGCATCGTAAATCTTCGGAATGTTTCGGAACGTTATTCAAACTCAATTTTAAGTTGCCTGAAGCTGGTTCTTCTTTCGAATGACCCCTAATTTACTCGGACAAGGTTTTAAAGACGCCGTAATTTCATTTTTACACCGATTTTCTTAAAATAGGCTCACTGCACCGATGCCGCTCTTTAAACGCGATTTTCAAGAATTATCGTGATTTGCATCAAACCATTAGCATTTTTTACTATTAGACGTCACGCACGTGGTGTACTACGTGATGAGAGTAGAATACCAAATTTTTTCTAAAAGCAGGCTATTTCTATTTCATCGTTTTCTGAGACGAAATGCTTTATTTTTAAAATCTACGGTAAAAAATAATGTGGGTAAAGTTTATGTTCCAAGCATTCAGACCAGAATAGCGTGGTTTTGTCGCAACAATGTGACATAATGCCTGCCCTGCCGAGGGTTGAAAACAGCTCGATACACGGCGTCCTCTGAAACAATCTGCTTCTCACCCTCGCTCCCACCGTAAAATTGGCCCCGGGACCCTCCAAAGTCTTAATAATGCGCAGCCAGTCTCAGTACCAGTGTTTGGGTTCATGCCCTTATCGCTTCTTCATTAATCGCAACGATTTCGTGAACTAAGCGCATAGTTCACGAAATCGTCTTCTTCAGACACATGTTTGCTTAGGGTTCGGTTAAACATTTGGAAACTTATGGAGGGCACCAGTTTTCTATGGGCTTGGCGGGCTAAAACCAAGGAGTCTTACCACGTTTGAAAGAGCTTGACGCGTTTAGCAGACAATTTTTTTTCTAGAAAATGGACCATATAACGACGTTTATCTTGAGATCATTGATTACTGACGACAAACGTGAAATCAAAATAGCTTACTACGGCCATTCATTGGTATATCCGACCGTGATGAGTGCAGGGAGTGCTGCTTATTATCCATCATAAACTAAATTTTCGCATTTGCTGCTGATAAATCTCTCGAATTTCAGAATCATGCCCAAAATTGCAGAAAGCCAAGTCTGCGCGAACCGCACGTTTTAATGCTGCACCCAGGATTAACAACTTATAAGGAACAACTGTGGATGCATGGACAAAAATCGCTAATAATGATTTCAGCGACTGATTTTCGAATCAATTAGCCAGGTTTTGAACCGGATTTTTCAGTTCCAATCGAAACTAGCATCCGATATTATTGCCAGCTCATGTATTTAGTCATAACTATCAGTATTTAGTCATTTGAAATATAATTTAAAAAGCGCCGAAAACATCTTTTAAATTTAGGTAGTCTTGAAAAAGACTGTTTAAGAACCAAACATTTTCGTCTCGCTCTCTTCAGGGTTCAACGTTCTGTACCACCAAAAAGCTTTTCATTTGAAATATTAGGAATGAAATTTCTATATTAAAAATAGAAAACTAAATCTAAATACAAAGGAAAACCATCAAAAAGAAGGTCCTGCTGCTACTAGAAGCGGTATAGATATTTTTTTTTTCAAAAATCGTTAAGTCATCACTGACATGTCGGCTGTCGTATTTTCTGCAGTAGACGGAGTTAAAAACGATGACTTGAAGATTGCTTTGCAATAAAATGCTCAAATGATGTTCTTCAAAAAAAATATCAAGACAGACTCAATTAGACACTCCAAAAGTATTTTTTGGCGCAAGCATTTTTTTAAGGTACAATTTCAAAATTTTCGTCTGGCAACAGCACGATAACAGCTCACGCCCCATATCTTTGTAAAACGTAAACTTTACATAACCTATTAACCAAATTATCTGTGTGGTTAATTACTGTTTGCGCGCCTAACCGAGGGGAAACCCCGGTTTTGATGTATTTTGAAGGAAAATTAAAGCTAAAGCACTCAAAAATTTGACTTTTTTGACGTAAAACAAACCCAGAATATTTGGGCGTTAAATGTTGGGGGCATTAATTGCCCCTCAAAATGCAACAACAACAATTTTTAAGTCATTTAGACAAAATGTTAGTTAGCAATTAGGATAACGTGTTTAATGGGACCCAGATATTTCCCTTCGTGTCGAAGAAAAAACGATTAAACATTGACAAAATAGAGAAACTGCGCACCAGAGTATACAGCGCTGCGAAGAAAAGCGATAAAAATAAAATCTTTATTATACTCGCGGTATTACGCCGAAGCGTGTAACGAGTGGTGGGATCCATCTCCACGGCTTTGCGCTTACACAACACAGAAACGTTGCAGCGGTAGCGAGCCATGGGCGACACTGTATCCAATTTAACCGAACCGAATATCGAACCCAAAATCTCCCGCTCTGAGAGCAATTTGTTTAACCTTTTGTCTGACCGTCGTTTTTTATCGCCTTTACTTTATTCTTTTCGAAATTTCTGCTCCCGACCTGGGTGTTGCAACCATCCCACTTCTGTATTCTGTTAACTCTTCTTCTCCTACCTGCATGCCATAACGTTAATCATTTTGCTGCTTCTTCCCTTTTCCTGTGCCGCGTTTTATTCCCCTGCTCTTATCGCATTCTTTAATTATGTTGACGGTGCGGAAATAAATGACACTACTACTACTACTATATATTAACAAATTATATCTTTCTAAATGAACTCAAGGCTAAGTCATCTTCAACTTTGGTTCGTTTGTTTAATAGGCGTATGTGTGAAACCTCCCGCTCTGAGAGCAATTTGTTTAACCATCGTACCAATCGATCGATCTGCAACAATAATCAGGATCGAAGTTTGAATCCTTGTTTTGTTTTTAAACCGAAAAACTCTGAAATCGAAACAGAAAAAACACAAATCTAACTAAAAAACATTAAAAAAGTGAAACATCGGCCGGTTAGGCTCAGTTGCTGAGTGCGCTATCGGTGAGGTAAATCTAATTCGACCGGGCCGGTCAAATAGAACACAGTGTCGCCAACGGCTCGCCATCGCTGCGATGTTTCTTCGGAGCTGTGTTGTCCAGGCGCTAAGCCGTGGAGATGGATCCGGTCGCTCGTTACACGCTTCGGCGTAATACCGCGAGTATAGTAAAGATTTGACTTTGATAATGTAATACCACGAAACGCCTTCAGTAGTTACACCCGCTGGGTAGGCTACACAGTCACCCGAATCATTATCAAAACAAAAAATTAACATCAGCAAAAAAAAAAAAAAAATTTAATCAGCTCAGATGGCCGAGTGGTATAGAGAGTCCGTCTCTGAAGCTGTAGACTTGGGTTTGATTCCGAGTCGGGTCAAACCAATGACTTTAAAATTGCTATTCACAGCTTCCCTGCTTGATGCTCAGCATTAAAGGGACAATGTGGTGAACAAGTTTTTGCCGTTGGGAAAGGCACTTATCGGGATCACCTCACCTTGGTGCGGTAAACAGATAGCTGGCAAATCCTAAGCGAGCTCGTAAAACGCTTTGATCGCTTTCTCGTGATAGGAGAATAATTATGTAACTAAATACTAATAAAATTTGAGCTGGAAACCAAGGTTTAATTCAGGTAAAATAAACGCCAACTCCAAGTTAACTAGATGAACATTCCTCTATCACTTGTCAACTTGAAGTTTGTATTTATTTACCTGATTAAATTATTTTTCACTGACAGTATAAATACTGAAATTCTTAGTGGGAATCTTCAATACTGGTGATGAATCAGAGACAGCAGACTTTTTGCTTTTCAATTATGGGTTTGTTACATTTACTTTAGTGTTTAGTTGCATATTTATCTTTCTATCACCAGAAAGCGATCTAAGCGCTGTAACGAGCTCGCAGAGTTGCCAGCCATCTGTCTACTGTTTTAGAATGGGGGAATCTCGCTAAGTGCCTTTCCAACGGTACAACAAGTAAATTTGACGGCTTGTTCTTCACACTGTCCCTTTAATATTGAGCGTAAAGCAGGAAAGCTGCGAATACTGATTTTAAAGTCATTGGTTTGACCCGACTCGGAATTAAACCAGAGTCTCGAGGGCCAGAAGCAGACGCTCTTACTCGGCCATCTGTTACATTTAACATAAAGCTGGCAGAAAGCAACTCGAGGCCAAAAAAAGCGGCAGAATTTTAAAACAAGATTTGACGGCCCAAAAAATATATGTTGATTACCAAAATAAAGCTACGATACAGTCTTTAGTTTTTTGAACTTCCATCAAACCCAGACAGGAACCGAACTTATTCGCTAAACGCGAAGATGTAAAAAGCAAATTAAATTAGGCAAGTAACATCAATTTCTTTTGGAACTGCAGGAAGGTTTGTGAAAATCGAGTTATTTCAGAACAGACTAACCTCACATATTTTTAGACAACTTAACAAGAAAACCATAAAATCTCGAACAGAGCATGTTCTACTAATGACACAGACTCTATAGCCTACGTGAGTTTTGATGAAAAAAATTGAACTTTGACACTTAGCTCAAGTCATTATACAAGAAATGTCTCGCATATCAAAAGCAACATGTCGAATGATAAAAGCTAGACAGAAAAAGGTTTTTGCTGCACATACGGAAAACACAGCACCAAGAGACGCAACAAGACACCTACTCGAATACGTCGGCAACCAAAAAGTGTTCATTTTTATTTTAGTTCTATAGCTAGCCGCCAATTTCTCATTAAAGTTATATTTTTGTAACACCGGTGCATAGTTCAATCTGAAAACAATATCAGCTCAGTTGTTACGCACAGCGCTATCAGTGCTGGAGGTCAGGGGTTCAATTACCGGGACGTTTAAATCGGACACAGCGTCGCCACCGCTGCGACGTTTCGTCCGCGCTGTGTTGTCCAGGCGCTAAGACGCGGAGATGGATCCCGCCTCTCGTTACACGCTTCGGCGTAATATCGCGAGTAGAATGAAAGTTTGATTCTAATTCATCTTTCGACATTGGGCGCTCACCAGATAAAATATTCGTTACACTGTTGGTTTTGGATTATACCGTCGGTATGACGCAAGAATAAGTAGTAGGTAACGTTGCTAGTCATGTGAATGTCCAGGAAAAACTAAAAAAATTTACAAGATTTTTCACAAGAGTTTCGAAATAAAAATGAATCGTTGGTCGCTTAGCATTAGCAGCTAAGCAGGTAGCGAAACACGTCATAAATAATCGCGGCTTCTCTGAAGCTTACATAACAACGAAGGTCGCTACCCTGTCAGCCACCTTTCGAACCCGCTGTAACATTTAGAAGGAAAGGCTCTCGAGTATTTCTTATAACTTAGCCTGCTATATTTTCAATTTAATAGTAATAAACGATATAAATATATCGTACATTGTTGTAACTTGTTCAGTAGTGAAATGCTATTTGCGTTTAGATTACAAATAACACAAAGCTAAAAATGAAAACTTTGTACACAGACAACCCACAGCAATAGTTGAATTGTGGCCAATAGTCGCGAGATAGCTGCGACTGAAACCAATGCACGAGCTAAAGACGACCAGCGCGACTGCCTAAGCCAAATTTGGCATGATATTTGCATTCGCAGCCCCATTGTGGCAGACAGAGGTTGTTGCCAAGACAACCAGACGACACGGCATGATCAAATGAATACGTCATCGACATCAACCTGTTCCACTTTCAGTAGAATCGATATCAAACCGTCATATGAGTCAAAAAATCAAATCTTCCTTATACTCGCGATATTACACCAAAGAGTGTAACGATTGGCGGGGCCCATTTTCACGGCTTAGCGCCTGAACAACACAGCTCCGAAGAAACATCACAGTGATGAAGACAATATGTCCGAGCTGTTTTTGTTTAAATTAACTGAGGTTATTTTAAGTTGTATTGAACTGCAAATTGAACAGTAATTGAGGGAGACTGCAAGGTGAGCTTGCGCTTTTCGTGTCAGCAGCCACCCGTTACATATGTCAAAATGCGATCGGATCCAGCCGCGAATCGAACCCGTCACGTAAGATCTGTCACCTGCGCGGTACCGCTAGGCCATGTTGCTGACTTGACCGGCCAGGGAATCGAACCCAGACCTTCCGCATCGGTAGCGATGACATGAACCACCGCCTTCCTGGTGGACGTGATTTTCAAAAATTTGAAACAAGAATTTTTAATGTTTTGTCAAACTCGTGGCAGAAAGAGACGAGGAAGTTTTTTGCAACAAGCCCGAGGTCCGCATTCGTTCTTTGAACAAACGAAGTTGGTGGAGTCGGGTTTCGCTCGTTTCATTCTCATCAGCGTCATGGTGTCGAAGCAAGGAAGCGAAGTCGCAACTTCCAATCCTCCGAGTGTTCGAACTGATCCTGTCTAACCTCGTACAACGATTGTGCGTCATCAGTGACGTCATACTCAGCTGACGTGTTGTTGAGAAAACGTGACAATCATTTTCCGTTATCGAGGGCAGATTTTGTTTCTACAAAAATAAATTGAATTGTCGTCACGATGTGCCGGCATGCTGGCATGTGTAACCAGTTAATAGCAAAAATCCGCTCTGGGTTTTGCATGGAGTGATTGCTACAGTTAAAATCAATCCAATGAAGTCAAATGAGTGATCGGTTTAGATTTCAAGGCGAGGGATCGAAACTCTCCAATACTTTCACGAGATTTATTTAGCCGATTACATTGCAACCTACGCTCGCCATAGGAGTTGACATGCTTACAAGTCAGCCCAAAGATGATGTAACCCGGCAAAGTTACAAAAGAGAACGGTTGTCCAAGGGCGACATTATTATTTTACTGGACCTGGCTGGCCTCCATTATACCGATGTTGCCGGACATGGCTTTGCATAGCTCCAGAATCAAACCAGAGTTTTTTGCTCCGTGAATAACCGTTTGCGATAACACCAGATTGGTTGAGAACGAACTTCAGTTAATGAGTTGAACTTAAACCTAACTCAACAAGATTTTAGACCAAATCAAACGGAATCAGAAAAATCTGATTGTTTTATATAATCCGCAGCTATTGGACCGGTGATACGTCACTAATCGGTGTGGGTTTGAATCCCACTCGTAACCAAATTTTTTTGATTACGTTTGATTAAGCCTAAGATCTTGGTGGGTTAGATTCAAGTTTAATTCATTAATCGAATTTTTTATATTGATTTATGAGCTTGAATTACTCTTGGCCTAATAGCTAGAATGGATGAACTTCAATACAAGCCTTCATTGGTTGAGGAAGATTTTCACAAAACACGATAAGCTTTTATAAACAAGATGAATGAAAGTTGGATGAATGAAAGTCCAATCATCACTCCGTTCAGTTGCACTTACTCCCAAGCACATTGAATGCAGCAAAGTGACAAGGTTATGCACATGCTGGAGGACTTGACGCAGTTGATGCAGAGAAGACGCGAGTTTTTGTGACACAGCACACTTTCCCAGAGCAGGAGTTTGCGTTGCTTGGATGAGAGATGAGGAGGAAGATAGAAGATGCAAGTTTGTGGAGGAAATTTTCCGGTGAAGTTTCATAAATTCCAAAGAGCAGCTTGCCTGTAAGAAATAATGGCACCGTGTTGCGTGCTGTTCGGGAGATGATTGTTCGCGACGCATGCGCTCCAATGCCCCAATTGTTGCGACTGTGCAGCTCTGCAGCAATTGTTGCGATCTTTTCGTGACGTTGGATACTACTTGTCAACGCGACGCGACAATGGGACTTGTCGCAAAATAACCAAAAATAATGTGCGAAATTTCACAAGACGAATTGACGATGTGCGCAACGTTTTCACTTGTTAAATCGCGCGATGCACGCGACTCCATTCGTGCGAAACCAGGGGGTTCTCCCACCACCGCTATGCTAAGATGATAAAAACGTAAATGAATATAAAAGTTATGTTCAAATTATACTGAATTGAAAACTGAACAGCAATTGAGGGAGACTGCAAGGTGAACTTGCGCTCTTCGAGTCAGCAGCCACCCAGTAAATACGCCAAATGCAATCGGATCCAGCCGTGAATCGAACCCGTCACGTAGGATCTATCACCTGCGCGCGGTGCCGTTAGGCCATGTTACGTAAACGCATAATCCCCCCCGAAAAAGGGGAGATCCCGAATGTTCAAGTTCAAAGCTCAGAACATCTCAAATCACAGCCAACATCCGAAGGTTGATTCATAAAGGTTCTTCCACCATATTTTTTACTGAAACTTGTTAAAACTTTACGCTCCAAACAATTGAACCCCTCACCATTCCGTCCACCAGTTCCTGCGTCATATGAGTGACGTCTTCAATCTTCCTGCATATGTCCATGCCGTTATCGAATACGTCAGTGGTTGTACGTAGTGGGGGCTTTCCCCTGGTGAAGAGGTACGAATTCATTGCCTTTTCACAAATCTGAAAATACAAGAAATTATTCGCTTAAAAAGCAGCAGAATGTTGTTATGAGCTGCCGGTTTCCAGAAGTTAAAAACTTTTACACAAAAAAAGAACTCAATTGAATCATTACTAAAACCCAGCTCAGTGTAAATTATAGCTTTGACAATGACGTCAGATGAGAACTGAAACATCTGCCCAGTAACCCAGCTGTTTCTCGGCTGTGGTGTTCGCAGTTTAACTTCTTACTAACTCCCAACCGCAACATTTGCAATCGCGAATTCCACAACCAAAACTTGGCGATTTCCGCGCAGCCACTCACTTCGTTCATTGTTTCGAAAACTTCTTTTGTCTCCGGCAGCGCGAGAAAACGCCCAACTTCCGCTCTGATTTTGCTCGACAATAAATTGATAATAAGTCCATGACGTGATATCACTTCCGGTAATCGGTGGTATTCGAACGCAAGCAGCTGTAATGTAATATTGAACTTTTTTCATATTTATTATTTTTATCGGTAGAGTTCTAATATGGGCTGCTGTTCACCTGCTCAATGATATTGATGATGATGATGTTTTTTTTATTTTTATCCTCCTTTCATGAGAAAGAGACGGAAGCGCCATGCACAGAATGAATCCAGACTCGCTTAGGAGTTGTCTTTGTTTCCGATTTTTCCGCTTGAGTTTTGCTTCTGACTGGTTTAAATTTTTGCATGTTAGATTTCCTCAAGCTGAGACAATTATTGCAATTTGTAAAGCCTCTTATCCAAAGACGATATTGTAAAGCATTTTATCCAAGGGTGGGAGTTGAACCAGCAATCTTGCGATCATGGCCGTCGTAAAAACGACGCTCCGAACCACTCGGCCACGCTGCCGACATATGAACAAACCTACTTGGGAAATATTCGCAGTGACGTCATTGCAGCCTTGTTGGTGAAACAAGAATTTCGCGAATGATTTCAACTCTCGAAGGACCCAGTGTTGCCATTGAAAAAGGAAAGCTTCCAGGATTTCCAACGCTAACTTGTTACCTGGTAAGAACTCGACGATCTGAAGCGAAGTGAGAGTCTAGGAAAAAATGAAATCTTCATTAGGCTTGCGGTATCACGAAGAAAGAGTATTTTTTTTATTGTCATATTTTTTGCGAGGCGTGTAACGAGCGGCGGGATCGATCACCGCGATTTAGCGGCTGAACAACACAGCTCCGAAGAAACATCACTGCGGTGGTGAGCCGTGGGGGCACACTGTGTTCGAGTTGACCGTCCAGAATTGAACCCAGACTTCTCGCACTGATGGCGATGTCTTTAACAATCGCGCTAATCGTCCTCACTTTGTCGAATTCTGAAGATGTACGCCACACAAAAGTAACAGATTTCTCACTGAAAGTTCAAAAAATAATGTTTTTTCATCAGATTTGTCAGTAAATTCTGCATGAATCTGAATTTCATTACAGATTTGATTGCATGAACAGCATCTGCCTCTGGAGCTGTAGACTTGGATTTGATTCAGGTTCGGGTTAAACCAAGAACTTTTAAATTAATATTGACAGCTTCCCTGCTTAACGCACAGCATTGAAGGCACAGTGTGGAGAACAAGCTGGCAAGTTTACTTGTTGTGTCGTTGGGAAAGGCACTTAGCAAGATTCCCCATCTTGGTGTGGCAGCCAGATGGCCGGCAACTCATAAGCGAGCTTGTTATAATCGCCCTTTGATCACTTTCTCGCGATAGAGGGATAAATATGCAACTAAATGCAAAAAATACATTCTTTCGCAACACAAGAAAAATATCCAACCCATCAAATTATTGTCCTCAATTGTTATTTTTCACAAAAGCCCACCCGCTCTTCGAGGTCATTCAAACGTTTAATCACGTGATCAGTGGATATGATTTCTTTTCTGTCATCGAGACAATGACGAGCAAGGCAATATGACGTAATAATCTGAACATAAAGTTGATGAGATAAACACGATAGCTGCTCGCGACCACGGTAGCGGCCTTCTATGGATGTGAACTGTATCAAATCTTCATTATACTCCTGGTATTACACTGAAGCGTGTAACGAGTGGCGGGATCCATCTCTGCGGTCTAGCGCCTAAACGACACAGCTCCGAAGAAACATACAGACAGACGAATTCGTGGAAAGTCGAAAAAGGCCCAAGATTTTGGTTACGGTTATTTGTGGGCTGCGGCGGTGCATTAGGACTGATAGTTATGGGACATGGACTAGGTCATGTACTTTGGGGATTGAATAAAATTCGAACAGCCGGCCGGATTGCGGAGTAGTTGGGAACACACGCTATCCGCGCGAGGCCTAGGGTTCGATAACCAGGCCAGTCAAACCCAGAGTCGCCACCGCTGCGATGTTTCTTCGTAGCTTTGTTGGTCAGGCGCTAGACCGCGAAGATGGATCCCGCTACTCGTTACACGCTTTGGTGTGATGCCGCGGGTACAATGGAGATTTGATTTTGATAAAAATTCGGTGATTAATTTTGGATTGAGACAAATGTCATATCACAATCTCCATTCACCTGTTGAGTTTTTTCTTTAATTCGAATTGCGCTTTCTAAATGAGTGCCGTAAGAATAGCGATGTGACGTCACATTAGTGGCTAGTTCTGATCCTCGGTTGAAGTGACGTAGCAGACCACAACTTTCACTCAAACATTGTGCAACAGAAGATCGGAACTACAAAAAATTCCGGTTAAATTAGGAACGGTGCAAAACGCGGTTGTCATCTCACCGTTTCTTTGAAAGATTCAATTTGGACGGATGAAATTTTGTCCGATTTTTGATGCTGCTGAAACAAACAGGTTCACTACATTAACAAAAAGATTATAGCCAGTATTGGTAATGATTTTAAAATCGTATCGCTAAAAACATAACATCATCAGTGTAATTCTGCTTCCGTAGTTTTACACGCTGATGATGGTACAAGGATTTACCGAAACGTTTGTAAAATGATTGTTAGGATTACTGGCTGTGATTTAGAGGTGGAGATTTTTTAAGGTCCACAGCTCCAGTAACCTTGGCTAATAAGGAGGAGAAGGAGCTTCGCTTTCCGGCTTAAAAATAAAAAACCAGCCACAAGTCAATCTCACCCAGTTCGATCGCAGGGATGGTTGAAGCGCTTCGATGAATGTTCGGATTTTCAAATTCGGTTCGCGGGGTATCAAAGAATCGATAAGCTTTATGACATCATCAATCACCTAATAAAAACTGTTTTTTAAACCACGAGGATATTCCTGCTATTACGCTTAAATCAACTCATAAAAGTCTGTAAGATTTTGCGAAATCGATTGGCATCCAGGTGTGTTGGTGACTGGGGGGGTTCCTTTCTTCTTACTTATTTCTTTGTATTTTCTCAATTCACTCTGGTTGATCGCCAGAATGTCACACATATTTGGGACGGGGGGGAGGGAGTATTAAAGACACAACATCCTTAGCAAGCCCTTTTTCTGAACTAATCAAGAAACAAGATGCCCCCCTTCACCAAGTCATCTTGGCGAAAGAACAAACATTTACTGTACTTGTTCTGTTTTCTTTTCAAAATCTGATGATGTTTCTTCATAGAAACGGTCACGTCGATCTTCATTATGACGACGCCGACAAGTTCCGCCATCTTGATCGACGAGCTGAAATTTACATGGATGAAAGCGAAGCAAGGTTAACAGCAATAATTTGGATTTGAAGCTAAGAATTTAACAAGCTGAGTTTGAAACTCGGGTGGATTATATCAACAACTGCATGAATTATGGTTGCCTAGGTTTGAAATTGTGAAAATTAAATTCTGACGTCATGTTTTTCCATCAAATTGAAAAATACTAAAAGCAAAAACTTCAGTTAGACAAAAACTTCACTTTAAGTGTTTCCACCACAACCACACACTACACAGCTCAGATAGCCCAGTAAGAGCGTGTGCTTCTGGAGCTGTAGATTTGGATTTGATTCCGAGTCGAGTCAAACCAACGACTTTAAGATTGTTATTCACAGCTTTCCTGCTTGACGCTCAGCATTAAAGGGACAGTGTGAAGAACAAGCCGACAAGTTTACTTGTTGTGCCGTTGGGAAAGGCACTTAACGGGATTCCCCCATCTTGGCGTGGTAGACAGATGGCCAGCAACTCCTAAGCGAGCTTGTTATAGCGCTTTGATCGCTTTTTCGTGGCAAGAGGATAAATATGCAACGAAATACAAAAATAACACAAGTTTTACAATTTGGTTTTAAAAGTTTGCACAGCGCGTAAGATAACCGTAGGCACAACTTCAATAAAAAAAAAATCTAGAAATTGTATGATGTTAACAAACATGTAGCAAAGCAATTGACACCTCAAAAAAATTCAAGAAGTGAAATAAAGTGTGCACAGAGGTGTGAATGCGAATTGTGTTGTGTGTCGCGAAGCAGAGGTTCGGCGAAAAAGACCTAAAAAATTAAAATAACGTAAATTACAAGACCTAACCTTCTAAAATATACACTTATACAGTACTTTAAACTAAGCCTAACGGAACCGCTTACAAATACCTCTGACATACTCAACCTTGTTGTCAGTCTGAAAGCGATCTAATACATTCATCACTTTCCCTTCCAACCAAGAATTTCAAGAAAAAAAATCAATTTCTTAAATAATCAGTTAAGTTATGGCACCATCCAACGACGACGGCCAATGATATAAAGCAAAATGACAACACTAGTTGCGAAAGATATTGCAATAGAACTATGACACGTAAAATAATGTTAATTTTCAAATACTTGTCTGTGGAATTTTTCGAATTGTTCAAGGTGTAATCGCCTTCCAAAGTAAAATACTTCTGGTGTCCGAAAATGTCTCCTTTCAGAGCAGCAATCAAACACTTGACGGCGTATTCCACATTCTGGAAACAATTATCTCGGCACAAACGGGCAGGATGGAGTCGCGCGTTTTCGTAAAAAAGCTAAAAACAAGTTAAATTAACACAAACTAATAAAAAATCCAAATCTTCCTTATACTCGCGGTATTACGCCGAAGCATGTAACGAATGGCGGGATCCATCTCCGCGGCTTAGCGCCTGGGCAACACAGCTCCGAAGAAACATCGCAACGGTGAAGAGTCGTCAGCGACACTGTGTGTGATTTGACCGACCCCAGAATCAATCCCAGGATCTAAAAATATTCAAAAATGGTTTACCCACCTTGGAAGTACGCAAACACACGGTCACTTCTTCCTGCAGCACCGACCTCCAGGTGGCTAATAAGCGCCTCGTACTTTCACACCTCAATTCCTGCAAAAAGACATGAACCCGGTAGTGAAGACGCTGACGTACATCATCAACTAAGCATCACATCAAATCTTCATTATTCTTTCGATATTTCACCAAAGCGTGGTACGAGTGGCGGAGTTCATCTCCGTCGCTTGGCGCCAGGACAACACAGAAATATCGCAGCGGTGGCAAGCTGTAGGCGACAGTGTCTGATTTGACCGGCCCGGGAATCGAACCGCAGATCTCCCGCAACGATAGTGACGTGTTTCACCACGAGGCCGACCGGTCCAGGTGTAAAACATCATTGGATCTGTCGGTTGCTGAAGCAAGGAGACTCTATTTTCGTTATCAGCGATTTCGGATCACGGGTACTTCATGTTGTTTGACTCGGCGTTGCGCCCACGAAATGCAAATCGATTTGAAACTGATTGGCATGGCCGGCCCAAAGACCTAATGGTTAAAAACGTCGCTATCAACGCGGTAGGTTTTGATTTCGATTCCCGAGCCAGTACGTCACATCGAACACAGCGCCGCCAACTTGTTGTGTCGTTGGGAAAGACACATAGCGAGATTCCCCCATCTCGGAGTGATAGACAGATGGCCGGCAACTCCTAAGCGAGCTCGTTACAGCTCTTTCTCGTGACAGGAGAACAAATTAATATGCAACTAAACACGAAGACAAGGCTGCAATGTTTCTGAACTGTGTTGTCCAGGCGTCAAGTCGCGGAGATGGACCCCGCCACTCGTTACACGCTTCATGGCAATACCGCGAGTATAATGAAGATTTGATGATATCTTAATTAGCATTGCAACGTTCAAACACTCCAAGTTTCCACAAAATAAAACAAATTCGTTACTTTTTGTCTAAGCGTGATCATTTCAACTGCTGAGGTCACGTGATTTCCAAATACGGTGAATTCCTCCATAAATTTGCAGAAAGATTCGCTACGTTGCATCCTATCCAAGCTTTCGGAAACCTGCAAAATATTAGCATTGTTCAGACGGTTTCGGATCAACAGATCTCATCAGTCAGTAAAAACCGTTTAATCAAACACTTTTTCCGTGGAATTTAAGTTTTTCTGTGATTTGATTATTATTTTAAAACGGTTAATGTTAAAACTTTTCATATGTGAAGTGGCAGTTAACGGTGCAGGAGGTCAGGGCTTCGATTTTCGGGTCAATCAAATCGGACGCAGTGTCGCCGCCGCTGCGTCGTTTCTTCGGAGCTGTGTTGTCGAGGCGTTAAGCCGCGGAGATGGATCCCGCCACTCTTCACACGCTTCGGCGTAATACCGCGAGTATAATAAAGGTTTGATTTTGATTTGATATTTTATATGATCTACAGACCTTCCGAAGCACACCGTACGTTTTCATCAAGGACAGTTGATCGTGGTATACGTGCAACGTCATCACTGATTTCAACGTTGCTAGACAGGCAGATGCAAACTCTCCCTTCTTCATGTCGTTATCAGAAGATGATGCAATTCTGATGACGTCATCGCCAGTAAGAAGCCTTCGATTTGTGATCCAATCATGTGATGACGTCAGTTCATCGTCAGAAATGTGGCCAAACTGCAAATGATGTTGCAGGTTGCATCAACTATCCGATTGCTCCGGAATAAAGGAAACATTTTTTCTGATTGTAGATGCAAGAAATTGGGAGCAGGTTGAACTGACCTGTCCTCATGCTAGCTCCCCCCCTGATACCCGTGGCTCTTTCATTCATATCAGGACCAGATTTCAAACGTCACAATAAGCGATTGTTCAAATCAATTGTGACGTAGAAAGCTTTCCCGCCGAGGTCCACACAACACTGGCATGTGGGATGGGCATTGGACAGGGGTCATGTGGGATGGGCATTGGACAGGGGTCATGTGGGATGGGCATTGGACAGGGGTCATGTGGGATGGGCATTGGACAGGGGTCATGTGGGATGGGCATTGGACAGGGGTCATGTGGGATGGGCATTGGACAGGGGTCATGTGGGATGGGCATTGGACAGGGGTCATGTGGGATGGGCATTGGACAGGGGTCATGTGGGATGGGCATTGGACAGGGGTCATGTGGGATGGGCATTGGACAGGGGTCATGTGGGATGGGCATTGGACAGGGGTCATGTGGGATGGGCATTGGACAGGGGTCATGTGGGATGGGCATTGGACAGGGGTCATGTGGGACGGGCATTGGACAGGGGTCATGTGGGATGGGCATTGGACAGGGGTCATGTGGGATGGGCATTGGACAGGGGTCATGTGGGACGGGCATTGGACAGGGGTCATGTGGGATGGGCATTGGACAGGGGTCATGTGGGATGGGCATTGGACAGGGGTCATGTGGGACGGGCATTGGACAAGGGTCATGTGGGATGGGCATTGGACAAGGGTGTAGCGACACATCGCATAAAACTGGCTAAATCGTGTTTTACAAATTCACCAAAACTCAACGTCAAATTCATTGATTACACTGACGTCATTTCCGTCGTCCTCGTACACATCTTCGACCCCGCTGTCTGTTCCGGTCTGACTGCTACTGGGGCTCATCCCTGTAGACGATTGTTGCGTCAGTAAACGACACAATAACTCCCCTGAAATAATTAAGAACGAAATTGAAGCGATGGGGCTGCAAAACAGATTCGGATATCAAAGTTCAAAAAAATCAAACCCTCATCACACTCGCGGTATTACACCGAAACGTGTAACGAGTGGCGGGATCATCTCCGCGGCTTAGCGCCGGGACAACACAGCTCCGAAGAAACATGTGTCTCTAACGACACTGCGTTTGACTTGAGCGGCCCAGCCCAGGAATCAAACCCAAAGCCTCTCGCGCCGATATCAATGTCTTTAACTACAACGCCACAGCGGGGAGTTTGAGATATATTTTACAGCAGGGGTGGGGAACCAGTAAAGCACAGTGGGCCACATTGATCGCAAGGTATTTTCAGAGGGCCACATCTACTTTTAATTGTTAAATTTCGCTACAAAAAGGCCCCATATTTCATCGGAAATTTACAAAAATTCATGCTGAGCTGTTTTTTACCGTGAAATCAGAGACTTTTGTGCGTTTTGTATGCTACGAATATAGCATATAGTTGAATGTAACGCAGTTTTTCAGAAATCTTAATGTTTTATGTTTTACTATTTTGTTGTACACCAATTAAAGTTCTGACGAGGGCCACATTCAAAACTTAAGCGGGCCGCAGATTCCCCATCTTTGTTTTAAAGCAACTTAGCGCCTGGACAACACACAAACATCGCAGCGGTGGCGAGCCATTGGCGACACTGTGTCCGGTCCGGAAATCGAACCCATACCTCCCGCACCGATAGGGACGTGCTTAGCCACAACTGCAATTGACTGGTAGATTCAATCGCTACATATGCTGGAAATATTGAGGTAATTTTTATTATTTCAAGTCAATTAATTTTTCATTTCCTAATTTGTTAAATTCACAGCAGTAGCCTACTGTGACTGCGTAAACTCATGGGACATTCAATTTTGTTGAACGGTTTCATTCCAACTAGGCCACGGACAATGTGGTAGACAGTTTAAGGGTTTGGGCGTTTTCTCATACAGCATTCGCTACGCCATGTTCCTGAAAACGTAAGTTACAGATGACCCCCGACGCAAACCATTCACTGGTCTGTGTGCGTGCGTTCGAATCCTTCCAGCGGAGATTGCTACTTGAACTAAGGCTCATCAAAATTTGAAGGTTATAATAACTTAAAGAAAATAGAAAGAACAGGGATCAAAAAATTTAAGGATCAAAAGCTGTTTTTTTCAAATCTAATTCAAAGCAAGAAGTTATGACTCTTGTAAATATCACTAAACACTTCAAAAAAATTTTGTGCCTTCATCTGCAGCATTGAGACAAGAAATAATCAATTAGTTTTGCTCGTTCGAAAATCGATGAGATTTTTGAACCACGACTTTTATAGTTGTCAAAAAAATTTAAACTTTAACCAAATGATATAAACTGATTTGCACAAACGATGATATCAAGGTCACTAATTAGATATTTGAAAGAGCAATGATTATCAATCATTAAATATTCATAAACACGACGATCAGTGGTCGATAAAATCAATATCCAGTCCATCTACAGCTTGTTTTATTAAATCCAAATCAAATAAAATCAGTAGAGCCTAAACAATATAATCGATGCCATGAAAAGAAAATGAAAATCTTGCTCCATACTCAATATTTCAAACACAATGCTGTTGTTGATGTGGCTAAAGGCATTGCTATCGGAGCTGGAGGTCTGGGGCTCAATTCCCTGTCCGGTAAAATCGAACACAGTGCCGCCACCACCGCGATGTTTCTTCGGTGCTGTGTTGTCCAGGCGCTAATCCGCGGAGATGGATCCGCCACTCGTTACACGCTTCGGCGTAATACCGCTATCATAATGAAGATTTGATTTTTTTGATGAAGAGAGAATCATGGCATAGACGCCATTTCATTATGACGCAATTATGAACCTGCAGATATAGCTGCACTACTCTTGGACTCGAAATGAAATTCGTGATGCTGTGTCGCGTGTTCACACATCAAGACACTTCGGGATACAAATGACGACACAATCTGCAGAAACAATAAACACAATCAAAAAATGTTTAGAACAATTAAAGGTAAAGGTACGGGACAGCGGGAGCTAAGCACGCATTGTTTAGGCCATTCTCAATTAGCGGCCCATTACAATTATCAATCACCAATGATTGAACGCTGTTAAGGGACATAACATGACGAACAACACATCACAAAACCCTTCGCACTTCCGCTTGTGCCGAGCGCCTGGCGCGAAAGCTTCGAATACTATTTTTTGAAGTCTTTTAATATGACCCGACCGGGAATAAGACCCCAGTAACAAAACATAAACTCCATAAATATAAACAAAAAACGGTCATGTTGCAGAGATCAAACTATTGCAATCGGTAAAGCATGCCATGACGTCATAATGACGTCACAATATAAATAGATACATTAATAACTGAGATATTTTCAAATTATATTGAACACAACACTTGCTCTCTTCGAGTCAGTAGCCACTCGGTATATATGTTAAATGCGATCGGCTCCAGCCGTGAATCGAACCCGTCACGAAGGATCTGTAACCTGCGGGCTGTGCCGCTTTGCGATGTCCCCAGAAAACTTACGGTTAATGACCTCTACGTTGAAGCAAATCATCCCGTGGTCTGTGTATGCGGGTTCGAAACCTGTCAATGGAGTTAACCAAACCATGACTCATCACTATTTGAGGTTCTTAAACTGTGGATAATTACCCACCAGTGGGAAATGAAGGATATTAGGTGGGTAATTTGAAGTTTTGAAACACAACATTTCACGATAAGTCATAAACAAGATGTTCTCATTTTGGGGGTCGCAATTTGGGCATTTATGACCTTTTTTTGCTCTTCACTTGATTTTGGGTGGAAATTTGGACATCTGCGGACGTGATGACCTTTTTTGTTTCCTCTCCACTTGATGCGCAACTGCATTTATGTGTGTTTAATGACTCGTAATATTGGAAGTGGTTAATTTGGTTATGACAGATTGCAAAGTGGGTAGCTGAATACAAAAGGTTAAAAACCATTATTATAAAGAGTATGAAAAAAATGAAGAGCAAAACTTTGGGTCTTTCTCAAATTTAATCCAATGCAAAAGCTGATGATCTCTCGTGAATATCTGCAAAAACTTCTAAAAAAGATTAACGAAAAAAATCAATTCTTCAATATACTCGCGCTATAACGTCGAAGATGTGTAACGAGTGGCGGGATCCATCTCCGCGGCTTAGCTCCTGGGGATCACAGCTCCGAAGGAAGTCGAAGCGGTGGTGAGCCGTTGGCGGCACTGTGTTCGATTTGACCGACAAGAGGAACAAACTTCAGACCTTCCGCAGTGCACTGATAGCGGTGCGAGCTGCCGGTTTGTGAGCTCATCAAATATTCTCACACATGAGGAATAAAAGGCCACTTTGTAAACTTTGTTTCTTTAAAAAAATGGTGTACTTTGGCAATAGCTTCTCATTAACACCATGAATATTTTCGCAGAGTATTTCATGCAGCAGATCTTCTACTGAATGTAGACACTAGAGAATAAAAGGAACAAACTGTGCAGCTGCAAAGTGTTATAAAACGCAGGCGTGCGTCTTATGCATCTCCAATCTTCCATTCCTCTTACCCAACCACCGTGCTTTCAACTAAAAATTGAAGGGTCTGTTATCCCCCCCCCCCCCGCCCCCAAGACAATCTTTCACACCCACAGGCCACAATATCTCAATAAGCCAACGTGGAGGAAGGTCTGGGGTTCGATTCCCGAGCCGGTCAAATCGGGCACAGTGTCGCCAACGGCTCGCCACCGCTGCGATGTTTCTTCGGGGCTGTGTTGTCCAGGCGCTAAGCCGCAGAACTGGGCCCCGCTACTTGTTACACGCTTCAACGTAATATCGCGAGCATGATGAAGGTTTGACGAAACTTACATGAATGGACTGATCGGTAGAGATCATTTTTTTCGCGTGAGATGATGATTGGCAGCATTTGTGACGTAATAATTCAGAAATCTACAAAACAACAAAGTTAAAATTGGGGCTGGCACGAAAAATCCTATAAATCAGCAGCTAAGAACGCTAATACTAAAACTTATTTCCGTAGCGGGACTGAGCAGGCTTGGATGTTCGAAACAGTATTCATTACGTGTTTTACAGTTTACTTTTAACAGCTCAGATGGCCGATTACTGAGATCGCCTGCCTCTGGAGCTGTAGACTTTAAAACTGATATTCACAGCTTCCCTGCTTGACGCTCAGCTTTATAGGGACAGTGTGGAGAACTAGCCGGAAAGTTTACTTGATATGTCGTACGTAAAGGCGCTTTGCGCGATTTTCCTATCTTATAGTGGTAGACAGATAGCATGCAACACCTAAGCGAGTCGTCATAGCGCAATAATTGTTTTCTCATAAAGTCACAGTAGAAGGATGAATATGCAACTAAATAAACATCTGCGCTCAAAGAGACTAGTTGCAAAACAGCAATGATGTTTACAAACAGGTCAAAATAATAAATTTCGCATCGTGTCTATAAATAGCTGACGCCAGGTTTCGATAAGAGAAGCCGAAGTACGTAGAAAGTGCGCAACTTCGTTACAATCGACCCATAGCGCGCGAAATTTCGCCTTTTCTAATCAATATCCAACCTACTTAAAGCATTTACGCAATCTGTGGATATATTCGCTAATCTTGGGGAATGGAAAAGTGTTGCCACATGTTTTCAGCTTTTTTTTAGACGATTTTTGATAAATATACAGCAATAAGACCACAGGACAAACAGGTTTTGCAATAAACCTTGCTTACGAACAGAGGTCGGATTAAGTAGCCCGTCGAAGGGAAATAATAGGAGATCCCCCGGTCAGCCACTCAAAAAATATCGCGTCCTCTAAATGAAAGATCTGCCACTAGCATCATAATCAGATCTGTGGAAAAGCATGTCCCCCCGAAAAATTTAGCCCCAAAAGCTTCCCCTAAACATGTTGGCGCCTGTCCAAGCAATGAGCATGTTGGCCCCTGTCCAAGCGATGAGCATGTTGGCCCTGTCCAGGCGATGAGCATGTTGGCCCTGTCCAGGCGATGAGCATGTTGGCCCCTGTCCAAGCGATGAACATGTTGGCCCCTGTCCAAGCCATAAACATGTTGGACAACCCAACGCCTGATCGTATCAAAACTTCTCATTATCGTAGTTAATTCTTCGGTAAGGTTGGGAAATAAATGGAAAGCAATTTTAGCGACGTTTTCATCTGAAAAAATTTAGCCTGCATTGGTGCTAGTGCAGTAAAACTTTGTAAATACGTTGGCATTACAAAATTTCCGCATCAGTGTGTGTGATAAATACTAGCATTCCCTGAAAAAATAACCACGCTCGCAAAAAAAAAACAGCATCAACTTAAAATTCAAATGGAGACCTTCATTAACATGGAGAAAACAAAATTGCAACAATATTGTGGGTTGCTTCCTGCAGTTTTGCACATCGTCTACAGTGCGATTCCTGCAGTTTTGCACATCGTTTGCAGGCTTGACACCGCTGCGATGTTTCTCCGGAGCTGTGTTGTCCAGGCGCTAAGTCGCGGAGATGGATCCCGCCACTCGTTACACGCTTCGGTGTAACACTGCAAATAGAAGTGTGTTTTTTCCTGCTGTCCACATTAAAAAATTAATTATTATCAGGGCTTACTGCGGATGTTACTGCAAATAGGTTTGTAATTTCTTGAAAATCGCTGCTTAAACAAACTCAAAAATCCGGAAAAATAGGATTAACTTTGCGGATGTAAGATCAATAAGATGAAAACTGCGCAAGATCAAAGTCAAGTGGAAGATTTGTTCTTGTTACGCGGCAAATTATTGTCAATCGCGAATGGGATTACAAGATTAATCCAAAGAATGTTGTTCAGACAGGATATTATGATGTGATTATGAGCTCTATTCCGTCATAACTTCAAGCAGCATCAGACTTTATAAACTACCAGCCCAGTCAAGTAAAATCGGGGGCGAAATCAAATCTTTCTTACACTCACGGTATTACACCGAAGCGTGTAACGAGTGGTGGGGTCCATCTAGGCGGATTAGTAGGTGGGCAACACAGCTCTGAAGAAACATCACAGCGGTGGCGAGCCGTCGGTTACACAGATGCTAATGTTCATTCGCTGAATTGATCTTGTCTGCTGTGGCATGTTGCTTAACTTAACTAAATAATTAGTTTTGTTTTTGAGTTGGTCCGCTATGTGTGTGTGTTTTTCGTAAATCCAATGTTTTTTTTTTTATTAGGGTCATGCAGCCATGCCTAGTCTTCTTCACGGGCATGTTTCAATGGTTACCCGTTTTGCTGCGTGTGTCCTTTTCCGTGCTTTGCCAATATTTATTGTACTGATAGGAATGTGTGTTTCTAACGTTTTGAAGTGCGGAAATAAAAAACGAAGTGAATTGAATTGTCCGATATGACCGGCCTAAGAATCGAACCCAATTTCTAGCGGCGATAGCGTTGCCATTAACCTCAACGCCAAACAGCGATGGCTTGGAGCTAAACTTCAAAGTATAGCCAACAGCAGATAAAGCTCATTCGTAACGAGATATAAAAGCGAAGAATTTGAACAGATTAAGTTTTGCGAGGCAAGCCACCATCTGTTCAAACTTCGTTGGTTGAATTCCCAGTTGATCTGCCTTTGCTTCTGGCGCTGTGCTATCGATCTATTGGCTGACGCCTGGCAAGTCGAGCCGAGATTAAGAATTTCCTAGATCCGGTGATTCGGAAACAATGACGTAGCAATTACACATGAATTGATTTTTGATATTAGAACGAATCCGGCAAGTTGACTCTGTTGTTTTGCATCGCCATCGGTGCGGGAGGTCTGGGGTTCGATTCCAGAGCCTGTCAAATCGGACACAGTGACTTCAACGGCTAGCCACCGCTGCGACGTTTCTTCGCAGCTGTATTGTCCAGAACAAGGAGCATATTTACTCAGTCCACTGTCCCGTAGTTAGGTGGCGAAAAGTCCGAGTGCTCTCCGCATCAGGGTCAGTCAGTTGATCAATCAAACAATTCAACTTTTAATTCCGCACGCTAAAAAAAAGTCCGTACAAACACGAAAGTACAAACTGCGGAAAACGGAACATGCAGCAAAACGGGTTAACGTTGAGACATGGCATGGCTGCATGACTGATGTCACAACTAAAATCGAAAAAAAAAATTATGACATGAAAAATGTAATTGTGATGCAGAAAGTCCGAAGGCTTTTCGCCTACTTAATCCGGACATGTGGACTGGGAAACTGATTTGTAGCTAAAAGTTGAATGAGTAGGACGGCATGCGCTGGACACAGCTTTATTCATTTCATACAACCCATTGGAGTATAATGCTTTGCGTGAATATGACGGACTTCGACTTTTGTATTTTCTTATTCAGCTGTGACAACAAGGCCAAGCGATTCCGCGCACAGATGACAGATCCTACGTGACGGGATCGATTCACAGCTGGAACCGATCGCATTTGACATTAATACCGGGTGGCTGCTGCCTCAAAGAGCGCAAGCTCTCTTCGCAGTCTTCCTCAATTACAGTTCAATTTTCTGTTGCATATTAGACTAACCTGGTTGACTAAGGGTCGCAACGTGGTCTCCATTGCCTTGGTAGGGATTGCCTCGACCCAGTGGTCCATTTCCATTTTAATTATTTGATAGAAACGAGATTGGGCAGTCTGCCCCGAGACTGATGTGCCTAGCATAACCAAGGTGCCTCGCAGTGCTCGCACATGCCACTACTGAAGTCAAGTCAGCCAGCTTTTATCAAACAATTTGACGTAGAAACATTCCGATTATGCAATTGAAACAGAGTTTAAAATTGCAACTAATTTCTCTACAATAATTGTCTGAAATGTCTCAATACTAAGCAAACTCAAACTGGAACTTCCTTACTGTTCAACTTTGCCAGTCGTCTTTGCAGGGGCGAATTATGAGATCGCGGGGCCCAGGGAGGATAAGAGTGCGCAGAGTTACCAAATTTTCGTTGCGCAAAAAAAGGAGGACAGGTACTTTGAAGGTCATCACGTCCGCAGGCCGTAGTTTGAGCTGCAACTTCCCAAAATTTGACATGTTTTCAATGTTCAAATAACGAAAGGCGCGGGGCCCCCCAAAGTGCGGAGTCCGGGGCAAGTGCCCAGTTTGCCTATTGCTTAATCCGGTTCTGCATCTTTGACCTCTTCAACTATTCAAACGTCCTTTCCAGGATTATCAACCGATCAAAAGCCGTTGTTGCAGCGAGTAATTTTTGCTTTGAAGAAGTCCATAGATAGCACATTGTTCAAAATTGCCTGGCTTGATTTTGTAGTATAGAAATAACTTTACATTTTTTCGCCAAATTGCGTGAATGTCATTGCTCTTGCAGCAGGTGCTGTGCTCACGAGAACCGCTAGAAGCTGAAACCTGCTCAAGTAACCTGGTTTTACTTGAAACTTTGTTTATTACTGATTTGATTTCTTCATCTTTATCCTCCTATCAAACGCCCAATTAAACATTTTGACACAATGTAAAATTTTGATAGACTATACAAGCAAGGCGCGGAGGAGAGTGCGAAGCGACCAGTCGAGTGGTCTTCGAGTTAGCAGCCACCTTGAAGAATTAAATAAAGTCGAAGGGTTATAAATTTTAGCATATCAAACGAAAAAAAAAGACAAGGCAAAAAACACAGCATTCTACGCAAGAGATAAAGGGAAAAATGGAGTGAGGAAGAACAGTAGGTTAGGTTGTAATCAATGTTGAACAATATCGACTTCACAGTGATTTTTTAGACGATATTTAAACAATTTTACAAAGTTAAACAATTTTACGCGACGCCATAAGCTAAACCTTGAGTTCTTTGCTCTAAAATCTTACTTTCTGAAGATATATTAACGAATTATACCTTTCTAAATGAGCTTCAAGGCTAAGTCATCTTCAACTTTTGTTTGTTCGTTTAGTATGTGTAAATACAAAAGAGAGGCGCCGCAACTGCAAACGTTTCTTCGCGCCTGGACATGTTACATAAATGAGTAGCCTACACAGGACCGCCGAGAGGGGGGGGGGCAGAAGGGGTCACTGTCCGGGGGCCCGGGGACACAGGGGGACCCGGGGTTCTGAATTGTCAGGTTTAGAATGCAAAATTCATCAGCTCAAACTACGGCCTGCGGGCGCGATGATGTTATTTTTTGATTTCGGGCCGAAATTCGAACATCCGCGGACGCTATGACCTTTTTTTTTGCTAATCATGTGTTTTTGGGGCACCACTGACCAAAGGGCCTAAACGAATTTTTTGCCCCGGGGCCCGAAAGTTCTCTCCGCGCCCCTGAGCCTACAATATCAGAAAAAAAAATTGCCTACTGTTTTACTCATATACGAGACGTCTATGGCATTTCATCTGAACTGCAGGCCGACTAGATTTTAATAACCCTTCGTGACTTCACGTGTTTTGTGTCGTACTGCATTTCCGTCGCTGAAAAAGACGGAAGTTTTATGTTTCCATGCTTTCTGGTGTAGTCGATTCTTGTCACCATCTCTTGATGAGTTGTTTATTCACCTCCTTTGCTCAAATTAAATAGGCCTCTTAAATTGCTCCCAGCAAGAATAATTGGTACCGGTACTCTTTGCTTGTATAGTATCTGCCATTTTATTTTGGTTATCTTTCATCTTTTTTACCTTTGTGTAAGTGAAGTTCTACAGTAGCAAGAGATGCAGTAGCCTTAGTTAGATGACCTACGGTCTTGCGCTGTGTCCTTCCACTGGTACCTTGTTACGTCACTTACGTGCTTTCGGTAAATTATCTTTTACTTAACCCAGCCTGCTACGAAGCTACCCCCGTCACTGCAATTTACATACTCGCCAAACCTCAGCATTGTTTTTCCTTTTTTTCTTATCGCGAAAAAGTCAGAACTTCTTTTTTTCACGACTTTGATTCTCTCAAGTCCAGTGTTGCCATTTTTTAGTTGATGTTTTTCACATTACCGGTACATTCATTGTTTTAATGACAATAGTTTTGGTCTACAAACCGAAACCAAGTTGTTAGTTTCATTAGCAAAAAAATAGACTTTTCATAAACAGCGCTTATGTTTTTCTGATTTCCTTCGCTTCAATGAACAATAATTAAATTATATACACATCTGCGATACCAAAGTAGAATTCAAGTCACAATACAATACATTTCAATGTGCTGTCCAGGGCACAACCATCGTAATAATTGGGGGGCAACTACTAAGGGGGAAACTTGCGAAATGCCAAAAATTAGGGTAATTTATAAGAATCTATTAAGAGTACATCAGATCAGGATTCTTTAAAAAGATGGGAGCCAGTGCTTTGGTATTCCCTTCCGTATACGCTACTGGTGCTATCGGACCAATCAATATGGCGGCTACAATGTTTGGCTTGGCAATAGGCATCCAAAAATATTGTATATTACACATTTCTAAACTGTGACCATTTCTATACCATCTTAAATCTTTTCTCTGCGCAAAATTCGCCTCTTTTAAAAAGAAAATTTGCTTCATTTTAAAAATGTTCTCTCAAAGGAAATTAAAACACACAGAAAAAAAAACAATTGTTGCATAAATGAGTCAGAATAATATCAAGAAAAAATCAATAAAACTGAAACATTCCAAGGCTATTTGAGCAACCAGCTAATAATTAATTGCGATGAGAACAAACGAAAGATCGCACGTTTAAGATCGTCGCCGAGGCTCCTCAACTTTCCCCATAAACGTGAACACATCCGCTTTCGCGCTGTAAATCCCGTAAAAGAAAGGGTGGTCGGCAACGAATTCGGACACCGTAGGTCCGCTGCGACCGACAAAAAGAATCGCTGTCGCCGCGGCAGCTTCAGTTCCTGCAATTGTTACGCAAAACTATTAAAGCGACATTGCGTGTAGACGAGTCATACGTAATTATGTCGTCAAAGGAAGCGACTCAAGCAAGTGAAATAAAAGCTACAGCGTCAATCAAGATTATTGCATCATAAACGTTTGGTGAGCCTATTTTCGGGAGATATAACAGACACATCCATGAGCGCTATGCCATAGTTGTACAGCAAGAGTTTTTCAATAGCATGCTCAACTGTGAACCACGCTGGACTGAGGTTGCCAGCGAGACCACTAAGGCCGCACCAGACCTGAATAGCCTGGGCCAACCTATATTTTAGAACTGGTTTGACCTGGGATCAAATCAAAGCCTGTTGTAAATGATGCGATTGATTAACAAGGTCCCATTTGCATATACATAGCAAAATGTGCACAACTAAGAAATAGGAAGCGGCATGGCTTGGCGATACAGCGCACAGATCCTACGTTTCGGGTTCGATTCTCGCCTGGAACCGATCGCATTTGACGCATGCAGAGTGTCTGCTGACTCGAAGAGCGAAAGCTCACTTCACAGTCTTCTTTAATTACTTTTCAATTTCAGTTCTGCAAAACCTAATTTCGAAATTTTTTAAGACTTTTATCTGTGCTAAGGCAGCCTACCTTCTCTGTCTACATTGATGTACGCTTCATGCAAGAAGTCACTGACGTAGAGGTTCTCCGCGCTGGTGATTCCAGATAAATTGCTCTTTGAGGCGTCAAAAATTTCAAGGTTTTGCATGATATTTACCTGAACATTTAAATTTTATTTTAGAAAAAAAAGTAATGATAAAACCACAGTAAAACTGGACGTTTCGCCAACAGAGATTCAGCTGTCTTGAGTGAAAGCAAGACAATGCAATACTGAGAGTAGCACTGCGCCTTGCTTACCCTAAAATCTGATGATAACAGCTAAATCTGTGTTGTCGAAACGTGAAGTTTTAATGCGGTTTTATTTTCCTTCTAGAGCTATTTTCGTCCCATATTCATCGTAGGCTTATTTTGTTTCAGTTTAATTCAACACGAATTATGCTGCAGCAATTCATTTTTCAAACTTGCTAAGGAATTTTTAGGGTAGGTGAATGGACCTATTTTATGAGGTTGTGGCGATTACGTGCTCGTTGGACGTTGCTGGACGTCGTGCAATCTATTTCCCATACGAAATCTGGCTGTTTCTCAACATGTTTCATCGACAGTGCAATTTTTTATCTTTTTCCAATCCTTTCACACGTTTTCCGTTATTTGTTTATCATCTCCTCCTTGGTCCTGGAACAGGCAGGTTTTTCCGAAATAGAAGGTGTGATTTCCAGCAATCCAACGCGGCAATGCTTGTATTCTGTTTTATTCTCTCTCTTCTGGCTCTTGCATCGGTGTGCTAACTTGAGATCGAGACTCAGCATCGCGCTACTGCCTAAAACAAACTCGAACTCCAACAAGGTTGACATAGCGGTTAAGCACTCGCTATTTTTTATAGGAGCTGGAGATCATCAGTTTGTTTCCTAGGCCAGTCAAATTGGACACAGCGCTGCCAGCAGCTTGTCGCCGCTGTGACGTTTCTTCGGAGCTGCGCTGCCCTGGCGCAAAGCCCCGGAAGTGATCCCCTTTCGGTACATGATCGCGGCAAATACCTTGAGTATAATCAAGGTTTGATAATACCTAAAAATTGATTTTTAGAAGATTTGATTTTTTGATGACACCACTGCCTCTAATGCAGCTAGGGGTGGGGAACCGGCAAAGCATAGCGGGCCGCATTGATTGCATGATACTTTCAGCGGGCCACATTCACTCTCAATTTGAAAGTTTTATCTTAAAAATACATCATATTACGTCGCAAATTTATTAAGCATTCATGCTGAGTTGTTTTTACCGCAAAAATCAGAGACTTTTGCGCGTTTTTTATGTCACGAAAACAGCATGCAGTTAAATGTAAAACAGTTTTTAAGAAATGTTAACGTTTTTTATTCCACCAGTTTGTTGTACACTTAACAAAGTTCTGACGCGGGCCACATTCAAAACTTAAGCGGGCCGCACGTGGCCCGCGGGCTACAGGTTTCCCACCCTTGCTCTAACGCAAAATTTGCCAATCAAAATTAAAACAAATAAATCCAAATTTTCCGTGTCGTGATGTTTCCACTTACATTTTTCACATTTACTTCCTGTCGAATTTCAAACTCGGGGATGACGACTCGACCAGTTGCACCCTCCATGTCAGAAAAGTCAAAATTACGCAGGAAGAATGTGACTCCATTATTGAAATCCGACAACGTCTTGTCTAAATAAATCACGAGCTTAGAAATACAAAAACGTACAAACACACTGAGGATATATTTAACGATCAATAAATTATGTTGAACTGAAAATTTAACGGCAATTGATGGACCAGAGAGTTAGCGCAATTGTTCAAGACATTGCTAATTTCGCTGAAATTCGATTCCCGGGTCGGTCAAGTCAAACACACTATCGCAAACGGCTCGCCACCGCTGCGATGTTTCTTCGGAGCTGTGTAACCCAGGCGCTAAGCCGCGGAGATGGATCCCGCCACTCGTTACACGCTTCGGGGTAATATCGCGTGTAAAATGAAGATTTGATTTTGGTCGAGACTACGAAGTGAGTTTGCGCTTTTCGACTCAGCAGCCAACCGGTAATATGTCAAATGCGATCGGCTAAAGCTGTGAATCGAGCCCGTTACTTAGGACCAATCCACATTACCTTAACTTCCTAATAAACGTAAATCGTCTATAACTTTCCTTACATGGTCAATTTACGACTTGTTAAGCACATAGTAGGAAAGTTTTAATTAAATGGAAATGCAACAATACTTGAAAATACTCAAAATTCAAAATCAAACAACCTTCATTATACTCGCGGTATTACGCCTAGCGGTGTAACGAGTGGCGGATGCATCTCCGCGGCTTGACGATTGGGCAGCAGAGCTCCGAAAAAACATGGCAGTGAGGGCGAGCCGTTGTCCGATTTGACCCACCTGGGAATGAAACCCTAGACCTGTCGCATCGATAACGACGTCTTTACCCACGACGTCCACCGGGCAGTTGCCGAATACAGAGTAGACGCGGGCAGGTTTTTCGGCCCAAACCCGGCCCGAACCCGACACCCACTGTCGGAACCAGAGCCGAACCCGACGAAAGAACCAAAGCCCGACTTCGTCCGAAGCAATGTAGTGTGCAAATATATAGGCTTACAGGTTATTCTTCGCTATTGTATGCCATTATTGCAAAAAAAAATTTATTTTTTTCTCTAGTTATTTTTTGATGTAGGACCAGGTGGTAGAGCACTTAGAAGACCGTATGGTCATTTCCTCTATCTCCTTGTGCACTGTCTATGACGTTGCGTTATTTACATCGTGTAATTTGATGCACTAAATAAATAAATCACATCAAATCAACCCGAAATGATTTGAAAATCACGGACCGAACCCGAAGACCACGGCTCGAGTCTAACTCTGACCTAACATACTTTGGTTTGGCAATCCAATTATTAAGTAATTGATGACTCGACTGTCAGTATAATTGTAAGGAACTGCCACGTAGTCTGCCAGTTCAGTTTGAAGGAAATAGAAAAGACCGGATTGTTCAAAGAAAGTGGCTGGAACCCTTTCTCCGTCTGATTTCGTGAATTCCGTGAACTGAGAAAAAAGCAAAAGTTTAAATAAATAAAAAACTGAAGTTATTTTCAAATTGGATTGAAGTGAAAATTCAACAGTGATTGGGGGAGGTTGAGAAGTGAGCTTACGCTCTTCGAGTCAGCAGCCACCCGGTATATACGTAAAATGCGATCGGCTCAAGCCGCGAATCGAACCCGTCACGTAGGAGCAGTAACCTACGCGCAGTACCGCTAGGTCATGTCGCTGCGGACAGTTTGAGAAATTCACTTGTTTGCGGAGCTTGAAACCAGAGTTGTGGTCTGACAATGAGAGAGCCTAGGCTATTTTGATTTCATATTTGCCGCCAGTGATCGATGATATGAATCATCTCTACAGAAAAGTCGACATGGTTGATCTTTTAAATAAAAGTCTAACATATTCGTGTCTAGCTCTTTTGTTCGTGACGAGAGCCCTAGGCCTCAACCTGCTTAGCTTGTTGATAAATCCGGAATCCGATCCTAATAGTAGGTGGGGGTTTGGGGAGGTATACCGCAGCACTGGTCCTACTCATTTAGACCAAGCCTAATCCGATTCTGAAGTAAGTTCAACACATTCTTATGTGGTTCTCTAACAGTATTTGCTCCCGGTAAATCAGGACGATTTAAAATTTTTCGTTTCCCGGAAATTTAGGTCGGAATCCCGGAAAATTTTTTGTACATTAGTAAGGATTTCAGGGGTACTGATATCCATCATTCCGACATAAAAAATGCATTAGTCCAAATTTAAAATTTTTTTTTGCTCACTAAAAATTATCTTTTAAAATTCGCAAAAATTTTTGAGACGAAATGCTTGTGATATCAAAATTTTTCCTCAATTTGTCAAAAAAATTGGAATACTCAAATTAATGTTGTCAAAACAACGTAACAAAATGCTAAAGATTAGATCTGAAATGATCAAAATCAGTAAAAAAGGCAAAATAATCAAGCTTGAGATTTTTGGGGATTTTCCGCGATTTTCGGGAATATTTTTAAAAATTTTTCGTTCTCCGGAAAGTTGAAAATTCGAAAAAAAGAGAAACTCTATTCAATAATATTTGGCCTATTGTGACTCCCTCCTCCCTTTGTTTTCGCTGATCGGACCGAACCCTCGCTGCAAGCAAAAATGTTCAGTTTATTTTGGGCTTGATACACATCCTGTGATGATTTATGGTAGATTGCCCATTTTTGTTCCCTTTGCTGGCTTTTAAACGTCCCAACTTGTCCGTCCCGTGAAAGGAACCAGTGGGACGATTTTCCCAAGAAATTTGGGAATCGAACTCGGCATTCGCAAACTTTACATCCATCCCGGTAGACTCAACGAGATATGCGTTTTCATCATAATTAAACTCATTTTTGTAAAGCTAGTGTTTAGTAGAGCACCGGCGTACCGGACTGGCGTTTTCCATCATCAAAACACGCTGCTGCACTGGACTGCTTGTTTGTTTTTTTACATGACGTTGTGTCTCGCTGGTATGACATCATCAGCAGTGACTGGAGAAGTAAAAATTAGGGTTTGGGAGGTTGGGTAAGGGTTAGAGACCTAAAGCTAGTGTAACTTGGGGTTGGTTTGCACAAAGAGCAATTTCAAAAGAAAAAGGCGGCCGATGCTGTAGGCACTGCATTTTGCAAAAGTAATGGGCTATTTCACTTCCGACAAATCGCGGCAGACGGGGGTATGTTCGCGCTGTCCGATGCAACAGCAATGACGAAATAACATTCCGTCATAGCATGAAAGATGCCATGTAACTTGCCACATTTCCTAAACTTTCATGGAAATGTTAAACTTTCATCAACTTTGTGACTCATGTCACAGATGACGAGTAAAAGAGCCGCTGTATTTTTCAGCACTTAAGCAACGTTGTCAATTCCTTGCCGTTTCTGTACTTCGTGCTTAGTACACGAACTGAAACACAACAATTAATATCGATCGAAAATACCTTAAGCGCAAGTCGTCAAACTGGTTTCCACAACAAACTAGACGTTTCAACAACATAGATTGAGCTGTCATCATGAACAGTTCATGTAAGAACGTCCAGGTTTAAGAATTACTTTTCCTCTTTAAACTGGGATAATTTTATAGGCTAAATCAGGGCGGGGCAAACTACGGCCCGCGAGACCATTTTATGCGGCCCGCGGGCACCTTCAAAAATATAAACTCTTACCGTGAATCAAACCGAACATCCTAGTTTTTCCTGTATACTGATACTGAGTGGAATATAGGACGTGCACGGACGTGATGACCTTTTTTTTGCTCTTCCAAACAGTGCGACCCTCGGCTTTAAAATTTTGTCCAATGCGACCCTTCGTGTGAAAAATTTGCCCACCCCTGGGGTAAATAAAAAGCTTAATGCTGCAATTGCCAGGGATTTGATCCAGAACCTTATGATTATAAATGTCAAAAAAAGACCACCCTTTCGCGCCAGCCGTAAATTGCTGGATTGAATTTACTTACGATATAGTTAGTGTGATGCGCTAGAGCGCCACGGAACCCTAAGCCATACGGCCCCTCTGAGCCCCTTCTCGTGGGCCCTGGACCCTTGTATTGCGTACCTGGGATGATTCGTTCACTCCGTATCTCCAAGTTGCTTTGAAATATATCGCGTTCGTGAGGACCATCCTAGTGGATGGCGTCAGAATGTCCGGGTTGATTAGGTCGGTGATCAAATCTTCGGTTACATTCGCAATCCAGCCGTTTATCCTAAAGCAAAGTTTCTGTTTAGCATCTTTGAGTTTGACAGTCTACAATGTGTCACGAGTTCGATTCACGGCCGAAGCCGATCGTACTTCACGTTTATACCGGATGGCTGCTGACTCGAAGAGCGCAAGCTCACTTCACAGTTTCCCTCAATGACTGTTCAATTTTCAGTTCAATTATTTCAAAACTGCCACACTTTTTTATTTATTTGTTGTTATTACAAACAACTCATTAATTGCGATTGAAGAAACGACTGACAATATTTTTTATACGAGGTTATCAATCGCAAAAGCGTGGTATGCTACAAAGAGGTAAGTGCCAGATGCACAGTCATTAATGTTGACCAGGTCTATAAATACGAGGCTTATGGAACCGATTAGTTATTTCACCGGCAGTTCCATGGGAATACCCCTCGGTGATATTGTGAAATCGGATGTTTACACGCGGATTCTCCCAGACAAAATATAAAAGTTGCGTCAAATTCGCCTCCAGCAAAAACACCTGATATTTAAGAATTTCTCTCTCTCTTGACTACAGTAATTCTTTATGGGCTTACTTCTGAGAATTTCTTTCCAGAATTTACGGACGGGAATGACACAACAACGAATTCCCAACAAAGTCTATCTAAGAATCGAACCCACCTTTCAGCTGAGGCAATTCTGTCGATAAAGTTTAGCTCCTCTGTGTGAACTTTGTAGTAAGTATCCAGAAAGTCTGTGTAAGTTTCGAGAACAGGATAGCCTCGTTGAAGGAACAGCGCGTTCGCCACACGGAGAATGTTCGGGTTTCGTCTCAGCACTGTGTTCGTATGAAGCTTTCTAAACAGTCCTTGTTACGTCACAAAGAAGTATTAGTAGTAGCGTCTTTTATTTCTGCACCGTCAAAATAAATAGAACACAGCAATATAGGAGTTAAACTACAAACGAACTCGGAAAAGGAAGAAAGAACAAAACGAATAACGTTGTAGCATGCTAGTGTGAATGAAACTTAAAGATGAGGGAATTAGTAGGCATGGTCGCAGCACCCGATTAAACTAAAATAGGGTAAACAAAGAAAAAACAAAAACCAAACATATGATGACGAGATAAAAAAAAAACACTGAAGAGACCACAGCTCCAACAGCGTTATGGTTTGGTGCAATGGTAGGAACCATAACAGTGTACGGCATTTCGAGGTTACTCAATGTCGTCACAGTGCAATTTTTGCACTGAGGGTAAATTTACCCCCTGGGGGTAAATTTTACCTATCGCGGGGGTAAATTTTCTGAATTAAAGACTACAGAAAACTTTAATTTTCAGTAATGAAAAAGCAGTAGTGGTACAATGGGGGTAAATTACACTTCGTTCTTTCGGCAAGGGGTAAACAAGACAAAAAGGTTAAGAACCCCTGAATTAGACTAACACGGAGAGACCCGACATAATCCCAGATCGAGCGCCGTTAAGACCGTAGAGTAACCACAAAAGGCCAGACAGGCAAAAAAGAAATCTTGTCCAGATTTACAAGTTGGCGTTGCGTAATAAGAAGGAGTTGTTTAAGACCCAATTATAAAAAAATTGCGTCTCGCTTTACAATTCAGGTTCAATTTATTGCATCGTTAACAAAAAGATGAAACAAAAAGGAACGGCGCCCCCCCTCCGGACCTTAGGCTAGGGGGCGCCATCGCTGTGTTTTCTAAAATAATGACTTCACTGGCCGAATTTGGATCAACATTAATAAATTACCTTCCAGCGTTTTTATACTTTCAATTCTGCATAAGCCAACGCAAACTTAACGAGATTCTATCCCTCACTTCCCCGCGCCAATGGCTTCGCAGTTTGACCCTCATCCGTTAATTAAATAAGGATAAACATTTTTCACTAGAATAAAAAGTGACGATAGCTTGAGGAGGAAAAATAAAGCCGCTGTAACTCTTAAAACTCGACGTTTCAGGGGCGTGCCACGCCCAAAGTCAAATGAAGAGCAAAAAAAGGTCAACATGTCCGCAGATGTCCAATTTTCCGGTCCAAAGTCAAGTGAAGAGCACTCCCTCAGATTGTCCTTTATACATATATTACCTCTACACTACGAAAGTTTTGTGCATTTGTCTACGGGGGAGAGGGACCGCGCCCCCCTGGGATACGCTCCTGTGTTTCGACAACGCAGATTCAGCTGCCATCATTAGCAGTTTAAGTTTTGGACTGCCTAGCATACACTGCTGATGATGACAGCTGAATCTATGTTGTCGAAACGTCCAGTTTTACAGCGGGTTTGTTTTAAATTTTCCATTAATGTTTTCATTTTACCTCATTTGCTTGTTGATTGTTAAGGAAGAAT